>OZ010789.1:261398766-262768266 GCA_963932465.1 Maratus speciosus
AATTTCTATTTTTTATGTGCAAATTATTTATTATTATTTCATAATGTAGCCGGCATGCGATAGAGATAAATTTAAAAATCATGCATGGAAATTATTTTATAAACCATAATAAATCAGTCCATTAAGATACAGTTGTCAAACAAATTGCATTTGAAAGTAGATTTGTTTCCCTATACGAAGGTGTAAAAATTGAAAATGTGCGATGGTTAGAAGATTAAAAAATTGCAAAAGCAAAAATTGGAAAACTGAAATTTCAATGTAAAGTGTTACTATTCGCAAAATGACGTCAGTGTTGCGCACAGACATGTTAGTCCTTTATAATATAGATAGACAGATAGTAGATGATCTTTTTACCACATCGTTTTCCAGTTTTGCGACACACTCGAAAATGTGATCTGTCGCATCCCATTTTGATTGGTAATATTGGCGAACAGCAATTAGCAATTTTCGAACCAATTGTGCTATTTTTTCAATCCTGGAAAAAAGTATCACTCCTTATTAACCCCACTGCAAATCATCGCATAAAAGTGAGACTGGTACAGTGGCGTAGCCAGGATTTCGTTTCGGGAGGGGTCCAGAATTTTTTCTTCAGGTTATATATATAGTAAAACCTCTCAGGATAAAATCATAAATATTGGTGGAAAATTCCGTTTTACACAGTTTTCGTGTTATCAGGTATATTTGTATAGTACTCTTTTCGGTAGCACTAAGGGACATTTCTGTTTAAGACAGAATTCCGTTATAGGCAGGTTCATTTTTTACATGTTTTGTGTATTTATATAAGTATACTTATTTACGCCATATGAATAGAATAAAATTTGTCAAAATAGTAATTATCTATAACAGAATCCTGTCTTTAACGGAAGCGTTACATGGTCTTAATATGAATTGTGATACAATTAAATTTGCTAAAAACCTGTCTCAAAGGGAATTTTCATCGTTCTTTAGTGAAACATAGTGAAACCTGTGAAAGCGGAATCTTTCTATAGCGGATAGTCCAGGCATTAGGTGCTCAAAAAGGACAAATAGGGAAAAGTTTTGGTGTAGTTTTGATATTTGGTGTCTTTATGTTTTGTGGGTCGCTCAACACGAATCTGAAGTTTGCCAACAAAATTTATCCCGGGAAACACTTTTTTTGGCAAAAAACGGGATTTTCTTTGTTTTTTTTCCAAATAACTTCAAAATTATACATTTTACGTAAAAGTCCTCAATGCATAAATTAAAGAGGATAAAATTTCCTGCATCTTATGTATTAAAAGTTTTTTTCTCTGATCAAGGGTTTAGCCGTGACAACGCCACAAAAATAGGAATTAAAATAAAAAAATTCAGAGAAAACGGGAATTACGCCGCTGCGCTGTACGTAGATTTAACATGAAAACTGACCATTTTACACAATCATTGACTATAAACTATACTAAAGATTATATGAATGACTACATTTTACAATGAAGTTGCTGATAATAAATAAGACGACTCATTATGAATCATTATTTAATTATAAATAAACATGTACATTAGTAAGTACATTTATTTAAAAAACAAAAAAATATTATTTCCGCTTTCTTTTACTTGAGGGTCCCTGCTTTTCACCGACATCTGCAGCATAGAATAGACGTATGGAATTAGTGGATGTTTTTATTACTACCAACAGTATAAAATAAATGTTTTTTTAATAAAAAATATTTGATACCTTCTGGCATGACTTTTTCTTGACATTTTAGTTCAAGTACCATTTTTTTTTTTTATCAAAGACAGCAGAATTTTAGTTAGTCACATAAATAAACTTTTGTACCATTATGCGACGGCAACAAGATTTAAAATGTAACGAAAATGTGAATTTCGTTGAAAATATTTTGTTTATAAAGGAAAAATTATAATGAAGAGCACATGAAGTTTTGCAAGGGCAAATTGTTTAATTTTATGACTAAATTTGGACAAAAACTGCCAGTTGTATGTAGATATATGGGGACAAAATCATTTAAAATATATTACTTGGTTGCAAATTCTGAGTGGTTACAAAATTGATCCAGACAAATTCTCCAAATTCAGATTTGATACAATGCAAAACATAATGTAGGCATTTTCTCATGACATGATATCTTACGATTCCCTAGTATATTTACATAAGGCTCCTGTTAGGTTTCCTGTAAGGTTTGTGCAGAAATAAATATGAATATACAGCAGAATATGCAACCCAGCAATTTTCATTAATGCTGTCGAATGTTTGTGCCGTACCTTAAATTTTAGAAAAAGAAATTTTAGAATTTGTTATAATAATACAAAAATAGTTTTATCACTTTAGCTTCCATACCTTTAAGAAAGTATCATTAAAATTATCAAGAAGAACGTAAAATCATGAGGCAATCAGATTACGGAACATTTATGAACGCATTCGGGCTACTATAATAAAACTTCATAGTTTAATAACGTGAAAAACGATGTCTAAGTAATAATTTGTAAAATATATAACACGTTTGAAAACACAATTTCAACCAAAATCGAAAAAATAGCTGAAAATTTTGTACATCCCTGCATATGAACTATAGATTTATCATATAATTCACAATATGCTAAAATTTAGAACTGTTAGTGAACGCATAGCGCAGTTGAAAATTCCTCGTTAGCAATAAGCGGGTATATGTCTTGTGCAGCCCTATATATGATTTATAGAATTTATACACGCTAAATAGTATGATTTTTTTTAAATTTAAAAAAGTGTTCCACAACTGAAAACGCACTTCCATCAATTATTGTTCATACAGAGAAAAATATAACTGATTTATATTGTGTGCCCCTGTATATGAAAGATCAATGACACATCATATTCAATAGTAAGCATCTTATAGAGCACCTCGGAGATATATATCAATTTAAATACTTTTGAAAAGGTGTAACATGAACAAAATACAACACAAACAATTTTTATCCATAGACCGTAATGTAACATAATTCTTTTTAGTGTCCCTGTAAATGATCGATAAATACTACCCATACCATATTCTATAAGAAATCATCTTGTAGTGCACTTCATAGATATGTATATAAATTTCAAAGTGTTTGAAATTATGAAACATTATTAAAAACCACCATAAACGATTTTTCCCCATAGGCCGTAATATAATGAAATACTCTTGAATGTTCCTGTAGCGGAATTATGACTGCTACACGCAACATTACCTCACATTCAGTAGTGAATATCAATAATATTTTTCAATTTCATGGCGATGCGACTATACTGACGCCAAAAATAATTTTGGCCAGGTAGAATCGGTAAATCACCCACCGTGCACTGCAGTAATTTCCGTTTTTTCAGATTTTTTTTATTTTCACACCCATTTTTGCGGCATTGCCACGGCTAAACCATTGATCAGAGAAAAAAACCTTTAATACGTAAAATGTAGGAAATTTTATCCTCTTTAATTTATGTCGTGAAGACTTTTGCGTAAAATGCATAATTTTGAAGTTATTTTGAAAAAACAAAGAAAATCCCGCTTTTTTTCCAGTTTTTTGCAAAAAAAACGTATTATCCGGGATAAATTTTGTTGGCAAACTTCATATTCGTGTTCAGCGACCCCAAAAACATAAAGGCACCAAATATCAAAACTACACCAAAACTTTCCCCTATTTTCTACCAAATGACTGGACTAGGAATCCTGTCTCAAACGGAAGAGTTTCAGAATCCCGACGAAAGGAACAATAGATTTTATTGAGGTAGTGTATCTTAAAAGTATAATTAATTACACTTCTTTACATAGAAGCCTGTCTAAAATGGAGCTTTTTACAAGTCCCTTGCAATCTTGTCTTGACTGTGTATGTATAATAGAAGTATTTCGACTAACTTTAAGAATTTGGGTACATCCTTATTTAATTTATTAATTTAAAAAATAAAGCATGGATAAAAAATATAAGGCCAATCTCTATAACTGCAAATAATAATACATTGAAGTTACATTAATATTTACCAATGAAAAATATTCATTATGATGTAAAAAGCTGAGCGCATACCGAAGAGTTAAATTTAATTAACCCATTCGCTGTCATCCATGAGTATACTCGTGGCTTTAATTTATTAATTACTTTGTCACCACTATTTTAGAAAAAAAAAAATTGCCTCATTTATTGACACAAATTTTGCTGTATTAGTAAAGCGAAATTTACCTTTCTGAATTTGTGGTGGTAAACGACTTTCAACCAGAAATTTGAAAATTCTTACTTTATAGTTTTGGCAGCGAAGGGGTTAAATCAAGTCTCATATTACATAACATTTGCCTACAATAAAGTTAGGATCAAGCAGTTAAGTTTAAAACAGCAATTTCCATGTTCTTGCCAGTGAATTAAGAACTTGTGATAAGAGAAGAATTAAGAACTTGTAACAGATATTGGATAATGATTTCGCATAAGTGTCAATCGCATGAGCCGTTCACGCGATCCGCCGCGCTCCCCATGGGAGTTTTTGAGATAAGGTTTTAACTTTAAGAAAAAGATCTTGCACTTTCAGCTACAGAAACTAGTAATGTAAGAAGCACACACATCAAATATAGCTCATGCTGGAAAAAGTAGTTTTGTTACAATTGTCTAATTCAGCCATAATTCTTTTGGGTTTCCGTGTTTCATGTCTCGCCATTTTTGATACCATATTCGATCTAATAGTTGCTTCCGATATCTGGTCGTCTTTAAGGAAGTTAAATTTTTGTAATAAGTTTATTTATGATGGATTAGCACTTTTTTGGAAGTATTAGGATGTGTAAAAAATAATGGTGGTTTCTGTTTTAGTACTTCCCAACCAATTTATTTTAGATGGTTCGAAACAGTTTTAGAGTATTCTCCAAGTTCAGCAGTAAGCTTCGGACTTTGGTACGTTGATTAGCTTCAATTTATACTTTCGATTTCTCATTATTAAAGACAAAATGTCACCCAAGACCCATTCCATACACAGAATTCTTATTACCACCATGAAATTTCTTGAAGTAATGTTAAACTGAGCTTTCACATATAGTAATTGTGTTCAAAGGTAACGTTGAATCCAGACATTTTTTTTCTGGATGGGATTTATGCAGCTCTGGAAGGGACACTTTGGAGTTCCGTGGAAGGGGGTAGCGCACTTCTAGACCATTAATAAGCATAAAATCCCGAATCATCCGATTGCACCCTTAAACAACTTGACATGAGGATCAATAACCTCATCTCTCTATATTTCAGAATTCACAGTTGCACTGGTTAAAATGTGTCGGTCACTGCTGCCATTCAAAATGATGCCCGTCCCTACCATGATTCCACGGCCTTTGTATCGATGCCTTTCACGGATGTTTGCAGCCCTATTGCGTGTGATTTTCTCCCTCCATATGGTAACACTTGTATAGTAACTCTCTCAACAAAATCGGGATTCATAGGTAAAAAGAATTTGGCTCCAGTCCGTGGTACTCCAATGACGATGATCTGTGCGCCACTTTAACCGGGCGCATTTCGCTACCGGAGTTAGTGGAACGCAAATAATGGGTTTCCTTGCATGCAGCCTGTCGCAGTAAACCAGGATAGTCGAGTTCCTGTTACTGCACCAAACTTTCTTGCAATCTGAACTGACGTCAATTGCCTATTTCTTTTAGCAATCGTTGGCAAATAACGGTCCTGAGAGCTTATTGTGGCACGTTTTCTACCTTGACCTGGTAGTATGTGCACATTATACAAGTGTCTTTAAACCGTTTCTAGATTCTTGACATGACGCTTTTGGTTATTTTTAAGTCTTTACAGAACCCTGAGAGTGTCTGTCCTGCTTCCATTCTCCCTATCGCACGCAATTTCTCACAATCTCAAATGTCTTCTGGGCGACATATTCCACCTACTAGAAGCAAAAGTTTTACCTAATTACACGTACAATCTTTAAAATTAGACTTCAAATTACCCACGTGCGCTTCTTTTCACACGTGAACCGAAAAAACGGGCTGAGGCTGAAAAATTTGCATATTTTTCTGTAGCGAATGTTAATTTCATTAGACTACGCGATAAAGTTGACATTGAGTTACCATCCAATAACCTTTCTGGAAGTTCTCGTAATAGAATTAACATAAAGCACCTTTTTATGGTTGTTCCTTTATTTTTTCTCGCTAGTGTATTTTGAAAGTGATAACAAATAACCAGTCCAAAAATAAAGTTATTTTTATTAATTGCAGTCAGCAGATTTAAAGTAATTGTTATTATTGTCCGTTATAAAGTGAACAAAGATAAGAGTCACGAAACTCAACCAATGTACCGTTATTGCGTTCGTATAAACTCGTTCTTTTCCATAAGTGACGGCAACAGTTGGCCCCATCGAAGTTCAAGATAAAGAAGTTTCATGTTTAATCTAGTTACAGTACATTTGTGTAAACGGAGCAGGTATACGTCCATAGTTATTCTTCCATCTCATGACATTAGAATGTTTTTGTTTAAGAGAGGATTCCGTGTTTACAGAAAACCTGCCAAGAAGGAATCACAATTGAAACGAGTTTCATTTAAGATAGGTTTCAAACGTTAGAAAGCATAAATATACAGTGTTGTTTTCGTGAACCTTGAACTGTTTTTCTTTGAGATAGGCCATCTTCACAGATTTTACTGTAATAGATTTACGCTTTTCAGAAGTATGTTATAGCAGCGGGTTTCAAACTGGGGTACGTGTACGGCTGGAGGTACGTGGCGGGTCTTCTGGGGGTATGTGAAAATAATATCGGTAATGGCAAAAGTCACAAAAATGGTTGGTTACAAAAATGTTAGAAATGTTAATGTAATTTGCATCGATTTATTATATGGTTGTGATAAAAAGATTACTAATGAAAAAAGCATGTTTACGTTATCTCCTTGAGTGGAGGGGGGGGGGGGGCGTGTTTATGAGAAATGGGGTTACTCCAAAATGAAAAACCTAAGAATGGGGTACGTGAAAGAAAAAAGTTTGGGAAGTACGTTATAGCAGTTTTAAGAAATACTGTCAAAACAGAAAGTGTTTATAATGGAAACCTGCTTAAAACGGAAAAGTTCATAGTCCCGAAGAAAGACATACCTTTGAATTATACCTTCTAAGACGAACACCTGTCTAAAGCGGAACTTTTCATAGATTATTTGTAATTCTGTCTTAGCAGTTTTTTCTGTTGTATCCATGATTCATTAAACCAGCTCTTCTTTAGGGAGGAAGGGGGGGGGGGAGTCCGGAACCCCTGGACCGCCCCTTTGGCTACGCCACTGGCCTGGTAGGAACATATTTGTAATAAAGTCTACTAATTAATCCAATTCTTAAACTATACGTCTACATATTGAAATTGTAACAAACTTTAACATTTTCAGTACAAACACTTTATTTTGACATCATATTTGGATTTTTCGGTAAATTTTATCTTCGGGTACCAAACAGCAAGTCATTCGGTTAAATAATTTAGAATTATGCTGTTTGGAAGTCCTAATGATACATTCAATTTTTAATCGTTGCAAAACAGATTGCAATTATTACAATGCGAGTAGTTTTTAAGCATAATGCAAAAATTACTTAGCCAAATCAGCTCTAATTGTAAATTCGCACATTTAAAACCTATAAAAATCGATTTTTGTTAAAAAAAATATATATTGGTTACAATTTTATTTTATTTTGTTTTTCGGAGATTAATTTAAAAATAAACATATTTCGAAAAACAAAATGATTTCTGACCTGTGATTATTTTTAAAAGGAAATAGATTCCTAGAACCTTCAAATATGCGAATGTAAAATTACAGTTCATTCCGCCCAGTAGTTGTGAGATCCACATTGAGAATTTAAACTACCAGCAGGGTTTAATTTGTGCCGGAATCCCAGCTCCGGTACTTCTCTGTTTTTAAAAAATATTTAAATATTGGTCGGAATTCACCGGAGCTTTTAAATACAGGGCTGCGGAGCCCAGTGCGATAGCCCTTTCGAAAAACCGAATCCTAAATTACCCTTTTCTTCCCTCCCATTTCCAAGTTTTTACTTTTTTTTTTTTTAATCAAAACACTTATATGTGACGTAATGTGTCGCACACCTAGGAGATGGTGATGACACTTGCTCAATTTTTATATCAGTCTTTGGGCTTGGGTGGGTTCAATCTGTCCTACATTCAAAATTTTATTTATTCATACACAGAAAAAAAGAACTCCCCCCCCCCCCCTTAAAAATTACGAATTCCATTTCAAATCATTTCAATGTTATTTTGATCAGAATGAAGGGGAAACAGAAATCGTGTTTTTCTATTCTAGTAATATTTGCAGATTTAGGTATGCCTGGCATTGATGGCGGCGAGGTGTTGATATGGCGGCACTCAAGAGAGCGAACAATGAATGAACAATCGAAATTTCAGTTTGATTTTCTTTTGTGACAGTAGTATATATTTTTTAATTGTATCGTTTATTTTTTTTTTATATTTAGATATCTAACTTGAAAAGAGTATTTTATTTTGTTTATATTCAACGAGCATCAGTTTGAGGTTTTTAGTGTATTATGTACGAGTATAAAAATAACGTTAGTGATTTTTCTACTTATTTATATACAGTGTTTGAACTTTTTATATAAAAGCATGGAATCTTTCTTTTTTGTGTTAACACTATTTCCTAATCATAATCTTTATCTTATTTAATTGCAGAATTCGGCGATTAATTAACATTGCGGATTAGAGTGACGGCGGGGAGGGGGGGGGCATGCTGCAGTTGTTAGTACTGCAGAATATTAGGGCTCCGGTACTTTTTTTTTTGTTAGAAATTAAGCCCTGAATCCCAGAGTCTATACACCGTGTATCTTGGCTTGATCTGGCCCTGAAAAAAAACCAGGTGATTTTCATTAAGCGAAATATACATATTTGTGTATAATATCATTCAAGAATCAATAAGCTTACAATTAAAAAAAAAAGTAAAATTTATTAAATGAACAATATATGTAAAAATTTATGAGTAGTCCAACATATGAGAAACATCTATTATTTAAATAGATATTTGCCACATGATAGCTTGAACTTGAATGAAATTTATGAAAATCCACGCAAAACTGACAGGAAATTGTGTTATGTATTCCTGCTTCTTCCAACTATCGACATCTCTTATTCTAGGAATCGAGCTTGTAAGAATCCATAAAATACTATGAAGTCATTATCAGTGAAGTATTATTTAGTGTAGCAGAATCTTTCAGAATTATCCTGAAATAAGAACGAAAAAATAATAAATTTTATACTCAAATAGTTAATTTTCCTGTCTTGTATGATAATTGAAACATATTTAACAGAATTTGTTCAGAACAACAGTTCAATACATTACAGAAAGGTAGAGAACACACACAGAAAAAAAAATTATAGGAATTTGTTAAATTTTTCTTAGCCAAACCGCAGGAGAATTGGTAAGACTGTTAGTTGACTTTAAGATATGGAACAATTCTTTCAGAGTGTTTACCGTTAACAGTTCATGTGATTTTTCATCTACCGGCAGTTGAAGATATATTTGGTTTAAATTTAAATCAATGATTGAAAATTTCAAACAACCCTCTAATTTATATACATAATATCTTCTACCTTAGGCAAAAGCCATGTTTCTTCTTTCAAAAATTTATTTGCAGTTATTTTGTCTCATTAGGCTTAGCAACTGAACTTATAGGAGTTGCCAGCTTACTAATAGTTGACCGGTTTTATAATACTTTCATCCTGTATCTTTTATAATTCTTCATTTACTGCTGAACGTAATGCAAAAGTTACTGTTCTAGCTTTATAAAATATGGAAGTAGCATCTTTTTCTAGATGCAGTTCTAACTTTACATTTTCTCATAACATAACTTCAATTAAATATTGCAACAATGCACTGATATAAGTTGCACATAAAACATTTATTTTTTTAGACGTATATATCTTAACATAAACAAAAACTTACAACCTTCCAAACAATTTTATAGCTGTAAAGTAAATAGTTCTTGCAACACTTAGCGTAGGAATTTTAGTAAAATGCACACTATTCCAAAAAAATACATGAACTCAGAAAGAATTGAGCCAAAGCTACCAAACTTGGCGTGCTGATGTAATTTGATGAGTTATGTAAAGGTTTAATATTTCAGCACCACTGACGGGGCTTGTGCAGTGAGCATTTAAATTGAGCAGCAGGCAACAATAAAAACAGCTCGAATTCACCGGTAATTAGAACTAGACTACTATTGTTGATGACGTACTCGACGGTACTAAAAACAGTGGTACGACATCGAAAGGGATCGAGCCATGGGCCTAAAAAAAGTGGGTTGGTCCAACAGACGTATCAGCAGCATTTTGGTCGATGCGATATTGTAGTTTCGCGGTGTTGGCGTCAATGGATCAGAGAAGGCACAACCAGCCGCTGCTGTCGCTTAGAACGCCACCGGGTCACAAATGCATGAGAGAATCGGGCAATCAGAAGAGCAGTCACATCTACAACAACAATGTCCCTATCATCTATTCGATGCCATTTGCCAGCTGGTATGAATGCGGTGATATCAAGACCTTAGACGTCTTGTCGACACTGGGCTCAACTCTCGCCGTCCATTTAAGCAGTTGGTTCTAACCCTTCAACGCTGTCGTCTGGATTGGTGTCGATCTCGAGGAACCTGTACAGTTTCTGATTGGAGAAATGTGATATTCAGTGACAAATCCACTTTTTTTTCAGTTCTGGTGACTACCGTATGTGTGTGTAGGAAGAGAGGTCAGAGGTCCAATCCTGCATTTATTACTGAGCGGCACACTGCCATAACACCTGAAGTGACATCCTGGGAAACGATCTGCTGTAACAACTGATCACTTTTACTCATGCTTCAAGGTACTCCAATACTCGTAAGTTCGTAGACGACATTTAACAGCCGGTGGTACGGCTTATGCTATTAAGTCGTCTAGATGCAATTTATCAGCAAGATAGCTCCCAGCCACAAACTGCACGTCTCTCGCAACAATGTCTACAAGGATATAATGTCCTTACATGGCCTGCCAGTTCAGCAGATCTTACTCTAATAGAGAATGTTTGGGACATGTTGTAAAAGCGACTTCAGCCGTCTCGGAATACCACTGAACTAGTTTATCAGTTGCTACACTAATGGCAGAATCTACAGCAGAGGACATCAGTAACTTGAGACTCCGTGACTCATCGAGTATCTGCTTTTATAAGTGTCAAATGTGGCTTTACAACTGACTGAAATCGGCATTCTTTTTGTTGCTACTAGTCAATAAAATGTGCGTTTTTTTTTTTGTTTTTTTTAAATTTATAATCATTTGTTCATTTAGGCAAATACTATTTATATACCAAGTTTTATGATCGTAGCTCAATTTTTTTCTGGGCCCATGAATTTTTTTACAACAGAGTGGAGTTTACTATCTGGAATTTTAGTGATGCCATTTACATTCTTTGTTCTAAACAAATACTGCAAAAACTGTTCCATAAACTATCCCTCTATTTCTTTAATGCCTGCTTCCCTCCTCCTTTAGCTTTCTAGCATACAAAGTTTAAATTTTTTAAAATTCTATTTAAATAAATAGTATGCTCTATTTTTTGCTCTCTGATAACAATAAATAAATAACCAGTTATCTAAATTGCCATATACCCCAGAAAAAAATTCTACTTTCCTCCTTGCCTCTTCTTCTTCATCAGAACAAAGCTTAAAATATTTAATATTAATTTTTTTTTAATTATGTTCTAATTCTTACTTTGTAGTAGGTTTTAAATCAACCATTTAAATTCACTCTCTTATCCCTAGAATCTTTAGAACTAATGCACGGACTTTCATATCTTTAGAATCCTCACGATGGACATAGATTGTAAGTTAATTTTGGCACGGCGATAGCGAATTTTGAAGTAATAACATGTATGACATAGACGAAAGTTTTGGGATTGTCACATCCGACTAATGTTACATCTAAATATACAGTGTGTCCACGTATAAACTGACCGACCTTTATTTTCGCATCCGTTGGTCCTAAATGCATACTTCCAATTACAAAAATGGTTGAAATAAGGTAAAGAGTTATTTTTAAAGCGATTTGGGTCAAGAAAAACATTTATTAAAAAATTGCGAAATTTAAATTTTTATACGGTCCCCCGGTTCTATAAGTGATATTTAGTAAAAATTTACTGTGACACTAACAAGTAAGACAAAAAAGTCCCATTCATCTAACATTAAAATTGACCGAGTTATGAAACTTTGAAATGCATGACTTATGCCACTTTTTTGCATCTCAAAACAGATGATTTCGGCCTTACTTTCAGGGGTCCTATATAAAGTACTTAAACTTATTTCAAGGTATCTGCGCTTTGAAAGAAATCGTACAACTATTACGATTCAGTTCACTTTTATTAGTTAAGTTTCAGATTAGTTAAAATAATTGTATTTTAACATATGTTTTATTCTTGTAAGGATTTGAGGCTATGATTTCTTTTAACAAAAATTATGTTATTTTCATAAGGTTTTATTTAACTTGCAACTATTGTCTTTCCAGTTTAAAATTTGTGCTCTAACTTTAACTGACTTTCGAATGTCCGATCGAAGTTAAATTTTACATACTGAATTAAATCCGATGACAATGTAATATTATTATGATTTTCGACGCTTATCATCTTATACATGGAGTATTAGAGGATAACACAAAAAAAAAAATTCGGATAGATTACCGCCAACACGTTTAAGAAAGAGTTTTAGATTAGATAACATAAACCTGCGATGGTTGTGTCTTTTAACGTTTATAAATTGTTTTATGTATTTTTTAACGCTGAATAAAAAAATGACCTTCACTTTTAACCATCATGTCAGGATTTTTCGGAAATCGTAAATTTCAAGGTTAAAAAATAGCGAAAAATCTCATACAATAAAATAGATGTAAGGCTTTTTTATTCAGCTTAATATTATTTAATTCAATAATTTATTCAATTTTTTGGCTTATACTGGATTTCTTACAGGTAAACAGATCAGGAGTCCGATGAAGTTGGGAGGAGAAGGGGGATCAATTTTAACTTTGAGCTTTTTAACTTTGAAATTTGCAATTTGGGAAAAATCCTGACGCGATGGTTTAAAGTGAAGGTCATTTTCGGATTCATCGCTAAAAAATACATAAGAATCAATTCTCAAAAGCTAAAAACACAACCATCACATCTATTTTATAAGTATCAAATTTTCGTTATTTTTTCTTTTTTTTTTATTTACGATTTCTAAAAATTCTTTACGTGAGGGTAAAAAATAAAGGTCAATTTCGGTTTCAGTGGTACAGAATACGTAAGAATCAATTATCAAAAGCTAAAAAAACATGACATAACCCAACTTTTGCAGGTTAGTGTAATCTAATAACATTTTAAAATATGTATCATTTTGTAAAGAATTGAGGCGGTTATTTTTCATCCTTTTATTTAACAAAAATTCTGTTTTTTCTTCTTATTATATGTTTATTGCATATTGTATATTTTGCATTAATATGTCAGAATGATTAAAGATTTCAAATTTATATTGCAATGTTAATTTTACTCTGAACCATTTTTTTTAATATATCTGACGAAATTATATTTCTACTAAATTTGTGAATGACCCCTAATTTGCAGCAAAAAATATGCTCCAGCTTTAAACTGCTATTACTCGGTCAATCTTAATCGTAGAATAACGGGATTTTTTTTGTCTTACTTGTCAGTGTAACAGGAAAATGTTATTAAATATAACTTATAGGACCTGGGGACCGTATAAAAATTTTAATTTCGTAATTTTTTAAGAAATGTTTTGCTTGACCCAAATCGCTTTTAAAATAATTCCTTACCTTATTTAAACCATTTTTGTAATTGGAAGTATGCATCTAGGACCAACGGTTGCGAAAATAAAGGTCGGTCAGTTTATTCGTGGACACTCTGTATAATAATAAAAAAAGAAGTTTGTGTGTATGTCTCCTTGACTGCTTAGAGTTTATGAAGGGAACGCTGCACTCAGACCTACAAGTTTTGATAAAAGGGTCTCTGCGAGTCTGACATTATGCACCTCAAAGCCAGTTTTTGTATTTTTTGAGTAGATTTTTTTCCTTTAATTTCTTATGTGATTTGTAAATATCAGAGAAGGGAATTTAGTTTCAATTTTTTAGACAAACATGGTAAATTTTACTCTTTGCGTTTTTTGGATTTTATTGAATTTTTTATGAGTTTTTAGCGATTTTTTAAATTTTAAGGTGATTTTTTGACATTTGTAAAAATAACCCCGTTTCAATCTTTTTTGTACGATTTTTCGCATTATTTCGTGTATTGCGGGGTTTTTTAGACATTTTTAAAATACACCCTGCTTCAATCTTTTAGCCAGATTTGGTAAATTTTATCATTTTCAATTTTTGAATTTTTCGCGAAATCTTTATGCGATTTTTCGTGTTCTGCGGCGAGTTCTTAGCAAACGGAACTCAGTTTCAGTCTCTTAACCTATTAAATTTTTTCTCTGCGATTTTTGAATTTATCGAGAAATTTTTATTCAAGTTTTAGCGATTTTTCTCGTCCGTGGCGATATCGTACAAGGAATCCTTTTTCCATCTTTTAGGTCAATATAGTAAGTTTTGGCTTAGCGATTTTTGAATTTTTATGCAATTTTCGCGTTCCATGGCGATTTACCCGTAAATTTTGCTACTGCCATGATTGAATACGGAGTTGGAAGGACACCAAATCTCTTCCTATAGCAACATGAGTGACAATGTTGAAACCTTGAATTTAATCTTTAATTATATCTAAATAAAAAATCCCAATAATTCATGATTTATTTGATTCTAGACCACAGTGGTCGTAACCCACACGTCAAAGAAGGAAAGAAAGTCTGGACAGACCCCTGGAATTTTTATTTCACACTATTTAACTTATTTAACTAATTTCTGCGCGGAACGTATGTAGCTTATTTTATAAAGAAATTTCTGGTTCGAATCGAAATAGTTTTATTTTGTAGCAGTCATGTTCCAACCAAAAATAGAACAAAAATAATTTTCCTGTTAGACTATTTTTTTTAAACAGAGAAATAATAATAGATCATTGAAGTACAATCCATCTATTAAAATCATATTTAGTACTTCTGGTAATGAGTACCATTATAATCTGTCCTTCATTTTCTATATAATAAGATAAACCTATTTTTATTAACCTTTGTGTAAACAATACTGTTAGCATAGCAAAAAGTAAACAAAACATAGAAAACATAAAAAAAATTATACAATTACAGTCGTATTTGTTTAATCTTCAAGACTTTAATTTTGTTGCCTTTAATTTGCATTTTAACCCTTAAATGCGCGATTTTTTTTTTCGAAAAAATTATATATGATTCCCTGAAAGGTTTATTACACAGGAAAAATAATGAAAAAATCAAAGATACATTTTTCAGATAATGCGTCAATCTTTTCTCCTGTTGCGCATCTGCAATATACAAGTAAAAACTGCTGTCGTGTGACTGTTTTACGCTAAAATATTGCAAATTAGTAAATATTTTAATAAGTATCTCTCCAAATATCTTATTTTATATAATTATTTATTTTATAAAGCTTAACCTTTAACCCTTTAATTCCCCTGATAGAATAAGAATTACGTGTTCTAAGAATGTTCAAAGAATTACGTAGTTCAGAGAATCTGACTTTACATCAAAAAGTATCAATGGTTAATTTCGCTTTACGGACTGTCTGTTATTAATTAAAGCAAATATTGCTATTTTAGTTTTCTGGTTTGAATTAAACATATACGAATTAAAAAAAATCTATTAAATTCAAAACACTGTTGTTTCCATATATGCAAAGCTGCGCACTAAAGGGTTAAAACATAGTAGTAATTATAACGTATATTTAAAACTTCACTAATACAACAGGTATAACCCTTTTAACCCTTAAATGTCTGATTTTTCAAAAATCATTGTAATAATGTTTTTCGGCTTTCATTTTTTAAATAAATCATGGAAAAAATACTTTTAAAAATCATATTTTGATTTAAGTATGGTTTACGGCTAAAAAACAGTTTGTTACTAATCGGCAATACTGGTCTTTAATTTAAAAAATAATTTTCCTTGATAAAATTCTATAGTATTAAACACACAAGAATTTTAGGAACTATAATAAGAAATAAATTTTACTTGCTCACTGTAGAACAAAATAGGGTATTTCGCAAGCTTCCAAACAAAACAAAAGTAACAAGTAGAAACAATTGAAAAAATTAATCTATCTTTATTCATAAACAGCACAAGTGTTGCCATCTACATGTTGAAAATCGATTTAATAATATTTTCAGAATGTATTTTATTGGCAACATTAGGCATTATAGCTTCAATATTATTCTAATAGTATTTTAGAGCCTAAATTGGGTATGTTGCCGAAAAGCAACACCTGGCATTTAAGGGTTAAGACAGGAAGATTTTTGGTAGAAATGAAAAGTTTTGGTGGTTTCCCCTAATTAATGAGATCATATTTGATTTTTAAAAAATATTTAAAAAAAAATACTCGATGTCAGGTTATGCCAAGAGAGGATCCACGCAATTCTGTGGGTGAAATGTCGTGTCACCTTTAAATCGCACAAAAAGAGAAAAATGTTTTTTCTTTTTCTTTGGGATCCCTACACAATTGTATAGACCAGGTCTTAAAGGGTTATTCATCTGTAATCATAATAGTTTTTATGACGTAGAAGACGTTCCGGTTTCAGAAAGTTCATTTCCGGTTTATAATTTGGGCAATAACTTTACTTCTAATTATCGCTGAACCAAAACCCATCGCCTTTTTGGAATCCTAAATGTTTGAACTTTAATTTAAAATAATAATTTTTTAAAAAAATCGAAAATGTTCGCAAAAACGGCGATTTGAGGGTAGGCACCCTTAAACGGGATCGCGTAATAACCGTTCGTGTATTAAACATGATATTTTTGCCTTATGGACGATGTTCAAGAGAACGAAAAAAAATCCGCGTATTAACCGTGAGCGTCTAAACCAGGTCCGACTGTATTTAAATCTTTTATGCGTCGTAAAATACTGACTAGAAAAGGATTTCAAAACCGTTTCGTAAACTTTGACAAGGTCTACTATTTTGAAATTATAAAAAATAAAATTTACAACCTGAGATTAACGCATCTACATATTTCATTTGCTGTTACAAACGATAAGTGTTTATAAGAAACAGCTATAATTCGAGTTCTAATAAAAGCACATTCATTGAAGCATACGTATTGAATGATTGATGTATTTGATACGTATTATGACAACAAAAAAAATTATTAAAAAGCTTTTAAATGGTAAATTGCAAAAATAATTTAAAAAGGTGAGAAAAATATTATCAATATCCCACTTATAGCAGACTTTTGACAATTTTCAACCGTCATTATTATTTACGAAAATTCTTCAAAAAAGGGGTTTCGGCAGATAATAAACACAGTTACACAGAAAAAGGGCGATTGGGACATATTTCGCTATTACATGGCAGAAGAAAGGTTATTTTCATAACGTTCAGTATTTCGGTTAAATTTAAAAAGCGTAACAGTATAAGGTATCAAAGAACTTGCGATTTGAAGCCAATAGGTTCAAACATTATTTTTATATACAGTAGAGCAGTGGTTCCCAACGTGGGGCGCACGCCCTACCTGGGGCAATTTGACATTTTAGGGTCAATTCCAAATTTTTTACTCAGCCATTCGATAGCAGTTTCTTTTAGTCTTTTTTTTTTTTTTTGAAAGTAAATTTTGTAAACTAAAGATAAATAGAGTACAAAAAGAGTGCAAAAAATCAAATTTTTGTTTTCTTCCATTTTAAAAAAAATTCCCAATCGAAAGTTTAAAATAGAATCAATAACAAACTTTTGAAACACTGCGACATTTTTTTTTTTTTTTTTTTTTTTTTTTTTTTTTTTTTTTTTAAATTAATAAAAAATCTTTATAATTTTTCTGGTTGTTGATTTTACAATTTTTCGCAATGCTTTCGATTATATACTGAATGAGCGTTCTATTTCTATTCGCTCTGCTATATATCATACGAAAAATTTTTTACACGGGAAACGACCTAAAAGTATATATAAATGTGACTGTCTTGAACATATTTAACCTAAATAATATTTTAAATACCTTAACGTGGTGCTACCAATTCATAAAATTTATAAATCTTTAATAGCATTAGAAAAGGAAATGGGTAGATAATAAATATACATGGGTTTAGTGCAGAAACCGTACACAGTAAATGAATTTACATCATGGCATATACATTTTAAATTTTTAAATAATATAATACATGGCAGACAACTAACGATATTGGGAAAGGAAAAACAGAGAAAATGTGTTTTGATGTGGGAATTATGACGCTTTAAAATTATAAAAATAAGAATCTTGAAACGCTTCTTGTGCATTGTGTTATTCATAGAAAGAAAATTTAATGTCGAAAGTGTTTTTAATAATTCACAAAAATGAATTATAAAATACTTCAATGTTATCAATGTTAGTACTAAATGTGAGAGTCTCCTCAAGAAACTTCATGAAGACAAAGATGCATACAGCATACCACTTTTTTTTTTACTTTGAGGTAAGTTGGAAAATGACAGGAATCTTTTTGTACCAAAGGTGAAGATGTATAAATGCATCATTTCCTTTATAGAATTATGTTACAAACACATTTGTGACAAGAGATTTACCTCTTTGATAAGTTAAAAAATGTGAAATAAATATTGTTAACCCTTAACTGGAAACGTGCCGTCTGTGAGACGGTTGCGTTTACATATCTGCCCTTAATATTTTCTCTCTCCGACATTCAGAACGTATTTTTATGCTATTATATTAAAAAATTGGTCATGTTAATGCATTACTATTAAAGATTAAATGTTTAAGTTTACTATTTGGTAAATTATTAAGTGTTCTTTTGTGCACGGAATTTTTACGTTTCCGGTTAAGGGTTAAGGCTCTGTTACGTTTTCACCGTGTGAATAGAATTCATCTTTTAAATAATAAAAGATATATGTTGTAGAGTCAGGGGGCATCGTGATGTTACAGATGTTTTGGTGGGGTGTGGTCAATAAAAGGTTGATAACCACTGCAGTAGAGGTTTAATTTCAGTGTTCGAACGTTCACGAACAAAAAATACGAATTGAAACGAAATTTGATTCGACTCTCAAACAGTGAAAGTGTCGTCACCATGTGTTGTCGCCAAATGTAAATCCTAGCTTTTTTATTGTTGTTGTTTTTGTTTTTTTGCACGTAAGGCGCATACACATAAAGTACAGTGGTCTCAGTGTTAATTAAATTCATGTATTTTGATATTCCTGTAGAGCAAGGTTGCTGAATCTAGTGATTTTCATTTATAAATTTATTTTATTTATTTATTTATTTTCATTTATTTTTATTTTTATGTTATTGTTGGTGTTTTTCTTTTTTTTTTTTTTTTTGCGGAGGGCGGAGGGATTGTGCGTGCGAAATACAGATACATGTGATTCAGTGATCTCGGTACTAACGAATTTCATGCTTTTGGAGTTTCAAAAACTGCGAGTTAACTTAGCGATTCTAATGATCTAAAAAAATAAAAATGGGCCCCACTCCCTCCCCCCTCCCCAATCTCTAGTCATCCAAAGATTAAGCAATAAAAATATCGAAACAGTTTTGTCAAAATGATATTAAAATGTTATAAAATTGAAATTATATCTTGTAGAATAATTTGTTGTAATATATTATTGTATTGTTTAAAAGATTAAATTCAGTTAGTAACAGAGGATGTGGAAACCAATTAATTGTATTTTCTTCATTTCTTATAGTAAAATTTGATACGGTTTCTGAAATAATTCAGTTTTGACAATTCTTTAAAACGGATTCTGTTCAAGAACCGAGATACTACTGTATGTTTTATTATATTATTGGTGATAATTACCTGACATTTATGCTTCAGGATTGGGAGATTTAATATTCTCTTTATCCGGATTTGCACTTCTATCTGGTGATAATGGTGAACTTTTATGTAGGTAATGTTCTGACGGTGAGATTTTATGTAGGTCATACTCTAATGGTGAGCTTCTACCCGCCACTGCAGAGCTATTATCCGCTGCTACAGAATTTTTATCTCCCAGTGAAGAACTATTATCTGCCACGGGAGATATGTTACCCATTTCTGGAGTGCTATTACCAGTCTTTATATATTCTAAACTATCTATAAATGATTTTTCTTTTCTGTTAGAGCTATTGCTTTCCTCTCTTGATTCTGAGCTGTTACCTTTGTTGCCTCTGTAGATCCTCCCTGTAGACTCGGTAGTATTAGTCTTGATAGACTCTGAACTTTCTACAGGGGAGTTATCAGCAGCCAATCTTCCTGGGAAGGTTTTGTTCTCCTCTATTAATTCCGTGTTCGTCTCAGACGCGTTCCCAACCCTTCTTGTTTGATTTATTGGTAAGCTTTCACCAGCCTCTGTAGATTCTGAATTATCTGCAGATGTGTTTTCTTTACTGTTAGATTTGCCTATTAGTGAGCTATTAGCTTCATAGCCACTGTAAATCCTCTCTGTAGACAGTGTAGCATTAGACTTTATAGATTCTAAACTTTCTGCAGAGGTGTTATCAGTAGCTAGTCTTCCTGGGAAGCTATTGCCCGCCTCTACTAATTTTGGTTTCATTTCAGACATGTTTCCCACTCGAGTCGTCTGATTTGTTGGTAAACTGTTGCCAGCCATGCTAATGTCTGAATTTTCTGCAGATGTATTTCCTTTGTTGTTAGACTGATCTATTAGAGAGCTATTAGCTCCGTAACTTCTGTAAATTCTCTCAGTAGTTTCTGCAGTATTAGATTTTACAGATACTAAACTCTCTCCAGATGTGTTGTCTGTAGCAAGTTTTTCTGGAAAGGTACTTTCTGCATTTACCGATTCTGGGTTCCTTTGAGACGTGTTTCTAACTCCTGTGGTCTGATTTGTTGGTAAGTTGTTGCCAGCCTCTGTAGATTCTGAATTTTCTGCAGGTGTCTTTGCATTACCGTTAAACTGAGCTGTCTGTGAGCTATTAACTCCATAGTCTCTATATATTCTCTCTATAGGCTCTGTAGCATTAGATTCTAAACTTTCTCCAGAAGTGTTATCAATAACCAGTCTTCCTGGGAAATTATTGACTTCTTCTATTGGTTCTGGTTTCTTTTCAGACATGTTTCCAACTTCTGTAGTCTGATTTGTTGGTAAGCTTTTACCAATCTCTTTAGATTCGTAATTTTTTGTCAATGTGATTCCTTTATTGTTAGACGGATCTGTCAGTGAGCTATTAGCTTCGTAGCCTCTATATATTCTCCCCGTAGCCTCTGTAGTATTAACCTTTATAGATTCTACACTTCTAGTAGATGTGCTATCAGCAGCTAGTCTTTGTGTAGAGCTATTTTCCACATTTATTGATTTTGAGTTTGTTTGAGACGTGTTTCCAACTGTTGTTCTCTTATTTGTTGGTAAGTTGTTATCAGCTTCTACAGATTCTCTTGTTATCTGATTTGTTAGTAAGATGTTAGCAGCTTCTTTAGATTCGAAGTTTTCTGCAAATGTGTTTCCTTTACTGTTAGACTGATCCGTTAGTGAGCTATTAGCTCCGTAGCCTCTATTTATTATCTCGGTAGTCTCTGTAGTATTAGCCTTTATAAATTCTGAACTCACTCCAGATGTGTTGTCTGCAGCCAGATTTTCTGGAAAAGTACTTCTTGCATTTATTGATTCTGGGTTCCTTTGAGACGTGTTTCCAACTCTTGTGGTCTGATTTGTTGGTAAGTTGTTGCCGACCTCTGTAGATTCTGGATTTTCTGCAGGCGTGTTTTCAGTACCGTAAGACTTAGCTGTTTGTGAGCTATTAACTCCATAGTCTATATATATTCCCTCTATAGGCTCTGTACCAGTAGATTCTAAATTTTCTTCAGAAGTGTTATCAATAACCAGTCTTCCTGGGAAACTATTGACTTCTTCTACTGATTCTGGTTTCTTTTCAGACATGTTTTCAACTTCTGTAGTCTGATTTGTTGGTAAGCTGTTACCGACCTCTTTATATTCGTAATTTTTTGTCGATGTGATTCCTTTATTGTTAGACTGATCTGTTAGTGAGCTATTAGCTTCGTGGCCTCTATATATTCTCTCTGTAGCCTCTGTAGTATTAACCTTTATAGACTCTACACTCCCAGGTAAGTTGTTGCCAGCCTCTGTAGATTCTGAATTTTCTGCAGGTGTCTTTGCATTACCGTTAAACTGAGCTGTCTGTGAGCTATTAACTCCATAGTCTCTATATATTCTCTCTATAGGCTCTGTAGCATTAGATTCTAAACTTTCTCCAGAAGTGTTATCAATAACCAGTCTTCCTGGGAAATTATTGGCTTCTTCTATTGATTCTGGTTTCTTTTCAGAGATGTTTCCAACTTCTGTAGTCTGATTTGTTGCTAAGCTTTTACTAATCTCTTTAGATTCGTAATTTTTTGTCAATGTGATTCCTTTATTGTTAGACTTATCTGTCAGTGAGGTATTAGCTTCGTAGCCTCTATATATTCTCCGCGTAGCCTCTGTAATATTAACCTTTATAGATTCTACACTTCCAGTAGATGTGCTATCAGCAGCTAGTCTTTGTGTGGAGCTACTTCCCGCATTTATTGATTTTGAGTTTGTTTGAGACGTGTTTCCAACTGTTGTTCTCTTATTTGTTGGTAAGTTATCAGCTTCTACAGGTTCCAAATTATCTGCAGACGTGTTTGCTTTACTGTTAAACTGGTCAGTTAGTGAGCTGTTAGCTTCGTAGCCCCCGTAGATTCTCTCTGCAGACTCTGTAGTATTAACATTTATAGATTCCGAACTCGCTACAAAACTGTTATCAGCAGTTAGTGCTCCTAGGGAACTATCGTTTTCTTCTATTGATTTTGAGTTCGTTTCAGACGTGTTTACAGCTCTTGTTATCGGATTTGTTAGTAAGCTGTTAGCAGCCTCTTTAGATTCGAATTTTTCTGCAGATGTATTTCCCTTACTGTTAGACTGATCCATTAGTGAGCTATTAGCTCCGTAGCCTCTATTTATTATCTCGGTAGTCTCTGTAGTATTAGCCTTTATAGATTCTGAACTCCCAGTAGATGTGTTATCAGCTGCAATCCTTTCTGGGATGCTACTTTCCGCCTTTATTAATTCTGAGCTCGTTTGAGACGTATTTCCAACCCTTGTTGTCTGAGTTGTTGGGGAACTGTTACCAGCATTTGTATATTCCAAATTATCTGCAGACGTGCTTTTATTACTATTAAACTGGTCTATTAGTGATATGTTAGCTTCGTAGCCTCTGTAGATTCTTTCTGCTGACTCTGTAGTATTATCCTTTATAGATTCCAAGTTCTCTGCGGAATTATTATCAACAGTTAGTGCTTCTGAGGAGCTATTGTCTGCTGCAGTTGATTCTGAGATCGTTTCAGACGTGTTTCCATATCTTGTTGTTTTATCGGTTGACAAGATATTACCAGCTTCTGTAGATTCCCAATTCTCTACAGATGATTTTTCTTTACTATTAGAGTGGTCTGACGATGAACTATTTTCTGACTCTGTAGATTCTGACTTTGCTTCAAATGTGCTTTCTTTCTCACTAGACTGATCTGTTGAAGAGCTATTATCAACCTCTCTTGATGTTGGACTCTCTGCAGATGTGTTATCAGTAGCCAGTTCTCCTGAAGAGTTGCTGTTCTTCTCTGTTGATTCTGTGTTTGTTTCAGATGTGTCTGGAACTACTGTAGTCTGAGCTGTTGATAAGCTGTTAGCGAATTCTGCAGATTTTGAATTTTCAGTGTATGTGTTTTCTCTACTGTTAGTCTTGCCTATTGAGGTATTATCTTTTGACTTGATAGATTCTGACTTTGATTCAGTTGTGTCTTCGTTTTCATTAAAAAGATCTGTTGGGGAGTTACTATCAGCAGCTGTAGATTCTAAATTCTCTGTAGATATTTTATCAGTAGCTTGTTCTCCTGGGGAGCTACTGTCCACCTCTGTTAATTCTTCTTTCATTCCAGTGGCGTCTTTAACTCCTGATGTCTGTTTTGGTGGAGAACTGCTATGTGTTTCTGTGAATTCTAAATTATCTTGAGTCATATTCTCTTTACTTAAAGCTTGATTTGTTGAGAAGCTAGATTCTGTATTTGCTTCTGTTTTATCTTCTGACAATACCCCTTCCATCCCTTCTCCTAATGTCATTCCAACTTTATCTGCATTTTCAGAATATTTGCTACTAGACATTTTACCCATATTATTACCAGATAAATCAGCAAACAAGATTGGTATTTTCTTTTGAGCAGATGAACCGAAATCTTTAAATTTACTGGAAGATTTGAAATGTGATTTATTGTTGCTCTTTCTTTTCGGAATCCTTTCTTTTTGAGAATAGTGGATGATTTCAGGCATTTTTGTTCTATTTTGCATTGCGAACGGATTATAGGGCTTCGAAGTCTTTCTTCCTTTTCTAAAACGCGTTGCACGTGGCCAAAAGGGATCTAGCCTCTGATGTCTTGCCGTGGTGGTCCCTTTCGGGTACACTGTGTGATGACCAGTAGTGGTCGCGTACACGAATCCAGCCGTCTTACCATCTCCGTCGAATGAGTTCTGAAGTCGTAAAAAGTAATAGTTATCATCACGTTTCCTTTTCAACAAATATCTGTTGGGATCTCTTGTAAACAATATAACAAATAAAGAGGTTTGCTTGGTGTCGATTATGTTTTTCGATTTTTCAATCGAATCATTTTCTTTCGCTACACTCAAAGTAAATTCTGTTTCTTCGTCGTTGTTTTCCATAACACTAGATGGCTCGGGAACCTTTTCTGTTGACAACCGCATTTTAAAATGACTGGTAAAACTTGCATCATTGCGTGAAAGATAAATAGAATCTCGTGTGCTTCTCCCAAGAATAAATTTTTTATTGTCCAAATTAACAAGATTCATTAGTTCTTCCTTTTCACCTTCTATTGCCATGTTTAAATGTCTTCTAGCAATTCTTGGTAATTTGTATACTGAATGTAGTTTAATATCTTGATGGGGTGAAACGCTTTCTGTATTTATACTGTTACCTAGTAAAATAAATTTTAATAATTAGATTTATATAAAAAATATATTATTTTATATTTAAATGTTATGAATTATAGCAATGTGTTCCCAATTTTTTTTAAAGTTAATTAACAGGTTTCAAACTTAAAAAAAAATGATAATTAATTTTTATTCTACAATGAATTTAAAGCAGAATTATATAAATAAATAAAATAAAAACCCATTTAAAATTCTGAATAGATCCGAGATACAACCAATAAAAATATTCCAGTTGAGATATAAAGCGGGTAGATCTAACTTTACACTTAATTTGATGCAAACTGTAATTTCATGGCGATTGCTAAGGTATAAAAGAAACTATTATACATATAAAGCCTAAAACTTTTTTGTGTCTATATAGTTGTATTATGCACTATATTAGCCATTAATCACCGGGTACTTTCAATTTCAGACATTTTGTCAAATATTTAATGATACTTGTCGGATTCTTATGGGACTTCAGGATTACAAAGAATAATTTTGACCTCATATTTATCAACGTCGATTTGATAAGGAGGACAATTAGAGGGCAACAAAAAAATCAAAGCAAAATAATAATTTTTGGACCACCCTGTAAAATAAAATTCACGAAATGATATATCGCTAGAGCAGACAAATATGTGGATATTGTATACAATAGGTGTATTCATTTGTGTAAGAATAGCACGTAATTCATAGAGATATGGTGATTTTTCTTTTTTTATAAATAAAAAAATTCTTACATGTTTTTTGCTTATATCATGCTGGGTTTTCAACCAAATATAACGCCAGTTTCAGAAAATTAGGCAAAATGTAGTGGGAATGATACAGTGCAATTAGAATTTAAATAAATTAAACGTTTGATGAAATATGAGCAGTTGTACGAAATATTTTTTATCTGCGCATGCGCGAGTGATAATAAAGATATTTTATTTCACGATTTAATAGTAAACTCTATGGAGCAACTCAAATAAAAAATCCAGTCAAACATGGGGAAAATTCAGAAAGATATCGGCGATAGAGTGAGCTGATTTTTAGTTGTTTTTTTTAAACAGATGAATGATAAGGAATTTTCCATAAATTGACGTTTTTAATTTTAATTTTTTTAGTTGTCATTTTTTATTGATGCTTTAGCTCCTCATAAGAAGCCATCAGAACAAACCTATTAAAAGAAAAAAAATGTATCAAAATCGAAGCATTTGTTCCAAATCTACTCGTTGACATTCATTAAATGCTAACTTTTTTGCTGAAAGTCAGTTAATAAAAAAATAGCAATTCGGGGAAAATCCCTTATCATTTAATTGCTTTTAGAGAGCAACTAAAAATCAGCTCACTCTATCGCCGATATCTTTCTGAATTTTCACGATATTTGACTGGCTTTTTTATATGAGTTGCTCCATAAAGTTAACTATTAAATCATGAAAAAACATCTATGCTATCGTTCGCGCATGCGCATATAAATAATATTTCATACAGCTACTCATATTTCATCAAGTGTTTAATATATTTAATATTGTAATTGCACTATATTTTTTCTACTATATTTTGCCAAATTTACTAAAAATGGCGTTAAATTTGATTGAAAATCCTGCATGGTATAAGCAAAAAGCATGCAAGAATTTTTTGAACTTTTAAAAAAACCTGCTATATTTCCAAAATTCCTATATTCTTACACAAATGAATATACATATTGTACAATATCCACATATTTGTATGCTGTATCGACAGATCATTTTGTGCGTTTTATTTTACAGGATGGTCCCAAATATTATTATTTTTCAAAATTATTAATATTTGTCAAAATGTCTTAAATTGAAAGTGTCTAATGATTAATGGATGTATAGTGTATATAGAATGAATTAATATCATTGTGATAAGGAAGCATTTAGATTATTTTTAAAAATTTAATAATTATTGCTTTTTTTTTCAAATTTAGATGTGTTTTTAAAATGCTTTTCCCACATGAAATGCTTTGTAATTAATTCATTTTATAAATTACAATTTTTAAATCATTTTAATACAAATAGTATCTTAATACCTACATTCTGAAAAAAGTTATTTTACGTACCGTAGTACAGCATTCTTTTTCCTTTTTATTTCACTTATATTAATTGTGTTATATAATGTTTGAATTTAATATGTCATGACCATGAGTATGTATTTTATAATTTAATAAAATACATACTCATTTTAAATTTAATAAGCCAGCCTTTAATATCTTCCATGTAATTTCAATAATTTTTTTTTTTAAATATATGATCAGCCGTAGCAATGACACTTTTCCCATGCATTATCGTAATATTTATAAATTATGTGCAATATTAAATTATCGTAATAATTATGAATTATAAAGTACCTCATAAATTATGTGATATCGTAAATTTGTGAATTTTTACACTTTCGTGTACCGTGCCCAAAATATTAGTCGTATTGACACCAATATGGGACTATGGTAGTGCTCAAATCTCACCTAGGATTGAAAATCAAAAATATTCCTCATCCCTAGCGTCTTGAAACGTCGGCCAAAAATTTTTCAATTTTCCCAGTGAGAGGATTTGAATTATTAATTAAAACATTAGCTCCATTATTGTAACTTATGCATTTTAAAGTGTCTCAGGAAAAAAGCTTATTAAAGCTTCAAAATTTTCGAAATTTTAATTTTTTTAGATGTTAAACTTCTATCTTTTCTGAACATTTTGCTATAATTGTATCCTTGAAATTCCCATTAGAACAGAACTTATGGCTTTTAGAATTATACCCGCTCAATATCTAAAGCGGCGTTTCCGGAACTTTGAAGCAATTTTTCTCCAAATGACGTTTTAGGGCATAACGTGAAGGATATCTTAAAACCTTCTGGATATTTTTTCATGATATTTTCAAAACATATGTTTCATGTTAGTCTGTATAAAGTGAACCTAACATTTCCTTTTTATTGTTCAAAAAAATATTTGTTTAGGTGACTATACTGTTGAAATTTTCAAAATTTTGTATTAGCTAAATACAATTTTGTATTAAAAATATAAAAATGCTTTACATACAAATTTATTTAGATTCAGGGTAATTCTTACAATCTGAAGTATAAGTGGGTACCAAAATTTTCATTCTAGTTGCAATATTTATTTTGTAATCCTGCGCGTAAGCTGTTATACCAACTTTCTGCTCGTCAAATATCTAACGGTTTGGAGCCCCCTGTGTTTATTGCTGAAAACTGAGAATTTATAAGTCCCGTAAAAGGGCGTCGCGAGTTCCTCTGGATTGAAAAAGTGAAGTGAACGGAATAGAGAATAATGTTGTTGTGAAGTAAGATGGCGACCAGAGTGTTCGCTCATCGTATTGTGATTTAAATAAAATGTGATACAGTCCAAAAAATAGTTGTTTAATGAGTAAAGTTTAACATTACGATAAATGCTAATTCTGTATGTTGAATTTTTTTAAATATATAAAATGAAAGAACATACTTATATCTTTCATCCCAATAAAAATTGTGTTTTAAAAATAGATACATTTTCAGATAGTAAATGTTGAAAATGGTCTTTTTTTAACCATTTGGAAAAATGGTTATTGTTCTCTGTCAGGGTAGGAAATCAAAAACATATCTGAGAGTTTTATTGGTTGAATCGGCATTTTATTCGTTTTCTGATTGGTCTATACAGTAATCTGTATTTCCCTTTACTTTCAACAGAGATGGATAATTTTGTTGCCACTATAACAAAAAAGTAATAAAAGCTACAAAAAAAATTAATAACTCAGAAAAAAATTGAGATACAGCTTTCAAACAAATTGCATTTAAAAGTACATTTTTTTTTTCTCTATACGATGATGTAAAAAGTAATATTGTGGGATGTTTAGAAGTTTAAGAATGAAATTTCATTTAAAATTGGTCGTCAAATTTCTACGATGGAAAAGCCTTTTCCCGAACAGCCAATGAAATGCTTGGATAATACGTAAGTTTCAAGTAGATAATACGCAAGTTTCAGGAAATCTGACGAGTCGCAGTCGATTTTTGTCGCTTGCAATTTTTACGTGCAATAACACTATTAATGTTTAATTCAAGGCGTACGTAATGTATGATCAACTCCATGCGATTTTTTATGTCTTAAATTTTAGTCTTTGAAAAAATCATTTTCCAAATGGTCGTTGGAATTTGTTAAATTGCTTTTTTTTTTCTTTTTTTCTAATTTTAAGAATCCTGAGACTGCCTTAAGCTCGTTGTTCTCATTCTTTATCGCATCGTTATGACGTCAACATTACCGGCGCTCAATTTGGGATTTATGATATAGATTGATTTTTAGAATTTTTAATTCGTGCGTACGTAACGATCATGTTTTTTTTTCTTTTTTCTTTCTTTTTTTTTTTTTTTTTTTGAAAGTGCGACTAACTTGATGGATCCAGGCTTGTCTCAAAGATCTGAGCGACATTTAACAAAAGATGATCGCTCAAATACAGCAAGTGTTTTATCTTTACCGTATACAAGGCTTACAGTATGAATAGAGAGAAAATGTAATCAACTTTTAAAAATATCGAGAGTTTTATTTCGCGCCTGCTTGTTAATCCTGAATATATGACCAATTCTGTTAGTGACAAGAAATACTTTATCAGGATGTTCTGAGTTTTCTGTTCGCTCACACTGTCTTCTAGAAGCACTGATCTGTCTTAAAGCTCACAATTTACCTGAGAGTGGTGACGTATCTCAAATGTTAGCAACAGCAACCGATTTTTCTGAGGATTTTGATACTTTGAACGATGAACTAAAACGAGAATCATTTAGACTACTACTTGATCCTTAGACCAAAATAACTTAATAAATGACGCAATTTGTGTACCTCGTTCTCGATTAAATTCACAGCCCATCAACAGCATTTCAAGAAGATTGTTACATCACAAGTGTTATTCCTCATTTTTTCGCACATTGTACAGCTCACTTACAACAACCTCGTCAAAAAACAGTCTCTCTTCTGATGTGTATTTTAAGTTCCCGATAAGGTATAAAAAGATGGGCGATTTGCTAGATATACCCGGTTTAGCTACTTTGCCATGAATTCTATTCTTTGGTGGCAGTCTTTGCCTAAAAAGCGTTTATTGTTCAACGAAATAGGTTCACTAAAAAGAAGGTAGAACAGATGCATGATATTATGAACAGGCAACCAGAAATGGCAAAGCCCATTGTGATTTATGCTAACAAATTAAGATCCACAAAATGTCACTAGCGTGCACATTGTGGGCAACTTCTTGCCATGGTAGGACAAATTGGAACGCCAACAAATTTTTTCACACTGTCTAGAGCTGATGATCACTGACCCGATCTTTTGCCGACTTTTAAAGCCTAACAGAAATCCAACTGAGTTAACTGATGCAGAATGCAGACAATTAATGCAGGACAACCCTCTCTCTACCAGTTGGTTCTTTCAAAAACGTTGTGATATATTTTTCAGAAAACTCTTGCCGCAGTTTGTTTTAATCGACGACCACTGAGTTCGTTTTGAATGGCACTGGCGTGGAAATCCTCATATGTATGATTTCTTGTGGTTAAGAGGGGCTCCAAATGTGGAAACACTACTCATGACCAGTGCTTAAAATGTAGCAGCCTTTACAACATATTTTGAAAACTATGCAGCACTGTTAAACCTGACAAGGATGTCTTGGCAAATGATATGCACCGTTGTCGGGTTCGCTTTTCAGATATTTACAGTGAAGATCGTGAAACAGATCTCGCCCAGCTCTTAAATTAAGCCACGACATACAAGGAATGGAGATTATAAGTGTAAGAAAAAAAGGGTGCAAACTGCTTATATCAGCATATTTGGTTTCCAAAAGCAGAGTGCGACTCATCAAAACTTCAGGGAGAAAATCGCATAATTATCTTTTTCTCAAAAGGAAACGACCCTGACATGAATACTTATAATTGCTTCGTGTCACAAGTTTGGATAAATAATATGGATCTCAGTCCTATTATATCAAACGATGATATTTTGCATTACACTGAAATATGCGTCAAAAGCGAAATCAGTTTCTGTTTCTTACAAGAAATTGTTAGCTGCGATTCCAAGTAAGATTGAAGGAAACAAATCCAACTGTTCAAGTTTTTCAAAACTTACTTATTTTGTGTTCTGTTTATGAAATGGATTACTCAGCCCAAGCGGTACTCCAGATATTAATAAAATGTACAATGTAGCACACTAGTTGTGGGGTAGTTACAATAAGGTTTCATGATAAGAACTGGGAAGAGAATAACTTTGCAAGCGACGAAAGTCTATCAAATAATATGGTTCACAAATACTGGGAGAGACCGGAGAGACTTTCTTCCTGTATATTTCTTAATTCTGCCAAATCTTTATCCGTAAGAAGAGTCGAAAATCATCAAAGAAAAAAATATAAAGTTTTCAGAGTTTTTATTCTTATATCTCTCAACCACGAGCCGACTCTGACAGAGTATTGCAAGAATTACATAATTATCCTTGGAGAGGGAATTATTGTTCTTTACTGCAAGAGGGTCTGCTGTCTGTGTATCAGTATACATGAGCCAGAGAGGCAGCAAAAAGAATACCGCGAGACTTATCTCTATATGGCCGCAACTTCCATAGGCTCTATACAGACAAACAGTACAGATTATCAGCAGAAGATAGTACCCTTATACACAGAACAGCTTTCGTGTTTAAAAAGAAAAGTTACAAATTGACCAACTTTTATTTTTGGGGAAGCTGAAGTTGTAAAAGTATGTCAATCAAAGAAATTCGTAAAATAGTTACTGAGGAGTTAGGATCGAAAGCTATCATGGTTCTGGCCCCAACAGGTGCTGCTGCAGTTAATGTCGAGGGTAATATAATTCACTTTACACTAAAAGTACCACAATGTGTTTTAAATCATTCGCTGCTTTGGGAAGTAGAGCAGCAATAAATCTACAGCTCAACATGGGTCCAATGTCATTTTTCATTGTTGACGAAATTTTAATGATCGGATATCGTCTGATGGCTGCCCTAGAGGAAAGATCCCGCGATGGTAAAGCAAATGGCTTTGAGTCTTTTAAGACCTTATTTGTTTACGTCATTGAAGGTACCAGGCAGTTACAGCCTTTAAAAGACAACCCTCTATACAAGAAACATTCCATAAAATACATTTTAGCTTTGCGCGGACAAAAAATATATCTTTAGAAAAATGTTTCACTTTAACAAAAGGAATGAGACAAAGCCACGATCAGTAAGGACAATTTCGAGAGACTCTTGAATAGCTTTTCGTGGATGAAGTTATAGACGACCAATATCCCTTTTGCAACGGCGCAGAGCTATACTGTCTCCGGCTGAACTTCAAAGGTTTCAAGGTGCCATAGTCTTTTTCCACAAACAAGCAAGTCGAAGAACATACTCAAGTTCAAGAAATACTTAGTAAATCCAAATGATCAGTGGCAGAAATATTAGCAGACCACGATAATGAAACAGCAAATTGCAGTGAAGATGATCAGATCACGCATTTGGACTCCAGGCTGAACTTTTCTTAGCAATTGGATGCAGATTTATGTTATGTACCAATATGCGAACAGAAGGAGGATTGGTAAACGGTGCACTTGTTACGGTAAAAGATATTGTCTACTACCCAAGATTTCGGCCTCAATGCTTGCCACAAGCTATAATTAGTGATGGGAGATTCTCGAAAATTTACCAATCGAAAAAAATCGTCATCGTAAAAAACACAATCGATACAGTCATCAATTACTTTCGAGAATCTATAATCGAGATATTCTACAATCGATTATTAAAATCATTGTTTTTACATATTTATAAGGCAGATTTCATTAAATATATGGTAACTGAAAACAGATGGAATAAAAAAACAACAAACCAAAGGGAGGCTATAATGGAGCCACAAGACTGGAAATTCATATGAGGACGTCCACTGATTGAAAAAAGTTGAAAAAACGCGAATAGCTATGAAGTGGTAAGGGGAGTTTAAGTATCAAAAATTAGAATTTTTCGGCAATTAGCACCAAAATGACCAAAGAAATGAGAATCAAAAGCACACTCTAGTGGCAAAAATATGAACTAAAAGTATGGTAAATGGGATCAATATTTTTTATTGATTTTTCTACGTCATTTGAGATCAGATCTTTAATTTCCCCATTTTTAGAAAACCTTCAACTGGAATACATTAAACGAAGCCCCGCGGGGAGCAAGGTGGGAGGGAGGGGAGCAAGGAAAGTGCATAATATGAATAAGTGGTCACAGGACTTTCCAACGATATATCACATGAGTGTCGGCTAAATTTAGAAAAGTACCCCCGCGCGGGGGCAAATTAGGGAGAGGGGCGCGGGCAATATATAAAATGAAATAGTAGTCACAGAGCTTTCCAATGATATAGACGGTTGGCGCCCCCCAAAAAGGGGAATGTCTTCCCGTCCCAGGCTCTTATCAAGCCCGTTTGCCCTGCTCGGAAAAGCCCGCAAGACAAGCACCGCGACGCGCCCCGAAGGTCGCCGCCAGACGAGCCCCGCAAAGCGAAACCTAACAAAAGCTCCGGCCAAGCCGACACACTGCCCAGCGCACGTCATGCCGGCTATTCCCAAAAAAGAGACGAATTGGTCGCATACGACAATCCTAAACACCCAATTAGATGAGCCAAATGGTCCTTTCTCTTGGTTACCCCACCCGGTACGCCCCGACAGCCCATAAGAACCGGACACCTACAAAGGCACCGGGCCCATGAACCTACACGAGGTTTCCCGATCCGGAGTTGCTTTACGGAGGGCTCATAAGACCAACTACCATTTTCTGGCAAAGACATTTATACGAGCCAACCGATAAGAAAATTATTTAGAGGCCCCTATCGGAAGACCCTGGAGGGGCGGGGAAAACTCCTCCGGACGTAAAGCGTCCCTGCTCCGGGCTTTTCGCCCAGTCTCTCCACCTCGACCGACGGAACCCCTCGTGGATCACGCCGGGAGTCAGAGAGACCAGACTATGTGCCGTTAGCGACCCCAGGCGGGCACGGAAAGCTCCACCTAGACGGAATAGACTCCGCCTCGCTAGGAGGTTGGAGAGTCCGGAGTCCCACCGTTCGACTCCACCCGAAGGCGGAGAAGCCGCGGAAGGCCGGCAAAAGCTCGGCTCCCTCTACCTTACCTCACGGCCGTCGAGAGTACCCAGGTACGAATGCCCCTGACCCCGTGCAGTGACCGACTGCTACCTGTTATAGTGCGTTCGAAAGTTATATGAAGAAACAGCTAGATCCTTACCACTGGGCGTGGTAACCTCCAGTAGCGCACAGACACGCAGGATCTGGGTCGGACCAAGGGTTCCCCCAAGGTTCGAAGCGCCGCCGCGTTACCGGCGAGCCTCCGGCCCGGTTCCCTGCGGGGATAGTATTCGATGGCGGACCTGCCAGCCGACCCTCTTCCAGGGTTTAAGGCACGACATCGGGCAACCAGAGCCATACTGGCCGCTCTCTGCGACCGCTGCCTGGTTGACGAGAGTACCACCAAACCCCACCCACCTTGGGGTCGGCTCATAACTGCTCTAGCTGCTACTCTCGGAGGGATGAGCCTCTTGAGACAAAAAGTATCCCAGGCGCTGTCCGAAATCCTCGCCCTTCGGTTGCTCCGGGAGTTCTTGCACGGCGATCCCGCGAGTCCCGTCGTCACAAATGAGTCACCGAGAGTCTTCCTCTACAAAGCCCGCTCTCTTACCTTAGGCTCCCTCTTAGTCAATTAGTGGATGAGGTCCTATCGCTTTGGCTACCCTTTGCCCAGAGTCACCATCCGGTCTATGACCAGCTCTGGGATCAGGCTATGGACCGTCGCTATCTGGCTTGACAAGAGAACCCGGTTGCCGGGGGTTCGCACTTGAGCCCGGAGACCCTACGACCCATACACAACGTCCGTTACCCGTGGCCACCGGACTCAACACCTGTCGGCCTTGAGTCTCTCTAGGAGGTAGCGACTCGTCCTCATCCGGCCCCCTCGCATTCGTGTACAACGAACTCGGCCGGGATCCGGGTCTTCTCACCCACTCAAGGGATCGATTCCGGACCACCCGGAGGGGCGGCTACCTTTCCAATGAAATATCACATGAGAAGTGTCGGCAAAAGATATAAAAGAGTCCCAACCCCCAGGATTCCAATTATTGTTAATTAACGATAATTGAACCTTTCAATTACATCCTGTCCATCCCTCTCTTTGAAATTTTCATATATTATAAATTATTCATCGGAGGGCTCCGTAAAAAAAATCCGATCTAAAATGATTAAAAACGCTACGATTTAAAAAAAAAGTTCGAAAAGTGCATCTCCCGGGGCGCCAAACTAGGGAGGGACGAAGAAAGGTTCATAATATGAAAGAGTGGTCCAAAAACTTTCCGATGATATATCACATGGCGGGTCCAAAAAAAAGTTTGAAATCCACCCTTCCCACGTGGGTTCACTCTTTCTTCCCAGAATATACCCGGAAATCACGCAGCCCCAACTTTTAAAATTTTATATTTAATAAATAATATTTACCGGAGGGCTCCATCAAAAAACCGCATCTAAAAGGATATTTATTGTAGAAATCGCTACAATTTAAAAAAATTTACCCCCCCCTCACCGCTCCCTCTCCCGCACCCCTCCCGGAATTCAACTCCGAGAGGAGTAAGATTCATAATTTGAAAGAGTGGTCAAAGGACTTTCCGATGATATGTCACATGAAAGTTTCGGTAAAAGTTTCAAAATTAATTCCCCCTTCCGTCCACTCTTGCACCCCCCGGAATTTACTCACCTTCCTCTTTGAAATTTTTATATTTAATAAATAATATTTATCTGAGGGCTCCAGGTATGGGGCAGCTTGGCAGAGCTAAAATAAGAGAAACATTGAAAATTCGGGGCAAAATGACACTAAATTCAACAGTAAAGTTTGAAAATAGGACTATACAGAACTGAATTCATAAACCACTATGCCTCATAACCCATATCGATTACTAACAATAAGAAGAAAAGTGCCCAGTTAAACTGATGGCATTGAGCTCACAAGGTATTCACATTAATTGTATATTATACTCTTATTTCAAAGAATAATGCCCTTAAAATTAAATGAAGGGGATTATCCCCCGTTTCCCCCCTTTATACTTAACCAATGAACCTTTAAATCTAATCAGGGAAGCTCCTTAACATAATAAACCAGTATACCAAATTTGAAGCAAATCAGATAAATCTGCATAAAAAAAACCATATCGCTAAAATAAGGGGGTCTAACTCCCTTTAACCCCTTTATACTTAACTAATGAACCTCCAAATCTAATCAGGAAAGCTCCTTATCAGAATGAACATAGAAACAAAAAAATAAAGTAAATTGGATAATTCTGCATGAAAATCCATTTATCTAAATTAAGGAGAGGGGACTTGCCCCCTTTTCCCCCTTTTATACTTAACCAATGAACCTCGAAATCTAATGAAGGAAGCGCCATATCGGAATAAACCGGTATGCCAAATTTGGAGCAAATCGAATAATTCTGCATGAAAAACCCATTTATCTAAATCAAGGGGGGGGGTCTAGCCCCCTTCCCCCCCCTTTGTACATAACTAATGAACCTCCAAATTTAATCAGGGAAGCTCCTTAACATAATAAACCGTTATACCAAATTTAGAGCAAATTGAATGATTCTGCATGAAAAACCTATTTATCTAAATTAAGGGGGGCACTCCCCCTTTTCCCCTTTATCCTTAACCAATGAACCCCCAAAAATAATCAGGAAAACGCCTTATCAGAATTAACATAGAAAAAAAAATGAAGCAAATCGGACATTTCTATCAAGAGTTATCGCGTTACGTACGTACATACAGAACCGGCGGGTACATTATTTCTCAGGCTTTGATAGCCTGTGAGAGTAAGCTAAAAAGAGATTAGATAAGCAGATAGACTCCTTTGAGAAATTATGACTTAAACCAGAAATGCGGTAAGTTTGACTCTGAAAGCTGCATTTCTATCTCGCATTTCGGCAAAACTCATCTCGATGATTTTTCTGGCATCTCGACGCTTCCCGATGAGTAGCTGCTCGATGGTTGGTTTCTCTCGCGCTTTTCAACATTTCCCGATCAGAAGCTTCTCGATGGTTTCTCTCGCGTTTTTCGACTTTTCCCTATGAGAATCTTCGCGATGATTTCTCTTGTGCTTTTCAACATTTCCCTCTGAGAAGCTTCTCGATGATTTCTCTCGCGCTTTTCAACATTTCACATGTTGGCCGAGAACGATAAATCAATTTCTCATCCTCGGCAGAGAAGAGATGTGAGAAGATTTATCGAGAAGTACCAAGGAACGAGGTAGAGAAAGAGGCATGATAATGAGCTGTGAAATGAAGCCCTAATTTTCAAAGTTCTTATTTTAGCCCTACCATGATGTCACATACCTGGAGCCCTCGATAAAAATTATTTATTAAATATAAAAATTTCAAAGAGGAAGATGGGTCGGGTGAATTCGGGGGGGGGGGGGGGTGCGAGTGGATCCATGCGGGGTGCAGTTTTAAAAAGTTTACCGAACCCTTTCTGTGGCATGTAATCGAAAAGCCCTTGAACCACTCTTTCACATTATGAACCTTTCTTCCCCGAAATTGAATATTGGGGGTGGGGAGGGGGCGAAAAATTTTTTAAAGCCTTAGCGATTTCTATAATAAATTTAATTTTAGATGTGGATTTTTTTATGGAGTCTTCCGGTAAATATTATTTATTAAACATAAATTTTGAAAGTGAGTGCTGCGTGAATTCCGAGGCGAAAGAGTAGACCCACGGGGGGGGGGGGGAGCAATTTCCAAACTTTTTTGAACCCGTCATGTGATATATCATCGAGAAACTCTAGGATCTCTTTCATATTATGAGATTTTCGTCCCCCCTCCTCAATTTTGTCCCCACTGTGGGGGAAGTTTTCAAACTTTTTTGCATTTGCATCATTTTAGATCGGATTTTTTTACGGAAACATCCGGTAAATATTACTTATAATATATGCAATTTCAAAAAGTGGGGTGGTATTCCGAGGAGTGAGGTAGTTGGCCCTCTGGGGAGAGCACTTTCCTAACTTTTACCGACACTCCTCATGAGATATATCATTAGAAAATCATGTGACCACTTATTCATATTAAGCGCCTACCGTGCCCCTTTCTCCACTTTGCCACCGGGGCATTTTTCTAAATTTTGCTCTGACACCCCTCATGTTACATATTGTTGGAAAGTCCTGTGACCACTTATTCATGTTATGCACCTCCCCCCCCCCCAATTTGGCCCCACGGGGGTACTTTTCTAAATTTAGCCAAGATCCCTTATGTGACATATTGTTGGAAAGGCCTGTGACCACTTACTCATGTTATGCACCTCTCGCGGCCCTCCCCCCAACTTTGCCCCTACGGGGGCATTTTTATAAATTTAGCCGAGACCTTTCATGCGACATATCGTTGGAAAGTCCTGTGACCACTTGTACATATTATAAACATCCGATGTCCCTCCCCCCACTTTGCCCCCACGGGGGCACTTTTCTAAATTTACCCGAGACCCCTCACGTGACATGTTGTCGGAAAGGCCCGTGACCACTTTACTGACGTTATGCACCTTCCGCGCCCCTCCCCCCACTTTGCCTGCACGGGGAGGGCATTTTTATAAATTAAGATCGAGACCCCTCATGTGAATATGGTTGGAAAGGCCTAAAGCCCTGTGACGACTTGTTCATATTATGCAGCTGCTGTGCTCCTTCCCTCACTTTGACCCCTCCCCCCCAGGGATCCAGTCCGTGGTTCGTTCGGCTCGAGATATTTTTTTAACGAGACTTTGTAGTGCGTGCAAGAGTAGAGATAATATCCCTATATAAGGCGCCTGCTATACGGCGCCTTATATAGCGGGGAGCCAGTTCGAGATTTCTTATTATAAGATTACGTATAAATTAGAGGCCCCGATTAAAGGATAAAGGCTAGCGGGCGAAGCCACTTAGTCCTTATTAACGCCGACTCATTCCAGTTCACCCGCAGACGATTCTTGATAAATGTATGACGTATAAAAGCAATTGGCAAACTGGAGTCATCGAGAAAATTTTACACAATCGAAAAATATCGAGATGTCCATACAATCGAGAAAATCGATAAAAATATCTCGTTATCGCCCATCACTAGCTATAATGGCTGATTTTGATGATTATCACGGGCCACTTTAAACAGAGAGACTTTTTCCTGTCACATCTATTTTTAATTCTTTGAAAGAAAATAATGTATCATGCTCACAAACTCAGTTGCCTTTAACATTTGTATGCGCTGTAACCTTACACAAATCCCAAGGTTTAACTTTGTCAAAAATTTCTGTGGACATTGGTCCAAAAAAGTTGTTACTTGGAGCAAGTTCTGTCACTTTTATTAGAGTTTGTTGTTTAGAGGATGTTCTCATTGAAGTGCCTATCGCAAAAAATATGCTCGACCAAATTAGAAGAATGGAAGAATTTACTGTAAAATTAGCATTTGAGCATTACCTGATGCAACTAAAAGCTGAATAAACACTTGAAAATGAACATCCAATAGCTGTTACTCCAAACTTACTTATAAACTATAAAACAGTATACATAAAAAAATATATATTTTTTAATGTTATCTTTTAGGTTTATGCGACTCGATGCTCTGACATTTCGGCCAGACGGATGCTAGTGTACAAATTCCTCTGCAAAAACTTTCGCTGTACGTAAGTAGCTGCTCTGTCTTATAGAGGTACTCCACCTGCAACTACTGTAGATTTAGGTAAAATATCATGCATAATTAAATGTTCAATCAAACAACAACAACAACAAAAAAAAAGACTAACAGGGTATTACTATATATATATATTAGAAGATCTATGGATATAACTTGCATGAAATACACACGATTCTGACGCATTGATAGTAAAAAATTTAAGATTTTTGAAAGAAATCTGCAATTATTTTGCTAAATGTAATAATATTTTTTTCGCCACGCTGCTTTTCGTGTAATTATATTTGGCATTCAAGAAACGCACGTGAGATAGCGCACAATTTCCTTACATTCATTACAAATTGGATTAATCGAAAGAAGAGAAAACTGAACGTGCCTAAAATGTATCAGAACTTTCGGCTTAAGAATAATTATTTGAAAACTAAGAATTAGCACAGGTTAAATTATCTGGAACGGTTTTTAGTTTTTATGAGAATAACATTTTATGGTAGCTGAATTAAGATTTAAAATAGAAACATGTCGGCAAGCACTAATGCAGAAGTAAGCTGGAGTGATCTTCTAGAATCAATTAAAAACGGTTTGAAGGATAATAAAGTTAATAAAGACGAAGTCTCTCGGGTGTTATCGGCATATGAAAGCCAAGAAGAAGATTGGATTCAATACGCATTTTTTGACGAAAAATGTTCCACAAGAAACCTGGTAGATGTGGTTAACGGCGATTACAATCTGGTGATTATGGGCTGGAATCCAGGTCAGAAAACTAATATTCACAACCATTCCGGTTCAGGTTGCTTTAATAAGATTCTGAGTGGAGCTCTTCGTGAAATAAGGTAAGATTAACTAGTATTTACGTTATTTGAAATCGTTCAAATAAAGAAGTTCATCCTTTTTTATGAGAGCCTTGTCGCTTTTTAAAGTTCTGGCTTAAGAAAGCGAGATTTGTTGATAAATGGTGTAAACAATTATTAAAACAAAACTAATGTTCTACTTTCGAATACCTGTTAGGCCTAGCGTGCGAAAATAGCATGTTTTGTTTTAGGATGTCGCATACACTGTTAAAAATATCGTGAAAAATTACGTCTGTTTTTAAAGGCTATCTATTTTCTGACCAATGAGAATGCTTCATAGGTGTTTATATAGCGTTCTCATTGGTTAGAAAATAGATAGCCCTTAAAAACAGAGGTAATTTTTCGCGATATTTTTAACAGTGTACGCACCGGGGTTAGCGCCAATTTTCTTTTGCGCTATTTTGGTGAGAAAACCTCGTTTTCGAATACTTTTTAGGTCTAGTGTGATTTTGCTTTGATTATTATGAAATTGCATTATAATTTTTATTATAAAACACACACATTTTAATTTGAGAAGAGTTCCGTATCCTGCTCCGTTTGGCGCGATTGACAGGGAATCGAAAATGGCTCCAATAGGCCGTTTTATCATCTTACTAAATTTTTCAAGATGGCGGAAAAACGTTATTTTTAAGAATTAATAAACATATATTTTTAAATTATAAACGTTGTATATATATATATATATATATATATATATATATTAAATTTATGTATATTATATATGTAATTATATACACATATACATATATAAATGCATATTATATACACATATAAATAAATACTATTTACGTACTTGTATGTATTTTTATAATTTTATATGTTTCATATTTAGGTACAGATGTCATATTCGCCCCATATTGGCGCGATTTTTTTCGGTTGCCAATTTGGCGAAAACATCAACAGCATAAACAACATAATCCGGGTTACCACATCAAGCAAAATAACGACACTTTGGCGCAAGTTAAGTACCCTTTGCCTATATGATTTGGCGTCAGAAAAAAAAAAACGCGCCAATATGGGGCGAATATGACATCTGTTCCCATATTTATATATTTATTATACATGTGAAATTAAAACATAACATTATCTAATAAACGTTAATGGTACTTCTTAGTTATCCCGTCAACCAAATTACTGTCGACAAATTGTAAGATTAAATGCCAATAATGGCCAATAAAACCATTAATTCGACGTTTTGTTTGTATTTTTATTAATTTTTTACTAATTTATTTGTTCTTTCGTTACTTAAAATAAAAATTATGTCAATGTGTATAATTTGGCGAGTGTTTGGCGCTTTATATAATTTGGCGAAATTGGTCGAGGACTAACTAAGATACGACGATAACTAAGGAGTACCACGTTAATTTTATATGCATCTTAAAACGGCACAGATGCCATATACGCCCATATTGGCGCGATTGTTCTCCGACGCCAATTTGGCGAAGACCTCGTTACTATATCATCTATATCCGGGTCACCATATCAAGCAAAATAACGACACTTTGGCGCCAGTTAAGTGCCCGGTGCGTATATGATATTGCGTCAGAAAAAAAATGGCCATACATGCCCTTAAAACATATAAAACTGCACAAAAAATATATTTACATAATATTACATCTACAGAAAAATAGGCATATATCCCATATACGCATCGGGGTACCTAATTGGGGCCAAAATGGCGTTATGTTGCTGATATTATGATATTAGGTACTACTTAGGGAACAGATGTCATATTCGCCCCATATTGGCGCGATTTTTTTCGGTTGCAAATTTGGCGAAAACATCAACAGCATAAACAACATAATCCGGGTTACCACATCAAGCCCTTTGGCGCAAGTTAAGTACCCGTTGCCTATATGATATTGGCGACAGAAAAAAATCGCGCCAATATGGGGCGAATATGACATCTGTACCCTACTTAGCTATCCCGTCGACCAATTTCCCCAAATTATATAAATCGCCAAATTATACAAATTGACATAATTTTCATTTTAAATAACGAAAGAACAAATAAATTAGTATAACATTAATAAAAATATAAATAAAACGTCGAAATGGCACAGATGTCATATACGCCCCATATTGGCGCGATTTTTTTCCGTTCCCAATTTGGCGAAAACATCAACAGCATAAATAACAACATCCGGGTTACCATATCAAGCAAAATAACGACACTTTGGCGCCACTTAAGTATCCGTTGCGTATATGACATTGGCGTCAGAAAAAAATCGCGCCAATGACATCTGTGCATAAATTAAATTGCACAGATGTCATATACGCACCGGGTTTGGCGCGATTTTGTTTACGCCGATTTGGTGAAAACCTCGTTTTCGAATACCAGTTATGTATAGCGAGCTATAATAGCACGCTGTATTTACTTTCAAAAAGAAAATAAAATTCAATATGAAAATTTCGGGGAACAGATGTCATATTCGCCCCATATTGGCGCGATTTTTTTCTATCGCCAATATCATATAGGCAACAGGTATTTAACTTGCGTCAAAATGTCGTTATTTTGTTTGATGTGGTAACCCGGATTATGTTGTTTATGCTGTTGATGTTTTCGCCAAATTGGCAACCGAAAAAAATCGCGCCAATATGGGGCGAATATGACATCTGTACCAAATTTCGGGTTTTACTTGATTTAAAAAAACAGCAACAACAACAATCCGAATATCTTTTATTTTACTCGGTAAAATATTTTATCACACCATTCTGTCCACTTGAAATTTTCGGAACCGCCCATTACCTTTGTGCTTACTTAGACTTCTTCATCTATGATAATATTAATACTAATATCTGGAGATATTCACCCTGATATTTAACAATTATAAAGTTGCTAAACATTATATTATTATTAGACTTCTCAATTAGCATTTTATCAGATATCAGATATATTCAACAATTACAAAGTTGCTAAACATAATGTTATCGTTAGACTTATCGATTAGCATTTTATCAGATATAAGATATATTCAACAATTACAAGGTGGGGCTCTGTGGCTGAATGGTCAAAGCAGCAGTTTGCTAATCGCTTGCGAGTGTAAGAGTTTGTGGGTCCGATTCCCGCTGGTTCCATTGCACACTCACTTTGTGTGGAACTCCCAGGGTGTATTTCTCTTGTGTTGTAATATTTCCTTGTGCTATCTTGTCTCCGACTTATAAGCGGGTTCTCATGTCAAGCACACAAGTCGTATGTTTGTTATTCAATAAATAAATAAATAAAAGTGATAAACGAAACATTTTCTATTAATTAAAAAAGGTAGTAACAATAAATAAACGACAGTTTAATTAATAACTATAGAACAAAACAATTTTGTACTACTTAGTTATCCGTTCGACCAATTTCGCCAAATTATACAAATTGACATAATATTTATTTTAAATAACGAAAGAACAAATAAATTAGGTACTACTTACAAGGAAGGTCTCCATACGGGCATATTCAGAAAAATCTGAAAAAATTACAGAGTATTCGTCTCATGTGGATATATATGTTTATAAAAAAAATTTTGGCGGAACCCCGATAGAACGTTCGTAAAAAAATAATGAAATTTTCGTTTATTTGGCGATTTATCATCGGTTGGCGATGAAATGAAATTTCGAAAAATACTTTTTCATGTCGAATACTCTTTAAGATAAAAATATTTCATATTGAACTTGTTTAGATAAATTTAACTTAAATAACTGTAGTTTTGTCAGTTTTAGTTTGATTTAGCTATAGTTTTGTCATATATGTATTTATAATGAAAGTTAAATACCAAATTTGATGAATTAAAACAAAATTAAAATTGTTTCAATATCTCAAAATTAAGTCCAATTGAGCGCTGTCGGTTCAATTTTGTTGCTATGGAAACGACGAATTCCTTGGTTTGAAATGAATAACTGCTAAATGAATCTTGCCTTTATTTTGGAATACGCTTAAACATATGAAAGTATTTTTTATATATGAAATTGTTTTTAAAGTAATAAAATTAAGTAACAAGCAACATAAATATGTAATACGAAAAAATGTATTTATTAAACTCGCTCATTGTTTATGTTTAAATTCATTAAATACTTTTTACACGCATTCTAAAAATCAATTAACAAACAATTTTCAGATGCATTAAAATCTTTTGCTTTTGCCGAGGAAAAGTACTGCTCGCCAAATCGCGTGACGCTTTCGTCTTTTCGCGCCAAATACTCGAAAGTATTTTATTTTTTTACAGACTTTCTACTGTAATTCCGCCGCTAAATTTGACTGATCCTTTATTACATACATAAGTAGTTTAATTGGTATTTTTTTCAAAATATTCTGAGTATGCCCAGTATGGAGACCTTCCTTGTTAGTTATCCCGTCGACCAAAAATCTATTGCCAAACTATAAGATTAAATGCCAGTAATGATTGATCGTAAATGTCACATTCACTTGACTTTAAGCAAGTTACACGTGTTTACATCATCAAGTGAGTTTTACTTCGACGTTTTATTTGTATTTTTATTAATGTTATACTAATTTATTTGTTCTTTCGTTATTTAAAATAAAAACTATGTCAATTTGTATAATTTGGCAAAATTGGTCGACCGGATAACTAACAAGGAGAGGGCCAACCTTGTTAATCACAGATTTTCATTATTTTAATATATGTTGTAGGGTAGAGACCCCTTAGTGTCAGGTTCAACTGATTTTATCCAACGCTTCTTAGTTCTTGAGAAACCGGGGGGGGGGGGGGGTCTAATAATAGTACACAACTTAAATACTTACTTTGCAACCGCAATGATAGTTTGGTCGTAGCTCAGTTAGTATGGCGTTTGCCGGCTGATCCGCGGGCTCGGGTTCGATACCTGAATGCGCTACATTCGTTTTTCTAATTTTTTTGTTTTATAAATATACTTGTAAGTATAATTAATAATTTCATTGTCAATTAAAATTTATAATATTGTATATCAATTATAATTTTAATCTATTTAATTTTTTACTTTTCACTAAATAGTTGTAAAAAACATCATAAAACTGTTAATTTTTTAAAAATCACTTTTAAAATGTATTTCATATATTCTTATTGATGCAATGATATTGAGCAATTGTGTCAATTCGTGATTTTAAAGAAACATCTTTTACGCATTGCTTTAACAAAGGAAGTCAATGCGATAATACTGTTATTCTGTTTTTAAAGTAACAAGCATAATTATATTAAAAATTAGCATCAGAATTAAATTACAACAGATTTTTTGCATATTAAAGACTTTTAAATTTGTAATACGTATGACTGCGCTTTCAATTATTTTGCTTCACCTTTATCTTCTTTCTACTTTTATTTTTATTTTATTTGAATATTCTTTTATTTTATCATAACTAGATGCCACCACAACATATTTTGTTACGATTTTGGAATTTTTATCATTCAATAATAGATCCAATTTCTTTTTAAAGCTCTTTAAAGGATGAGAAATAATAGTTTAAAAATAAAAAACGATAAATTTAAGTTTGTTAACATTATAATTAATGTATGATATTAAAATTTGTAATTGAAATTATTAAATTATAATTACAAGTATATTTATAAAACAAAAAGTGAGAAAAAGAAATGTAGCGCGTTCGGGTTCAGAACCCGGGCCCGCAAATCAGCCAGTGAACGCCGTACCAACTGAGCTATGACCAACCTATCATTGCGGTTGCAATGTAAGTATTTAAGTTGTGTACTATTATTAGACCCCCCCCCCCCCGGTTTCTCAAGAACTAAGGAGCGTTGGATAAAATCCGTTGAACCTGACACTAAGGGGTCTCTACCCTACAACATATATTAAAATAATCAAAATCTGTGATTAACAAGGTTGGCTCCCTAAGTAATACCATAAATTAGTATAACATTAATAAAGATGCAAATAATAAACGTCGAATTTGCAGAAGACCCAATATTAATATCGGGTACTACTTAGTTATCCCGTCGAACAAAAATCTATCGCCAAACTAAAACGTTTTGTATTTTGCATGTATCTTAATATTTTATGTACAATCATCATAAATATAATATAAAATCTGCAATACAAATATTTACAACTTATAAAAATGGAAAAAGTCTAAGTTTTATTTCGATTTCATTTGAACGGAAAGATTTAGGGTGTTTTAAGTATTATATTGTATGAATTTTATTTTTACTTTGAATGTTCAATTGGTTTAACTTATTTGTTACAAAAACATTCAATGTAACATTAAATGTAAAACTAATTGAATGAAATATCTTAATATCTGTCCCTTCTCGGGCTAAAACAATGTAGGATTTTTTTTTTTTTTTTTTTTAATTTGTTCTGAAAATTAGGTTTTTGTTTGATGTAAATATTTTTTCATCGGGGGCGACACTAAATTCTAAAAAAGCACAATTCCTGTTTTCCAGTTATTAGTATTATTTAATCGCAACCTCGCAAAATATTTTAATTTGTTATTTACCGAATCGAAAATATTTATTATTAAGTTATAACTTATATTTACTACCGACTCTGAGATGGGTTTTACCATTTGGCAGTTACCTGATGATGAGGAAGCTGCAATAAAATTGTTTCAAGCTTTGGAGTTACACATAAACAAGAAAGAAAAAATCATTCGTCAAGCATAGATTATAACACATTCAGAACACTAACGCATTCAAAATAATGTAACAAAACTGCACCGTTTAAAAAATTGAAATATTACGTCTAATTCAACCAATTGGAAACGCGTAGCCCATTTCAAAACCCAATTTCAGCTGTTCCTATCTACAATCGAAAAATTATCCGAATTTTTTAGCAGCCCAGTATATGATATATAGATTTGTATCTATTAACTACATGCGTACGAAAATTTAGTTCACTTAAGAAATATATATACTTCAGTTGAAAATTCCCCTTCAGCAATTTCCTCTAATAAGGAGAATGGTACATGAATACTTTTTGTGCAGCCCTCCATATGAGGTATAGAATTTATATATAACGCGTAGCATGCAAAAAATTAGTTAAATTTAAAAGCGCATACCGAATTTTAAAACGTGCGCTCCAGCAATTATTACTCAAAGGCAGTACTGTAACCTATTTCTTTTGCATGTACCTGTAAATGAATAAAAAATGCTATGAATGCCTTGTTCTAACGTGATTCTAGTGAAATTCAGTGATTTATATCGGTTTCAGTGCAATTGGAATAGCGTAATGTCATTAACCCATTAACCGCCAAAACTATAAGGGGTTAAATTTTTTTTATCTAAATGATATTGGTTATTCATTCAAACATATATAACATTAATTTATAGTGAAAATAACAAAACTTGTCTTAGCTTACTAAAAATCGAGTGTTGCGTTCACGCAACGTCAGCGGAATAAGAATATTAATGTTCAATGAGTTGAACTGAGCATCTGCAGTGTTTTCTTAGATTTGGGCACTAGAATATTTTTTCAGCGTTGTTACAATTTAGACAGCAAACAATCACTTTAAAAATAATTAATTTATTATTGAATTTCAATTATTTTTTTCTTTACAAATTAGTGTTTATATCCAGGAAATAGTTTCAAGCACCAAAACATTCACTACACAAGTAATAAAGCAACATCCCAAATTTACTGCAGCGATAAACATTCTGGTTATAGTATTGTTTACAATGCAGTCTTCTGCTGTCATCGGACTTAACAATTAAATGTCCGCTTTCTCTCTGTAATGGCTTTTGCATGCTGAACTTACTAGGCTTTCTTGTTGCTGATTTGTTTCTAGCTGACCCTTTATATAACACTTTACGGTGTTTGCTTTTGTAAACACCCTTTGCAATGCAACTTTACGTCAAAAAACTAAGTGAGACTTTTTATTTTCGAAAATAATCTTGATTTCTTCCCGGATTTGTCAATATTTTATTTTTTTCTTCATTTTTTGGCTCAGTCTAATTCAACGTTTCTTTCTTTATCCACTCCAAGCCTCCTATTTTTTTTATGTATGACTTGTACAAATTTTAGAGAGCACAAACTTCTTTTTTTATGCACATATCAATTTCGCCAGCCATATCGCACGGTGAAATATCATTGTGTTATTTTGATATATTATCATTTCCTTCTTCATCAATATTTTCTGCTATTTCTGGCGAAATAACAATGCTATCAGTTTCGTTCCAATCATCTTTACCTGAATTTTCATTAAAAATTCTTTGAAGAACCTCCTCTAAAGGTTTAGACATCTCCATGAGCACAGAATGAGAAAAAAGCTCAAACAGTCGAACGAAACGAGTGAATAAAGGAGCTACCCATTTTCCGTTGACGTTGCGCAAACGCAACACCAGTTTTCTCTTCCTCCCCCACTAAAACAAAAACTGATTCGTGGAATGTAATTTGTTTAATTTATGTAATTTGACCTTGTCTAAAAATAGATTACCTCTAATGTTTACGTTTTCCTAACTATATTTCTTCTGGAAAACGACAGCGTGAAAGTTTTCTTTTAAAAATGCTTCAAATTTGCAACTCGTTATTAATTATTAAAAAACTTGTGAAAGAAAATATTTTTATATTCAATTATTAACTATAATATTCCTTACATAAAAATTACTGTTAATATAAAATTCATTCGATAGCTAATTTTTTATAGGCATTTATTTTGACCGTAGCGTGGACACAACACCAGCGGTTAATGGATTAAAATACTCTGTAAACGATTTTCCCCGATATACTATAATGAAATGGAATTCTTTTGAGTGACCCTGTAAATGAACTATTAATCCTACATACTTCATATACAACAAAACATGCTTTGGTGACCCTAAATAACCTTCATCAATTGCATGAAAATCTGAGTATATTTACAGGAGTTAGAGCGAGCGTGGACAGACAGCCAGACGGACATAGACGGACTGGCGGACAGACAAACCGAATGCATAAACACTTTTCAACTTTGTTGGAAAGTGTGTTAAAAGTGGTTTTGTTAAAAAAAAAAAAAATTATGGATGAATTCGGCATTTTATTCTATTTTATTCTAAATCACAAACATTCACCATCCGAGTGGGAGATGGTTAAATAAATTAATCCTTCTATATATAAAAAAAAGTTTTGATTTGGAAATGGGCCAATGAAAATCTGCGTAGATATTCTCGGCAGATCGGCATCCAATTTGAATGCTTAAGCATGGCCTTTCTTCGTCAATATTAAAAAAACTGTTGCATACAAAAATATGAAAATCGGTAGTATTATAGAGAAATGTTTGATAAACACGCTGATGCAGACAGTTTTCAAATCGAAGAATTATTTTAAGAGATATTTAATGCTAAAGTTGGACAAACTCGTTCCATTAAAAAAGTTTTATAGGAGCAAAAACTGTACATAAGAATTTAATCATTTTTAGATCCTTTTATGCGTCAGAATTTCCCGGTGTGCAGACTGCATTTAGTTTTTTAATTTGACTCATTTTTTGAGGTTTTATTTCTATTTTAAATTCAAATTTTCAGCATTTCGAGAGAAATTTTTACATATTTTAGAAAATTGTATTAATTTAAACTGTTGCCAACTGTATAAACAGCACAAACAATAATGTCTGCTTCAAATTAAAAATTTATTTTACACGTGACTATTATAAACAGAAAATATAAAAAGCAGGAACTCATTGAAAATTAGGTCATAAAAACTATATTTACACGTGAATTTTAAAAGAGAAAGAATATTGTTAAACAATAAATTCATTAATATGCGTTAGAAGTCTTAAATGAGAGAATTTACGTCACATTACACTTATTAAGTAAAATGAACAAAAAATAATATTGCAAAACAGTTTAAATTTAAAAATTGCTCGAGACATTTATTTGATATTTTAAGAAGATCATAATATTTGATTTCTAACAAAAGTATTTTTACGTGAATATTGAAAAGAGAAAGAAAAGTTTGGTTAAAATTACGTCAGATTATAATTTTCAGATTCAAATTATAATTCAATCTTCTGAAAACTTTTTAAAGCCGATCAAATTAGCGTGCTGTTAGAGTCTGCAGTGTCTGAACGGGGGTTGACGAGCGTAGCTCGTAGGGGGCAGAGCCCCCTAGTAGTGTAAATAAATAAATATCCAAGATTTTTTTTCCGTTTCATTAATCTATATTAATAAAAATGTAAATGTTCGTTTGTTCAAAATCGCTAATCTCCGAAAGTTCTTCACTGATTGCTTTGAAATTCAAGGGTTGAGTTGCATTCAAATACGGAAGTGTTGTTATATACTTATTATGAACTTCGCTCCCCCACCCCCACCAGGTGGCGCTTTTTAAATTTTTTCCAAAACCCATCATGTGATATATCATTAGAAAGCCCTTGGACTACTGTTTCATATTATGCATCTCGCATCTCGCTCCCCTCACTTTTCCCGCGTGGGGGCACATTTCTATATAAATAAAAATATAAATGTTCGTTTGTACAAAATCTTAAAACTCTGAAAGTTCTTCACTGATTGCTTTGAAATTCACGGATTGCGTTGCATTCGAATACGCGTGTGTTTTTATATGCCCATCACGAACCTCGCTTCTCAATCCTCCAATTTCTTTGCCATCACCAGGGGGCACTTTTTAATTTTTTTCAGACACACGCCATGTGACATATCATTAGAAAACCCTTTGCCTACTCTTTCATATTATGCACCTACCATCCCCCTCATCCCACTTTCCCGCCTTGGGGGCACATTTCTATATCAAGAAATGTAAATGAACGTTTGTATGAAATCTTAAACCTCCGAAAGTTCTTCACTAATTTCTTTGAAATTCACCGATTGTGTTGCATTTGAATGCGCGCGTGTTTTTATATTACTATTATGAACTTCGCATCCCCCTGCCCCAATCTCAGCCCCGGGGGCACTTTTATAATATTTTTTGACACCCATTATGTGGTATATCATTAGAAAGTTCTTTGACCACTCTTTCATATTATGCATCTCTCCTCTCTATGCCCTCCGGAGGGACACATTACTGTAATATTTCGTCAGTATATTATGATATTTGTTTTTTCTTTGTTTTTTAGTTCGCGTTTTTTTCTTTTTAGCTCACAGGCTATTAAAGCCTGAGAGCTAATGTGTCCGCAGGTTCTGTATGTACGTATGTATGTAGCGCGATAACTCTTGATAGAAATATCCGATTTGCTTCAAATTTTGTAAATAGATTCATTCTGATAAGGCGTTTCCCTAAATAGTTTTGGGGGTTCATTGGTTAAGTATAAAAGGGGAACGGGGGCTAATCCTTCCTTAATTTAGATAAATGGGTTTTTCATGCAGAATTATCTGATTTGCTTCAAATTTTGTAAACAGATTCATTCTGATAAAGTGCTTCCCTGATTAGTTTTGGTGTTTTATTGGTTGTGCAAAGGAGAACGGGAAGCTAATTCCACCTCCCCCCCCCCCCCTTAATTTAGATAACGTGGTTTTTCATGTAGAATTATTCGATATGCTTCAAATTTTGTGAATAGGTTCAATATGATAAGGCTATTCCCTGTTTTGGGGGTTCATTGATTGAGTATAAAAGGGCAAACGGGAGCTAATCTTCCCTTAATTTAGATAAATGGATTTTTCATGCAGAAGTATCCGATTTGCTTCAAATTTGGTATACCGGTTTATTCTGATAAGGCGTTTCGCTGATTATATTTGGAGGTTCATTGGTTAAGTATAAAGGGGGGAAATGGGGGTAATCCCCCTTAATTTATTTTTCAATGAGCATTATTCTTTGAAATAAGAGTATAATATACAATTAGTGTGCCTGTGAGCTCAGTGCCATAAGTTTAACTCGGTACATATCTTTTTAATTCACTCGATTTGCCAGGGATGCTACCGCACGTACTGCAATTGACAATCGGCCTGCCAATTATGATGTTGCGAAACAGGACAAATCTTTGCAACGGCGCGCGGCTTGCAGTAAAACAATAATGAGCAACTTTGTAGAAGCAACAATCTTGACAGGACCTTTCAAAGGTGAAGATGTTCTCATTCCTCGCATTCCTTTGATTCCAATGGATGCGCAATTTCAATTTAAGAGATTGCAATTACCTATTTGATTGCCGTTTGTAATCTCCATCAACAAACCTTAGGGCCAAGCTTTATAATTCTGCGGTTTAGATCTAGACATGGATTGCTTCTCACACGAGCAATTATATGTTTCGTGTTCTAGAATCCGCAAATCAGTCAATCTCTATATCTGCACATACAATGTAACGACAAAAAATATTGTATACCCACAAGTATTGTGAAATTAAACATATTAGAAACGTGCACTTTCTCTTTTCTTTCTTTTCCATTTAGCCAGGCTGAGTCACCGCAACGCGTGGCCGGGTACAGCTGGTATATTATAAAATCTATTATTGAATGTTACTTATAGTTTACACTCTAGCGAGTGGGGATTTTACAAATTTCTTTTACTTTCTTTCTTTCTTTCTTTCTTTCTTTTTAGATTCCAATGGCACAATTTTTTCATTTTATTGGGTGTTAGAGTCCAACAAAGAGTTTGGCAGTTTTTTTTTTTGTTTGTTTTTTTTTAAATGGAAATTGATCGACCGAATAACGGAGAAGTACCAAATAGTTTTCTTAATATACTCCTAGAACTCCTCCGGTCACAAAAAATGCATTTAAGGTGGTGACAGCGTTAGTTACTTTTTTTTTTAGATTAGATAGGAACAGCCTTCACGATCTGTACTCGTACGTCACCGTCGTTAAATGCGCCGTTTCTCATAATTTCAAGATGGCGGCGCATCAGAAAATAACAATATAATGCGAGTCTCGAAAAATCGCCAATAATTGGTGCCCAGTGATACGTGATCTGTTCCAAAGAAATACTCTAACAAGGAAGGTCTCCATACGGACATACTCCGAAAAATCTGAAAAAAATATAGAATGTTCTTCTCGTGAGGATAGATATGTTTATAAAAAAATTTCGGCGGAAACTCGATAGAGCGTCCGTAAAAAAAATAATGAAAATTTCGTTATTTGGCGATTTATCACCGGTTGGCGATGAAATAAAATTTCAAAAAATACTTTTTTATGTCAAATACTCTTTAAGGTAAAAATGTCTCATTTTGAACTTGCTTGAATAAATTTAATTTAAATAACTTTAGTTTTGGCAATTTTGGTTTGTTTTAACTATAGTTTTGTCATATATATATTTATTATGAAAGTTAACTATGAAATTTTATGAATTAAAAATAAATTTTTATTAATTAAAATAGTTTCAATCTCAAAATTAAGTCCAAGTGAGCACTGTCGATTAAATTTTGCTGCTATGGAAACAAAACCTTCACCGATATTGAAATGGAAAACTGCAGCATTCTTCATCTGGCCTTTATTTTGGAATGCGCTTAAATATATTAAAATATATTTTCAATATGAAAATATTTTTTATATATGAAATTATTTTTACAGTGATAAACTTAAATAACTGCAGCAACAAGCAACATAAATATGTAATACAAAAACATATATGTGTTAAACTTTCTCATTGTTTATGTTTAAATTCATTAAATATTATTTACACGTATTCTCAAAATCAATTAACAGGCAATTTTCAGATGCATTAAAATCGTTTGCTTTTGGCGAGGAAAAGTGCTGCTCGCCAAATTGCGTGACGCTTTCGTCTTTTCGCGCCAAATACTCGAAAGTATTTTATTTTTTTACAGTCTTTATACTGTAATTCCGCCGCTAAATTGGATTGGTATTTTTTTTTTCAAAATATTCCGAGTATGCCCAGTAAGGTGACCTTCCTTATAAGTGTTATACTGCTTCTTCGAATATCTATAAACTTGGTGGTTTGATAGCTTCAGGTTTTAAAGGCTAAACAAGTTCAAAATGTAGGGATAAACCATTTTCTTTTTATTGAAAACAGAAATATATTTTTTACATTTAATATATATTTTTTAAATGCCCACTAACAATAACAAAAATCTTATTTATATGAAAAATACCAATAATGCACTCAAATAAAATTTTGAAATTTATTAAAAGCGATAGTCTGGTATTGGCCTCGCACCAGGAGGTCTTTATCTCCAACTCGCACTTTATTTCCAATCGTTCGGTACCAGTAACTTTCTTCTACGATAATTTGTTGAGAAGTTAATAGGGGGTGTTTACTTTTTTTTCCCACGACTGTATGTATGTATGTATGTATGTATGTATGTATGTAACGCGATAACTCTTGATAGAAACATCCGATTTGCTTAATTGTTTTTCGAGGTTTATTCTGATAATGCGCTTCCCTGATTTTGGGGGGGTTCATTGGTGAAGTATAAAGGGGGGGGGTGGAAATGGGGGCTAATACCCCCCCATAAATGGGGATTTCATGCAGAATTATTCGATTTGCTTCAAATTTGATATACCCGTTTATTCTGTTAAGGAGGTTCCTGGATTAGATTTGGAGATTCATTGGTTAAGTATAAAAAAAGGAAAGAGGGTAAGTCCCCCCCTTAATTTAGATAAATGGGTTTTCCTGCGGAATTATCCAATTTGCTTCAAAAAAAATTTCTAGGTTCATTCTGATAAGGAGATTCCCTGATTAGATTTGGAGGTTCATTGGTTAAGTATAAAGGGGGAAATGGGAGAGCTAATACTCCCCTTAATTTAGCGGAACGGTATTTTCATGCAGAATTATATGATTTGCTTCAAATTTGGTATACAGGTTTATTCTGATAAGGCGCTTCCTTGATTAGATATGGAGGTTCATTGGTTAACTGTAAAGGGGGGAAACGGGGTTAATCCCCCTTAATTTATTTTTTGAGGGCGTTATTCTTTGAAATAAGAGCATATATAATATACAATTAGTATAAATAGCCTGTGAGTTCAATGCCACCAGTTTAACTGGGAACTTTTCTTTTTATTTCTATGACTGATGAACATTTTAAATCTGTTTTAATTTTGTCTATCCTAGGTATAAAACTCCTGAAGAAGGTAAACCGTTTGAAGAAATCGAAAATCGCGTGAGAGAGCGAAACAATGTGACCTACATAGAAGATTCCATCGCAGTGCATCAATTGATAAACGAGTCTGCCAATCAAGCTGTTTCCTTGCACTTGTTTATTCCAACTTTGGAAAAGTACCAGTTTTACGATAAAGATACGGCTGAAATGATTCAGGTTCCTGCAACATTCACAAGTACCTTCGGAGTTATTGATGAAGAAGGTTCTAAGCCGCATATGCCTAAAGATACTAGCCCCTGATTCTTTATGCTTTTTGTGGAGAGAAACGTATTGAAAGGTTTTTTTTTAATGTAAAGTTTGAAATATTTAGTGTATGGAAAAATGCGATAGTAATTTTTTCAATATAAGAAGCATTACCTTTAGTATAAAAGCCAGTCACATTTATTGAATTTATGATACAACCGTTACTTGTAAAGTAGGAATAGCTACAAAGTTGTTGTTTTCTTTTTGCCTCAAAAGAAAAAAAAAGCATTATAATTTTCAACTTTTACTATAAAAAAATATCCCAAAGCTTTACTACTATAATAAAAATGTGAAAAAAAAAATACAGTTTTTAGTACTTTTGGTTAGTTATTTAACACACGATGCAAGCAAGTAGTGAAAGAATTTTTTTAAAAGATGTTTTTGGATTTAAAATAGCTAGTATGTATATGAAATAGAGAAATGTTACTCATTTGTATTTACAGTAAAAGCATAAACTTTGTGCTTAGACTGCATCACTAAAAGTACATACTTTAGGTATTTAAATTTAATCGAACTGCTATTAAGTTCGTGGTGGTACTGTGAGTCTAAATTCTGAGCATGTATATTGTATATTAAGATGCTGTTCAAACATTGTCAAAGCATTATGGTCTTATTATAAGCACTCTCATCATCTGCCAACAAAATTGTCAGTGAATTATTTGGAATTTTTATAAGATAGTCCGACCCTAAATAAAAAGTGTAGTCAAAACTTGGCATTGTATTATTTTGATGTTTTGTATTAATAAAAGTATGTATCGCATTGTGTTTTTACTTGTAATTTATGATAATTGTTCATTATAGTAAAACTATCTATACCAATATTATAAAAAAGAAACATTTATGTGTTTGTTTGTTTGTAGGGGGAATTAATCTCTGGAATTTAAGAACCGATTTCAAAATGAATGGTGGCAAAATACTACTGACTATCTCTGCTCGAACATAGGCTATATTTTATGTCGGTACATCAACCTCCAAGGCGGTGCAGGAGCAAAAAATTTCTAAAATTGAGATTTCTGGGAAATTTTTGTGGATAGAACATTGAAATTTGGTGTAGTGGTAACTTTTATAATGTAAATACTACTTGCTATGAACTGTTTCTAGAAAATTCGAAATTTAAAACAGTGAAAAGAGCGAAAAACGTTCTAAATTACGATTTATTTGGAACTGTTAAGGCTAGAAACTTGAAATTTGGCATGGCTGTTACTCTAAAGACGTAAATGCTCGCCCAGAACAGTTTTCTAAAAATTCTAAATTTAAAAGGTTGCAAGAGCATAAAACGTTCTAACATTGTGATTTATGTGATACAGTTGGTATAAAAACTTGGAATTTGATTTGAACAGTTTACCTTGGAATTTGGCTACTTTTCAAATGTAAATGTTTACTAAGAACGGTTTCTAAAAACATAGAAATTTAAAAAGATGAAATGAACGAAAAGCGTTCTAAGTTACGATTTAGAACATTGGTTTTTTTTATTTGTTTGGGTTAGAAACGTGAAATTTAGTATAGTGGTTACTTTTAAGGCGCAGAAGCAAGGTATAAACAGTTGATTAAAAATTCGAAATTTAGGCCAAAAACGTTCATAATTAGGATTTATTTGGAATTTTCAGGGATAGAAACTTAAAATTTCATATGTCTGTTATGTTTAAAACTTCAATGTTCGCACAGAACAGTTTTCACAAAATTCGAAATTTAAAAAGGTGCAGAAGCAAAAAAGTTCTAAAATTGCAATTTTTGTTGTACTACTGGGCTAAAAACTTTGCGTTTGGAATGGTGGTTTTTTTTTTAAGATTTAAGTGCTCATTAAGAACGGTTTAAAAAATTTGAAATTTAAAAAGATCAAATGAGCGGGAAACATTCTAAACTAGGATTTATCTTAAATTGTTAGAGATAGAAACTTCAAATTTGACATGGCTGTTACTTTAGAGATGTAAATGCACTCACAGAACAGTTTATAAAAATTTAAAAATTGTGAAGTGTGAAGTGTGTAGAAAAAAAACGTTCTAAAATTGCAATTTCTGTAATATAGTTGTTACAGAAGTTTGCATAACTAGAAGCTTGGAAGTTGGGTTACTTTTAAGATGTAAATGTTCTGTAATAAACGGTTTCTGAAAAATTCGAAACTTCAAATGAAAAATAAAATGAGCGGCAAACCTTCAAAATACATTCCAAATTAGAATTTATTTGGAATTAATTTTAAGGGGGTCCGGAGCTAAAAATTCCCTTCAAAATGCAATTTTTTTTTTACCGCAAACCGCATGCTTTTATCTTCATTAGATCCAGAGATATAACACCTTTTGCCTTGAGAAGCGATGCATCAGCTGCCCGCCTGACGAGAACTTTAGCTCCATTTATCACAGAATGAATTTTTTCACGATTTGTCAACTTTAAAAGAATATATCTAAAGTTCCTTGCAAGATATATATATGAAAATTTTAGCAGAGATTTTATGCTATATTTCCAACAAATTGTCTTGAGGACTTTTAATTTTGAGTGATAATTCTGAAAAAAATGCTAATTAATGCAAAACTCACTCAGAAAAAAAACTTCATTTTTTACTTAAATTTTTTTTATAAAATTCCTAATCAATATTTTAAGAAATCCTGAAGGCTAATTAAAATGATACATTTTCTGTACACAAAAGTGTAAAAATTTTGTAAATCGAGTAAGTACTTCCAGAGTTATAACAAAAATTAAATATGTTTAAAATTTTACAATTTAAATTAAAAAAAAATATATTTAAATTTTTTTAGATTATTTTTTACATGCAATATTTTTATTATGTTAAAAGATATTTCAGAGAAAAATTTCATAACAAAATCTCTATAAATAAAAAAAATTGAATTTTGAACCCCGGACCCCCTTAATTATTCTCAATTATTCAGGCTAAGTCTCATTAATTTGGTTCACCTAAAGCAGAATAAGAATGAAGTTTAGTCTAACTATGGTTTAATTAGAAATTTTTGAATTATCAAACACGCAAATACCACTTGGCATAGTTCAACATTGTCGCGAACAAAGCCACGGGTTTTGCTAGTAGTATGCAGGGTGTCCCAAAACGACCGTATAAACTCTGACAGTAGATTCCTCGTTGGGAGTACATAAAAACTGCCCAAAGAAGCGTTCCTGTACGATCCATAGTTTACGAGAAAAATACGAAAAACAAAGTATGACGTCACTGCCGGTGCAAGAAAAAAACACTTTATTGGACATATCAACAACAATATTTGCATCTCTTTCCAGACGATAATGTTTAAAACGTTCGCCGCGCATATCGCGTCATGCATGCGCGCGCGCCATGGAATGACGTTAAGCCGACGTTGAACTCTTATTTTTTAAAAGGCTGCATCTTGCAGCTACCGGTAGTCTTCGTATATTGGCCATGTATTCCGTTCTTGACTACTGCGACATGTACCTGACTTTAAATTGGGCACAATTGTGTGTTTAAACATTATCGCCTGGAAAGATATGCAAATACTGTTGTTGATATGTCCAATAAAGTGTTTTTTTCTTGCACCGGCAGTGACGTCAATCTTTGTTTTTTGTATTTTTCTCGTAAACTATGGATCGTACAGGAACGCTTCTTTGGGCAGTTTTTATGTACTCCCAACGAGGAATCTAGCTGTGCAGAGTTTATGAGGTCGTTTTGGGACACCCTGTATAAAGTCTATAGTTAGGTGTGAATTTTAATGTGGAACTTTTTAACGGCATTCACATTGCTACTAAATATATGAGCCATTTAAAGGCAGTGATGTAAGTCATTAATTATGAAAAACTGAATTATGCACATGAAGGATATCTAGACGTAGCAAGCTATACGTAGCAATTTCGGTATAAGCGATAGCTTCACGAGATTTACTTGTAAATAGCACCCGAAGATATTTTACAAAATAGAAAATCGCTATAAAGTGCCCAGGAAATTTTTGTTTTGAGCATTTAAAAAATGTGACTTTACCTTTAAATGTCTCATATACCGAGAATAAAACAGACGACACAAATAAGATTCTTATTGCCACTTTTCCTTTTTAACACTTTCCAACATAGTTGAATGAATTCGGTTTGTCTGTCGGTCTGTCTTTCCGCACTCTAACTGGCGTAAATAAAGTCCGATTGCCATGAAATTGATACATGTTATTGGGGTTTACTATGGAATGTTCGGTATTGAAAATGAAGTGTGTAGTATTTTCTGTTCATTTACAGTGCCACTCAAATGAATTCCATTAGATTACGGTCTATGGGGGGTAAATCGTTTGCGGTGTATTTCAATGACATTACAGTATTTTAAACATATTGAAGTTGATATACATTATTGAGGTGTACTACAGGGTTCTTACTATAGAATAGGGTGTGCATAAAACTTATCGTTCATTTCCAGGGGCACACAAAAGAATTTAACTTTAAAAGAAAATGAGCGATAATTGAACTGTTGATGCATACGAACAATAATTTCTGGAAGTGCATTTTCAGTTGTAGTATGCGTTTTTAAATTGAACTATTTTTTAAATGTTACTTGGTGCATATAAATTCCATAGATCATATACAGGGGCGCACAAAAGTTCTCAACAACATCCGTTTATTGGCGAAAATTGCTGAGTGGAAATTTTCAACTGTGCTATGTGTTTAACTGAACTAACTTTTAGCGTACTATGTAGTATGCATACATATCTGTAGATCATATACAGGGCCGCACAAAAAAAAAAAAAAATTGTATAGTATTTTAACGACTATTCATGGTAATTGCAGAAATTGGGTTTTCAAATGCGTTATGCGTTTTCAAAATTGTTCATTTAGACATCATCTTTCACCCTAGTAAACTGTGAAACTTTGATATAGTATTCTGAATGTGTTGGAAATTGTTTCATAATCTATGCTGTACGCGTGATTTTTCGTTCTTGTTTACTTTTAAAAAGAAGGAAATTTGGGGATAGATTCTTAAGTAACAGCTTACAGTAAGGCATACAGAACGAATTTCAAATAACTGAAGATTTGTATTGTATTGCCTAAATGTGTCATGAAAATGGAAAGGGCTTCATTGCACACTCTTTGTGGAGCTCCCGGATGTAAAAATTCTCTGTGCTGTAAATTTCATTGTGTTATCTCGTCCCTGTATATCGACGATGACTTATAAGCGGGCCTTGTGGTCAAGCACACAAGTCTGATGTATGTGTCCAATAAAACAAACAAACAAAAATGGAAAGGGCTGTAAGTGGCATATTTTTGTTTTCGAGAAAAACACAAAAAACTGTTAGCTGGCCTGAGCAGTTGGAGTTGCTAGTTAGCCGGCTTGTTTAAGAAAACGGGAAAAATTTTTAAAACTCGCAAAGGCGCATACAGCGGTTTCCATTACATTGGCAAATGGCTCTTACTTCAATTTCAGCGGAAAAGCGGGTGTTTTCGTAATTTGGCACTTACAAATTTTTCCATTTACTTGCCTCAATTGTTATATGCTTAACATTGAAATCCCAGGGTTTTCTTGATTGTTCTAAACCATAATAACATTCTAATAAAAAAACACATCGACTTCAAATTCTAGTGGATTTTAAACATAATTATTCATAATATATATACAGGGTGCCCACTCTCAACGTTGTCCAATGGCTAATTCCTAAACCGTTAGTCATACATATATAGTTCCAATTACAAAAATGTTTTAAATGAGGTAAAGAAATATTTTAAAAGCGATTTGGGTTAATAAAAACATTTCTTAAAATATTACGAAATTAAAAATAGTAAAATTTTCTTGTTACACTGGCAAGTAAGACAAAAAAGCCCCATTACTTTACGATTAAAATTGACCGAGTAATAGCTCTTTAAAGTTGGAGCATATTTTTTTGCTGCAAATTAGGAATCATTCACAAATTTAGTAGAAATATAATTTCTTCAGATATATTAAAAAATGGTTGAGGGTAAAATTAACATTGCAATATAAATATGAAATCTTTAATTATTCCGACATATTAATGCAAACTATACAATTTATAATAAACAAGAAAAAACATTTTTTGTTAAATAAAATGATGGAAATTAACGGCCTCAATTCTTTACAAAACAATACATATTTTTAAATGTTATTGGATTACACTAGCCTGCAAAAGTTGTGCTATGTCATGGTTTTTTAGTTTTTGATAATTGATTCTTATGTATTCTTTACCGCTGAATCCGAAATTGACCTTCATTTTTTACCATCACGTACAGATTTTTTGCAAATTGTAAATTTCAGAGTTAAAAAAAATAGCGAAAAAATCATACTGTAAAATAGAGATGATGGCTGTGTTTTTTAACTTTTGGTAATTGATTTTTATGTACTTCTTAGCAATGAATCTGAAAATGACTTTCATTTTTAGCCATCATGTCAGGATTTTTCGCAAATTATAAATTTCAAATTTCAAAAGTTCAAAGTTAAAATTGAACCGATTCCAAACCTCATCGGACCCCTCAAATATTTAGCTGTAAGAATCCCAGTATGAGGCAAAAAATTGAATAAATTATTGAATTAAATAAAATTAAATGAAATTAAAAAGAAGTTTTACCTCTGTTTTATACTATCAGAATTTCGCTATATTTTAACTTTCAGATTTGCGATTTGCAAAATATTCTAACGTGATGGTTAAAAATGAAGGTCATTTTCAGATTCAGTGCTAAAAAGTACATAAAAATCAATTATCAGAAGTTAAAAAACACAGCTATCTCCTCTATTTAATAGTATCCGATTTTTTTTATTTTTTAACTTTGACAATTTATGGTTTGCGAAAAATCCTGACATGATGATTAAAAATCATGGTAATTAACTTGAATTTTAACCATCATGTCCACCAAACCACCAAATAACCACCAAAAATTATAATTTTTGGATTCAGTGTTAAAAAATACATAAAAGTTAAAAAACACAACCATCACAGTCTTGTGTTACCTAATCTAAAATTTTTTCTTAAACTTCTTGGCGGTAATCTATCCGAAATTTTTTGAGTTATCTTTTAAAATAAGTATAAATGGTAAGCAACGAAAATCATAATAAGATTAGATTGTCATCGGATTTACGTCGTCAGTATGTAAAATTTAATCTCGATCGGATATTTGAAAGTGAGTTAAAATTTGAGCAGCACAAATTTTGAACTGGAAAAACATACATACGATCGTTGAAGTTAAATAAAAACTTATAAAAATAACATAATTTATGCTAAAAGAAATCATGAAAAGAAACAATATCAAATCCTTACAAAATAAAACATATGTTAAAATACAATTATTTTAGACAATTTGAAACTTAATAAAACTTAATCGTAATACTTGTACGATTTTTTTCAAAGCGCAGATAAACATGAAATAAGTTCTTCGAATACTTTGGGCAATTTGTGTTAACTCAATTGTGTTCAGGTGCAGAAAAGTGGCATAAGTCATGCGTTTTTAAAGTTTCATAACTAGGTCAATTTTAGTGTTATATGAACGGGACTTTTTTTTGTCTTACTTGTCAGTGTAATAGGAAAATTTTACTAAATATAACTGATAGGACCAGGGGACCGTATAAAAATTTAAATTATTAAAAAAAAATTATTGACCCAAATCTCTTTTAAAATATTTCTTTATCTCATTTAAAACATTTTTGTAATTGGAACTATATGTCTATGACTAACGGTTTAGTAATTAGCCATTGGACACCGTTGAGAGCGGATACCCTGTACATATATATATATATATATATATATATATATCAAAACATAAAGCATCAACGTTTTGAAGACATACGTATTCGAAGAAATATTTTACAGAGGGCAAATATGAGTAAATGAAAACCACATTCGATGTTATTAACCAATTGGAAAAATGGTTATTGTCCTCGGTCAGGGTAGGAAATGAAAAACATATCTGAAGCGTTTTATTTGTTGAATCCCGCATTTTATTCGTTTTCTGATTGGTCTATACAGTAATCTGTATTTTCCCTTTACTTTCAACAGAGATGGATACTTTTGTTGCCACTATGACAAAAAAGTAATAAAAACTACAAAAAAAAATCAATAACCCAGAAACAAATTGAGATACAGCTTTCAAACAAATTGCATTTAAAAGTACATTTTTTTCTCTATACGACGGTGTAAAAAGTAATATTGTGGGATGTTTAGAAGTTTAAGAATGAAATTTCATTTAAAATTGGTCCAGGAATATTAATGTTTAATCCATGGCGTATGTTATGTATGACCAGCACCGTAGAAGTTTAAAAATTTACAGTACCGAAAAATGTAATCCATGGCGTACACTGTTAAAAATATCGTGAAAGATTACCTCTGTTTTTAAAGGCTATCTATTTTCTGACTAATGAGAACGCTCGATAAGTGTTTATGTAGCGTTCTCATTGGTCAGAAAATAAATAGCCTTTATAAACAGAGGTAATTTTTCACGATATTTTTAACGGTGTATGTAATGTATGATCAACCCCGTGCGACTTTTTATGTCTTAAATTTTAGTCTTTGAAAAAATCATTTTCCAAATGGTCGTTGTAATTTGTTAAATTGCATTTTTTTGATGATATTTTAGTTGTATTGTAATAAAGATATAATACATACACTTTTCAACAGTTCTCACAGAATTTAAACTTTTTTTCACAGTTCTCAAAGCGATGGAGATAATTGATAAATATTCAATATATAAAAAAAGAACGATGACTATTAGGATAAACCCGCAGTGTTTACGGCAATTTGAGAATTCGAGGAAAATAATAAGGTTTGAGGAAAAGATAAGCCAGAACCCCTTTTCAGTCAATTGGAATCAATTGCCAGAACCTGTTTAAAATAAGCGAGCTGAGTTCCTTTTTTTTTTTTTCAATTAGCGGTACTATAACCATTTATAACTTGCCATTGTTGTTTTTAGCGTTTCGAATACCACTTTTGCATCCTGAATACGTGTAATATTTAAAGTGTGAAAGGTTGTCCAGTGTTGATTTCAGGGGGTGGCCCGGGGGGGAATGTCCCCCCCGGGATTCAAAAATGTCCCCCCCGGAGGAAATTTTTGACTTTCTCCTTATTTTTCCTAGTAGTGATATTTTCCTTCGAATCCTCCCGAAAAACCTGTTAAGATGGAATCGTAAGATACCGTTAAAAAATTCTGTCTTAACAGATATATTTGCATAGCATTTTTGTCGTCAATTACAAGGAAATGTTCCTTCTAAGGTATTATTCCGTTACAGATAGCTTCAGTTTTTACGACATATAACAGCTTTGTATAAGTAAGTCTTACAAGCTATTCGAAAAATCGTACAAATTAAAAAAAAAATTACGAAATTAATGTTTATTCTGTTTATTAATATTTAACCTTTCAGCTAACTTTTTGCACAATAGGTGCGTGTCATATTTTTGTGTACAATAGCAGTTATAAGATTTTAAAGAAGAAGAAGAAGAAACAAATTACATAATTATTAATTAGCATACGGCTAATACTTGCATAATATTTATTTAAAGCATACCGGTAGTAAAACTTAAATTTTAATTTTGGTGCCATGTACGAGATTAAACTGTAAGAAATTGTTGTTAAATACTAATTCCAATTTTTTTTTTTTTTTTGTAAAATTATAAAATAACTGGTATAAATTTATTTCATTAACATTTTCGAAAAAATTAAATGCGGTAAAGTCTGGGAAACAGAACCTGTCTATAGCGGAATGCGGAATCCTCTCTTAAACAAAAAAAAAAAAAAAAAAAAAAAAAAAAAATACGGTTCCAGCAAAAATAGTGCACTGCGTGATACTTTCTAAGACGGAAATGTGTCTGTAACGGAATTTTTCTTCCACCCCTTTCAATTTTATATTTGCTGTTTAATATACTACAATGGCTTTCATTGGGGCGGTAAAAGTTTTCTGGTTAGGAGAAGATTCCATTATTGACAGGTATGATGTCAAATCACATATTTTTGGCTTACTTACTCTAATTGCATCAATTATTAAATTATTTAGATATTTTTAATGAGACTCTTAATTTCTCTAAAATGTATTTAAATTATACCATAAAATGTATTTTTTCGCTTAATATCCATTATTCAATCTTAACAATAAACATAATAATTCATTGAATGTATCATATCACGCTAATAATTTATCTGAATAAACTTTTCCTATCCAGTGAAATATTTATTCATTATATTTTTGAGGTTATAATATTAATTTCATGTATCATAAATAAAACTTTTTCTGTTACAAAGTACTAGCCCATAAAATAAATATTATTACTTCCTTATTGTGAAATTCTAAATTTGTGCGTTTCTTAATTAAAATATGATATATTGTTATTATTCCGTTCACTCATAAAATATCTTGAAAGTTAATCCTTTCAGTAATAATCCATTTGTTTATCCCGTATTACACAAATAACTGCTTTATCTAATTGTAATTTTCTCTTGGAAAAACCAAATTCATTTATCGAATGATAAATTGATTATGCTGTCAAAAACATTATTATAATAGATTTTGAGCGGGTATGGACAAATGAATTAAAGGCACAGAAATGTTTTCATACTTAATAGTTTTAAAAAGATTTAGTTACTGAAAATGTCTAAGTATTTCTATGCAAACTTTATAAATTACATCCGGTATTAACTTGTTCGCTAACATAAAATATTTTATTTTTCTTATTTTATTGTAGAATGCTAGGGAAATTTCATTTTCAAAGACTACCAATAAGCAATTAGGTGACGCTAGTTCTAGACGACACTGTGTCTGGTTAATCGATTGCGCTTTTCTGTCTTGATTGTTACAGATAAAAATTACAGCTTAAATTGAATATTAGATAGGAATTATTTTTTATATTGAATTATGTCAAAACAGTTGAAATTATTTTCTTATATCCAAATTAAAAAAAGAAGACGTAGTGAAGAACCTTTAGTACAGTCATCTGTTAAAAATTAAAATAATAATTCTCAACTAACTTTGAATGAAAGTGAAACCTGCAATGCGATAGTTCCACCCTCGATACCTTCGTGTAGTACTGTTAGTGGACAACCTCAACCGGAAGATAAAAATGTTGGACGCAAGTTCAAATATCAAAAACAGTGGGAAGATAAATATGAATGCCTGTATTTTGATCAAACTCGTGGTGGTGCATTTTGCAAGCTGTGTGAAAAGCATTTAAAAAATGATGTAGAGGTATTCCAAAAAACAAGTGGAGTATTCATATCAGTGCCCTTCACAAATTTTAGGAAAGCAACTGGCAGTACAGGAAAACTTGAAAAACACTCAAAATCAGGCAAACACTGGAAATCTGTTTTTATGGAAAATGAAAGATTACAGAATTTAAATGCTCCTATACACACACAAATAATCCAATACAGCGAAGACGAAAGGGATAAAAATAGACAAGCTTTATCTTCATTAATTAGGAGTGTATATTTTTTAGCTAAAGAGGAGATACCCCATACTACAAAATATGAACCCTAGTTCAAAGAATTTTAATGAGAGAAATTGAAACTCTTCGCGACTGGGTTAAGTCTCAAAGTGAAAGATCGACTTACATAAGTAAATCAACTGCTTCTGAAATATTAAGCTCAATAGGCACAATCTTAGACAAAGCAGATGACAAAATACTTAATGGTAAGTATTATTCTATAATGGGAGATGAGTCGACGAACATAAACAATCAAAGTGAATTATCACTAATGGTGCGGCACGTCGTCCATGATCCAGTTTGCGAAGTAAGAGAAAGATTTTTGTGCATAATATACTTAGAAAGAACTGATGCTGAATCAATATTTTTAGCTATAGATGACGCTTTAAAAAAAAGAAATATGTCATATGATAAATTGGTTTCATGTTCTTTTGATGGTGCAGCGAACTTTAGTGGTAGTATAACTGGTGTTCGTGCTTGTATTTCAGAAGCTAAACAATGCGAAGTGCCTTACATTCATTGCAGATCCCATATTCTATCATTAGCTCTCACTAATTCAAGAAACAAGACTATAATGATTAAACGATTTTTTCACACAGTTAAAGATATTTATAAACTTTTTCATAGTTCTCCTAAGAGAGGAAAAATTTTGCACGAAATACAGAAAGATTTAGAAGAACCCGTTCAAATCATACCTGAGGCAACAGATATACGATGGCTTAGCAATTACCGTACTGTTCATGCTGTATTTTTATCCTTTAAATCGATTATGATTGCATGCGAACACATACACAAGGATGGTGCTGATTTAGAAAGTTTAGCTGGTGGTATTCTCTTGGAAATGATTAATATTAGTTTTATAATCAGTTCAGTCGTTATGGATGAAACACTTAATGCTGTATCGAATTTAAGCAAAATTCTTCAAAAGAAAACTCTTAGCATTTCATTTCTTCCTCAACTTGTTTCTGGGACAGTTGATCACTTGCAAGAAATTGCCAACTTTTGTGATAGTGACAATGATAATAACGAATTGCACATTAAAATTAAAGGTCTCGAGAGTGATGCATCAGAAATTAAGAGCATAAATTTTAATGACACGAAAAAAAATTGCTTAAAAAGTGCAAAAACTTTTATAGAAAAAATGATTCATCAAGTTAAAGAAAGATTTAATGATAAAGCACTGCGCTTAATAGAACTATGTGCATTTTTTCGAAGCTTTGGAGAATTTGTAAAAATAAATGAAAAGCAGTGTAAGGAGCTGTGCCATCTTTTTGGAATTCAGGAACAGGATGCAGCAGTGGCAGATCTCCGTTCTTTTAAGTACGTTGCACACAGTAATTTAGATGATACCAGTACAGATGTCACTTCTTTCATTTTAAAAGCTGATATTGGATACGAAGTTTTGAAAAAACTTGCCGAGTGTGTATTGTGTGTACCAATTTCAACAGCGAGTGTAGAAAGGTCATTTAGCACAATGAATTGAATTATGACACAACTCAGAAATCGCATGGGGCAGGATACTTTACAATCGTGTATTAAAGTATCTATCGAAGGTGATGAGGAGCCAACAGATGAATTCATCGATGCAGTGATTATACATTATGCATCTTCGAAACCAAGACGCATTCGCTTAGTTTAAAGGTGAGCAATTACAAATTTAATACTGAACTTATGCGATTTATCAAAAACAGTGCTTTATAAGAAGTAAGGATTAGTTTTATACACAAGGTAGATTTGATGGTTTTACATATAGAATATTATAATTACTATTTAGTACATACACATTATATGGTATTATTTATTTAAATTGCTATTAATATTTTATAAAATTAAAGTATTTAAAAAAAGAGTGAAATCTCTAATTCTTTAGTGGACATGAATGTTACGGAAGATTTGTTTTCATTAATATTAAGAAGTTATACTTAAACATAGACGCAGATAGAAGTATACAAATGGGGTTTCAGTTTTAAATTTTGAAATGTTACATAACTTTTATCTTTCATAAGTTTGAAAATATTGCGGACGTTACAAAATAATTAAAAAATTAAGAGAAAAAAAAATATATAAATTTCATCTACAGTAAAAGGTTTTAACATAGTAGGGCGTTGCCCAACTATATTCTCCCCCCACGAAAAGAGGGAGAAAAATCTCCCTATTCCATTTAATACTGTCTGCGTCTGTGTCTGAAAGCATTATTATTAAATAATAAGTAAATATCAAATAATAAAAATTTGTTATTGTATTATTTGTAAACTCTGTTTGTTATTCTTATAACGAAGTTTATTATTTAATTGTGATTTATTGCCATTTTTCGGTGCTGTTTCATGAATAACTGTATATTAATAGAAATATTTCAGAGGCATTGTAGCAATGTCGATTCAAAACTTTTATGAAATGGGATATTCAAATCCTGTATGGCAAGTTAAACTGTAGGATATAATGAGATTAAATAAAAAACAAATGACCATAAATTATATAAGTTATATTTAGGAGTGACCCCGGTAGCAGAAAGTTCGAGACGGGATACGGGCGTCGCAGATTTTCTTTTCTCTTTTGCAGATTCTTTTTCATCGTACTTTTATTTTGCTTCGTATTATGTTTAGCTCTTTATTACTTAATACAAAAAGTTAAGACTATTATTAATAAAAATTTATAAAATGCCTAAAAACGCTACAGGTAAGTGATTGTTTGATTAATTAACGCTCCATTTATAAAAATATTTTACCTGCAGATTATTTTTTGCCCCTGAATTATCTGTCGCAGACACTTGGAGAAATTTCTGCTACGGGGGGAGTGACAGTAACCTAAGAATGCCACTCTTATTTTTTATCTTTTCAATAATGGTTTGGGCACAATAAAGTACAAGAGTATCTTAAATTAAATAGAATTTTTAAAAGTTTTTAAAATTTTCAATTTGAAATTAAAAAATAGAAACTTATATATAGCATAATCTATGGAAACAGAAGATTTTCAAAATCCCGACTGGAGGGATACTTGTTAAGACAGAAACTTTTTCTGATCCTCGGAGATTCCGCTTTAGCAGGTTTTGGTATATTAATGAAATCAGAGAAAATTTCATGTTGGAATACTAGTGTCCCCCCCAGGGATCAAAATTTCCCCCCCGGAGGTAAAGGTCTGGATTCAACACTGAAGGTTGTCGACAACTAAAGAGCATTACATATAATGTTTTTCCGTGTTCGACTTGTGATTTAGTTCCAGAATCCACAGATTTTTAAACATAGAAGGATTCCATCAGGTATTGCCCATTCGGTATATGAAATTCCTTCAGCGTGGGTTATAAGAAGATCGAAGACGGGATGATGAACTCCTTATTTTATGAATATTCTAGCAAATGCGTTTAATTCTTGGTTGTCCAAGAAGAGAATGCTTCCTAATTTTGTTAAAATAAAATGTAAACTGTTTGTAAACATTTTTTATCTCATAATTGACTACTAATTACAAGATTTTTTATTTTTTGTTTCAATGATATTGATTCCTTATCTCAGTCTATCTTTGAAAGTGCCGACTGCTAGCTCTTTCATTTTTTTGACAGCGTCAACTATACTGATGCAAAAAAAAAAGGAGGATTAAAGGAGATTCTGATTGATAAAAAGACAGAAAATATGAGTTTCTACTGAAATATTCACGAATATGAGAGCAAAATAGTGGAATTACTGTTGAACCTGGTTAAGACGCGTTTCAAGGAAATGGATAAAAGTCGCGTATTAAGCGGGATCGTGCATTGAGAGTAATTTGTATAATATTGCAGGAACTGGGCTTATTTACATATCTAATCATCAAAATGAACTTTAAAGCTTTCATTTATATATTTACGATCTAAAATTGTGTCTTTTACCTATATTTAGATTAAAATTTAACTATATTCAACTTTAACTCATTGATTCTTTTTATAGGACCGACTAGAATAATAACGGAAAATAAATATGGACATGGCTTTGTCGATTAATACGCTACAACCAAAAATAAACCAGCAAAATTATTTTCCTGCTAGACTATTTTTTTTTTAACGCAAAGAAAAAAATTATTAATTCTTTGAAGCACAACCCAGTTATAAAACTCATATTTAGTACTTATGATAATGAGCACCTGTAACCGGATTTTCATTTTTAATCTCTCTATTCTAAAAAAAAGTAACTACCGCTGTCACCGCCGCCGCCGGTTTTGAATTTTTTGTGACCGGAGATCTTTCTTCGTTAATATTAAGAAAAATAATGCATACAAAAATATGAAAATCGTTGGTATTATACAGAAATGTTTGATAAACACGCTGATACAGACAGTTGTCAAATCGAAGAATTATTTTAAGAGATATTTAATGTTAAAGTTGGACAAAATCGTTCCACTAAAAAAATTTTATAGGAGAAAAAACTATTCATTGGAATTTAATCAATTTTAGATCATTTTATACGTGACTATTATAAACAGAAAAAAATCATTTGGAATTAAAATTAAATAATTATGTACAAAAAGTAGGAACTTATTAAAAATTACGTCATAAAAACTATACACGCTAATTTTAAAAGAGAAAGGATATTGTACAATAATAAACTCATTAGCATGCGTCAGACGTCTTAAATAAGAGAAATTACGTCATATTTACGTCACATTACAATTATTACATAAAATGAACACAAAATAATATTGCAAAACAGTTTAAATTTAGAAATTGCGGTAGACATTTATTTGATATTTTGAGAGGATCTTTTCAACTATTTTTGTTAGGAAAGCGCAAATAATATTTCATTCCTAACAAAAGTATTTTCACGTGAATATTTAAAAGAGAAAGAATAGCTTGGTCAAAATTACGTCAGATTAAATACGATTAATTTAAAATGTCTCATTTAAAAGAACTTTCTTTTCGCTTTGTTAAAAAATACCAGGAGACAAAGACTCTGTTTACTTAATTCCTTTTATATTAGCTTATTTTGAAATGTTTAACTTATTTTACTTAATCAAAGACGAAAACAGCGATTGTATCTTTGGTACTACTTAGTTATAGCGTCGACCAAAAATCTATCATTCGCCAAACTATAAGATTAAAGGCCAATAATGGTTGATCGTAAATGTCACATTAACTTGACTTTAAGCAAGTTACACGTGTCTACGTCATCAAGTTATTTTTATTTAGACGTTTTATTTGTATTTTTATTAATGTTGTACTAATTTATTTGTTCTTTCGTTATTTAAAATAAAAATTATGTCAATTTGTATAATTTGGCGAGTGGTTTGGCGATATATATAATTTGGCGAAATTGGTCGACGGGATAATCAAGTAGTACCGCAGAGGATTTGGCGTTAAAATTCCCCAATCAAAGAGAAATCGATAGAGATCCGTTTATAGGGAGATCGCCGCTGTTTTATAAATTATAATTCAATCTTTCAAAATCTTTTTAAAGCCGATCAAATTAGCATGAATTTAGAGTCTGCGATGTCTGGACGGGGGTTGACGAGCGTAGCTCGTAGGGGGCAGAGCCCCCTAGTATGATAAGAAAAAACTTCTTATTAATCTTCGTGCTAAAAATATTGTTAGCATTGTAAAAATAAAAAAAAAAACATAGCAAATATAAAAGAATTATACATCCATAGTCATCAATGTTTAATCTTCATGGGTTTCATTTTTTGCCTATAAAATACATTATAAAACATAGTAGTGGTATAGCATACACACAAAACCTCACTAACACAACAGGTATAATCACCTCTAATAATAATAATTTGTATGATGTATCTGAGCATCCTGAATTTGTCTATCTGTCTTTACTACAGTCAAAACATACACGAAGTGAGAGACAAAAGATGTTAGAACGCGAATCAAAGAATTGCAGTATTGCTAATTTAGCGGGATTTTTTAAAATTCAAATATCTACCACTATTTCCTATTAGTAGTTTTCGCGTTGATTAATTTTTAATTAAATGAAGCAAACATTATTAGTCAGAAACGGTAGTATTTATCTGAATAAAAAAATCCACTAAATTGGCAATACTGGAAAAATTCGCACATCAAAGGACGGAAAATCTATCGCAGAAGCAGGATCGCGTAAATACCGTTTGCGTATTAAACGTGATGTTTTAGCATTAGTTTTATGGGCGATATTCAAGGGACCTAAAAAAATCCGCGTATTATGCGTGATCGCCTGTTAACCGTGAGCGTCTTAAACGGATTCGATTGTAATTGATTTAGCCTGTCGGAACATTCGTCCGTTTACACTACTTCAATTCTAAAAGTCGCAGAAAAATCTCTTCCGACTGAAGCGCACAAATGTAGGCTTCTATTCGTTTCTTCGTAAAAAAAGTTTTGATTTTTTTTTTTTTTTTACATTTTTACTTTATTTCTTTATAGATGAATATTTTTACTTACTTCTATCTTTACAAGAAAGTATATTGGATTCAAGAAAATTTTCGACTTCCGGTTTTCGACAGATTTGTATGTTCCAGGGGTCAGAGATCCCGAAAAATATGTTTTTACAAAATGTCTGTCTGTTAGTCTGTGACTCTGTGACTCTGTGACTCTGTCTGTCTATCTGTCTGTCTGTATGTATGTATGTGACACAAACTTTGTGGACGCTCTATCTCAAGAACTAATGCACGGAATTTAATAAAAATTTATATTTAGGTAGTCCCTAATATAAATTGGTGCTGATTAGTTTTTGGTGTAAATCGCTCGACAAGTGGCACTGCTATGCTGCATTTTTCGCGATTTCTGCAATAGCTCTATCTCAAGAACGAATGCACGAATTTTCATCTAACTTCAGATTTAGTCAGACGTTGATATAAGTTGCTGCGGATTAAATTTTTCTATAAATCAACCAATAGGTGACGCTGTTAGGCTGCATTTTTCAGGATTTACCGATTTCAGCGATAGTCATACTCAAAAACTAATGCACGGAATTTCATATCTGTAGAATTCTCATGAGGGGCATGGATTGCCATTTAATTTTGGCAGTGTGATAGCGAATGTTGAAGTATTAACATGTATGAAATAGAAGAAACTTTTGGGATTGGTACATCCGACTAGTTTCAATTTGGACCAAAACCAAAAAAATGGCAGCGCTGATGATTTCCTCCTAAAAAAGACGTTATTTTCATAATTTTCATCCGAGTTTACAAAATATCTTCAAGGCAGTGTGGACAAGAAAATAACAGTTTTTCATATTTATTTAACTTTACAAATAATTATTAACCTTTACAATAAACCATTTTGTGGATTTGCAGATCATTCACCTTTCTAAAGCCGTTAACTTTGTTATTGCGCGAATTTAGGTTATTAATAATTAAATAGATATTTTAATGGGGCTAGAAATTTTACATCCATATTGATGAATATAAATTACAATTCTCCTAAACTATCAATTTCAGAAAAAAGTCTTTTCTGTACTCTATGGTAACATTTTGTTTGTGAAAAATAATGAATGTGTATTTACAGTGTTACTTTAATATCACCTCTCAGGTTAAAGCTGTCTGTGTTAAAGTTTCTTGATTTTAATTCTCTACGATCTTGTTACAAGGTACAGTTGCGAAAAAAAGTAATCACTCCCTACTAACTCTGCAATAAATTATTGTAGAAGAAAGTTACTGGTACCAAACCATTGGAAATAAAGTCTACCTTTAAACGATGGATATAAAATTTGCTCAGGGGGCCATCTACATTACGAAACGAACTGAAACTTTGGTTTTTTTTTTTCAATAGCTGTACACAAGGTTGACATCATAAATAAATTCGGCACCCTTCATTTACCCTAAATACAATTTTTCATGAAATCCGTACGTTTAGTTTCATAGAAATTAATTATTTTAAAATGAGCATATTTTAGGGGTTGTATCCAAATTGAAGTTCGGTACTCTATTGTTGAAATGCTACAAATGACTATGTCGCTTCTGTTAATGCACTAGCCGCCTCTGGCGACCAGTTTGGTCACACTTAAATGTTTGCTAAGAATTGCCACATGTTACTTTTATTTATAATTTAATTTATTTACTTAATCTTTCGCCAAAACGGAAGATTCTGACCGATAAATGAAAAATTCTTTAAGATAATGGGATCATTTCGTAATTTTTTGATGTTATGATTTCATCATTCTTGTCAAAAACCACTTAACTCATTTAGGCATTTTATTTCATGTGTGTCTGCATATCAATTGTAATACGTTCACTTTAACTCATTTAGGCCTTTTATTTCATGTCTGTCTGCATATCAATTGTAATACGTTCACTAATGCGGGGATTTTAACATATTAAGTAATCTTCCGTAATTGGGGTCCTCTGCCTATTGACGCATTTTGGCTAATACAACACCAAAGGGATGCAGCGTCAGGGTCAACAAAACTACTGTGAATTTATCATTTAAATTGCAAAAATTTACTGAAAAATATTCGTAGCCTGCATCTCAAAGAAAATATTTATGTATAATTCCCTGTTACAATTTTGATTCAGCTCTTTCATCATCAAATAAGCACTAAATTGTAATATCCACCTCAGAATCAACGGGAAATGTAAGTTATAGTGCAAACAAATAGTATATTTTTGAAATATAGCAAATAAATTGTTTTAATACGATTAAATAATAATAATAATAATAAATGATTCACGTTCAATTAATAGCGAGCTCAATTTTAAATCTAAAATTTATTTATAATAAATATATTACAAATCATCAGACATACAAGTAAAATTACATAAATACATTTAATACAATTAAAAAGCAAACGTTTCAAGCTAAATTTTAGCCTCTCATCAGTGCAACAAAACATTCAAATGACAGAAAACTATATATCATGTTTACAGTTAAAAATTATTAGCAGTTAAAATTAAATAAAGTATAAAATTTTTTTTAAACAATGCTGAGTATTCAGGAGGAAGTGCACATGATTCATTTATCGGCGACGTTTGCTTACGAGTGAACACACCTTCCAGAAAAACTCTACTTTTAATATTATTGCAACAGGATCTGATAACTTTCATATTCGTGAAATCTGGCATATGGTCGGTATCCAAAGAATGCTGTACAATTTTTGACTGTAGGTTTCCAGATTTGTAAGTACGTTTATGCTCGGCAAGGCGAATGGCGCAAGTGCGACCAGTTTCGCCAATATATACTGAGTCGCAACCTTTACATACTGTAAATTGAACCGGTTCTTAGTAAGGGGGGAATTTTAGGTTTAGATTTACAAAGTAAGTTTTTCAAAACATTTTTAGGCTTGAATGATGTACTGATGTTATGAGACTTCAAAAGGCTAGAGATTTTTTCAGAAAGATATTTGTTGTAGGGTAGAGATATGTAAATAGCGGGAGCCTTACAATTTACAGAGGATGACACGTGATGCTCAGAAAAAATCCTTTTTAACCATCTTAAAGGATATACATTTAGAATTAGGTCACTAAATATCTTCTTTTTTTCAAATTGGAAGGCTGCATCAGTATTACAATAACTTTTAGCTCTGTGGATTAAAGTTCTAACGACTGCGATTTTATGGGAGAGTGGGTTCATAGATTCAAAATTTAGGTATTGCCCAGAATTTGTCGCCTTACGGTATGTTCTAGCAAATTTTATACTTTATTTAATTTTAACTGCTAATAATTTTTAACTGTAAACATGATATATAGTTTTCTGTCATTTGAATGTTTTGTTGCACTGATGAGGGGCTAAAATTTAGCTTGAAACGTTTCCTTTTTAATTGTATTAAATGTATTTATGTAATTTTACTTGTATGTCTGATGATTTGTAATATATTTATTATTTTTAACTCGTATATCAGACGTTAAACAATGATTATTTATTTTACTAAAATTTATTTCGTTGTTTCATAGGCGAATGACGTCACGAACAAAGCTGCATTCGGCCTCCTGATTTGACAGCTTTAAAAGTCACAATCTGGTTAATTATTTAAAATTCCTCTCTCGAGAACTCGCTTTACGAATTATTACCTTCATGGCTTAATATTTTTAATCGCCAAAATGAACGAATCGCTATTGTTTGTTTACTTTGGTGGAATGAGATATTGAGTTGTCAGCCTAATTTCAATTGATGTTGTCTCAGAATATATCCATATTTTAATATAATTTTTCGCTTAAACATCAATTCTTTTTGGTACTACTTAGTTATCCCGTCGACCAATTTCACTAAATTACATAAATCGCCAAACCACACGCCGCCAAATTATACAAAATTGGCATACTTTTTATTTTCAAAAAAAGAAAGAACAAATAAATTAGTGTAACATTAATAAAAATACAACTAAAACGTCGAAATAAAAATCAGTTGATGACGTAAATACGTGTAACTTGCTTAAAGTCAAGTGAATGTGACATTTACGATCGACCATTATTGCCATTTAATCTTATAGTTTGGTCGTCTTATTGGTCGGTTAATCTTATAGTAAATAGATTTTTGGTCGACGCGATAACCAAGTAGGGAACAGATGTCATATTCGCCCCATATTGGCGCGCTTTTTTTCTGTCGCCAATATAATATAGGCAACAGGTACTTAACTTGCGCCAAAGTGCTTGATGTGGTAACCCGGATTATGTTGTTTATGCTGTTGATGTTTTCGCCAAATTGGCAACCGAAAAAAATCGCGCCAATATGGGGCGAATATGACATCTGTACCCCCAAGTAGTACCAAGTAGTAGTAATTTAAACGATCTTTCGAAAAATTAACTTTTGTACAGTTTTATTGGAAAACATAATTTTGATTAAAAATGGCTGTTTATCATATTCAGCCAGGTGGGGAGGCCTACCAATTGGTTTGAGCTCAACTAGTGGAAAGTGAAGCTGTCAGCCCGTATTTGGGGATAACAGTGGCACAGATGTCATATACAGGTATTGGCGCGATTTTTTTCTGACGCCAATGTCATATGCGCAACGGGTTCGTAACTGGCGCCAAAGTGTCGTTATTTTGTTTGATATGGTAACCCGGATGTTGTTGTTTATGCCGTTGATGTTTTCACCAAATTGGCGTCGGAAAAAAATCGCGATATGACATCTGTTGTTAAATCTATTGTCCATGTTTATTTATTTGCTATTATCCTCTCATCTTTATTTTCGTGATACCTTTTATATATGATGTAACGTGAATCAGAAATTGTATTGTTTATTATTGTTTGAATATTTTTATGGAAGAAGGTAAAAAGCTTTACCGGTAAATAAATTATTTTTGTTTTGAGAAGTTAATTGACTTCTTTATGTACATTTTAAGTTCATAAATACATAATTGGCGTCCGCATTATATTCTGAAAGCTGGGTTGTTAAAATAACATCCTTTTTGAACGCTTTAATTAACATTGTGGCGTCCGCGACAGGACATTTTACAATATTTATTTGATGCAAAATGTTTCAAGCCGTTAAAAATTTTAAAAAGGTCGACTTAAAGTTCGTGGTAGAAGAGCTTGGGGAAACAATCCCGCAAGATTATACGATTGGGACACTAAAGGAAATTATTTTGAATAGTAATGAATATAAACAGGATCCCGCTTTTGTACAAGAAATTTTATCCAATGCTGTTGCTGAGAGAAAGGAAAAAGAAAACGAGGCTAAGAAGTTAGAAAAGGAGAAGTCGGATCAAGAATTAAAAAAGCTAGAATTAAAGGAGAAGTCGGATCAAGAATTAAAAAAGCTAGAATTAAAGGAGAAGTTGGAACAAGAGTTAAAAAAGTTGGAATTAAATCATCAATTAGAATTAGCAAAGATTCAGTCACAGGGACAAATGCAATGTGAGTACATTTCAAATGATTACGAAACTAATAATTCTAAAAAGAAATTTACGTTGCCCAAGTTGGAATTTCGCCAATTTGATGGTGATTTAAAGGAATGGTTGCCATTTTGGAGCCAGTTTGAACAGATTCACAATGATCAAGATATTGCGCCAGAAAATAAATTCCAGTATTTGATCCAAGCAACTATCACTGGATCTAGAGCGCGAGAAGTTGTTGATAGTTTTCCGCCAACTGGCGCTAACTATGCCAAAGCTATAGAGAGTCTTAAGGCTCGTTTCGGTAGGGAAGATCTTTTGGTTGAAGTGTATGTGCGAGAATTATTAAAATTAATTATATCTGTGCAATCAAAAGGAAAATTTTCTATTACATCATTGTATGATAAACTTGAGTTGTATTTACGAGCTCTTGAGACGTTAGGTGTCACAACGGATAAATGTGCTTCAATATTATATCCAATGGTAGAATCTTGTTTTACTGCTGAATTTTTGAAAGCGTGGAATCGAACACATACGAATTCGGTTAGTTCTGATGCAAAAGAGCGCCTAGATAATTTAATGGCGTTTCTCAAATCTGAAGTTGAAGGAGATGAAAGAATTAATTTTGGCAGTGACAGGTTTTGGTTTAGCGAGAAAAGATGACGCGATCTTTAGAAAAAACAAAAGTCACAACGATGGTACTAAATATTTACCAACTGCTGCTACTTTATTAACAACTTCTTCAAGACCAGATTTAAGGAAAAATTGCGTTTTTTGCAAAGGAAGACATCTGAGTTCAGAATGCTTTTCGGCACGGAAGATGAGTTTTAATGAAAAGCAGAATATATTGAAGGACAAAAGATGTTGTTTTTTATGTTTGGCAACAGGTCACACAACGAAGCAATGTAGAGCTATCTTGAAGTGTTTCTTTTGTGATAAAAGACATGCGTCTGTGATGTGTCAAACGCTCGATAAGAATAAGCTGAATGAAAAGAAAGAGGAAGACACAGAAAAGTCGCCTGGAAAAGAAGTAAATATGGCCAATTTCAATAGAAATCCTAAAGTGTTCCTTCAGACGATAAAGGCAAAAATATTTTCCGAAAACAAAAAGAAAGATGTTAGACTAATTTTGGACTCAGGTTCTCAGAGATCGTATATTTTAAAACATTTAGCCGAAGAAATGAAGTATTTACCTCTTCGAGAAGAAAAAGTTTCTCATTCCCTTTTTGGCGGAGTCATAACAAAGGATTATAATCATCATTACTACAAGGTAAGATTAAGCGATTTAAAAGAAAATTTTAAATGTAATTTTGAGGTTTTGGATCAAAACATTATATGTGAAAATGTTATGCCAGTAGGAAAAGGATCCTGGTTTAAAGAATTATCGGAAAAAGGCATCACTTTGACGGATGTTGGTGAAACTCCAGAATCTATTCAAATATTGATTGGAGCTGATGTAATGGGAAAATTACTGACAGGTCGTAGAGAAATGCTCTCATCGGGATTAGTAGCACTGGAAACATTTTTAGGTTGGACCTTAATGGGAAAAGTGCCTCAAGATAATGCGTCTAAAGAAAATTTAGCTTTGTCAGTTACGTCTATGTTTGTAAAGGAAGCAGAGATTGCTGATTTATGGAAATTGGATTTGCTTGGAATAAATGATCCGATTGAAAAACAATCTAAAATGGAGATTGATCGTCAGGTTAAAGAGCATTTTTTACAGACAGTAAAAATGAATGACGATAATCGTTATGAAGTTTCTTTGCCATGGTCAGAAGATACACCACCTTTACCTGATAATTTGAGTTTAGCCAAGAAAAGATTGAGTAACGTTACAAACAAGTTGCTTTCCAATAACATTTATCAAAGGTATGAAAAAGTACTTTTAGGGTGGCTTGATGATCAAATTATAGAGGAAATTCCACAGGCTGAAATGAACCTTTATGGAAATTATTTACCTCATCGACCAGTAATAAAAGAGAGCAGTACAACTCCCATTCGTCCAGTGTTTGACGCATCAGCTAGAATGCAGAACCATCCATCTTTGAATCAATGTTTGCATTGTGGGCCAAACCTTATTGAATTAATTCCTGACATTCTCTTACGATTTAGAAAAAATAAATTTGGTGTTGTAGCTGATATCAAGAAAGCATTTTTACAAATAGCTATTCGTAAAGAAGATCGGGACTATTTGCGTTTCTTGTGGTGGAGTAATCCAGAAGAAAGAAATATTAGAATGTTTCGACATACTAGAGTGGTGTTTGGAGTCAAAAGCTCTCCTTTTCTTCTCGGTTCCGTCATAGAATATCACATTAAAAACGATGAAGAATACGACCCCAATCTTAAACAGCAATTGCTGAGAAGCTTTTATGTTGACAATGTCGTTGCTAGTGTCCACACACAGGAAGAATTGGAAAGGTTTATAACTGATTCTAAATCTCTTATGGCTAAAGGTGGATTTGAGTTGAGAGGATGGGAACAGACAGAAGAAAGAAACAATATCGAAAATAGCGAAGAAACTGCTGTACTGGGATTACAATGGAACAGACTTCTAGACGTTTTAAAAGTTAACGTAAGCTGGACGAAAGATATAAATATAGAAAAAATAACAAAAATAATCATGCTATCAGTTGCACATAAAGTTTTTGATCCAATTGGTTTTACTGCTCCAGTTATGATATGTCCCAAGATGATGTTACAGAAAACATGGAAAGAAGGAATCACGTGGGATGAAGAAGTTACTAGCGATATAAAAAATGAATTTATTGAATGGTTTCATGAATTAAATTGTTTACAAGAAATTCAGATTCCTAGATATATTCAGTTCACCCCAGATAATTTAAAAGGTTGTACTCTTCACACATTTTGTGATGCAAGTCAGTATGCGTATGCTGCTGTTATATTTTTGAGGATAGCAACTAAAGATCGTGTAGAGTTATTCCTTCTTGCAGCGAAATCCCGCATAGGTCCTTTAAAATGTGGAACTATACCTAGAATGGAACTTTTAGCTGCTTTGATTGGTGCTAGATTGGCTAAATCAGTAACTGACGCTATGGGCTGGGAAGATATAGAAAGATATTTTTGGAGCGATTCCAAAACAGTGCTTGCATGGATATCCAGGAAAGAAAACTGGTCTGTTTTTGTTAGAAACAGAGTTCAAGAAATAAAAAAATTGACTGATCCTGTTTTATGGAAACATATACCTGGTGAAATGAATCCAGCAGATCTGCCATCTAGAGGATGTAAAGCAAGACATCTGGTATCTCTCAAATGGTGGGAGGGTCCATCTTGGCTTAAAGATTCTAAAGAATATTATAAATATATGGATTTCAAGTGCCAAGACATAAACGAAGAAGAAATTGAAAAAGAAAAATTGAAGTCTACAAAATTACTGGTAAATGTTGATGAAAGATCTATTAAAAAGAGTCTTAGGAAGAGCCTGTTTGAACTATGAAGAGATGATAACTGTATTAGCTGACTGCGAAAGTATTATAAATTCGCGACCACTAACTTACATGTCTGAGAAAGAATCCATCAAACCCATATCACCGGACATGTTTCTGAAAGATATTCATGAATGTGGTTTACCAGACGTTGATGCGGTTGAGGAAGGTTCTCTCACTAGAAGACTTAAATATAGGCAAGAACTGCAAAAAGAGCTCAGAAATCGATTTAGATTAGAATATTTGGGTCTCCTTATCCAACGACCAAATGGGAGAAGATTGCAACGTTCAATTGCTGTAGGAGATATAGTCTTGGTGGGAGCAGATAACAAGAAAAGAATCAATTGGCCCTTAGGACGGGTTACAGAGCTCATTCGGGCCAAAGACGGAAAAGTTCGTCTTTTGAAGTTACAAACGTCTCATTCGCAGATGATTCGGCCTATTCAAAGAATTTACCCTCTGGAAGTGTCATCAGTGGATTTTACTGAAAACAATTTTCCTAAACCAACTTTGAAGGAAAATCAGGTTGAGCCTGCAAAAGACGAATCGCAAATTAAAAAAGACGAGATCTGGTAGAATGATAAAGGTTCCAGAAAGACTCGATTTATGATGTTTATGTAAATGTTGTATTTATTTAATGTGAAGTTTTGATTATAATATATAATCAAAAGGTGGGAGAATGTTAAATCTATTGTCCATGTTTATTTATTTGCTATTATCCTCTCATCTTTATTTTCGTGATACCTTTTATATATGATGTAACGTGAATCAGAAATTGTATTGTTTATTATTGTTTGAATATTTTTATGGAAGAAGGTAAAAAGCTTTACCGGTAAATAAATTATTTTTGTTTTGAGAAGTTAATTGACTTCTTTATGTACATTTTAAGTTCATAAATACATAATTGGCGTCCGCATTATATTCTGAAAGCTGGGTTGTTAAAATAACATCCTTTTTGAACGCTTTAATTAACATCTGTGCCATAATAGTCACATGAGTTAAACTTTTATTATTAGAGATGAAAGAAATGTAGTTTAAATTATTAGTTTGATATATGTGTTTTAAATGAAAGTTATATATTTTAAATGAAATGAGTGATAAGTTTATATTTTAAATGAAATGATGGCGATGGAACAATATTTGGCGATTTATCACCTGCGTCCTTTTAACATAAAAGTACCGAAATGGCCGTGGCCATTTGGCGTATAAAAAGTGAAGCAGTCATCCCGGAACTATTGATGACAGTCAAATGCTTTGCGCTTTTATTATAAAGATTATTATTATTATTATTATTTCTTGCCAATATGACCAATTCACTCGCTTGATACGCATCGATCATTGCCATCCTAAATGTTTCAATAAAATGAGTAAAATATATTTTTTTCAAATTATGCTTTTCGGCACATCATAGATGGCCCCTTAAACCATCATTTTGACGTTGTTTAAGCGCAATTCGAAAACTACTTGGGGGGGGGGGGAAATTGAGATTTCGTATAAAGCAGGACATAATAAATATAAATCTATCAAAAAAGTGTAGGTTGTAATTAATAATTTTTTTTTCGAATATTAATTTCATAATTCAAAATTCATATTATAAAATATTTAAAATTACTAATTCATTGTATTTATCTTTGGTTTTTTTTAGAATTATAACCACACAAAAAATTATCACATTACGATTATAATTTCAGGAGTTATTAATAAGAATGTGAAAATATAATTTAACATTAGAACCTCTCAATGTTGAATGTTTATAATTAAAAAACCTATTATTCAAATGACTTGAAATTTCGTTTCTAGGCATAGTTTGAACCGAAGATTTAAATTATATCGTCAAAATTGGGTGTTGCCACGGAAAGAAATAAAAGTTTAGTCTGGATTTGATTTGTAGATGCCCTCCCCCCCAAAAGCAAATTTTATATACATCATTTAAAAGTAGATTTTATTTCCAATCGGTTGGTGCCACTATCTTTCTTCTATTATAGTTAGTTGGAGAAATAGTAGGGATGTTTACTTTTTTCCCACGCGGCTGTGCCTGTTCCAAATAAAGCCACTTTAAGGTTTCAGATCACAATAAACTGTGTTATACCTGAATTAATATTTTAAAAGTTGTTGGTTGTAATATTTATCCATATTTTTACAATAGTAAATAATGCACACCGTTGTCGATGTTTAATAATAGGCAGGAGAGTTCAAAACAAAATTCACTTTAAAGTGGCTTTATCGGGAGTATGTGGTTCAAGTAAGGACATACAGGAATGTGACGAATTTCTAAATATATGAGTTAGCATTAATTAACAGGTATTTTGCAGGTATTATAATCAACATAGATCAAAACCCAGCAACGAAAGCTGCGGATTTCATTTGTCCTTCACTCTACTAAGATCTCTTTGATAGATTTGATAGTTTTCTACAAATATTGATACAGAAAACAGTTAATTTTCTTTTATAATGATATTAAACAATGAAAATTGAGTTTCCCTTAATAAAACCAGACCGTATACAGCCTGGGCTTATAAGGCGATTTCTCTTGCACATATTTTACTTTCGAACACAAACAGAATTAAAATACACAATACTTTAATGCACATTCTTAAAGATCGTTAAATCATCTCGAACGTCATGCAAAGATTGTAAAATTGAGTCAATAGTTTAAGCTGATTTCATATGAAAGCTTAATATTGTTTTTAACAACGACATGTCGAGAGAATCAGTGATCCGAAAATGATGACGAAGCCGGTATTGGTTGAGAATGAAACTATCTGCACACATTAAGGACATGTAAACTTTCAGGTATATGCTGTAACTTGTTGGTCCGAGCCCGTTCCCTACAAGATAAGCTGATGGCCTAAGAGCATGGCCTTATATGCTAACATTTCTTGAGGGACAATATCAACATTTAATTTTATGCTAATTTTGAAATTACGAAGCCCTTAATACAAAGCCCTATATTTCTTGATTTTAGTCAAGTTGTTATACTTTCTATATCTGTGACTCTGTGAGTCTGTCTGCATGTGACACAAATTTTCTAGGCGCTCTATCTCAAGAACTAATAAATGGAATTTAATAGAAATTTATATTCAGATAGTTCCTGATATAAATTGGTTTTTGTGTAAATCGCTCAACAGGTGGCACTGCTATGCTGCATATTTTACGCTTTTCGTAATATCTCTACCTCAAGAACTAATGCACGAATTGTCATCTAACTTCAGATTCAGTTAGGGGTTGACACAAGTTGTTGCAGATTAGATTTTGGTGTTAATCGCTCAATAAGTGGCGCTGCTATGCTGGATTTTTCAATAGTTTTATCTCAAAAATTAATGCACAGATTTTCATCGAACTTCAGATTCAGTTAGACGTTGACATATAAGTTGTTGCTGATTAGGTTTTGGTATAAATCACTCAACAGGTGGTGCTGCTATGCTGTGTTTTGCAATATTTATACGGTTTTAGCTATTCTCTTATTTCAAGAACTAAGAACGAAATTTCATGTATTTAAAATCCTCATTATGGGCAAAATTATCATCTAATTTTGGCACTGTGATCAGGACTTGACTAATGCAGGAGCATGTGGAGCCGCTACCATGGGCCCCCCGATTTGATTTGCCCCCCCCCCCCCCCCCCCCCAAAGAGCACATATAAGTTTTTCGGTAAATAATCCAAAAGTGATATTTTCCTCTAATTGAAATACTAGATTAAGTTTTTTTCCCCCTCACCTTAACTGTTCAAAAATTGTATGTTGTTAATCAAGCTTTTCAATTACACTCTTATTTATAAAATGCAATTTCACAGATTCTAATTTAAAATGTTTTTAATTTTGTGATATTTAATGTCTTCCTTCCTGATTCATTCATATTATTAAACGCATGCCACCACTTGCCTTTCCATATGATGGAATCGCCCGAAGGCATGTTGATTGAATACAAAGATTAGTCCCTTGAGGGGCGCCGTTTGCAGTCTGCAAATGATTAATTTTAAGGCCGAAATTAACAAATGAGACCCGAAAATTTTTAGTTCACTTTCGATCTCATAATATACGTGAAAAAAAAAAAAAAAAAAAAAAAAAACTTTTGAATATTTTCCAATAAATTTGTCCTTAAATTGCGGTGTGAATTAAATATTTGAACATATTTAGAGCATAAATGCCTTGCCCCTAAAAGGGTTAAGTAGAAAAGTATTGACACAAATAGCCAATAATGCCTGAAAGAATTATATTTACATTTTAACTGCTCACATTTATCCTCATATTCCCGTAACCGAAAAATAAAAGTGTATTCTATACTTTCTTAAAGTTATCCTTCTGTGATCAGTATATAAATGAGAATAGTACTTGGTATGAAATTTAGTGACATACAATAGGTATGAAGTTTAGTTAGTTACTTCAGCATAATTCAAGAAAAAGTTCGAAAGATAGAAGGGAAACCCCCGAATAATGTTCGCCCCAGAACCCCCCCCCCCCCCCCCAGAGTCTAAGACGGGCCCTGACTGTGATAGCGAATTTTGTAGTATTAAAATGTATGACATAGAAGAAAGTTTTGGGATTGGTACATCAAGCTAGTTTAGAAATGGAGACATTCCAACGTTCTGAGTTTAAGACCTATATATCCTACTTGATTTCAAGACCTGGGAGTTTTGTAATGCTTCGAGCATATATTATAGCACAAATAATCTTAAATATTTTACAAATATTGCACATCTGCATGCCATAATATATACCCATTCGAAACAAACAAATAATAAACAAATCATACAAACTGAGATATGTTCGGCTCCGTTCTTTAAAATATTTAATTTTTAGTAATTTGATAGATTTAATTATATTTTAAAAGGCAGAATTAACTTGTCTCCCTATTATTTTTGACTTAAACAAACTATTCCCAAACTTTATCGCTTTATGGGGATATTTTAATAAGATTATTTTGCATAGATATTTTAGAGAAACTATCCTTTTCTAGTCATTTTTGTCGACCGAAAACTTTCACTAACTAATGTTAAATCAATGGCAGCTTGATTACAAATTTTTCGTTTGCATTTCAATATTTTTAAAGGTTTTCTTTTGCATAAGAAATCTGATGTCGATGTGTAAATCAAGTATCTTTTTCCTTTTTTGAGTTTTGTCGCAATTCTTTTATCCAAAAGATACTTTAAATTTCGGGACAGGTCCCATGTTTTATATAAATAAAATGTTATGACTCTGTTTTTGCCGTGAAATTTCAACTGACATGTATCGCACTGGTTTGAACTAGGGTAGGACAAGTTTCGTACTGCACTGTTCAGGCGGCAACAGACCGGCCTGTGCAGATTCCTAGTTCAAAAGCTAGTACATAAAAAGATTTAAAAGAAAGAATATTGCTCATAATGAATTCACTTACGATAAATTATTTCAGTTATCAGGTGATAGAGTTCTCTATATCTCGCCACATCGCCACTTTTATTGGGGCGCTTATCAGTCAATGCTCTGGGATGAATTTCTCGGACACTTCTGAAAGGTGATTCAACGCTTTGCTCGCATATTTTGCCCATTACCTCATTTTGAAAGTAGATCAGTGATATGAGTAAGAGACCTGTAATAGAAGAATGCAGTGATCTGTTTGCATTTTTGACTTGTAAAAAAAAGAAATTTTAAAATAAAAAATATATTTTTCTGATATAAAAAAACAAGCAAAAGGTGGAAATTACATTTTCTTTAAACATTGCCTCGTTGGTAGATTTTGGTTATTAGCCATTGACAAATATATTTAAGGAAAATATAGAGGGGATAATTAAGTTAATAATTTTTAAAAATCTTCTCTTTGTATATCGTGTAGGGAATCGCGTGAAAGCTTCTGTAACGCCGATCTCAAAAATACATTTCTTTTAATTTTAGGTATTATATTTTCAGAGATATCGTAGAAAATGTAATGGAAAAAATATGTTCCCCACCCCCATCCTCATTTTCCGAATCTACTAAAACTAAAATCATGAAAAAATAGGGGTAGTAGAAGTTAATTTAAGCCCTGCAGGAAAGTATAGCGATTACCCTATGTCACATAGTTTTTGAGAAAATCGCATTTTTCCGTTACACACAAATTTCAATTTGCGGGCCTTCAGCAAATAAGTTGAGGAACGCTGGAGGGACCTATTGTCGCAGAAGTGTAAAAGGATTGTTTATAAGGATTTTCAAAAAAAAATATCGATAATTAGCCGAGATATTAATCCTTAAAGACACGGACGGTTTGGACATACATAAAGATACGGCCGGCGTACTCTATGCGCAATCGGCTTTTAAAGCCTAGATAAAAAATTTCAATCACATATTTGCGTAATGCAATGCCCAGTAGTACTATAAAAACGATAAACGTCAAACTGTAAAAACACACTAATTTAATTGGAATTAATCACATAATTACTATAGGCTTCGTGACTAGTTTTCACTGAGTGCCTCAATGCCATGTTTAAATTTTGAACAAGGGTTTTTTAGATTCCCTGTAAAAAGAAAGGATTATTCGTACGCTAATTTTGGGTTTATGAAATCCCAAATGAAGTTAACATATACACTACTTTTATTGTCAGCACCGAATTAAGTTCATCATAAACAGATTGGGATAAGATTAAACAAGTTAGAAATTGCTCGTTAAACGTGGCAAATGAGGTGCGTTCGTACTGTGACTAGTTTTATAAATATTTTTTGCACCGCCTATTGTACTCAATGTATATTTTAGTGCACTTCGTAAGTGCATATCCATTTCATTCTGTTCGAAAGCCTGTAACATCATTAAAATGCACTTGGAATAATTTTTTCCCATTGACCGTAATGTAACGGAAAAATTTTGGCTGCCCATGTAATTAAACTATACATCCGATTTTCATAAAATTTGAAATGACTCGACAAAATTTTGCAACAATCATATATTTAAAATTTCAGCCCATTCGGTTGGGTAGTTTTTGCTCTGTTACATGCGGGCGGACGGACGGACAGACAGACGGACCGAAAGACAACTACAGGTTCTACGTAATTATATAATTACGAACGCACCTAAAAAAAGAGTTATATCGAATAGCAATATTTGATACTATTTAGGCTTCATATCTCTTTGAACTTTCATGGTATATCCATTTATACTTTTCTAGTATATACACCTATACCCAAACCTGCGTTGTGTAGTTTTTTGCAAAGTTTTATTATTCTTTTAGCAACGACTTTTTTTGTAATAATACAGTTACTAATTCATATGCTTATTGTACGGAATTCTCTGTGCCCGAGTAATACTCGCATTTGACCATTTATTTATTTATTTATAAATTGTTTATTAATAAACTAGCAGGCTACACCCGCTTCGCTGGTCCATTTTCCAAATGATCATTGATCAAACAAAATTATGAATTCGACCTTGTATTTTAAATTAATATGGACCTTCACCGGGAAAATCTTTCCGCATTTGCTGAATACTATGCGAACGCTATTTAGCTATTATAATATCTTATGGGTTAGGCAAAATTCGGACTATTCAGAAGAAATTCTTTTTACAGTATATATTTAAAGTGGAGGTTGGGAAGAAAATACGGCCGTTGTGATAATCAGAAATGTTAAAATGTTCTCTAGTCACCACACTACTAAAAGGAGAGATAATTACAATGATTTCTGAGAGTGACCACTGAACATTACTTATGTTCGGATTATTCACTTTCGTTTGATAGTTCTTTCACTCCGGGCTTCTCAGCTTGGTGCTATGTGTGGTTCTGGTAGCTTAAATACAATATCTCTCTACGTTGCATTATATTTTGTAATACACGTCTTCTAGCAGGTCTACTGCAGTTTTCTATCTTTGGATTACAGCAGAGTAAATACGGTAAAAAAAAAATAAATGTAATAAATTGTTTGCACACAAAAAGTCTTTAACTTTCATTAAAAGAAATGTGAATCACATAAAAGTGGATTTTTAAAAATGATGTGTTTGAATAAAATTAAAATAATGTCATTTTAATTACCATTTCCTTTTTATATATATACCACTTGCAATTATGTAACTGTTAACCTGAAAAAAAAAAACTCGATAACTCATTATGATAGAAAAATAAACCTCTTGTTTTCATCCAATCAAAATCTTCCCAATCGTCCATAATCGGGTGCACAGCTAAGTTTTACGGCAAACATTAGAAGTGTTTGCAAACTATATGGTTACAAATTTACCAGAGTTAACACACATAAAACATACGTAATTATGCGCCAGAATACATCCCATTAAATAAAGTCAAATTGCTGTTGGCTGAATTATAGATCTTTCGCCAAAAATACTCTTTGTAAATGAGAAATAAAGTCAGTTATACAAAACTTAATAACCTAACACGTTATAATATAACGAAATAATCTTTTTTATGCACCGAAGACCTTTTTTCATTTCTCTAAAGAGTGCAATAACACGGAGAAATAAATACACTTTTTATTTTCAAAATTACATTATTCTTCAGTCTGCTGCCTAAATAAACCTAAAATCGTTAATTTTTTCCTCGGTTTAGCTAATAGGATTGTGCGTCAGAAGAACTTTTTTATAATGATTTCTATTTTCAATTTTATCTGCATTTCAGGTACTTTTTTTCTTATCTAGGCTAAAATGATAAATCAACAAATATTGTTCCACCAGCCACCATTGGAATTTCAAATTTTTTTCCCAAGTATTTATTTTTTAGCGACAGTAAAATAACTGCAAATAAAAATATATATAATACTAAATCTTCTGTTCTCCGTTTGCTTCATAATGAAAAAACATAAATTTACTAATAGCTAAGTACAAATTTCATGTAATCTTCTACAATCGCGATCACTGTCTGATCACTGATCTGACTCTTTCAAATATAAAAGAAACATCTAAATAGTTCAGTAAATACACTAATTAGCAGGTAATCTAATTATGAAAGATTAATCCAATATCAAAAACCTTAAAAAAAACTGAAAATGGGATGACGAATTAAAAAGACAATCGAAAATGTATTTCAGTAAGCAATTTTTATTGCAAAATATTTTCTTTTGTGGTATTAATAACGCAAATTGCATAAATTTTCTTAAGAATAATCTTTAGTACTTAACATTTGAAACAGTAGACTTTTCTAAAAGAAAAATTGGCGATATATGTTAAAAAAAAAAAAAAAAGAGAGAGTGGACAATATTGTTCATCTGAGTTCGAGGTTATAAAAGTCATAAGTTTGGGGAAAAACAAAATAGCATGTATCCGTAGTAAAGTACGCAAAAATATTTTAAATATCTGAAATTAAATTATTTATAATATGTGTGTATGTGGGGGGGCAAACGTTTGCATTAAAATTTAAATATTTGACTCCACTTTTATAATATTAACTGCTATTTAAGTAATATCATTATTTTTATAATTACATCTGCTAGTTCTTTCTGTAAGAGATACATAATAATAATAAAAATTGTTACTCACAAGGAAGGTCTCCTTAAAACGCATACTCAAAATATTTTGAAAAAGGAAATGCTAATAAAATGACTCATGTATGTAAAAAAGATCGGTAAAAATATAGCGGTCGAATCGCAGTAGAAAATCTGTAAAAAAATATTTTTTCGAGTATTTGGCGCGAACAGACGAACGCTCGACGCTCTTTGGCGAACCAATAGGTTTCCTCGGCAAATGCAAGAGATTGAAATGCATTTATAAATTCCTTGTTAAATAAGTAATTAAATGCCTAATGTTCAATGAATTTAAACTTAAATTGTGGATTAGTTTACTATTTTTGCTGTAAGCTTATATAATATATGCAAATTGCGTGTTACTTGTATTGAGCTATTTAATTTTATACGGTGTCACTGGTTGGATATGTATAAGTTTTAAGAGTATTTTAATTAAGAATGCTATCATTAAACATTTCGATATTAAATTGTTGTTTCCATGGCAATAAAACTCTCTTGTTATCTCTGACACTAACAATATCGAAGTCAAATTGCCAATGATCAGAATCGGACCTTAATTTGAGTTTGAAACACTTTTAATCCATTTAAATTTCATTGTAAACGGCATAAATACGATCGTTAAATTTCATTGTTACATATATAAATATATATGACAAAACTGCAGTTATAAATATGTATTTATTTAAGTTAAACTTACTTAAACTAACTTCGTATCGAGAGTTGAAAAAGTTTTTCTTAAAGAATATTTATCATAGTATTATTCAAAATTTTATCGTGTCGCCATCCAGCGCTAAATCGCAAAAAATGAAATTTTCATTATTTTTTTAGGAATGATAAATAGAGGTTCTGCCGATTTTTTTATGGATATATATATATTTATGAGAAGAATATTCTATTTTTTTTTTCAAATAATGCTGAGCATGCGCTTATGGGGAACTTCCTTGATATCACTTTATCAATTTTCAGATGCATTTTTCTTAACCTGATGCAAAAGATAAATCGCCAAATATTATTTCAATTGCAATATTTCAACTGAGTAATTCTTTAAGTATTACGAACATCTCTTTCATGTTTAAATTAAATATATTCGTTTTTTAATATTATCACTCATTAAAATGGATTTCTTTTTTTTTTCTTTTTTAAAGATTTTAAATAAAATTAGTAACAGTTTTTTGTCTTTTATTTTTTTAGGTGTAATAGCCGTTTCAATTTTTTCAACAACAAAAAACTTCGCCAAGAAATAAAATAATAACCTTATCGTCCAAAATAACAGAACTTTCCGTCATACTTCTATAACTAATCTAGGTAGAATGATGAGTTATAGCTTAAAACCTTCCCTGAAACGATACCTATCTAACGGTATAAGTTCCGTAAAAATCCATGCAGTAGAACTCGAAATCTAGGCGTTCAGAACGAAATTTCCGTTTGGATTTTACATATATAATAGATAATAGAATAGATAATAAATTGTATATATATATATAATAGAATAGATAATAGATTATGTGTTATGAACTATCTCAAAGTTTAAAACAGATCGCATTGTTAGATTTCCTAATTTTAACAATATCGCGTTATGTTAGTTCCACATTCCACCACCAGGGAGCGCACTCTATTCTTAACGAAAGCGTATCTGAACGGAACTCCTTCATGCAACCTTTCCGTAGATACATGAATCGGGAGGGTGGCGGTCTTAACCAATAATTTAAGATAATTGCTGAAATTACTACGAAAAATAATTTAAAGGGGTCCTACGCGGGCCCCTAATAGAGTTAGAGGAAATCGGAAGACGGCAAAATAATCGCGGGGAAAAGTTTGCTTGGGTGCTTCGGAGCTACTTTTGGCGCGAGATCTAAGCTCTACGACCAATAGGAGCCCAGATATTTAAGGAAATATGAAGTATCAAAGTCCAAAATAATAGAGTTTTCCGTACCAATTCTATAACCAATCTAGGTAGAATGATGTGTTATAGCTTAAAACCTTCCCTGGAACGATACCTATCTAACGGTATAAGTTCCGTAAAAATCCATGCGGTAGAACTCGAAATCTCGGCGTTCGGAACGAAATTTCCGTTTGGATTATATATATATAATAGATGAATAAAATTATACCTTTTAAGAACCTTAAAAAGTTTGGACTTGTTTGAAAGATTGTTTCTGTGGGAAATAGAAACAAAATAAAGCTTACCTTGATTTACCAGGAAGAAAAATATTTGGTCATATTTCCTCAATAAATTTTTTACACAGTCGGTGTAAAAAAAAAGATTTACACCCTATACATTTTGATTGTCAAAATGTCACACAGAAAAAAATAGCCATTTGATTAGGAATTATGTATCGCTCCATTTTATATTTTAACCCTTTCAAGGGTGGTGGTATGTCTATGAAACCACTAAATTTCAATACCCAAATGTACCAAAAACACCAGAATTTTGGTACAAAAATTTTCCTGTCACTATGACGTGAAATAAGCTTTTTCTTATTTCCAAATAAATTTGTTCGTAAATGCCGGTGTCAATCATTCATTTCAACATTTTAGCAATGGAAGTGCTTTGCCCCTGAAAGGGTTAAAGAATTAAATAAATTTAAGATGTCGTCTTGATATTGACATGTTAAAAAAAATTTGAAATTTCCAATACGTACACAAAATTTCGACATCATAATTGCATTTTTTAGTAAATTTTACATTTGGAAACGGATAGTCATTCGGTAGTTTAGGAACTATACAGATGCCAATTTCGAACACCTAATGCTAAATTCCTTTTTAATAATTGTAAATCAAACCGCAATGCGCGAAACTTTTTAAATATAACTCAAAAACTACTTCGCGGAATGAACTGTAATTTTGGATACGCTTATTTAAAGAAACTAGAAATTATTTCTTTTGTTAAAACTTTTATAAGTTACAACACATATTTTATTTTCGAAAATTTATTTCTTAATTTATATATATCGAACTTAATTTAAAATAAGAACGTAAAATCATACTTCAAGCATAGATTATGAAACATTTTCCAACAAATTCAGAATACATATAATAAAACTTGATAGTTTAATAAGGTGAAAAATGATGTCTAAATAAACAATTTGAAAACTGCATTACACATTTGAGAACACAATTTCAGCAATTCCCATTAAAAGTAGAAAAAAAAATCTGAATTTTTTGTGCAGCAAAGTATATGAACTATAGATTAATCATATAATTCATAATATAATAAATTTAGTGCAGTTAGCATAGGGTTAGCATAGAACAGTTGAAATTCCCATCAGCAACTTCCATCAATAAACGAAAATGCATTTCAGATGTTTTGTGCAGCCCTGTATATGATCCAGAGAATTTTTACACACTATATAATATTAAAATATATATATTAGTTTAAAAGCGCGTACCACTACAGAAAATGCACTTCCAGCAATTATTATTCATGTACGGTACTGTAACCCAATTATTTTCTGTATCCCTGTACATGATCGAGGAAAGCTACATGCACCATATTCTATAGTATGTGTCTTGCAATGCACCGCAAAGATATATATCAATTTCCATATGTCTGCAATAGTGTTCAATGAATAAAATACAGCGCAAACGATTTTCTCCATAGACCGTTATGTAATGGAATTCTTTTGAGTGTCTCTGTAAATGAACGATGAATGCTTACCCATACCATAATCTATAAAAGTATGTTGTAGTGCACTTCAGAGATATATATCAATTTCAATATGTCTGCAATGGTGTTCAATGAATAAAATACAGCGCAAACGATTTTCTCCATAGACCGTTATGTAATGGAATTCTTTTGGGTGTCTCTGTAACTGAACGATGAATGCTTACCCATACCATAATCTATAAAAGTATGTTGTAGTGCACTTCAGAGATATATATCAATTTCAATATGTCTGCAATGGTGTTCAATGAATAAAATACAGCGCAAACGAATTTCTCCATAGACCGTTATGTAATGGAATTCTTTTGGGTGTCTCTGTAAATGAACGATGAATGCTTACCCCTACCATAATCTATAAAAGTATGTTGTAGTGCACTTCAGAGATATATATCAATTTCAATATGTCTGCAAGGGTGTTCAATGAATAAAATACAGCGCAAACGAATTTCTCCATAGACCGTTATCTAATGGAATTCTTTTGGGTGTCTCTGTAAATGAACGATGAATGCTTACCCCTACCATAATCTATAAAAGTATGTTGTAGTGCACTTCAGAGATATATATCAATTTCAATATGTCTGCAATGGTGTTCAATGAATAAAATACAGCGCAAACGAATTTCGCCATAGACCGTTATGTAATGGAATTCTTTTGAGTGTCTCTGTAAATGAACGATGAATGCTTACCCATACCATAATCTATAAAAGTATGTTGTAGTGCACTTCAGAGATATATATCAATTTCAATATGTCTGCAATGGTGTTCAATGAATAAAATACAGCGCAAACGATTTTCTCCATAGACCGTTATGTAATGGAATTCTTTTGGGTGTCTCTGTAACTGAACGATGAATGCTTACCCATACCATAATCTATAAAAGTATGTTGTAGTGCACTTCAGAGATATATATCAATTTCAATATGTCTGCAATGGTGTACAATGAATAAAATACAGCGCAAACGAATTTCTCCATAGACCGTTATGTAATGGAATTCTTTTGGGTGTCTCTGTAAATGAACGATGAATGCTTACCCATACCATAACCTATAAAAGTATGTTGTAGTGCACTTCAGAGATATATATCAATTTCAATATGTTTGCAATGGTGTTCATTGAATAAAATACAGCGCAAACGAATTTCTCCATAGACCATTATGTAATGGAATTCTTTTGAGTGTCTCTGTAAATGAACGATGAATGCTTATCCATACCATAATCTATAAAAGTATGTTGTAGTGCACTTCAGAGATATATATCAATTTCAATATGTCTGCAATGGTGTTCAATGAATAAAATACAGCGCAAACGATTTTTTCCATAGACCGTTATGTAATGGAATTCGTTTGAGTGTCTCTGTAAATGAACGATGAATGCTTACCCATACCATAATCTATAAAAGCATGCTGTAGTGCACTTCAGAGATATGTATAAATTTCAATGCGTTTGAAATTGGGAAACATCATTAAAAAACGCCGCAAATGATTTTTCCCCATACACCGAATTCTTTTGAAAAGCCCTATAAATGAACTATAACCGCTACCTGCTTCATTTTCAATTCCGAACATTTTACAGCGAATATCAATAACATATATCAATTTTATGGCGATCCGACTATATTTATGCGAGTCAGAGCACGAACAGACAAGATGAATGCAGAAGCAATTTTCAATTACGTCGGAAACTGTTAAAAAATATATACATATTGTAACCTATAAAAAATTTAAGGGTAATCGCTTTCGATAGAAGATTTAAATATTAAATATAAAATTACGGCTCATTCCGCTTTCGGTGATTATTTTTCTTTATGCTTATCCAATTATGCTTGAAAAACTACACTCATTGCAGTTTCTTTTGCAACAATTAAACAAGAACGGAAAATCATGCGTCATGCACATTTTATGAAACATTTTCCAACACATTCAAAATAACGTAATAAAATTTCACTGTTTAATAAGGGGAAAGATAATGTCTAAGTAAATAATTTGAAAAACGCATAACACATGTGAAAATTCAATTTCAGAAATTACCATCAATCGTTGGGAAAATGTCCGATTTATTTTGCGCAACCTTGTATGTGATATGTAGGTTTGTATAATATAGTACATAATATGCTGAAATTTGGTTCAGTTAGGATACGCATAGCACAGCTGAAAATTTTCTCTCAGCATTTTCTATCAATAAATGGAAATGTACTGGAAATATTTCGTGCAGCCCTGTTTAGGATGTATAGAATTTATACACACCAAGCAATAGGCAAAGAATAGTTAAATCTAAAAACATGCACAACTGAAAACGCACTTCCGGCAATTATTGTTCATAGGCAGTAGTGTAATCGAAGTTTTTGTGAATGAACGATGGGGGCTATGTGCATCCTATTCTACAATAAACATCATGTAGGTCACGTCAGTAATATATGTCAATTTCCATATGTTTGAATTAATGCAATATCATTAAAATACTCCGCAGACGATTTCTCCCCGTAGACCATAATGAACCGAAATTCTTTTCAGTGTCGATGTAAACGAACTATAAATGCTTCATTCTTCATTTTCAATTCCAAGCATGCCATTGTAAATCACAATAATCAATAAATGGGGTGACAGATGGGTGACAAAATAGTACGAACACCCATGGAAAAGGCATGGTCCATTTCAAAGAAGTAGAACGCGCATGTCACTTCGCACTCAATTCTTCCACATAGTGGTTATAAAAGGTAAGGTATCAGTCACTCAATATCAGCCATAGGTGTTGCATGCGGTTACCATACGCTCAGGAAAACTCAATAATGACTGACCTGTCAGAGTTCGAAAAAAGAATGATTGTTGTAATGTCGCGCGCTGGTTGCTCCGTGATGGAAAAGCCAATTATTTGGGGCTAGCAAAGAGTACTGTGTCAATCGTTACGATAGCGTACACGAAATTCGGTAAAGTGTCGTTTGCGAAGTGCAACAGTGGACGGAAAAGAAAGCTTTCTGAGAGGAATAAAGGAGAACTGACCCCCATAGCGGTCCGAAATCGCAGGCAATCTTTATCCCAGATAACATCAAAGATAGATAGTCATCTCCGGAATCCCATTTCAGCAAAATCTATCCAAAGGAAACTTCATGCTTCGAACATTTATGGAAGAGTTGCAATTCGTAAGCCATTGGTGTCATTGGTGTTCGTATTATTTTGTCACCCATCTGTATGTCAATTTCATTGCAATCGGAGTATATTTACGCGAGTTAGAGCATGGACAAGTGCTAGACAGATAAACTGAAGTCATAAAAACTTTTCAACTGTTCGGAAATGTTAAAAATGATTTAACATTAGCAGTTTTAAACTTTCCATTTCCGTAGTTCCTAAACTACAAAACTAAATAACTTCCTGTTTTGTATAACCAAAAGTAAAATTTATCGAAGAATTCATTTATAGTGTCAATATTAGGAGTTCAAATTGATAATTTCATAGTTTTTTACAATTTTTATCATGGACAAAATTTTCTTGACATAAAATGGAAGAATTTCCAATCGAATGGCTATTTTATTTCGCTGCGACAATTTTCTGATTAAAATGCAATGTGATGTATCGTTTTTTGACAACGACTATACCATAAATTTCATTTTCATCTTAATGAATATTTTTTTCTGAGAACCATGATATTTTTCTAACTTTGGAATCTTTTAGGCAAGCATATTCTTCTCTGAACTCTAGCATTTAGTTCTAAACGCGCAATTTCCCTTAATACATCTGCAGAGTAAACTCACGAGAAGTGTTTTTCAATTTCTGATAAATTTTCGCATTTTGTTCAAAGTTGTAAGTTCTTGTTTCGGTGTTATATATATACACACACATATATAAACATTTACCATATTATTTTCAAATCCAAGTTTGAAGCTGTTTTTTGTTTGTTTTAATCATTTTAATTTATTTTACAGAGCAGCAAATTTCAAAGTGTTGTCCGCGGGCCCCAAGGGGCCGCAACAAATTTCTAAAGGGTCCGCAAAGACCTCATCTTTAATGTAATTTTTTTATTTATCTAGAATCCGAAAATATTCTTGCGAGTAAATTCAAAGAAAAAACCAAAAATCTCTCTATTCAAAAAGAAAAAGTAACTAACACTGTCGCTGCTGTGATTGAATTTATTGTGAACAGGGTTCTTTCTAGGCTTATATTAAGAAAACTGTTGAATATAATTATGTGAAAACTGATGGCTATATAGATAAATGTATTATAAACACGCTGAAGCAGACAGTTTTTTACTCTAAGAATTATTTTAAGGGCTATTTAATGTTTAAATTACTGAAAATAATTCAGCTAAAAAATTTTTATAGAAACGAAAACTATGTATATCAATTTAATCATATTTTACAAAGATATACTTTACATGCTTGCGGTGTGCAGTGTGCAGTGTGCAGTTAGTTCTTTTAATTTAACTAGTTTTTGAGGGGGTTTTGCAATTTTTATTGAATATTTCATTACTTCTACAGAGATTTATTTCATATGTAGAAAAAGTCATTTTTTTTATATTGATGCCAAATTGCAAAACAGCGCAAATAATATTTCCTGAGAATTAAAAAATGTATTTATACTCATGACTACTAAAACACACATAGAATTTTTAAATAATAAATAAATGTCATGCGTTAAAAAGAGTACTGTACGTATAGTATATCTGTTGTTGATATTTTACACATCTTGCAATTTTTAACAACGATAAATATCGGCATGTTTTGGTAGAAATTCAGGCTGGTCGGGCCAGACTCGGGCTGAATTTTTAGCTTTAATACTGGGGCAAGCCAATAATATTTTTGGTACAGGCTTTGCCTGATAAATAAATTGTACGGGTTGGTCGCACCGACCCTAGAAATTTCGGCCCGGACAGACCTCTAAAATGAACAACTGACAAAATCTCAAGATCTGTTTCTTCGAGCGATGCGTTTCACACTTCAGTGTACGTCTGAAAAATCTGAATAGGCAATGTGCGTCTGTAGTGTCTTTGATATCTATCGACTTGTAGCGCGTGTCATTGAAGTATGCTCCCTCAATGTGCGGCCTGCCTGAAAGTTGCTCAACTTACTGAACTTTCCTAACTAACTTAAAAATTTTCTAACAAAAAGTAAAACTATTTTTAAAGCTCGCTTAACAAAAGTTAGCATATAAATTATGATCGTTTTTCATGATCCGGGTTCAATGCATGCAATACATATAACAACCTCTTTTTCAACAATTAAAAGTGTGTAATGAGGAATCCTAATCCGCAATACAACAATTGCACAACAACGGTTTCTTCCCATGGTCGGGATATTTTTTATTTTAAATAACTTGACGTGTAACTGTCGATTCAAAACAGTAAGAAATTTCAACATTTAAAAAATAGTTTTTGTATTTTCACTGGAATTATGTTTATTGTATTATTTCAGTTAATTGTTTTATTCACGTAACTGTAATTATGTTAATTATACATGTCAATCATTTTATTTACTCCGCTTAAGACGTATATCATCAGAAATTATCGATATTTAAATAATAACAAAAAGCACCAAATTCTACTTACCATGGTAGGTTTTACATAATTCCATAATCAATTTTATAGCAAAAAATTGTTTATAAAAGTTTCCTGTGATATCTCAGAGTCAAAAGAGATATCAATACAATACTGCGTCATTATGAAAGTCTATCCAAGAACTGAAGAATTTCTAAGTACAATATTTTTCCAAGCCGGATGTTCATTAAATCTATTAAGTTTTTTCTTCGAAATTCGGTATCATGGTAAAGAACCGGTGGTATTAAATAAAACATTAGCTATTTAAGGTATTTGAAAGTGCTCAAAAGGTCGGTTTAATAACTATAAGAATATCTGGATAAATCAGATGTGACCGACTTGTTTAATCGAGAAATTTCTATTTAAAATGGGGTTGCGAAGTACTTATAAAATTGTAAATTTAACCTCTTGACTACATCATCCTCAAAGGACACAACGAACGATTCGTTCAGTTTTTTATTTTAACGTTAGTTTTTCCAAATACTATTTCTCGTGTTATTTAATCGCAGAATTTATGCCATTGAATTATTATTATTCAGAAATAGCCGAATTCAAGTGGCTATACGAACCCTACTTATTTTCAACCACGTATGCACCTTACATTACAGTAGTCAAGAAATTGAAACAGGTATCAATTGTAACTAGAGGTGCAGTGTAAAATAAACGACATCGTCATATTAACAGTTGTTGATCAAAGATAAAATAAATACATAAAGAATGTGTATAACAAAAACTGTATTAAATCGAACTTGCTGATTTTAAATATTTCTCATTTTTAATACTTAGATTGCGCTCGAAGCGCATTATCATGCTGGACTTCCTTCATACCTTCTATTTCTTTCATGCTCCTCGTCATATTTTTGTAATGCCATATTCCATTTTTTTTTTTTCTTGCGTCCAGAAGTTCACTGTCGATCGAAAATCCATGTATGATTCACTTTATTATCCTTATTTATTTAACTCGGAGATTTCCAATGCTGAACCCACATCAACACCCGAAAGGGGTAGAATTGAAGAAGAGTTATTAAAAGCGCATTTCATCTCGCAATCATACGCAATTCATAAATTATACATTGTTAAAAGTAAAATCAGAAAGTACATGGTTATTAGCTATACTGACATTGAGAAGGGAAAGCTGTTTGACAGAGAGGAGTGATGATAAGCATTTATGATCACCAAAAAAGTGAAGTTTATATGTTTTGTCTTACCTGTATTTCTTCCAGTTACAAAACCTGTGAAAAAAATAAGTTTATTATTTGAAAAGTTCTGAAAGAATTAATGATTTATACAAAAGCAGGATTAACCCTTTATGCCCCGACGGTACTTTAAAGTACCATTGAAGTAACTTGTTATAAAATCAATTTAATACATCGATTAGTAGTAATACAGTTTAAAATGAGTTATAGATACATTACTTTATCTTGTTCCAAAAGTATTATCGGTTTCATAACACTAAACTATTTTTAAAAGGATGATTTCTTTTACCTTTGCATCTCTTCAGCTCTCTTGACGTTGAAAGATTGAGGGGGGGGGGGGATTCAGTTTGTAAATATTTCTATATTTCTATTGTAAGAATATTATATTGGTACATTTCCCAATTCTACATAATACTAAAAAAAGATTTTGAATAAAAGATTTGAGTGAAGTTATAAATATTGCACAAAATCCCTATACATACAAATTTAATTAATTAATTTTAATTGGCAAAATCCTTCTAAAGCATTAAACAATTGGGGAAATCTTCTAATGTAGTTTCAAAAATTCACGGAAAATGTTTTAGAAGATTAAATTTTCATGAATTCATAATTTGGGACATAAAGGGTTAAACAATAAACAATTTCAAAACAATTTTTCAATAAAATTCATTGGTTAATGTGGAATATTTAATACTTTTAATCTTAACTTATTATCTTGTTTCGAAATTAAAAATCATTTCTAGTTTCCAAAATTATGTTAAAAAATGGTTTATATAATTTTTACAGTTTCTTTTTCTTTCTCATAGACAATATTTACATAAATGCTGTTATTTTAAATATCAAAAACTTTTTGAAATCTCAATAAAATATTTTTCACGTTGATATATGAATTCGAATACTGAATCTATTGTATCAAAATTTGACTGTCTGTTTGTATTTCATAGCTACTCCTCAAAGAATATGTAACATTGGATAATGAACTTAACAACAGTTATTAATATGAATCCAAGAATGCCAAATAAGCTCCCAGTATTTTAAAATTTGAATTAATTTCCGAGAAATTAATTTTATTATTATTATTATTTGCATCTTTTAAAAAAGTTTCTCGAAAGATGGCAACTAAATTGTTCCATTTTTGTTGCGGGGAAAAAAGGGAAAGACAAAAGGAAATAATAGGATATTGTCTGCTTTCCAAATGCTGATCTGAACTCATGAATAAATATTTTTGTTTTTGTAGTGCTTGTATAAATTCATTTAATGATTTTTAGTTTGCATTCACTTTTAAAGAATGTAATGTAATGTAAAGAATATTCATGTGACTTACTTCTACATTTATTAAAACTATTGTCAAAAGCTGAAAATTTTCCATATTATTCATCCATATGAAATATTATTTTTTGAATTTATTTAAAACATAAATGACTGGAATGTGATATAAGATGAGGTTTTGAGCATGGAGTCTGAACCTATCCAAAGAGTGAATGCTAAGATTAAAATTTTCTCTCCAAAGCACAGCAACCCACACTACAGCACATGCACAAATCCTCTTGACCTATGAAACTTTAATGACCGTAAATCATAATTTCCTTATAAAGGCATTCTATTATATTCAAAAACAAGTAACATGTAAAATGTAATTTTAACAATTTGCAGTTAATTTTCATTATAAATATGAGTTCTTGCTCATAATGCAGGGCTCCCAAATGGTCCGCCAACTGAATACCAATAAATTTTAACAGAAAATTTTATGGTAGGTTTGCGCTAGAATTAACTTTCAAAGGTGGTTCCGGGGTGGTTTGTAAGAAAAATCTAAAAAGAACATTTTTCTGAAAAAATATTGGTATTCAGTTAGCGGACCATTTGGGATCCCTGAAATGAGAAATTGAAAAATAACACTATGATACATCTTTTTAAACTGTAGAATAAAATTAGATTTATTTTCTTCCTAAAAAATAGAACGACCTCATACAATGCAAATACAATACATCAAGTTGCTACGCCAGCTAGTTAATTTTTAAAATATGATTAGATGTATAAAATACATGTCCTTCGAAAGCGTTGCAGAACTTTAGATATGAGGATCCAAAAGAATGTATAATTGAATAGGTAATATTTATTCTTATAATTCGTTACTCTCTTTTTTAAAGCAAAACCACGCAAAGTGACTTTAAAAGATAAATAACAAGTATAGCAAAATATATACATAATCAATCCGTTACAATCTGTTTTTATTCCTTCAAATTACTTGTAAATCTCTTCATATCCGAAATTCAAACTCCAAATTTTCAGTGCTCTGAACAACCAACATTTCGTCAAAATCGTTTACCATTAGTGCATAACCACATAATGGAAATACTCGTGGTATCCTTTTGGTACATAATTTCAGTGGAAATTTTCACTTAAATTCTACAAAGAATAGTTGTCGTTAATGATAATGTATTTAAAAGAGATGTATTTTCCTATATTTTTGACACATTTTGCTACTACTGCAGACCATTACGTCTGTAATATCACAAAATTTTGTTTTGTTCGTGAACATATATTTTTTACATTATATTAATGACATTGAAAATATAAGAATTTTACTTTTAATATTGTACTTTAACTTTAATAATATATTTTTAAGTTATCTTAAAATATTTTATATTTTTATAATAATAAGCTCAATATACTTTCCTTGATAGCATTACATTTTTGATTTATGGATTTTTAACACTATTTCTTAAACGTTTATTTTTTGTCTTTTTAAAAACATAATTTTTTATACGACAGATTTACTAATAAAGAAGAAGCATTCAAATTTTCGATGTAAATATTTTCAAAAGAGAAAATAGTGTTATCAAACTTAATAACGCACACAAATATGAAGTACAAAAAAATCTGTTAAAATAAATCTTTATCCCCTTTTTATGCATTTTTAAAGTTAAGGAAATTTTAGCTAATTTTTATAATTACAAAATTCTTAAAATGAGACAAAATAATGAGATACGCGAGAAACTGTTTAGGTTAATAAGCACAATCGGCCAATCCCCCCCCCCCCACACACACACAAAAATTACAGATCCGCGCAATTTAATCTCCGAATTACAAATAGGGGGGGGGGGGGGGATCAAATGGCTATTTGACTGAAAAATATGCCTTCTTTTAATTTGCGTTTAACACGCTGAATGCCAAGTCTATTTTGTCTGTCTTTCCGTTTAGGCTATGAAATAAGACTCCCGTTACAGAATCTATACGTGTCGGTCACCGATGACTGACACAGCCTAAACGGAAAGATCGGTGTCAGTCATCGGTGATCGACGTGGCTTTCAACGTGTTAAAAATATAAGCTCAGGGATTCGTCTTTATACTGAATTTGTAAAAAGTTCAGATATTTTCAATATACCTAATTTTGGCATCATATTTAGCTTTTTCGAAAAATTTTATTTTCCTTTGGTAATATCCTTTGGTATATCCTTTGGTAATATCCTAAGGTATAGTTCCTTTTTTAATATCCTTTGGTCAAGAAGATTAGGAGTTATGAAGGTTTAAAGTCTGGAATTCCTAATGTTCAATTCATTTGTAATCGTCGCAAAACAAATTACAATGCAGTCAGCTTTTTAACCAGAAATCAAAAAGTAGCTTCAAATAAGCGAGTCCAAAATTACAGCTCATTCCGCAAAGTAGTTTTTGAATTATGCTTAAAAAATTACGCGCTTTTCAATCTGCTTTGCGATGATTGCAAATGAATTTAACATTAGGAGTTCCATGCTTTGAACCTTCATCATTCCTAAACTACTTGACCTAATGAACTTCCATTTGGTATTCCGAGCTATACGTTACCAAAAAAACAAATATAATGTCAAAATTAAATGTTTATATTTAAAATTACAAAAACTATTAAACCGACCTTGCTATTTTTTTATTAGTTTTATTAAAGGTGATATAATTTATTGAAGCTTGGATCATTTTCAGCTATTTTTATAAAAAATAAATATTTTTAGAATCACGACAAAGTGCGAAAAAAGGACCTTTCAAAAATAGACCTTTTTTTCAAATCGCTGCCATTTTGTTGATTTTCAACTTTTTGATCCAAAAGTAGTTTAAGCTCAAGACAGTATTATCTACTTTCATAATCCTTAAAGGAAATTGATTGCAAACGACTCTGGCGATATAATAGATGCCGCCCGATTGCAAGTGCACAGCATGCATCCACCCACGCAACTTTAGCGAAAAGATCAACTTTTTATTTAAAGAAAATTAAATGTTCTTCAAACGATAACAAATAACATGCGAAAATCCCGGAGATAAAATCTTCATTTCTATTCCAGAAAAAAAAATGGCTGAAAAGGCACTTTTTTTGGTCTTCTACAAGCAACACCACCCCCCACCCTTTTAATCAATAAATTCGGTTATTTAAACAAGGTATAAATTTCTTATCGAAAATATTGGTTTCAAATTTAAAATTTTTGCGCACCCTATTCGGCATGTATATGTGTCGTTTGTCGCAAAGAGGTTAAAAAATGGATAGGGAAAAAAATTATAATTAAATGTCTTTAACATTTTCTCATTTTACACCCATAAAAATCTCAGTACGTCACAATTTATTAAAATATTGTACTTTTTTTTTTCACTCTATGCTAATATTTAAAAAGTTTGAAGATGTCGTATAGTAAAAATATCAGAAGGAAAATGTTATTTTCTCACAATTTTTCCAACAAATACTTTCAAAAGTTTTCACTTTAGAAATCACTAATAATAAAACAGGAAATGAATTTAATTATTATAAATTTTACGTGTCACTGAAGAGATTGACTATGTTGCAATAAAAATACTTTATTGTAATACGAACAAGCTAAAAACTCACATCTAAAATATATTATTTGTATAAATTGTAAAAGAGACGATTTATAAAATACCAGAAAAACAATCTTTACTATTTTCCTGTAACATGCTTAGAACTAATTTCAAATAAATTGCACAACCCACTATTTACATTAACACAAACCTAAAATTAGCTGAAAATGGAACCTTTCAGCTCTCAAAATATGAGTCAATCTTTTTACAAATATAAAAGACTTCACTAAACTATTTTTTTTGTATTTTTCAACTCGATATTTCTAAACGCTATTTAAAAATCAATATATGCTGAAATTTTCAAACCACATAAGACTACCCTTGACATAGAGCACAAAAAACTTTAGAACAAAAAAGACATTTTATTTTTATTTTTTGCTAAAACTCATCCGATTTTCAATGTCACCATCTATAGTGACGAACATCAACGGAAACAGTTAGCGTCACATAAACAATGCTCGTCTAATAAAAGAGAGAAAAGTTTTGTGAAGTGATACTGTTTTAAAGAAAATAGACTGTAGGAAGGTCAAAAAAGTGAACTGAAGTATAAATGGAGCTTCAGGAAAAGCAAAGAAAACAGACTAGCTGAATCCCAACATGGCTTCAAAGGTGCTTCTGTTTTGGGCAATTTTTGCAACCGTTGCATTGCTAGCATTTTCTGTTAATGCTGAAGATATGGATGATGAAAGCATGGAGGATATCCTCTGCAGTGAGTGTAAATCTATTTTCTTAATTACCTTTTACCAATTACCTCCTTTTTAACAATTTTAAAGAGAGAATTGTTTAATTTCAATGGTTGGGCCAAAAGTCCTTCAAACATTTTAAAAATCCCTGCCGGCTCGGCCTACAGGTACAGGAAGATTTCAAAGTTAAGTACTAATTTCATCAACAAAACCTAAATCAAGATTAGAGATAAACCCAGTTTAACAATTTTATCTGCCCACTTTTGACGAGTTTTGAATTTTATTTTTCTGTAAGAGTTGGTTTTATCAGAATCATGTTAATGTGATTTTTCTTTTCATTCACAACCCCCAACCCCCATCTTTTTTTTTCCTATCAAAAACTTGTCAATATAAAACTTGTAGATAATATTAAGAAGATTTATAATAAATTTAAGCGGATTTGATATCTTGTGAATTTACGAAGTCTTGAATTTTTTTCTTCTTCAACCCCCACCCCTAACTTTTTTTTCGTTTTTATTTTATTTTTATATTTTTTGCTGTAAGAGTTAGTCCTATCAAAAACTTTTCAATATAAAAGTTGTAGATAATATTAAGAAGATTTATAATAAATTTAAGTGGATTTGATATCTTGTGAATTGACGAAGTTATAAAGTTGTTTATTTTTAAAACCCTGGTTTTTTTTCGCACCTTGAGGCCATTTTTAATTATATCAAAAATCTGCCATACATAAATTTTTTGTCCATTTCCTAGAAGTAATAACAACTTTAAACTGATTCAATATGTATCATAATTAGAAAGTTATGGTATTTTATCTGTTTTTACAAAACCCCTCTTCATTTCTACTCCCTCGGTCCGATTTGCCCATTAACGAACTTGAAAGAGATTTTCTGCCCCTTGATTTTATATATCTGTTTGGAAGATATTTGTGCAGAATTATGGAAGTTATCATCGTGTCCATAAAAAAATTATATATATATACACATACAGTAAAACCTCCCTAAAGCGACCACCTTCCGTTCCAATGAAAATTGGTCGATCCGAGAGGTGGTCTCTTAATGGAGGTCATATTTAAATTTAGATTTTAATTATTGAGATAAGGTAACAATTAATGTTACTAAAATTCATTTTTCACATTAGGAAAAATATGAAAATTTAGCTATCAAAACAAAAGTTAATTATATAAGTTAATTACTGTAGAGTTTAAAAAATGAATACATTGACTTTGCTTTGATTTTACGATTTAAAGCCTCCAGCAAATTTTTGAATTTAATATAAAATCAAGTAATTAAAGTCGATTTTTTTTGTAAAAAAAAAAAAAAAAAAAAAAAAAACTGTAATATGTAGGCATCACTTTTTTAAATAGTAATAATTTTATTATTTATTCGAAGAAATTCTGTGATTAGAAAAGCTGAAAATTACTATTTGTAAATACTTGTGTCCCAATGTAAAGAATTTGGCACCTTATACGAACATATACGTGCCTCTCGCCACTCAGGGAACACGCAAATTAAGCAAAAAACCAGTTGGAAATTGCGCGTCAAACTTGGCAAATGAGGTGCGTTCGTACTATAACTAGTTTTATAAATATTTTTTACACCGCATATTGTACTGAAGGTATATTTTAGTACACTTCATAAGTACATATCCATTTCATTCTGTTCAAAAGGCTGTAACATCATTAAAATGCACTTGAAATATTTTTTTCCATTGGCCGTCATGCAACGGAAAACTTTTGAGTGTCCCTGTAATTAAACTATACATCCAATTTTCATAAAATTTGAAATGACTCGACAAAATTTTACAACATTTATATATTTAAAATTTCAGACCATTCGGTTGGATAGTTTTTGCTCTGAGCGCCATAAAGTAGCAACAGACACTTTATTGTATACAATGTACTAGCATATATCAATGTGTGCGCTCCTTGTAAATCGAATTGCATCCAAACGGCACTCACTTTCATTCCACATATTAGGTAGTGTTTATCTATTCTTTAAAAAAAAAAAAAAAAAAAAAAAAAAAAAAGTTACTACCGTTGCTGCTGTCACCGCAGTAATTGAATTTATTGTGATCGTGGCCGTTTCTCTGCTAATATTTAAAAACTTATTGCATATAAATATATGAAAGAGGTAGTTTTATAAAAAAATGCAAGACAAACAGGATAAAGTAGATACTTTTTAAACAAAAGAAATATTTAAATGCTATTTAATGTTGAAATCATTTAAAATAGTTCAGTTAAAAGTATTTTATAAGATGATAAACTATGCCCAGAAATTTAAATATTTTTTGCAGGTACATATTGTGGTATTTTGCGGTGTGCGGTGTCCAATCATTTTTTTAAAATTTGTCTGATTTTTTAATTTAAAAATTTTTTTTTTTTAAATTTTATTCAAAAATTCATTATCTGAATAGAGATTTATTTCATATTTCGAAAAAGTCATTTTTTACCTACAGTTGCCGGATTTAAAAAAAAAGGGGGGGCACATAATATTTCCTAACGTTTTTCAATTGAAAAATATATTTATAAGTGAATAAAAAAAGAAATAGAACTTTAAATAAATTGTTACGTGCTAAAAGTATTAAATGTGAAAAACTACATCATGTTTAAAACAATACATTTAAAATGGCATATTAAAACGATTTTCTTATAACGTCTAAAAGAAAACTTTTCCTCTTGACGTTGTCATAAAAGTCTGGAAGGCATGACATTTTTTACTTAAACATTTTGTACAACCTAATATTGAAACGTATGATAGATCTTTATTTGTCAATCACGAAAACAGCCATCAGTTGTCTCATAAGCGGTGGATGTGGCTTTGGAAATGGAAAAATCCCCCCAAAAAATTTTAATGAATGGCAACCCGATTACAAAAGAATGCCACTGGTCGCGATAATTTCATTCAATTTACCGTGACAGAGTTTTATATATATATATATATATATATATATATTACATCATTTTAAAATGTCTAAACACCATAACTCCAAAAGGAAGGTGTATATCTGCAGAAATTTTTTAACTATAAAATACATAAAAGAACAAGAAAGACAGGTAAAAAATTTTGTTTGTTCTTTTACGTATTTTATAGTTAAAAAATTTCTGCAGATATACACCTTCCTTTTGGAGTTATGGTGTTTAGGCATTTTAAAATGATGTAATATGTTTTTATTGCATTTGAGATGTGCTGCTGTAGCGCCATTCATGCAGTAAATTTTCATTAATTTTGAAAAAAAAAAAAAAAAATATATATATATATATATATATATATAAACACAGCAAAGTAGCATGTTTTTAGAGCCTGGGGAGTCTGAGGGGGTTTAGCTGGTGAGTTTAGATCGGGGAAGGTAGAGACCCCTTGTATTGTACAAAATAAATAGTCTGTAACTGTTTTAGCTGTATTTTGATACGCTTTCTGCAGCTTTAGGGTATTTTATGGAAAAGTCTGGAACTAAAACTTTTAATTTCCTTAAAAAAAAAAAAAAAAAAAAAAAAAAAACATTTGTTCATAGGAAGAATCCTAGTATGCCAAGTACACTTCACTTTTTATCGAATTGTAAAATATATCAAAAACTAAACTGCGTTATATGCTGGAAAATAGATGCAGATCATAAAATTCATTTTCAGTTTTGGAGAGTTTTTTCCTAGTACTCTGAATAACAGCCCGTAAAATTAAGGGGATCCGGGACACATTTTAAAATATTTTTTATTTATTGAGTTAAAATTTTGAATTTTTTTGTGATGGTTAACCATATCATTTGTAAACAAAATCACATGATAAAACTTCTCATATTTTATTTTTATTTAAAATTTACAACTTATTAAAAAACTGGGATAATTTAAATTTTCTTTTTCATTTAAATAAACAGAAATACATAAGTTTTAATTCTGATTCATTTAAAAAACGTTAATTTAAATAAAAATTTAAAATATTTAAAGTAAAACTTTAAAAAAAAATGTAAATTAAAAAAAAAACATATTTTCATGTAAATATTTTTTTCAAATTTGTTGAATCAAAATTAAAGTAAAACAACTGAAAAAGACATGTTCCAAGTTTGAACCATTTATCTTTAACGATTCTTGACTTATAACAAACAATTTTAATACAAGAAATGGGAGAAAAACCCCATCATAAAGAAAAACGCATTTTAACAAGAAGTCGCTTCCACGACAATCGTTGCTTGAAAGCTTGATTTTGAAAACAAACCAAAACGAAAAAATTAATATTTCCTATTCCATTTAAGATAGAAACATGATTTAAGCGTCCTTTTAAGCAGAAAATAGCAGAGAATTTTTTAATGTAATAATTTTTTTTTAGAAAATTTGAAGATTTTTGTGTCCCGGACCCCCAAGAACGAAAAATAATGCGTCCAGCACAGACTATAAAACACTTTCCAACACATATTCAGAAATAATTTTTAAAACGCAAAACGCATTTGAAAACATAATTTCGGTAATTATTATCTGTAATCAGAAAAGTATTCCAATTCTTTTGTGAAGCCCTGTATATATGATCTATAGATAATAATGTATACTACATAGTATGCTAAAAGTTCGTTCAGTTAAACGAATAGCATAGCTTAAAATTTCCATTCAGTAATTTCCGTGAATAAACGGAAATGTACTTCAGAACTTTCGTCAGCCCTGTATATGATCTATAGAATTTATACACACCAAGTAATATAAAAATAGGTCAATTTAAAAACACGTACCCACAGCTGAAAACGTTCTTCCGCCAATTATTGTTCATAGGCTTAAATAGTTCAAGTTCTTCTGTTGCAAAATTATTTTGTCTGTGCCTGTAAGTGAACGATAAGTTCTGTGCATACTATATTCTACAACAAGAGTCGTTTAGTAAACCTCAGTGATATATATAACTTTCATTATGCTTAAAATAGTGTGATATCATTAAAATACACTGCAAACGATTTTTCCCACATAGACTGTAATGTAACGGAATTCTTTTGAGTATCCCTGTAAACGAACCATAAATGCTACACACTTCATTTTCCATACGAAACATACCATAGTGATACTCAATAACATGTATGAATGTCATGGCAATCGGGCAATATTTACGCGAGTTAGAACACGGACAGACAGACAGACAATCCGAATTCATAAAAATTTTTCAACTTTCTTGGAAATTGTTGAAAATGAGAACCACCAACGAAATATCTCATCTGATTAAAATTAGAAACGACCTTATATATATACAATATAATAAAGATGAAATCACAACTATATGAACAAATTGTAAAATTCTGAAGATGAACAAGATATGAACATAGGAGATCAGTATGTAAAATAAGAAACTATGAATAGCCCACAGAATCGTCAGAGGAGCTTGCAGGTTTAATCCATAGTGAAGATGCGTTATTTCATCCAATTTTGTCAGCATTACGCCTAAAATGACAGAATTGTTAGTTCCTATATATATATATACATTACTTGGATTTTTTTTCATTTCAGTTTCTTTTTTTTTTTTTACGATGTTGTCTCTCGTGTGTCTATCTGTCTGTCCGTCTGCCATTGCCGCTTTTCTTGAAAATTATGGAACGTGGAAAGTTCAAACTTGGTAGAGTTATAAAATTGACTCGCATATTAATAGATTATTAGCCATCCACAAATATTTTGATAAAAAAATTAGGGGGCTAATTAAGTTAATTTTTTTTAACCGTGTGAGGGTATTTTTTGAAAGATTTCGTAATCCGAGCTCAAGAATATATATTATTTTTAATTTTAGGTACTAAATTTTTAGAGATATCGTTGAAAATGTACTGAAAAATATGCTCCCCCCCCCCCTAACCTTAATTCCGAATCTACTGAAACGAAAATTATACAAAAATTTGGGCTTGTAGAAGTTTACTTAAACCTTATATGAAAATTTTAGCGATTTTCCTAAAACACATAGTTTTTGACAAAATCGCATTTTTCCCTTAGACACAAACTTTACTTTGCAAGTGCTCAGCGAAGACGTTAAGACCAATGTCAGACGGACGTCTTTTTTGCTGCTTTTTTGCTTACGTATTATCCATTCACAATGCTATAGCATTGTGACATTGGTCTTAGAAGCGCTGGAGGTACCTATCGACGCGGAATCATCAAATGATGGTTGATAATGATTTTCGAAAAAAATTGTCCATAATTAGCCGAGATATTAATTAAAAATTTATCTATAAAAATGTGTCACGGACCAATGCGACATTTCAACTTTGCGATCTCATCGAATTTAATTATTGAAAGTAATTCTGGAAAATTATTTCATAAAAAAATTCCAAGACATTAAAAGGCAGTAGTTTTAAAACAAAAATCGCTTATAATTCAATATACAGGTTGTTGCGAAATTCGGTCGACCAATTCAAAGGGGGGATAGTAGGCATCAAAAGGAACAAAACGTGCTAAGAAACGTGGTGTCGTAAGCCACCTACTTCATCAAAAATACAGGGTGTTCTAACTTAACACAATTTGGATTGCCGGTAATAACTTTCAGAAAATTGAAGTATATTATAATGAAACTTTTAATAGACATTCTCACCTTTGTTTTAAATGTGATAATATAAAAAAAGTGGTAGAAGTTTCCATTATACGCACCAACAGTATACACTCGACGCTCTACATTTTGGACTGCGATTATCAGTTTATTCGATATCATGATTTGCGTGAGCACTCTGTTTTCCAGAACGTTTCGTGATATTATCACATTTCATACCAAACGAAGTACATATCGTTGCATATTCATAGCAGTATTTTTATTTTTCTTAAAGTTATTACCGTCAACTCGAGTTCAATTAGGGTGAAACACCTTGTATTTGTGCTAAATAAGTGAGTTGCAACCCCGCGTTCTATGTTAATTTTCGCGTACTATCATTCCTCAGAAGTTTTCGGTCGGATTCGACAACACCCTGTATAATTCCTTTATAGTGATAAAACTTTTCGATTACAAATCACTACAATTTTGTAATATTGCAGTTAGTAATTAAAAAAAATATTGTACGAAACCCTTTGAGCGCGAGTAAAACTCGCACTCGACCGATTATTTTTTACAAACAAAACATCTCGTATTATTTTCAAATAAACTGTTTGTACGGGGAACTGTTTATTATATCCCTGTGCACAATATATCCTTTCCTACTAAGTTAGTGATGCTCTACAACTTTGTCATGGAACTTTTGGTCGTATTTCCTATAATTTTCGAGATACAACTCTAATCAAAATTTACTGCTGTGTGGCTTCAAAATATCTCATCGTGTAGAGTGTGCTCACTTTCATATACCTAAACACAGCATTCATAGCTGCTGCCGACTCGTTTCGCTAGTTATTTCAGGCGAAACAGACTTATAGAATTAATCTACATAATTCGGATGAATTCCTTAAACATGGTGATAAATGCTACTTTCCATATGTGGCAAGGTTGAAAGGTGCACACTAAAGTAGCTGATTTTTTTTAATCCTTATAACCATAAAGAGTGAATACAGGAAAGGGCCAAGCTAGTGGGAAACAGCGATTGATCACACTGGTGCGTTGTCGAAAGTTTACATAACACCTGCCGAACGCGTCGATGAATACAGTGAGGCACACTAACGGTAGCATTGCTGCATTTATTGGATCAAAAATATTATAAATATTTCTCGACACCATGCTCAGTAAACTTCCATTTCTAAGCAGTTCAGGCACATACATGAATGTTATTGTTTAACCAGACCATATTGCGTTTTCAGCGTGCAAGGAAATTTTGTGGCTTGGATGTGAATTTCCTTTCCCCCAAATGCAGCACTTGTTCACTTATGTAAAAGAAGGCCTCCAATTGAAAAATATACCAAGGCCAAGCGGCATCGGTTGCCATTTGCACAATAAACTTCATCACATTATTTTCCTTAATTTCAGCGTCCCTGTCGTTTTGCTAAAGAAATTTACGAACATTGTTCGTATAATAATAGCCGCTTGTCAGATCACTTACAAAATAATAAAGTAAGGGCGGGTCAACAGCACAAAAATAGCTGATACTCTCCCAATGCTCCCCGACGTGATTGGCTAGTTGTATACACGATTGCTAAAGCCTCGTTTCACACGCACAATCTCTGTAGCTGTTTAAATTCAGCCCGGTCTGATAGTCTTGTGGACATTATACCTAGTCTTGTGGACATTATACCTCAGCTTTACCTAGATCTTCAGGTGGCAAAATGCTCTAAAATCAGCACGACGTATATTCCCATTCTTATACAAAATTTTAACCAACTTGTCCTTTTGCTTTCACGGTCAGCATCAGGGGCATAGCTACAAAAAAATTTTCGGGTGGGGGGTAGAGTTCAAAACTTTCCCAGCTTTTAATTCAAAGATTTCCCAACGTGAAACAAATTGCTATATTTTCCAACTAAAATGGTATGTTCAATGTGTGTTTAATGATAATGATACTTATACGCAAAAAATAAAAGGAAATAAAATAAAATCCAAAGAAAAATGCTGAAACTAAAAACATGAAAATTATAATTATTGGTTCATTTAATGAAAGTTTTTGCCTTCAAATGTGTACGGGTCATAATCGTACTTCATATGAAAATAGCATCATATTTTTTAGATTTTTGAAAAAGGAACAAAGTTTTGGAGGAAATGTAGACACTATTGATGGACAACAGTAGAGAAATTCAGGTCTGGTACATCTATGATATTTTCGGGATATTTTCGTAGCACAGAGAAACATAATGAGAAGTTGAGTCTGGCTGCTTTTGGTATTTCTTTCGAAAGTTTAACTATTTCACTATTACAAAATTCAGAAATGTAGTCAGCAAAACAATATTTTTTTTTTTTTTTACTTTTTTGCCGAAACGTCAGTAAAGGCTTACTGTGGAGACACGAACAGTTTTGGTTTCCATTAGTCTGTCTGTTAGTCTTTCTGTCTGTTCGGCGATAACTGCCGCAAAAAGCATCCGATTAGCTTGAAATTAAGTGGGTATGTTAGTGAAGTACCCGGATTTAGCTGTATAGTTTTTTGTTATACAGTCAAACCCCGTTATACCGCCATTACCCGATCGAGAAATTTTCGGCGCTATAACGAATTTGGCTGTATATCGAATTAGAATGCAATAAAAATTAACTTTGATTCTATTACACTAATATTATTATTATTATAAAAATGAATATCATAATGCCTTTTTATTAAATTATTCAATAGTATATAGTATATATAATTAATATAATATAATTAATACTGCATGATTCAAAATTATCTAATTAAATCATGAAATTAACATGCACTTATTTCTTTACATAATCCATTTTAGATAAAGTAGATAATTATGCACATAACAGACACACATACATTAAATCTCACAATGAATTTATTTCACTTCAATTATCTTTTACACGGAAATATTTTAAAATGCTAATTTGAGCTTTCTTTTCAGTATTAATTTTTTCAATATTTTTTTATACAACTAAAAGTTTGTTTATCATTTTTTAACAGTTGTAAGTTTTCTAAAAAAATTCTTATTTTCCCAATGCAATTTTTAACTTCATCAGACATAATATGTGGCGTTTCAGTTTCTTCAGATTCGCTGTCAGATGAATTTCAATTTCAATTTTGATTGGCAACAATTTCTTCGATTATATTGTTATTCACTTTTAAATTTGTCCAATTTTTTTTTTTTGATTTTTTTTCAACCTGGTTTCCGCTAGAGTCTCTTATACTCGGGACATGGCTGGGAACCTATGAATCTGGCTTCCGCAAAAGAGTCGGAATAAGGGAAGAAAAGCTTAAAGAACCGCGAACGGAAAGAGAACTCTCATCACGGCGGTTGGTAAAAATCTTCAAATTTTGAAACACTTTTGTCTATATTAATGTACTCAATTGCCGATAGAGGATGCTCAATATCTGTTAATTTGTGTTATTTCATTTTGTAGTTCTTAAAGTGCTGTACTGTTTCTTTTTTTTTTTTTTTTTTTTTTTTTTGTAGATCCTTCAGATTTAATCAATCCAGTATGTTTCCAGCAGTCAACAATAGTTTCTGATGAAATTTCATCCCATGACTTTTTTTATCATGCGAATAGCATCATGTAAAAAGATTGGATAAAAATCCTCTTTACTGATTTTTCAATGATATGGTGGCAGATACTTTTGACAATGAGCTTTAAATGCGTTTATTATACCCGCTTCCAAAGTTTGTAAAAATTGAATGCGGATATTGCCCATTGGATATACTAAGTGACAAGGGGCATTATCCAAGATCATTAAAATATGGTGTTTGCTTCTTTTCATTTCTAAGTTGAAATTCACTAACCATTTTTGAAATAATGCTGCAGTCATCCAAGCTTTCTTGTTATTCTCATAATCTGAATAAAGAGCAGGATTAAAGTTTTTATAACATCTTTGCTTAGCTCATTTTCCAATCACTGTCATAGTTCTTTTACCAGATCCATCACTATTCGAGCAGAACTCAAGAGATACACGATTTTCTTTTTTGTATCCTTTAGCAGGCCCACTCGATATTGTTGTACCTGGTTGCTAGCGGTAAAAAGGGCCACTTCCATCCATATTATAAACGTCCTCTGGTTTGTACTCTAAAATCAGCACACTTATTTTTTTTACCAGCATTTAACCCAATATCTTTATCCACACCTGCTGTCTCACCACTTCGTATGTACTGGCCCGGTAATTCTCCGTCAACTTCAACCTCGCGTTTCGAGCTTAATTCTCGGTTGAATGCGAAATCCAATTCTCCGTTTACCCAACCTGACGAAATTCGAGGTGAATACTAACAGGAGAGAGCTTTTCCGAGTGACTGGGGTTGACTTACTCAACCAAGCTCTGGTAGGTAGGTTAGTGAACCGTGCATGCCTAGTAGAAAGAAAAATGGCGGTCGTTTTAAATTGTGCGCTGATGCTTCTTTTTTTAAAACAAAGCTGTTTGGAATTTACTAATTAAACGGTGCATTGATTATTAAAGATGGTATTATATAAGAATGTGTCACTTACATTTTTCCCGCTTTTTTTGGATATTTTCGCTCTATGAATGCAAAATTATACTAATTTGTGTGTCGAAAACGAAGCTTCAAATTGTATTTAATTACAAAGTATTTTTTGGTGGCGCCATCTGACGAATCTAACTGGAAATATGTTCTTTCAATACCAATTTTGTAAAAATATATGTTTCAAATCTTTCTTTCTCTCTTTTTTAATAATAATGAAAAAATAGAAAACAAATTTTCTTCCATTTGAGTACCTCGCTGTACCGGGACTAGTCCCGTATCCTGTACCGTTCATAGTTGCTTAAAGCATGAATTTTCTACCAAATTGTGTATATGTGATCAATTGTTCATAATAGATAAATAATTATTTTTTATTACATACTTAGTAAGTTTGAAATAACGATTTTTGTTTTAAAGAAACATTTTTTAAGAAGATTTTTTTTTAAATTTCGCAATACATTAAGAACATTAATACATGTTCTCGGCCTTCTTCTAAAGTTATTAAACATGATCTCTAAAAAAATATGTAATAATCAACGCAGGATTTTCTTTAAAAAGGCCTCGTCCTTTTCTTTTTTTTTTCTACCGGCATGCTATTTTATCCAAGATATTTTAATTGAATCTGTAATGAATAACATTTGTTAAATAAAATATATATGCATTAGAAATAATTATATGAAAATATCTTCATATCTAATATTCATTGTAAAAAATAAATAAACCTATTGCATTACTTACTTTTATTCTACTTAATACTACTAGTTTGATCAGATAATTGTTTATTAAACTTACATTAAAGAAAATGATTTTTTTTTTAATCATGGTTTTTTTTTTTTTTTTTTTTTTTAATCAACTGTTTAAGAATTTTATTGAAACTTTTGTTCTGTAAACGAACAAAATCATGAAATCAAAATGGTAATTGCACATTTACTTATAAGAATTTTTTATTAAAAAATTAAACATGATAAGTATGCATTTCCAATTTCAATACTGCCTTTAGTTTCGTTGTTGAAAAGAAACAGATTAAGATGGTGTCAAGGAAGGACAGAACTCGCAGAGAGGATTACTAGGTCATGTGATTCCTTTGGCCAATAAACTACGCAGATTTCAAGCGAGAGTTGAGTAACTAAGGACGACTAATCGCGACTTGAAAGTTATTGATGAATTCGAAATATTAACCGGCGATTAGATTTTTCAACCGAAGGTTTCTCAACTGAGAGTTGAACTGCGAGTTAAAGGTTGGTGGAAAATCGACCTGTAGAATCCTCGTCACTTTTTAAATCTGTTCAATCAGCCACTACTGTATTCAAAATCTGTGATATTCATTTGCTGACCAAGGACTTTTGCTTGCTCTCCGAAAATGTCTCCGTTTATGGTAGCATTTTTAGCACTCATTTGTTGTATCCATGTGTAAAAGGCATCCTCTAAGTCTTCATGTTTCGCTATTTTCAGTCTTTGTACATTTGACGGCAGATCGTCGGTGTCAATCCCTTTTTAGGGTTCCGTACTTAAAAAGTAAAAACGGAACCATTATAAGATCACTCCTGTGTCTGTCCGTCTGTCTGTCTATCTGTCACAGCCATTTTAATCGTAAACTATGGAACGTGGACAGTTCAAATTCGGGGAAGTAATAAAAACCATTGACCCACATATTTTCAGATTAATAAACATTCATAAATATATTTAGTAAAAAAGTAGAGGGGATAATTATGCTACTTGAAAAAAAATCTTTTCTTTGTATATCATGTGGGGTATCCTGTGAAAGCTTTTGTAACGCTGAACTCAAAAATACATTCCTTTTAATTTTAGGTATTATATTTTTAAAGATACTGTTGAAAATGTAGCGCAAAAATATGCTCCCCCCCCCCCCCCATCTAATTCCGAATCTACTGAAACTAAAATTATGAAAAAATTAGAGGTAGTAGACGTTAATATAAACCTTGAAGGAAAATTATAGCGATTAACCTAGGTCACATAGTTTTTGAGTAATTAGCATTTTTCTGTTATACACAAATTTCGATTTACGGGCATTCAGAAAAATTGTTGAGCATCGCTGAATATACCTATCGTTGCAGAAGAATAAAAGCATTGTTGATAATGATTTTCGAACAAAATCATCGGTAATTAGCTGAGATATTAACCCTTAAAGGTACGCTCAGTTTGGACATACACAAGGACAGGGGCGGCGTACTCTATGCTTAGTTAACGACTTTTAATCATATATATGTGTAATGTAATGTCCAGTAACAGTATAAAAGTAATAAACGTCAAATTGTTAAAAACATACTAATTTAAGGTCGGGACTCTAAAAAGCGGAAAAAATGAAAAAAAAGACCATTTTCATACATTTAATGTCTTAAAATGTATACGATTTTAAAACACAATTTTAATTGGAATGAAAGATATAAGTATGTTCTTTCATTTCATGTATTTAAAAAATTGCAAGATACAGAATTAGTATTTATAGGAGGCTCGAAACTGTTAGACATTTGTCGAACAAAAAATTGGCATAACAGTTTACGCGCAGGATTACAAAATAAATATTGCAACTAGAATGAAAGTTTTGGTGCTTACTTATACTTCAGATTGTAATAATTTCCCTGAACTTAAATAAATTTGTATTTAAAGCATTTTTATATTTTTAATGCAATGCTGCATTTAGCTAGTACAAAATTTTGAAAATTTCAACAGTAAAATCACCTAAAAAATATTTTTTTGAACAATAAAAAGGAAATTTTAGGTTCAGTTTATACAGAATAACATGGAATATATGTTTTGAAAATTTCATGAAAAAATATTCAGAAGTTTTTGAGGTATCCTGCGCGTTATACCCAAAAACGCCATTTGGAAAATAATGACTATAATTCTAAAAGCCAAAACTGCTGTTCTGATGGGAATTTCAAGGAAACAATTGTATCAAAATATTCAGAAAAAAATAGTTGTTTAACATCTAAAAAAATTAAAATTTTTAAAATTTTGAAGCTTTAACACTTAATTAGAATCAATCACATAAATATTATGCTATTCGCGACTAGTTTTCATTAAGTGAATCTCTCAATACGCCTCCAGTGACTTTAAAATTAAATTAAAAACCTATCTGGAAAAACGCGGCATGGACCAAGACGGCGTTGCAACTTTGTGACCTCCTTTGGAAGCGAGCTTAGCATAATGCAAATTTCAACTTTGAACAAAGGTTTTCATCAAAGGTAACATCTAAAAAAATTAAAATTTCTTAAATTTTGAAGCTTTAAGAGTCCTGCGACTACTTAATCCTTTCCGGCACGGAGTAATTCTATTTATAAACTTGTGAAATAATGAACTGACACCAGAATTTATAAACGAATTTATTAGAAAATGCGAACTTGCTTATTTTCACGTACATGATAAAAGGAAAATTTTAATTAAATATTCTTGGTGCCATTTGTCTGTTTTGGAATTAAAATTAGGTGCCCGTTTTTTAAGGGTATTGCCCTCGAAATATTTAATTAGAATGAATCGCATAAATACTGTGAGATTTGCGATAGTTTGCATTGATTGTATCTCTCAATACGCCTCCAGTGACTTTAAAACTTAATTAAACAACTATCTGGAAAAACGCGGCACTGACCAAAGCGGCGTTGCAACTTTGAGACCTCAATTCGAAGCGCGCTTAGCACAATGCCAAATTTAAACTTTGAACATAGGTTTTGTTTTAGATACACTGTAGAAATAAAGGTTATTACTACGCTGAATTTAGTTTCATGAAATGCCAAATGAAGTTTAACTATGCACTGCCTTTATTGTCAGTACCGAATTAAGTTCATCATAGACAGATTAGGATAATATTAAAAAAAGAGTTATACGAATAGCTATATTTGATATTTTTCCATATATCTCTTTGAACTTTCATGGTATACCCGTTTACACTTTTCTAATATATACAGTTATACCCAACCCTACGTTATATAGTTTTTTAAAAAGTCTTAGTATTCTTTCAGCAACTTTTTTTTTGTAATACAATTACAAATTCATATATTTATTCTACGGAACCCTCTGTGCGCGAGTAATGCTCGCACTTGATCGTTTATTCTGTATTCATCAAAATGTCTCAGATGCAGCGCCTGCTAACAGGCTTTTTTCAGAGTGTAGAAAAATGATTGAAAAAATTGTTGCTGCGATGCATTCACATTTCTTTCTTTATATTCACAAATTTCCCACTTTTCCGAAATTTATAAAACTGCTTTTTTCACCATAATGAGTTAAAATAAAGAGAAAGGATATTTTACAGATTTAGCTGGTGGAGTCTTCGATGTTCCAATCAGCGTCCGACCGACACTTCGAACGAGATTTTGCATTGTCCGCCATTTTTTCCTAGAAATCGACATAAACTGCGGGCAGTCTTTCATCTATTCTTTTTGTTAGGACTCCCAACCCCTGGACAGAGAATTTCTTTTCTGCATTGTTCTCATCTGCGAGAGGAGATATTCTTTCGGCCAATGGCGTGCCACGCTTTGTTTCCCCCTCTGGCTACAGAAGCTCATCGGGTACCGTTACTCGCCAGTCGTAATCAGAACTTTCACTTGCTCGGCAGCTGAACGGGTGATATTTTTTTTTCTCCTAATGAGGCAGAATGGGTGGCAGGTGCATTTTGGCAGATGTTGAGAACACTATGAATTCTTTGCTATTTAATAAAGTTTGAAATGAGCTTGAAAACATCTAGACGCAGGAAAAGGAGGTGCCCTTTGAAATTCTAACAAAAAAATTTAAAAAGAAAGATATGCAAAGAAAATACAGTAAATTCTAGATTTTTTTTTTTTTTTTTTTTTTTTTTTTTTTTGGCGGTATATCGAGTTGGCGCTTTAACGGATACATTACATTGAAATTCCTATTTGGCATATTTGTTCCTAGACACAAGTGGCGGTTAAACGGAATTGGCATTATTTCGAGATGGCACTAAATCGGGGTTTGACTGTATTTGGTTCATTCGTTCGGAAAATATAGAATATTTTATTTTGCTCAATAATGCTTTTCTATAGCAATTCAGACGATTTTTCCATTCTTATTTGTTGAAAGGAAATGGCCCATATGATTTAAAGGATTTAAATGGTAAATTATGGATAATGAAATTTCCTACTTAGAACCATGCATTATTCATATTAATTTGAAATGTTGTGTATACATTTGTCAGAATTTTTAAATTCGGTGTATAACTTATGGAGGGATTTTTAATATGTGTTCCAATAATATCAAATATTTTCGTTTACAAATTTTTTTTTTTTTTTTTTTTTAATGCACATACTTCACTGTTTTAATTTTCTTTTAACTGTTGCCTAGCAACGGAACTACACCTAAAAATATGGTAAATGTGAAACTATGTGTAATTGTTTGGAGTCAAATCAACGTCCAAAGGGATGAATTAATGCCTTTTGCGTCTTTACATGGAATTTACCCCAGAAATAAAGAAAGGCTGTGTTCGATTTATTTTGTTCAAATATTTTTCTTTTAAATTAAAAAGTTCATTACTTTCATAAGGAATAAATTGACATTTTGCATAAAATTTAGAAATCATTTTTTTTTCCGTTGGTAAGAAAATCAGATCCCGGAATAATAATTTATCCTAAACAGTTAATTTTGATTTGAAAGATTTTCCTGTGCAAGAGGAAAATGAAATAAAAAATAGGCATGAATACGTCTTCATATTGGAAATAAAACAAAAATACGAAAAGAAGGTGAATTTGACCTCATATATCAAAAATAAAACGAATACCCTTTGAGGTTGAAATAAAAGGGCCTTGTGTTATGATATTAATTTTAAAAAAATGTTACCACGGTTTATCGTCTGCACACGGCTAACAGAAATGTTTAATTTTTAATCGAAAATTTCAATGAGAAAATAAAACTTTTGAAAAGCAAATAGATTGTAAATGTCAAAATTATGCACCGCAAAATTATCTCTGTCGAAAATGGCGTCATTGTATCGGGAAATAAATATTTTCTTTCTTAAAAACCAAGCATTAAATAGATTGTTTCAAAAAAATATTTTTTGACGAGTGTTTACATTTTCGTTCATAAAACCTTAACTTTTAATATAATTGCTTCAGTGTAAATCATTTTCTGTCCATCGATATTGAAAAATAAGGCTCGGAAGTGTAAAAAGAAATCTAAGATTTACAATAACCATTAGCGCAATCAATAAAAAGTTATATATGTAAATTTAATGAGACCATGGGGGATTCAGCGGGGCGGAGACCCCCCCCCCCCTGAAGAAATCTACTTTATTATCTAAAAAAATTCCAGAATTAGTAGCTCATGAAAATTTCAAAATATCCTTACATAACAACGTTTTTAATCTAACGTTTCTAATATCTGAAAACTTTGTATTTTTTTATTCTTATAAATAATTAAGTAATTTGAAAACTTTAAATTGCGGTTTGCAGGAAATTGAATATTACAAAAGTGAGTTTAAAAACAATGACTTGCAGAGCTGACGTTGAGTCTCCTGATCTGCAGATTTACTAATATTTAAAAAAAAAAAGAAAAGGGTGTTTCAAAAATTTATAATTTCTCAACTCTAAGCTCAAATTTTCCAAGTTCACATATATTGGGGGGGGGGGGGAGGCTCACCCCCTCCCCCATAATTCCCCATCGCAACGCCTCTGGTCGGCATTTTGCATCTGTGAATTTGAAACTCTTGCTTCTACAACGATTCTATTCTTTTTTATCGTACTAAATTTCACACTATGTGCAGATGATTTCTTTCAGAAAATTAGGTACCAACAATTTTACAGAGCCAAATATATTTCGTTCTAATCAGACATGTTTTCTTCTATTTAGATTGTTCTATTTAGACATGTTCTGTTTAGATAAATCTGGAGTGTGTGACCTGAAGGGTCTGTCTTCCAAATTTCATGTCATCATGACCCATACAAGGACTCTCAAAAATGTCTGATTTGTATAAGTTTAATTTCAACAATACTTCACATATTTGCATTAAAATTACAGAATGTCAAAATTTACGCGGTGTTTGAAAAAATAGAAAATATGACGCATTAAACGAGACAGATCTTCATCCTATTTAGATTAGTGATGTTTTCTGCTAACCAATCTTAGTTACTTTTATTTTTAATTCTCTGATATTTTCCAGCACAAGACGAAAGTACAAGGGAATCAGTGCTGAAGTGCATCTCTCTCATGCCTAGTGCTGTAAGTTTCCTGCTGTCTCTTTCAAAAAGTGACACCATATTTGTATTTTCTTCGGTATTCATAAGTATTGATTTCGTGAACATTTTCAATTTAAACATTTCGTGATGTCCTGAATATGATTTGACTAATTTTGGAAAATCTTTCTGCGTATCATATTAATGTATATATTTAGTTCCTATCTATCTATCTATCTATCTATATATATATATATATATATAAGACAACAAAACAATAACAGATTTATATAATAAACGTAAAGAATTTAAATTCAAAGTTAATACATTTACAAATTTTAAATCTTGTCTTCATCATTCTGTATATCGAAATATACTACTTAATCATTTATATAGAATAAAATGTTTATGTTCTTCTCATCTAATTAACAATAATATTAAAAATTAATTTATGATGCATTAAATCATGGTTTTCCAAAAAAATTCATATATTCATTAATATACAATTAGTACTTACATGATCTTTGTTAAGAAAAAAAAAATAACACATGCGTAAACAAAATTACAAAAAAATTTATAAAATAAAAAAATATTTATAAAAAATTAAAAATTGTAAAATAATAATAAAAAATTTCTATAGGATGGTTGGGTGGGTAGATGTTAGAGTACGGAGGAGGGTGGTGTTGTCTGGATAACACGCAATGGTTAATTAAAAAAATAAAAATGATGGGGCTTTAGTACTATAACTACATTTCTAATACGTATTTTATATGGATGTTGATTTGATGTTTTATATGTAATTGGTGCCTTTTCTTTTTATTTCAATTCATATTAAATTTAACTTATTTAATCGAATTCAATATTAACTTGTTTTAAAATTTAGTCTACTCAAGACAATATCATATTAATTAATAATAGTATACCATCTTTTTAGTAATTATTATTCATATAAGTTTATTTGATATAACTAATGCTATACTGTATGTATTAAAATTGGGTAAATAGTTTTTATTATTATTCCTCCATACTTTTTAATATTGTTTTATTTTCAATTTTGTATTCCATGATTAATTATCAGTTTAATTTGTTTGATTGTCACAATCATATATCTTTAGCTTTTTTATGGCTAATAGGAAGATAATTCACACACTATATTTGTGATCTTTAGGATATTGGGAATTTTAGAATCTGACAATCTTCTATAAACATCCATTTTTTATTTATTTAGTTTCTTTACTGTTAATTTTTTATATGTAATGGGAATTATTAAGGTTTTTTTATATCATTATTACATATAATTTATTTTATTTTATAGCATATAGCTATATTCTATATATTATCAATGTTAAATTTTTTACTTTCTCTGTGTAGATTAAATGGGTTTGGTAATAGAACATATTGAAAGCATTTTATTAACATTTAATTTATTTAAATAATTTTTTTGAATCATTTTATATTAGGATTTGTGTAGTAATGCAGTTGATATGTTTTTATTTAGCTTTTATTAGGTTCTTCTTTTTGTGACATTTGAATAATAATAATAGCTTTAAAATAAAATAATAGATGGCAGCACCAAAAATTTTGACTTTTAAAAGCTTCTATTAAAGTTATAATTTTAAATTTTTACGCCAGGTGGTATTTAACGCTGTATATTGGCAATATTGTAAAATTGATATTAAACAAATTAAAATTGTTTTTAGGTATTTTAAATAATGTAATTATTTTCTATTTATATTATATTAATTGTATTTATCACGGTATTTCAAAATGAATTAACTGAATCCATAGGTGTTAAATTAAAAATTTTTATTATATTTAAAGTTTTATTAAAAATTTCTGTGTTAACTTAACTGTTTTATTCACCTTAATCTTATCATGCTTATAGATTCCATGTGCGGGAATCTATTTTGAAAATTTACTGGGAATTATTCTGTAAGTTGTGTAAGATTTCTATTGCTATAAATTAAATATTTAATGAGTTGTAGTGTTTTTTTCCATTTCATGCCATTTGATAATGTTCTGTTTTCATCTTGAGACTATTCTTTTGGATCTGTTGGTTGTCGAAGTACAGGAGAAAAAAAAATCAGCTTTAAGCTTTTTTCTCACAGAAAACAACCGATTTGCTTATATCATTGAATTCTGTACTCTTGAAAACGTAATTCAATATATAAGTTTTTCATTTTTTTCAGAATCCATATTCTTCTTTTTTTATTCTTCCTTATTAATTCTTGTAATTAAGTATAAGGTACTATATTTTATACATACAGTTCTATATTATAGGTTTGTGGCATCCATTTTTATTGTCAATCATTCACAATAATGCGGTTTTTTGATGATGGTCGGTAATGTTTAATTAATGTTTAATTAATGGTTATATATATACCGGGTGTCCCAAAAAGGACTGACTGATTTTAAAATTCAATAACATCCAAACGGTGACAGATATTAAAAAAATTCTTGCAGGAGGGTTATGCATAAAGTCAAAAGTTTTATTACAGTGATTTTCGATTTTAGTTCGAATTACAAACAATAGATGGCGCTGTAAGCAATAGTCGCTAAATACAGGCTCGATTTTCGATCCTTTCTCTTGTTCTATGCAGAAAAAGGAGATGGAAATGTATTATCCGGGCCACGAAGTACCAAAAATCGAGTCTGAATTGAGCCTCTATTGATCGCAGCGCCATCTATTGTTTGTAATTCGAACTAAAATCGAAAATCACTGTAAAAAAACTTTTGACTTTATGCATAACTCTCCTGCAAGAATTTTTTTAATACCTGTCACCGTTTGGAAGTTATTGAATTTTAAAATCAGTCAGTCCTTTTTGGGACACCCGGTATATACATATACAGAGTGACTTTTAATTAGCCTTCAACTTTTAACTGAAATAACTCCTAAGCCGTAGCAAATAGCATTACAAACATTTTTTTTAAAGAACGTGGAAAAGAAATTTAATGGATAAGGTTTTGAAAGTGCGAACCTTTAAAAGTGATAAAATAGCGCAACTTAGTCAAAAAGTTGTCAGTAACAAAATCGAGCGTTCCTTTTTTTATCCTTGAAAATGAGTCAGTTGTGGGTCTTTAAAGGCTAATAAGCTCTGTCGACTTCCTCTTGTAAACCAAATTGACCCCAAAGACAGAAATCACATGGATTAATATCTCGTAAATAAGGTGGTAATGCAATGCATCATATAACTATTTGGGTATTGATAGGCGACAACTCGGATTTCAAACAAACTGTTAATGGTATCAAAAACACTGCCTGTTCTATTCAGAGGGGCACCGTCCTGCATGAACCAATATTCATCTGTGTTCATATCTAGATTACGAATTTGGAGGGAAAATGACCGTCTCAGTATTACTTCAAACTTTTCAAATTTTCTTACCAGATCTCTCACCATCGCTCTAGAATTCTTATGTCGGTATCTGAATGTTTAAGACCACTTCAGTGGATGTTGCATTTCTTCACATAAATACCAATTTTTAACAATAAAAATATAATCTTCAGTTGAATATTTCGCTTTGGGAGACATTTTCAAAACTGCGTGGAACTGACACTAAACAAAATTCTTTTATGCCCTCTCTCACTGACGCATTCATACCACCATCTAGTGAGGCTCTGAGAAGTTATTTCAGATTAAAGTTGTAAGTTGTAATATTATATATATACTTTATTCTTTTTTCAGTACATGGTGTTCCTTTTTTAAGTCGGGCCCTTCTGTATCCAGAGTACATAAGCTTCAAATATTTCATTAGCCTGAAAATACGTCCTCTAAGAGCGCTGTGAGTGTACTTATCAAATCATCATCGGAAAAACGCCGCGAATTTCGCTCACACAGCGGTTTTATTTAGGTAACTCTGACATATCCCAATAGGGGGCGGAAGAGTAATTTTGAAAAGAGATTTACTTTTAATGGATCTTATGCACATGACGTCACTCTCCAGAACTGGCGATATCTTGATCCGTTATTCTATCCACTGTGCCTAAGAATGTCAGTATGCGCAGCCGCCAATACCGCCAGCAGACGACTTTTAGTCTTGACCCATGTTGTTTACACAAAGCTTAACCGAAATTTTGCAAATGTATTAAATGTTTTAGGATACAGAACAACATTTTGAATTTATATTACAGTATATTAAGTATCTACTGGAAGAAGTCAACTGAATAGACTACAATTCAAGTATCCGCCACAATTCTAAAATATATTGAGACACTTTCACTACTAAAATTTAGCAGCTTGTCATATCATCGTGCATGAACTACATGTTACAAAAGATGTTACGATATCATATATTCCGGGGACTCTCTTCCTGACAGCATACATAGATTTTAAAGACAGCTGGAGACACGAAAATTCTGCACTCCGTACTCATGTTCGATGTTTTATACCAAAGAGGCGGGAAGTTTTTCCAGTATTGCAGATATGTGGGCAAGCCAGTCACAGTTCAAAAAAGCTCCGAACTATATTTTAAGTTCGGAAAGCAATTGAAATGATATGATTCAGCCGGAAAAGCGGGCGGTTTGACTTTTGGAATAAAATAAGAAAAAAGAAAAGGATTACGGGGAATGTTTTTTCGAATAGATTTTTTGAAAGGAAATAAAATATTAAAATACGCATTTTAAATAGAAATGAATAAGTAAACGGAAAGAATGGAATATTATTTAAGATAGGGAATAATTTAATAAAATAGGATTGTAGAAAGGAAATTTTTATGGAATAAATTTAAGAAAGTGCAGAAATTTAATTTTCGTAGTATCTACAGGATGTCCCAGGATTATTGGGACAAACTTTAAGGGGAAGGTAGGTAACATCACAAGGATTCAGATTTGCATAGCAATCCTTGGTCGGAAACGACTTCGGTCGCCTTTAGGTGGTGGTGTTCACAAGACTCACGCTCTTGGCCACCACGCTCTCCTGATTTAAGCAGCATAGATTTCTTTCTTGAGAGTGCACTGAAAAGTGCTGTGTACGCAACGACTGTGGATTCCAATATGGATCTGGTTGCAAGACTCTTCTGTGCTGCTGCGGATATCCAACAAAAAGCAGGTGTATTTGAGCGAGTCCGCCAATCCGCGGTCTGACGGTGAATGCATGCATCGCTAGCAATACTGGAAACTTTGAACATCTTTTGTGACATTTTATATATCATCTACCACAGCACATGTAATATCTTTGACCAATAAATTATTTCAGATTATCTCTGTCTTGTGTTTCTTCGTTTCTTGTACCTGTCATACTACTTTTCCATGACGTTTCCGACCACGGGTTGCTGTGCAAATCTGAATCCTTGTGATGTCCCCTACCTACTCTTAAAGTTTGTCCCAATAATTCTGGGACACCCTGTATAAGTATGTATATATATGTATACATACATATTTATATGTGTATTTGGATCTTGTCTTAAATCTTCATTTATAATTACATCATTTAATAATTTGTTGTTCCAAATTTAAAATTCATGATGCTTGAATCTTGTCTCAAAACTTAATTTATAATTTATATTTAATATAGATGATAATTCGTAATATTTTATAATGGTTATAAATGTATAGTACGTTCTATTTACCAATTAGCTTTATTTTAATATATGATATAGCATATCAATTACTGTATAATATTATTACATGACGCCTTCATTTAGAAATTTGGTTAATATTGTTATATGAACTTGTCAAATAAATTTCTATTCAAAGGTATTATATATAACATATATATACATATTAAATTATTATAAATGTAAAAAATAAACTCATATTTTTCACATTTCCGTGGTTACATTTCCGTGGTTACATTTCTTTTATACTTGACTTTTTTTTCTTTTTCTGTGCAAAGCATTTGGAAATAATCAAAGAATGTGACACACGAATGATGAATGTGCCAGACGATGCCTATGAGAAACTGCTAGATATTTACTGCAGTGAAGAGGAAGAAGAAGAAGAAGGCTTTGAAGGGGTATTTAACATTTTTCTTTACATCATTTCATTTTTAGATTCTTAGTGTTTCATAACATACAAACAATAACTCGATTAATGTACAATCAAGGCTATTTCGTCACAGAAGGCAGAACTACCAAATGTAAAATTTGCTTATTTTACGATAAAGTGGCTTATTGTATTCAGTCAAAGGGAAAATATGTTTTTTATTATAACAGCACCCCGACAAAAACACTGTTATACTACTGTCGCATTGTGAAAAAGATTCCATTACTGATTTTTTTTTTCTTTATCTCAAATAACAAATTATACGCTATCAATTTTTACATCAACCTAATAGATTTATTAAGTTTAATGGAATCAGGATAATAGAAAATTCTTCGTTAATCTCTATTAATTTTATATTTATTTGAATGTTTTGTTATACAGATTGTTACGTACTGGTATTAGGTGTTTCGTTTACGGAAATATATTTTAAGTTTACATATTGGTATCTTTAAGCTAATTTTCAAACGACGAGAAATTATATTCATAACGAATTTTATATGAAATATAAAACAAAAAACAATTAGTTTAAGTAAAAATTTATTGCTATTTTTTTAAAGATATAAAATAATGCGAGGATTTGGGTATTATATTTTTTCAAACTGTGATACTTTTCGAAACACTCTCCAATATCTATAGGTACCATATGTATATGTGGCTTGCGGTTGCAAGCAATCCCCGAATTATCTCAGAAGTTAGGTGAAACACTACATAGTTTCTAGGTGCACTCTCATTTGGCTAAAAAAAAATTTAAGTCAGTATAGCGCAAAAACACACCAATGCTTGAAATACGCGGTATTGATTTAGCGTAATCCTCACTTATTTTTTTTTTATGTCACTTGTATAAAAAATACTGTATAGAGCATATTATATCTTGGATTCCTTTTACTTAAAAGACTATTTTACAAGCAAAAAAAGTTATAATAACAGTAATTTTGTAATAAATAAAAATCCATTTTGTTTCCATGAAGTAAACAATGTTTTACAGAAATGGCGCATCACGGAAAACGATTTTTTTTTCTTTAACACGTTCACGCCGGCGCGGTGGGTCACTCTCGACTGTCTCAGAGTTGTCAAGTCTCCGGCTTTTTGAAAACCACTATTATTTTAGAGAAAATGTTGTTCCTTTAAATCGCCCAATTGTTCTAATTAAATAAAATAATATTTTCTGTATTAAAATACTGGTATCCAAAAGCCGGAGGCTTTGCAGCTTTGAGACAGTCGAGTGTGACCCACCGCGCTGGCGTGAACGTGTTAAAATCAAGATTTTTTTTTCAGTGTAGCTGCAAAAAATAACAAGATATTAAGATAAAAAAAATTCATATGTAATACAGCCTTTAAATGATATTTTAACATAACTAAAAGGCTCGAAAGCTTAACAGCAACTATCATTACATTCTGTTATTCTAAGACAATTTCCAAAATTAAAAATATTAAAACAAGATTTACAACCGATTTTATTTACTTATTTATTTATTTTAAGTATTAAAAGTTTTGAATTGTTCTTCCCTTTTTTTAGGTTGACGAATGTATAACTGAAGCTTATAAAACAAGAGGGGTAAGCTAATTTTAAATAATTTTGCAAGATTTTATTAAATTTATTACTGAAAAAATCATTCGCAATATAATATTTTACCAGCAGAAAATCCAAAAATTTGAAGATAATTCTATAAAAATACTGACTCATACAACAAGAAACTGGAGTCTAAATTGCTGTATATTTACCAGGCCATAAAATTCAGTTTTCAACAACACATATTTTTTATATTAGAAATTTTATTTTAAAATATTTATCCATACCAAAAATATAATACCTGCAGAATGATATGTATGATATGTCCTATTTTTGAAATGAAACGAACTAAAAAAATGTAAAAAATAAAATAAAGATGTTAAAGGTTATAAAATAGAATATTTGTAATAAAAAAAAAACTAGTAAAGCGTTAAAAAGAATATTAAAGGTTTTTATTACTACATACGTTCTAGTGATTTGAGTGTGTAAGAAAGAGATCTAAATTCATTTTTAATTGATTACAATTTTGCTTCTCGTAGAATTTTTCTTTGACTGCTTACATCTTTTGATGTTGAATTTCATCTAACAAATATTTGCTCTAAATCCTACAATCCTACAAAATTTGAAAAGCTTTTTTGGTATATTTATAAGTAACATTGAAGTCTATAAGAACATATGTACAAGTCACAAACTTCAAGTTAAAAATAAAGAAATCTAAATTTATTTTTATTTGATTATACAGCATTGTGTCTCGCACAATTTTTCTTTGAATCCTTACATCTTTTGATGCTGAATTTCTTGTAATAAATATTTGCTCTAAAGCCTGAAATCCTTCAAAATTTTAAAAGCTTTTTTGATATATTTGTAAGTAACAATTTTTTAAGGTCTATAAAAACATATGTAGAAATCACAAACTTCAAGCTAAAAATAAAGAAATCTAAATTAATTTTTATTTGATTATACAGAATTATGCCTCGTAAAATTTTTGTTTGTATCCCTACATCTTTTAATGTTGAATTTCATGTAACAAATATTTGCTCTAAATCCTTCAAAATTGGAAAAGCTTCTTTGATATATTTATAAGTAACAATCTTTTAAGGTCTATAAAAACATGTGTACAAATCACGAACTTCATGCTAAAAACAAAGAAATCTAAATTCATTTTTATTTGATTATGCAGTATTGCGTCTCGTACAATTTTTCTCCGAGTCCTTACATCTTTTGATGTTGAATTTCATATAACAAATGTTTGCTCTTTAGCCCACAATCCTTCAAAATTTGAAAAGCTTTTTTTTTTATATATATATTTATAAGTAACATTAAGTTCTATAAGAACATATGTACGAATCGCCAAACTTCTAGCTATAAACAAAGAAATCTAAATTTATTTTTATTCTATTACAATATTATGCCTCGTAGAATTTTGGTTTGAATCCTTACATCTTTTGATGTTGAATTTCTTGTAACAAACGTTTGCTCTAAAGCCTACAATCCTCCAAAATTTGAAAAGCTTTTTTGATACATTTATAAGTAACAATTTATTAAAGTCTATAAGAACATACATACAAATTTCAAATTTCAAGTTTAAAATATCCAAGAATATGAATCTAAATAAATCTGAAGCTTCTTTCGTGGAAAAAAAATATGTTCCATTTTTCAAGCTTAAACCAAATTTTGAATTCTATGGATACCCAATCTCCACAGTGTCACAGAAATGTGCTTCTTTATCATTATTGTTGGTTATTATCTTTATTGTTATTATCCATATTATTATTGTTATTATTATTGGTGGTGGTGGTGTTTGTGATATTGATATTTAATGTTTGATGTATTCAATAAAAAATATGAAAAGTATAAAACAAATATTTTCTTTTTTACAGATTGATGAAGATGATCATGTCAAACCCGTGCTTGTAAGTGATGTTGATGATATGTAATATTTTGGTAAAAATGTTTAATGATTCGTAGGTGATTGAAAATACATATTTGGAATTTCGGTTACAAATACAGGAAAGGTGTATGAAAAAGCCTTTTCAAAATGTCAAATATTTTAAATCTATTCTGATACTAGGTTGAAATATTAGAATCGTCCATTATTACTATTATTATTATTATTATTATTATTATTATTTATTGTTGTTGTTAAGCGACAGGTTTCCTCATTGTCTCAATCACCATAACATTTATGATGAAATAATCCCGATCTGAAAAGTAGTCAAGTTGTAACAATCGTAGCGTTTTAGGGGTGAAAATGTTACTGATCCGTTTATGTATGCTTTTCATCACAAATAAGATTTAAACGCTACCATTTTTTGCATTGATTTAATAGATTTATTTACTTTCAACTGAATAAGGAATTTTGAATAAGCCCGCATTTTTAACTTCCTTACTTAACCTTTTCAGCAGCAAAGCATTTCCATTGCTAAAATGTTGAAATGAATGAATGGCACCAGAATTTACGTACAAATTTATTTGGAAATAAGAAAAAGCTATTTTTTCATATACATAATAAACGGAAAAAAATATACCAAAATTCTGGTGCCATTGTCACTTTTGGGAATTAAAATTAAGTGGTTTCATAAGCATACCACCTTCCTTGAAAGGATTAAAAAGCAAAAACGGAATCATTATGAGATCACTTGTGTGTCTGTCTGTCCAACTGTCACAGCCATTTTTCACAAAAACTATGGAACGTGGAAAGTTCAAACTTGGTAGAGTTATAAAGGACCACTATTTTAACCCACATATTTATAGATTATCAGCCACTCACAAATATTTATAGAAAACAATTAGGGGGGATAATTAAGTTACTTGATTTATTATTATAATTATCATTATGATTATTTATTTATTTGTCTATCTTATGGGTATCGTTTGAAATATTTCGCAACATCGAAATCAAAAACATACATCATTTAATTTTAGGTATTATACTTTCAGATATTTCGTCGTAAATGTACTGGGAAAATATGCCCCCCCCCCCCTCCTCCCCGTCACACACTATTTCCGAATCTACTGAAACTAAAACTATTAAAAAATTAGGAGTTCTGAGAGTTTATTTAAACCTTGGAAGAAAACTATAGCTATAATCCTACTAGGTCACATAGGTTTTAAGAAAATCATATTTAATATAAGTGCAATTCACATTACACTTAAACTTTACTTTGCGAATGCAAAGCGGGATAGTTGATGGGCGCTCGAGTTATCGATCGATGCGAATCATCCAAGGATTATTGATAATGCTTTGAGAAAAAATTTGTAGGTAATTAGCCGAGATATTAATTAAAAACCCATATAGCAAACAGTGGCATGGACTAAGGTGGCGTAGCAGTTTTTACGACCTCCTTTCGAAGCGCATTTGGCACAATGCCAAGTTTAAACTATGTACAAGTTTTTTGTTGTATGTAAGCCATTGTGCGCGATAAAACTCGCACTTGATCGATTATTCAAGATTACTTTCATTTGTAGAACTAGGGGTCTCTGCCACCTACGAGCTACACTCGCCAACCCCCGTTCAGACACCCCAGATTCTAAAAGCATGCCAATTTCATCGGCCTTAAAAAGATTGAATTATGATTTAAAAAAACAGTGACGGTCTCTCTGTAAACGGGTTTTCATTCATTTTCCTTTGATTGGAGATTTTTAAGACGAAATCAGCCGCTGCTAAGAGATACAATGGCTGTTTTCGTCTTTGATTAAAAACAAGAAAGAAAAATCATGCGTACGTCATAGATTATGAAACACTTTCCAGCACTTCCCGAAAGCTTTAACAAAACTTCGTTATTTAGGGAAATAAGGTAAATAAGATAACTAACTAAACATTTAAAAAACTGATTTCAGCAGTTACCATCCATAGCCAAATATTTATTCCAATTCTTCCGAACAGCCCTGTATTTGATTTGTAGGCTGATATATATACTATGTAATAGAAAATTTAGTTTAGCAAGAAAACGCATAACAGGTTGAAATTTCTCTTTCAGCAATTTATACTAATAGATGGAAACATACTTGAATACTTTTGTTCAGCCCCGTTGCTTACCTAGTACCTTTATTACACGCCACCATTTATAGCTAAACTTTAATTCAAACTAAATCCTTCTTACAACTACTGAAATCGCATTTCCAGAATTTATCATCTATAGCCGGCCATGTATCCAATTTTTTGCGTGGCCCTGCATATCATTTTATCTATATTCTACAAACATTTCATAGAAAACTACATGCAGTTCAGCATAACACATTTTAAACCCAACTTTCAGCAATTTACGGTCATACTCAAACTTTACGAATTCTTTTGCGTAGCCCTGTATATCAACTATAACATTTACACACACCATATATAGTATGCATAAATATAGTGAAACTTAAAAGCGCATATCATAATTAAAAATGCATTCCCTGCCATCGCCGCTAATATGCTGTACTTCGGATAGCAAATACTTGTCTGAAATGTTTTGTATGTTCCTGTAAATGCTATGCACTTCGTATTATACATGAAATAACTTAAGTAAGCCTCACCGACGTATATCAGTTTTATTATATATGAATTTGTATAATTAAAATACGCCGCAAATATTTTCCCCTTATACCATTTGTAATGGAATTCTTTTGTGAAGTCCTGTAAATGAATAGTAACTATTCGTTGCACCGCATATGCTACAGAATATTCTGCATATTTTAGTGCATTTCGTAAATGCATATATTTTTTATTATGTTTGAAAGGGTGTAACATCTTTAAAATTCATTTGAAATGATTTTTTCCCATTGGCCGTAATGTAACGGAATACTTTTGACTGTCCCTGTAAATGAACTAAACATGCTACAAACTTAATTCGAAATAGGGTTCGTGCTAGGCTAAACGTCAATAACCAAAAATTTCAGTGCGATCCGAGTATATTTACGAGAGTTAGAGCGCGAATAGACAAACCGAAATCAATAACACATTTCAACTTTGTTGGAAAGTCTTAAAAATTAGTTAAAAATTTTAAAGTAAGCTAATGTGAAATGAATTAAGTACACAGAGTCTTTGTCTCTCGGTACTTTTTAATAACGCTATGAGAAAGTTCTTTTAAATGTATCGTTTTAAATCTGACGTAATTTTCACCAAAGTTTCCTTTCTCTTTTTAATATTCACATGAAAACACTTTTGTTGTTAGAAAGGAAATATTATTTGCGCTGTCTTAGAATTCACGATAATAGTTCAAAATATTATCTCAAAATATGAAATAAATGCCTCGTGCAAATATATTTTTTAATTTAAAGTGTTTTGCCAACTTTTATTTATTTGGCCTTTATAAATATGACGTAATTTCCTACATTTGTGACTTTTAACGCATAATAATGAATTTAATATTTAAAAATTTTCTTTCCCTTTTAAAATTCACGTGTAACTGTAGTTTTTATGATGTACTTTTCAATATTTTCTTGATTTTTAACACGTAATCACTTAATTCTAATTTGAAAGTTTTTTTCTGTTTATAATAGCCACGTGTAAATAAATTTTTTATTTGAAGGAAATATTATTCATTGCGCTGTTTTTAAAATTGGCAACAGTTTAAAATAATTGCCCTTTTCTAAAATGTGTAAAAAATATCTCTCGAAAAGCTGAAAATTTGAATTTAAAATGGAAATAAATTCTCAAAAAATGACTCAAATTAGAAAGATCATTGCAGTCTGCACGTCGGGAACTTCCATTGTATAAAATGATCTAAAAATGTTTATTGCATTTCTTTTATGGATTAAAAGCTATTGTGAGTACACATGTATTTTACGAGTTGTACGTTGATATGGAAATGTATATGCGCATCTAAGTCATGGGCGCTAACAAGCTGAAACCCTTTTTTTTTCTTTTTTTTTTTCTTAAGAGGTGTGTGTGTGTGTGTGTGTGTGAGGGGGGGGGTCTTCTTATGGTCAGTAGCCTAGAGAACATGTTTTTTTTCCTTTAACATAAGCATGATATAAGCTAAATTAAAGTTTTTGTTGTTGTTGTTTTTAACCTCCTCGGTCCTGAGATCAACATTCTCCGGGACAACAAAAAGCACTTTCAAATGATTGTAAAACAAGACCAAGTATTTTTCAGTGGATAAATCAATGCTTATAATAGGCTTCCATCTATTGAAAATGCCGAGAAGTAATTTCAAGAAAACTTTATTAATTTAAAGAGCGTCGTTTAATATCTCCTACAGGCGACGACAGCAAACTGAGGGGGTTTTAAATTACAACACAATTTTTAGCTATCAACCTAAACAGCAACTCAGAAATTTAACAATTAAAAATTAAATATTCAAAAAGAAATTTATGTCAGAATTTTTTTTAAAGGAGAAATGACAACAGTTTCTATTTCCGTCAGGGTGATCTCACTCCCATAACCCAGACATTCATATAAATTTCAAACATATGAATGTAAAAATGAAGAACAGAACTAAACATTGACTTCCATCAGGTGTTCAAGGGCTTTGCTTCCCCCCCCCCACCCCCTCCTGAGAAGAAATCCATAATTCCTTTTTCTTTTAATGTTTAATTACTTAAAGTCACTTGTAAAGAATATATTTACCATTTTTTCCAAATTATTTAAGAAAAAAACGGTCAAGTGCGAGTGTTATTCGCGTACAGAGGGTTCCGTAGAATAAATATATGAATCTGTAATTGTATCGCTCTATTCTAAAAAAAAGTAACTACCGCTGTCACCGCCGCCGGTTTTGATTTTTTTTGTGACCGGAGGCCTTTCTTCGTTAATATTAACAAAAATAATGCATACAAAAATATGAAAATCGGTGGTTTTATACAGAAATGTTTGATAAACACGCTGATGCAGACAGTTTTCAAATCGAAGAATTATTTTAAGAGTTATTCAATGCTAAAGTTGGACAAAATTGTTCCACTAAAAAAGTTTTATAGCAGCAAAAACTATACATAGCAGTGTAATCATTTTTAGATCATTTTATGCGTTAGAATTTGCCGGAGTGCAGATTGCATTAATTTTTTTATTTTGACTCATTTTTTCAGGTTTTATTTCTATTTTAAATTCAAATTTTCAGCATTTCTAGAGATATTTTTTACAGATTTCAGAAAATTGTACTAATTTAAACTGTTGCCAACTGTATAAAAAGCGCAAGCAATAATGTTTGCTTCAAATTAAAAATTTATTTACACGTGACTATTATAAACAGGAAAAAAACTTTCAAATTAGAATTAAATAATTACGTATAAAAAGCAGGAACTTATTAAAAATTACGTCATAAAAAGTATACACGTGAATTTTAAAAGAGAAAGGATATTGTAAAATAATAAATTAATTAACATGCGTTAGAAGTCTTAGGAGAAATTACGTCATATTTACGTCACATTATAGTTATTACATAAAATGAACACAAAATAATATTGCAAAAAAGTTTAAATTTAGAAATTGCGCTAGACATTTATTTGATATTTTGAGAATTAATTTAAAATGTCTCATTTAAAAGAACTTTCTTTTCGCTTTTTAAAAAAATACCAGGAGACAAAGACTCTCTTTACTTAATTCCTTTTATATTAGCTTATTTTGAAATGTTGTTACACGTGTATACGTCATCAAGTTATTTTTATTTCGACGTTTTATTTGTGTTTCTTTTAATGTTGTACGAATTTATTTGTTCTTTCGTTATTTAAAATAAAAATTATATCAATTTGTATAATTTGGCGAGTGGTTTGGCGATTTATATAATTTGGCGAAATTGGTCGACAGGATAATCAAGTAGTACCGCAGCGGATTTGGCGTTAAAATTCCCCAATCAAAGAGAAATGAATAGAAATTCGTTTATAGGGAGATCGCCACTGTTTTTTAAATTACAATTCAATCTTTCGAAATCTTTTTAAAGCCGATCAAATTAGCGTGCATTTAGAGTCTGCGGTGTCTGGACGGGGGTTGGCGAGCGTAGCTCGTAGGGGGCCGAGCCCCCTAGTTATTTTAAAAAAACTGTTGCTAAAAGAATACTAAGACTTTGTAAAAAACTATACAACGTAGGGTTGGGTACAACTGTTACTAGAAAAGCATAAATGGATATACCATGAAAGTTCAAATAGATATGGAACCTAAATAATATCAAATCAGCTACTCTGTATAACTCATTTTTTAATATTATCCTATCTGTTTGGGATTAACTTAATTCGGTGCTGACAATAAAGGCAATGCATATTTAAACTTCATTTGGCTTTTCATAAAACTAAATTCAGCATGGTAATAACTTTTCTTTCTACAGTGTAGCTAAAACAAAGCCTTTGTTCAAAGTTTAAATTTGGCATCGTGCTAAGCGCACTTTGAAAGGAGGTCGTAAAGTTGCAACGCCGCTTTTGTCCGTGCCACGTTTTTCCAGGTAGGTTTTTAATTAACTTTTAAAGTCACTCGAGGCGTATTGAGAGATCCACTCAATGCAAACTAGTCGCGAATGCTAAAGTATTTGTGTAATTCATTCTAATTAATAAGATAAGTGGTCTCAGGACTCTTAAAGCTTCAAAATTTTAGAAATTTTATTTTTTTTTTTTTTTTTAGATGTTAAACTCCTATCTTTTCTGAACATTTTGATATAATTGTTTCCTGGAAATTCCCATTAGAACAGAAGTTATGGTTTTTAGAATTATACCCGCTCAATAGCTGAATCGGCGTTTCCGAAACTTTGAAGTCATTTTTCTCTAAATGATGTTTTAGAGCATAACGCGCAGGATACCTCAAAGACTTTTGAATATTTTTTCACGAAATTTTGAAAACATATATTTCATGTTAGTCTGTATAAACTGAACCTAAAATTTCCTTTTTATTGTTCAAAAAAATATTGTTTTAGGTGATTATACTGTTGAAATTTTCGAAATTTTGTATTAGCTAAATGCAAATTTGTATTAAAAGTATAAAAATGACTTAAATACAAATTTATTTAAGTTCAGGGTAATTATTACAATCTAAAGTATAAGTAGGTACCAAAAAAAAATTAATAACTCAGAAACAAATTGAGATACAGCTTTCAAACAAATTGCATTTAAAAGTACATTTTTTTTCTATATACGACGGTGTAAAAATTAATATTGTGGGATGTTTAGAAGTTTAAGAATGAAATTTCATTTAAAATTGGTCCAGGAATATTAATGTTTAATCCATGGCGTACGTAATGTATGACCAGCTCCTTAGAAGTTTAAAAATTTACAGTACCGAAAAATGTAATCCATGGCGTACGTAATGTATGATCAACTCCGTGCGATTTTTTATGTCTTAAACTTTAGTCTTTGAAAAAATCATTTTCCAAATGGTCGTTATAATTTGTTAAATTGCATTTTTTTTTTTTTTATTATTAATTTTTGTTTTATTTTGTTGATTTTATAGGAATGCATGCAAGAACTGGTTACCACATAATGAAGACTTGCTGAAACAAAGTACTTAAAAAAAAGTAACCCATTGGAGAATGAAATTAAATTTCTGAAATTGAAACGTGATAACATAATTATCAGAGTTATGTTATCCTTTCTTGTCATCAAAGCATATTAAAGCCTTTAAATAAAATTAGAAATAAAGATAACTTGGTTTAACTATCTTGTTTTATTTAATTTTTCTTAACCCTTTACTAAGTTTTACAACTTAGCGCCAAAACTTTACACGGTACCCCCTTTCATTAGGCAAAAACTGTGGTCCACAGCCAAGGCCGTGATTTCTTTCTTTCTTATTTTTTCTTTAATGGAGAATACAAACATGAAACTAAACTAAGAATTTTTTGTCAGAACCGTCCGTACAATACATTTTTTAAAAATATCAACATAAAAAAACAATACAGAAATGCAACAAATTAGAAATAACAAAAATCAAAAAGTATACATCTGTTGGTGCTTTAGCGTGTATTTACTTCTAATTATCCAGGAAGAATAAAGTATAATTCCTTTTTTTAAATCAGAGAAAAAGAAATTTTAGTAAAAGTCCCTCCCTGGATTCTGAAATTTAAATAGGGACAATAACCCTCCCCTGTCGACCTCTTTATCAGTACACATTGAATTTAACTACGAAATTTCTTGCAAAGACCGCCATTAAATATTTATATACAATTTTTTTTCATTCCATTTTAGTTTTTAAATGATTTTTAAAGATTTTAAAAGGTTTTTTTACCTACACGGTTGATTTTTATATGATAGTTTCTGTTCATTATAAAATTTTTGTCGTTCCATCGTCAGATAGAGTAGAAGATATACTTTAAAATAAAAACTGGTTCACATCTGCAACTTCATTTACCGACTTTTAGGGATCCTTTGAAATATATTTTCAAATATTACAGTTTTGCTTTGATTATTACACGAATTTCAGTTACGAAAACTTCCCGTTATATCGCGCCTGGTTATAGCACTCATTCGAATACATCCCTCTTTTTGAGGGAGTCTGGGTCTAGCTTTATACAATTGTGAAAACAAATAAGTTTTAGGCAAAAGACAAAATTTTAATTAATTTTTCAACTACTTTTCAGCAGTGAAATTACGTTTGAAATAATTGGATATTAAAGACGTGAATTACCACTTTGCTAACAAAGCGTAAACCAATAGAGTGAAAAATGTCCAAGCCGGGAATCGAACCCGGACCCCTAGAATAGCGCTACAGTGCTCTACCATTAAACCACGAGGACGACGCCCAGCTTGGCATCTCTCACTCAGATAAGTCGGTAACGTGGCTTAATGGTAGAGCACTGGAGCGCTATTCCAGGGGTCTGGGTTCGATTCTCGGTTTGGACGTTTTTCCCTCTATTGGTTTACGCTCTGTTAGCAAAGTGTTAATTTACGCCTTTAATATTCAATTATTTCAAGCGTAATTTCACTGCTGAAAAGTAGTTGAAAAATTAATTAAAATTGTATATTCACCAATGCTGGGTTCATTTGCGTCTCATGTTACGCCGAAAGATTGTGTGCTCATGAAGACTTCTCCACCTTGTAGCTGCGGTAGCAGTCTTACCTACTTATGTGAGTGAGAGATGGCAAGCTGGGTATCGTCCTCGTGGTTTAATGATAGAGCACTGGAGCGCTATTCCAGGAGTCCGGTTTCGATTCCCGGCTTGGACATTTTCACTCTGTTGGTTTACGATTAGTTAGCAAAGTGCTAATTCACGTCTTTAATTAACAAAAATAAAACCTACGCCAAAAGCTTGTTTTTTGTCTTATTTCATTGTATCGATTATGTTAATTTCCTGATGAGATATTTAAAAAATAAGAATGCATGACTTAAGTTGCAGATGTGAACCAGTTTTTATTTTAAAGTATATCGTCTACTAGTTTATCTTCTACTCTATCTGATGATGGAATGACAAAAATTTTATAACTAACAGGAATTAGCATATAAAAATTGACTGTGTGTGTTTAAAAACCTTTTAAAATCATTTAAAAACTAAAATGGAATGAAAAAAAACTTGTATGTAAATATTTAATGGCGGACCACGTAGTATCTTTGCAAGAAATTTCGTAGTTAAGTTCAATGCGTACAGGCAAAGAGGTCGACAAGGGAGGGTTAGTGTCCCTTTTTAAATTTTAGAATCCATGGAGGGACTTTTACTAAAATTTCCTTTTCTCTGATTTTAAAAAAGGAATTATACTTCATTCTTCCCGTATAATTAGAAATAAATAAACGTTAGAAAACCAACAGATGTATATTTTTTGATTTTTGTTATTTCTAATTTGTCGCATTTCTGTATTTTTTTTATGTTGATATTTTTAAAAAAATGTTTTGTACAATGTTTTGTGTTTGGTTATGACAAAAAATTCTTAGTTTAGTTTATTTCGTGTTCATATTCTCCACTAAAAGAGAAAAAAATCGCGGCCTAGGCTGCGGACCACAGTTCTTGCCTAAGATCTCATTGACCAACAGCCTTAAGACACAGATATTTTATACGTTGTGTTATTACGACAGGTGGACTACAATTTAAAATATTCAAACAATCGTCGTCTTAGATTCAACGTCCAATTTCTTTTATGTCAATTCGTAAAAGAAAAAAAAAAAAAAAAAAAAAAAAACCATGAACGAAAAATTATGCATCCAGCATAGATTAAGAAACACTTTCGAACACATTGAGAATACTGTAAGAAAACTTCACAGTTTATTAAGGTAAAAAATGATGTCTAAATGAAAAATTTTTTTAATGCATAATGCTTTTGTAAAATTAATTTCTGCAATTACCACACTGTAAAAAAATTTCCGTTAAAATACGGAAATTGTACTGGCAATCGAGACGCCAGTACTATTTCCGTATTTTAACGGAATTTTCGACCGTAAATTCCAGAAAAAATTCTATTTTTTCACAAAATTTACGGAAATAGCACTGATGTCTCGATTACCAGTACAATTTTCGTATTTTAACAGATTTTTTTTTTTTTTTTTTTTTTTTTTTTTCAGTGCACCAGTAGTCAGGAAAATATATGATTTGTTTTGTAAAGCCCTGTATATGATCTATAGATTTGTATGTATACTACATAGTATGCAAAAAAGTTAGTTCAATTAAACGCATAGCACAGCTGAAAATTCCCATTCAAATATTTCCGTTAATAAACGGAAATGTACTTAAGTACTTTTATTAAGACCTGTATAACATATATATATATAGAATTTATAAACACCAAGCAATATGCAAAAGATGAGTTAAATTTAAAAGAGCCCAACTGAAAACGCCCTTCCAGCAATTATTGTTCATAAGCAGTATTGTAGTCAATTCTTTTGTGCATCCCTGTAAATGAATGATATGCATATCATATTCTACAGTAAGCGCCTTGTAGTACAAGTTAGTAATATATACAAATTCAATACGTTTAAAATAGCGTAATATTATTAAAATGTACCGAAAACGATTTTTCCCCACAGACCGTAATTTAACGGAATTCTTTTGGGTGTCCCTGTAAATGAAACATTAATGCTACACACATCATTTTCAATACCGAACCGATAGCCCACTCAAATAACACACATCAATTTCATGACAATCGGGCTATATTTACACGAGTTTAAGCACGGGAAGACAGACAGACTGAATTCATAAACACTTTTAAACTATTATTATTATTTTAACTCAGCAGCTCTACAGAATAAACCGCAGGTAAAGGAACTCCATATAAACGATGGGTACGTTGATATATACTGTTATTAATATAATAGTATTAATATATTAATATAATACTATTATTAATATTATTACTGATACTATTATTATAATAATATAATGCTACTATATTAACAGTCTTAATTTAGTAGTATTAATTATATAATAGTATATCTACGTACCCATCGTTTACATGGAGTTCCTTTACCTGCGGTTTACTCTGTTAAGCTGTCTGCATGACAGACCAGATGTTATTATCAATAAGGTTATCTGAGCGAAATATGTCGCCGGTTGTCAGCCTAGGTAGCTTAAACGGTAGAGCATTGGCAATGTAAACCAAGGATCTGGGTTCGATTCCTGGCTTGGGCATTTTTTTCACTCAGTTGGAAATATTCGATTCATACTTTTCAACAACTATGTTAGAAAGTGTTAAAAACATGCATAATCTTGGAGGGGGAAATCCCACCATCCCCTTATTAACTCAGCTGCAAATCATCGCATAAAATGTGACTGGTACAATCCATTGGAAATAATACTTATTAATTAATGTTCTATTTCACACGTTAAGCGCTACGTTAGTCATCGGTGACTGACACTGAACATTCCGTTTAGAACGCGTCATTCACCGATCACTGACGGTTTAAAATATGATATAAAACTAAAAATATATATATACTGTTTTAAATAATTACTGAAAAATTATTTAAAATTTACTTACCTTTTATTTATTATAGGATTATACTTTCTTAAAAATTACTTAAAAGATTGTAAATTTTTCAGCTTCAGTGTCAGTCACCGTGGCACACAACGTGTTAAATTTTGCTTAGGAGGTCGTCTACATATAGAAATTGTTTCAATAATTGTAACAATTGTTCCATACTAAAGACTATTTTTGACATCATATACGGATTCATCGGTCAATATTACCATCAAATATCAAACTGGAAGTAGTTTAAAAATTATGTAAGTAAAAGTTTGAAACTCCTAATATTAAATCCATTTTTAATCGTTGCAAAACAGATTGCAATACGAGTTAGTTTTTTAGGTGTAACTTAAAACTACTTGGCGGAATGAGCTGTAATTTTGAATTAATATATTTGAAACTTCTGGAAATCGATTTCTGTTAAAAATAATTTATGGGTTACAAATTATATTTTTTTCAAAAATTAATTTCATAATATATATTATTTGTTCCTTAACTATTATTACACTAATATTGTATTCCATGCCAATTGGCGTAATTTAGTGAAAGAGGTTTGGGTCAACAGAATGATTTTTTGGTAACACTTTTTTATTGTGAACATTCATTTTCCTTTCCGTCATTGTCATTTTGACACGTAATTGGCGATCGAATGTAAAATAGTTTATGTGTTTCTGTGAAAAAGTAGTACGACGACCAGCAGCAAACAAATAATCAATAGCAATAATCAAGCAGACAAACTTGTGTTGTTTTTGTTTTTTTTCATCTTGATCAAATCAATATGCAACCACCACCGAAACGTATCCTTTCCAAAATATAAAGAATTACAAAAGATCGAGGCTTCCGTGCAAAAATGATGCATAAACATACATTAAGCACATACTGCAGGAAACAGGAAAAGTAAAACTTTTAAATAAACATACCTTTGTTACACTGTTACGAAAAAAAAGCTTCTTAATACACGAAAATATGATTTAACCACAAATGAATATAACGAATACATAATATAACCTCTTTCGAGTTACTCACGATACTGAAAAGCTTTCTTCATCTTTAGTAACCTCGGAAACCAATAGACGTTTGACATTGAAGAAGGATTTATAAAAACAAAATTCTTTTACTGCCCGTAATTTTCGACAATGTTCTTAAAATATTGGAAAGTGCTTCATAATCTATGTGTGGTACTTCCTTTACCTTTCATGTTTATACGTCAAAAATCAATCGGGAGAGAACCGATTGTTAATTTATTTGAATCCCACCCCTGTGTATCATCCTCGTATGTTCTTAAGTTCATAAATTGTGTGTTAAAATCTTAGTAAAGCTGGCGAGCTGTGAGTAAGATTTTAACACTTCAAATAAAATTAAGTATGTATTTTAGAAATATTCTGTCAACTAAAAACGAAAGAGACGTCTTTACACAGAAAAAAAAAATGTTAAAAATGTTAACTTTCTTTTGAGCGCTTTTAATAATAGATACATTCTATGCTCATAGGTTTAACGTTGGAGAGAGGGGAATCGGAGATCTAACTGACCGTTCAACTTTTTTTAAAATCTTCAATCGTATGCATGCCAATTTATGTAGGAAGTATGAGGTGATAGTCCCCAAAATACTGATCGCGGCACACAGAATGTAAAATAAAAGTATAAAAAAAGAGTCATAAGGCACATTGACGTGGAAACTATGTCCAACCGTGCTTAAATGTGCTGGTAGAGGCCATTTTCAACAATTATTCTGGAGTTGCTTACAATTATGTTATTTTTTATTCGTCCTAAATCTTTTACATCCGTATATTTTGGTTGCATTGGTTTTCCGTGGCATACCTTGTAGTATAGGAAATGATAAACTGATAATCTAATGAGATAATCAACCGCAATATAATAGTCGATTAAAAAAAACTGGGAAGTGCAAAATAAAGACCACATTGTTGCCTAATCTATCTATTACATAGTAATAGGCCGGGAGCCGGCAGCACAGACAACCACCTCATCGAGCTGGAGGCTGAAATTTAAGAATTAGCTAAAACTCGATTCCCATATTAAAACGCAATCGGTCTGCCAAGTCATATCTTGGTGGAAAACACCTAAAAATCCTATTTTAGCGGTCGACTCGTAGGTTTACCATTGCGTTTTCCTGCACCCAAAGGTATGAAAACATGGTGGACTGGGAGCAGGAAATCACAATGGTAAACCTACGAGTCAACCGGTAAAATCGGTTTTTAGGTGTTTTCTACCAAGATATGATTTGGCATACCGATTGCGTTTTAACATGGGAATCGTGTTTTAGCTAATTCTAGAATTTCAGCCTCCAACTCGATGAGGTGGTTACCTCATGGTTCGTACGCCTCCTTGAATTTTGCTGACCAGAAAATTTTTCGGCACCTTTTCTTTTTCTACAAAAAGATACTGGAAGTTTTCCTGGAGAAATAACGGTATCTGTACGAACCATGTGTCTGTGCTGCGGCTCCTGGTCTATAAGTGAGCAGCAAATTTTATATTATCGCAGACATGCAACAATAATTGCATGTATGGGATACCATACAGATGGCATATATGCAATAATTATTGCATGTACTTTGACATATATTTTTTTCTTGCAGAATTGCTTTTATAAGTTCATTTCACTTCCCTCGTTTGATACATTATTTACCAACATACAATGAATATACCAAATGATTCAAAGTAATTTGTAATGGCATTTAAATCTTAAACCACCGATGATAGAAACATACTTCAAATTATAAAAAATCAAAAATCAAATACAGCTTTTACAAGTAAAGCTGCTATAGTCTGTGGCGGCGAATTTCGATTTTTATAGATCATTCGACTCGTGTTATCGAGCTAAGTAATTTGCTACATCGTATATCGGGTATTGGATTTTAATAATGACAGGAGGCCGGATCAAAGTTTAAAATTTCGTTCATTGAAAACCAGTTGCCGTCAAAGAAATAAGTAAGATTTAAATTTATTTATGTTTCTTACACTGGCATGTATTGATGATAGTCAATTTTTGATACATTGTTCATCCCGAAGGAGTGAGTAAAACAAAAATATTTGTCACAGTGCGCACAACGAGAAAAGGCTTCTGAATCGATGACGCATTCAAAACAGCTCTTATTTCTTTCTTGAATTTTAACCCTTTCAACTCGGGTGTCTCTTACACAAATTTTATTCGGTTGACACCACTTTTTTAAAAGAAGTTTCCTTCAAGTACACAGGTTCAAAAATACTCGAATTAAATAAGGCAAATTTTATTATCCTTTATTACTGGTTCGAAAAACAAGTTTTGCAAAGAAAGATATGTCCAGTCAGACTGGACATACGAGTAATAATGACAGGGAGTCGGGGCAAAGTTCAAAATTTCGTTCATTGAAAAACAGATGTCTTCAAACAAATAAGTGCGATTTAAGTTTACTAATTGTTTTTACAGTGCCATACATTGCCAAATAACTTCTATAAGGTTATATTATTGCTGTTATTATAAAAAAATAAAGACAAAAACTACGCAACCCTACAGACTACTATTTTAACTCTGTGTATGCAACAGAGTTAACACAGAGGCACTAATCAATGGATATATGAATACAGCCCCTCATCTTTTTGCTTCATTTTGGGGACAACGGATTTTGAGCTTATTCTGTCGACGATAATTTTCAGAATATTCAAGCTATGTTTTTGAGACTTTCACAAAAGTTGCTCTATACATTCAGCTAAAACATTATGCACATTATATTTAGATTGCATTCGGGCATGCGCAGTGAAACATTATTTAGTAAACCTACTCATTTTTTCATGCAATTTTTACTATATTTTAATTCTGATTGCAGGGTATTGTGTACAATGTTGTTTATCATATTTTCTGAAAAGAACTTTTTTTATAGTATTAAGAACACTGCAAATTATAAGCCAAAAACTTGGCAAAATTTGAGACTGTTTTTATGAATACCTGAATTTCTCTTCAAGTATACATGCTATCCTCATAAACATGAACACAAATTATTACAATAAGCCACTTAATCATAATCTACAGTTTGAACGCTTTTGCTACATTAGTTTTGACAGCGTTATCCAAAAGATATTCGTTCTTTTTCAATTTGTTGGCACTACTACAGGATTTTTGAAAAAAATCTTCACGGAAATATATGATCTGTACTATTCTGTTTACACACCTGGAATTTCAGGTTACTTCCTCATGTATACTTCTAGATATTTAACACAAAGTCTAAAATCGCTAGTGGCCGGTCACCTTTGGCCATATAGTGTAGGGGAGACTAGAGAGGGTTGACCCACTTTTTACAAAATGATTTTTTATTTTTTAATTATTGAACGTAGAATAAAGTTTTAAATATCATTTTATTCGTTATACAATCAGTTATCAAAATAAAATTGCTACATAAGTGTAACATATAAGAAATTTGAAAAATGATTGATTTTAATCATGAAAATATAATGGGTCAAGGCTCCCCACATATAGGAGGGTTGACCCACTATATGGGAGGCTTGACCTACTTTGTTTTATATTGCAATATTTGTGAAGAGCAATAAATCAGTTTAAAAAAAAAACAAAATAACTTTATGCTACATGCTTTAATTATTATTAAAAATATTTTTTCTAAAATAAGATGCTTAAACAAACCTGTTGAGACGCAATCGCAAGTCAGAGGAGGAAAATTTTGTTTTAAAGAGGATTTTGCCTGAGCAGGTGTAATTGAACAGCAAGGAAAATGAAATTTTAACATTTAAGGCAGTATTCTGTTATAGGCAGGTTCCGTTTTCATAGTGTTTCATGTTATTATGTCCGGATTTAGGAGCCACTATCCCGCTTTTTTTTTTTTTTTTTTTTTTTTTTTTTTTGTCTCCTTGTCCTATTTTTGTGACACTCGACCTGACAACTGCAGATGTCACATAGTTTGGCTTCATCTCACTGTATTCACTCTGGTGAAATTTGTCTACATACCTTCCTAAAGTTTTTCGATCGATGCTATGTTATTTTGCTGCCGCATGAGCAGATAACTTATCATTAACATGATTTAAACCTTTAAAGGGCAAAGTACTTTCAGTACTAAATTGTTTAAATAAATGACTGGTACCGGAATTTCAGAACAAATTTATCTGCAAATAAGAAAAAGGCTATATTTCTCATACATATTAAATAGAAAAGATTTTAGCAAAATTCTGGTGCCATTGTGATGTTTCGGAATTAAAATTAAGTGGTTTTATAAACATACCACTGCCCCTGGAAGAGTTAAGACTGCTACTTTCATCCTCTCTAGTCCTTTCTAGTCTTTTCCACTGTTTCTATTTACCTTTTGTAAGTAATATTTAAATGGAAAACAGTTCCTATCAACTTTCCCATTTTCCAGCATTTTTTTACATTTTTCTTTAGTCAGTTTTAAACATTTTCTGTTCCATCGCACCATTTTACTGTAGCTTTACAGGAAAAAATTACACTATTTATATATATAACAATTAACTTTTCATTACGCACAGTGTATAATAAAAAGATTTCCAAAACCACTTAATTAAGTAAGCCTTGAACATCTGGTCAACCCTCCCTCACATTGACTGGGTCAAGCCTCCCTACCTTTTCTAAAGAACAGCACATTGTTATGTTAAACCTAACTTAGTATACGATCTTTATGTCTGGAATGAAAGATCGATATTTCTGCATTACTTTAAACCTACTTATTTAAATTTCTATGATATTAATTTATCTGAAAAAAGCTTACAAAATATTTCTAAAAAACTCAACTTTTAGGTTGAAAACGCCTCACAATTGATTTTTTCCACACCTATTTCGATTATTGCTATGAAACGAAGATTGTTGTTTGAGCATTCCTCCAATAGCTTTGGTTGACACCTATTGATAAAAACTCTGAAATTCTTTTAAATATTAAAATTGATGGGTGGGTCAAGCCTCCCGTATGGTCAACCGTCCCTAGTCTCCCCTATATACAAGGCATGTTTCGTAAGCCGGGAAGCCCGTGCGTTAGATTCATGGTTGTTGAAATAATGAAAATATTATTTTGAAAACTTTCGTTTCTCATAGTTTTTTGACAAATGCATATAAAAAGCTTCAATTGTATTAAATACTAACTAAACAGACAGAGAAAATAAAAGTTATACAGTGATTTAAAAATCCTTAGAAAAACTTGCAAAATAGATAGGAGCGGTGGTAGACTACGCGACAACAAATGTTTGTTTGTTTTTTCGTAGGAAAACCGGGTCGTAATCCAATTATTCACTCAAAAATATAGGGCGTGTCACTCCATAATAAACATAACTAAGGTTCATAGCTTTGACAAAAAATAAAATACATATTTTAACGAAAGTTTCAGCAAACTTACTTTACTTTGTGTAAAACGTAAAATGACATTACGAAATGGACTAGAAACATACAATATTTTGGTACAGTACTTTAGCACCAAAACATGATGTTTTGAATTTTATGAATTTTGAGTGTTTTCTGTACCTAAAACAGAAAGACGCGTTAAAGAGGATTATGACACAGGGTACTTTTTTAACATGTAGTTTTTGATAAATTTCAAAATTTTGTTATTTGAATACACAACTGAAGACCAGAGTGGAAGGAGATGTTATGGAACAAAAATTAGAGTTTCAGAAAATTTAAGTGAAAGTTTTTTCTTGTCATTTAGCTATTTATTTAATGCCTTCTTAGTAGAATATGTTTGAATGTTAATAGCTGATACTAAACTCTCCTTGAAAAGAATATTAACGTTTAGTTATTAAATATTAGAAATTATTTTCGCCACTTACATTAATTAAGTATAAAAATATTAAATATTAAAAGATACTGTCTCATATCTTCAATACTATGTAGAATTTTAGTATTTTAGTTTTACCATATGATATAATACCTCATAATGCTTTCATCCATAAAATAAAACAATTTTTCAGAGCGTTTCGGACTGGAAATTTTAACAACTCGTCATCAGCCAATGTAAACACGTGTCTGTAACGGGACAAGATCACGAAAGAACAGTAAGGGCAGAGAGGAGAGCTTACAAAGAATGCGACATGTGGCGCATAGCTGAAAGTTAAATACCAATCAGAAATATAAGTCACATTAAATAATGGGAATGTTACTTAGAATTTTTTTTTTTCACAGAATTTTGAAAATGCATATAAATGACTTCATTTCTAGTAAATACTAACAAAACAGACAGGGAAAATTAAACTTACAGATTGATTCGAAAATTCTTAGACAAACAAGGTCTAATAGAGCTCATGACAACAAACGATTTTTAGATAGGTTACAGGATCGCAATCGATTTATTCGGTCAAAAATGCAAGGGTGTCTCACACTCCATTCCAAGCATAACTAATGTTCAAAACTTGGACAAAAAAATAAAGATACTTTAACGAAATTTGCAACGGACTTACCTTGCTTTGTGTAGAGCACAATGATAATACAAAATGGCTTGGAAATATTCAGTATTTCGATCAGTGAAACCGTGTGTAATTTCAATTACGCTTGAAATATGGAGCGCGTAGCGCTATTTAGATTTTAATGGCGGTCAGTTCTGCTACTTCTCGTGGTGCCTTTACTTATCACAAAATAAAAAGATAAATCGGTTGCAAAATTCATTAATTCTTTATTATTGTTGAAGTTGTGAACCAAAATAGGAATTCGGATTCAAGCTAGATACTCTGGATATTTCACTGAATAAATCGATTACAATTCTGTTTTTCGAGATCAAAATTATTTGTTGATATGAGCTTTACTACCGCTTAAAGGATGTATTGACTAACATTCTTAGTGAACACGTTGATGCATAATGCTTATAAATAATTTGAAATAAAATTGAGATTTAGGTGACACGATATTCTTGAAATATAATATGATGACAGATTTCATTTGTCATGAATTCTATTCAATAAAAGAAATAATGTAATAGAACCAAATACGCAATTTTAGTCTTTTTCCTGTACGGATAACATGTGCAATCCACTAGCGTAAACATTAAAAGACAGAGGTAGCTTTCAGTTGTTTAAAATATGATATATGCGCCAATCATTTTACAATATAAAAAGCTTCACAAAATTGCATTTGCGTTTTTCGATTTCGATATTACTTTATTCTATTTACAAAGTATAATGAAATTTCCAGACTATAAAAGACTATACATTGGAGAGAGAGAGCACAAAAAACTTAAAAAAAAAAGAAAAAGCACGGATTTCACGGCAGAACCCATGCTATTTTCAATGTCACCGTCTATAGTGACGGACATTAACGGAAACAATTATGTCACGTAAACAATGCTCGTCTAATAAATGAGAGAAAAGTTTTGTAAAATGAATTCCCCCACCCCCCACACACACCGCCACCAGTAGTAATATTTTAAAAGGAAAATCCAGTAGAAAAATTTGGTATAAATGGAGCTTTCTGATTAGGTAATGAAGACAAATTATCTGAATCTCAACATGGCATCGAAGATGTTTCTGTTTTCAGCAGTTTTTGGAGTTGTGGCTCTGCTTTTTGCAGATGCACAGGATGAGCATTTCGTATGCTGTGAGTATCAATTTATTCTTCCAATATTGTTAATCGTGTTAAAATTAATCTTTAAAGACATGGACGGTTAGTTGTAACGGATGACACACTCTATGCGCAATCGGTTTTTAATAACAACTTTTAATGATATCCTTGTTTATATTCTACTAAATTCATAGTTGGAATCGCACAGTTGAGGTTTATTTCAACAGGGTAAAAAAAGACCAGACCAAGACTCGAACATGAATACCTTGGCTTGTCATGCCAATGATGTACCATTTGAGCTATCTCGACGGTACCTGGCTGACATAATTCACTTTTATCTGTTAGACATGGCTGCAAACTGCAATCAATTCATCCGACCTATAACTATAGCATTTCCATGAAGAAATTGTGAGATAACACGGAAACTCCTGTATACCATGTAATTAGGTTATTAAGAGAAGGGAAGTTTTTTCAACGGGATAAAAAATATTCATAGTTGGAGTAGCACAGTTGATGTTTATTACAATAGACTGAAAAATGTACAGAGCAGAACTCGAACATGGATACCTTGGCTTTCCGTGCCAATGCTCCAGATAGTATTTGAGTTATCTGGACGGTACCTGGCTGGCATAATTCACTCCTATTTGTTAGACATGGCCGCAAACTGCAGTTTCATTCATCCGAGCTATAACTATAGCATTTACATGATGAAAGTGTGTGATAACCAGGGCTGCGGAGTCGGAGCCGAAGTCGCAATTGGACCCATTTTTGAGCAAAAGAGTCGAGTCGCTAAAAAACAAGCCGACTCCGACTCCGACTCCAAATTTTTGTTAGACATTTTAAAGTGAAATAAAACTAATTATATGTCATTTTAAATCTATAAAATAAATTATTGTTATTTATGGACTATATCAGGCTACTCAAGTTACATATGATCGATTTACTGCGGTATACAAAGTAGATACATGGATAGGTACAGGGTACTACCCATGTACAGAGTAGATGAAAACTGTTTTAATTCAAAACTGTAGTAGATATTTTACATTTAGTATATAAGTACTTCCCCTCATATTTCCGGGGTTTGCGGATAGAACTCGAGGTACAAAGGTCTGGAAGACCCAAGGCCCGGAAAGTGAAGGCAATTTTTCAAACAGGCCGTGTAAGTAGAATTAATGCAATTTATGTTAATGGGCCTGATTAGACTGATAAAATAATTGAGCAAGCTGACAAGCCCAATATAACAAATTTGAAAGAATAAAACTACGCCGATAAAATAGGTGCAATTACAATAGTCATGACTAGAGTGAGAATAAATATAAAAGCACGGCGGAACGTTTTGTGGGACGGGCATTAAAATTTCGGTTCATGCAGATCTCTTGCCGGAGGGAATGCGAAAATTATAAATCTGTGAAATTTTTTGGAGGCAAAAGAACTAAGAACTAGGTTCAGGTATATAGCATTATAATAGAAGCCTTTTTCCGTTTGTTTTTTTCCCTCAAATTTTTCCAGTCTGAATAATCAAAAGTGAAAATTCTAAAATACCCTTTATTTAGTTTAGTTTAGTTATTTTATTTTTCCTTTATTTACTTTTGTGCACAGGAGTCAAAATAAGATGAAATTGTATTTTTTTTTCTTCTGAATCGGCGGTACCCAAAATAACAATAAAATAGTGAAATTTCTTTATCTTTCACCTTTTGAATTTCGAATTTTTCAGTTCTGCAAAACCCGAAATAAAGCCAAAATTATAAATGTAATTTTAAAAATGCATTTTTTTTATTATTTTATTACAATCCACAGGATACGAATTTTTTCCAAAATAACAAAATTTTCATCTTTATTTTTCCTCCTTTCCATATAAGTTTTTTGAGTCTGGAGGAGCAAAATAACAACTAAATTGTAACGCTTTCACTTTTTCTTCTCAGTCCGCAGATCCAAAATAGTAAAATTTCCATTTTGTGTTCTTTAGACTTCGATAGTTGGATTTTTGGGTTTGCGGGCGCGAAATTGTAAAATTAATAAAGCGGAAAATATATTTTTTTTTTGTTTTATTTTTGAAGCCTTAAAAAAAATAATCAATGCCAAAACAGTGAGATTTTAGCTTTACTTTATTTATATTCCATCGTTATTTTAACCAACAGGCAACACTAGTACCCCAGCCCGAGTACTAGTGTTGCCAGCCCGGAGTCGGAATAGGAGTCGGTCATTTTTCCCACCGACTCCGCAGCCCTGGTGATAACACGAAACTCCTGTATATCATATAATTAGGTTATTAAGAGATGGGAAGTTTTTTCAACTGGACAAATTATATTCATAGTTGGAGTAGCACAGCTGATGTTTATTACAATAGACTGAAAAATGTCCAGAGCAGAACTCGAACATGGATACCTTGGCTTTCCGTGCCAATACTCTACCATTTGAGCTATCCGGACGGTACCTGGCTGACATAATGAATACAATTTATCCAGTTGGAAAAACTTTCCTTCTCTTAATTATGACCTAATTACAGGGTTTACAGAAGTTCCCATGTTATCACACACTTTCATCATGTAAATGCTATAGTTAATGCTCGGATGAAAGAAAATAATGCTGCAGTTCGCAGCCATATCCAACAAATAAAAGTGAACTATGTCAGTCAGATATTGTCCGGATAGCTCAAATGGTAGAGCATTGCCACAGAAAGCCAAAGTATCCATGTTCGAGTTCTGATCTGGACATTTTTCACTCTGTTGGACTAAACATCAACTGTGCTACTTCAACTATGAATATAATTTATCCAGTTGGGAAAACTTTCGTTCTCTTACTTATATCCTTGTTTAATTCAATGTCCATCAGAAGTATAAAAGTAATAAACCTGAAATTGTTAAAAAAAAAAGGGGGAAAACAATTTTAATCAATTTTAATCAGAATTAATGTAACACGGACGGTTTGTATTAACATTAAGACACGTTCGTCGTACTCCGTTCGCCAACCCTTTTTATAGCCTTACCAACATTTGATAGTAAGAGAAGAATATATTCTAAGATCTTAAATGTAGCACATTTATATTTAAAAATATATATAGAATAAATAACACGGGTGGCGTATTCCGTAAATAGTGATGGCTTATCATAATAAATGACAAAAAAAAAAAAAAAAAAAAAAAAAAAAGAGAGAGAGAGAGAGAGAGCAGACAAAATTTGGAATTTCTACTTTTAACATTGGTTGAACATTGTAGGGTCTTGAAGAAGAGGATTATTGTAGCGCATATGTTAATCGCATAATTATTTTAGAATTCACAACTGTTTTTGTACCGAGTCACACCGCAACCAACGATTTACAAGGCCAGTTCATGACGTTTAAAACGTCACATGGAGTGGATCATCTTTACAAGGTGATTGGTACAAATACAAAGCGGCGTGCCCATCGTTTTGTGCCGATCGCCCTGTAAAGACGATCCACTCCGTGTGACGTTTTAAAAGTCATGAACTGGCCTTGTATGTCGTTGGTCGCGGTCACACACTCAGTAAGCCGCCTGTGTTTTTAAAGATTAAAGAGACATTCACGTTTCGGCCAGCAAATGACGTAGAAATTGAAAATTATGGGAGGAGCTATAATAGCCATTTTCAAATAAACTGAACAATTACTATTTTCAGTAATTCATAAAATAATATAACAATAATTTACTTCTCAAATCAATTAGTAATTCTCTTGTCCCAAAAAGTAACATATTTTTAGTTATTTTATATAGAAGATTTATGATATACTGAATTCTATAGATTTATGAATGCAAAATTAATGAGAAAAGGCAAGTTTCCCCGATGATTTAATAAAAAGTTTCCACAAAACTTAAACAATCCTGAATTATGGTTGCATGATGTATTGCATTATAATTGTAATTCGCGTTACAATACGCAAGAGTTGAATTTCCTGACTTTTGATAGTACACGAAATAAATTAAAATTTGTAAGGAGCAGGCATTCACTTCTCCAGGACAGAGAAAGTTATAAAGAGATATAAAAAATGTTGCAGTGGTGTAGTGATAGCCACACATTTACAGATTAAAGGGCTGGGATTTGAATCCTGTCTGAGGAAGGTTCTGTAACTGTAAATAGACAATTTCAAATCTCAAACAAGATAAAAATACAATTCTTCGGATCAGCACTTCAGAAATAAAAATAATATTTTAGTCATTCTTTATGAACGGAGTAATTTCTTTAGAAGAAACTTTTGGTGTTTGTACCGTGTTGCTTATAACAAGAACGGTATTTATTTAAATGGAAAGAACTTGAGCTCTACCAGCCTCTACATTTCCTACGTCTTTTCAACCAACAGCGAAAGCATAATTATGCGTGCCCTTGCATCATATTCTAGGCGGTATCTGGTATTTCTCTATTCTAAAAAAAGATAACTAAAGCTGCCGCTGTCGCTCTCGTAATTGAATTTATTATGACCTTTTGGCTTTCTTGGCTTATAATAATAATAAATAAATATTGGATATAAAAACATGAAAACTGGTAGTTTTATAGAGAAATGTTTGACAAACACGATGAAGCAGACAGTTTTTAAATCGAAAAATTGTTTTAAGAAATATTTAATGTTAAATTCCATCGAAATAGTTCAGTTAAAATAGTTTTATAGGATTCAAAACTATTTTTGGTAATTTCTCCGGTTTTTAATTCCTGGCAAGCGGCTATTACGAAATTATCACTTTTAAAACTTTATGTGAATTTTCGGATTATTACAATTTTTTTTATATATAAAGATCCTCTTTAATTTTGTTAGTCTAAGATGGTCATAAAAAAAATTAAATGAAAAAATCCATTAGAGTTTTCAATTAAAGAAAATGCTTTTCACCTATTATACTATAACCCGGTTATATTAACTATAGTTAACATAATGATATAGCTATTGCTAAAATCTCAGCATTTCTATATTAACAGCATTATTTACTAACCAGTCTTAATTATAATTCATTTTTATTTTTCAGCTCGAGACAAAACAATAAGAGAATCACTTTTGAAGTGCATCGCTCTCATGCCTAGTCTTGTAAGTTGCATATTTGTTAATAACAAAAAGTGCCTGGCTCTATTTCTAAAACTGTCTTAATCTCAGTAAGTAAAACGGGAAAATTGAGAACACCTTGAGTATAATTAATACATAACTCTGAAATAATAAGCTATTACACAAGTTAACTAATTGATTGAACAAACTAAATATGAATTAAAATAGGATATTTTATCCAATATCTCTAATATCGTCTCACCTCTTTTATATAAAGTCATGGGGAAAAAATGTAACCATCCCCTACTAACTCCGCTACAAATTGTTGTAGAAGAAAGTTAATGGTACCAAACGATTGGAAATAAAGTGTACATTTTAAGAATGTATATAAAATTTTCTTAGGAGGGGCCATCTACATAGCAAAACGAACCCAATTTATTTTTGTCTATAGTAATACCCAAGTTTGACACCGTAAATAAATTCTATACCCTTTAATTAGCCTAAATACAAATTTTCATGAAATTCGTACGATTGCTTTCAGAGAAATTAATTCTTTTAAAATGAGCCTATTTTAGGGGCTGTATTCAAAGGAAGTTTGGTACTCGATTGTTGAAATGCTACAGAATGACTATGTCACTTCTCTTAATGTAATATTTCTTGCGAATATGAGCATTTCACACGCTTAATATGTTTCGACTATTGCCAGCACAAAAATTTCAATAAAATGAGTAAAATACATTTTTGTCAAATTATGCTTTTCTGCATATCATAGACGGCCCCTTAAACAATCATTTTGACGTTTAATTCATTTTTTAATCATAATTCGAAAACGTCTTGGTAGAAAAATTTTAAATTGAGAATTCGCATAAAGCAGGACATAAGGAATATAAATCTATCAAAAAAAAATTGTAGGTTGGAATTCATATTTTTTTTTTCAAATATTAATTTCATAATTCAAAATTCATATTATAAAATATTTAAAATCACAAATGCATGGTACTTATGTTTGAGTTTTAAATAATAAGTTAAGTTTGTACTTTTAAGTAATTGTCTATCTTTCGTCATTTCTGTACATTTTACGGAAGAACACTAAATACTTAAGTCGATTCGATATCCTTTATTTTTTTTTTTTCTACTAAAGCATTTTCCCTTACTTCTTATGCATATTATTAGAAGTTATTACTAGACGAACTTATTTTAACTGACAAAATATAATGTTTTTGGTAAAATTTAAAAATTAATTTGTTTTTCAAGTTCAACGATTTTAAAATATTTTTCTTCGAATTAAAATAATAAGCACCGATTCCTTTTTTTAAATGTTTATCAGAGTCTATTCTATAACATTAAAGATTGATTTTGCAATTAATTAATTAGTTTTTCAGAAAAAAAATTAATCTATGGAATATATCTATGGAAAAAATGCTGGAAAAAAACTCAGATTCTGTTGTAATTTTGTTTTTTAAAAAAATTCTGCTCATTATATTGAAAAATCCATCTCTAATTATATTAAGAAGATCATACAGATTAAATTTTTAAAAAAGCAAGACATTTGAAAAATAGCTGTTGAAGTTATAGCATTTTAAATGAAAAAAGAGCAAACTGCGGATAATCACTTTAAATATTTTATGCTTGGAAAAAGTTATTAAAAATTGCTCCATGTTTCTTAATTACTAGCTGAATATCTTTGCTGCTTATATACCTCAAAGTCATAGATGTTAGTATTGTATTGGTTTATTAGTTATGTATTGATGAACCTTTTATTGTGTGAACATTCAGCGTGCGTGACATTTACGGTATTTGTGGGTAAATATCACAAAATGTGAGATTTTGAAAACAAAAATTTTGAAAATTTAAATCGTTTCAAAGCTTCTGATTTTTTTTTTTTAAATGTTGGTTGAACAGCTGAATAAAGAAATTTATATGCAAATTGTTAAAGTTTGAAAAGCTTAAGTTCATTTTTATGTAGTTATAATTACATGTCATTTTCTTGGCATATGTATGCCAGGATAATGACAATTTTATTCTAAAACATTTTCCACATTGTTTTTTTTTTTTTTAGATCTAACATTTTAATTTTGTTTAAAGGAATATGTTTCATCTATAGTACCTCAAATTCAGTGTAATGTTCAGTTTTATTTGTAATTTATAGAAGCCAGGAAAATGGCATAGTAAAAGTCTACTCAATTTTTTCAAAGCCTTTAAACACATTATTTTAAAAGAAATATCTAAAAGATCTTGCTGGTAGCAATGATTTTACTACTTCTGACTTGAACTATGTCGAGATCAAGAATTACTCTGCAGCGCCATCTTTATACCTCATAAAGAACTAAAATGAGCAGGCCAGGAAAATTATGTGTAAAATACAGAACTTGTTATCTTCCACATATATGTATTATATAAGGTATAATTATTAATTAAAAATTAAAAAAACTAGAAAAAGATATTTGTACATTATAGCAGAGAGCCTTTTACTTTGCACACATCACAGTTTGACATGTCAGGAAAATGACATTCTGAAATTATAAGTCTTTTAATTGCTTTATTTTTGTGTTATTATGAATATAATATATCTTGAAAATACTTCTAAGAATATTTTTTATTAGAATGTAAAAATGAAAATTGCATTATATAACATGAAACAGAAATTTTATTGTGCGGACTGCAATTTTCATATTTTGTGATATTGACCCCCGTATGCCTTTAAAACGTCAATTTCGATAAAAATTTCAATTTAAGAACTTACTGTTTTAGAAAAAAAAGAGGGTGAACTTTATGATCCTGAAGCTTTTTCAACATTTATATTTCTTACAAACTTTAAAAACTAAGTTGAAAGTGAATTTTTGATTTTCCTCGAAAGTGATTTTTTTTTTTTTTTTTTTTTTTTTTTTTTTTTTTTTTTTTTGTAAAATTGTGTTGGAAAAATAGTCATAACTGAATAAATAACAGTTCAATTACCACAGAATTTTTTTTATCTTGTTTTAAATATATATCCAAAGGAAGTAGGCTGTTCTGAAGCTGATTTGTTGAAAAGTGCATGAGTTACACAGTTTTAATTTATGAATTATTATTGTTTTTCAGGAATTTTCAGCGTTGTTTGTTTGTATACCTATAACTTTTAAAATATTCATGTTATTGTCATAAAAATAGTCTAGCTCCTGCATAACATTATTATATTTATTATGGAATTCGAAAAAAGTATTTATATTTAATAGTTTTAATTTTAAAGGGTTTTAAGAAAATATCAATTTTTCCGTTAATTTTACACCTACTACATTAAAATATATATATATACTTATTTGTATGTTTAAGTCACATTTTTATGGCATACAATTAGCAATTTTAAACTTAAAATTCACAAGAATTGGAAAAATTTGTTCTGAAGGTCTAGAGATAACGGGCTGGAAAAATACTAAAAAGTATTTTTGCTACACCTGTAAATGTCCGATTGTTTTAAACCTTTGCTCAGATATGTTAGAGGTGCCAAAGTTTATTTTTAGCAAAAAAAAAAAAATAAATAAATAAATAAAAAAGAAATTTAGCAAATTACAACGATCATTTGGAAAATGATTTTTTCAAAGGCGTCATTTAAAACATAAAAAATCGCATGGAGTTGATCATACATTACGTACGCGATGAATTAAACATTAATAGTACTATTACGCATAAAAATTTGCAAGCGACGAATATCGCCTGCGACTCGTCAGATTTCCTGAAACTTACGTATTATCCACCTGAAACTTACGTAGTATCCAAGCATTTCATTGGCTGTTCGGGAAAAGGCTTTTCCATCGTCCAAGAAATCTGACGACCCATTTTAAATGAAATTTCATTCTTAAAATTCTAAACATCCCACTATATTACTTTTTACTCTGTCGTATAGAGAAAAAAATGTACTTTTAAATGCAATTTGTTTGAAAGCTGTATCTCAATTTGTTTCTGAGTTATTAATTTTTCTTTGTAGTTTTTATTACTTTTTTGTCATAGTGGCAACAGAAGTATCCATCTGTGTTGAAAGTAAAGGGAAATACAGATTATTGTATAGACCAATCAGAAAACAAATAAAATGCGGATTCAACCAATAAAACGCCTCAGATATGTTTTTGATTTCCTACCCTGACAGAGAACAATAACCATTTTTCCAAATGGTTAATAAATAAATAAAATAAAATAAATAAATAAATAAATTTATGTCATTTTTGACGATTTGAAGGGTAACAAGACCCCTTAAATTGCTTCTTATTGAAGGGAATTATGGGCAAATCGTACCCATTTTCCGATAGGGTCTAGACAGGGGTTGACGAGGGTAGTTCGTAGAGGGCAGGTAATAAAACAATTAGAACAATTTTTATAAGTTAATAAATATGCAAAACTAGAATTTTTTTTATTTATTTACCGTATAATCCCATATATATTAAAATAAATTAGAAATTTAAGTTTAAAAAAATTATATTACACAACTTTATCTTATCTGTATTCTGTACATATAGAAATACTGCTTAATATGGGCTCTATTAAAATACTATGTGCCATCCTCACATGGCATCTCACCGAAAAAAAAAATAAAAAAATCCGTTAATTTTTACAAAAAAATAATGTTAGCCAAGACGTCAGTAAAAATTGTAAAAAACAAACAAACTTGTAAACTGTTTGTTTTACGCTCGAAACCTGTTTTAATAACAAAAATTCTTTATTATTATTATTATTTATTAAAGTAAAGAGTTTTCACACCAGTGTCCTGCTCAACCGGTTTTTTTTCTTTTCTGTATCATCAACTGATTTTTCATTCAAATATACTATCTTCATTAGGCGATTATTTATTGAAATTTGTTTCCAAACATAATATGGCTATTTCCAATTAATCCGAGTTGGATTGTACCCGTTCGAACCCGATACAGATTTTCATCGAGCCGAAACCCGCCACAAAAACAAACAAATTTGATCTGTAATTTAATTCAATTATGAAGTCTACACCCATTATCTCTCCTATCAATTTCTCCCAGGGTTGCCACTTTGACTTCTAATTATAATCCGAAATTTCAAATTCATACCGGAAATTTCAAAAGAACAACATTTACTTTATGTGATTGCTAAATGTCTCTTATTTAATAAACTATAAAATACTATTCTTTATTTCTGGTATGAATACTAAATTTCTGAGTAAAACTGAGGTCAAACTAGCAACCCTTGTTTTACCATTTATCCATAAAAATAAAGATGTAAAGACTAATTTGCATTCAAATACGTATATACATTTTTAGCTGAAGCAATATTCTAGACTTTCTTTCGAAAATCGGATTAACCGGAATCCGATTCTTAATATCAAAACTGACCGGAGCCCTAAATTATTCCAGTCAACCCGACCAGCAGCGCTGGTCTCCTTGGGGTTCGGACAAAATCAAATTACTCGATCCGCCTCTATTTCTGTGAATCGAGGATTCTATTTCTAATTAAACTAAGTTTTAGAAGTTATTCAGCCATGCTAAAAAATTAATTATTTCTATCCTAATCTGATCAAACTTTGAATGACGAGGGTAGGCTGATAAGCAATGCATACATACTTCTAGAGCACGAACAAAATGACCCTCAGAAGCACGCCTGGTAGCATGTGGAAGTAACATTTTCCCTCTATACGCATGTGCAGATTTGAAGTCGCTGAATTCATCCAGTGTGTTTTGAGAAGCGGAAGTATGGAGACGTATTCTAGTGCTATGTCAACGCGAGTTAAACAACGTACTGTTTTCGAATCTTTAACTGCTGAAAAAGCGACTCGGGCTGAGATTCATTGTCGTTTAAAGATGACGATGCTGTTGATAAGTCTACTGTAAATCGATTGGCTGTAAAATTTTGTAAATGCGAGCCTAGAAAAGGCCTAATTGTTGAGTAAAAGCGCAAAGGACATCTGATCACTGCCCAGACGATAAGCATCGCAAACTCGTCAAACATTTGATTTATAATGACCGGCGAATCACTCAAAAGTGCAAATAATATTGAAATATCCAAGGAACCTGTGGTTTTCATTGTTGAACAATTGGGATAGCGTAAAATCCGCAACTGCAGAGGCTCTGCGAAACCTGAAGTTTGAACTGATTCCACAGCCTACTTACTTCCCAGATCTTGCGCCTTGCGATTTTTATTTTTTTTCTCTGCTCAAGAGAGACCTCAAGGATAATTATTACACCTCGGACGATGAGGTGAAAACAGCTGTGAAGCACTGGTTTTGATAAAAAAGTAAGAAATTTTCAGGGACGAAATAAAAAAAAACTTATTACACGTTAGGAGAAACTTGTTAGCCTTAACGGTGACTATGTTGAAAAATAAATACAGTAAAAAGTCTAAACTTCGGACACCCAAAGTTCGGACTTTCCAGCGGCAGTAGGTATTCAAGAAAGGAGGGAAAAATCAAAATTGTTGAAACAAACAAAGAAAAAAAAGGTCTAAAAGACTCTCTTTTTTTAGAGCAAACCAGCTTTATTACTGAATCTTAACTCATCTCTATGTACAGAATAAAAGAAAAGCTTCTTAATAATAAACCTAAGTTAATAAAGCAGCGCACATTAACTGAAATGTTCAATAGTTAAGTAAGTTACAATTTGTTCTTAAATTGTATGTTCCCTTCAATAAATGTTTTTGTTTTACTTTTTATTTTGTCATGTTTTATTTAATGAAAATTATTGCTTAATTTAGTATTATTAGCTGTTATGTGCAGTTTTTAATATATGAACGTCATACTTTGCCTTTTTAAGTAGTAAAATTTATTTTTCTTTTTATTGGAAAAGTTTGATTGGTTTTTGATGACCCAAAGTTCGGAAAAATCTGAAATTCGAGCTTGTTAAAGTCCCGAGGATTCCGGATTTTTTGTACTGTATATGATTGTGAAGCTTAAGAATTGTACTTTAATGTACTTTTTGTCCGATTTTACTATTTGTTTTTATTCGCGTTCTACATGCATGTGTGCACTTCTTTTCAGCCTAACCTCGTAAGTTATAGTATGTTACGTGTTACATATATTATAGTGAATTTCTTTTAATAATACCTATTGTTATTATTCTTTTTCTTTAAAAAGCATTTGGAAATAATCAAAGAATGTGACTCACGAGTTAGCAACGTGCAAGAAGGTGAGCACGAAAAGCTGTTGGATGCTTTCTGCATGGCAAGACAAGATGGCGGTTTTAGAGAGGTATTGCACATTTTTCTTTCAATTATTTCTTATTAAATTCATAGTGTTTTATGATATACAAATATTTGTCACACTTCAATAACAACGTAGATCTTTCAAAATCAAAATCACCCTACTTACAGATTCGTAAAATGATTCAGATGTCGTCATTTATCATATGAAAATATATTATGCTAGAATGGATATTAAAAGAAACTAGTCGGATGTGACAATCCCAAAACTTTCTTCTATCTCATACATGTTAATACTTCAAAATTCGCTATCCAAGTGCCAAAATTAAATGGTAATCTATGCCCATCATGAGGGTTCTAAAGATATGAAATTCCGTGCATTAGTTCTTGAGATATGACTGTTGCTAAAATCTTGCAAAATGCAGCATAATATTGCCACCTTTTGGGCGAGTAATACCAAAACCTAATTAGCAAAAAATTGTGTCAACGTCTAACTTGAATCCTAGGTAAGAGGAAAACTCGTTAGATCTTGAGATTAGCTCTTAAGATAGAGCTATTGCGGAAATCGTGATAAATGCAGCATAGCAGTGCCACCTGTTGGGCGACTTACACCAAAACATAATCAGCAACAATATTTATCATGGTATAACTGAATCTGAAGTTTGATCAAAATTCGTGCATTAGTTCTTGAGACAGAGGTATTGCGGGAATCGGGAAAAATGCAGCATAGCATCGCCACCTGTTGGACGATCTACACCAAAATGCAAACAGCAACAAGTCATACCAAGGACTAACTGAATCTGAAGTTTGATGAAAATCTGTGCATTAATTCTTGAGATAGTGCTATTGAGGAAATCGCAAAAAGTGCAGCATAGCAGCTGACCCCTAAAACGTGTAAATCCGTCGAAAACCGGAAGTCGAAAATTTTCACGAATCCAATACTTCTTGTAAAAATAGAAGAAAGTAAAAATTTCACTCTCAGCAATGCTTTCTTCAATTCACGGAAATATTCCTGGCAGCACTGTTACCGGTATATATCCGAAAATTGGAGAAATTTCCGTTATTTTTCTTCCGTTCTAGGACAGAAAATTTACGTAATCTGAAATAGGAAGTTTTCTTTTTAAATACACCCTCGTTCTTCCGTGGATCCCCTTGACTTTGAACCTGGGACCGCGCGTTTCGAATCGAGTATCTTAACCACTCAGCCAGCGAGCACTTGGTAAAAGGGAAATTTAGAATGAAGATACGGGTTTTCTTCAAATGGGGAATTGAGAAATCTTGTTAAATTTCTTGTTCAGAAAGTTCGGAAATGTAAACTTAATTGCAGGGCCATTTCGTCATTATGAAATAATGGTTGGTGTTTTAACACTTATAGAATAATATAGGATAAAAATTTATATATTACTTATATATATTAGATGTATTTTTAGTTAGATTAGATATATTAGGTACATTTTTAATAAGACATAATTTGATTGTTAGATGTAAAATATGAATATTATATTTTTAATTAAATTCGAGAAGAAATGCTTGCTTTATTGAATAAAATCGATTTTTTTTAACTTTATTGAACTACTGTATATTTTTTAAATGTATTCGTTTAGAATATATTTTACATTCGAAAAATTTTTTAATACACTAAAACATAAATTGCGAACAAGTTTAAATGAATGAAAGAATTGCTATGTTATTAAATTCGAAAGCATTGTTTTTGTTTGTTTACTTTTAAATAAATTAGAAATTTTAATTTATTGAATTTTCGGTTTTTCATTTTTTAAATAAATTCGAACTTTGGTATTGATACAGCCAATACGCATGCGTGCAAGGAATAAACAGAACTTTTTTTTCTCTTTTTCAGACTTCCGGGAATAATTAAGGCTGTTCCCAAATCCAAAGGGTCTGACATAAGTTTTAATTCATTTTTGTTCGGAAGCGCACGAAAGTAGAAGGTGTTGTTATTCAGAAACTATGTTATCGAACTGTTTTTTCCGTTTTCTTGTAAACACAATAGATCTTTCAGAAAATACTGTCAAAGTTAGCATTTTGACTGAACTCCCGGAAGAAAGAAGAAAATCCAGTCAGTAAGGGGAGAAAAATGCCGTGTCACGTGATCCAAATCGCTTATAACTCAATAGGTAATTTATTGATTAAAAAATGGAACATAGTTCGATTCCAAATCGCTTCCATGGTCAGGCTTTCCAATTTTATATCTTTCCGTTGAAAAATTAATTTGTAAATGTGTCAAAACGTTTTCCACTTGTCGAGCAGAGCAGTTGAGAACAGCCTTAACGGAAAAAGCATGTTTTCTAGGAGTGCGGAAATTATTTATTTAAAAATGACGAATAATTTAGTGTATAAAAACGAATTTTTCCGACAGTGTACGAAATTAAAAATTTTATGCGGTTACTGGCTCCTAGTTACATAGCAAACTCTCGTTATTACGGACTTCCAAGGAAGACCATTTTTTGTCTGTACTAACCGAAGTCTACAAGACGCGATGTTAAAATTTCAATTGTGTAAAATAATCCCATTCGTTGAATAAATTGAATTCAGGTTTAACAGAAATTAAATAGGTTACTGCACATATCAAAAAATAATTAATTTAAAAAAAAAAAAAGGATATTAATAGTTTAAAAAGAGAGAAATTTAAGTTAAATTGAATTTAAAGGCTCGTGATTAAGTGGTATAGTACAGGCAGAACAATGCATTATGAAGATATAATAAAACACTCATACTACAATATATATTAAAACATACATACACACATAAATAACGCCTGCATTCAACAGTTAAAGGCATATATAAATATTATACAGACATACAAACAATAAATACAATTTCGCTCGAAAGTTCGCTCTGGCTAATTTTTCACTCCAGTTGGGTTTATTGTATTTATTGTTTGTACGTCTGTATAATATTTATATATACCTTCATTATGAAGATAGTTAAATTATTTTAAATATTCTATCATGATGGATAATAAATAATAATTATAGCAGTACTCACCTGAACTGACACATCAACATCAGAATATCTCAATTATAACAAAGTACCAAAATGATATTTTTTATGTTCCTTCCATTCATAATATATTTTACTTTATCAAAAGTAATTATCATTCATATATATCTTATTTTAATTCCTTTAATGTATTTCTCATAAAGAATTCTTATATTTTTAATATTGGAAGGACATTAAGAACTCATCAATCCGAGATCGATCCTTTTGGTCCATTAAACTATATAATAAATAAATACATTATACACATTACTCAATAAATACACATATATTAAATTCCTTTTGCCGAAAACATACAAGATGGCGTCTGAAGTACGCCGAATTTGTTGTTTTCTGATGGAATGGAAAGATGGCGTAGGAGAAAATAGCGCGTTTTCTGAATTGAATAAAATGGAGGAAAAATTACATTTTTACTTTAAATACTTTATTTTTGCACGAAAATTATCGAATTTCTTCATATAAATAAGAGAATTTCATTAAATTTATTAAACGGGAGATAATTAAAGAAATATATATTTTTTATTGGATAAGTTAAAAGATTGAATTTTTGTTATTTTGTGGAGAGTACATAATTTAGCAGACTACTGTTTTTATGATTGATAATAATAATTAAGGTTGAAGTTAAATATTAAAACTTGAATAATTAATATTAATTAATTAAATATTTTAAAGTTGCCATCACCTAACAGTTACCAACTTAGTCCTACAGCAAACAACTTTTTTCTTTAATGTAGTAATTTTAGTTTAAAAGCAAATTAGTGGCAATTTGTTAATAATGCAAAAGAATAAATTACTGAGAAAACAAATCAAATATGCAAAGAAATAGCCGTACTTACATAATTTAAATTTAATTAATCTCTCTCTTTTCTTAGAATTACTCTCACAAATGATATTTTTACCACACCATTTATTAATTTTGACTTACTACACACTCGTAAATTTAATCTGTTATATGACATTTTCATTAGCCATATCAGCCAAAAGATGTTAAAAATTTTTAACCCTTCACGTTCTTGGTGGTGGAAAGTTTTCTTTATCTTCATTTTTGTCACTGGCAATTTCTTGATCTCCCAGTAACCAAATGTACATCAAAGTTGCTTTAAAAAAAATAATGTACAAAAGCAATTCCGATTCTACTCGGTCAGTTTATGGAAAAATGTTCACATTTTCCGATGAGTAGAACGCTTTTAGAGATGTCTTTAACATTAATTGTAAATATGAAATTATGGGAAAACGAAATTTCCTCATTAACCGGAGATATGTCTTAAGCGGAGACGCTTAGCTTAAGTGAGAGCCCCCTGTATAAAGGATAATTTTATTCATGGTGTAAGAAGTAAAACAGTAAAAATTCTGTACTTCTACAACCAAAACTTACCTAGTTATGATACTTTAAATTTTATTACATTTCAGTTTTCTGACACTAAAAGCGCACTTTTCCATTTTCCTCGACCCTTTTTATCGCCGTGTTGCATATCTACCTGCAACGTACCCACAATGTTACTTATACACTGACCTTTAAAAGACTGATTTATTAATTGCTGCTTTAGAGAAAGATTGCTGTCGTTGAAGGTTGCATATTTGTCCGGATCAAAAATTTGGAGATTGGTTTGAACCAGGGATCTCATGAACAGTAGACGAGGACGTTAGCGTTTAGCAAAATGCCAAGCTATTTACTCTAAGCTAGTAACTAGATTTATACAGTTCAAATTGCTATCTACTGGGTGAGTGCAAAAGTTCTACCCGTTTTTAGCGAAAACAGGAAGGCGGGGAACACAAAAAGTTAAGCACTTTTGAATTCAAGCAAGCATCATCATTATGTATGACATCTTGCCATCTGTCTGAAGTGAATCCCACGCCAATAAAACACCTCTGTTTTAGAATCAAAATACTGTTGCAACGCCGTTTTGACAGTGTCCACATCATTGAACGTTCAGCGAGCAAAGGCGTTGTGTAACAATAAAAAAAAGTGATAAATCGAAGGTGCAAGATGGGGGCTATACGTCAGATGAGGTAAAACTTCCCAACTAAGGTCCAGTAATTTTTGCCGAGTCCTTAAAGCAACATCAGACCTGGCTTTATCGTGATGAAAGAGAACCCCTCTGAGATTGATGAGTGCTGGCTTTTTAGACGTGATTTTTGTTTGCAGTTTGTCCAATTGCTGGCAGTAAAGGTCTGCATTGATCATTTGGTTTGGTGAGAGGACCTTCTAGTTGGTTATTCTCTTGGCATCAAACTATACACTGAGCAAAACATTTTTGGAATAGAGTCCGCCTTTTTAGGTCTATTGAGTACGCTCTGCAACATCGGCACATGGTCTTTGACGCTTCATATTACGGTACAGTACCCAGTTCTCATCACTGGTTACAATTCGATTCAAAAATGGTCCCTTACTATTACAGGAAAGTAAAGAAACACAGGTGCTGATCCTCTCTTCTCGTTGAAATACAGTAAGGTGGTGTGGTACCCATTGATCGAACTTGGTGATAAAGTTGAGCACATGCATCCGTCTTTCGACTGTTGTTCTGTGTATGGAGAACGTTTCCGCTAATTCTTCGATTGTTGGATGTGATGAATTTGTTTAGGCTGTGTACAGATCCTCGTCAGAAACCTCTGATAGGCGTCCAAAACGGACATCATTTGTACGCTCCTGTCAACGTCAAGGAATTTCTTAAACCAACAGCAGCAGGTGTTATCGTCCATGGCATCTTCCCCATACACATGACAAATGCTGTGGCAAGCTGCGGCTGCTGTAACGGCTTTACCATGCTCGTACAGTAAACAATGTCTGATGTGGTCTTGCTTGCTTGCCATGTTGCATCCCGCTCCGCATGAGTTCTTTAGACAAACGTTGTGCCTATACATACTCTACTGCTCAACGCGTTATTGGTCACTTTCCTATCCTGGAAACGTCAGCTGTAACGTCCGTACTCCACGACATTTACATATGCTCAAAACGGGTAGAACTTTTGCGCTTACCCAATACCTATACACCAGTTACTATAAATTGTTCACAGAATACTCAATAGGCAGCGATACTCAGTTAATTTTTCATGGCAAAGTTTTCTTTATCATTTGAGCAGTTTCGCATTGTTATAGCTAAAATTAACTTCGTAAATTTTGTCAAATTAAAAATTCTTGAGCTGTGCTCCGAAATATATTTTTTACAAAGGTAAGTTTGTATATTTTAGGATTTTGTATTTGAAAAGTGAAAATATTTATGAGGAGTATCTAATTTTCTGTTTATTGCAGATGTGAAAAAAGTACATCTTAGTCAATAATTGATTGTTTTTAAGTTCTTTTTTTCTTTTTTTTTCCATAACACCCTAAAAATGATGTATTCTAACATCTGAGTAAATATTTATCAAATAAATGTTATTGAGTCACAAAGATCCTTGATCTTGAAACGATAGAATACCTACGAAAAATACAATATTTTAAAATAAAAACAAACAGTTCTGTAGAGTGCATCAAAATGGCGTGGTTTTCATTCGCCGGCATCTAGATTAAAGCCGTGTGATAATTTAATGCAGTAACAGATAAATGTTTATTATTCCTGTACTATAATGATTATACAGTGAGAAAATATTTTAAAAGGTTAACAAACAGAGAAACAATTTTATACAGACGTGTGAAAATTATTAGAATAATTTTGAAATTTACATTAAAATCTTATTATATTAAAGAAATAATATATATAAAAAATATTGATACATTTAATATTTAGTGTGCATCCGCTTGTTTTTAATAAAGGTTCGATACGTCTTGGCATACTTTGTACAAGTTTTTGGCAATTAATTTGTATTTCGTTGTCATGATGCCAAATTTGGATGAGTTTTTCTATAAGAAAATTCTTGTTTGTGATGTTTCATTTCTTTAATTTAATTAAAGTAAACATTTCCATGGCCTGGAAACAGTCCAGATATGAACCCCATAGAGAACCTTTGGGCCACTGCAAAGAAAAAATTAAAGAAATACAACATCACAAACAAGAATAGTCTGATAGAAAGACTCATCCAAATTTGGCATCATGACAACGAAATACAAATTAATTGCAAAAAACTCATACAAAGTATGCCAAGACAATTGTGCCATTATTTTTTTAAATAAAAAACAAGGGGGATGAACACTAAATATTAAATGTATCATTATTTTTTTAATATATCTTTAATATAACAAGTTTTTATTGTAAATTGCACAATCATTCTAATAATTTTCACACGTCTGTAGTTTAAGTTATAGGTTTTTATTAACAATTTTATAGTTCATGATTTTTTTCTTCTTTTCTGTTGTCATATCTTAAAAAAAAAGAATAAAAAAGAATAAAACTTTTTTTTTTAAAATAGATTTACTAGTTGGCGCTTTCTACCATCAAAATCACCATCAAAACCAGCTAAATCCAAGCGGTGAATTTTCCATAATCGTGGATCACGCCAAATTAACCTATTGTAACAGCTTTATTTTCGTGGGGGGGGGGGGGGGCAGCAACATACATTTCGGCGGGGTTTTTAAGATACACATTGAGTGATTATAAAAGAATGTTTCGTTTCTTTTCTTTAATTTTAACATTTTCTTCTTATACTTATTAACTGATACGCACAGTACCAACAAGACAAGATAATGTGGACTCCACACAAAGTGGTTCTTTGAATTAATGGTTTTGGTAAAACATCTTTTTATTGTAATTTTGAATTTTTTATGTTTCCTATTCATAAAATTATAGAAAATTATCTTTTAATAATTCCTAAAAATGAAATTTTTACGAAAGCACCGGTAACTACAATTCAAAATCTGGAAATTATAAAAGGAAAAAACTATGAAATGTGTCTCAAAAGTTATTACATGATTTTGCTAAGCTCAAGTTTAATTTCTTGCAGTCTAAATTTCCAAGTGATTTTCGAAAATCTGATTGTCTGAATTCATTAAAAAGGTATAGCAAGTCGTTAAATTGTACGGCAAACGTGGCAAATGTCGTACTATAAATAGTTTTATAAATATTCAGATCTTGGTGAAATAGCTGTTACACTCTTATGCAAAAATGCATGAATACAAAATGAATTACGATTACATATATTAAATTTAGTTATACGGAAATAATAGGACTCTATCTTAAATAGGACGTAGCCACCAAGGCAACCTAGAATCATTACCTATCATGAGCTATCATTGAGTTAATTACGTATGATAGGATTTAATAAAATGAAGAAAACTTTTATTAATACCTTTTTAAATTTTGATTCGATTTTCATAAAATTTAAAATTAACAAAATTCTGCAGTGATTACATATATTAAATTTCAAATCATTCTGTTGGGTAGTTTTTGAGCTGTTATATGCGGTCGGACGGGCGGACCAGACAACGACTATAGGCGCTACGTATTTATGTAACTAAGATCACACATAAAAAGAGTAGATGTAAGTATGCATTCGGAAATTCTGTGATAGATTTGTTTCATTTAATCTGTAAAAATTAGAAATTCTGATATTTTATAGCAAATTAATTTCATAAATATAATGACCTTATAAAATATTTTGTGCTCAGTGACAAGCCCCATGTGTACATACGATAGTCGAGCCATGCATGTAACTGAAAGAAAAAAAACTACATTTTTGGATTTTGTTTTATTTTGTCAATGTAAAAATTACTTGAGTTTTTCTTCTTTTTTTCAGGTTAGTGAATGTATAACTAAAGCTTATAATACAAGAGAGGTAAGTACTGAAAAATAGCGTAATATATAAATGTTAAATATTATAATATGTATTTGTATATTACATTAGTATAGTATACATAATAACTGGGTCATCAAAAAATCGAAAATTCTTTTGAAAATCAATAAGTATCATTTTTTGTATTGTCAATAAATCAATAACTGAGAATCAGTAATTATTAGTATTGCACTTTATGAGAAACTTAAAACTTTAAAATATGCAGAAAAATTATAAACATATTTATGAAATCACTGACAATTTTAACTTTCATAAATGAATCTAGAAGTTTTACTTTCTTATTTGATTAAGATGTTCTACAATAGAAATCATTTGGAACAACAGAAATTTGTGGGTCACTTAAATCTGTGGGCGCTATGAAAGTGCAGTGTGCATGTGCCATGCCAGTAATAAAGAATTGATCCTGAAATAGAAATATTCGATGCACAAAATGTTCTTATTTCAGATTGTCTTGAGCAGTATTAATTTGTGGCCAAACAAGACCATAGCCACAGTTTACTATCGGAAGAGAGGAGAGGCGGGCGGGGAAGGGGGGGGGGACTGTATATATTTTAAGCTACAACGTTTTACTTTTAAATGAAAGTATAAGACAGGACCCATTAACACTTTTAAACTTATTTTGATTCGGAATTGGCTTTAAAATTCTGAAATTAAAAAATATGTATATTTGAAATAGGCATTTGTTAAACTTTTTAAAAAGTTTTCTACAAGTTTTTACATTTAATTAAAACATTTTGCCAATATTTTGCTTTAACACGTTTAGTCTTCAAGAATGCGTACTTAGCTACAATTTGGCAAAATTACGTTTAACGTTTTCAGAGCAACGATGCGCGCAATCACGGGATTCGTCGTTTTAATAAAACCTCATTTTAAAGTTTGAAGTAGTTGTGTAAGGTCAATATAATAGTTTTATTTAAATTAAATAAAACATGCTAATAATGCAGTTTTCTTACATTGATTTTTGTATTATTATTTTTATTAACAACATTTCATGTATGAAAGAAAAATAAAAGAGGCATAAATTCACTTATTTTCTCTTTACAGATTGATCAATATGAACAAGTCAGACCTATGGGTGTAAGTGATTTTCATTTTAATAAAGTTATAATGCTATTTAAATATTAAAAAGCAGAAAAACCAACGTTTAAAATGCACAAATAATATATGAAAAGCAGCAAACAGCTGTTTCGAATCTACTAGCGAGATTCTTCTTCAGTGCAAAAGGAACAGCGTGCAAAAAAAAGCAAGGCTGAGCAAAAAAAAAAAAAAAAAAAAGTTTTTTTTTTTTTTTGCTCAGCCTTGCTTTTTCTTGCAAGCTGTTCCTTTTGCACTGAAGAAGAATCTCGCTAGTAGATTCGAAACAGCTGTTTGCTGCTTTTCATATATTATTTGTGCATTTTAAACGTTGGTTTTTCTGCTTTTTAATATTGTTGCACAAAGGCTTTATTTGCTATTTTTAGCTATTTAAATAGTCCAGCACACAAAAATTCCGAAAAATTCACATTTTTACCTTTTTTTAGATTAAAAAATGCTTTGGAGCTTCTAGAGCAAGGTAGAACAAACCGCACGAAAATACGATAATTAGATCAAAATGTACGCTTTTTACTTTGTTCTGTATGTTATAGTACAGCAGTCTTTCAGAATTTAAATCCAATTATTTCAGAATGAATTTTGTTTCAAAACTTGTTATACTTAAATTGATACATCGAAATTTCTGCAAAAGATAAAACTCCAAATCTTGCAAGTTTTTCTTTCTTTCTTTCCTTATTTTTATCCGGCTGAAAAGAAGGGTTATGTGTTTCATGCGCATCTGTGTATGTGGATTTCTTTATACCCTCGAAACATCCCAACGGCTGGATAGATTTTAATGAATGAGGTCTCTATCAATTCGTCTTAACGGTCCAATGGTTATAGGCTAGGTTCTGTTTTTATAAATTCAAAATGGCGGCCGTAAAATACAAAATGGCGGTAGAGACGAAAAAAAATTACACACCCTATTGAGTGGCATATCATTGAATAAGTCTTTTAAAATGAAGACGATGTTTCATTGACTATTTTACAGTCAGAAGCTCCGTTAAAATATTGTACAACCTGGAAGTTCTGTAGGTAGGATCTCTAGCTTTACTGCAACTCTAACCATCATAGACATCTGTAGATCTCATCAAAACAGTGTTTATAGATAGGAACTAACAATTAAACACAACGTAAAAGTCATCAATACAAGTAAATAAAAAAAATAGGTAAGTAATATAAACAAGTAATATAAAAATAATATTTTAAGTCAATTCCTACTTAGGTCAATAAGAGGAAAATTTTTTCTCCCATTCTTCTTTCTTCTTGAGTGGCGCTTAAAATGCCTTGATCAAGAAGAGGGCTCTCTCGGTCTTAAAATACCTTGATCAAGAAGAGGGCTCTCTGGATTATTGAAAATTAATTAATTTAATTTAATTAATGGATTAATATTTGAAAAAACTGGATTAACATCAAGATATCATTCACTACATGTTTAAAAAAATTTATTTGAGCTTGATTGGATGAATAATATGTATTTTATTAACGATTGAAAATTTGATAAGATATATATATATATAGCGAGAGTGTGAGCTAATAGTAGGAATTTAAAAAAAAAAAAATAGTTTCACATTTATGCGAAATAATTAATTAATTCGGGGTTTTTGATTTTTTAAATTTAATTGTTTATTAAATTTTTAGTTTTTCTTTCTTTCTTTCCTCCATTAGAAAAGTCCTCGAAAGCCACCCACAAAATTTCATATTCAGGAACTGTAATCAACACCGTTCTACCACTTATTTAGTAGATAAATGTTGAAGTAAATATGCAAGAACAGCATATTTGAAGTCGTCGTTAGCCGTTTTGCAATGGATCGAATGCAGCGTAGGATTTCTTCATTGATAAGATAACAGAATTATCCGTTCGGAAACAATTTTATTATAGATCAGTTCAGTAGAATACAAAATTAAGCATTCGCCACGGTCCCATAGAATATTTCAACATTTTTACTACTTAACTTTAGTAGTTAATCATGTCATGTCGTCATGAACTGCATTTTATAGAAAATGTTAAGATATCATCTATAATCGAAATAAAGACTCTCTTCCAGACGACAGGGATGGGTTTTGAAAGCAACTGAAAACACGAAAATCAGTGTTTCTTACTCGTGTTTCGGCGTTTTAAACGTTTAAGTGGAGGAATTTTCCTTGCACTACAGTTCTATGGTTTAGCCAATAACAGCTCTGAATACGTGCAGAACGATATTTTAAGTGCGGATAAAAAAAGGAGTTACCCGACCTTCCCGGAAAAGTGCACCAAACAAGTTTTGGACTAGTTAAAATAAGAAAATGGTACAAATCAGATAATTTTAATAAAACTCATATCGGCATTTAAGATTGAAAAAGGAAAAGCCTTGAAACTAATAATAATTACGGAAAATGAATTTTAGAAATTGTTAGAAATCAATTTAAGTAAACGGAACGATCGTAATATTTTTTAAGATAGGGAATACTTTAAGAAAGTAGGATTGTAGATGGGAATTTTTAATGGAATAATTCTGTTCCACCTGTTAAAAATTTTTAAAATAGTTTCTCCATTTATTTTCCTTTATTACTTAAAAGGATTTTGTTAAAAATTTATCCATCCAATTTTTAATTCAACAGATAAGGTAAATGTATGAGCGTTTATTGTGACAAGGGTGTTTCTCGGCTTATATTAAGAAAACTATTACAGTTAAAAATATGAAAACTGGTAGTTTTATAGAGAAATGTGTGATAAACACCCTGAAGCAAACTGTTTTTTTAAAAAAAGAGACTGATTTTAAACATTTTCACTCGAGAGGTGATTCTCATTCAACTGCAGTATCTGGATGGCGGATTGGAGGGCATAGCTCGTTGATAATTTTTATATAATGTTATAAAATTACCTACATAATAGTATATCCTATATATATATATATATGATATAATAGTATATCTCATATATATATAGGATATACTTGTAGTCAACAATAAAATATTTGGGTCGGTGTCTAGTGGGTAGTAATAAGTCCAGGCAGATTTTTGACGAAATCTTAACAAATTTTAATATTATTGAATATATATGAAACAGAACAGGGATTTACAGTTTGAGGGTAATTTTAAGCATCATGGCCTACCGTCTGTTGGCTTTTCTCGTTTTTATTCAACATCGCTGCGAGATTTCGCTTACGCTAAGTTCGTCTGCCTATAAAACGTTACTAAGGTGAGGTTCGCCCGGCAGACCGGTGATTTTTGCAGCTTTTCTTAGTCCGTCTGACTAAGTCTGCATCTCGACAGCTTCTGCTCTCGTTCTCACAGTAAAAATTACTTAGCTCATCAAAATCTATTGTTCGGTATTGAAGTATCTCATGAAGAGCCTCGCTGAAGAATCTGCCTAGCTTTGCCGTACAAAGTTCACTTCCTGTCACCACAAATTTATATATATATATATATATATATATTACAGTATTGTTTTAATCTAGCTACTATGGGTAGTATATAAAATATGTCATTAAAGGATATTTTCTTTGATTTTTATTCGAATTTATTTTATTTGCTTGTTTATCTTTGTTTTTAATTTTCATGTTTCTCGCTTAGGAATGCATGGACGAAATTCGTCAAAGCATGAAAACTCGCTGAAAGTGCTTACAAAATATATGGGAAAAGATTTCTGAAACTGAATGTGAAATTTACTCTTTCCTGTTATCTGAGAATGTGATTCATTATAAATAAAGATGATTTAGATTAAATAATTTGTTATGTTTATTTATCAAATTAAATTTATTATTTTTATATGCAAATCGTAGAGACATTGTGCGCAGTTAACTCGCTTTTTTTTCTTTTGTTAAAACACATTGAACCTTGCTTTCATGTGATATTTGACCTAAATATAGGTACATATGCATCTTCTAATGCCACACTTATAACAAGTGATAACTGATTTATTTCAGAAGGGGATTAGTGATTTTAAAAAAAATAACATTTCAGGGCTTGTAATACATTTATTTCTAAATGTAAGACATCATTTCATACTAAATCGACAGTGCTGTGTTTTTTTTATAATTGATTTATTTTGCTATACCGCATAGTTTGTGCGACAGAGTGTACCAGAGATCTGCACGGTCCGGCCCGGTCAATTAAACATTAAAATTTATTCTTTTTTAATAACAGTGGATTTTTTCTCTTATTAAAATATAGCTAAATTAAAATATAGTAAAAGGTGTAAAAAAGAACCTGCCTATGACGGAATCCTGTTTTAAACTGAAAAACGTGTTGATCCATGCAAAATTAATATACTAATACTCAAGAAAAGAATATATAAGACATTTAAACTTGCTAAGAAGGGAATGTGTCTTTAACGCATTTTTTTTTTTCTTTTCTATGCAATTCCGTTTTAGAAAATTTTACTGTATAGCATTTTTCAGATTTTTAACACTTTAATACACGGTATATGGATTAACAATATTAATGACAACTGAAACATTTACATACAAGAATAGAGATTCATTAAAAAAATATATATCAGAGCCTGCGGCACCTCTATAAGAGTGAAGATTATAAACATGGAAAAAAAAGTTAAGATAAATATTTTTGGTCAGAACTCCTCATACAAGAGAAATTTTTAACCAAATCGACGAAAAATCAATGTTTTGCAGAAATTCACAAGGGCTGGGCCAGGCTCGGGCCGAGATTTTAACTTTTTTCCCTGTCCGGGCCGGTCTCGGGCCGAACTTTTAGCTGTTATACCAATAATTTTAAGCCAATAATTTTTTCTACGCACCGGGCTCTGGCCGAACTTTTGATTTTTGTATCGGGCCGGGCCGAATTTTTTTTTCTATGATCCGGGCCTGGGCCTGGCCTGGAAATTTCTGTCCGTGTAGACCTCTAGAGTCTACAACGTCCAAATTTCGTCACTAGGGAGCGCTAAATTTACTTTCATATTAAAACACATAGTTGTTTTACTGTAAGTGACACTTTTTTCCGCAATTCTAGCTGAATATGTTTAAGAATTCTTTGAATGTACCGGACATAGCTTTCATCCTGTATATTACAATTTTTAACTTTTTAAAAATCGTGCAGAGACCACTGCAGTGAATACGAAGTTTTGTAATAGCATCCCCTGGACAGAAATCGACTAACTTAATTTAAATAAAAGTTATTTTTATGTTTTTTAAATAAATTTTCAGAATAAGCTTTTGCCCAGGCGAAATTTATGTTTGGATAAAATGTTGTACCTGATAGGGATTTATTACGCTGGTAGCACACCTGGAAGGAAACTGCATAACTAAAAATTTAAAATGGATTTTTTTTTTTTATCTTTTCTCATATAGGAAACATACTCCAAATTCAAATTGGCCTAATTGGGGATTCAAGCGCTCAAATGCGCTACCTAGTGGAGAAATGATATAACTTCTCGCCTCAGGAAAATCCAATGCAAGCGTATTGCATTACATATGTATTTTTAATTTGTTCCGAATGATTATTTTTTTTGCACAATTTCAGATTTCATGCGACATTTGTGTTCTGTGTTTTATGACAAAGTAAAAATTATTTGAATCTGAACATCCAAAAATTTTCAAACACATTTGCAATAAAGAATGATTTCAATGACACTTTAGCATTAGTTAAAGGGACAATTTTCCTGTACCGACGGGTTCGATCAGCGCCCCTATAGGCCATTTTAAGAAAGCAATGTCTTTTTAATTGTCAATATGCATTAAAATTGCAAAACTTTAATTGGAGTAATTCAATTCGAATTGACTCACGCTACCTGTGCGTACTTGCCATAACAAGGAACAAGACGACACAACGTGTTCTTCTTCTTCTTTTTTTCTTTTTTTTACTATACACGATATTATGATTATTTCTAAAACCTAAGTAAGTATAGCCTAATAATATATTAAAGTTTCAGGACAATTGGCTAATTTGTATAAAAATTAGCACCTATAAAGTCAATAAAAATACAAGAAAACAAAGAGGCAGGAAAACATACCTGTTTTGGGAGCCCTAATAATATCGATACGGCCATCAGAGACAAGACCACTCTTTCAAAGAAAACAATAGCATAGATTATGAAACACTTTCTAACACATTCAGAATAATACAGCAAAACTTTACCGTTTAATAATTTGAAACATCGTGTCGACTGAAACATATGGTAATGCATAACACTTTTGAAAACCCAATTTCAGCAATTAACCGAATTCTTTGAGTAGCCCAGTATATGAGATATAGATTTGTATTTATAAATTACATACATGCAAAAAAATTAGTTCAGTTAGGAAATACATGCCACAGTTGAAAATTCCCCTTCAGCAATTTCCGCTAATAAGAAGAATGGTACATCAATTATTTTATGTAGCCCTGTATACGAGGTATACAGGTAATTGTCAATATGGATTAAAATTGCATAACTTTAATTGGAGTAATTCAATTCGAATTGACTCACGCTACCTGTGCGTACTTGCCATAACAAGGAACAAGACGACACAACGTGTTCTTCTTCTTTTTTTTCTTTTTTTTACTATACACGATATTATGATTATTTCTAAAACCTAAATAAAATAGTATAGCGTAACAATATATTAAAGTTTCAGGACAATTGGCTAATTTGTATAAAAATTAGCGCCTATAAAGTCAATAAAAATACAAGAAAACAAAGAGGCAGGAAAATATACCTGTTTTGGGAGCCCTAATAATATCGATGCAGCCATCAGAGACAAGACCACTCTTTCAAAGAAAACAATAGCATAGATTATGAAACACTTTCTAACACATTCAGAATAATACAGCAAAACTTTTCCGTTTAATAATTTGAAATATCGTGTCGACTGAAACATATGGTAATGCATAACACTTTTGAAAACCCAATTTCAGCAATTTCCACCTACGTTGTAACCGAATTCTTTGAGTAGCCCAGTATATGAGATATAGATTTGTACCTATAAATTACATACATGCAAAAAAATTAATTCAGATAGGAAATACATACCACAGTTGAAAATTCCCCTTCAGCAATTTCCGCTAATAAGAAGAATGGTACATCAATTATTTTATGTAGCCCTGTATACGAGGTATACAGTTAATTGTCAATATGCATTAAAATTGCATAACTTTAATTGGAGTAATTCAATTCGAATTGACTCACGCTACCTGTGCGTACTTGCCATAACAAGGAACAAGACGACACAACGTGTTCTTCTTCTTCTTTTTTTCTTTTTTTTACTATACACGATATTATGATTATTTCTAAAACCTAAGTAAGTATAGCCTAATAATATATTAAAGTTTCAGGACAATTGGCTAATTTGTATAAAAATTAGCGCCTATAAAGTCAATAAAAATACAAGAAAACAAAGAGGCAGGAAAACATACCTGTTTTGGGAGCCCTAATAATATCGATACGGCCATCAGAGACAAGACCACTCTTTCAAAGAAAACAATAGCATAGATTATGAAACACTTTCTAACACATTCAGAATAATACAGCAAAACTTTACCGTTTAATAATTTGAAACATCGTGTCGACTGAAACATATGGTAATGCATAACACTTTTGAAAACCCAATTTCAGCAATTAACCGAATTCTTTGAGTAGCCCAGTATATGAGATATAGATTTGTATTTATAAATTACATACATGCAAAAAAATTAGTTCAGTTAGGAAATACATGCCACAGTTGAAAATTCCCCTTCAGCAATTTCCGCTAATAAGAAGAATGGTACATCAATTATTTTATGTAGCCCTGTATACGAGGTATACAGGTAATTGACAATATGGATTAAAATTGCATAACTTTAATTGGAGTAATTCAATTCGAATTGACTCACGCTACCTGTGCGTACTTGCCATAACAAGGAACAAGACGACACAACGTGTTCTTCTTCTTTTTTTTCTTTTTTTTACTATACACGATATTATGATTATTTCTAAAACCTAAATAAAATAGTATAGCGTAACAATATATTAAAGTTTCAGGACAATTGGCTAATTTGTATAAAAATTAGCGCCTATAAAGTCAATAAAAATACAAGAAAACAAAGAGGCAGGAAAATATACCTGTTTTGGGAGCCCTAATAATATCGATGCAGCCATCAGAGACAAGACCACTCTTTCAAAGAAAACAATAGCATAGATTATGAAACACTTTCTAACACATTCAGAATAATACAGCAAAACTTTTCCGTTTAATAATTTGAAATGTCGTGTCGACTGAAACATATGGTAATGCATAACACTTTTGAAAACCCAATTTCAGCAATTTCCACCTACGTTGTAACCGAATTCTTTGAATAGCCCAGTATATGAGATATAGATTTGTACCTATAAATTACATACATGCAAAAAAATTAATTCAGATAGGAAATACATACCACAGTTGAAAATTCCCCTTCAGCAATTTCCGCTAATAAGAAGAATGGTACATCAATTATTTTATGTAGCCCTGTATACGAGGTATACAGTTAATTGTCAATATGCATTAAAATTGCATACCTTTAATTGGAGTAATTCAATTCGAATTGACTCACGCTACCTGTGCGTACTTGCCATAACGAGGAACAAGACGACACAACGTGTTCTTCTTCTTTTTTTTACTATACACGATATTATGATTATTTCTAAAACCTAAGTAAGTATAGCCTAATAATATAAGTTTCAGGACAATTGGCTAATTTGTATAAAAATTAGCGCCTATAAAGTCAATAAAAATACAAGAAAACAAAGAGGCAGGAAAACATACCTGTTTTGGGAGCCCTAATAATATCGATACGGCCATCAGAGACAAGACCACTCTTTCAAAGAAAACAATAGCATAGATAATGAAACACTTTCTAACACATTCAGAATAATACAGCAAAACTTTACCGTTTAATAATTTGAAATATCGTGTCGACTGAAACATATGGTAATGCATAACACTTTTGAAAACCCAATTTCAGCAATTTCCACCTACGTTGTAACCGAATTCTTTGAGTAGCCCAGTATATGAGATATAGATTTGTACCTATAAATTACATACATGCAAAAAAATTAATTCAGATAGGAAATACATACCACAGTTGAAAATTCCCCTTCAGCAATTTCCGCTAATAAGAAGAATGGTACATCAATAATTTTATGTAGCCCTGTATACGAGGTATACAGTTAATTGTCAATATGCATTAAAATTGCATAACTTTAATTGGAGTAATTCAATTGGAATTGACTCACGCTACCTGTGCGTACTTGCCATAACAAGGAACAAGACGACACAACGTGTTCTTCTTCTTTTTTTTCTTTTTTTTACTATACACGATATTATGATTATTTCTAAAACCTAAATAAATATAGCCTAATAATATATTAAAGTTTCAGGACAATTGGCTAATTTGTATAAAAATTAGCGCCTATAAAGTCAATAAAAATACAAGAAAACAAAGAGGCAGGAAAACATACCTGTTTTCGGAGCCCTAATAATATCGATACAGCCATCAGAGACAAGACCACCCTTTAAAGGAAACAATAGCATAGATTATGAAACACTTTCTAACACATTCAGAATAATACAGCAAAACTTTACCGTTTAATAATTTGAAACATCGTGTCGACTGAAACATATGGTAATGCATAACACTTTTGAAAACCCAATTTCAGCAATTTCCACCTACAGTCGTACCCGAATTCTTTGAGTAGCCCAGTATATGAGATATAGATTTGTACCTATAAATTACATACATGCAAAAAATTTAGTTCAGTTAGGAAATACATACCACAGTTGAAAATTCCCCTTCAGCAATTTCCGCTAATAAGAAGAATGGTACATCAATTATTTTATGTAGCCCTGTATACGAGGTATACAATTTATACACAATGAGTAAAATGCAAAATAATTGTTAAATTTAAAAGCGCATAGTGAAATTGAAAACGCACTTCCAGCAATTATTGCTCAAAAACAGTAATGTAACCGATTTCTTTTGCGTGTCCCTGCAACTGGACGATAAATGCTATGAATCCCCTATTCTAAAATAATCATTTTGTAGTCAAATTCAGTGAGTTACATCAATTTCAATAGCATAATGGCATTAAAATACACTGGAAACGATTTTTCCCATTGACTATAATGTAACGGAATTCTTTTGAGAGCCTCTGTAAATGAACTATTAATGCACTTCCTATTCAATACCGAACATGTCATGGTAAACATCATTAACATATAACAAATGCATGAAAATTCGAATATATTTCCGCGAGTTACAGCGAAGACAGACAGACGGCCAGTCAAACCGAATTTTTAACACTTTTCAACTTTGTTGGAAAATGTTAAAAAACAAAAATTGAAGCATCCGTGCAAAAAGTTATAGGTGGATACATTAAAATATATTTACGGTAAAATTTGTGAAAACGTATCCTGTCTAAAATGGAATCTTGTCTTAAACTAAAACTTTTCATGATCTCGACAGAAAGAATCCTTATACATTTATACTTACTATGATAACATGTATAAAGCGGAACTTTTTTCAGTCACTAGCAATTCCGTTTTCCCAAGGATTACTCTATTCTATAAAATAATAAATTTTTGAACTTCCTTCGTTGGAAATTAGTTAAAAATTAAACCAAACCTAAAGTTATCAAATAATGTAGAAATATGAAGATTGTTTTATAGAGAGTTAAAACAATGTTTATAAATTAAACCAGCCATACTCAACCTGCGGTCCGTATGTGGGTCCGGCAACCTTTTAAGTGCGCCCCGATACATCTACATATTAATTTTATCATCACATCTTAAAGGGGATGTGTTGAATCTAAGATGGGATAACTCCATTAACCACAACCCTGCGAAAAACCAGTAATTAATCCAGCATCTCTGGATTAATTTCTCTGGAGCAGCATCTCTGGCAATCCAGCATTGCCAGAAATGCCGATTCAGAAAAATTAATCCAGAGATGCTGATCTGGAGAAATTACTTGGGATCTATAAAACTGGAAGTTTTATAAGATAAATATATGATAAACACGTCAAAGCAGACATTTTTTAATCAAAAAACAAAATTAAAGCTTAAAGTTAAATAAGAATTTTGTTCTGTGGACGCCCGGGTTGACAAACAAATATATTCATTGTTTTTAGGGTTCTGTACTTAAAAAGTAAAAACAGAGCCATTATAAGATCACTCCTGTGGCTGTATGTCTGTCACAGCCATTTTACTCTTAAACTATGGAACGTGGAAAGATCAAATTGGGAGAAGTAATAAAGACTATTGACCCATTTATTTACAGATTATTATACATTCACAAATTTATTTAGGAAAAATGTAGACGGGATAATTACGTTACTTGAAAAAAAAAATTTTTTTTTTTTTTTGTATACCGTGTGAAAGCTTTCGTAACGCTGAATTCAAAAATACATTTCTTTTAACTTTAGGTACTTTATTTTCAGAAGTATCGTTGAAAATGTTGTGCAAAAATATGCCCCCTCCTTCCCTCCTCTATTTTCGAATCTACAGAAACTAAAATTATGAAAAAATTAGAGGTAGTAGACATTAATTTAAACCTTGCAGGAAAATTGTAGCGATTACCCTAGGTTACACATACTTTTTGTGAAAAGCGCATTTTTCCGTTACACACAAATTTCGATTTGCAGGCATTCAGCAAAGGAGCGCTGGAGGTACCTATTGTAGCAGAATTGTAAAAGCACTGTTGATAATGATTTTCGAAAAAAATCTTCTGTAAAACTAAGATTATTAACCCTTAAAGACACGGGCGGTTTGGACATACATAATGACCGGGGCGGCGTGCTATATGTACCATCGGATTTTAAAACCTAGATAACAACTTTTAATGATATATTTGTGTAATGCAATGCCCAGTAGCAGTATGAAAGCAATAAACGTCAAATTGTTAAAAATATACTAATTTAATTAGAGTTAATCACATAAATACTATAGGATTCGCAACTAGTTTGCATTGAGTGGATTTCTCAATACTCCTCCCGTGTCTTTAAAAGTTAATTAAAAACCTATATGAAAAAAACTAGACACCGACCAAGGTGGCGCTGCAACTTTGCGACTTCCTTTCGAAGCGCGCTTAGCAGAATGCCAAGTTTAAACTTTGAACAAGGGTTTTGTTTTAGCTACACTGTAAAAAAAAAAGATTATTACTATGCTGAATTTAGTTTTGTGAAATGCCAAATGAAAATTAAATATGCACTACTTTTATTGTCAGAACCGAATTAAGATCAACATAAACAGATTAGGATAAGACTTAAAAAAGAGTTATACAGAATAGAAATATTTGATATTATTTAGGCTTCATATCTCTTTGAACTTTCATGGCATATCATTTATACTTTTCTAGTATATAGAGCTATACCCAACCCTACGTTGTATAGTTTTTACAAAGTCTTTAGCAACGATTTTTTTAATAATACAGTTACTAATTCTTATATTTATTGTACGAAACACTCTGAGCGCGATTAATACTCGCACTTGACCGTTTATTTATATGTAGAATTAGTTTTATGGTGAATTTGTAATGCATATAAACGAACATAAAGAAAAGCACATTCACATTAAATACAGAGCCCGTGCTGAATAAATTTGAACAAGAATAAAAAAAATCACGTGTCACGCATAGATTATGAAACCCTTTCCAACACTACTAAAATATTGTTATGAAACTTCATAGATGTTTTCACACATTAAAGGAGATATCTAAATAAACAATTTAGAAAATGCTTAACAAAGTAGGAAACCCATTTCAGCAACTAACCCTCATAGATTGTAATATATTCTAATTTTTTTTAGCAGTGTGGTTTACACTCAGGGTTCTAAAAAAGCCGGCTAAAATTAAAAAAAGCCAGGCTGGTGGCTTTTATTGGTTTTAACCGGCTTTTTTTGGCCATAATTGGCTTTTTTTGGCCATAATTGGCCTTTATACAATAAAGCATTGTAACTATAAACTACACATTTTAAAGTGATTTTAATTAGTTTTAATGACATTTAATTGATTTACAGTTTAATAAGTAACCCAATTTCTCAATAATGATGAAATTAATACTGGAATAAAACTTAGATGATTTTGCCAGTGATTTGTATTCAGAATTGCAAATATGTCAGCTAAATTTTAAAAGAGCCATACCAACTGCCAATTTTTTCATTTTTACTGCTTTATAAAATTAAAGAGGACAATGGTTACTTAGTTATATGTTTTATTACTTAATTTTAAGAGCTGTTAATATACAAGTCTTATTTTATTTCTAGCAAACATTTAAAATTATACATAGTCATATTAATAAAAACACCACCATTTCTCACTATTAAAAACATTATGAATAGCATATGCATGAATATGCATAGCAACAAGCTTTTCAAAAAAATTTTTTTTTTCTTGTTTAAATGCTCTATTTTTTATACACTTATGTACCACTCTCCTCAAATAAAACATCTTTTCTAATTCCTCGTTTCCATTTTGATGTGTTACATTTTGTCATTAAGGCTGTTAAATCCAAAAGGGCAACTTTCTGACATAAGTTTTAATTTATTTTTGTCCAGAAATGCATGAAACTAGCAGATGTTGTTGTTCAGAAACTATGTAATTGCACTGTTTTTTCTGGGTTTTTTTGCAAACGCTATAGATTTTTCAGAAAATAGTATCAAAGTGAGCGTTTTGAACCGAATTTCCGCACAAAAGAAATCACTCAGAAAAGGGTGAAAAAACATGTTTGTCACGTGATCAAAATCTCTTTATAATTCAATAGGTAATTGATGGATCAAAAAATGGAAAACACAGTTCGATTCCAAATCGCTTCCATGGTCAGGCTTTCGAATTTTACATCTTTCCATTAAAAATGAATTTGTAAATGTGTCAAAACATTTTGTGCTTGTTGAGCAGAGCAGTTAAGAACAGTTTTAATTAAATATAATCTTTAAAATGTGTAGTACATGTGGAGCTATATAATATAGAATTTCAAAATACCAGTTCGGAGCCTAACTTATATGCTTTTCAATGTTTATATATATTTTTTTTCAGACATAATGCGTTCACAGTTGTCTTCTAGAAGTTATAAAGACTTATTTATTTGATAAAATTTAATAGAAATCTATTATTTTTTTTAGTAAAAAATATTTATAAGTGTATTAAAAATTAATTGATCCAAATTTAAAAGAAATTTACTGTAAACCAACTTTAAAAAATAAAAACTGGCTTTTTTCAATAAAAGCCGGCTTTTTTTAAGTGGTTAAAACCAAAAAAAGCCGGCCGGCTTTTTTTGGCCTGGCTAAAAGCCAGCAACCCTGTTTACACTAGATAGATTTTTATGCGTATCATAGTATATGGTAAAATTTAATTCAACTAGAAAAATGCATAACGAAACTAGAAACTCGTTTTGGGATATTACTGTGGGATACAAAGTATTTACGAAAGGATATGTAAATCGCAATACGTAAAAATGAAATGTTAATAAGTAGAAAATATGTCAGAAATTTTTTTCATTTCCTGCTTACAGACTAAAAACTGGATTAAAATTTTTCTTCAAATATTGCATTAAAATTCATAGTAGAAAACGGTCTTCCAAGAGTAAATAAATTTAAACAAGAAAAAAATCACGTGTCTGTAGATTATGAAACACAATACTACTAGATTGCTATACTGAAACTTTACACATATTTTCATACATTAAGGGAGGTATCTAAATAAACAATTTAGACAAGGCTTAACGAAGTTGAAAGCACATTTTCAACAACTAATGCCCATAGACTGATATATTCAAATTATTTTATGCAGGGTGGTGTAGATTTTTATACATATCACACAGTGTGCTAAAATTTAATTCAGCTGGTAAATTCTTAACACACTGGAAACACGTTTGGGGCTATTAATATCAACTGACTGCAATGTACAATATGAGCATGGTGATGTGCATCTCTGTGTATGACTTTATTTACATTATACTCACACCACACTGTATAGTCAAATTTAATTCATCTGAAAAACACGTAACGAAATTGAAAACACATTTTAAGCAATTCCCGCCCATAGGCGAAAATTAATTCGAATGATTTTGGATAGCCCTGTATAAGAATTTATAGGATTCATACACATCATACACATCATATTCTACAATTTAGTTAAGCTCAAATTTTAGTATATTATAGTCTTTGCTAAATTTCACACTCCCTTTTTTTATTTCTACTAAAGAAAGTTTTCTAACGCAGCTTTGAATATCAGAAAGCTAAATTTACTTAATTTATTCTGTTATTTAGGTTAGTTTTTTGGCATCGTGTAATCCTTCTAGTGTATCAGTTTCTTATGATCTATGTACATCAAGCCCACACATCGTTAATATGGTAATCATGTTTATATATATATGTGTGTGTGTGTAATAATAAAAATTTTCCCCCTTTTATCTTAGTCAAACTATTCCAAATTCTTATAATATCTACCCTTTTTTACCTATCTTTAGTAATATCTTAAATATATTTTGTCTTTTATTTCATGCCTTTAAATCTCCGTATTCTTTATTTATTATTCTGAAAACCTTAATCCGTTCGTAACTTACTTCTTATAAAACTCACTAAATTAATTTCTTCACTAAATTATATTTCTTCATTTTATTCTGAGACTAAATTCTTTTCTTTCGAATGTATTTGACATCATTTGTTCTGTTGTGTTCCATATCCCATAATTCCTTGCAAGCTTCCCCCCAACATTCTGATTACGTTATAATACATCCGCTGATAGTATTAAGTTCATTTATCTACGTCACGCGTATTCCGCCCCACCCCGGAACTAGTCGTATCGTAGCCTTTTCTGCCATCCCGTCCTTCCGGCTCTTTCTACGGAATTGGTTCTTTACTTGTAATGTAACCGTTCGCGTCCTGTTTCTTTGAGTATTTATATCGTTGCATTGGCTGGGAACACAGATTTTATACGTTTTTCGTTTATTTAATAAAAACCCGTCACTTGGTGGTTTGATTTTTTATTTGTGTAGATTCTAATACAATTTAACATCATATAGTTTATTATGAAGTGGTACAGCTATTATTCGAGAGCCGATGGATAATCTACTGGAAATATTTACGAGACGTGTATGCAAATAAACTAGTTAAATTTATGATGCATCTATTATTTATTGAACGGGAATTCTTCCCAATGTTTCTTAGTTCTGCCTTCTACTTGCCACCACGACTGCACTCCTGTTGTTCACATGAATGACGGAGGGTTGGTAAGTTTTATAACATGGATTCATATGCTATTTTGACGTAGATATACAGAAGTGTCGCAGGAATTTCTCATATGTATGAATGCTTGTAAGTATGTGCTAAATTTATATCGCACGATAAAAGTAGCAATTATACACGGATCGTCTTCAAACTCACCAAAAACATTCAGGTGGCTAATATCTCAGCGGAGATTGCAAATAGGCAAAATCGGTCCAAGGAGGCGGAATTAGGAAAGCGTTTTGCGAAAACTGAAAAAAAACCATAACTTCTTAATTACTAGCAAAAGCCATGCTTTGTTTGGATTCGCGAAGCATTATTTAAGAAAATAAATATTTGAAAGTAACAATATTTTTTGTATTATTTTTTGTATCTTTATTAAGAAAAAACGTTATTTTATGTTTTGGCGCATTTTAATTTTAGAAATATAAATTCAGCCAAATAAATAAGGATTTCCTCGGAATTTTTTATTTATGATATAAAACTGGTATAAATAAAAATATTTTCGAAGCAAAATTTTACAAAATATTTCTAAATTTTCAACTAAAAGCTCTTTTAAAGATGTTTTCACATTTTCCAATAGCCTCTGGTGTTTTCTCAAATGGTTTGCAATAGGTATGTTTCCAATCTTTGTAATTCACATCAAACAATCTTTGATAGCAATCTTAGAATAACATATTCGAAGAAAACTTAGAAAGTTATTTCTACAAAATCCTATTTTCTGGAAAAAACATTTGAAATCTACTCTCGTAGATACTAAGAATTATTAACTTATTATATTATTAGGTTGGTTTCTATTTCACCTCACCATTTGGCGAAATCTTAAAAACTGTCGAAAGTCAGCCAGATGTTGCTCTTTTATTGTTAGAAAGTTTGAGCAATGATATTTTTGTGATTTCGTGTTTGTTACGGCAGAGTAATTCATAATTCAACATTTTATGTGTATTTTAAATGAATTTTAATGATTTGTTAGTTTTTGCGTTAATTAAAATAACAATTACGTCACTAAATAGTGAGGTAATAATATTAAAATATAAAAAGCATTGAAAAATAATCTGCTTTTTTTATTTCAAACATTTTTTTGTTTTCTTTTTTTATACAAATAAATAATTAATTACGTAATTAATCGGTTACCTCATGATATTAAAAGAGGAAAAGCATTGAAAAAATGCCCTCGTCTGTTTATTTTTTCAAAACGTGATCTCTTTTTCTTTTTTTATTGAAGAAAGTTACCGATAATCGATGTTTTAGTGATCGCTACGTTAACGACTTTCAGGTATTTTTGGGATTCCGATACATGGAGATTGCTGCGTCCAGTGATGTTTCTTTTAGTTTTCATGTGCGCGAAGTGCTCATACATGCGGTAAAGTGATCACTGCATTAACAATTCGCGCGTATTTTTGAGATTCCAATACAACGAGGTCGCTGCGTCCAGTAACTTTTTTTTAGTTTTCATGTGCGCGAAGCCCTCATACATGCGGTAAAATAATCGCTGCATTAACAATTTGCGTATATTTTTGGGATTCCAATACAACGAGGTTGCTGCGTCCAATGATTTTTTCTTTTAGTTTTCATGTGCGCGAAGCGCTCATACGTGCGGTAAAGTGATCGCTGCATTAACAACTTTCGTGTATTTTTCGATTCCAATACAAGAAGATTGCTGCGTCTAGTGATGTTTTTTTTTTTTTTTAGTTTTCATGTGCGCGAAGCGCTCATAAGTGCAATGTAGTGATCGCTGCATTAATGATTTTCGTGTATTGTTTTAATGTTGTCGTGATTTTTCGTGTTTGTTTTAAATCTTTACATTAATCGTTAAATTTTCCGTAATTTTCCTAAAACGTGTATACAAAATTTATTTCTTACCGCTCATATAATCTTTTTTATATTTATCTTATTAAATTTGTGAAACTCAATATTTATATTTAACTCATAAATGCAACATCTAAAACAAAATCATCCGTTTGATTATGGTTTAATTTGATAATTCTGTATTTCCATTATCATTTTTTTTGTCCAAAATTGTCCGAACGAATCAAATTTCACATCCGGTCTGTTTCTACGCTCATGTAAATGCAATCTACTTTCCAGTGACGTTTTTATCTCTAAAACCATTATTTTTCTATGAGTAACTATATTTAAAAATTAAGGATGGCAACATTCTACCTTTTATTTATTAGGGTTACATTACGTTAAATGCAAATAAACAATTAAAAAATCGCCATTTTGGCATCTTTTTTCAAAAACGCCAATCGAACACTAATCGAATTTCCCCGAACATGGGACTTAGCCCAATGGTCATCTCATGCCCAGAAACGGTATATTACAAAATTTGGTCAAAAGGTTTTGAGCATTTTTTTAGATTCAATTAGCTTGACACCTGACCCATTGTGACCCAAAATGACCCACTAATCGAATTTCCTTGAACATGCGACCTAGCCCAGTGGTCTTCTCGAGCCCGAAAACAATGGAATGCAAAGTTTAGTCAAAATTGTTGCTACCGTTTTCTAGATAAACTTTGCTTGGCCCACAGTGTCCCAAAAAAGACCCACTAATCGAATTTTCTGTCACATGTGACTTAGCCCATTGGTCTTCTCGTAATCCAAAACAGTAGATTAGAAAATTTAGTCAAAATCGCTAGAGCTGTTTTTTAGATAAAATTAGCTTGACCCGAAGTGACCCGAAGTGACCCAAAAATGACCCACTAATAGAAATTTCTCGAACATGTGACCTAGCTCAATAGTTCTCTCGTGCCCAAAAACGGTTGGATATAAAAATTAGTCAAAATCGATTGAGCCGTTTTTTAGATATAATTAGCTTGACCTTGACACATTATGACCCAAAATGGCCCACTAATCGAATTTTCTCGAACGCATGACCTAGCCCATAAATTCCTATGCCCTAAATTGGTAAAATACAAAATTTAGTCAAAATCGTTAGATTCGTTTTTAAGATAAAATTTACATATACACACACAATTTTTGCTCATATTATAGTATAATATTCATAACAATGACAAAAAAATAAAAGAATCGGTCATTTCAAAGCCACATAAGTCAAGTTTTTTCCAAATATACTTTTTTGTCGCAAATGCTTCATTAAAGGTAGAACCATGATCTGGGCAATAACCACATAAGTCAGTTCCTCTTCAAACAATACCTTCTAATTTTCGTTCATTACTTAAACGACATAAGTTAGCGACTTAAGTGATTTTTGCATGCAATACCAGATGACGTTGCAGCCATAACATTAGATTTTATGCAAAATCTACCACTAACACGCATACCAGTACGAAACGTTTTTCATTTATGGCAACTATGGGCTCATTGTTTTGGTATAAATGTTCTTAAAACAGGTAAATCTATATTTTACATGCATCACGAAGTCATTGCTAACAAGGTAGCAAATGAGGTTTGCTATATGTTGTTGCATTATATTGAAAACAATTTTTAACCACATATTAAGCATTTATATCTGTTTTCCTATGGTTGCACTGGGTAAAATAAAATCAACACGATATTTAGATTTATGTTGGTTTTGACTGACTCTAGACGATTTAATATATATATATCAGTATTTTCCTGAACCTGGTCATTCATTTTTATCAAATGACCGCGATTTTGGAGTTATAAAAAAAAAAAAATGTGCTAAATCATGATCATATCTACGTCCCGGGAGGATACATTGATTTGGTTTCAAACTCCAGTTCAACATTTACAATTTACAGTCAAAGAACTGAAAAGTGAAGATGTTTTGGACTTCAAGAAATGGTGACAGACATTACATTAAAAAAAAAAAAGCTGTTTTTTGCTCCTGCAACAGCTCAAGTGGTAGTGACACCAACAAGAAAAAGAACCTATGTTGAAGCAAAGGCTTTCCAACCACTACTTTTGAAATCGGTTTGATACTTTCTGAGTTCGCGTAGAAATCGCCATTTAGAACATTTATAGAACGCTTTTCGCGCATTATCACCCTTCGTAAATTTTTATTTTATTAAAGAAATGTTCTTAAAGAGCATTTATGTCTTATAATTACCATTCCAAATTTTATGTTTCTAGGGCCTTCAGTAGTCAAAAAATGGCATTTTTAGAACTTTTTTGCTCTTGAGGTAAGGGCACTGACTTAAAATATAGCCTATATAGGAGAAAAGACTGTCACCATCATTTTGACACCATTATTTATTAAATCGGTTCGTTACTTCCTGAGATTGCGTAGAAATCGCCATTTAGAATGTTTTTTAGAACGCTTTCTGCGCATTTTCAACCTTTTTAAATTTCGAATGTTTTAAGAAATGTTATTAGAGATCATTTATACATTATAAGTAACTACCATTCCAAATTTCATGTTTCTAGGCCATTCAGTAACACAAAAATCGCATTTTTAGAACTTTTTTGCTCCTGCACCCCCTTTGGAGTAGTTTCACAGACATAAAAATTAGCCTATGTTCAAATGAGGGTCCAGACAATCATTTTGATACCATTACTTTTGAAATCGGTTCGGTAGTTCCAGAGATTATCTCGAACAAACACACAAACAAACGATTTTTACTTCTTTATAATATTAGTATAGCTAAATTATTTGGTGATGTGTGTCCGACCGACCATTAAAGTATGTAACGATTTAAAATTCATAGTGAAGAGACAATATTACATAACGATGATAAATAATTTGAAGTAAAATCACATTACACCTAAAATTTAGATGACAGATAATATGATGTCTGACTTTCTCATTAATTGTATTCAGTATAAAAAAAAAATAACGCAACTTAACGAAAAAAACAATTTTAGTCTTTTCCTGTAATATGTTTTGAATTTACTATTACATAACTTGTGCAATCGGCTTTTTACCTTAACATGCTAAAAAAGAGGAACCTTTCAGTTCTTTAAAATAACAAGTATTACACAGAACAAAAGGTTTCACAAAATCACATTTGCATTTTTGAATTTGATATTTTTTATTATTCTATTTACAATGTATAATGAAATATTCACACTATGACATACTATACCCTGGTGAGAGAGCACAAATATCTTTTGAAAAAACGTACGCATTTTTGGAGATATTTTCAATGTCACCCAGTATGGTGACGGACATTAACGGAATGACTTAGTGACACGTAAAGAATGCTCGTCTAATAAAAGAGAGAAAAGTTTTGTGAATCGTGCCCCCACCCGTAGTAATATTTCATCAGGAAATTCGAGTAGGGAAATGGGTATAAATAGAATTTTCTGATCATATAATGAAGACAAACTAACTGAATCTCAACATGTGTTCGAAGGTGTTTCTGTTTTCGTCAGTTTTTGCAGTCGTGGCACTGCTTTCTGCTAATGCGCAGAAAGACGATGATCCCATATGCTGTAAGTATTAATTTATTCTTCTAATATTTTTAATCGTGTGCAAATCTGAGGAGATTTCACGTTTCAGTCAACCAATGGCATAGCAATTAAAAAATTATTAAATGGGTTCAAATAGTCATTTTCAAAAATTAAACAATTGCGATTACACTGGTTTTCAAAATAAATCTTTTTTTTTTTCTTTTTAAATGTACGATATATTTTTATATTTGTGGTCATCATGAATTAACCGCTAAAATTTTAATGTTAATTCTCACAAGGGAACCACTTTTGGTGTTGCTCGCACCTAGCATTGAGACCTGGTGCATTTTAAAGCCCTATATTATGAAATTTGAGAATCGATAAAATTTTTCTGTTAAAATAATATTTCTTGATTTTACAGCAGCATAACTTTCGGAAAATGCAATTTCGGAGACCACTTATCGGACTATTAACATTGAATTTTTTTTTAAAGAAAAGCATTTAAAAATCAAAATTAGTTAATAATAAGTATAAAATATTAAAAAAAGTTCGAAAATTCCTTCAAAAACCCACGAATTTGATTTTGAAAATTTGCAACATTATATTCATATTTTTGGCGGTGAAACAGTTGGCGTTTATTTTCAAAAGTAGAGCTTTCCGGCAACCCTAGCCAAATGTCATAGCTGAATTTGTAATGGCTAGAAATTGTAAAGTCCGATATATTTAGCAACAGTAATTTTTCTAAATTGTGTAAAAAAAATTAATTTAATTTATGATTACTTTTACCAAAGGACCATTTAATACAGCAACATTTCATTTTAAATATTCGAAACTTTATTCCATTCGATTTCAAAAGAAAATAGATTGCTTATTTTCTACTATTTCACTAAAAAATAGTTTTCAATGATCTTTGCAGCTTTTATAGAATTATATTTAGTACTTATATATTTATCGTCTGCATAGAAAAAGAAATAAAAACTTAATATTTGTTTCTTATGCTATCAATTATTTTAAAAAAAATCGCAATCTGATACACTAGTAATATGTTCTGTATATTTACTCTTTGAATAAAACGGGCGGAAAAATTGTAGCGCCATATTTGGCGACTTAACTCACTTTTGGCGTGAAATAAACAAATAAAAAATTAAAAGTATAAAAAAGTATATAAAATGTGATTTTAACAGAGAAATTTTATCGGTTCTCTAACTTTTATGTATAGGGCTACAAAACGCACCAGGTCTCGATGCTAGGTGCGAACAACACCAAAAGTGGTTCCCTTGTCAGTGTAAAGATGCAGATACACAAAGTTAAGATTTTTCCCCAAAAAATATGTATTTTTAAATTAATATTTAAAAAATAGACAAAACTTAACGTATAAATTTTTTTTAGAGAAATAGATTTCTAAAACTATCAAATATGTGAATCCAAAATTACAACTCATTCCAATAAGTGGTTTTTAAGTTATGTTTAAAAAATTAAGGCCTAAGTATACGTGTAAGTTGACAAGATTAACCCGTTCGGAACCATCATCTCTTACACGAAATTTATTTGGTTTGCAGCACTTTTAGGTAGCTTTCTTTACAAAAAAGCTACCTATTGCAGCCGTTCGGAGGAAAGCGATTTCAAAAAATTTTGGTATATTTTCATCGATCATGACCCCCAGACCCCGAAACCACCCTCCGTTCAAAATTGATATATATATATATATATATATATATATATATCTATATATATATATATATATATATATATATATCTGACATATGTCACACTGTAACTCCCGTAATTATGAACCGATTTCGATGTAATTCGGTGTGTACATATTACATACCAATGTCTCGACCGAGTTCGTTGGCCAGCTTCATCCGCCGTTTTGTTTCAAAATGGCGGACATTTAAAATTTTTCAAAAAATTTAAAACTTGAAATGTGGTACCAAAAAATTAAAAATGGAAAAATATTTTTTTCTTATGTATTTGACCTTTATACAAAGATTCCGGAGCAGTTTTTGTTTTGTCTATATCTTACAAAATGGCTGAGTTATAGCATTTTGAATTTCTAGCGTGGCTGACATTTTGAAACGTCCTGAATTTTGTCACGCGATAAAAGGCTTATTTATGAACCGATTTGGATGTAATTCGGTGTGTACATAGTATATACCAATCTCTCGATCGAGTTCGTTGGCCAGCTTCATCCGCCATTTTGTTTCAAAATGGCGGCCATTTAATTTTTTAAAAAAAATTTAAAATTTGAAATGTTGTACCAAAAAATTGAAAATGGAAAAATATTTTTTTCTTATGTATTTGACCTTTATACAAAGATTTCGGAGCAGTTTTTGTTTCGTCTATATCTTAAAAAATGGCTGAGTTATAGTATTTTGAATTTCTAGCGTGGCTGACATTTTGAAACGTCCTGAATTTTGTCACGCGATAAAAGGCGTATTTATGAACCGATTTGGATGTAACTTCGTTTATACATAGTACATACCAATGTCTCGACCGGGTTCGTTGGCCAGCTTCACCCGCCATCATGTTTAAAAATGGCGGCCATTTAAATTTTTAAGAAAAATTTAAATTTGAAATGTGGTACCAAAAATTGAAAATTGAAAAAATATTTTCTTCTTATGTGTTTGACCTTGATAAAAAGATTCGGGAGCAGTTTTTGTTTCGTCTATATCTTAAGAAATGGCTGAGGTATAGCATTTTGAATTTCTAGCGAGGCTGACATTTTGAAACGTCCTGATTTTTCTTACGTAATAACAGGCGTATTTATGAACCGACTTGGATGTACCTTGGTGTGTACATAGTACATACAAATATCTCGATCGAGTTCGTTGGCCAGCTTCATCCGCCATCTTGTTTCAAAATGGCGGCCATTTAAAAAAATTAAAAAATAAAAAAATTTAAATGAGATACCAAAAAATTGGAAAATGAAAAAGATTTTTTTTGTATGTGTTTGACCTTAATACAAAGATTCCGGAACAGTTTTTCTTTCGTCTATATCTAAAAAAAAATGGCTGAGTAATAGCATTTTCAATTTCTCTTGTGGCTGACATTTTAAAACGACCTGATTTTTGTCACGCGATAACAGGCGTATTTATGAACCTATTTGGATGTAACTTGGTCTGTACATAGTACATACCAATGTCTCGACCGAGTTCGTTGGCCAGCTTCATTCGCCATCTTGTTTCAAAAAGGTTGCCATTTAAAAAAAATTAAATTTAAAATTCAAAATGAGGTATTAAAAAATTGGAAAATGAAAAAGATTTTTTTTATGTGTTTGGCCTTGATACAAAGATTCCGGAGCAGTTTTTGTTTCTGAAAATTTGTTCTTTTGTTGATATCTTAAAAAATGGTTGATTTATAGCACTTTGAATTTCTTGCATGGCTAACATTTTGAAACGATCTTGTATTTGTCACACGTATTCGCCTATTTCGATGTAAGAAGGCATGTGGATAGTATACATCAACACCTCGACCAAGTTCGCTGGCCAGATTCATCAGCCATCTTGTTTCAAAATGGCGGCCATTAAATTAAAATATATATATATATTTAAAGTGAGGTGCAAAAAAATTAGAAATTGAAAAAGGTTTCTTTCTTAAGTATTTGATCTTGATATAAGGATTCAGGAGCATTTTTTGTTTGTCTTTACCTTAAAAAATTGCTCAGATATAGCAGTTTCAATTTCTATTGTGGGTGACATTTTGAAAAATCTGATTTTTTGCATGCGACCGCACTCCTATATATTAACCGATTCCGATGTGAGTGAGCATGTGCACAGCAATTACTAAGGTCTCGACCATGTTCACTGCTTAGCCTCATCCACCATGTTGTCTTAAAATGACAGGCACTTTAAGAAATTGCCGAATTTGGCAGCCAAATATAAATTACTTTAAAGAAAAGCAGCTTGGATAAAGCTGACTAATTTCGCGAAATTCTCATTCATTATATTGATAAAAATTAGTATTGAATCTCCTATATTCGGTTTCCACTAAATTGAGCTTCGTGTGTTTGCATGATATAAGTTGGCTTTTTTTAAATAAGGATTATGAAAGCTACCTCTTCCTCCCGGCACTGGCCGGAAGGACTTTTTTTTTTCTAGCATCATTTTCACATGTACTTTGACAAAATTTGTAAATAAATGTACTAAAAAAAATATTTAAAAAATATAGCGGTACGAATATAATTTAAAAAAAAAAATAGTCGCCTGTAGCAGCCCTGCGAATATTCACTGAATACAAACATCCTAATAGCGAATCATGTATAGAAAGCTAGCGTCCGATAAGGATTAAGACCTAAATCTGACATCATATTTGGATTCTTCAATAAATTTTATTTTAGGTAGCTTTCATTACAAAAAGCTACCTATTGCAGCCGTTCGGAGGAAAGCGATTTCAAAAAATTTTGGTATATTTTCATCGATCATGACCCCCAGACCCCGAAACCACCCTCCGTTCAAAAGTTGATATATATATATATATATATATATCTGACCTTTGTCATACTGTAACTCTCGAATTTATGAACCGATTTGGATGTAATTCGGTATGTACATAGTACATACCAATGTCTCAACCGAGTTCGTTGGCCAGTTTCATCCGCCATTTTGTTTGAAAATGGCGGCCATTTAAAGTTTTTTTAAAAATTTTAAATTTGAAATGTGGTACCAAAGAATTGAAAATGGAAAAATATTTTTTTCTTATGCATTTGATCTTTATACAAAGATTCCGGAGCAGTTTTTGTTTCGTCTATATCTTAAAAAATGGCTGAGTTATAGCATTTTGAATTTCTAGCGTGGCTGACATTTTGAAACGTCCTGAAATTTGTCACGCGATAAAAGGCGTATTTATAAACCGATTTGGATGTAACTTCGTTTGTACATAGTACATACCAATGTCTCGACCGAGTTCGTTGACCAGCTTCATCCGCCATCTTGTTTAAAAATGCAGCCATTTAAATTTTTAAGGAAAATTTAAATTTGAAATGTGGTACCAAAAAATTGAAAATTGAAAAAATATTTCTTTTTTATGTATTTGACCTTGATACAAAGATTCGGGAGCAGTTTTTGTTTCGTCTATATCTTAAAAAATGGCCGAGTTATAGCATTTTGAACTTCTAGCGTGGCTGACATTTTGAAACACCCTGATATTTGTCACGTGATAACAGGCGTATTTATGAACCGATTTGGATGTACCTTGGTGTGTACATAGTACATACAAATATCTCGACCGAGTTCGTTAGCCAGCTTCATACGCCATCTTGTTTCAAAATGACGGCCATTTAAAAAAATTTAAAAAATTTAAAATTTAAAATGAGATACCAAAAAATTGGAAAATGAAAAAGATTTTTTTCCTATGTGTTTGACCTTAATACAAAGATTCCGGAACAGTTTTTGTTTCGTCTATATCTAAAAAAATGGCTGAGTTATAGCATTTTGAATTTCTATTGTGGCTGACATTTTAAAACGACCTGATTTTTGTCACGCGATAACAAGCGTATTTATGAACCGATTTGGATGTTACTTGGTCTGTACATAGTACATACCAATGTCTTGACCGAGTTCGTTGGCCAGCTTCATTCGTCATCTTGTTTCAAAAGGGTTGCCATTTAAAAAAAATTAAATTTAAAATTTAAAATGAGGTATTAAAAAATTGAAAATGAAAAAGATTTTTTTTATGTGTTTGGCCTTGATACAAAGATTCCGGAGCAGATTTTGTTTCTGAAAATTTGTTCTTTTGTTTATATCTTAAAAAATGGTTGAATTATAGCACTTTGAATTTCTAGTATGGCTAACATTTTGAAACGATCTTGTATTTGTCACGCGATAACACACGTATTCGCCTATTTCCATGTAAGAAGGCATGTGGATAGTATACATCAACATCTCAGCCAAATATAAGTTACTTTAAATAAAAGCATCTTGGATACAGCTGACTAATTTCGCGAAATTATCATTCATAATGATTTAGTATTGATAAAAATTAGTATTGAATCTCCTATATTCGGTTTCCACTAAATTGAGCTTCGTGTGTTTGAATAATATAAGTTGGCTCTTTTAAAATAAGGAATATGAAAACTACCTCTTCCTCCCGGCACTGGCCGGAAGGACTTTTTAGATGTCAAACAGGAAATAATTTGGGTAAATACAGATGTAAGATTTGAAACTCCTACTGTTAAATGCCTTTTTAATATTTTTCCAAAACAAACTGCAATGCAGGAAATTTTTTAAACATAACTTAAAAACTACTTGATGAAATGAGCTGTAATTTTAGATTCACATGTTTGAAGCTTCTAGAAATCGAGTTCTGTTACAAAATATAGTTACGTTTCATTTATTTTTTAAATATTAATTTAAAAATACATATTTTGGGGAAAAAATCTTCAGTTTGCGCATCCATATTTCCAAAACAAGCGCCAATATGAAGGTTCTTCATAGTGTTCAGTTTCTCCTGTTTAATAATTGTTGAATATTAATATAATGATATGCAGTTATTTCTAAATCTCAGTGTTTCTGTATTAGTGGTGTTAAATTAATTAGTCTTTGTCTTTATTTTTCAGCTCGACACAAATCTATAATTGAATCAGTCTTGAATTGCACCACTCTCATGCCTAGCCTTGTAAGTTACATATTTATTTCTAAAGAGAAGTAACTGTTTCCATTCTAAAACAGTCTTAACAATCTCACTAAATAATGCGGGGAAATTGAGGACATCCCTGTATTTAATTATTATTTTTCTATGAAATAATAAGACATTATATAAGAGAACTAATTGGCTGAACATAATGAATTTAAAACACGTTTAAGAGATTGCGCAAGTCGCGCGAAGACACTCTCGAGTTGTAATGTTAAATCATCATCAGCATACTTTTCAAGTTTCTTGTTTGCATTTCAGTATTTTTATTTATTTATTTATTGACAGGATATTTGATGTCGATGTTTAACCATGAATATTTGTGCTTTTTCGATTTGGGTTCAACGTTATATATCACTCTCCGATATCCTATTAAAATAACCATTTAAAAATATTGAAATGCAAATGAGAAATTTGAAAAGAATGCTATCATAGGTTTAACATTAGTTTGTGAGTGTCTTTTGACTAGTGTAATCTCTTAAATGTGAATTATAATGTGACACTTTATCTAATGTCCCTGATATTCGCAGGCCTTTTTGAACTACTTCTGGTAGTTGTCTATCGTCTCCTCTTTTCCACCATTTTTATTCATGTCCATTTTAACTACAGACTTATGAATGCTTAAATTAGTTTAACTTATGAATGAGATTAAGAGAGAACCGTACCACACACATTTTCCCCCTAATGTCACCAACAAATCAGGTTTTTTTTTTCTGTTTGGAAAATGATAACCCTTATTTGAGAACTCATACACGAAATTTCAGACTTTGGGAAATGTGGTCTTTTTAAAGAGAAATGCTGATTGATTACTTTCCGATTACCTGAAAACATTTGAAGGCACTTCCATCATTTAGAAGAGCATTCTTCAGTTACGCTACTTTCTCAAGCTAATTTTAAACCAATCGAAGTGTTCGTTGCAAATTTCTCTGTCTACATTTCAATAATTTTACTGGTTTCTATGATTCTATTTGTATAGGATATTTGAGGTCGATGTCTAACTTTGTAGTTGTACTTTTTCGTTTTGGCTGTACTTTCATTTTGAGGACACTTTAATCCGGAAGCTGTCGACGTTTTTTAGTTGATCTTCCAAATATGTCATTGATCTTACTTAATCCATCACGAATATAACCCTAAGCTTTCACAATATCGGTAGATGAAGTCTCGGGAGTGGCAACATCTCCCAGTCAAAGGAAAATGAATGATTGCGGAATATTGAAGGAAATTACAGCGACCAGTCGCGGTCTTCATTAAACGGGTAGGTATTCACTTCCTTTTGACTCGAGGGATGTTGCGGCTACCACGACTGTATCCATTGCTGTCGGGAAGGCTGTTTTTGTAATTAATTATGTGTGATCAATTGCATATTTGAACACCAGCTTGTATAAAAAATATTGCTGATTTCCAGTGTATGCAACTTCGGAAACAAAATTGTCTGTTTGTAGTAGATAGAGAAGGTGCTTTCAAGCGCAGCGCACGTAGGTGAGAAGAGGGGCGTATCGCCCTCATTTTTGGAGAGAACACTGGATTTACTTTTCCTTCGGTATGATAACAGATGAGCGAATAGGATGTGAGAAAAGAAAAAGCGGAAATGTTCACACTAAGGCGACACATAAGACATGTCGCTTGAATTCGCTGGAAAAACTGGTTTAAAACAGGTTTGAAACAACTTCGTCCTTTGTTTCGACTGGTTTTTGAGCTACATGTTGCGGCTACATGTCGCGTGTCGTCTCAGTGTGGGATGCGCCTTAGACCAGGGGTGATATTTGAGAAATTGCATCAAATTACATGAATAACGGTACTTAGAAAATTTTGAGAAAAAAAAAGCAGCAACACAATTTTCAGAATTCATTTTAATTTTGATAATTGGAACAATCAAGGGTGTTTGAAGTGAATTTTAAGTGTCGTAGTGCAGTCTTTAATTTTAAAAAAAAATAATTTTTCACGTAACTTGATATCGATCTCGGATCGTTCAGCTATAACATCCAAACCATTATAAGATGTGAGCCTGCTGTTTTGTTAAAATTTGGTTGAAAGATACATTTTTATCTTTAAGTGGATATATGACTGTGCATAAGACGCGTACCGCAAAGTTAGAATTCGGTTTTGAAAAAAAAATCTCTCAAAGATAATATTTTCTATGTCATATTGAGGAAGTATTTTTTATAAACATTTAATCAACATTTAATAACATTTAATCAATGGAAAAGGAAGTAGAATTTAAAAAATAAGTGTTTTTAAGTCTGAAATGAATACTCATCTGTATGGTTCTGCTATATTTTAGAGAAAGTTTGATCTACAGTGGTGGCCAAAATTGTGGACATTTTCTGAAATTTTTATGTTTTATAACTTTGTGTGTTTGAAGAATGTATGGTTCTGCTATATTTTAGAGAAAGTTTGATCTACAGTGGTGGCCAAAATTGTGGACATTTTCTGAAATTTTCATGTTTTATAACTTTGTGTGTTTGAAGAATATAATAAAATTCACTTAAATACAAATGTACAGTGAGCAAAAAAAGTATTTGCACACAGACGATTTTTTGCATAAGTAACCATAGAAAGCAAATTTGATACTATTCTCTTAATTATTCCTTTATTTAAATAAGAAGAAAATAAAAATAACTACCCATTTTCCTTAAACAGTAATATTACACATTTTAAAAAATAAATTAATATTTTCTCATACCTAAAAAGTATTTACACAAGAAGCATTGACTGTTAAAAAAGGCATTAAATGTTAACATTATGCAAATGTTTAGCATATCAGTCCCGCAGTACATTAGCCCCGCACTTTAAAGTCACGTAATATATTAACTGGAGCAGGGATTCTGGGGAGTTTTTGTTCTAATGGCGCCGAAAACGTGTGAACTGTCTGTTGCCATCCGTGAGAAGATTATATTTCTTCACAATTCTGGATGTTGTGTTCTGGATCTTACAGAGGAATAGGTAAAAAATTAAATCTAAACTTTTCTAGTGTTCGTTATGCAATTACGAAGAAAAAAGAAACTGGTTCGACAATAAATAAGCCGCGAACTGGGTGTCCAAGAACGCTAAATACCAGGCAAAGGAGAGCATCATAAAAGAATCTTCAAAAACCCTTTTCTAAGTGCTCGAGAATTGGCTGTTGATGTCGCTTCAACGTCGGGAACAATAGTTACACCACAATCAATTAGAAATATTCTTCATGATGCAAATATTCGAGGAAGAGCCCCTCGAAAAAAAAACATTTATTAGTGAAACAAATAGGGTGAAAAGACATGAATTTGCAAAAGCTTATGTCAGCAAACCACTAGAGTTTTGGAAAACTGTTATTTTTTCCGATGAAAGCAAGTTCAATATTTTTGGCTCAGATGGTAAGAAAACTGCATGGCGAAAGCCAAATACTTCTCTTCAAATTAAAAACTTGAAACCAACTGTAAAACATGGCGGTGGTCATGTAATGATTTGGGGATGCATGTCTTTTAACGGAGTTGGCGAAATGACCTTTATTGAAGGCAATATGAATGCTAAACAATATATTAATATATTGCGAGATCATTTATCTAATAGTGCTCTGAAATTAGGAATTCCTAATTCATATTATTTCCAACAGGATATCGATCCGAAACACACTGCAAATATTACGAGGTTATGGTTGCTTTATAATGTAAAAAATCAATTGAAAACGCCACCACAATCACCAGATCTCAATCCGATTGAAAATTTATGGCATATTTTGGATGTGAAAATAAGGAAAAAAAATTTCTAACAAATCAGAACTTAAGCAAGCTCTTAGGGAAGAATGGCTACAAATCAGCAGTGAAACATGTCACAAATTAATAGAATCAATGCCCAGACGATTACAAGCTGTAATTGAAGCAAAGGGCATGCATACTAAATATTAGCACTGTTTTAACTTATAAATAATTCCTCTCGTTCTATTTTTATTGCTAGTGTAGTGTTCAAATATTTTTTTGGCAGTACAAATGCTACTTTTTTATGTTTTCATATTTTAAATATAATTATTAAGTCAGATATTAAATATGTTTATTTGTTTTGTAAAAGTGTTGGTATTTTTAATTCTTAGTTGCTTTTTATTTTTTATTTATTTATACATATGCTACAACAAATTTACCTGGGGTGCAAATACTTTTTTTGCTCACTGTATATATATCAAATTGAATGTATAATTTAATTTAAAAAAAACACAATTAAAATATCTGCATTACAAAATAATAATAAAAAAAAAAAAAGAAAAAAAAAAGGTTACGCTTACAAAAAATAAAATCTATCTTAGATTTCATTGTATATTTTAAAGTTACACTTGCACATTCAATATTTAGCAGGATAACCCTTGTTTTTTATAACAACTTCGCAGCGTCTTTTCATTGCGAGAACTAGTCTTCGGAGTTCATCCTTTTTAATCACATGATGCCAAGAATCAATTATAGTTTCAATAAGTTGCGTTTTATTAGATAGACGCTTTTTTTGTACAAGGATTTTCAAACGTCGCGTCGCCACAAATTTCTATAGGATTCAGATAGGGGCTGTTTCTTAGCTAGAGTAATAATTGTATGCTTTTATTTTTAAAACATTCTTTGCATATTTTTGCCGTATGCCATGGAACTGAATCCCACTGAAAGATAAATGGTGCTTTATTGGGGAAGAAATCCCTGATGGAAGGTATCAATTTTGGTTCCAGGATATTCGATGTATTTTTTTTTTTTCATTCAGAATGCCATCCAACACTTGAATGCGGCCCACATCAACTGCAGACATACAGGCCCAAATTATGACATTTGTTGAGTTCTTTGTAGTTGTTTCAAAGCAATCAGGATGCAGCTCTTCCCCTACTCTACGTCTCACATATTTTCGCCCATCACTACCAAAGAGCGATATTTTACACTCATCGCCCCAGATTATTTATTTCCACTAATTTTCTGACCAATTAATGTGTTCTTTTGACCACTGAACTCATTTCTTGCGTTGCTGAAGAATTAAAAATGTTTTGCCCTCGGAATTCTACCTTTCAGTCCAAAATCTGCTAATCTTCTCCTTATTGTTCTTGAACTAACTGAAATACCCATTGCATTCATTTCACATCTAACAACATTCTTCTATCTTTGAGGCATATCCTTTTTATCTTTCTATCGTCAGAAGCACTTCTGCATTTTTTTCGGGCTGATCTTGCCTTATTTATCACTGTTTTAGTTTCTTCATAATGTAAGCACAACTTTCGTATGCCAGATAAAGTGATTGGTCCACCAACCTGTCTTACAATTTCAGCATAAGAGAGGCTATTTTCTCTCAATATGAGAATTCTGCTTCTTTTTGTAGGTGTCCAATCAGTTCTTGTTGTTGATGACATTGTTTTAAATTATTTGCATTAAGAAAAATAAAAAAACATTATTCTATTTATTCTACATTATTCATCTATTCTATTTCTTAAAACATTATTCACCCTTCTGCAAAATTCATTCCAGCAAAATACCGCTTTTACAAAGCAAAACATGCTACAGTTTAGTTATTGGCATTTGATTGGTTCTCAAAACAGTCATTGTGATTGGCTAGGAAGCTTCTCTTAAAATACACTTCAACATGCATGACTAATTGTGTCTGTATTTTAGACTAAAGTAAGTGTAATTTTAATTTTAGATATTTAAATTCTGTCTTTTTTTTATTATTCTTTATTAAATTTTCTTGAATTTGACATATAAACATTTGTATTTAAATGAAAATTAATATAGTCTATAAGCATACAAAGTTATAAAACATGAAAATTTAAAAAAATGTGCATAATTTTGGCCACCTCTGGTATATTATTTGTATAACTTAAAATGCGTTTTCTTCTTATGAATAAATTGAGCAATTTTTTATATTTTTTTGAGTGAAAGAAATTTTAACACATTATTTTTAATAGATTTAACATTAGATTTAAAAAACGGCTAATTAATTTTTCAATGTAAAACAATTTTTTAAAAGGAAAATTTAATTATAAAATATAATTCTTTTTTTTAATTGAATTTTAATTAATTATATATATTTAAAATTAAATTTTGGAAAACATGCCTAATTTATAAGACATATCAAAATGTTACAGAACTTTTCAGAAAAGTATTTTTTTGAAAAAGAAATTTTAAAATGATTTGCTGAAAAATTATAATTTATTTTTAAAAGTGGCTTTTTTCCTTTATAAATGTATATTATTTAAACAATTTATTTATTTAGAATATATATATATATATTTTTCATACTGCGTTAATATATTTTTTTAAGTTTCATTTCAAATTTTAAGAAAAATATATTTTTCGATTTATACGTATACAATTTTACATTAATATATTCTTCAGAAGATATATATTTTTTTCCATTATGTAAACCATATATTTAAATATGTAGTATATATATATATATATATATATATAAGTATTTATATCTGATAATTATGTGTTAACTTTTTTTAATTTTACACATGTCTTTTAATAATTTTAGTGTAATTTTTGTTTTCAAATTCCGCGTGATACAAAAATTGATTTTTCGTTTTAACGAGTTTTTTCTATTATTTAAAAAATATATATGTATAGTTCTCATATACATTTTTTTAGATCGAGTATATGGTACACAATATTTACTTACTTATTATTTTCATAATGCGTTAATATTTTAAAAACAATTTTAATTTTATGTAAAATATATTTTTCGATCCATACGTATGCAGTCTTGTACTAATATATTCTTAAAAAGGTATATGTATTTTTTTTCTATCCATTATTCATAATTCGCCCGATTTTCTAAAATTTTCACATGTCTTTTAATATTTCAAGTTAACTCTTAATATATTAGAATAATATAAGATATTTTTCGTGTATATGTATACTATTTTTCAGTGGTGTACTTTTCAGAAAATATGTGTATTTTTTTAGGTGAGTTTATGCAAAGCATGCATTCATGTATATTCTTTCTAATGATAGTTACCGTTCCACATTTGTTAGCTAAATCTAATTTTTCACAAACCTTTCTGCGTAGTTTTTCTAAGTGAGTTTATGCAAAGCATGCATTCATGTATATTCTTTCTAATGATAGTTACCATTCCACATTTGTTAGCTAAATCTAATTTTTCACAAACCTTTCTGCGTATTTTTTCTAAGTAGAGATAAAAATATTTTCCCCATATATTATAAAAACACTAGTCTTTGACTATATTATTAATATATTTTAATCTTATATTTTAAAACAATTCACACGTCTAAAACTTTTGACATATATACTAGAACATTTCATATTTTGAGATAAATTTCCTTGCATAAGATTGATACTGCAACCTTGCGCTGTTTTAGGTAAACTTCTCTTGTTAACTTGATTGAACTTCCGAACTCCCACTCCATTAGGCATGTATTTGATTTATGAATTTTAGGCATTCTAGTCACTTACTATGAACATTATACACATGTGTACTATTAAGACACATCACAAGGGGGAAAAATTTTGCTACGTTAATGCACTAATCATATAAGCTTATATATAATTTTTTATTCATGCACGCTACCTATAGTTGTATAAATATAGTTGTATAAATATTTGCATGAAAAGAGACAGTTAAATTATTATATGTGCTTCTATAGCTATGCGAAGACATTAACGGCTGGTCTTATTCGCATAAGTTAATATTAATCTAAGTTAAAATGTCTAGTTCTCGAAACGCATATTCTAATTTGTAAAATGATTATGCATCTAACATGATTAGTCCGCCAGGATTAAATGATCAAGACACGAAATCTATGCTTTTATCCATAGACTTATCTGTTTCAGATAATGCAGTAGTGCCTTCTTATACACTCAGGGGCGCGCCGACCCAGTGTGCAAAGGGTGCAGCGCACAGAGGCGCCGAAGTAGTAAAGGCGCCAAAGATTTCAGTTGAGGAGCAAATACTTAGAAGAAGAAAATCTTAATTATACAAAAATGTAATTACATTTTCTTGACATCTGAATTATGTTTTGTAGATTTAGTGAGACAAACTTACTTATAATTATTCAATTCTTTTTTATTATTATTATTTATTTATTTCGTTTTATTCTTCTTCTGAGCCTACTAATAAGTGATTTAGACGCAGACCTGTCCAACCTTTCAATAAACAGAGGCGCACCTTATGTAGTGGCAAACAAAGAAAGGCGTCATAATTAACATGGCTGAAAACATGCATCACTATTGTTTCACTGTAAGTAGTGGTAGAGCGTAGTACAGTTTTATTACCACAGGGGCTAAATTCCACCTGTTTTCTATTTAAAAATAAAAATCGTCGCCTTACTGCAGAATTTCTGTCATGAATAAGATGAAAATTACTATTCGAAAACATGGGTGAAAATTACTATTCGAAAATATGGGTAAAAGTTTCCCTTGTGGTAATTAGGCCATGAATAGTGGTAGACTTCATAAAGTCACCAGAGTCTGTATGATGCACATACATCTCACGGTAATATACATAAAACCCCTAAGACTCAGAAACTAAGTGTAAAAATAATTTACAGATATAATATAAATCATAGTAATTTTAAAACTACATTTTTCAACCTATCTCAAAATTTTGTAGTTTGAAGGGGCCAGAAACCTTAATCACTAAATAACAAATTAATTAATAGTTCATTTAAAAGGACACTCAAAAGAATTCCGTTAGATTATGGTCAATGGGGAAAAATCGTTTGCAGTACATTTTAAAGAAATTACGCTATTTCAAATGAATTTAAATTGATATAAATCACCGAATTTCACTACAAAATGATTATTACGTCTTTGAGCAATAATTGCTGGAAGTGTTTTCAATTTCGTATGCGGTTACTAATTTTTTTACATGGTACTCATATGGTATACAAATTCTGTACTTCGTATACAGGGCTGCACAAAAGAATTCACGTATCATTCTCCGTATTAGCGAAGATTGCTGAAGGTGAATTTTCAACCATGGTATGTATGGTTCAATTAAGACATCCTATTACAACTTATTAAACAGTGAAGTTTTGTTAAATTATTCTGAATGTGTTGGAAAGTGTTTCATAACCTATGCTTGACGCATGATTTGTTCTTTCTTGTTAATTTTAAAAATAGCTAGAAAGAGGAAACATTCGAATGAGCGTCAAGAAAACCTTCAAAGAACGCCACCATGGTGTCCGCAGGAGGCACGTTGGACAGCCCTAGAGAAACAATGTAACACCAGAACTTGAGTATTGTTCAATCTAGAGCAGTGGTTCCCAACCTTTTATTGTCCACGCCCCACCAAAGCATCCGTAAAATCATTATGCCCCCCCCCCTCCCTCACTACGTAAATTTTGTTTCTTATTATTTAAAGTGTGAACTTTATTCACCCCTTAACAATAACTATTCATTTAACATTTTTTAACTTATCAAATAGTTGAATCTTCTATCACAAATGTGTTTTTAACATGATTCTATAAAACAAATCATTACTCCCCACTACAATAGAGTTTCTCTGTTTTTTCTTTCCCAATATAGTTAATTGTCTTCCATGTAATATCTGATTTTAAAATGTAAAATGAATGTGTCATCATATAAATGTATTTACTGTGCAGGATAGACATTTAGTATCTATCCATTTACTTTGCTAATGCTATTTAAGTTTTATAAATTTTATAAAGTTCAAGTAACTTGTTTAGCTATTTCATACATTTTTTAGGTTAAATATATTCAAAAGTGTCAGATTTATAGGTACTTCGGGTGATACACAGCAAAGTAAACACATGTAGAAAGCTTATTCAATGAAAACGTTATGAAAAATTGTAAAATACAACAAATACCAGAAACATTATAGAAATTTCTAATACTATATAATGTATGAAAATAACTAAAAATATTATCTGCATAATTCTTCTGGTGCAAGTCTCATTTTTGATTGAGAATATGTTTTAAATATAATAGAAAAAGGATTTTTTAAATTTTGCTTGTATTCCACTTACTTTTAGTCTACAACATTAATTTTTGGAAAGAAAAGACAAAAGAAAGTGACATTGCATGGGTGAGTAACAAATTCTAAATTGCTCCCCTGTGTGGCGTACGCCCCACGTTGGGAACCACTGATCTAGAGATTTTAGATTGGAGAGACTGGTGTCAGCTATGGGACAAATTTTAACTAGTAAAAACGAAGCATCAGCCGTTTGTGAAGATTTTGGTATTCCCTGCCGTAGGTTTAACACTACGATTTTCGTGCTCAAATTCAACTTTAGGCGGCCGAAGCAATATCTTTTTTTCAGCGCTTCTATAAATAATCACTTCTGTAGAATCTATTATGTATTGGACTGAAATTGTGTTATTTTTTACGACCATAGACTTCAGAGCAGAACAAATATTTTTTTATCTATACTATCTTGTACTGTGGACCTATAATCATGGCGGAAACGAAATTTTTGTTAAGGGTGAGAAGATGGTGAAAATAAACTAAATTTGGCCGTAAATGTCCAAAAAAATCCTTACTTTTTAAAAGATTGAGAGGCCGGCCTTTCCCCATACCCCCTGCGTACACTCGTGCAATCATCACATACTGGATAAATAACTGTGATGATTGTAAGATTTGTTCGTTTCAGTTCAGAACATAAAATTGAAAGTATTGAAATATGAGCACTTATTAGCATAACATATAATTTTAGACGTTCGAGAGACTAGAATCGCAAAAGAGCATGACTGTAATATGAACGGAAAAATTTAGATTCATGAAAAAAAAAGAGTTTTAAATTCCTGTGCACTTTATGCCCTATTAACCGACCCGCACGGCATTGCTCGGGCCAATGATAATAACCTTAAATATGCCTAAAATCAAATGCTGAATGATTTTATATTTTTTCCAAACGAACGTAGAGAGGAGGGGGAGGGGAAAACGTCTTCGCCGGACGTTCAACGCACTGTCTGGTTTGGTTTGATTTTATATTTTTAAATGGAAATAAATCTTTCCAAACGAACCTAATATTGTCAGCAGCACTACCTTCGGCAGGGTACAACCTCAAATTCGAATAATTTTTCACTTTTAAATGAAAATCCATCCAAACTAACCTCAAGTTGAGGGTCCCACTACCTCCGGCAGCGTACACCGGAGGTGCCACCTCCACTCCAGTTTCATTTTTCAAGCAAACCTCGAATTTGTATTTAATTTCTGGTATTTAGATATATAAAAATTTCCATTTTGACCAAAACTTCTTGATAAAATATAAATAATATAAAATGCGCACCATCCTCTCACTTTTTTAAAATGCGAAATGGTATCCAAAGCACACATCTCTTAAACATGAAACTATATCCTGAGAAAACTCGCACGAGAGAAAAACATCTCTGGCGAATCCTTGAAATGACTTCAGGATTAAAAAAAAATAGCAATTATTAATATTTTTTCACACCAGATATGTCGTTAGAACCGGAAAAATACCGAGAATGTGTTAATAAGTGTTCTTTTAAGTTTGAAACTTTAGAAAAACGGGAAAACTTGAAAACTGACGTGAATCGCGGCCAAATGAAAAGGATTTTTGAAATAGTAACGAAAGATACCATTGGAATTGGTAAGATGAGGCAATTTTCTTTCTTTCTTTTTTATTTATTTATTACTATTTAAAAAAAAAAAAACTCTATTGGCCATTGCAATTTCAAAATGCAGTAAAAATCGAACGCTACGCTTTCTTCAGTATGATGGAGAGCTTAACGTCTGGGGGGGAAATCCACAGGCATGATCGCTTTGAAGAAAGAAAGCTCGCTATTTTGCGGTGATCATTATGGCTTTTAATTAAAATTCCGGCTAATTATCAAAAAATTAAAAAATAGCTTCAAATGCATTTGGAGATCATGCATCGTTATCAAATTTTCAGACCTCTATGTGTGGTAGATTTTCTTAGCCATTACCAACACATTCAGAGTAAAGAAAATCGTCTCTATTTTATTAATGTAGGTATTAAAATTACAAGTGAGAAACAACTTATGCAAGATTCTGATACAAATAGGTTCCATTTTCACAGGCCTTGCTATGTTTCGAATTTTACTTACATAGCTGTCACCTTCCTTATTTTTCAAGAAGCTTAAATATGTTTGGAACCATAAATTTTATTTAATAAATGAAATAAAATACGAACCCTATAGAAATAAGATTATTAAGATTTATTAAGTAAATTTTCTGGTTCAAATAACTATTTGACCTGGGAAAAACTCCAGAAGGATGGCAGCTATGTATTTATAGATATTCATATATATATTTTTTAATATAAAGTTTTATTTTCGGAGAGGGATATAGGGCGCCAACTGAAGTTCTGCACACAGGCGCTGGTTACCACTGGCGCGCCCCTGTATACACTGTTTCACACTGGGATATCGGAACTATCTTAAGCCGCTGAATTCTCTTAAACTCTCTGAGAGAGTTTCACAAACTCTCTCAGAGAGTTTCAACTTTCTTCGGGACAGTCACGAACATTCAAACTTGTTGGTTGAAAAGCTTCGCATTAACTGATTGGGTGTTGCGGGCGGTTTTATCTTAAGTACATGCGCAAACAACACAGTGACGTTCACTGAATCATCTTAGGTGAGTTTTTCGATAAGAACAGGTTTCCAATTCCGGGAGGGTACCACCTCAAAATCAAGAGAGTTTGGTGGTTTACGACAGTTCCGATATCCCAGTGTGAACAGGGTCTTATTAGGTGCAGGATGATCAAAAGTTACCTTATGTGTGGGCTACTTGCAACAAAAGCTTTTCCCGAAAGATTGTATTAATTAGACGCATTAAGTTTCATTCGGGGAAAAAAACACTTAGTTGTGACGTTTGTGAAAAGACATTTGTACAAAAGAATGATTTCCGATGACATATCATAATCCATATAGATACTCATGCCATGCATGATTGCGACCAGTAGCAATTTATACATTTTTACAAAAATAAATTATTAGCTAAATATTTTGTTTTATATACAAGGTGAATACAAATGATGGACCCGATTTTAAAAAATATATATTTTTTCGAAACTACTGTATATATTACAATAAGTGATACATGAATTTAAAGAGAAATATACCAAGTTTTTTCAGTTATAAATGCTCGATGTGTGACCCTCTTTTTACACGGCATACGTCCAATCTGCAATCCAGTTCGTTCCAAACATTTTGTAGCATCACTCAATAGTTCGTCAATGGTTTCGAATGTTGCACAAATGCGTTCTTTAAGGTCTGGCAGTATTTTCGGCATTGGTGGCACATAAACAACGTCTTTGACACTGCCAGAACTTGAAGAACGCATTTGTGAAGCATTCGGAACCATTGGCAAAGTGATGCTACAAAATGTTTGGAACGAACTGGATTACAGATTGGACGTATGCCGTGTAACAAAAGGGTCACACATCGAACATCTGTAACTGAAAAAAACTTGGTATATTTCGCTTTAAATTCGTGTATCACTTATTGTAATATGTGTAGTAGTTTCGAAAATATGATTTTTTAAAATCTGGTCCATCATTTGCACTCACCCTGTATATGTTGCTAATTTCAAAAAATAACTGAATGAATCTGCGACTTTTAAATTAATTAAAAAATTAATAAAATTAAAGGTGAGAACAATTCAACATATTCTGTTAATTTTAGTTTGCTCGTAGCACTCAAGTAAAGCAAACATAACTTGTGCTAGATTTGCGAGAGTAAAAATGGCATTTTTTAGTTTAAATAAAAAGCATTGTGGGGAATGGTGACGCAGTGCTTGTATTAATGTCTTAATGTTGTGTTAATGTCTTAATAAAAAATATGGTATATATTCATGTGTTATTTGTGCATTAGCACAGAAAAAAATTTTCGTGACATATGTTTTAACAGTACGCATGCATATAAAGTTCATAGCGAGTACATGGAATGTCTATAAAAGTACACATAAAAGTATAAAGTGTAAATAAAAAGTAGAGGGAGTTCGGGTATTATGGAATACCATTTTATTTTTATTTGTAAGTCAACATAGAAAAAAATTGAGATACATTACAAGTTAATAAAGAACAAAGTTTGACTATTTCTTAACACATTTTTAATGCGTTTAAAGATGAAGAAAAAAATACGTATCGATATTTAGCTTTTTTTTTTTTAAGTTACACTTTTCGGATAATGACAGTAAAATGAGGTAATATGGGATAATATCATAAGGAATATTAAAATTGCAAGAAAAAATACGATTTAAAAGAACAATCAAAATTACTTAACGAGTAAGCCTTAGTACATCATCTATGAATCATCAGATTCTTTAAAAAAATATTTTAATTTTCAGACTGATCTTGAAACAGTTGTCTAACTGATATTCCATATTATCCGACACACCATCTTGAAAAACATAAAATCTTTACTCGTCAACAAGTTAGCATACAGAAAAATTGATTAGCACAGCAATAAATATAACTGAGCAATTTTATACTGAATTTGGTTAAAATCACTGACAATAAGATTTTATAGCTAATACAAATTTTATAAAAAGTTACCGGCAAAAATTGAGAATAAGATTTTACTTCACTGCGTCGCTCCAACAATGGGTATCGAAACAGAACTGAGCAGAGAGCCTGGTCTAAATACTAGAAAGTCGTAAGGCAGATTTATGCTTGTCTGCATGCAACACCGTATGCACCACATATTGAAGCATTCCATGTTGTCTGACCATTCCATAATACCCATACTTCCTCTATATCTAACAGAGTGGGAGCTTACGAATTCAATCAAGTTAACAAGATAATTATATCTAAAAGAGCAGAAAGCTGTCGGTTCATCTTATGCCAGGTGGTTTATCTAAATGTATAAAATTTTTATATGTATTTTCTAACATGTATGTAAAAGCACTAGATAGTCTTCAATCATATATCTAATATCAATTTCATCTTCAATATTTAAAGATAAATATGTAAAAACTCATTCATATACAAATATATAGTTTTTTATCTGAACCAATAATTTAACTTTTTTTTTTGAAATCATATAAAGCCAAACCCGATCCGCAATATCGAACTCAACCCGAATTCAATCTGAAACAGAGATTTAACACAACCCGAAGCTGGTCGTGTGAGTTCGGCTAAAGTCTGGTTTCCCGACCGATACAGGACTCTATTTCTAATATAATTAGGTTTCATAAAATTAGATAACCATGGTAAATAATTGATGCTCGCTAGCCCAATTTAGTCGAATTTAAAATTAAGTGTTTGGATGCTATGTATTTCGCGTATTACAGTGAACGTCTTTAAATATGACTTGTTTGTTCCTTCTTTCAAAAAGCATATGGAAATAATCAAGGAATGTAACTTACGAGTTCGCAATGTGGAAGAAGATGAACGCGAAACACTGCTGGAACTTTTGTGCGTCCCAAGACCAGAAAAAGAAGAACATCTTAGAGAGGTATTGCACGTTTTTTCTTTTCTTGCATTATTTGTTTTGAAATTCTTAGTGTTCCATGCTGTACAACTAGTAGTCACCATGCATTACCAGAAAATATATATGCAGAACAATCAATATCAAAATCAATCTAATTTTATATTTAAAAAATCATTAGTTAAAATTGTAAAATGTTTCAGATGGTGTCCTGTATCACTTGAAAATCCATTTACGTCAAAATATTTAATATATTTTTTAACGTTACGTAAGTAATAATTATAACGTAAGCACCGTATAAATTTTTATAGGGTGCCTCAGTCCATCTAGTTATTTTAATTACAGCTTTCTTCTAATCTAAAAAATAAAACAGTATAAAAATTCCGTTTTCCTACAATCAAAACCTACTGAGTTATGATACTTTAAATTGCATTATTTTGCTCTTCTGGCACCAAAAGTGAATTTTTCCGTCTTCCCTAATCCTTGATCGTGAAAGGACATAGTACTTCTGTCCAATTATTGCAAAGATTGCAACGCTGCCACCTTTATCTTACGATTGTTTATGTAATTATTTACTTTTTAATCATTATTAAGTTAAAAGCAATTATACTGTCAGATATTTTATTTAACAATTTCTTAACTCTCTTAAATTCGAAAATTTCATTATGATATTAAGTATTTTTTAAAATACTCTTAATGCAAGTATCAAAAATCATACCTTATATTTGATAGTATATGAGGCGCTTCTTTTTTATTTTCATTTATTCACTATGGAACTAGCATTTTTTAATTACTTGAGCTGCCCAGGCCACCTAAATTCAAGGTGCCAAATAGAGTCTCCAATTTCAAGTCTCAGAACAATACAGATAGACCATAGATTTAGGATTAATTATATTACTATATTACTATATTTAGTTACATTACTACATCTATGGGTGAAACATAATTTATAGTGGGAATGTTTTATAAAGCTAACAAATAAAGTAAAAACGGTTGCCTATTGCCGAACATGCAGATTGATCAAAGATGGATGCGATTCAGACGTTTGAAATGTCTTAAATTCAGACACATACACTAAGACACTTTAAAATATCTGAAAATTGAACACTCCATTTTAAGACACTTATATGTCTGAATTTAAAACATTTCAGTTTACGGTGTTTATCATAGTAAAACATAGTAAGACACATAAGTGTCTTAATTTCAGGCACCTATGATGTCTGAAATCTCATATTCAGACACTTAAATGTCTTAATTACTTTTTCAGTCGCATATGTGTCTGAATTTAAGACGCCTTTATTTGCAGTGTTGAACATATTCAATGCTTTCTAGGTCAGATATAGTGTTTGAAGGTGTCCCGATTTTTATTGGTTTCAAAATTCGCAAGCGAAAACACTGAACGGGACGCCCAAAGTCTCGATTATTCATGATGCGAAACTTCTTTTAAATTTCATTTAGTGCTAACAAAAAAAAAATTTAGGCCCCTAGCGATTCCGCTTTCATAGACTGTTACTAAAAAAAATAACGGTATCGTTGTAATCTAAAACTTTCTCACCTGAGTCGTGAATTCTACGCTTTTCTTATGGCTGATCTCGCTCAAGGTGTATTTACTTCGAAGAATATGAACACTGTTGGAGGAGACAAAACATTTAATAAACGAAAACTAACACTAAAACCGGTACATAAACTATCTTTAAACATCTTCAATTTTAAACTTCGTACATCTCGTCTATAAAAAATTAATAGAACAACAAATGACATAAAAATTAAATCGTTAACAAAAATGGGTCACTTTAGTTCACACGGCTTGTTTTTTTTCTTCGCACCAAAGAGTTTGGAAATTGAGTCGGAAATTACAACATCCTCCGACCCAAAAAGATAAGTTATTCTTTATAGTTGTCAAGTTCCAAATCTGCTGTAAATCCCTCTCCGCTTTCTTGAAGGTCTCAGCATTGTCAGTGTAAACAATCTTGCAATTTCCACGATGTGAGAGGAATCTTTGAAAGGCCATTACAAATTCGGTTGTTGTTAAATTCATAATAATTTCTAGATGCACTGCTCTTACTGCTGCACATGTAAATCAAACAACGTAAATCTTGGTACCCTTTTTGAGGTATAAGGGACCTAGGAAATCTGCTCCTGTCACTTCAAACGGTGATGCTTCTTTAATTCTATCTGGAGGAAGGGGTGCAATGTCTTGGCATCAAGATTTAGTGCTGAATTTTTTTTACAAATGATACATCGCCTTAGTATACGTTTTACTTGTTGCTTAACTTTTATAATCCATAAACTTTCTCTTAATTGGGCGAGTGTTTCGGCAACTCCAGCATGAGATACTTCTTCATGAGCTCTTCTGATTTGAAGATCTGTAAAATAACTTTTGCTAGGGAGGATAATTGGATGGTGCTTCTGAATAACTCAAATTTGAATTCTGGAGTCTTCCTTTTAATCGCATGATTCCATCTTCATCTAAGAACGGATTAAATTTAGAATTTTTGATTTTCTTGGGATTCATTTCTTCTTAAACAATGCTTCTCTTTCTTCTGGAAAGTATTTCTCTTGCATCTGTTTTATCCAATATTTCTCGGCTTTCAGCATTTCTTCAACACTCAAAGGTCCTGAAAGTTTACTTACACGTATATTTGTATTGTTTGCAAATCTGAATGTCCAACAGGTGATGCGAAGCACTCTAGTCAATGTACTGTTATTTTCAATTTTAAAAATTGTATTTTCTTCTTGAATCACACAGCTAATTTGGAGAATTTTTGTTTTCTTTGATGATCTTTTCTCTACTTCGACACATTTGATATAAATTTCTTTCGTTTCTTGAGGCCAAAATGTTTCATTTTCTTTCAGCCACTTGGGACCGTTAAACCATGCTTCATTTTTCAAAAATGATTCTGCTTTTTCACCTCTGGTTAACAGGTCGGCTGGATTTAACGAGCCAGGGCAATGCGACCACAAGTTTGGATTTGTTTTTTGCTGTATTTCTCGAATCCTATTATGAACAAATGGCTTCCATTCTTCAACATTTCCTCTGATCCAATGCAGGACAATCAATGAATCTGTCCAGAAATGTAGACTAATTTTCATTTTTTTTTTAAAGACATTGATTAACATAGGCTGTTAGTCTAGTCCCTACTATTGTGCTCATTAGTTTCAATCTTGGCAGAGATAATTTCTTGACTGGAGAAACTCTGACTTTGGAAATGACAAAACTAGTAAATATTTGTTCGCTGACACGATATCTTAGATATACAACAGATCCGTAAGTATTGGAACTTGCGCCGTTAAAACAGTGTAATTGTAGATCTTGAACCGCATCTTTTGAATATTCACCAAAATAATGTCTTGCAACCTTTGTAGCTTCAATAGAACTTAGTTGCTTGCACCACTTAATCCATTTATTGTGCATATCTTCATTCAATTCATCTTCCCAATTCAGACCTTCTTTCCAAATTTCTTGTATAAGAATTCTTGCAGTTACAGTAAAAGGGTTTAAAATTCCTATGGGATCATATATTCTTCCTATCATCTTTAAAACTTCTCTTTTGGTTACACCGTTATTCTTATCGTCAAATTTCAAAAGATTCTGCAATTCAACTTTCAGATAATCTTCTTGGGTATTCCATTTATAGCCTAGAACCTTTGTATAAGCAGAATTTTGATGAATAGTTCCTTCTTTTAAGTCAAATTGCGATTGAAGTCTTCCGGAATTTGAAGTCCACTTGCGCATATTGAAATTAGCATCTTTCAAAATGGTCTTAACCTCAGCATATACCTTCAAACCTTGAGATTCTTCATTCACACCAGTGAGTAAATTATCAACATACAGACAATCATTAAGTAGATCAAACGTTTCTGGAAATGTAGATTTGTATTTACTGATATGATGTTTTATCGTTGCAGATAACAGAAATGAACTAGGCTTCGCTCCGAATAAAACTCTGGTCATTCTTAATGTTTTCAACTTTAAATTTGAGCCTGGATTAGGCGAATTTCCCATCCATAAAAATCAAACAGCATCACTATCTGCAGGATTTAAACTAATTTGCAAATATGCCTGTTCAATATCGCCAGTGATTGCAATTTTATGTAATCGAAACCGAAGTAAAACATCAAGTATACCTGGATTTAGATATGGGTCAGCATATAAAGAGTGATTCAACGAAATAGATTCGGAAGAATGGGAAGACGCATCGAAAACGGCTCTAAGTTTGGTAGTTGCTTTGTCTTCACGTATAATTGCTTGGTGAGGCATATAGTAAGATACTGGGTGTGGCTCCGAATTAACAACATCTGCCATTCCTTTCTCTAAATAATTATCTATAACATTGGCATATTTTTCATAGAATTCTAGACATTTCTCAAATTTCTTATTTAAACTATATAGCCTTTTTCTCGCTAACTCATAATTATCCGTTAATTCAACAACTCTTTCATTCCAGGGCAACTGAACTTGGTACACATTATTCTTAAATTTAACAGTTTTATTATAATTTTCCAAAACTGCATTCTCTTTAACAGATTGTTCCTTTTCTGGTTTTATCCCCATAGTTTCTAACTCCCAGAAAGCCTTTAAAGTATTATTTACATCGATATTCCTATCAAACTCGACATGCTGCGAAACAGTTTTCATAACACTAATTGAAGTTTGTAAAATATTAGCATCTTTAGACGCAGTAGAACCATTAACAGTCCATCCTAAAATTGTTTCAGAAAGTACAAGATCATCTGAAAGCCTACTAAGCTTCCCTGTTACCATTTTCCAATAATAATCACTTCCGATCAAAATAGATAATCGAAAATATTTTGAATCTCCATAGGTTCTATCAGCTAATTGCAATTTATTTCTATATACAAAATCTCATATTCTCTTCTTGGGTACGGCAAGTAAAGCTTCACTAATTTCAGGTGTCTCTAACACTTCAATCGTAATACTTTTATTCAGCATTTCGGGATTTTTCAAATGAATTCTGTATCGCTTACGTTTCTGATTTATCGCGGCCTTAGAGTCAAAAGCGTGAGTTGTAACATCTTCTTCTCCCACTACTTGTAAACCTAATTTTTCTGCAACGTTACTCAGTATAAATGATCTCTGCGACCCTAAGTCATACAACAGACGTAATTTCGATTTATGTTCTTTTCCAATAGCTAATGTAGTAGCGGTTTGCAAATAAATATCTCGTGTTACGTTCCCATTTTGAATTGATGAAACCCACTTTCTTTCCCCTTTATTCTCGCTTTCTTCACAAATCACTGAATTATGCCTCGAAAACAAAATTTACATCTAATTTTAGACTTACAATTTTTAACTAGGTGAAATCGTTTCAAACATAAGAAACATTTTGCTTGACTCTTTATAGTATTTTTCTTCTCTTCTATAGTTTTAGAACAAGTTTCTATATCGTGGCTTTCTGAACAGAATATGCATTTATTCCCAACGTTCGTATTCAAAGTAGCTGCAGTAGGCATTTTGTGCTTAAATGATTTACTATTAACAAAATCCCTATCTGAAAATTCTTTTTTTACAACTATTTTGTTCCCAAATCTTCTGTCGTCATCTGATTCTTTCTTGCCAAACGAAAATGTGCGATCTCTTGTTTCGATTTCCGCTCTCAAATAATCTAATAGCTTTGAAACATTCCACGATTCTGCTTCATTTTTATTTTCTCTGTTATAATTCAACATCAAACTATTCGGTGTTAACTTTGTTATTATAGGAAATAATAAACTTCCATAACTTTCTAACTCGATTCCTAATGATTTCAAACTGCGTATATGTATTTCGCAAGTATCATACAAATTGCGCAATTCTTTCACATTAGAAGAATTACGGACGGGTGGCAAATTTAATAACTTATTAATGTGAGACCTGATAAACATCTCCTTTTTTCCGTAGCGACTCTCTAAAATATTTACAGCCACATCCTAATTTTCTTCAGAAACTAATAATCCTTGGATGGCAGTTTGCGCCGATGATTTTAGAAGACTTTTCAAATATGTAAATTTATCTATTTGCTTATTTCATCATTGTCATGGATAGCTGATTTAAACTGACTGTAAAATTCTTGCCAGTTCTCTAAATTACCATCGAATTTCTCAATGATCAGCTTAGTCAGAACCTATGTTAACGCGAACCTTAACGCGAATCCTATGTTTGGCCATAAAAGGCAAATTGGCGTTCATATCATTAGGGGCAACCGCCAAATTTGAAGCGACATTACTTTCCTCTTTCTGTAAATCCTTCATTTTACGATTTAATTTAGTTTTAACGGAAATAAACTTTTCCCTATACTCTTGGTTGGATTAAAATTCCGACTCTAAACTTTTTAAATCTTTTATTTCTCCCTCAATATTTTTACATAATTCAAGAAATTTATTTTCTTTATCATTAATTTGTACTAACGACTCTTAACCAAAGCATATCAATTGTACGATTCCGTTTTCAAAAGATTAATTTTTTTTATACCCTGATTTAGACGCAACTCTCTCGCTTTTGTTGTTGTTGTTGTTGTTGATTTCTTGTCCCGCTTTTAGAATATAGTGGACTTGGCAACACTATAGTCAGATACCACGTGTTTTTGACGAACGCTGTCACCGAGAGGAGTGATCAATGAAGAAAACCACATATTACATCAGCAACCATAATGTCACCAAGCCCTTTTCAAGAAAGAAAAGAAGAAGGGACTTTCCACCACACTGTCTGTTGAGATATATATCTCCGTCACCTTTCTGCACCGTTTTTACTCGTATTTGATATAACCAAGGCCTGATTATGCAAAAGACAAAAGAAGCACAAGTTTTCCCTCTAAAATTTAAGAGTCCCCAAAATGTCTGTAAAAGGAGGCCTCAATTTCCCAATTTTATTTTTTCTTACGCCTTTTTTTTTTTTTTTTGGTTTGTTTGGAGTCAAAGGTTTACCTAATTTCCATCTTACTTCATCAGGAAACTTATCTCACCAGGAAATCTTAATGGGACCGATAGGCTGTTAACCAATCATATGACATTCTGATGCCTTTACTGGTTAGATACCACGAGGGTAACGGAACGTACAACTAACTGTATATACTGCAAGTATACTCCATTTATATTATAAACTGGAAACTTTAAAAAAAAAACTGTTTAATGAGGTATGTGAGCTAGACTAAGCCACTCCTAGAAATGATAGTTGTTGCATTGATTAGTTTCCATGTGTGTAGAATTTAGAAAAATTTTCCGAATAACCGGGGTCTCAAAATGTTACTGTGCTACCCGTAGCTTCGGAGGTTACTCGAGCGTAGGGTATAACAATGGAGCTAAGAATAAAGGCTTTATTTATAGTTTCATATATATATATATATACTCTCTTAAAAAAATTCAGCGATTTTAACTCCGACTGAGTGTATTTTCACTCCTTTCCAGTATTGAAAATGCACTTATCCTATAGGAGTGAATTTCATCCATCTTGCGGAGTGGTTTTTTTCATTCCTTTTTGATAAGCTGTTTTCGCTCTTTTTTCGACTAAATTAATAGGCAAAACGAGTGACTGCACTCATTATTGACAAGTCATTTTTAAACCCCTTTTTTTTGTCAAATTTAATAGGCAAAATAAGTTATTTCCCTCTTATTTTCAGAATTTTTTTTATAATTTTATTTTTTAACATATATAACTCCCCAGTTTGCAAAATGTATTATTTTTAAAACTCCATTTTGATCCAGATGCAGAAGAACAGAAGAAATTTTGTTTTTCATTTCCGAAAGATAAATTAAATAATAATAATAATAATAATAATAATAATAATAATAATAATAATAAAAGAAGGTTCGCGCTATAACAAGACACGATTTTTTAACTTGTCAATATCCTGAATTACGCTGTTTTTACTTTATCTTTCTTATTATGGTTTTCTTCTTTTTAGTATTTTCACATTGTATATATAATTTTAACGTTATTAGTTTTAATCCGGAAATGTCGATTTGTTTAATTATTTCTGATATTATTATATGTTCTTAATATATTTTACTTATATGACACAGATAAATAATTATGGAACATAGAATTCATGTGTTACATAACTGCAGACTTTTTTTTAGTTAAACTTTTGAATATGAACAGATCGAAGTATAACACAAAAATAAAAATTCACAAAATCATAATTAAAAAAAAAACTAGTTGTGTCATAAAATAAATTAATCATATTTTTTACTAATCTATTATTTTCTGATACTTTTTTAAATTATCTTTTACATTTCGTACTATTTACATAATACTGTGTCAATTAAAAAAATAATAAATAAAGTGTAGATGTGTACAACTATCTAACTGAACACAATTTATTAAATACTTGTACTTACTGAAACATAAAAAAATAGAACATATATTATAAGTTAATAATAATTTAATAATTTTTATAATCATGGGCTGTGTTCCGCAAATATTTCTGAGTGTCATGAGCAAAGTAGTATATTAATAATCAATAATATAAGCACAAAATGATATATGTTTAATAATGTAAATACCAATTAGTGTAATTTTACACAATTTGAATACGAGAAAACTACATATCTAAGCGTATTTTATTGATTATAAAAATTATGGAACAGTTGCATTAAAAAAAAAGAAAAAAAAGTAATTTAAGAAATTCATGTTTCCGGTTTTAAAGTAATAACGTTAAATAACGCAAAAATCATACATACAATGTGAAAATACAAAAAGGAATGCCGAAGAAATTACAAGAAAGATGAAGTAAAACAGCGTACTTTACCTTAGAATTTTCAGTATTAGTAAAATCCTAGAATCGCCGGTAGCCATCTTGGTTTTAGCTGGGAAACGAAAACGAAATTTATTCAGTTCTTTGTGATGATTGCCCCCTACCCCCTGCTTTCATAGCATAATCCATCTATCTTATTCTATACCATTTTTAAACCAATCAAATTATAATTGTAATATTGTTTTTATCATGTAGGTAACGCTAACCTTTGACGTTTGAAACAAACAAGCGACTCCCTTTTCAAAATGGTCTCCCTTTGCCAAACTATATATCGCGTTACACGATTTCAACCAATGGGGAAGCTTCTTACACCGCTCTTTTAGAGATATTTTTCTGTTCCGATCTGAAATGAGTGGTCCTGGGGATGCTACTCCTAAAAAGGTTATTTGGCAAACCAGTTTTTTGTGGAAAATGTCTCTTTTTGATAAAACAGATACTCAGAAAGAACAAAAACATGCGTAAAACTTTTCGTCCTTTTGTTGAGTTAATAATTCGTTCTTTTGAATTAAGAGTGTATATATGTATATATAACACTTCTAACTTTGATGAGGAAAAGTACCTCTAGTTCCAAAAGAAAAAGCAAAAATCAATAAAAACAGGTCAGTGCAAAAATCAATGAAATCAGGTCTAGCCCGGCCTGACTCAATTTCTACAAAAAATTTCAATGTTTCTTAACATACAATTAAGATTAATTTAAAGAATACTTCATACATATTTATTGTAAAATTTTACAGTATAATTTATATTACTATATATGTTCGTAAGTCATAGAATACAGAATAGCAAAATTAATGATCACTTAGACTCTTAGAGCATTACATTCAAATAAAGACTCATTAAAAAAATTGATGTAATTTAGAATAAAAGAAAAAGAGATGGTTGAAAACATTCTAACTTTTAGAGCTGTATAGTAAAAAGGTAAATCTTTGAAAAAAAAAAGAATTTGTCGTGATTTATTAAAGTATATTTCCAAAGATTACATTAACAGAAGTTCATTATCAACAGTATTACTATTTTCACAAAACAAATTGCCGCCCAACGCGATCCATATCCATGAACAATTAAGTCCAGTTCTAGCCCAGCCCACCTCAGCCTGAGTATGTAGACAAAATGTAAGCCTGATCCCTGTCTAGCCCGAGGCTGTTAAAAAAATTAAACCCGGGTTCAGACCAACGCCCCATAGATATAGATCCCTTTTCCAGGGGCGTTGTTCAGACACGATGTAACTGTCCGATGCTGAACTCTACGTTGGGCATGGTATATTTCTGCACTGATGTTATCAAACTAGCATCGGTTCATGCAGCACATTTATACTTATTCTTGCCCCAGAATTGCCATTCCCTTGAATATTGTTCATTTTTTATCAGCCGGGTTTGATCCTTTAAAATTCGTTATATCGGGTCAGTCGGCCGGTTAATGTTTTTATAGGTCCAATCCATTTATTTTTCTCTCAACCCGGCCCATTTATTTTTTTATCAGGACGGCCAATTTATTTTTTATCATGTCGTCCCGGTCCATTTGAAAGTTTTCCTACATTTTGCTATGGATCTTGCGCCAGGCCCTGGACCGTGCAGACCTCTAGCGTAAGCCCTGTATCCGACGAAAAATAAATCAAGTGTAAGAATACCTCCGACATGTAGAGCGGGCTCTTTATTTTCCCGTATTCCATATACAACGTTTTATCGCAGCTGATAACTTATAAATTATTCTGATTTAGAAATATTAAGAAGCGTAAAGACTTTGGGACTATTTTGAACACAATAATATTTTAAAGCTATTTTTTAATGTACAACTCTAAGAAATATAAAATGTAGTAAATATAGGGGAGGTAGGGGTAATTAAGATCACTTTTTGACAATTAACTGCAGAAAACGAATTGAACTACATACTAATGTTATATATAATTTTACTCAGTAGGTGTTTGTCTCTTGAAATGTGTAAAGAATAATTTTCAGTTTGCCATTTTCCCTGATACAAGTGAATTTTTTAAAAATACCTTTTTGATTCCAATTTTCCCATAAAATGGGGTATTTGGGATCAGTGGTATTTTCTCTCATGCCTTACAAGATACACAATCGTAACAAGATAGGTAAATGGGATTAAAAGATCTCGGTGCGGGCTTTGCAGCAAGGTATTTTTCGTTTTACAACTACAACGTTTCTTAGAGATACAGTGTATTATAAAGATAAATACGCTGAAAAAACGTTTTCTAAGGGATTTTCAATATTAATATATTTTACTCTCTGCCTACAAAACAAAATCAAACGCAAAATTTTCTATTGGAAATTAATAGCCTTGTTGAACTACTAAAGAACTAATTTTTTAAGTTAAAAAAATCTTTTTATTTTTCAAAATAACATGAAATTCAAGCAACGGGGGAAAGGATCAGTCAAAACTCTATGTTGTGAAGGAGGAAAATTTCATTTAAATTGAAAGTGTTGAGGCCTAATTAATGCTAAAACATGCAGTCAAGGCTAAAATTTGCGATCCCAATTTATCTTTAACCCAAAACTCTATGGTCTTATTTCCCCCGAAAAGGCTATTTCTGGGGTAATTAGAATCATGCAGATTATTAACATTATTATTCATCTGTTGCAAAACGTAATCATTTCCTCTTAAAAACATTTTTTTTCTAAATTTAAATCCATAGCTATATTTCAATATTCCTACTTTTTTTTTTTTTTACAGAGGACCTTTTTAACTAAGACATTCTCACTTTGACGGACAATGTTTTTCTTTGTGTTCTTGTGTTCTGGGAAAACAGTGATTGCTTCTACAGGAACATACATTTTCACTCCAAAAAAAATTGCACATTTAGAATATTAGTCAGACTTCATAATTTGCATGGTGCATTTATTTTATCTGTTACAGATTGCCCCTGAAATGCCCCTGATCCCAATTACCACTGATCCTAATTACCCCTACCTTCCCTAGGAAAATTAATAAAATATTATTTTCAATTAGTTGTTTTAATTGTTGTTTTACCAAATTTTAATATTTTTTTTAATTGCGTTTAGCTGCGATTTTGATCAAAATGTTTGACGTATAAACATCAAAATGTTACGTTATACGCGATTTTATTTTTGATTTGACAGATCACCACAAAGTCATTCTGAAATGATCGTGTTAATTAAGAAATTCCTTCACGGCTATTTACTAATGTAATAACTTTACACGTTGTTCCTTGACATTTACACTTATCATAGATCCCAATTCATAAACTCAACAAGAAAAAGATAATATACACAAAGAAGTAAGTTTACTCAATCCACTTAAGTTAATTGAAAACGTGTGAAATTTTAAGAGCATGAAAGAAATGGAACATATCTATTTTTTTAAAAACATAGATATACCAAATGCATGGCTTCCAACCTTCCTTTTTTTAAGTCAAATAAATATATTTCAACCAGAAATTTTATTTTTCTTCTAAAAATAACTTAACATTCCAAAAATATAAGGGAAAAATAAGTCATTTTATTGCTTATCATTATGAGAAAGTTTGTTTTCTTCTTTTTCTCTAAAGATTCTTTAATCATTTTGTAGAAGTTTAAACACTTTCTGATTGAAGATTCAAAGGACATAATCGCTAAGCCCTTCAAATGTTCTTGCTGAATTGTGAATATCGAATTGTGAAATTTTAAGAGCATGAAAGAAATGGAACATATCTATTTTTTTAAAAACAAAGGTATACCAAATGCATGGCTTCCAACCTTCCTTTTTTTAAGTCAAATAAATATATTTCAACCAGAAATTTTATTTTTCTTCTAAAAATAACTTAACATTCCAAAAATATAAGGGAAAAATAAGTCATTTTATTGCTTATCATTATGAGAAAGTTTGTTTTCTTCTTTTTCTCTAAAGATTCTTTAATCATTTTGTAGAAGTTTAAACACTTTCTGATTGAAGATTCAAAGGACATAATCGCTAAGCCCTTCAAATGTTCTTGCTGAATTGTGAATATCGAATTGTGAAATTTTAAGAGCATGAAAGAAATGGAACATATCTATTTTTTTAAAAACAAAGGTATACCAAATGCATGGCTTCCAACCTTCCTTTTTTTAAGTCAAATAAATATATTTCAACCAGAAATTTTATTTTTCTTCTAAAAATAACTTAACATTCCAAAAATATAAGGGAAAAATAAGTCATTTTATTGCTTATCGTTATGAGAAAGTTTGTTTTCTTCTTTTTAATTTACTTTTAATGTGTTTTTATAACGTCTTTTAAGCAAATAAATATTTTAATATTATGATATGATTAGAAATGGGCGTAATTTTGACTTCGCACTTATTTACTTTTGTATCAAATAAGTTTTCGTCTTAGAAAAAACTCCAAAATCACAGACTTTTAAAATAACAAGAAAATCCTAATTGAAATAAATAAATTTCGAAATGCGGTAAATCTATTGTCGCAAGCAAAGAATTCAAGCATTTATAATTTAAAAAAAAGCATGTTTATGTGTGAGTAAGGGAAAAGTACGATGTAAATGGTATCTTGAATCTTCGATGATAGAATTTGACTTAAGTGCTTCCCTTTCTTCACAAAGCAGGCATCCATCTATATCAGATAGTTTTGTGATCTTATTTTGAGTCATTTCTAACAGGTAACCAAGAAAGTTCATGCGGTTTTCATCAGACATAAAAACACCCACAAAACTCTTAAGCACTTATTTTATTTTTCAAAATAACCCCTATTAGCTTCAATTACATGTTCCTAACTAGACACAAGCTTATAAACGCTCTTTTTGAAAATATCTTATTTTTTGAGAGTCCAAAAATTGTTTAGCAGACTTATAGACTTTGTTTCAGTTTCGGAATTGTTGTTCCCGCAGGTGGTTATCCATGATTAAAAACAGGTAATAGTCCAATGGCGCGACGTCCCGAGAGTAAGGCGGATTGAGCTCAAAACTTCCCCTGATCGCCTTCGCCGCATGAGGGCTGGCATTATCGTGGAGGAAAAGAACTCCTCTCATGTTGACCAATGACGGCTGCTTTTGGAGCACAGCAGCTGAGACCCTTTGCAAGTAACGAGTAGATGTCGGCTGTGATGGTTTACTCGCTTTCTAAGAATTCATAGAGAACTATAAAAGCGCTGGTCCGTCAAACACACAGCATTATCTTTTTTTATGAATGTTCGGTTTGGTGCCCAATGAGAATAAACCAGAAGTAGACCAAACATTTATTTCCCGGCCATCATACATGATCCTTTTTTCGTTACATGTCAATATTTGGTCCAGGTACGAGGCTTTGTTGTGGCGTGGCTGCAATGACAAGCACATATTCAACCGTCGGAGATTATTTCCTTCGGACAGAACATGAGAAATCCAGTTGCTGAGTTTCCACGTCGCCCCCAAAGTTATGCACATGTGATCAGATGGTTTCGTTAGGTACTCCAAGCCTGTATGCAAGGCTCCTGACAGTTTTGATGAGGATTCTGCTTGATTTCTTCCACCACCTGGACTCCACTTTCCTGGACTTCGTATAGGGGACGAACGACGAGCATGAAACTTGTCTTCGAGACTCCCGTCTCTGCTCGAAAATCGGCTGAACCACTTTTGAGCGGTCCTTTCACTCACCGAAATCCCTCCAAACTCGGAACATATTCTTCTAGCGGCCTCTGAAGCTTTGTTTCTTAATTTGAACGTAGAGCAAAAAGGCCTTAAAATGTCCTTTGTCAACAATACGTTCTTTCAAAGATTGTATTTCCTACTAAACTGATAGCGAAACATATGATGCACTAAACAACTCTTGACTGAATGAGATTTCAAGGAAATGAGCAGATATGACATCATCAGAATCATTTTGATCACATCTATGCAACAAACGTGCTCTCAAAAACCGCACGAACTTTCTTGGTTATCTGGAACTGTCAATGCCACTTTCTGATCTGCTATACATTTTCTTATGTCTTTTTTGAAATTTTCTAAAGAATCCGAATAAATTTCAATAATGCTGCTTTATCAAATACTGGATTAAGCATTTCATTCAAAGGCTTTTTTTTTTTTTTTTTTTTTTTTTTTTTTTTTTGTATTTTCTAAAGGTTTGTCTACAGATTTAATTTTTTTTTTCTTTTTTGCGTAAGCACATTTTCCGAATCTTGAGTAAAACTTTACACCAAGGTCTTCGGCAAGTTCACTAGAGTCAATCAAGCCTTCATAAAAGCTTTTACCTTGAGTGGCCTAGTTATAAAGCTTTTGGTTTGAAACGCTGTCCTGTTTAAAAAAAAAAAACATCTTTAGTATCGCTCTGAGTTTCTTTACTCATATAATCTACTTTACAGGCTAAAGAGTGTCAGAAAACTAGCGAGGCCAGAAGTTCGTAATTTATCGTTTGAGTGACTAACGATTGAGCATTAATTTTTGCTTGACCATCATCATTGTTAACTGAACTGTCTTACTGCGTTAGAAAATTCATCCGCTTGGAATCATATAGATTTCATATTTTCCATTCAAAATCCTCATCATATTTCAGAAAGAATTTTACAGACAGATCTACAGCATACTTTTAAATATTTATCTTTTAGGAGATGATGTAATAAAAATGTTACGTATATTGCAGAGTTCCAAAGAAAGTCTTTGCATATAAACATGTCTTGGACGCGTCTCTCAAACCTAAATTGTGTATGTGACATGCCCATGTGATTTAACCCTCGCGTCACCCTGAGCATCATGTGAGGCTCCTACTTCAAATTGCAATATTTGAAAAAAAAAATATTTTTTGTTAATTCCAGCACCTAATAGTGATAGCATATGTCAATACATTTACTATTATGACTTTACTTATGTTTCAGCATTTAATAATAATAATATTAATAAAAGTTTTATTAATTATTAGTAAACCGTTGGCGTTTCTTTTAATTCAAACATATGTTTCACTCTTTAAATTTAAATTAGGGACTCCTTTTTCGAATTAGTAATTTGTGATAAAAGATAAAAAATACTACTAAATTTTTTATGTTTGTTTAATCTGGTTGTAATACGACATTTTCCAAACGTCTTAAAAAATTCTTCCTTAGACTATTTTTAGATGAAAAACACGCAACATAACTACATTCGTTAGGTTTCTGTAAAGAATACATTTGTTAAATTTCAGTAAACTGTAACTTCTGTGATTTCGATAGCTACTTTTAATTTTGTTTGCGTAAAAGTAATTTTTCCCAAAATTGGAAAAAAATTCGGCGCGGAGAGGGTTAAATAAAGTCCTCGAACTATTCTCTGGATGTTGTTGCCCTCCTGAAATGTAGCCTTTTATACTGATACCGTATCCTTGTCTACGGTTGTCTTCAATATCTACTCTGAATGTGAACAAATTTTCCCGTGCTACTTACTCCCTACCACTAAAAATTTAACAAACTCTTTACATACACGTTATATACCATCAACTATATATCTAATTACTGTTGTCATTTGTTCCTGATAACCCTTTGTGCTATTTCTGTTTTTTTTTGTTTTTTTTTTTACTCTGAGCTTTGATGACTCAATATTCTGCAATATCAAATTTCTTGAAGGAGAACGAATCGCATCCCTGTAGTAATTACGAAAAAACAAAAACTCTGATATTACTAGATTCTTATAGTAAATAAATTTCATAAATATAATGACATTATGAAAATATTTAGTGCCCAGGTACAGTGACAGGTCCCAAGTGCTCATGGGATAGTCAAGCTATGGGTGCAATTGAAAGCAAAAAAAAAAAAACTATATTTTAATAGATTTTACTTTATTTTTTCAATGTAAAAACTGTTTGAATTTTCTTCCTTTTTTTCAGGTTACCGAATGTATAGATGAAAGTTTTAAAACAAGAGGGGTAAGTATAAATTTTAAGTATATATCACAGCATTGCTAGTGGGCTATTTTTTTAATTAAGATTTCTTGATTAGAACAACTTTTTTGAAATAGTAAATAGCCCCCTTATTTTCGCCTTAATTAATATGTCATTAAATAAGGCGAATTTTACCATTTGCAAAAAGTGGTGCCAATCAGGAAATCTGAATTTTAAAAAAGTAATCCACTGGCAACATTTATATCTCATGATCGAGAAATCAGAAATTTTGTGAAATCAATAATATACAAATAACTGAAGACATAAAAATGCCTTTTAAGCTGCTATCACACGTATCTATCGTAGAGTGGCAATATCAGATGTTTCTTCATAAACAGGTTTTTTGTGACGAAAATAGTCGAAAACACACCATGTCATAGTTTACCTCTCGTAATTTCATAAAAGACTAATCACCCCCTATTTGTATCTTCTAGAATAGATATCAGCTCGAATAGCACCAATCACAGAAGTTTAAAATTAGTTCTTCTCAGACTTTCCATTACTTTTGAAACAATTAGCGGCCATTACTTGCCAGATGTTTCGTATGTTCTGATTTCATTTTAGGATTCTGTTTAGGCTTGAAAATAACCCTATTTGCAGTGTGAAAGAACCGTTCGAATGAAGCTAGAGGCAAATAGCATGTGTTTCAAATCATATGATAGTACGTGAGATAGAAATTTTACACAGAAAAGGATGGAAATAAAGCTAAACGTTTTGTAAAGACAACAAAAACTAATGCCAGATTAGTTCTATATTTTATAAACAGATAACGTTTTGAGTTACAGATTAGATATCCAGCAAATAAAAAGAACAACACTGGCTGAGGTTATTTCTGAGACAGGCAGCGAAAATCGTTCTCTGTTCTATAGATACAATTCCACCGCCCATTATTGAAAAAGTGCAGCGACTGCTGCGCTCATGTATAGGCGAGAACATTGTCCTAAGTCAATCCTTTCAGCATGCCTGGCAATCTCTATTTCCAGAGTTACTATATTGTGATGCTACTTGTATCTATGCGGATACTTGAAGTCAAAGTGTATAGCATCCAGCTCCCACCTTCACCAAAAATTTATAATTTTTTTTAGACTTGGCAAACACAAGGCTTAGTTAGGAAACGTCTGATTTTTTTTTCCTTTTTTATTTCAAATTATATACAGTAAAACATGAAAAAGGAAAGCACGAAAAAAAATCACAATTTAGCAAATTTCCATCTTGATAGGTATAATATTAATAATCCTTTCGTAGGCCAATAAAATATTAGTTTGCATTATTAGCAGGTTTTGTTTTTGCTCTATTTAAACTCTGAAGCAATTGTGTAGCTCAAGATAATAGATTTTTATTAAAATTAAATAAAATATACTAATAATGCACTTTTCTTTTGTTAACTGTTTTCCCATTATTTTTAATGGTACTAAAACAACATTTGATGTATTTAAGAAAAATAAAATAAGTATAATTTTTTTTTCTTTACAGATTGATGCCCATGAACCTTTCGAACGGACTGTTGTAAGTGATTTTCATTTGAATAATAATACAACGAGATTTACATGGTCCAGACACAAAAATCTCATTTTTTTTTTTTTTTTTACTTTTTTAGATTACAAAATATTCTGGAGCTTCTACAATAAAGTGACGCAAACGACACAAAAATACTATATTTAGATCGAAATTTAGCTCTTTTCAATTTCTACTATCTGAGATAGCAGCACACGTGTGTTTTGTCCAAAATTTTTTCTATTAAAATTAATATATCTAATTTTCTATAAAACATAAATCAAAGAAACGTTGTAGAAAAAAAATTTCATGAATATTTTTTATTTTGAGCGAAAATTTTGAAGGTATTATACTTGTTCTAAAAAATATTTTTTAAATCTTCTTTTAATAATTATTAATTTTTATTGTTGCTAGTCCTAAAGAGAAATCGATAATATTTTTCTTACTAGTACCTAAAAATGAAAGAAAGTATGTGGAAAGATTTATTCTTTTAGAAGATATTATATCGAATTATAAACATAAATAAAATAAAATAAAAATTCCCTTTTAATAATTAAACGATTGTTTTAATTAAAGATTTTATATATGAAGAGTAATGTATGTATAAACATACATACGAAAAACGAGAAAGGAATTGTCAGGTTCTGAGAAACATCTGCTATTAGAACTATGGTTCTATATCATTTTCTCTTACTATATTATATATTGTATGGTCTGTGTACTGGGAATTTCAAAGTAACATTCTTTCCTTGTCGGAAACTGGATCCGAGCCGGTGAATTGTACAGCATGGATGAAGGGATAAAGTCATGGAAGGAGAGGGGTTTGCCCTACCTTTTGAGATGTCTGCTGGAGATAGGCAGACAAAAGAATTGCACGAACGAGTGAAAGAGCTGAGAATGTGGTCAGAGTGTAAAAGCCCGGATTTATGTTGGGGGGAAGAGGAGGAGTTGAGAAAAAGCAGAGGGTTTGTAGGAGGCAGTCGTTTCTGCTCGGAGAGGGAGTTGACGCCTGGAGCGCAAGGTGCGAGGTTGTTCCTGTGGATAGCTCTTGTATAGAGCGTAGGGTTGAGTGAGGCGGGCAGAGCTTAGGCTTAGAGATAATGTGTTGGGAGATTAAGAGTAATCTCCGGTAACGCTAATTTAATGAGTGTAGAGTGAGAGTGATATAACGTAGTTTAACAGTACACAGCCACCATTTACTCTATTTAATTTAATGTTGAACCGGATCATCTACATCCGAGTTTTTAAGTGTAAATAGTGTTTTGTGATTTGTAAATAGTGTGTAAATGAATTGTTAATTTAGTTAATTGAAAGAGTTGTTTTCATTTAAACAATCTTCTCAGAGCGTGACCGATATCAGGCAATCATATCGGTGGTGGCAGCATATAAATGGCAAAAGATTTCTTCAAAGTTGTGCGGACTAAGAGGAAACTCCGACAAATTGATGGCAGCGAACGGGATAGAATTGTCTGAGACCAGTGACCAGCGAGCCGTGTTGCAGTGTATTAGTGCCGGAGCATTCGGTGGAATTCTTGCGTGGTAATGCCTGATCGTCGAGCGGAATTTTAGAGAGATAACAACCAAGCGTCGAGTGGAAGTACAGAGTGTGTGTGCCCTATCGTCGTTACAGTGAACCGAATGAGAGTGTTTGTGTCCTATCGTCGTTTCAGCGAACCGATCTAGTGTTTGTGCCCTATCATCGCTACAGTGAATCCAATTACAGTGTGTTACAGCCCGAGTGTTGAATATCATCAAGGTGACTTTAAAGTGTGAAATATTGAATTCATCGTGAAACTACGTGTGAGCATCGGAGTGCCCCAGCAGATAAAGTATAAGGTAAGGTGTTTTGATCATTTCTTTCTGCTGACATTCTCGAACCAAATGTATTTGTTATTGTATAATTAATACTTGATAATTTATGTGCAATCAAATAATTGTTTTCAGATAGGTAGGAGATATTAACAGCCATATTTACTATTGTTTTAAGAAAAGGTCATAATAGCTCGTGCTAAAATTGATTTTCTATTTTTTTTTTTTTTTTTTTTTTTTTTTTACTAATAATGGTAGTGAACAAAATTAATGCACTGTGCTAATAATAGTTGGAAGGAATAATTGAATTTACTTAAATTTAAATTATTATTAATTTAATATTTAAATGAAGCAATACTGTTTTCAGTTTGAAGAGTTGATAACAAACGAGCAATGAACATTTGCTTAGAATTTTAATTGGCTGGAAGTAAATTTCGAAAAAAAAAGGCTCACAATAGAAAAAAAAAGTGGGGGTTTTGATTTTATTGGTTTTAAGTGTGAGAACCAGTGTTGAATTTGGAAATATTTTATTGAGGATAATTGTAGGAATTTATATGTCTATGTTATACAATTTTTCTTTATGTGGATGTTTCTATTGGCATCAATACTTTTATTCAATTTGCAACGTATCAGTATTATTATGTAAATTGTACGTCATTATCTAACTGTATAAATTGGAATCTGTATTGCATAGTAATCAAATCGAAATTATTGTTTTTACCTTTTTTTTTATTGGAAGTAAATTGTGTGATATCAATGGTTGAGGAAAATCAGGTTATACAGTATGTTAAATTAGAAATATAATACATCGATTATCTGAAAGGTATTAATTAGTATAAGTGGAGGTAACTGTACTAAAGTAGAAATTTAGGAAATATTAATTTAGTAGGTTTAAATATTATTGTATAGTCGTAATAGTAATCGGTGGAAGGTATGGCTTTCTTATTGAAATTAAAAAGGGTGGATCTTCAGATGATAGCCGAAGAATTGGGGGTTGAATTCATGGAAGATGATACCAGAATTCATTCTTAGGAAAAAGATAATGGACAGCGATGACTATGACGAGGGTGTTATTATGGAATTATCTAACACTATTGTTGCGGGACGACTAGAGCTCGAAAAGTCAGAAAAACAGGAAAAATTAGAGCGCGAAAAGTTAGAAAGAGAAGAAAGGCGGAAAAAGTTAGAAAGAGAAGAGAGGGCTGAAAAATTAAGGATGGAACATGAATTAGAAATAGAGAGGCTAAAGATTCAAGGTGCGGCAAATAACTCTAATGGGTCTAGGGAACCTAATAAACGAGATCGGGAAATTTACAAGGTCAAAATGCAGAAAAAACGGAAGTAGAGGAAAATAATAAAGTTATCGCTAGTAATTCAGATATGTTTAAGAAATCCCAATTGGAATGCAAAAATTTAGAGAGAGTTTGGGAATTAGCTAAAATGGATAAAGGAGATTATTATATTGTACATGGTTTATTGTATCATAAAGAGAAATTGTTAGTCGAAACTATTGCGCAATTAGTAGTACCCAAGGTAAGAAAGGAAGAAATCCTAAAATTAGCGCATACTTCGGTATTTGGGGGGCATCATGCAGCCAAGAAAACGTTACAGAGAATCAGGTATTCGTTTTATTGGGAGGGGATGGCGAAAGAAACTAAACTATTTTGTGAGTCATGTTTATAGTGCCAATTGACTAGAGGGGTTAAAGTGAATAATAGAGCCCCTATTTCCCCAGTATCGCGGCCAGAACTTCCATTTTAGGTGGTTAATGTTGATTTAATTGGGCCTATTGATCCTAAAAGTTCACAAGGGCATCAATATATACTAACCTTAATTGATCAGCATACCAGGTGGGCGGAAGCAATACCCCTAAAAAGTTTAACTGCTAAAACAGCGTGTGATGCATTACTTCAAATATTTACGAGGGCAGGAATTCCAAATATAATCGCCTGTGATAATGGAACTAATTTCACTGCCGACTTAACGAAAGAATTTGAGAAAAGGTTAGGGGCTAGTCCACGATTTTCAACTCCACAGTCTAACGGTCTGGTGGAACGTTTTAATTAGACGCTTAAACGTATGTTGCATCATACGATTGGGGAAGAAGGGAAAAGATGGCATAAATAAATACCATTTATATTATGAGCGTATAGGGAAGTCCCAAATTCTACGACAGGAATCGCACCTTTTCAATTATTATATGGTAGAGCGCCGGAGGGTCCTTTATCAGTTCTCAAGTCATCCTGGGCAGGAGAAAATAAGGGGGCACAATTAGATACTATGTCGATTCATGAGTATTTGAATAAACTTAAGGGACGCTTAGAAAGAGCCGCAATTGAGGCAAAATTATCGTCCGAGCTGTAACAAGGCAGAATGGCATATCATTATAACTTAAGGTCGAAAGAAAAAACGTTTGAAGTAGGCGACAAAGTAATACTATTAATCCTCGATTCAACTAATAAGTTATATTCTAGGTGGCAAGGTCCGGCAACTATTGTCGAAAAACGAAACCAGCATTCCTTTATAGTTGAGTTAGCCGACGGGAGTAGGAAGCACGTGCACCAAAATAAAATAAGAGTATTTATTGCTAAGTGTAATATAGTTAATATTGTTTTTGAAGATGATGAGGAATTTGGAGAAGTTGGGGAAATTCCTATTTTAAACCGGGAACAAGAGGTAGAACGGGACATAGAAAGGTTCGAAATAAAAGGGCTATCTAATAGTCAAGTCAAGGATATAAAGTCCATTTTGAGGGAGAATAAAGAGGTATTTATGGGTCCTGTGCGACCAGCGGAAGTAGGAGAGCACCGTATTGATTTTTGAAACCGGGTATGGCAAGGAAAAAAACAAAGTTATATAGTGTACCGGTTGCTTATAAAGAGGAAGTAGATATACAGATTCATGAGTATTAGAATTAAATCTAATCGAAGTGTCAAATGCTGATGCAATTTCGGGGCTACATAGGAAGAGCTGGGGAAAACAGCCAGTTGCTAGTCCATCGGCATCAATGACTAAATAGTGGACAAACCTTAAAGGGGTGTCATCACGTTTTAAACTTTTTTTTGTGTATGTGTAATTGTATTTGAATCTTGTGTTTATAATAGTGTCTTAGCATGTGTAGTTTTTCTGTAATAATCATATTAGTATACGGTTCATTAGAGATGTCAGTAAATAATGTTCAGACACCTTGAAATATATATGTAATAATAATAATGAAGAAACCTGCAAAGAGACTATTGAACTCTTCGGTGATATTACTATATGTTCGGGGAAAATTAACCCCTAAATGGCATATTTTCCGCTAAGGTGGGGAATGACAGGTTCTGAGAAACATCTGCTATTAGAACTATGGTTCTATATTATTTTGTCTTACTATATTATATATTGTATGGTCTGTATACTTGGAATTTCAAAGTAACATTCTTTCCTTGTCTGAAACTGGATCCGAGCCGATGAATTGTACAGCATGGATGAAGGGATAAAGTCATGGAAGGAGAGGGGTTTGTCCTACCTTTTGCCCTACCTTCTGCTGGAGATGGGCAGACAAAAGAATTGCACGAACGAGGGAAAGAGCTGAGAATGTGGTTAGAGTGGAAAAGACAAGATTTATTTTGGGGGGAAGAGGAGGAGTTGAGAAAAAGAAGAGGGTTGCTAGGAGGCAGTCGTTTCTGCTCGGAGAGGGAGTTGATACCTGGAGCGCAAGGTGCGAGGTTGTTCCTGTGGGTAGCTCTTGTATAGAGCGTAGGGTTGAGTGAGGCGGGCAGAGCTTAGGCTTAGAGCCAATGTGTTGGGAGATTAAGAGCAATCTCAGGTAACTCTAATTTAATGAGTGTAAAGTGAGAGTGACATAACGTAGTTTAACAGTACACAGCCAGCATTTACTGTATTTAATTTAATGTTGAACCGGATCATCTACATCCAAGTTTTTAAGTGTAAATAGTGTTTTGTGATTTGTAAATAGTGTGTAAGTAAACTGTTAATTTAGTTAATTGAAAGAGTTGGTTTTCATTTAAACAATCCTCTCAGAGCGTGACCGATATCACGTAATCATATCGGTGGTGGCAGCATATAAATGGCAAAGGATTTCTTCAAAGTTGTGTGGACTAAGAGGAAACTCCGACAGGAATATTTATAACTAGAAAAAGCATATTTTTGTGTCCCGGGAAACTTTAAAAGTTTTCGAATGGCAAGAATACTTCATGATATTTTTACACGTTTTATTATATACAGAGGGTGTCAACACATTTTTCTAACAGTTTTTTACTTTCTATATGATTTAAACATAAATGAAGAAAAACTATATGATATCAGTTCGGAATACGGTTTAATTAGTGTATGCATCATTAAAAATATTCTTTGCTTTAAAATGTTGCTGTAAAATAAATAACTGGTCAAGGGATGTATTTGAGGCATTCTTCCATAATTTTGACTTTTAAGTCCCTCAATTATAATTCTTATTTTAGTACATGTTCTTCGGGTTTTTTTATCTCTTATATTGGAAAATACGTCATTGCATGATTGCATAACAATATTGATAAATAAGTTCTGGACAACGTTGGGGGTCAAAATGTACCATAACATTCTTTACCGTCCTGTGTCCCTGATGCTAATTTTTAAGTTTGGAGCTGTCTGTATAAAATTGTTTCAATAAAAGTAATTTGACATAATTTTTTTCCGAAGCTGGAATTATTGTTTTATATAAATATGTATGTAGCAAAAAATTAACCTGCACGCATTTTTATGGTTAATATTATTTTTTTTTTTAACTCTGTCCCTGGATTTTAGATTCCTTACAGTCTGTATTGCTAAAATTAGGCAGAAAATCACTCCATATGCAGCCACGGAATTTTATTCAACTTTTTTCTCATGCAGAATTATGCTAGAGAATTACAAGTTTACTAAGACTAAGTTTTACTAAGAGTACCTCTTAAAAGTATGTTAGAGAAAAAATAGCTGTAATTCTTTGACAGGAAATTTACTGCAGAATTAAATCTGCATTTAAATATCAGTTTCAAACGTTGTGGCCTTATTGGTAGTCTTTCCGTCCCCAAGATTTATTCCTGCACTTTTAGGGGTAAATTGAAAAAGATATATATTTAGTTCAATGTAAATAACTGTTGCTAAAATCAATGAACATTCTGGCTCACACTTAGGTTTAACATGAATTGCCTAAAAATAGGGGGTAATTTTCTTTACTGTCCCATCCTTACCGTCCCTTCCTTGTCATTCCTGTTCTATTTCACTATTAAATTTATGGCACCATCAAGACAAATTGGTGGGGATACTATCTCACTGGGATAGTACAGTACAGTAATAACCTCTTCGGTCCTTGGGGCCTTATGCGGAGACTTTTTTTAAAAATTCGTAAAAAGTAATAAATAGCATTTTACTGTTTTAAAAACCAAAGCTTCCATTTGGGAAAAGTGTATTTTGTAGAATTCCCGACAGTTTGCAGTACGGTGCTGTGACTGAAGAGATAAAAACACTTTCAAAATGGCAGAAAAGCGGGAAAGTTCGTCTCGGTCTATTAGAGTTGAGAATTTTCCTTTGTTTACCTCAAATAAAAAAAAATATTTTAATTCATTCTCTTTCATTTTTTGGTTTAAGGATAATCATTTAATATAATGCATATTAATTTTAATGTAACGTTACATATTATGTTCGAAAATTTGTATATGTGTATATATTATGTTTGAAAATAAAGTACTCAATCGTGGACCTTTGAATTCAAAACACCACAACCCCTTAAAATTTTCTTTTCAGTAAGCTTACTTGACTCAAGAGAAAATTGAAGCTCTTCTTGCCGAAAGTGATGGAGATCTTTCAGATCATAATGATCCAGAATTTGATGATGAAAAACATTCTGAGAGTGATCCAAATGAGGAATTGACAGAAAGTTATGACCAACCAAATAATATTCCTAGATTTTTTTTAGCTTAAGAACACATTGCATTTTGTTGATAAGCCAATTCAAACGGAGGAGCAGAAAAGGGACAAACTTTTTTTAGTCAGGTCATTCCTAGATTATTTTAGAAAGCAAATATAAACCTCAAACCCAATGTTTGTGCGTCGATGAGCAGATGATTCCGTTTAGTGAAAGATGAACAGCAAGACAATATGTTCCCTCGAAACCGAATCCTGTTGGTTTAAAAAATTTTGTTCTTGCTGCACAAGATGAACTTGTATTAGACTTTGTAATATACACAGGAAAGAATACTGTTCTGGAAACGGATACAAATTTTTAGTGGCTAAGAGGCTCGTAGTGAAACATTTGTTTGATACGGTCCCTGTTGTAACCGAGCCAACCCTACTATTTACTGACAGATACTTTACTGGTCTGAAAATACTACACTATCTGATAGACAGAAATACCTTTCTGACAGGCACAATGATGACCAACAGAACAGAAGGCGTGGCTGCTAGTTTACCGAAAGATAAGGAAATGACAAGAGGGACATCAGCTTCCAAAACAAAAAAAAGATAATAAAGCCTGTTTGGTCAAATGGGAGGATAAAAAATCTGTAGTGCTTTTATCCAGTTCATTTGGAGTAAATTTGGAGCCGGGGTCTTCTTGCAAAAGGTGGTCAAAAGAAGATAAATGCAAGATAGATGTTCAACAGCCATCCATAGTTATGTCCTATAATAAATATATGGGGAGAGTTGATTTGATGGATCTACTAATTTACTACAGAATTTCGGCGAGGACAAAGAAGTAGTCGATAAGAATACTTGCCCTCTTCTTGGTTATAGCAACCTGCAATTCCTGGATTTTATACATCAGGCATTCCAGAAAAAAATTATATCCCTCAAAAAGATATCTTGACATTGCTTGATTTTAAATTGTTTGTAGCGGAGAGTTTAATTCGAGCTGACAACTCCGACGAGAATATACAAGTGAGGGCCCTCATATATGTCAAAAGGTTATTCCTATTCCTGTGAATGACATTAGTTTGATAAAGTTGGACATTTTCCTGAGCATACAAAAATTAAAAACAAGATGAAGTGTCGAAATCCGGGTTGAAAGTTAAATCCCGTGTCAGATACATGAAGTACAATTTGTTCTTGTATCTACAAAATCGAAATTGTTTTTATGAATTTCATACAAAACAAATTTGAATTATATTTTTCATATGTAAATAAATATAATATTCTATCTTTGAGTAGTGTAATGTTATTTTTAACAATATTGCTACATTAAAATCTAAATCTGCATTTTAATTTTGGTGTTTTAGTTCCAAGATACCTTATTGTGTACTTTATCATTTTTTGACATTCAGTACCAAGGTCCCCGATTGGATACCATCTGATTTGCGTATTTAAAATTTCCGAAGGAAAAAATTTCCTGCATATTATTTTTTAATATTTGTATTAAAATAAGAAGAACCATAAATTGTTAGAAAAAAGTTTATTATAAAAGCTGGGAATTGAAGAGGTTAAACATTATTGCTGAACAAGAAAATTTTGTAATTATAGGAACAAGAACATGAAAGTTTAAAACTGCAAATTTAAAAATGCTATTTTTTAAGTTCAATTTCACATGTTTCTTATTCATGAAAGTTAAAATTATCGGAGAATGGTTCACATATGTATTTTGTAATAAATCATAGTTTTTAAAACTTTTAAGTATTGATACCCTCGAAACATTCATGAAAAGGTAAATACCCTGTTTTATTATACTATTTTAATAAAATCTTAGTAATGAATTCTTTCGAAACAATGATCCTATATATTTTTTATTTCTTACCTGTGTGAAAAGCCTTTTCTTCTATGGTAGCAACAAAAACTAAATTAGTTGAAAATAATTTACTACTGTGTGTTTCGAATGTAAATAGTCATGTAGTAAAGCTTCAAGCGTAAATAAATGCAGTCGTGTATTAATACACGCTTACGTTTACTTATCAGACTACATTGGCATCAATACCAATTATGTAATATTTTATTATTATTATTTAATTACAGATGTTTCTTGTACATAAACATTTTATTTTTTCGGATTGATTGCAGCCTCTCGTTATCTGTTCGCGACCAACAGTTGGAGAAACGATGTTCTAAATATTTAATTGTAAATACACTGGTTTCCAAAAATTAAGGAAAAACAACAAAAGCAGAGATTACTCAAAATGTTACAAGTAGATTTTAATAAAACTGAACCACAATGGTATAAGGTATAAAATATTTTAAAGTATAAAATAACAATAAAAGAAATTATCAGGCGATTGTGGTGTTTCAGAAATTAACACAATTATAAAATAAACAAAATAAATGTGTCAGTTTGTTATAGGAAAAATATGTTAAATAGGGAGTATGATCACCTCTAGAAGCAATACAGCACATACAGCGATGTGTAATACTCTCAATTATGCGATCAATAAGTTCGCTGGGAAGTGCGAGCCATTGCTCTTGTAAAGCACTTGTAAGCGTGGCAAGGGCCTGAGGAGGGGGATTGAGAGCAGCGACAAGTCTTCCTAAAGCATCCCAAACATGCTTGTTGGGGTTCAAGTCCAGTGATCGAGCTCGCCATTCCATGCGCTGAATTGTTTGGTGCTGAAGATATTCTTCTACGATGTGAGCCCTATGCGATCTAGCGTTATCGTCCTGTAACAGGAAATCATTACCTATTTCACCGGCATAAGGGCACACACAAGCATCAAGAATGTCATCTCTATAGACGTGAGCATTCACAGTTCCACGTGGAAAGACGTGGAGGTCTGTACGTCCACCCAAAGAGATACCATCCCAAATACAGACACTGCCTCCTCCATACGAATCTCTTTTACGAATGTTTAATGGATGATAGCGTGTTCCCTGTTCTCTTCGACTTAAACAATGCCTACTATCGCTTTGGAGGCCAAACTGGAACTCATCCGTGCAGAGAACACGCCTCCATTGATCATCCGTCCAGTGGATATGCCGAGGTGCTCACCTTAAACGTTTACTCCGATGACATGAGGTGAGCGGCACACAAATGTCTGGTCGCATCGCGTTAAGACCACCTTCATGAAGCCTTCTACAGACAGTAGACGTTGATACCAACCTTCCAGTGGCTGTAACAAGGGAGACTCTCAGATGAGAGGGTGATGTTGTTCTATTCTTTCGTACACATAACCGCAAATATCGATCATCGGTACTTGTCGTAGCTCTTGCCCGTCCTTGGCTAAACCATCTGGAGACCGACCAGTGGTTTGAAATTGTTTCCAAAGCCTGTGACCAACAGAAGGACTCAGATATATCCATCTGGCCACCTCTGTCTGACTTTGGCCTACCTCCAATCTCCCAATAGCTCTATATCGCAGTTAAGCAGACAAATGATACCTCGAGGTCATACTAATGAATTGGCTATCTCATTGGTTTTCTTATCTCATAATCACAGCAACAGCAGCAGCCGTACTCTCTAGCGTGCAATTTTTATGCACCTCACAGATGATGCAATCCGATTGCAGCGCCACTAAATTTCATTTTTTAAATTATATACAGCATGTTTTAGTTAACAGCATATGCAAATTTCATACGGATAGGTTAATTTTTGAACGAGATATCGCTCTTTTTGTGATTTTTCCTTATTTTTTTTTTAAATAGTGTACTTGCTACAGTCCTTACCGTCCCTTTGATATTCTTACCGTCCTCACTCTTATATTTCTGTTTGCAACCATGAAATTCTTAGTAAAAGATTTTAAATAACAAAAAATATTTATTTATTTGGAATCCTGGTAGGTATATATAATAAATTAGCCTGTCTGGAACATGTGTGTTACAGGTAAATAATTATAAAATAAAATAATTCAGCATAAAATAATATAAACTGCTAAAATTCAGCCTTTAAGACAATGTTACACCAAAATTTTGTCCAAAAAATATTACATTCTTATTATTTCTTATTTAAATGTTCTATGGGTAGTATGCAAATTCACTAAAAGTAAAAATTTAGAAGAAAATAAAAAGTTAAAGAGATAAAATGCCAAGTGGACGGTAAAGAAAATTAAACGCGCAAGTTTAACTTTATTCTTCAGTTAAATAAAATATTATTAAAAAGTCCTTCCGGCCAGTGCCGCGAGGAAGAGGTAGCTTTCATAATCCTTATTTAAAAAAAGCCAAATTATATCATGCAAACACACGAAGCTCAATTTAGTGGAAACCGAATATAGGAGATTCAATACTAATTTTTATCAATATAATGAATGAGAATTTCGCGAAATTAGTCAGCTTTATCCAAGCTGCTTTTCTTTAAAGTAACTTATATTTGGCTGCCAAATTCGGCAATTTCTTAAAGTGCCTGTCATTTTAAGACAACATGGTGGATGAGGCTAAGCAGTGAACTTGGTCGAGACCTTAGTAATTGCTGTGCACATGCTCACTCACATCGGAATCGGTTAATATATAGGAGTACTGTCGCATGCAAAAAATCAGATTTTTCAAAATGTCACTCACAATAGAAATTGAAACTGCTATATCTGAGCCATTTTTTAAGGTAAAGACAAACAAAAAATACTCCCGAATCCTTATATCAAGATCAAATACTTAAGAAAGAAACCTTTTTCAATTTCTAATTGTTTTGCACCTCACTTTAAATATATATATATTTTTTAATTTAATGGCCGCCATTTTGAAACAAGATGGCTGATGAATCTGGCCAGCGAACTTGGTCGAGGTGTTGATGTATACTATCCACATTCCTTCTTACATCGAAATAGGCGAATACGTGTGTTATCGCGTGACAAATATAAGATCGTTTCAAAATGTTAGCCATGCTAGAAATTCAAAGTGCTATAAATCAACCATTTTTTAAGATATCAACAAAAGAACAAATTTTCAGAAACAAAAACTGCTCCGGAATCTTTGTATCAAGGCCAAACACATAAAAAAAAAAATCTTTTTCATTTTCCAATTTTTTAATACCCCATTTTGAAATTTAAATTTAATTTTTTTTAAATGGCAACCCTTTTGAAACAAGATGGCGAATGAAGCTGGCCAACGAACTCGGTCGAGACATTGGTATGTACTATGTACAGACCAAGTTACATCCAAATAGGTTCATAAATGCGCGTGTTATCGCGTGACAAAAATCAGGTCGTTTTAAAATGTCAGCCACAAGAGAAATTCAAAATGCTATTACTCAGCCATTTTTTTTTTAGATATAGACGAAAGAAAAACTGTTCCGGAATCTTTGTATTAAGGTCAAACACATACAAAAAAAATCTTTTTCATTTTCCAATTTTTTGGTATCTCATTTAATTTTTTTAATTTTTTAATTTATTTAAATGTCCGCCATTTTGAAACAAGATGGCGGATGAAGCTGGCCAACGAACTCGGTCGAGATATTTGTATGTACTATGTACACACCAAGGTACATCCAAGTCGGTTCATAAATACGCCTGTTATTACGTGAGAAAAATCAGGACGTTTCAAAATGTCAGCCACGCTAGAAATTAAAAATGCTATAACTCAGCCATTTATTAAGATATAGACGAAACAAAAACTGCTCCCGAATCTTTTTATCAAGATCAAACACATAAGAAGAAAATATTTTTTCAATTTTCAATTTTTGGTACCACATTTCAAATTTAAATTTTTCTAAAAAATTTAAATGGCCGCCATTTTTAAACAGGATGGCGGATGAAGCTGGCCAACGATCTCGGTCGAGAGATTGGTATGTACTATGTACACACCGAATTACATCCAAATCGGTTCATAAATACGCCTTTTATCGCGTGGCAAAATTCAGGACGTTTCAAAATGTCAGCCACGCTAGAAATTCAAAATGCTACAACTCAGCCATTTTTTAAGATATAGACGAAACAAAAACTGCTCCGAAATCTTTGTATAAAGGTCAAATACATAAGAAAAAAATATTTTTCCATTTTCAATTTTTTGGTACCACATTTCAAATTTTAAATTTAAAAAAATTTTTTAAATGGCCGCCATTTTGAAACAAAATGGCGGATGAAGCTGGCCAACGAACTCGGTCGAGAGATTGGTATGTACTATGTACACACCGAATTACATCCAAATCGGTTCATAAATACGCCTTTTATCGCGTGACAAAATTCAGGACGTTTCAAAATGTCAGCCACGCTAGAAATTCAAAATGCTATAACTCAGCCATTTTTTAAGATATAGAGGAAACAAAAACTGCTCCGAAATCTTTGTATAAAGGTCAAATACATAAGAAAAAAATATTTTTCCATTTTTAATTTTTTGGTACCACATTTCAAGTTTTAAATTTTTTTTAAAACTTTAAATGGCCGCCATTTTGAAACAAAACGGCGGATGAAGCTGGCCAACGAACTCGGTCGAGACATTGGTATGTACTATGTACACACCGAATTACATCGAAATCGGTTCATAATTACGGGAGTTACAGTGTGACATAGGTCAGATATATATATATATATATATATATATATATATATCAATTTTGAACGAAGGGTGGTTTCGGGGTCTGGGGGTCATGATCGATGAAAATATACCAAAATTTTTTGAAATCGCTTTCCTCCGAACGGCTGCAATAGGTAGCTTTTTTGTAAAGAAAGCTACCTAAAATCATCGTGCTGATCATTTTAGGTAGCTTTCTTTACAAAAAAGCTACCTATTGCAGCCGTTCGGAGGAAAGCGATTTCAAAAAATTTTGGTATATTTTCATCGATCATGACCCCCAGACCCCGAAACCACCCTCCGTTCAAAATTGATATATATATATATATATATATATATATATATATATCTGACCTATGTCACACTGTAACTCCCGTAATTATGAACCGATTTCGATGTAATTCGGTACGTACATAGTACATACCAATGTCTCGACCGAGTTCGTTGGCCAGCTTCATCCGCCGTTTTGTTTCAAAATGACGGCCATTTAAAATTTTTAAAAAAATTTAAAACTTGAAATGTGGTACCAAAAAATTAAAAATGGAAAAATATTTTTTTCTTATGTATTTAACCTTTATACAAAGATTCCGGAGCAGTTTTTGTTTCGTCTATATCTTAAAAAATAGCTGAGTTATAGCATTTTGAATTTCAGCGTGGCTGACATTTTGAAACGTCCTGAATTTTGTCACGCGATAAAAGGCGTATTTATGAACCGATTTGGATGTAATTCGGTGTGTACATAGTACATACCAATCTCTCGACCGAGTTCGTTGGCCAGCTTCATCCGCCATTTTGTTTCAAAATGGCGGCCATTTAAATTTTTTTTTTTATTTAAAATTTGAAATGTGGTACCAAAAAATTGAAAATGGAAAAATATTTTTTTTTGTGTATTTCACCTTTATACAAAGATTTCGGAGCAGTTTTTGTTTCGTCTATATCTTAAAAAATGGATGAGTTATAGCATTTTGAATTTCTAGCGTGGCTGACATTTTGAAACGTCCTGAATTTTGTCACGCGATAAAAGACGTATTTATGAACCGATTTGGATGTAACTTCGTTTATACATAGTACATACCAATGTCTCGACCGGGTACGTTGGCCAGCTTCACCCGCCATCTTGTTTAAAAATGGCGGCCATTTAAATTTTTAAGAAAAATTTAAATTTGAAATGTGGTACCAAAAATTGAAAATTGAAAAAATATTTTCTTCTTATGTGTTTGACCTTGATAAAAAGATTCGGGAGCAGTTTTTGTTTCGTCTATATCTTAAGAAATGGCTGAGTTATAGCATTTTGAATTTCTAGCGTGGCTGACATTTTGAAACGTCCTGATTTTTCTCACGTAATAACAGGCGCATTTATGAACCGACTTGGATGTACCTTGATGTGCACATAGTACATACAAATATCTCGACCGAGTTCGTTGGCCAGCTTCATCCGCCATCTTGTTTCAAAATGGCGGCCATTTAAAAAAATTAAAAAATAAAAAAAATTTAAATGAGATTCCAAATAATTGGAAAATGAAAAAGATTTTTTTTTTTTTTTGTATGTGTTTCACCTTAATACAAAGATTCCGGAACAGTTTTTCTTTCGTCTATATCTAAAAAAAATGGCTGAGTAATAGCATTTTGAATTTCTCTTGTGGCTGACATTTTAAAACGACCTGATTTTTGTCACGCGATAACAGGCGTATTTATGAACCTATTTGGATGTAACTTGGTCTGTACATAGTACATACCAATGTCTCGACCGAGTTCGTTGGCCAGCTTCATTCGCCATCTTGTTTCAAAAGGGTTGCCATTTAAAAAAAATTAAATTTAAAATTCAAAATAAGGTATTAAAAAATTGGAAAATGAAAAAGATTTTTTTTATGTGTTTGGCCTTGATACAAAGATTCCGGAGCAGTTTTTGTTTCTAAAAATTTATTCTTTTGTTGATAACTTAAAAAATGGTTGATTTATAGCACTTTGAATTTCTAGCATGGCTAACATTTTGAAACGATCTTGTATTTGTCATGCGATAACACACGTATTCGCCTATTTCGATGTAAGAAGGCATGTGGATAGTATATATCAACACCTCGACCAAGTTCGCTGGCCAGATTCATGAGCTATCTTGTTTCAAAATGGCGGCCATTAAATTAAAATATATATATATATATAAAGTGAGGTGCAAAAAAAATAGAAATTGAAAAAAGGTTTCTTTCTTAAGTATTTGATCTTGACATAAGGATTCAGGAGCATTTTTTGTTTGTCTTTACCTTAAAAAATGGCTCAGATATAGCAGTTTCAATTTCTATTGTGGGTGACATTTTGAAAAATCTGATTTTTTGCATGCGACAGCACTCCTATATATTAACCGATTCCGATGTGAGTGAGCATGTGCACAGCAATTACTAAGATCTCGACCAAGTTCACTGATTAGCCTCATCCACCATGTTGTCTTAAAATGACAGGCACTTTAAGAAATTGCCGAATTTGGCAGCCAAATATAAGTTACTTTAAAGAAAAGCAGCTTGGATAAAGCTGACTAATTTCGCGAAATTCTCATTCATTATATTGATAAAAATTAGTATTGAATCTCCTATATTCGGTTTCCACTAAATTGAGCTTCGTGTGTTTGCATGATATAAGTTGGCTTTTTTTAAATAAGGATTATGAAAGCTACCTCTTCCTCCCGGCACTGGCCGGAAGGACTTTTTTATTTATTAGGTAGCTTTCATTACAAAAAGCTACCTATTGCAGCCGTTCGGAGGAAAGCGATTTCAAAAAATTTTGGTATATTTTCATCGATCATGACCCCCAGACCCCGAAACCACCCTCCGTTCAAAAGTTGATATATATATATATATATATATATATATATCTGACCTTTGTCATACTGTAACTCTCGAATTTATGAACCGATTTGGATGTAATTCGGTATGTACATAGTACATACCAATGTCTCAACCGAGTTCGTTGGCCAGTTTCATCCGCCATTTTGTTTAAAAATGGCGGCCATTTAAAGTTTTTTTAAAAATTTTAAATTTGAAATGTGGTACCAAAGAATTGAAAATGGAAAAATATTTTTTTCTTATGCATTTGATCTTTATACAAAGATTCCGGAGCAGTTTTTGTTTCGTCTATATCTTAAAAAATGGCTGAGTTATAGCATTTTGAATTTCTAGCGTGGCTGACATTTTGAAACGTCCTGAAATTTGTCACGCGATAAAAGGCGTATTTATAAACCGATTTGGATGTAACTTCGTTTGTACATAGTACATACCAATGTCTCGACCGAGTTCGTTGACCAGCTTCATCCGCCATCTTGTTTAAAAATGCAGCCATTTAAATTTTTAAGGAAAATTTAAATTTGAAATGTGGTACCAAAAAATTGAAAATTGAAAAAATATTTCTTTTTTATGTATTTGACCTTGATACAAAGATTCGGGAGCAGTTTTTGTTTCGTCTATATCTTAAAAAATGGCCGAGTTATAGCATTTTGAACTTCTAGCGTGGCTGACATTTTGAAACACCCTGATATTTGTCACGTGATAACAGGCGTATTTATGAACCGATTTGGATGTACCTTGGTGTGTACATAGTACATACAAATATCTCGACCGAGTTCGTTAGCCAGCTTCATACGCCATCTTGTTTCAAAATGACGGCCATTTAAAAAAATTTAAAAAATTTAAAATGAGATACCAAAAAATTGGAAAATGAAAAAGATTTTTTTTTTTTTTTTGTATGTGTTTCCCCTTAATACAAAGATTCCGGAACAGTTTTTCTTTCGTCTATATCTAAAAAAAATGGCTGAGTAATAGCATTTTGAATTTCTCTTGTGGCTGACATTTTAAAACGACCTGATTTTTGTCACGCGATAACAGGCGTATTTATGAACCTATTTGGATGTAACTTGGTCTGTACATAGTACATACCAATGTCTTGACCGAGTTCGTTGGCCAGCTTCATTCGTCATCTTGTTTCAAAAGGGTTGCCATTTAAAAAAAATTAAATTTAAAATTTAAAATGAGGTATTAAAAAATTGAAAATGAAAAAGATTTTTTTTATGTGTTTGGCCTTGATACAAAGATTCCGGAGCAGATTTTGTTTCTGAAAATTTGTTCTTTTGTTTATATCTTAAAAAATGGTTGAATTATAGCACTTTGAATTTCTAGTATGGCTAACATTTTGAAACGATCTTGTATTTGTCACGCGATAACACACGTATTCGCCTATTTCCATGTAAGAAGGCATGTGGATAGATATACATCAACATCTCAGCCAAATATAAGTTACTTTAAATAAAATCATCTTGGATACAGCTGACTAATTTCGCGAAATTATCATTCATAATGATTTAGTATTGATAAAAATTAGTATTGAATCTCCTATATTCGGTTTCCACTAAATTGAGCTTCGTGTGTTTGAATAATATAAGTTGGCTCTTTTAAAATAAGGAATATGAAAACTACCTCTTCCTCCCGGCACTGGCCGGAAGGACTTTTTTGTATCATTAAGGCATTTTTTATAAGTTTAAAATGGTATTATATTAAGTTTAATTTCACCAGATTTTTATTCCAGAAAGTTAAAATTATGTGAGAATGCCTCATTTACGCTTTACGAAAAGAAATATATTCGAATATTTAAACTAGTTGGATGTGCCTATCCCAAAACTTTCTTCCATCTCATACATCTTAATATTTTAAAAAGTAGTTATCGATCTTAATACTATATCAACTTTGATTTATTAGTTGAATATTATAAGAACGTTGAATTAAACCTTAATCTTCTGCTTCTGCCAATTAACCGGAGTAAAAACGAGTTAATCTCTATCATGATTATCAAAATCAATAGTTTTTCATTATTCTGTTGTACATCAGCTTTTTGCGAATAGTCTGTTTAGAAGGAAGCGTGTATCCGACGCTGCACGAGTCGCCGATGGACAATAGACTACGAAATATCGAGAAAATTATACAAAAATCTGTATCACAGTGCCCCTTTCTGGCGGAATATTTCCAAATTGAAGGAGGAGCTGCTGGTCATAGCCAAAAACATGCACAAAAAATTTGGTTCAATTCTATGCATAACTTTATACGCTTTTTGATGGTACAATAATGAAAATGGCACAGATATCGCTATTACAGCGACCCCTTCCGGTGGAATATTTCTAAATTGAAGGAGGACTTGCTTGCCACAACCAAAAACATACACAGAAAATTGGTTCAATTCTATGCATAATTTCACACACTTTTCGATGATACAATGGCGACACACGGACAGACAGACATTTTATATAAACATGTTTTTGGGGAACTCTGATCCCAAAAGCGTGTAAATCCGTCGAAAACCGGAAGCCGAAAAAATTTTCGATTACAATAATTTCTTCTATTGAAGATAGAAGAAAGTAAAAAGGTGTGAAAAGCATGGTTTTAATATTTCTACACTTAAAAAAATGACATCTCTACTAATAAAAGAAAGTTTCACTCGATGTGTCTATCTGCGATGGTTAGCGATATCTACGGCACGTATGAGGCTGAAAATTTTTTTGAAGATAGTTCAAGGCATTTCCTAATTTACTTGAGAATCAGAAATTTAAATTTTTAATAATTATCTGGGGTATTAATTAAAAACTCATCAAGCGGTCCAATTAAAAAAAAAGTATTTATTTCTTTAAAACAACAAGCTGACCAGATTTGAACTCTGGTGCGAGGGTACAGCATGACTGGCCGATCAACATGTTCTAGTTGAAATCACATCGAGGCTAGCGGTTTGCAAAAGGAAAAAACATAGATTTTAATCGGGTCGCATAGAAAATTCCTTCTCAATTTCTACTTTATGAGGGGAATGGTTTACCAGAATTGGTAGTTCGCCAGGTTGCCACATTTCAAACTGCATTAGGAATTTTTAAGGGATGTTATATATATTTTTTTTTTTTAAATATTGCTTTTATGAATTTGAAATTAACACATCTACGCGTATTTGTTAACGACGAATCCAAATATACAACTTTCTTTGAAATCCGACCGTTATTAACGAATATACATTAATTAGCAATTTTAATTTTTCGAGCATTTTTCATCTTGCAGCTGTTTGATAAATCATTTGAACAGAGCGTGCGCAGCAGATATAAAATCATACAAATGTAAGGCTTATTTAAGAATATAATCATGGGTCCGGGCAACGTGGGGAGGGTCAGCTAGTAGTTAATAAAAAGGGGGGGAAACGTCGAAGTTTGCATTTGATTTCAGAAAAAATAAAAAATGCATAACCAATAAAGGTAAGACCTAAAAAAAAGTCCTCAAATGTTGGATAAGAGAAAGTAAATAAAATTTTGTCAAACGTTTTATGGTTATTGCTGGATTCGCTTCACTCTGTCGGTTTTACGCCTTGTTGGCAATGTGAATAAAAATTCACGTAATTTATTTCAGAAAAAATTCTCAACATTGACTGGAATTACTAAAAGAAATAATATATCTTAACACCTGTTTTCACGGAAGATATTCCATCACTTTACCCAAATAATCGTCATTGTGTTAAGTTCCATGCGGATAAGGTTACTTGCCATGCCTCTTAATTTACTGCTATATTTTTAGAAAAAATAAAAAATGAAACCGCATCTGAGATTATTCCATTTAAATGCATTTACCCAAGTCTTTTTATGGATTACTGTGCGTTTGGAGTTTTAAAACAAGCTCTGTATACGCAGTGTGCGAAAATATTAGATGGACACTGGATGATTGTGGTCGAAGAGAAGAAGAAAATTAACCGTTGATATTTTAAGAAAAGGTCTATTATCTTGAAATTCAAGATTTATGATAGTTCAACAAAAGTGTTATCAAATTGAACATATTAAAAATAAAATTCTTATCTTTATACATATTTACATATTTATATTTATATATATACATTTTTCCAAAATCGTTGCAAAAATTTATGAACACCCTCCATAGTATCAATATAATACGATCTGCAGCAATTTTGTTCAGTAAACGAAGAATATTTAAAATATCAAAAATTTTTAATAAATGTGTTTCGTTACAAGCATAAAATAACTTATTATTATTATTATTACATTATTAAAGACAGATAGCTATATGGAAGATTCCTCCTTTTAGATGTATATTTATTAAATTTTAGTCGAATTGAAAACTTTTTTAACATAAATTAATGCTCCAGTAATTAATTAAAAATTCACGAAAAATGAATTATTATGGAAAATTTGTGAAATATTTAGAAAGTGGTTGTTAGATGAAAACAATTAATATCTGCTCTATCTGCAGACTTTATTGCCGACACAATGAGGGCAAAATATACAAAAATAAATTTAAATGCATTTATTAATGTCTGTGGCGTATATAAAATATGCCATTAAAAGATATTTTGACCGATTTTTATTCGTATTTTTATTACTTGTTTATTTGTTTATGTATTTCTTAATACTATGTTCATCGTTTAGGATTGCATGGTCGCAGTTGCCAAAGCATCAGGACTCGCTGAAAATCCTTAAACAATGCATGGAAAAATATCTCTGAAACTGAATATGAAAATTTATTATTTCTTGTTAGAAGAGCATATGTTTCATTAGAAATAAAAATGATTTAGATTAAATAATTTGTTATGTTTATTTATAAAATAAAAACTTATTATTTTTATGTGCAAATTGTGTAAACATTGTGCATGCTTAACTTGATTTTTTATTAAAATAAATTGTACCTTCCTCAATCTGATATTTGTATCTCAATACAGAGTGATTCTGAATTCCTGTGCAAAACTTGAACGGTGATAGAGCATACATAGAAAAGCTCAAAACACCATACAATGCAGAGTCTTAACACATGCAGGGAAGCTCTATATGGCAATTTTTGATTGTAGAAAGAACCCTGTTTACTATACAATTAAGAATACCGGAGCACTCAAAACCTCAGCACTATGCATGAAATACATATCTGCCTTTTCCTGATTAACAAAACCAGACATCCTTTTTGCCATCCATGATAGAAATAACAATGTATGTGAAAAACTGGTGCTTTTTGTGTTTAATGACAATGATAACTGACAATGAGTCTGACAATGATAATCTAACGCTTCGCCGTTTGCGATACTTACATGTATTGGTAATTCAAGCTCTTGAATACCCCATCTGGTGGAGAAAAGACATAACTTCTCGCTTCAGGAAAATGTTGTGCAAGCACATTGAATTACAAGTATTTTTAATTTCCTCAGAGTAATTTTTTTTTTTTTTTTTTTTTTTTTTTTTTTGCACAATTTTAGATTTTATGTGACATTTGTATTCTGTGTTATATGAAAAGTAAAACTTATCTGATTTTGAATATCTAAAACATTAAAGTACATTTACAATAAAAAATAATTTCAATGGCACTTTAACATTAGTTAAAGGGCAATTTCCCTGTACCGAAGGCTGCAATCAGCTCCTTTATAGGCCGTTTTAAGTCCCGGAAGCATGGCGAAAATAGACTGTTTAGATGTGTTCTATCACACCTAAAAGTTTTGTTCATGAGTTCTGAATCACATTCAACTTCTCCGAAGGAAGTGAAGCCCAATTTAAAATATACATAGCCCCCACTTCCCCCCCCCCACACACACACACCCACACCCACACACACACAGACACTCTTGAGCTCAGTTGCTTACCAAATAAAGCTACTTCTACTTACTTTGTAATTTCTTTATTTCTTCTTCTAACTGAAGAGCTAAGTGGAAGAACATATTAACTATAACAAAAATTACATTTCAAGAAATTTGAGGTGAAAGTTTTTGCTCTAAATTTTAATGATTTATTTTCTATTTGATACCATGTGTTTAAAATATTAACAATTTGGTACTAAGCTCTCTCAGAAAAACTTATTCATATTTAATTTTCAAATATTAAATTTATTAATATTATTGGCATTATTAAATATTAAAATATTAAATAATAATGAATAATGTCTTAAATCTTCAAGACTAAATAGAATCTTAGTATTTTAGCTTCACCATGTGATAGGGTACCTCATAACGCTTTCATCCAAAAGATTAAAAAAAAAAAAAAAAAAAAAAATAGAAAATGTAGCATAACATGTTCATCCACTCAGCTCTTCAATTTTCATCCATATTCGCATCCCAGTTTGTAACACTATTCAGCATAAAGAAAATCAACAATCATTTGTTAGATAATGTGTAGAAAACATATTTTTCTCCAGAATCAGAAAGTGCCCTTTAAAGTTTTACTGCTTGAGTTACGAACTTGTATTGAATGGTGTTTTGAACTTGTCTAGACTAGACGTGATCTATCCCTCCTTAAAGTTTTGCCCAGGAGTTCCGGAGCACCCTGTATACATATGCATTTTATTATGCGACACTTATACAACCGATTAGTGGACTATTTCAGCAGGATACTCGGTTATCGAAAAATAACATTTCCGGGCTTATAATAAATTTATTTTTACATGCAAGACATCATTCAATACCAAATCGAAAGTGGCCTACACATTTCTAGTTTTGATTTTTAACACATTCATTTTTTTTTCATTGCATTTAGATAGAGCCATAACTTCCGAATTTTGCGCTGGGAAACGGTAAAGTCACTTTCATATTATAGCGAACAATCGTTTTACTATAGGTAAAAATGTGAATAGAGTCAAGCACTGTATTTAAAAACTAGTGTCGTGAAGGAATTTTCACGTTGTTATTAATATAAACTTTAAAGCATACATTTAATTACTTAAAAAGGTGTTACAAATATATAAAGATATTGTTTAATATTACCCTGAGATCTGTCGAACACACATGCGTTCATTTTCAAAGGGGAAAAGATGACTGACCAGAATAGAAAACATAATTAAAAACAAAACAAAATACTATGCATGCGCAAGCGACGGCGACGTTCAGTCCATTGCTCTAAAGAGGGGTGAACAGATCAATTCATATTTTCAGGAGCTCTGGAAATATCTGGAATTGGGATATCATACCAAATCGAGGGAATATTATAAGAAAGGACATCATTACAAACAGCATCACTCCTAAGTAAAATCTCAATGAATTCACGAATTATTGAAGAGTAATAGATGTTGAAATGATCATTTTAGCTTTTTCTAAGTTTGTCTTAATATTTTCTACTTGATGCAGCCTGGATAAAGCTGCACTTGGTTTGTTAAACTTGATTTCAAATAGATGCTCTTTTAACCTTTCTTTAAATTTTCGAGATGCCCTACCAATATAGAATAAAGTTTTTTTATGTTCAGTTCTGAATGGGATTGTGTAAACTCCTGCTTTTTCTGAATTGATTGATCTGCAATTGTTCCAATTTCAGATTACGGAAAAGCAAGAGCAATGGACACAACTTCGCTTGCGCATGCGTAGTATTTTGTTTTGATTTTAATTATATTTTCTATTCTAGTTAGTCATCTTTTCCCCTTTGAAAATGAGCGCATGCGCGTTCGAAGGATCTTAGGGTTATATTAAATAATATTTTTATATATTAGTAACAGCCTTTTAAGTAATTATATGTATGTTTTATGTAACTTTATGTGTAAGTTTATATGGTAAAAACTTGTTTCAGAATTTTTGCTGTATCCGTGTTTCAAAGTTATTTGATTGTACCCGGACATAGCTTTCCATCATGTATAATAAAAAAAATTAACGTTGTAACATCGAGCAGCAACCACTGCAGTGTTATCTTTTCGCTATCCTTTAAGCGCGGTAGTCTCTTTCTGAAGTGCTTTTCCAGTTGTGACTGTTCTAACTACTGGCAACTAACAAGACGGTAGAATTGTATTTTGTATTCGTATTCTGAAATAATTATTTTGTTATCGCATCAATAGAGGGCTTTTTCAGCGTTCAAGATCAAAATTGCTTTTACTCTCTATCAGATAATCGAATTCTCTGTGACACAATCTTGAGCGATAAATCGATCTTTAATTTTGATGTACGTATCGTTGTTTCTGAAAAAAAAATCGCAAAAACACTAAAAAAATGTAACGTTTCCGTATACATTATTACTTTATTACGATTAAAATAAAATCATAAAACAAAGTTCTGTAAGTTTCAAACATGTAACAGCTCTTAAAATGGAGAACAGCTAATATTCATTCTCGAGTCAAAATTACTTGAAAAATAAGCAAGCATTATTCTCATATTCAAGCGCTGTTTTTTTTTTTTTTTTTTTTTTTTTTTTTTTTTTTTTTTTTTTTTTCACAGTAAAGGTAACAAAAAAAAATATTTATTTTAGAAGATCGCTTATAAAGATTATGCATACTCTGTAAATCGCAGTAAGTAAATATGAACAAAGCATTTGATAAGTTTGAAGAAGATAAAACATTTTTTCCAGTTTCTGTTTACATACTAAAAATTGCAATAAAAGTTTACATCAATTCTGCATTTATGTTAATAACAGAAAAAAGCTTTCCAAGTGTAAATAAATGTAAACAACAACAAGAAAATCGCGTGTCACATAGATTATGAAACACTACCCGAATATTATTACGAAACTTCATATTTTCATACATGATGGAAGCTATCTAAATAAACGAGTAACCAAGTTGAAAACACATTGTTAGCAATGACCAGCGATAGACTATGATATATTCTTATTATTTTGTACAGTCCGGATTACAATTTATAGATTTTTATAAGTACTAAAATTTAATTCCGATGGAAAATTCCTAACAACAACCGAGCACGCTTTGCGGCCAATTACCATCGACAGACGGGAAAGAGTAAATATCCTTTTGTGCATTCCCGTATATGAATTTATATACATTATACTCACAACACATAGCATAGTTAAATTTAATTCAGTGCATAGCACAGCTGAAAAAACATTTTAAGCAATTCTCGTCCATAGACAATAATAAAATTGGAATTCTTTTTCGTAGCCCTGTATCTGATTTATGGGATTCATTGCACGCCATATACATACTAAAATTTAGTTAAGCTCAAAAATGCATACGCAAGTGAGCACACCCATCTTGCAATTATCACTTTTGGACGAGAATATATTCTGAATTCTTTTCTGCAAACTTTATTAAAAAAACATTAATTATTAAATGCATCAGTTTTCCATGGGAAATATGTTATTGTGTGTCCTAATAACGTACGCTGTAGATCGTTCGTTTTTTTTTTTTAATTTAATAAGCATATTGTGAGCCAGAAGTTTTACTTAATAAATAAATGAAATAAGTATCACATAGAAACAAAACACACTAATATTCTCGGGTTATTTAACTTGGAAAAAAAGAAAAAGAAAAAAAAAATCCCTGCCGGCTCGGGCCTACAGGCGGAGGTAGATTTCGAAGTTAAGTACTAAATTCACTAACAAAACTTAAATCAACATTAGAGATAAACCCAGTTCCTTCACTAAGAATGAGCTCTAGGGAGCTAAACATTTTGTGAAAATTCTAATATACACGAATACACGCACGCATGTATATGGAATAGGTTTAAAAATGGCTAAAACAAATTCAGAAAACCTCAAAGTGTTAAAATATGTTAATATTTCCATAGTCGGGTTTTTATAATGTTTTAATACGTTTCTTCAAACTCACATGACGTTACATATTCACCTGCTGAGGTACATTATATTTCCAATATGACGTAATATATATATTTTTTAATTCGTCAAACTATTTATTTCATTTGGAGTTTTCATTCTGAAATCTTGCTCTAGAAAACTTATGACGTAATATTCAATTTGTTTTCAATTCGTCAAACTATTTATTTAATTTATTTTTTTCACGTGAAAAATCTTGCAATAGAAAACCAATTGTTGTGGTGAGAATTTTATTGTTTTTTTTTTTAAATTGTTGGCAACTGCTATAATGAAAAATATTTATTTTTTCCTGTCATTGTTGTGTAAGAAATGGTTTTATCAGAGTCTTGTTAAGACGGTATTCAAAATTTTTAACCCTCCCCATTTTCATTCCCTTGGGCCGATTTTGCTCATTTTCAATCCCCGCCGAGATATTAGCCATCTCAAAGTTGTTGGCGAGTTTGAAGACGATCCGTGCATAATTGCGACTTTTATCGTGCGGACAAAATTTAGTACATACATACATACATATATATAAACTTTTTAGGTGGGGGTGGTTTTGGGTTCCTGGGGTCATATAAGGAAAAGTTATGAAGGAATTTTTCAAAAGTCGCGCCATGGTAACGACTGCAATATGTAGTATTTCTTACGAAATCTACCTAAAATAGAAAAGAAAGGAAGAGAAAATGAATGACAGCCACACAATAATGTACAGCTGGCAAAAGGATTATTTGCACAGTCTAATATTTGTAATCTTTAACAAAATACAAATAGATATTTTGATAGAAACAATTTTAATGCATTACTTTATTTTTATTATTATTAAATACAAAACAAATCTTGAAGCAATTAAATAATATTTTTTTAACAGCAAAAATTTAAAAATTCTATCCAAAGAGAGTATGTGTTCACACTTTGCATAGAATTGTACTCATAATACGCGCTATTTCATAATGTTAACGATTGAAAGGATTTTTAAAGAGTGGTTGTATACAATTTTTGGTTTATAAATATCTTAAAAATATGAAACTTTAACTAATTATTTGAGGAGTTATTGAGAACAGAATTGAAAACTGAAGAAGTATCATTGAATAGAAGAAATCATATTACTGTACTACACGAAAATGAAAATCTTGCCTGAAAAGTAGAGAAAATGTTAACATTTCATTTACAACTGCTGGTTTCATAGTCAGAAACTATGCAAAAACTGAATGTGTTGAAAATAAACTTGTAATAGATAGTTACAGTAAGTTAACAAAGAGAAAAAAAAATGATATTTTTATTAACTAACTTTAAAAAAAAACTGTGTCCAACGCAAAATCTTACAGAAGACCTTATAACATCTTCTAGTATCACGATCATATCTCAAATAAAAAGAAATGTTTTCATGGTGCATACATAAAATAACGAGAAAATACTCTCGTCAGCGAAAGAATTCGGAAAAAAGCTTGCAATTTGCCTTGGCCTAGAAAGATAAACCAAAGATTTTTAGCTAGGTTTTGTAAGAAATACTACCTATTACATTCTCCCCTATGTTGGAATTTTTAAAAAAATTTTGCAGATCTGCGCCAATTATTATTCTTAGAACCCAAAACCACCCCCAGTTCAAAACTTCATCTATATATATTATATATATATATATTAGATAAAATTGAAAATGGGCTCAAGGCACGAAAAAAATTCGTAACTTCGTCAAGTCTTAAGATATCAAACTCACTTAAACTCATTATAAATCTTCTTAATATTATCTACAATTTTTATATTGACACGTTTTTGATAGGACCACCTCTTACTGCAAAAAAAAAAAAAAAAAAAATATGTGTGTGTGGGTGGGTGGGGGGGGGGGGGGGGGGAGGTTGAAGATGAGCGAAATCCATAACTTCGTCAATTCACAAGATATCTAATCCGCTTAAATTTAGTATATATCTTTTCAATATTATCTACAACTGTCATACTGACAACTTTTTGATAAGACCAACTCTTGCAGCAAAAACAAATTAAACAAAAATAGGGATTGACGAAAAAATTACCGTATTAAGAGTGCACTAAAATCCAAATGGCTTATTTTCTGACTCATTTTTAAATTCATTTTTGCTCTCAAACGCATCCAGTTGACACGTTCTCATATTCAGAAACTGTATAATGTGCTGTATTGGTCGATTTTCTGATAAAGGAAGAATATATTTCAAAAAATGCTGTCAAAGTGGGCATTTTGAACCGAATTTAACGAAGCGTAGTACTGGAAACGAAAAAAAAAAATAGTCGCACTGAGAAAATAGTTGTTTGTAAATCAAGTTCCAATTAGCTGAACGAAAAATAAAAACATAGGTCTCTTATAAATCTCTTCAAACAATCATGTCAGCAAGTTTCATGTTTTTACTTTTAAAGATGAGTCTGAAAAACTGTCAGAAAATTTCGAGTTGTTGAGCGTGGAAAAATATTTTTTTTTAATACCGCCTTAATGTAATTTTTATAAAACGAGCTCTTACAGAAAAATGAAATTAAAAATTCGTCAAAAGCGGCCAGATAAAATCGTTAAGCTGGGTTTAACTGTAATCTTGATTTAGATTTTGTTAATGAAATTACTTAACTTCGAAATCTACCTCCGCCTGTTGGCCGAGCCAGCAGGGATTTTTTAAAAAGGGATGATATTTTCGGAAAAGAGAAAAATTTTAAATTTCTTTTCTTGAAGCAATCGGAAAATATGCCAAAAAATTAGAACTTTTTTAGATCCAAAACTTATACTTCCATAACTAAAACATGGCGGTGGAAATGTGGTGAATTAGGGGTTGAGTAGCTTTTAATAGAATTGAAAACCCAAAAGTTTTTTTTTTTTCTGCAATTATAGTTTTAGGATACTACGTTGATCTGTTGAGTAATGAATTGTTGAACCATTCCAGAAATCTTGACAGGAGAAAACCTGCAACTTCCAGCACGAAATTACCCTAAACATAATTCTGTGGTCACGAAAACATGGTTGCGCCTGTAAGACGACTTGCAACTGTACCACAATCTACAGAGCTCAATCCAGAAAACCACCATCACTATTAGATACTGAAATTCGAAAAAAAAAATTACTAGTAAAAATAATTTAATAGAATTTCGTGTGAAAAGGAAAAATAATTGAACGTATACTACACACTTTGCAAGATTTATTATAGAGGCAAAAGATATCAAACAAAATTTTAACTTGTTTTATTATAGTTAAATTTGTAAAAGTAATTGCATATTTAAAAAAAGGAGTACTAATATTTTTTTTTCTTTTTTTACTTTTTTACGGTCCACAATTGGGGTGCAAAATTGAGATTCACAAATAACCATTTCGCCAACAGTATATGTCAATTTCATTTCTCTATTCTAAAAAAGTAACTATAAAGCTGTCGCCGCGCTATAAAGGAATTTTTTGTAACCGAAGGTCTTTCTAATATTAAGAAAACTATTGCATATAAAAATATGAAAATTGGTAGTTTTACAGATAAATGTTCGATAAACACGCTGCAGCAGGCAATTTTTAAATCAAAGAATTGTTTTAAGAGCTATAAAATGTTGAATCAGTAAAAATAGTTCCGTTAAAAATGTTTCATAGGAAGAAAAACTATGCATAGTAATTTAACCATCTTTTGCAGGATCAAAGTATCTTGACAAGTTTGCAGTGTGTAATCAGTTTTTTAATTTGACTATTGATTTTTTATTTATTTTTACTTTTTTATTCAAATTTTATTACTTTAATATAGATTTATTTCATATTTTCAAAAAGATCATTTGTTTAAATAGTTACCAAATTGTAATATAGCGCTAAGAATAATATTCCCTTTCAAAAAAAAAAAAAAAAATATTTACAAGTGATTATTAAAAACAGAAAGGAAACTTTAGAATAAAAATTGAATTATCACGTGTTAAAAGCAGTAAATTGGGAAAATTACATCATAAACACTATAATTACATGTGAATTTTAAAAAGTCAAGTAAACCTTAAAATAATTAAATTATTACAGACGAAACGCATTTAATCGGGTAAGTTACATCACATTAAAACGATACATTTGGACAGTGTTCATGTGACGTCACAGTGGGAAACACGTGGAGAAAAAGTAACGCGGCTAGTAAGTCTATTTATATATTTCATTACTCCATGTAGCATAAATATAGGTAAATGCATGCGTAAAATACTTATATTTAATTTTAATTAATTTAAATAGCTATGGTAGCAAACTTACTGACTTATCTGAGTGAGAGATGCGAAGCTGGGCGCCGCCGTCGTGGCTTTAGTGGTAGAGCACTGGAGCGCTATTCAAGTTTCTGGTCTCCAAAATTCCAGGAGGCGTACGAACCCTGTATACCTGTTCCTGAAAATATCTAAAACTCGATATGAACATAAATATAAGTAAATTTTCTAACCATAAAGTTTATTAGAAAAACTTTTTAGCTGCTGAGAAAATGAAGATAAACAGCGATGCACTTTCTTCGAAAAGAAAAAAAATTTTAAGAGAACATTTTACCTTTTCAAAAAATTTTCTTATTTTAAAAATATGGTTCAAACGGTTCACTGCATTTCAATGTTCAACTAAAAGTACATTTTGAAAAAAAAAATTAACCTACATATTTAATTAAAAGTTGAAAAAATTTTCAATTTTTTAAACTTTAAAAAAATTTTCTAAAAAAAAATTATTTTTTCTTTCAATTTTTTTTAAATTCCTACTGTTTTTTTAAATATTGATATTTTTGCCCAATGTATTTTTTAAATTTGCAAATGTGCATTACTCAAGACTGCGTATGGATTTTCTGATACATCTAATATTACATTTAATATAATTTTTTTACTGATATATATAGTGTAAAACGATGAAATCTAACACATCTTTATATACTTTTATTTGAAAAAAAAATAACAAAAAACCTGAAGGCTCATTCCATTCACAGATTTATCACATATGTAAAAAAGAACATGCACAAAAAAGTTTAAAATTCTATCTCAAATACAAAATAACCGTTAGGATTTTTAAAACATGAAAATGTAGAAAATACGTACGTGGAGAAAAGGCAATTTAAAATTTTAATTTTTGTGGGTAATTGAGCTAGGTGTATTAAAAAATTTACAATATCTCGGGATATAATTGCCGTATGGGTGAAAATTAGGTGCAAAATTTTACATGCTGTTACTTGATATTTAAAAATAAAAATTTATTTTTTGATCAATTTTGAGGTAAACTGTCTCCTTAACAGGGATAACAAAATGGTGGAAAAAAGAAGAAGAGAAATAGATCTTCTAACGTTCATTTTGAAATGTCAATGGCTTTCTATAATGTTAATTTAGAAATATAATACATGAAGGGCATATGTGAGATATTCATGAAAATGAAGATATTTATACAGACGTTTACAAATTGAGTCGATCATTTAATGCATTTATAATAAATTCATAAAATCTTGAAGCGTATCCGTGTAAAGAAATTTATCTTGTCTTAAAAAAAAAATTTTTTTTAGAAATACTAAATCGTAGGAAAGACTATATTTAGCAAATATTTCTACCAAGAAAGATATTTTATTGGATCTGATAGAAAAACTTTTATTTTATAACGATATAATCTACATTTTTGAAGATTTATAGAGTAGAAGAACTGATAATTTGAGATTTCATATTAATTGAATTTTTGATGTACAGATATTTATTAATATTGTTTTTTAACTGCTTACACATCTGTAAATATTTATTTATTATTATTTTGTGTGCATACATATTTTTAAATGTATTTTCTCTAATAGCAGTGTAAGAATGAGCGTTAAGCATGGAAGTACTTCACACATAAGCTAGGTTATTGTTTACTGACAGTTTTTAATTCTTAAGACCTTTTCCTACTGACGTTGATGTTCTACCAATCACGGGTCGGCAGTTCACTTCGATCAAACAGTACTAATTCGTGATTTCAATGTGACCATGGTATTGCATAGACGTTCTGAAGAGCCGTGCCCATATTTTCCCTTATGTAATTATTCAAGAATTTCTGTTCATGGTTAACATTACAGATGATTTGCCCCCCACACACTAGTAGGGGACGGTATTGAGCGTATGGCATGGCCTGGTTATTCTTTGTTCCTTAAGTCTAGGCCAAAACTAGCCTTATTCGCACCCGGGGCAAACATGGATTTTGGCACCCCCCTCTTCCGCAAAGTATATTTACAAAGTGAATTTTAACCGAGTTATTTTCTTCTGATGGACTGGTGGCTTCCATTATTATGAAACAGCCTTTATAATGACTGTTTCATAATAATGGAAGCCATCAGCCCATCAGAAGAAAATGATTCATTCCAAAGGTATAAGTTCGATAGAAAAAAAAACTATTTAATACTTTGAGCAGAAAGAAAAGGCTACACCTGCAATTTCCATTGCACTAATAGAATCATATTTCTGCCAATGTGTACGGTTTAGTTACCTGTAAAATTGAATACAAATTTTTGCCATATTTAATCGTTGACAATTGTTAGACTTTTTAAACTGAATTTCTGGAAGTGAACGCCAATTTTTCCCTTGCGACGACATTTCTGTGGCTGTCAACTCGTGAAACTTGACTAAAAATGCTAACTTTGAAGACATTTTCTGAATGAATCTTTGCCTTTGTAAGAAAATGGGAAACTCTTTAATTTCTTGGTATCTGAACAAAATCTGTAAATTTTATATTTTTACGAATATTAATGCAATTTTTTTGTATTTACGAAGGAAAATGACTTTACGAAAGTATCGGAAAAGTAGTTAGTTTGGATTTCGGAATAGCTTTCATAAAAATAGCAAACATAAAAAATTCTCATAACGAGATGCGATCCCCTCCAATCCCCCCCCCCCCCCAAAAAAAAAAAAAAAATTAGAATCGAAAAAAATTCCGCTTTATATAGGATCCTTATGTCATATCATCTTTATATTCTTCTAACCTTTGCCATACGCCAGACAGGATGATTTTAACAACACCGTGCTAAACATAGGTGTGAGAAAAATCGACAAACATAATTTTCATTGGGCCCCCTTTCGTTCTGGCGCCCGGGGCACATGCCTCCTCTGCCCCCCCCCCCCTCTTAGTTTCGGCCCTGTCCTGAGTCTATATAAGTTATATAGACCTGTGTAAGTTATATAGAGTACGTCTGGGATGTACTCGATTGATACATTGCTCAAAGACAGAACTCTTCTCTAACCATTCAGGTACTTAGAATAGTCCTGAGAGAGGAATGGGACAGCATTGTCCAAGCTATTCTCAACTGTTTACTGGACAGCATGCACAAACAATGCAAAATGTGCATCATTTTTTCAAGGAGGTGGCATTCCATACTGAAAGACTCATATCTGTTATTATTTTGAGTATAAAGAGAATTTTTCATAACTGCTCAAAATTGCTGCAAAGAGCCTGTTGTATTCTTTTGCGCACCTTGCTTTGCCATTTGTGTAATATCATCATCATTTTGCATAATAAATATACGCACACCGATAACTCTATTATTTGGGTACTAAGTAACTTTTTAAAAATAAAGTCTATCATTAATTATGATGCAAAATGCCTCTGTTCCTTAAGAATTGCCAAGCACTATACTAGAGTAGCACTAAGTCATTATTTCTTACTTTAGAAAATAATGCTTTTTTAAATGTTACAGTATTTGAACAGATGTTTCTTTCTGTACTCTACCATTTGGATGCTTAAGTGCAACATATTAATAATCAATTATTAAAAATGAACATGTATCCAAATTTTTTTTTTTTTTTTTGCTTACAACTAATGAATTGGCTTAAATTTACTTAATATTATTTAAACTTTTTTCACTCACAGAAAAGCCAAGTCTTATTCAAACACGATGAACACAAATATTTTTCACCAGTAACCCTTTATAAGGCATTTTAATTACGTTGTTAAAATGCTGAAATGATACAGTATCACCAGAATTTAAGAACAAATAAATTTGAAGGTAATTAAATACTATTCATAAGATACACTATAAAATCAAAGTTTTATTGAAATATTTTGGTACCAATAAAGCATTTGGTGATTAGAGTTAAGTGGGATAAATACTTCCCACTGCCTTATAAAGTGTTAATGTACTAATAAAAATGTCAAGGGTAAAAAAAAACCCTTCATTTTTATCAAAATTTTCAAAATATATAAAATACTTCCACTTTCAAAAATACAAACCTAAAATAGACAAGTAAAATTCAGAAATAACAGTCATATTTAGTGTTTCCATATTTCCGGCGTAGATTGGAGCTCCAAATGCTCTGGACACCACTAATTTCTTACAGTTTATTTCACCATCTTTAATCGCAAATAATTCAACCATTAGATCAGGCGAATAAAATTACTTTAAAATACTGTTATCCAGAGCATTTCGAGCCCCGATTTATGCGGGACATCTGCCAACAGTAGTCATATTCCATTAAAACGAGTACTTAGATCAGTGGTACTCACTAAAATTTCTCTATGAAGGAGAAGCACAATACACTACTTCGGAAATCGATATCTATATAAGACGCTCTAGAATACGTAAAAACGAAGTTTAATAATCGGAAAAATATTCACTCTAGATATATATGTGTTCAAGATTCAAATCGAAATACATAGAGACATAATTCTTCATTTCATATTCAGAACTCTGACAATCGTCCCATGTTCAAATAAACTAGTCGGAATCTGCCACTCCCAAAACTTTCTTCTATCTCATACATGTTAATTAATGTTGCAAAAAATTGTTACATGTATTAATACTTCAATGTTATTACGCCAACATTGGTTTTCATCTTAATTTTCTAATTTTTCAACTAGTATTTAATAAAATCAATATTTTTTGTTATTCTGTTGGACATTAGCTGCTTGAGAATCGCTGCGTTAGATGAATGCGAATTGGCCGTTGCTGCATGAACAGCCGATGTACAATAGAACTATGAAAACTCGAGAAAAATCGCTATTACAGTTCGTCCTTCCAGCGGAATATTTACAAATTCAAGGAGAATCCGCTGGATATAGCCAAAAACATTCACAAAAAATTTGTTTTCACTTCTATGCATAATGTCATTTTTCGATGGTACAATAATGAAAATGGCACAAAAATTGCTATTACAGCGGCCCCTTCCGGCGGAATATTTCCAAATTTAAAAAGGATCTGCTGGCCATAGCTATAAACATATACATGAAATTTGGTTCATTTCTATACATAACTTCATACACTTTTCAATGATACAAAGAGGACATACAGACGGACAGACAGACATTTTGCATAAATATGTTTTTCGGCATCTCTGACCCCTGAAACATATAAATCCGTCGAAAACCGGAAGTCAAAAAAATTTCGATTACAATACTTTCTTCTTTAGAAAGTAAAAATAATCAAAGCTGTTTTTTTTTTTTCGCATCTTTCTAAACTCAGGGTGTATTTTGGAAGTGAAAGTAGAAGTAGAAGTCCATGGCGTCGCAGTGCCGCCATCTCTTAACGCACGCTTTTTTGTATCTTGTCTGTTCAGTGTTGTGATCTGCCTACTGAACGATTCCGTTTTCCTACACGTAAGAGCCAAAATCTGGTAGAGAAGTGAACTCGAAAGCCACTTTTATGTTTTTACAGATATAGATCTGTATATTACAATGAATTACTAATTACACATTAATTATTAATGCAGGATTATTCATTTTAACCAATGTTAACTATTTAATAAAAAAAAACTTGGAGTATAAGATTCATTAGTTAAGGAAGAAGATTTCTGAATGTGAGATAAAACATATACAGTAGACTTACAATATTAATCGGGGGATGATTATAGAAGTTTTATGTTTATTTTTACTGTATCGTATTTTAAAAGCAACGTAAGATCTTTAAGAAATGCATTTTAAAATAAATAAATATCTATATGTATATATGTATGTGTGTGTGTTTGTATATTTTTTCAAATATTTCAGGACAGTGTAGTTAGTACATATCTTCCAAATTTTCTAATTTTTAATGTTAAATAAACAAGTTTTGAACTAGAAAATTTATTTAAAGAATGGCTTTTTGATTCCATGTGCTACTCATTTTATTGCATTTTAAGTAAAATCTGTGTTTCAAAATACGTTTATTTCTTGGCGTTACGTTACGTCGTTACGTTATTTCTTGAGAAGAATCGAAGGTTTGTCACTATCTTACTAGATATAAAAAACGACATGTTTGTCCCCTTTCAATATTTTTCTCGCACCCAATGCATTAGATTTAACGAAGCATTGGATATAGCGAACCGAAATTTCAATTTGTTGAAGATTCAATATAATGGGGATCGACATATCGTTGACCCGCAAGAAAAGTGACACATCTCGACAAAAGTAAATTTCACAGGAGAGGCAAAAGAAAATTTGAATGATTTTTATACTGTAACATGAAATTATAGCACTTAGCTCTGCATGCAAGAATAAAAACTTGCATAAAAGCATAAAACCCCTAAGGGTGAAGTCGTAGGATGAGGTTTGGAGGGTTGGGTAATTTTACCCTCCTACACAATCCAATCCTCTTCTGTGGTCACAAATGGACATACAGCGTAATAATGTTATTTTCCTTATAACTATACTTATGAAACTCTTTGTATAGCAAGTCTCACATATGACAGACTTATTAGTGGAATTAAACTAAAAATGAATTTTTACGAGATGTGTAACTTTTCTTGCGGATGAGCGATATTATGTCGCTTATTTACAATTTCGCTAAGGTATTGATCTATCATAATAATAAATATTTAAATAAAAAGAAAACTACACGTCAATTTTTTTTTCTTTTTCCTGTAACATATTTCAAATTAATTTCAAGTAAATTATGAAATCTACTGTTTGTTTTAATACAAACCAAACCGGAATGAAACCTTTCAGTACTTTAAACATGTGTCAGTACTTTTAGAAATTTAAAAGAATTCACTAAACAACTTTTGCACTTTTCAAATCTATACTTCTACACCCTATCTGTAAACCAAACATGTACTGAAATTTCCACACACTTTATACATTAAAGACACCCTTGTCAGACAGCACAAAGAACTTTAGAAAATCTTTTTGCTAAAATCCACCCTTTTTTCAATGTCACTGTGCATAATGACGGACATTAACGGAAACAGTTACGTCAGCTAAACAATGATCAGCTAATAAATGAGCAAAATGAACTTTTGTGAAATGATCCCTTTAACAATCTGCTAGGAAGGTCACAAAGCAAAATTAAGTATAAATGGAACATCCAAGTCAAATAATGAAGGCAGATAAGCTGAAGCTCAGTATGACTTCAAAGATGATTCTGTTTTCAGCAATTTTTGCAATTTTGCTAACTTTTGTTGCTGATGCGCAGGAAACGAATGAGGATGATATCCTCTGCAGTAAGTATCCATTTATTTCTATAATACAGGCATAGGCGCCATTTCAGAACTTTCTTGGGAGGGGAGCAGGTGGGGGCAAAGTTTTCTTTCAGGGAAGTGGTATAATCAAGGATAGGGTCCGGGCTCTAGATCCCCCCCCCCCCAACCGTAAAAACTTCGAATACGAAAACTCAAGGAACCAATGAAATATTCCGTTTTAAACAAGTTTCGTCTTAGTAGGTAAAATTTCAAGGTATTGAATAGGAAAGTTTTTCGTTTCAGACAGGAATGCTAAAGGCAAGTTCCGTTTTTACAGAGATTCTCAAAGACTATTATAAAATATCCACTTTATAATAGTATCTTTGAAAAGCATAGATGTACTACAGTAAAACTTGTGAAAACGAAACTTGTCTGTAAGAGGGTTAATCTATCTCAAACGGAAAAAAAAAACAAATTTCGACAAAAAAAAAAAACCATACAATTATACTTGTTAAGACGGAGACCTGTCTAAAATGGAAATCTTTTTCTTGTCCTTTCCGACTTCTTCACAGGTTAAAACTTGCGCAAAAAGATCCCGTAGAAAAGAATCGCGGAAACAAATATAGAAATATATCAGTCGAGGTCGCTGAAAAACATCGTAAATTCGACAAATGGCCACGAGAAAAAAATCAATTCGGCATATCGGTCACAGAAAAAAAATCGGGAATTCCGTGAAACGATCGCAGAAAAAGTAACAAATTTCGTCAAATGATCGCGGTAAGAAAATCATGAAACTCAATCGGTCATGAGGTAATCAGCGTACGAACGTCATGAATAGGTCATGAAATTTGCATATTTTGTGAGGGATAAGAAATTTTTCATTAATGATTTTTTGCCAGTGAGGATAAGGTGAACTGTTAATTATTTCGCGTTGGGTTTTCACTATTTTGAGATGGGTTCGTGTTGACCCGATTTAAAAAAAATCGTTAATATTGTTCAGATAAAGAACTATATATTCAAACATTAATGAGTATATTTATCTTCATTTTTCTATATAAAATGTAAAATTGATATTATAGATATAACTTTAGATTCCTTTTACAATAATTGTATTAAAATATCGGTAAATTTTCTTTCATTACGGATCGATTGCCATGTCAACGAAAATCTTTTTAGCAGTTTTAGGATTTACGTGAAATTACAGTCCTGCATCGGGTCAGGTTGGCGATATTTTTTTCGTTGCGGATAAAGTATAGATTTTAAGCTTTTCGGATCGTGCTTTGTCTCTTTCGGTCGAAATCAGGATGATCCGACTTTTCAAAAGGAAGTCCTTAATATCTTTCAAATTAAAGAATTATATATTTCACTATTAATGAATGTATATGTGTTCATTTTTGTACAAAAGTAATAAAATTATAGACTACTTTACTATAAATGTATTAAAATACGGATTCATTTTCTTTCACTTCGGGTTTTGGTGAAAGTGTATCGGGTTTCGGGTTGACGAAATTGTTTGTCGGGTGCACGCACGATTTCAGTCATAAACTTTGAATTTTTTTGTGAGTGCACCGCACATAATATAATTTAATAAAGCAAATAATTAAATAATTTCATAACATTCCAATGATTGCAAGTAAATATAATGTGACACTAATAATGCAAAAAAAAAAAAAAGAAAAAGAAAAAAAATCAAATAAATAAGAACGTGAATTATACCCGCTCTCTCCCCACCCCCACCCGTACCAAAAAGAAAAACTGAAAAAACTCGTAAATTTTCAACTATAGGTCGAAATTATAGAAACGTCTAAATTTCTAGTCCTGGAGAGTGGGGACGAGTTTTCCTATGATCAAGTTGTACACACCTGAGAAGCAATTGATCTACCACTTGAGGGGCGGTGGAATATATTATATCCCACCTAATTTTAATCAAGATTCGCACTAGAAACTTTTAATTAAATTTTTCTTTTTTATCTTTCGTGGGAAAATGCTGTAAAATTGCTTTTCCTTATTTTGAAGTAAAATTTTTCGATAATTCCGGTGCGAATTCAACATTACAGAAACGCAATCGCTTGCCCCTGAAAGGGTTAAAGTTTTTTTCTCACATATATTTTTTAAATTATCCAAAGTACTCATTAATGATAAATGCCTCACCTTGAGAAAGTTCGAATAGTAAGGCTTTAGGAATTTTTTAATCAATTATTTCTATGCTTAAAGTGTTTATTTAATGCATATGTTTTTATTGCAATCAAATCTGATAAGTTATTTCAGCTTGTGAACATTTTTTTTATTTTGTTTTCGGTCTGAAATTTAATGGCTGATAATTTTCTGAAATATCAAATTCCTTGGGCGAGTGGGGTTATTCCTCATTAGCCTCCTCCAAATTTCACTTCTGAATAAAGGGTTATTTAAAATGATGTACTTTATTTTAAAATACTTATTTATTAAATTAAATTTTAAACTTATTTTAAAACATACACTTACCAGGACGGATTTAAACTGAAGGAAAACTCAAACATTTTACCGCTCTTCTTAACTGGCAGCACTACGAAGTTGTGCTTGCGCTAAAAAAGCCTCTAAGCAAGAAAAGGTGTTTTGCGTTCTGCAGTATGCAAAAACGGAATCTGTGATTTTAATCCAATGTGCGTTTCGTAGACGTTTTGAAAAAGACAGTTCTACTGACAAAAATATTTTTAATTAGTAACACGAATTTAACGAAACAGGTTGTCATTGCAACCATGTGACTTTTTCTTGTGTCTTTGCAATCATCACAACATGTGACTTTTTATTGTGGGCCTTTCTGAAATACAACGTGTATGTGGTACCGCTACCACGCAACTTTGACTTCCTTTGAAAAATTTTCAAATTTTCCTACTTTGAAAAATATTCATATGTAATGGTCTGACAAGGAGAGGGTCAACCTTGTTAATCACAGATTTTGATTATTTTAATATATGTTGTAGGGTAGAAGCCCCTTAGTGTCAGCTTCAACGGATTTTATCCAATGCTCCTTAGTTCTTGAGAAACCGGGTGGTCTAATATTAGTACACAACTTAAATACTTACTTTGCTACAACGATGATAGGTCAGTCGTAGCTCAGTTGGTATGGTGTTAACCGGCTGATTGGCGGGCCCAAGTTCGATACCTGAGTGCGCTACATTTGTTTTTCTTATTTTTTGTTTTATAAATTTACTTATAAGTGTAACTTAATAATCTCACTGTCAATTAAAATTTTTAATATTGTATATCAATTATAATTTTAACCTATTTAATTTTTTACTTTTAACTGAATAGTTGTAATAAAACATCATAAAACTGTTATTTTTTTTTTATAAAAAATTACTTTTAAAATGTATTTCATATATTCTTTATCGATGCAATGATATTGAGCAATTGTGTCAATTCGTGATTTTAAAGAAACATCATTTACGCATTGCTTTAACAAAGGAAGTCAATGAAATAATACTATTATTCTGTTTTAAAGTAACAAGCATAATCATATTAAAAATTAGCATCAGAATTAAATTACAACCGATTTTTTGCATATTAAAGATTTTTAAATTTGTAATAAGTATGCTTGCACTTTCAATTATTTTGCTTTCCCCTTTATCTTTTTCCTGCTTTTATTTTATTTGAATATTCCTTTTTTTTTATCATAACTAGATGGCACCACAACAGAATTTGTCACGATTTTGGAATTTTTATCATTCAATAATAGATCCAATATCTTTTTAAACCTCTTTAATGGATGAGAAATAATAGTTTACAAATAAGAAATGATAAATTTAAGTTTGTTATCATTATAATTAATGTTTGGTGTTAAAATTTTTAATTGAAATTATTAAATTATAATTACAACTATATTTATAAAACAAAAAATGAGAAAAACAAATGTAGCGCATTCAGGTATCGAACCCGGGCCCTCGGACCAGCAGGCAAATGCCATGCCAACTGAGCTACGACTATCCTGTCATTTTTGCTGCGAAGTAAGTATTTAAGTTGTCTACTAATATTAGACCCCCTGGTTTTTCAAGAACTAAGGGGCATTGGATAAAATCCGTTGAACCTGACACTAAGGGGTGTCTACCCTACAACATATATTAAAATAATCAAAATCTGTGATTAACAAGGTTGGCCCTCTCCTTGTGAGCCTAATAATACCAGACATGCATTAAAGAGTTTGGCACGAACTAGACTACCGTCTGGGCATTGTCTGTGTGGGTGGAGGGAGCCATATAAAATATTATAATGGAATAAAATAAAAATGTTTGCGTTTCTTTTTTTTTTTCTTTTTTTTTTTTTTTCATTTTAAACCCGTTCTGGTAAGTGTATGTTTCAAAATGAGTTTATTATGGCATTTGAAAATACTGTATACCACTTTCAATAACCCTATATTTTCAATCAACTGAAAAAAAAAATACAGGTGTTTAATTGTTTCTCCCTCCAATTAAATAAACAGGGCATCAGGAAATCACAAATACAGTCGAACTTCCACGAAGTCCTTACTTAACGAAGTTTTCTACTTAACAAATTTTCTGCTGACCCTTGACTTTGAACACCATTAATATGCAAAGTAATCTCCATATTACGAAAAAGGTATTCTATATAACGAAGTTTATTCCACTTTCGTGCGTGTACAATATTCAAAAAGTCCTTCCGGCCAGTGCCGGGAGGAAGAGGTAGCTTTCATATTCCTTATTTTAAAAAAGCCAACTTATATCATTCAAACACACGAAGCTCAATTTAGTGGAAACCGAATATAGGAGATTCAATCCTAATTTTTATCAATATAATGAATGAGAATTTCGCGAAATTAGTCAGCTTTATCAAGCTGCTTTTCTTTAAAGTAACTTATATTTGGCTGCCAAATTCGGCGATTTCTTAAAGTGCCTGCCATTTTAAGACAACATGGTGGATGAGGCTAACCAGTGAACTTGGTCGAGACCTTAGTAATTGACCACACGCAGTGGGCGGAGCTTGCAATGTTCCCCAAGCTTTGTGATATTTGATTGGCTTTTGGTAAACACTTGTGGGATAAATTGAGAAACTGATTAGCTATAATCCATCGTGACGTTCTTTGACGTCAGAAATGCTTGTCGTCCATTGCTGTGCACATGCTCACTCACATCGGAATCGGTTGATATATACGAGTGCTGTCGCATGCAAAAAATCAGATTTTTCAAAATGTCACCCACAATAGAAATTGAAACTGCTATATCTGAGCCATTTTGTAAGGTAAAGACAAACAAAAAATGCTCCTGAATCCTTATATCAAGGTCAAATACTTAAGAAAGAAACTTTTTTCAATTTCTAATTTTTTTGCACCTCACTTTAAATATATATATATTTTTTAATTTAATGGCCGCCATTTTGAAACAGGATGGCTGATGAATAAGGCCAGCGAACTTGGTCGAGGTATTGATGTATACTATCCACATGCCTTCTTACATCGAAATAGGCGAATACGTGTGTTATCGCGTGACAAATACAAGATCGTTTCAAAATGTTAGCCATGCTAGAAATTCAAGGTGCTATAATTCAAACATTTTCTTAAGATATAAACAAAAGAACAAATTTTCTGAAACAAAAACTGCTCCGGAATCTTTGTATCAAGGCCAAGCACATAAAAAAAATCTTTTTCATTTTCCAATTTTTTAATGCCTCATTTTAAATTTTAAATTAAATTTATTTTTAAATGGCAACCCTTTTGAAACAAGATGGCGAAATAAGCTGGCCAACGAACTCGGTCGAGACATTGGTATGTACTATGTACAGAGCAAGTTACATCCAAATCAGTTCATAAATACGCCTGTTATCGCGTGACAAAAATCAGGTCGTTTTAAAATGTCAGCCACAATAGAAATTCAAAATGCTATTACTCAGCCATTTTAGGTAGCTTTCATTACAAAAAGCTACCTATTGCAGCCGTTCGGAGGAAAGCGATTTCAAAAAATTTTGGTATATTTTCATCGATCATGACCCCCAGACCCCGAAACCACCCTCCGTTCAAAAGTTGATATATATATATATATATATATATCTGATCTTTGTCATACTGTAACTCTCGTATTTATGAACCGATTTAGATAAACTTTTGTGTGTATATAGTAAATACCAATGTCTCGACCGAGTTCGTTGGCCAGCTTCAACCGCCATCTTGTTTCAAAATGGCGGCCATTTAAAATTTTTTTAAAACTTTAAAATTTATAAAGAGGCACAAAAAATTTAGAAATTGAAAAATATATTTTTTTATGTGTTTGAGCTTGATATAAAGATTCCGGAGCATTTTTTGTTTCGTCTATATCTTAAACAAGTTGGAAATTGCTCGTCAAACGTGGCAAATGAGGTGCGTTCGTACTATAACTAGTTTTAAAATTATTTTTTGCACCCCATATTGTACTGAATGTATAATTTTTTGCACTTCATAACGTGCATAGTCTGATACATCATTAAAATGCACTTCCAATAATTTTTTCGGAACACTTTTGACTGTCCCTGTAATTAAACTATACATCCGATTTTCCTAAAATTTGAAATGGCTCGACAAAATTTTGCAACAATTATATCTTTAAAATTTCAGATCATTCGGAAGGCTCTAATACCATTAAAATCCACTTGCAATAATTTTTCCCATTGGCCGTAATGTAAAGAAAAACTTTTGACTGTCCCTGTAATTAAACTATACGTCCGATTTTCCTAAAATTTGAAATAGCTCGCCAAAATTTTGCAACAATTATACCTTTAAAATTTCAGAGAATTCGGAAGGATCTAATATCATTAAAATCCACTTGCAATAATTTTTCCCATTGGCCGTAATGTAAAGAAAAACTTTTGACTGTCCCTGTAATTAAACTATACATCCGATTTTCATAAAATTTGAAATGGCTCGACAAAATTTTGCAACAATCACATATTTGAAATTTCAGACAATTCGGTTGGGTAGTTTTTGCTCTGTTACATGCGGACAGACGGACGGACAGATGGACAGACGGACGGACAGACGAACGGACTGAACGACGACTATAGGTGCTACGTATTTATATAATTACGAACGCACCTAAAAATGGCTAAGTTATAGCACTTTGAATTTCTAGCATGGCTGACATTTTGAAATGATCTGACTTTTGTCACGCTATAATACGCGTATTTATGAACCGATTTGGATGTGACAAGGAATTTGCATAGTGCATAGCAATGTCTCGACCGAGTTCGTGGGTCAACTTCAACCGCCATCTTGTTTCAAAATGGCGGCCATTTAAAAAATTTAAAATTTAAAACGAGGTACAAAAAAATTAGAAATTGGAAAAGATGTTTTCCTTATGTGTTTGAACTTGATACAAAGATCCCGGAGCATTTTTTGTTTCGTCTATATCTTAAAAAAAGGCTGAGTTATAGCACTTTGAATTTCGAGCATGGCTGACATTTTGAAACGATCTGATTTTTGTCCCGCGATAATACGCGTATTTATGAACCGATTTCGATGTGTCAAGGCATGTGCATAGTACATAGCAATCTCTCGACCGTGTTCGTGGGCCAGCTTCATACGCCATCTTGTTTAAAAATGACGGCCATTTGAAAATTTAAAAAAAATTTAAATTTTAAAATGAAGTATAAAAAAACTAGAAATTGAAAAAGATTTTTTCCTTAGTTGTTTGAGCTTGATACAAAGATTCCCGAGGATTTTTTGTTTCGTTCATATTTTAAAAAACGGTTGAGTTATAGCACTTTGAAATTCTTGTGTGGCTGACATTTTGAAACGATCTGAATTTTGTCACGTGATTACACGCGTATTTATGAACGGATTTGGATATAACTTGTTGTATACATAGTACATACCAATGTCTCGACCGAGTACGTTGGCCAACTTCACCCGCCTTCATGTTTCAAAATGGCGGCCATTTAAATTTTTTTTAATTTTAATTTAAAATAAGGTACAAAAAATTAGAAATTAAAAAAGATTTTTTCCTTATGTGTTTGATCTTGATACAAAGATTTCGGAGCATTTTTCGTTTCATCTATATCTTAAAAAATGACTGAGTTATAGCACTTTGAATTTCTAGCATGGCTGACATTTTGAAACGATCTGAGTTTTGTCACGCGATAACACGCGTATTTATGAGCCGATTAGGTTGTGACAAAGCATGTGCATAGTACATAGTAAATTCTCGGCCTGTTCGTTTGCCAACTTCATCCGCCATCTTGTTTCAAAATGGCGGCCATTTAAAAATTAAAAATTTTTTTGTATTCAAAATGAGGTACATAAAAATTAGAAATTGAAATTTCTTTTTCTTATATGTTTGAGCTTGATACAAAGATTCCGGAGCATTTTTTGTTTTGTCTTTATCTTAAAAAATGGCTGAGATATAACAGTTTGAATTTCTAATGTGGGTGACATTTTGAAAAATCTGATTTTTTGCCTGCAACAGCACTCGTATTTATCAACCGATTTAGATGTAAGTGAGCATGTGCACAGGAATTACTAAAGTCTCGACCAAGTTCATTGGTTAGCTTTGTTGCACCCATTATGTTGCTTTAAAATGGCGGGCACTTCAAGATATCGCCGAATTTGGCGACCAAATATAAATCATTTTAAATAAATCCAGCTTTGATAACGCGACAAATTTCGCGAAATTCTCCTTCATATTCAGTATTGACAAAAATTAGTATTTAATCTTCTATAATCGGGTTTCACTAATTTGAGCTCCGTGTGTTTGAATAATATAAGCTGGCTTTTAAAAATTAAGGAATATGAAAGCTACCTCTTCCTCCCGGCACTGGCCGGAAGGACTTTTAGGTAGCTTTCTTTACAAAAAAGCTACCTATTGCAGCCGTTCGGAGGAAAGCGATTTCAAAAAATTTTGGTATATTTTCATCGATCATGACCCCCAGACCCCGAAACCACCCTCCGTTCAAAATTGATATATATATATATATATATATATATATATATATCTATATATATATATATATATATATATATATATCTGACATATGTCACACTGTAACTCCCGTAATTATGAACCGATTTCGATGTAATTCGGTGTGTACATATTACATACCAATGTCTCGACCGAGTTCGTTGGCCAGCTTCATCCGCCGTTTTGTTTCAAAATGGCGGACATTTAAAATTTTTCAAAAAATTTAAAACTTGAAATGTGGTACCAAAAAATTAAAAATGGAAAAATATTTTTTTCTTATGTATTTGACCTTTATACAAAGATTCCGGAGCAGTTTTTGTTTTGTCTATATCTTACAAAATGGCTGAGTTATAGCATTTTGAATTTCTAGCGTGGCTGACATTTTGAAACGTCCTGAATTTTGTCACGCGATAAAAGGCTTATTTATGAACCGATTTGGATGTAATTCGGTATATACCAATCTCTCGATCGAGTTCGTTGGCCAGCTTCATCCGCCATTTTGTTTCAAAATGGCGGCCATTTAATTTTTTAAAAAAAATTTAAAATTTGAAATGTTGTACCAAAAAATTGAAAATGGAAAAATATTTTTTTCTTATGTATTTGACCTTTATACAAAGATTTCGGAGCAGTTTTTGTTTCGTCTATATCTTAAAAAATGGCTGAGTTATAGTATTTTGAATTTCTAGCGTGGCTGACATTTTGAAACGTCCTGAATTTTGTCACGCGATAAAAGGCGTATTTATGAACCGATTTGGATGTAACTTCGTTTATACATAGTACATACCAATGTCTCGACCGGGTTCGTTGGCCAGCTTCACCCGCCATCATGTTTAAAAATGGCGGCCATTTAAATTTTTAAGAAAAATTTAAATTTGAAATGTGGTACCAAAAATTGAAAATTGAAAAAATATTTTCTTCTTATGTGTTTGACCTTGATAAAAAGATTCGGGAGCAGTTTTTGTTTCGTCTATATCTTAAGAAATGGCTGAGTTATAGCATTTTGAATTTCTAGCGAGGCTGACATTTTGAAACGTCCTGATTTTTCTTACGTAATAACAGGCGTATTTATGAACCGACTTGGATGTACCTTGGTGTGTACATAGTACATACAAATATCTCGATCGAGTTCGTTGGCCAGCTTCATCCGCCATCTTGTTTCAAAATGGCGGCCATTTAAAAAAATTAAAAAATAAAAAAATTTAAATGAGATACCAAAAAATTGGAAAATGAAAAAGATTTTTTTTGTATGTGTTTGACCTTAATACAAAGATTCCGGAACAGTTTTTCTTTCGTCTATATCTAAAAAAAAATGGCTGAGTAATAGCATTTTCAATTTCTCTTGTGGCTGACATTTTAAAACGACCTGATTTTTGTCACGCGATAACAGGCGTATTTATGAACCTATTTGGATGTAACTTGGTCTGTACATAGTACATACCAATGTCTCGACCGAGTTCGTTGGCCAGCTTCATTCGCCATCTTGTTTCAAAAAGGTTGCCATTTAAAAAAAATTAAATTTAAAATTCAAAATGAGGTATTAAAAAATTGGAAAATGAAAAAGATTTTTTTTATGTGTTTGGCCTTGATACAAAGATTCCGGAGCAGTTTTTGTTTCTGAAAATTTGTTCTTTTGTTGATATCTTAAAAAATGGTTGATTTATAGCACTTTGAATTTCTTGCATGGCTAACATTTTGAAACGATCTTGTATTTGTCACACGTATTCGCCTATTTCGATGTAAGAAGGCATGTGGATAGTATACATCAACACCTCGACCAAGTTCGCTGGCCAGATTCATCAGCCATCTTGTTTCAAAATGGCGGCCATTAAATTAAAATATATATATATATTTAAAGTGAGGTGCAAAAAAATTAGAAATTGAAAAAGGTTTCTTTCTTAAGTATTTGATCTTGATATAAGGATTCAGGAGCATTTTTTGTTTGTCTTTACCTTAAAAAATGGCTCAGATATAGCAGTTTCAATTTCTATTGTGGGTGACATTTTGAAAAATCTGATTTTTTGCATGCGACCGCACTCCTATATATTAACCGATTCCGATGTGAGTGAGCATGTGCACAGCAATTACTAAGGTCTCGACCATGTTCACTGCTTAGCCTCATCCACCATGTTGTCTTAAAATGACAGGCACTTTAAGAAATTGCCGAATTTGGCAGCCAAATATAAATTACTTTAAAGAAAAGCAGCTTGGATAAAGCTGACTAATTTCGCGAAATTCTCATTCATTATATTGATAAAAATTAGTATTGAATCTCCTATATTCGGTTTCCACTAAATTGAGCTTCGTGTGTTTGCATGATATAAGTTGGCTTTTTTTAAATAAGGATTATGAAAGCTACCTCTTCCTCCCGGCACTGGCCGGAAGGACTTTTTTTAGATATAGACGAAACAAAAACTGTTCCGGAATCTTTGTATTAAGGTCAAACACTTACGAAAAAATTCTTATTCATTTTCCAATTTTTTTGGTATCTCATTTTAATTTTTTAAATTTTTTTAAATGGCCGCCATTTTGAAACATGATGGCGGATGAAGCTGGCCAACGAACTCGGTCGAGATATTTGTATGTACTATGTACACACCAAGGTACATCCAAATTGGTTCATAAATACGCCTGTTATTACGTGACAAAAATCAGGACGTTTCAAAATGTCAGCCACACTAGAAATTCAAAATGCTATAACTCAGCCATTTCTTAAGATATAGACGAAACAAAAACTGCTCCCGAATCTTTTTATCAAGGTCAAACACATAAGAAGAAAATATTTTTTCAATTTTCAATTTTTTGGTACCATATTTCAAATTTAAATTTTTCTTAAAAATTTAAATGCCCGCCATTTTTAAACAAGATGGCGGATGAAGCTGGCCAACGAACCCGGTCGAGACATTGGTATGTACTATGTATAAACGAAGTTACATCCAAATCGGTTCATAAATACGCCTTTTATCGCGTGACAAAATTCAGGACGTTTCAAAATGTCAGCCACGATAGAAATTCAAAATGCTGCAACTCAGCCATTTTTTAAGATATAGACGAAACAAAAACTGCTCCGAAATCTTTGTATAAAGGTCAAATACATAAGAAAAATTTTTTTTCCATTTTCACTTTTTTGGTGCCACATTTCAAATTTAAAATTTTTTTAAAAATTTTAAATGGCCGCCATTTTGAAACAAAATGGCGGATGAAGCTGGTCAACGAACTCGGTCGAGACATTGGTATGTACTATGTACGCACTGAATTACATTGAAATCGGTTCATAAATACGCCTTTTATCGCGTGACAAAATTCAGGACGTTTCAAAATGCCAGCCACGCCAGAAATTCAAAATGCTATAACTCAGCCATTTTTTAAGATATAGACGAAACAAAAACTGCTCCGGAGTCTTTGTATAAAGGTCAAATACATAATAAAAAAATATTTTTCCATTTTTAATTTTTTGGTACCACATTTCAAATTTTAAATTTTTTTTTAAATTTTAAATGGCCGCCATTTTGAAAGAAAACGGCGGATGAAGCTGGCCAACGAACTCGGTCGAGACATTGGTATGTTCTATGTACACACCGAATTACATCGAAATCGGTTCATAATTACGAGAGTTAGAGTATGACATAGGTCAGATGTATATATAGATATTTATATATATCTATACTTCATCTATTATATATATATAATCCAAACGGAAATTTCGTTCCGAACGCCGAGATTTCGAGTTCTACCGCATGGATATTTACGGAACTTATACCGTTAGATAGGTATCGTTCCAGGGAAGGTTTTAAGCTATAGCACATCATTCTACCTAGATTAGTTATAGAATTATTACGGAAAATTCTATTATTTTGGACTTTGTTACTTCATATTTCCTTAAATATCTGGGCTCCTATTGGTCGTAGAGCTTAGATCTCGCGCCAAAAGTAGCTCCAAAGCACCCAAGCAAACTTTTCCCCGCGATTATTTTGCCGTCTTCCGATTTCCTCTAACTCTATTAGGAGCCCGCTTAGAGCCCCTTCAAAATATTTTTCGTAGTAATTTCAGCAATTATCTTAAATTATTTGTTAAGACCGCCACCCTCCCGACTCATGTATCTACGGAAAGGTTGCATGAAGGAGTTTCGTTCAGATACGCTTTCGTTGAGAATAGAGTGCGCTCCCTGGTGGTGGAATGTGGAACTAACATAACGCGATATTGTTAAAATTAGGAAATCTAACAATGCGATCTGTTTTAAACTTTGAGATAGTCCATAAGACATAATCTATTATCTATTCTATTATATATATATATATAATAGAATCTATTATCTATTCTATTATCTATTATATATATAAAATCCAAACGGAAATTTCGTTCCGAACGCCTAGATTTCGAGTTCTACTGCATGGATTTTTACGGAACTTATACCGTTAGATAGGTATTGTTTCAGGGAAGGTTTTAAGCTATAACACATTATTCTACCTATATAAGTTTTAGAATTATGACGGAAAATTCTGTTATTTTGGACGATAAGGTTACCATTTTATTTCTTGGCGAAATTCATCGTTGATAAAAAAAATTGAAATGGCTATTAAACCTCGAAAAATAAAAGAAAAACTGTTACTAATTTTATTTAAATTAAAAAAAAAGAAAAAAAGAAGAAGAAAATCCGTTTTAATGAGTGATAATATTAAAAAAACGGAAACATTTAATCAAAACCTGAAAGAAATATTTGTAATACTTAAAAATTAATTTAATAAAAAATATTACACTTGATACGCAATATTTGACTCTTTATCGCTTGCGTTAGATATGGAAACGAATCTGAAAATTTGAATAGATAAAATTTTAACGACATTTTCTTTCTCTTCTGTTCTGTTCTGTTCTTTTTTTTTATATCTAATTGTCCCATCACGTGACTTATAGAAGAAACAAGCAGATGTAATTGTGAGTCACATGTGTAATTACTATTTGTTTCTTTAAAATTTTTTACTTTTCTTTTGTCGCCAAACAATGTGATTTTAAGCCAAAAATGCATAAGCGTGACATTAGCTTGAGGATGTTCTCACAAATGGTGTTTTTTTAGGTGAAAGAGATCATTTTTTGAGTACATTTTCATATTCAATTGTAACTTATATAGATATAAGTTAATATTTTAAAAATGGAATCGAATACTTAAATTTCAGTGTGAATTTCTGCCACACATACATATTGTAAAATAATTTCATACTTTTTAAAATGTTTTTCGCCATAATTCGGAAAGCATGTGATATTTATAAACTCGAACTCAGATCAACGAATATTACCCATTTTATTTACGCAAATATTATCTGTTGTTTCTTTCATTTTTTCTCAAGTCATATCGCCAATTTCATTTATAGGAAAATTCACAGATTCGAAATCTAGGAAATAAAGATAATTTTTAAGGAAATTTATGTTTTAATACGTTATTACTATCAAAAAATTCAACATTTTGAAAAAAAAAATTACAAGTCTTTTGTAATTCGTCATTTCTTCTTCGTCTTTCTTCGTACTTTCACCTCTGTTATGTAATATTTCAAATGGTATTGGACTAATTTTCGATCATCGATTCACCGCAAAATGGCATATCTAATATAGTATATAAAATAAAGTCTGGATTAGGAGACTAATTAACGCACAGCGCAAACTACTGAACCTAAAATCTTGAAAATCGTGGTAAAAATACTTCTTATGACATAGACTTCTGCTAAGAAAGGATTTTCTAAAGTGTCACCCCTAATGGTTTTTGCATGGGGAGGGGGGAAAAAATCGAATATCAAAATTATGCGTCAAATGATAGCATATTTTAATGTACTTTTGTATGCTGAATCGAATGCTACCAAATAAATTTTTATAAGTCCAACAGTTCATGACACATTTCATATTTTCCTAATTTGGTGGTGTCTTTAGCATCTAAACCTGAAAATATCTATCATTACATCCGTTACTCTAGCAAAGGTAAAAATTCAAATCAACCTTTTTGGCTAAAAAATAAAAACTGCTCTATGAGTTTGAAATAAAAATGCAAGCATCTTATTTTTTTAAAAAAACGAGTTGGAACTCGTCGAAATTCGACGAATTAAAATGTTTAGAATGGAACTGTTAGATCGAATTTATAATAAACCTACAAAAATAAAATTCATCTTGCATTGGTTATCTAACTCTTAAAACAAATAATTTTTTTTAACCTAAAATTTCCAAAATATTATTGTCAAAAACTTCAACTGCTTAAATTATTAAAAAATTAAACTGTATTAGAATACGTAATCAAGATGAGTAATTATGTTGAAGTTATCGATTGAGGCTCTTACGTTTGTTTTTACGGGATGAAAAATCAGTAAAAAGGATTTCACTTTGTCACATCATAAAATTTTCCCCTATAAAATCTAAACTGTACGTTATTTTCATATCCTCAAAATTTACATACGCACCACTCAAATTCACAATTTAAAAGTATTTTAACGGGCAATAAATTATTAATGAATGTATTTCCAAACTTAAAGTGGCGTTTTCCATACAACTTTTCATGTGAACATTCGCATAAAATTTTAAATTCTAATCTCAGTATCCGCGAAAATTTACCGTTCAGAAATTTGCCTTTAGTTGCCATAGTATTGGCCCTTTAGTATTGGTCAAATATTTAGTTTTTTTAAAGAAAATGATCGTTTTGTTTTAAATATGACATCATTTTTACTCACTGAATCATTTTGCCTAGCATCTCAAACTCAGTATCAGCGTAATGTAAAAAATATTGAAATATCTTCTTCAATCTTTTGATTTATGGAGAAGAATGTATGTTTTTTTTTAATGACTGACGTCATTTTCTGTTCAAAAATTAGAAAAAAGTTACTTCTATTTGTAATGTGAAAATGGCATCAATAACGTTATAATCAATGAAAATAAATAAACCATGACTATTTTCCCTTTACTATTCTTAGAACTGGAGTGCTACAGTTGCCACAATTACAAAATTGGTACTAAAAACTATAAAAAAATTAATATCTCAAAAATAAATTGAGATAGAGCTTTCAAACAAATTGCATTTAAAAGTACATTTTTTTCCCTATACGACGGTGCAAAAATTGAAACTTTGCGATGTTTAGAAGCTTAAAAATTTGCAGTAGCGAAAATTGCAAAACCGAAATTTCATTTCAAATTTCAAAGTGTTGCCATTCGGAGAATGACGTATGCGTTACGCACAGATATGTTTGTCCTTTATAATATAGATAGTGATTTTATCTAAAATAAAAGGAAAAAAATTACTGAGAATTTAGCGTTATAAAACAAAAATGGAAAAGGTACTACTTAGATATTCCGTCGACCAAAAATCTATCGTCAAACTATAAGATTAAATGCCAATAATGGTTGATCGTAAATATCAAATTCACTTGAATTTAAACAAGCTACACGTGTTTACGTCATCAAGTGATTTTAATTTCGACGTTTTATTTGTATTTTTATTAATGTTATACTAATTTATTTGTTATTTCGTTATTTAAAATAAAGATTATGTCAATTTATATAATTTGGCGAATGGTTTGGCGATTTATATAATTTGGCGAATGGTTTGGCGATTTATATAATTTGGCGAAATTGGTCGACGGGATAACAAGTAATACCAATGAAAATATTTAAGTATGAAAGCAATGTTTGTAATGACATAAAAATTATTTTCATATATATAAACTCGGTTTATGGCGTCAGATGCTGTCATACGAAGAGTCTTTTTCCATTTTTCCGGTCATAGGCTCCTCAATGAAAGAAACTGGAATTGGAATAATATTGTGCGATTTATAAATTGCTCCTCGATAAGAAGAAAAAATGGGTACATTTATAACAACCGTGCGCACATCTCGCTGATAGCATTTTTAAAATTCCCAGTAGCAGTAGTTACATTTTGCGTATGTAAATTAAAAATATTTTTTTTGTTTTTAATTATGGCACTATTTCCTGTTATTGTTTATTTTTTCAGTTTTTAAAATGAAATTAGTATAAGGCATGCATTTTAAATGAAATGAGTGAAAGGTTTGTGTTTTAAATGAAAATAATAAAATAAGAATATGCTATGAAAACAATCTTTATTGATTTATTACCTGCGCCCGGCTGACATAAAAGTATCACAAAAGCCACATATTCACTTTTCTTTGAGTAGTTGCTCATGAGAATTCAAGTTAACCTTCCGTAATGGGATACTTCACATATTGGTGTATTAGCTTTAATGTTGAAAGCATCGTTTATGTTTGAAGCGAAAACTTTACTATGAATTGTATTACACAAAATCGCATCATCATCATCTACTATATATTTACAACGGAAATTTGTATTTCATTCCGATTGTTTATAATACTTTCGTTGGATATACCACAATTAGTTAGGTAATAATTTTGGAAAGGTTTTAGTGTATACATACTGTTCAAGGGTACTTAGTTATAGAGCAACAGTAAAAGTTCAAAAATTAAGTGAACCTGATTATGAAAGTTTAGCCTTTTTAAAAAAATCTACAGAACATATTTTGTTACAAGTGGCCCTGTTGCATGACTTTTAGGAATGGTGTTAGTATATACGATTTCATTATATGTTGATTAGTTACCGAGGTATTAATTTCTGTTGTCATAACGGTCTCATTACCCGACCATAAGTGCGCTGTTTATAATCAACTAAAACAATTACTTCTTAATTGCTAAATTTTGTCCAACGCTTAAGATAACATTATATCGCAATGGCGTTCGCATCGTTTTCAGTAATGAGCAAGGTCAAGCTGAAGATCCATATTGTTTAAAATACAAGTTAAAATTCACCATTTAGTTTAATCCAAGGTTCATTTGGAAATATTGACCAGCGCAGCGGGCATAGCCTGCTAGTCATATTATAAAGAGGAAAAAATTGTTTATTTGTAGGAGGTAAGCTCAGGAACTACCGAATCGGTTCCAAAAGTAATGGTATCAAAATGATGGTGTTCGCCCAACTTAGAATATAGGCTATATCTTATGTCGGTGACACTACCCCAAAGGGGGTGCAGGAGCAAAAAACGTTCTAAAAATGCGATTTTTGCGTTACTGAAGGGCCTAGAAATATAAAATTTGGAATATTAGTTACTTACAAGATATAAACGATGTCTAAGAACAGTTCTTAAACAATTCGAAATTTAAAAGGGGTGAGACTGCACAAAAAGTGTTCTAAAAAACGTTCTAAATGGTAGTTTCGACATAATCTCAGGAAATACCGAACCGATTCCAAAAGTAATGGTATCAAAATGATGGTGTTAGTCCAACTTAGAACACAGGCTATATCTTATGTCGGTGTCACTACCCCAAAGGGGGTGCAGGAGCAAAAAACATTCTAAAAATGCGATTTTTGCGTTACTGAAGGGCCTCGAAATATGAAATTTGGAATATTAGTTACTTACAAGATATAAATGATGTCTAAGAACAGTTCTTAAACAATTCGAAATTTAAAAGGGGTGAGACTGCACAAAAAGTGCTCTAAAAAACGTTCTAAATGGTAGTTTCTACATAATCTCAGGAAATATCGAACCGATTCCAAAAGTAATGGTATCAAAATGATGGTGTTAGTCCAACTTAGAACATAGGCTATATCTTATGTCGGTGACACTACCCCAAAGGGGGTGCAGGAGCAAAAAACGTTCTAAAAATGCGATTTTTGCGTTACTGAAGGACCTAGAAATATGAAATTTGGAATATTAGTTACTTACAAGATATAAACGATGTCTAAGAACAGTTCTTAAACAATTCGAAATTTAAAAGGGGTGAGACTGCACAAAAAGTGTTCTAAAAAACGTTCTAAATGGTAGTTTCTACATAATCTCAGGAAATACCGAACCGATTCCAAAAGTAATGGTATCAAAATGATGGTGTTAGTCCAACTTAGAACACAGGCTATATCTTATGTCGGTGTCACTACCCCAAAGGGGGTGCAGGAGCAAAAAACATTCTAAAAATGCGATTTTTGCGTTACTGAAGGGCCTCGAAATATGAAATTTGGAATATTAGTTACTTACAAGATATAAATGATGTCTAAGAACAGTTCTTAAACAATTCGAAATTTAAAAGGGGTGAGACTGCACAAAAAGTGTTCTAAAAAACGTTCTAAATGGTAGTTTCTACATAATCTCAGGAAATACCGAACCGATTCCAAAAGTAACGGTATCAAAATGATGGTGTTAGTCCAACTTAGAACATAGGCTATATTTTATGTCGGTGCCACTACCCCAAAGGGGGTGCAGGAGCAAAAAACGTTCCAAAAATGCGATTTTTGCGTTATTGAAGGGCCTAGAAATATGAAATTTGGAATACTAGTTACTTACAAGATATAAACGATGTCTAAGAACAGTTCTTAAACAATTCGAAATTTAAAAGGGGTGAGACTGCACAAAAAGTGTTCTAAAAAACGTTCTAAATGGGTAGTTTCTACATAATCTCAGAAAATACCGAACCGATTCCAAAAGTAATGGTATTAAAATGATGGTGTTAGTCCAACTTAGAACATAGGCTATATCTTATGTCGGTACCACTACCCCAAAGGGGGTGCAGGAGCAAAAAACGTTCCAAAAATGCGATTTTTGCGTTATTGAAGGGCCTAGAAATATGAAATTTGGAATATTAGTTACTTACAAGATATAAACGATGTCTAAGAACAGTTCTTAAACAATTCGAAATTTAAAAGGGGTGAGACTGCACAAAAAGTGTTCTAAAAAACGTTCTAAATGGTAGTTTCTACATAATCTCAGAAAATACCGAACCGATTCCAAAAGTAATGGTATCAAAATGATGGTGTTAGTCCAACTTAGAACATAGGCTATATTTTATGTCGGTGCCACTACCCCAAAGGGGGTGCAGGAGCAAAAAACGTTCTAAAAATGCGATTTTTGCGTTACTGAAGGACCTAGAAATATGAAATTTGGAATATTAGTTACTTATAAGATGTAAATGATGTCTAAGAACATTTCTTAAACAATTCGAAATTTAAAAGGGGTGAAAATGCACAAAAAGTGCTCTAAAAAACGTTCTAAATGGTAGTTTCTACATAATCTCAGGAAATACCGAACCGATTCCAAAAGTAATGGTATCAAAATGATGGTGTTAGTCCAACTTAGAACATAGGCTATATTTTATGTCGGTGACACTACCCCAAAGGGGGTGCAGGAGCAAAAAACGTTCTAAAAATGCGATTTTTGCGTTACTGAAGGACCTAGAAATATGAAATTTGAAGTATCAGCTACTTATTAGATATAAAGAATTTCTAAGAACAGTTCTTAAACAATTCGAAATTTAAAAGGGGTGAAAATGCGCAAAAAGCGTTGTAAAAAACGTTCTAAATTGCAATTTGTATGCAATCTCAGGAAATACTGAACCGATTTCAAATATAATGGTGTAAAAATGATGGTGACAGATCTTGCTCTAAGATAGGCTATATTTTATATGTGTTTCTACTACCCCAGAGGAGATGCAGGAGAAAATTTCTAGAAAAAAGCAGGCTTTGAAAATAGGCTTTGTATAATAACTGGTATATTTACGTGCAAGCACTGGGCGAACATCTCCACATCTCCAAGCTATTTGGTTCGCTTCGGGCTAGGCAGAAAGTCGTCCTCGCTGTCATCATTATCACATGGACCCTCAGATACGGGCCAATGGGAACAGCCAGGAACAGGAGATCTCGACCGGACGACTGCAGGACGAGACTCACACGCAACAGGACACTTAGAAGTACTACATTGGTGTACCGCCACCGCTTCCCACCTCCACCTTTTATGAAACAGTGATGAATAATGCAGGCATTTTGAAATAGTGTAACATCACTGTTTTTTTGGATGCGAGATCAGTTGTTTCTGAATGTTAGAACACCAGTGAGGGTAATGTATGCAAGATCACAAGTTGATTATGTGAAAATAACAGTTTTTATATGGGGCGTCCAATTTATTTTACGTGATTTCAGATTTATCATCAACATGCTGAGTATTGGTTCTGTGTACAATGCAGGCATTTTTTAAGTATAATTAGAGAATTTTTACAAGTTATAATTTGTCAGAACCAATAATTAAATTTAATTCTAAATTTAAATTGTGATTTCTTAATAAATCACAAAGTTTATTAAAATCCCTTACGTAATTAAAAAAAAAATCAGTCTTTTGTTCATGACAAAGAGAGTCGACTAAAGTATTCAGACAGGTAGTCTTCTGTAGTATAACAAATTGATCCGAACTCAACGAACACATGGTCGTGTTTGATGAAAATAGCGTAGAATTCGCTTGGGTAGCAGGCTATATCGAAAACTGCTTCTTGAATGACAAAATTTTTACGCTTAGCAAAGTAAACATTCTGGTATTTTCTTGAAAAAGCATACGACGAGTCACCTCTTCGATAGCTTCTACGTGCCTGTCTAGCTTTCTGATAGTCTATACTCTTAATTTGATTAGCTCTACATCGATTCCATCTCTAGAAACATTTTCGTCATCAAATCACAAAACTCGATTGAATTTAGCTGCTTTGGATGTAGCATTATATACAGAGTGTTATCAACACACTCAGTCTAACATTACGCAGGCGCTCAGCAGTTTTTATGCAAGCGAATCAAACATACTATCAGCACAGGTTCAATTGCGCCTGACTAAGCAGAACTACATTCCAGAAACACTCGAAACACGCACACTCAGCGAATTACAAGTGACAGATCAATTTAATCACAGACCAAGACTAGACACACTTTAGAAATTTTTTCTAGCGTTCCAAAAACGTTCTAAATGCCGATTTCTCACCAATAGCTCAGGAAAAATCAAACTGATTTCAAAAGTAATGGTAAGAAATTGATGCTGACAGCCTCTGCTCTAACATAGATGCTATTTCAAGTCGGTATCACTATCACCTAGACGTTGCAGGAGCAAAAAAGCATTCCAAATTTCGATTTTTGTGATCGGTAGGGGCTAGCAACTTAAAATTAGGCAAGGTACATATTTATTACCATATAAATGATCTTTAAGAACAGTTTCGAAAAAATTGGAAATTTAAAAAGGGGTGAAAATGCGCGAAAAGCTTTCTAAAAACGTTCTAAATTGCGATTTCTACTCAATCTCAAGAAATTCCAAAGCTATTTCAAAAGAAATGGTTGCAAATCAATGGTGACAGTCCCTGCTATAACATAGGTTATATTTTATGTTGCTGTCACTACCATCTGAGGGTTGCAAAAGCAAAACATGTTCTAATTTGCGTTTTTTTTGCATAACTGAAGGGTCTAACACTTTGAAGTATGGCCTGTTATTTACTTACAAGATGTAACTGCTTTCTATGAACTGTCGAAAGAAAATTTCAAATTTAAAAAGATGAAGTGAGCGAAAAGCGTTATAAATTACAATTTTTATGTAATCTTATCAAATACCAAACCAATTAAAAAAATAATGATAACAAATTGTTGGTGATAGAACCTGCTCAAACATAAGCTATATTTTATGTCTGTGCCACTACCACCAGAGGGTTGCAGTAGCTAAAAGCTTTCTAAATTGCGATTTCTGTGATACTGAAAAGGCTAGAAACTTTAAATATGGCATGATAGTAACTTATAAAATATAAATGCCCTCGAAGGACTGTCGAAAATAAATTCGAATTAAAAAGGGGTGAAGTGAAAGGGAGGTGCGAAAAACATTCTAAAAAAGTCCTAAATTACGATTTCTACGCAATTTCAGGAAATATAAACCAAATATAAAAGTAATAGTTGCGAATCAATCGTAACAGTCTCTGATCCTACACAGGCTATATTTTATGCCGATGATTCTACCACCTGGGATTTACATAAACAACAAACGTTCTAAAAAAGGCCTTTAAAAGCTTTCTAAATTACGTTTCTGTGGAATATTAGGAAATAACAAACCAATTTCAAAATTAATGTTTGCAAATTAATAGTGACAGTTCCTATTCAAACATAGCCCTTTATGTTGAGAGAGGTGGTAGGACTTGGAATTTGACATGATGGTTAATTTTAAGATGTAAGAAGATGGTTTCTAAAAAATTCAAAACTTCAAATGAATACTGAAATGAGCGTATTAATTGAGCATAAAAGTTTCAAAATATTTTCTAAATTATTACTCATTTAGTTTTATTTCGTTTTATTAATTTAAGTCTCATTTCTGCCTTATGCAGTGTAACAATGATGTTTAATCAAACTGTGTTTTAAATAGTAATTTTTTCAATTATTCCTAAAAGTAATAAGTACCTTTTAATAAAATAAAATATTACCTTTTAATAAAATAAAAATTTAGTTAGTACCTTTTAATAAAAATTAGACATATAAATATCACTTGGCATATTTCAAATATTACGCGAGCAAAGCCGCGGGGTTTGCTAGTATATATATATATATATATATATATATCAACATTTGAACGGAGGGTGGTTTCGGGGTCTGGGGGTCATGATCGATGAAAATATATCAAAATTTTTTGAAATCGCTTTCCTTCGAACGGCTGCAATAGGTAGCTTTTTGTAATGAAAGCTACCTAACAGAGAGGTTGCTGTTGCGACGGATATATGAATTTATTTCAGCGGATTATACGAAAATAAATTTTTTTATTTAATCATTTCAGTTCAAAAGACGAAATGGTAAAAGCCTTCGATACAATAAGAAGGGGATTCCAGTTTCACGAGAATGTTACACATGATTTGTTCGGGTACTTACAAAAAGGCGAAAACTTTTATGAACAATGTATTTTTTATAAGAAACCTGTACAAAGTGATATTACAGACTTTATTAAAGTTAAGGAATTAAAATACTGTGAAAAAAGAAAAAGTTACGCTACGCTTCAGTTTTTGTTTACCTCTCTTTATTATGGTTTTTTAGACATTTTCAGACCTGCCAACTGCTACAAAAAAATCGTAGTTGCTACGATTAGGACCTATAAATTACGATGCTACGAAAATTGGTCTCAAACCTCGATTTTTTGAAAAAAAACAACACAAACACATTTTTTTTCCAGTTGCGATTTTTAGTCCGCATAGCATATTTTTTAGGAATGATTCTGTTCCGAAATTTCTTAAATTTTAAAGTATTCGGTTCTGAAAGTTTTAAAAAACTGGTCTTTAGTCCGAAAATTCGGACATCAAAAAAGGCTGAAGGGAAGAAAGAAAATCAGGGCTGCAAATCAAACTTCTTAACTTAAAACCCTCTTAATGAATATTAACCACTAGTGGATAGTGCTTCTGTAAATATTTAAACAGAAATTTCCTTCCTTAGAAACAGGGGCGCCAATTGTAAGCGTTTCTTGAGGGGCATGGTTTGAAATATTGTGCGAAATCGCGTGATTTGTACAGTATGCAGGTACGCGATTTGTATGCAGGAAGGTCCTACATAATGAAAAATGCTGTGCAGAATTCCCCCCTGCAAATTCTTCCAAACACCTATGATTCTTCTGCGAGTATATTTTTAAATTTCTTGGAAGTGTGCGAATTTTTTTCTTTTATGGAATTTCCCTAAATCATTTCGTGAATCGGTCGAGAAAAAAATTCAGAATTTCTTCAAACGATCCTGGAAAAATATCGGATATTTCGTCAAAGATCAAATGTTCGCTGAATAAAATCACTAATTTCGTTAAGAGTTTAGAAAAAAATTGCAAATTTCGTGAAAAGATTGCGCAAAAGATCACGAATTTCGATAAACTACCCCGAGAAAAATATTGCAAATTTCATTAAAAAGGTCGCGGAAACAAGTAGGGAATTTTATTAATTAGTCGCAAAAAGATATTCGAAAATTTTAGGGATTGGTCGCGCAAAACTGTTGCGAATTTTGTTGATCGGTCGTGCAAAACTGTCGCGAATTTTGCCGTTCGGTCGCGCAAAATTGTTGCGAAATTTGCCGAACTGTCGCTATAAACAATCGCAAATTTCGACAAATGACCGTGTAAAAAAATCAATTTCGTCAAAGGATCGCGGTAAAAATGTGAATTTCGACAAAATATCGTGGAAATAAAACGCAAATTTCATGGAAAGAACAGTAAGAAAATACAAATTTCATCAAAAGATCAGTAAGAAAACGCAAATTTCGCCAAAGGATCATGTAAAAAATGCAAAATTCGCCAAAGGATCACTGTAAAAAATGCGAATTTCGTCAAAAGTGCGGATTTCAATAAAGAACCGGGTTAGTACGATTGTGGGAAAAATTTTTAATGTCGTGAAATGGTCGCAGAAAAAAATCGAGAATTTCGACAAAATTTACTGCACTGGACTAAGAAATTTGGCACCCGGCTCCTTTTACGAATGTCAAAAAATAGCCGCGAAACACGGAAAACCAACCAACCAATCTCCAGATTAATTTAAATTTTGTGTGCTACGATTTTTCGTTTTCAAAGGTTGGCAGGTCTGCATTTTTCTAATTAAAATTTTCTCACATGTCTACATTGCATAAAAAAAGTTACTGCCCGCATTAAAATACATTTTTCCAATATTTCCAGTTTATGTGTATTTTTCATTTTATGAATGTATTTTATTATACAAATTTCATGAATTTGAGTTGATTTCTGTTTAACGAATTTTCTTCATAACGAAGTGTTTAAGTGCAGCAGTGAGACTTCGTTAAATGGAAGTTTAACAATATATCGACGATCTGCTACTTTTAGCAGTGGTGAAATGGCAGGAGAGGAATATTCTGCTTTGACCTTGAATAGGATCTCTTAAATTGCTAATTTTACATATTTGTTCATACATAAATAATGACCACAAGTTAATGATTATGAAAATTAATTATTACTGAAAATTTATTTTGGATGCTTTTCTATCATGAAGATTATAATGGTTACCAAAACCTTAAATGGTGTAGGAGGTTCATATTTATGTGAACATTATAAATACGAATAAATTTATATCTCTCGTACATATTTACTATCAAACTCGCATATTTTCTTGGCAAGTTTTACTTCTAACTGTGTTTTATTATGAGCTTTAATGATCCCATGAAAAATATTAAATGTGTTACTGGACCAACTTAATTTTTAAATGATTTTTTTTAGGTAGATTTCGTATGAAATACTACCTATTACATTCTCCCTCATGTTGGAATTTCTGAAAATTTTTTGCAGATCTACAGCGATCAAGACCCCTAGAACCCAAAACCACCCACAGTAAAAAACTTTGTATGTATATCTATCTATCTATATATATATATATAACACTTTCTTCTGGACACGATAACTTCCACAATTCTGAACGAATCTCTTCCAAATTAATACATAAAATCAAGGGGCATAAAATCTCGGTCAAGATCGTTAATGGGCAAAATCGGACCAAGGGGATGGGAATAGGGAGGGGTTTTGTGAAAACCGAAAAAACTCCATAACTTCTTAATTTTTGTACATATCAAATCAGTTTAAAGTTTTTATTACTTCTAAAAATTGGGCCAAAAATTTATGTATCACAGATTTTTGATACAATTAAAAATAGGCTCAAGGGGTGCAAAAAATAGGGTTTTAGGGAGAAAAAAATTCATAACTTCGCCAATTCTCAAGATATCAAATCCAATTAAATTTATTATAAATCTTCTTAATATTATCTACAACTTTTATATTGACAATTTTTTGATAGGACCAATTCGTACCACAAAAAAAAAAAAAAAAAAAAAAAAAAAAAAAAAAATCAAAAACGAAAACAGAAAGGGGGAGTTGAAGAAGAAAAAATCCCTGCCGGCCCGGCCTACAGGCAGAGGTAGATTTCGAAGTCAAATATACTAATTTCACAAACAAAAACTAAATCATGATTATAGATAAATCCACTTTAACAATTTTATCTGGCCGCTCTTGACGAGTTTTTATTTCATTTTCATATAATAGCTGGTTTTATCAGAATCATGTTAGGGCGGTATTCAAAAAAATACTTTTCCATGCTCAATAACTCGAAATTTTCTGGCATAATTCCAGATTCATTTTTAATTTAAAAAAAAATATGAAACTTGCTGACGTGATTTTTGAAAAGATTTATAAGCGACCTGTGTTTTTATTTTTTGTTCAATTAATTAAAACTTGATATATAAACAATTATTTTCTCAGAAGGACAATATTTTTCGTTTCTAACATAATCGCTTCGGGAAATTCCGTTCAAAATGCCCACTTTGACATAATTTTTTGAAATATATTCTGCCTCTATCTAAAAATCTATTATTACAGTACATTATATAGTTTCTGAATAAGCGAATCTACCAATTAAATGCGTTTGAGAGCAAAAATGAATTTAAAAACCAGTCAGAAAATAAGCAGTTTGGATTTAAGCGCATCCTTAATACAATGATTTTTCCAACACAATCCGCTTCGGTAAATTCGGTTCAAAATGCCCTTTTTAACAGCATTTAAAAGAATATATTCTGCCCCTATCAGAAAATCGACCATTACGGTACATTATATAGTTTCTGAGTAAGAAAACGTACCAATTGGAAGCCTTTGAGAGCAAAAATGAATTGTAAAATGAGTCAGAAAATAAGCAGTTTGGATTTGAAAACACCCTTACTAAGATCATTTTTTACTTCAACCGGTATGTATTTTTAATTTGTTTTTGCTCTAAGAATTGGTCCTATCCAAAACTCGTCTATATAGATGTTGTAGACAATATTAAGAAGATATATGATAAATTCATGGGGATTTTATATCTTTTGAATTGACGGAGTTATGGATTTTTTTCTTCTTCAAACCACCTTTTTGTTTTCGTTTTTAATTTTTTTTGCGGTACGAATTGGTCCTATCAAAAACTTGTGAATATAAAAGTTGTAGATAATGTTAAGGAGATTCATGATAAAATTAATTGGATTTGATATCTTGAGAATTGACGAAGTTATGGATTTTTTTCTTCTTCAAACGCCCTTTTTGTTTTCGTTTTTAATTTTTTTTTGCGGTACGAATTGTTCCTATCAAAAACTTGTGAATATAAAAGTTTTAGATAATGTTAAGGAGATTCATAATAAAATTAATTGAATTTCATATCTTGAGAATTGACGAAGTTATGAATTTTTTTGTCCCAAAAACCCTATTTTTTGCGCCCCTTGAGCTCATTTTTAACTTTATCAAAAATCTGTGATACATAAATTTTTGGCCCTATTTTTAGAAGTAATAAAAACTTTAAACTGATTTGATATGTACAAAAATTAAGAAGTTATGGGGGGTTTTCTGTTTTCACAAAACCCCTCCCTATTTCCCTCCCCTTGGTCCGATTTTGCCCATTAACGAACTTGACCGAGATTTTATGCCCATTGATTTTATGTATCAGTTTGGAAGAGATTGGTGCAGAATTACGAAAGTTATCGTGTCCAGAAGAAAGTGATATATATATACAGATAGATAGATAGATAGATAGATAGATAGATAAAGTTTTTTACTGAGGGTGGTTTTGGGTTCTAGGGGTCATGATCGGTGTAGATCTGCAAAAATTTTTCAGAAATTCCAACATAGGAACGATCCCAATAGGTAGTATTTCATACGAAATCTACCTAAAAATCCATAACTTCGTCAATTCTCAAGATATAAAATCCGCAAGAATTTATTATATATCTTCTTAATATTGTCTACAATATTTATACAGACAAGTTTTGATTGGACCAATTCTTACAGCAAATATAAATTAAAAATACATAGCGATTGAAGGAAAAAAAAAATCATCGTATTAAGGGTGTACTCAAATCCAAACTGCTTAATATTTTACTCATTTTTAAATTCATTTTTGCTGTTAAACGCATCCAATTGGTAGATTCTCTTATTCAGAAACTATGTAATGTACCGTAATGATCGATTTTTTGATAGAGGCAGAATTTATTTTTAAAAAATGATGTCAAAGTAGGCATTTTGAACAGAATTTCCCGAAGCGACTGTGTTAGAAACGAAAAATATTGTCTTACTGAGAAAAAATTGTTTAAAAATCAAGTTTTTATTAATTGAACGAAAAATAAAAACACAGGTCGCTTCTAAATCTCTTCAAAAATCACGTCAGCAAGTTTCACATTTTTTTCTATTAAAAATGAATCTGAAAATGTGCCAAAAAATTTCGAGTTGTTGAGCATGGAAAAGTATATATTTTTTTTTAATACCGCCTTAATATGATTCTGATAAAACCAGCTCTTATATAAAAATGAAATAAAAACTCGCCAAAAGCGGCCAGATAAAATTGTTAAAGTGGGTTTATCTCTAATCATGATTTAGTTTTTGTTGGTGAAATTAGTATACTAATACTTAACTTCGACATCTACCTCCGCCTGTAGGCCGGGCCGGCAGGGATTTCTTCTCCCAGATTTAGAATTCATTTTGCCATATCTCAGACCAAAAATTAAAGTTCGATTTAAAATAGTTTATTTTAAAAGTACTTAGGCCTGTAACCCATAAAATAATTCATTTATTATACACTAACTTTATTAATTGATTTCTTCTAATATCTCTGCTGCAAGTTTATTTTAAGAATTTTTTATAAAATTTGATTTTTATGGCTTTTTACAACAGTCTGATCATAATACATTTTTACTTTCTTCTTTCTAAAGAAAAAAGTATTATAATCGAATTTTTTCGACTTCCGGTTTTCGACGGATTTACATGCTTTAGGTGACAGAGATCCCAAAAAACATGTTTGTACAAAATGTCTGTCTGACTGTCCGTATGTCCGTGTGTCCTCTTTGTATCCTCGAAAAGTATATGAAGTTATGCATAGAATTGAACCGAATTTTTTGTGTATGTTTTTGACTATGGCCAGCAGGTCCTCCTTCAATTTGGAAATATTCCGCCGGAAGGGCGCGCTGTAATAGCAATTTTTGTGCAATTTTCATTATTGTACCATCAAAAAGTATATGAAGTTATGCATAGAATTTAACCAGATTTCATGTGTTTGTTTTTGGATATGGTCAGCAGGTTCCACGTAAATTTGGTAACAAGCCGCTGAAAGGGGACGCTGTAATAGCGATTTTTGCAGTTCTGTTGCACATAGGTTGTTCATGCATCGACGGGCAATTCATACCCAGGTAACCCGGCGATTCCCAAGCAGCTGATGTACAACAGAATAACGAAAAATATTTATTGCATCTTATATTATAATACGAGGAAAAAATTGTGTGAGTGTGTGTGTATGTAAATTTTATCTTAAAAACGGCTATAACGATTTTGACTAAATTTCGTATTTTACCATTTTCGGGTGCGAGAAGACCATTGGGCTAGATCATGTGTTCGAGAAAATTCGATTAGTGGGTCATTTTGGGTCATAATGGGTCAAGGTCATGCTAGTTATATCTAAAAAATGGCTCAATCAATTTTGACTAAATTTTATAACCAACCATTTTTAGGCACGAGAAAACTATTGAGTTAGGTCACATGTACGAGAAATTTCGATTAGTGGGTCATTTTTGGGTCACTTCGGGCCAAGCTAATTTTATCTAAAAAACGGCTCTAATAATTTTGACTAAATTTTGTAATCTACAGTTTTGGACTACATGAAGACCATTGGGCTAAGTCACATGTTAGAGAAAATTCGATTAGTGAGTCCTTTTTGAGTCACTGTGGGTCAAGCCAAGTTTATCTAGAAAATGGCTCTAACGATTTTGACGAAAATTTTGCTTTCTATCGTTTTAGGGCACGAGAATATCATTGGACTAGGTCATATGATCAAGAAATTTTGATTAGTGGGTCATTTTGGGTCACAATGGGTCAAGTGTCAAGCTAATTGAATTTTAAAAAAAGGCTCAAAACATTTTGACAAAATTTTGTAATATGCCGCTTCTGGACATGAGTTGACCTTTGGATTAAGTCACATGTTCCAGAAAAATTGATTAGTGGGTCATTTTGGGTCACTGTGGGTCAAGCTAATTGTATCTAAAGAACAAATCAAACCATTTTGATAAAATTTTATATCATACCGTTTCTGGCCATGAGAAGACCATCGGGTAAGTCACATGTTCCAGAAAATTCGATTTGGGGGGCTTTTTGGGTCACTGTGGGTCAAGCTAATTGTATCTAAAAAACAAATCAAACGATTTTGATAAAATTTTGTATTACACCGTTTCTCGGTATGAGAAGACCATTGGACTAAGTCGCATGTTCGAGAAAATTTGATTAGTGGGTCATCTTTGGGTCACTGTGAATCAAGCTAATTGTATCTAAAAAACGGCTCAAAACATTTTAACAAAATTTTGTATTAGGTAGATTTCGTATGAAATACTACCTATTGGGATCGTTCCTATGTTGGAATTTCTGAAAATTTTTTGCAGATCTACACTGATCAAGACTCCTAGAGCCCAAAACCACCCTCAGTAAAAAACTTTATATATCTATCTATCTATCTATCTATCTATCTATATATATATATCACTTTCTTCTGGACACGATAACTTTCGTAATTCTGCACCAATCTCTTCCAAACTGATACATAAAATCAAAGGGCATAAAATCTCGGTCAGGTTCGTTAATGGGCAAAATCGCACCAAGGGGATGGAAATAGGGAGGGGTTTTGTGAAAACCGAACCCCCCCCCCCCCCATAACTTCTTAAATTTTGTACATATCAGATCAGTTTAAAGTTTTTATTACTTCTAAAAATAGGGCCAAAATTTTATGTATCACAAATTTTTGATAAAGTTAAAAATGGGCTCAAGGGGCGCAAAAAATAGGGTTTTTGGGAGAAAAAAAATTCATAACTTCGTCAATTCTCAAGATATCGATTCCAATTAATTTCATTATAAATCTCCTTAATATTATCTACAACTTTTATATTCACAAGTTTTTGATAGGACCAATTCGTACCGCAAAAAAAATTAAAAACGAAAACAAAAAGGGGGTTTGAAGAATTAAAAATCCATAACTCCGTCAATTCAAAAGATATAAAATCCCCATGAATTTATCATATATCTTCTTAATATTTTCTACAACATCTATATAGACAAGTTTTGGATAGGACCAATCCAAACTGCGTATTTTCTGACTCATTTTACAATTCATTTTTGCTCTCAAAGGCTTCCAATTGGTACGTTTTCTTACTCAGAAATTATATAATGTACCGTAATGGTCGATTTTTTGATAGAGGCAGAATATATTTTTAAAAAATGCTGTTAAAGTGGGCATTTTGAACCGAATTTCCCGAAGCGGATTGTGTTGGAAAAATCATTGCATTAAGGATGCACTCAAATCCAAACTGCTTATTTTCTGACTCATTTTTAAATTCATTTTTGCTCTCAAATGCATTTAATTGGTAGATTCGCTTACTCAGAAACTATATAATGTGCCGCAATGATCGATTTTTTGATAGAGGCAGAATATATTTCAAAAAATTATGTCAAAGTGGGCATTTTGAACGGAATTTCCCGAAGCAATTGTGTTATCACTTTCTTCTGGACACGATAACTTCCGCAATTCTGCACAAATCTCTTCCAAACTGTTACATAAAATCAAGGGACATAAAATCTCGGTCAAGTTCGTTAATGGGCTTTATAAAAAACTTTATATATATATATGTGTGTATCTATTAATCTATCTATATATATCACTTTCTTCTGGACACGATAACTTTCGTAATTCTGCACCAATCTCTTCCAAACTGATACATAAAATCAAAGGGCATAGAATCTCGGTCAAGATCGTTAATGGGCAAAATCGAACCAAGGGGATGGAAATAGGGAGGGGTTTTGTGAAAACCGAAAAAAACCCCATAACTTCTTAATTTTTGTACATAACAAATCAGTTTAAAGTTTTTATTACTTCTAAAAATAGCGCCAAAAATTCATGCATCACAGATTTTTGATAAAATTTAAAATAGGCTCAAGGGGCACAAAAAATAGGGTTTTTGGGAGAAAAAAATTCCTTACTTCGTCAATTCTCAAGATATCAAATCCAATAATTTTATTATACATCTCCTTAATATTACCTACAACTTTTATATTCACAAGTTTTTGATAGGACCAATTCGTACCAAAACAAAAAAGAGGGGTTGAAGAAGAAAAATTTTCATAACTCCGTCAATTCACAAGATATGAAATCTCCATGAATTTATCATATATCTTCTTAATATTGTCGTCAACATTTATATAGACAAGTTTTTTATAGGGCCAATTCTTAAAGCAAAAACAAATTAAAAATACATAGCGGTTGAAGAAAAAAATCATCTTATTAAAAGTGCATTCAAATCCAAACTGTCTATTTTCTTACTCATTTTTAAATTCATTTTTGCTCTCAAACGCATCCAATTGCTAGATTCTCTTATTCAGAAACTATATAATGTATAGTAATGGTCGATTTTTTGATAGAGGCAGAATATATTTCAAACAAGTGGGTAAGTGTGATCACAGATCGCACAGAGGGTTTCATTTAATATTCCTTTCAAAACACTTTATCCTTTTGAAAAATCTGTTAGTTCCACATTTCGCAACGAGGGGCGCACTCTATTCTAAACAAATCTCAATCTGAACGAAACTCCGTTTTACATACTATCTGTAGATATATTAGTCGAGGGGATTGGGCCCATAGCTCCCGAGATAAGTAGGCGCTCCTGGTGTTAAAAAGTGGAACTAAAATATGTAAGGCTATGGTGCATAACATGAAAGTATGGTCAAAGGGGTGTCGGCAAAAGTTGGAAAAGTGCTCCCCCGGTGAAAAGGGCGGGGGTTAGAAAAATTGCTTAAAATACACAAGTTAGAGCCCGGAGGAGTAAATAATATAAGACTTTTTGAAAAGTTTATGACTTGTTGTGTAGTCTGAGGTATTCAGTCGAGGAGTCTGAGGTCGTACGCAAAAATTGATGTCTCCAACTTAATTAAGGTCTCTCTTAGAAAGAATTCCTTAAAATACATAAGTGGTAGCTCAAAGGGTTAAACGTAAGACATTTTCAAGATTTTATGATTTGTCGCCTGGCCTCAGGTGTTCTGCTATAAGTATGCAAAATTTCAAATCTCCAATTTAACAAGGGGCTCAGTTAGAAAGAATTGCTTTAAATACGCATGTGGGAGCCCAAAGGGTTAAATGTACGACTTTTTCAAAATTTTGTGATTTGTCGGATGATGGTGTTCTGCTATAAGTATGCAAAATTTCACACATCCAACCTAAATATGGTCTCACTTAGAAAGAATTGTTTAAAATACATATGTGGGAGCACAAAGGGTTAAATGTACGACTTTTTCAAAATTTCATGGTTTGTCATTTGATGCGAGGTGTTCAGTTATAAGTATGGAAAATTTCACGCCTCCAACCTAAAGAAGACCACTTAGAAAGAATTGTTTAAAATACACATGTGGGAGCCCAAAGGGTTAAATGTACGACTTTTTGAAATTTTTATGATTTGTCATTTGATGTGAGGTGTTCAGCTATAAGTATGCAAAATTTCACGCCTCCAACCTAATTAGGGGCTCACTTTGAAAGAATTGTTTAAAATACACATGTGGGAGCCCAAAGGGTTAAATGTACGACTTTTTCAAAATTTTATGATTTGTCATTTGATGTGAGGTGTTCAGCTATAAGTATGCAAAATTTCACTTCTCCAACCTAATTAGGAGCTCACTTAGAAAGAATTGTTTAAAATACACATTTGGGAGCCCAAGGGGTGTTAAATGTACGACTTTTTCAAAATTTTATAGTTTGTCGTTTGATCTGAGGTATTCAGCTATAAGTATGTAAAATTTCACGCCCCTAACCTAATTAGGGGCTCACTTAGAAAGGATTGTTTAAAATACGCATGTGAGAACCCAAAGGGTTAAATTTACAACTTTTTCAAAATTTTATGATTTTTCGTTTGATGTGAGGTGTTCAGCTATAAGTATCCAAAATTTTATGCCTCCAACCTAATTAGAGGCTCACTTTGAAAGAATTGTTTAAAATACACATGTGGGACCCAAAGGGTTAAATGTACGACTTTTTCAAAATTTTATGATTTGTCATTTGGTCTGAGGTGTCCAGCTATAACTACGCAAAATTTCACGCCTTCAACCTAATTAGGGGCTCACTTAGAAAGAATGGCTTAAAATACATATTTTTGAGCCCAAAGGGTTAAATGTACGACTTTTTCAAAATTTTATGATTTGTCGTATGATGTGTGGTGTTCAGCTATAAGTATGCAAAATTTCAAGTCTCCAACATGTATAGTTTCTGAGAACGGGCTCTATGACGGACAGACAGACAGAGGAGCGTGACGAATGGGGTTTCGTCAGATGAACGAAACCCTAAAAATGATGTCAAAGTGGGCATTTTGAACAGAATTTCCTGAAGCGATTGTGTTAGAAACGAAACATATTGCCCTACTGAGAAAATAATTGTTTATTAATCAAGTTTTAATTAATTGAAAGAAAAATAAAAGCACAGGTCGCTTATAAATCTTTTCAAAAATCATGTCAGCATGTTTCATATTTTTTTTTATTAAAAATTAATCTGAAAATGTGCCAGAAAATTTCGAGTTGTTGAGTATGGAAAAATATTTTTTTTAATATCGCCTTAACATGATTCTGATAAAACCAGCTATTTTATAAAAAGGGAATATAAACTCGTCAAAAGCCGACAGATAAAACTGTTACAGTCGATTTATGTCTAATAATGATTTAGTTTTTGTTGGTGAAATTAGTATACTTAACTTCGAAATCTACCTCTGCCTGTAGGCCGGGCCGGCAGGGATTTTTATATCGTTTCTAAGCATGAGAAGACCATTGGGCTAAGTCACATGTTCGAGAACATTCGATTAGTGAGTCATTTTGGAGCCACTGTGGGTCAAGCTAATGGAATCTGAAAAACGGCTCAAAGGATTTTGACAAATTTTTTTATTACATAGTTTCCCAGCACGAGAAAACCTTTGGGATAGGTCATATGTTCGATAAATTTAGATTAGTGGTTCCCTTTTGTGTTACCGTGGGTCCAGCTAATTTTATCTTTAAAACGACTTTAACGATTTTGACTAAATTTTGTATTCTATGGTTTTATGGCTCGAGAAGAGCACCGGTTAGATCGCACGTTCGAAAAAATTCGGTTAGTGGGTCATTTTGGGTCACTATGTCTCAAGATCATGCCAATTGTTTCTAAACAGCAAGAATGATACGCTGAGAATAAAATATCGAATTGAACACAAGGCTAATTTTGGCAGAGCTTAGCTCAATCATCCCTGCTGCTTAAATATTATGAGGTTAACTTCTTTTTACTCCGATTAGTAAAATAAAGCAGAAACTTAACATGAAAATCAAATTGAAAAACTAGTATTTCAATTTGAATTTTTGCGAAAATATTTTTATCATTTTATTTTCTTGAGAATGTTGACGTCTGATGCAATGAAACATGTCGAAATGTAAATAAATAAAGGTATTTTGCCATTTTAAAATTTATGTTTATCATAGCAATTAATGAGCATTTTTACAAGTGTTGTTTATATATAGTTAAAAACCTGTATATTATGTTTTGTTTTATTTCCTTATAATATTTAAAAATGGAATAAAAAATATGATTTTTTTTTCTTTTTTGGTAAGATAAGCGGTTAAAAATGTCGTTAAGGGGGCGCTTAATTGAAGTTCCTTTTCGCGGAAACCCATGTTAACATACGGAAGCGCGATTTCATTACCTAATGTAATTATTAAAATACGGTTTTCACCATCAGAAAATAGACGTCAAATGCCGACGTTATGCGTTTTTAAAAATTGTCTCCTTAAATTTTAAGTATTTTTAAGAAGATGGTAAAATTTCATCAAGTTGAATTTCAAAGATTATAGGGATTTTTTTTTAATATTTAAAAAATAAGGAGAGAATTTTTAAAAAGGCACAGCGTCGTCATCTGACGTGTACTTTCTGATGGTAAAAACCATGTTTTAATAATTACATTAGGTAATGAATAATGCGCTTTTAAGTTTCACCATAAGTTAAAGTGGGATTTCGCGATCCTGGAGTTTCAGTGAAGCGGCACCTTAATGTAAGCTTTATTAAATTGATAGGGGACACCGGGACGGAATGGGGTACTTAACACATTGAGTTCCACGATGACTGACACTGAAGCGCTTAAAATTTACAATGTTTAAAGTAATTTTTAAGAAAGTATAATCCTGTAATAAATAAAAGGTAGGTAAATTTTATATATTTGTTCAGTAATTATTTAAAACAATGTATATTTTTTCAGTTTTGTATCATAATTTAGACATCAGACATCGGTGAATGACGCGTTTACACGGAAAGTTCGCTGTCAGCCACCGGTGGCTGACGTGGCGCTTAACGTGTTAAGGTTTGAAGCAAGGTTTTGGGTCTAAGATACTAAAAAAACCTTATCCTATATTAAGAAACAGTTTCTTTATACATTTTAAAATAAACTTTAGTACACAAAGTTGTAAAAAAAGTTGATATAATTTTTAAAAATTAAAAATAAAAGTAACTCAATCAACCCCAATCTGCCCCCATGCTAGGGGCAGAATGGGCTACAATGGTTTTTGGAATATTATAGATTATGTTTTTGTATGTAAAGTGTCAAAACATCAACTTGACGCTGCCCTTTCATCGCAATTACTCTTGAATGCTGTTTTGGTACAACAGTTATGCCGCTTTCGTAGGTGTTGTAAATTCTTGCTGTAGTTTGTTTGTTTTCATCGATAATTTTAATCAATAAATCAAAAAACTGGAAAATGGGAATTTTATTGAATCTCATTGCAATTATATATTTATATTTATGTATTATTAAATATATTATATATCTGTTATATAAACGGAGCAAAACAGGGTACATATCCCATTCCGCCCCGCGTGTTAAAATTTTAAAAAAGTCACGTGATTACCATTAACCATTGATGTTTCGATCTTTGCGTCATGGAAAAATATATTTAAAAACATTATTAATTCAATGGAATTAAAATTAATTGGAGACAAAATACGGAAAGAAGGCTTATCTTGCTTCGAAAATTTCCAAATATTACAGTAAGGCACACAATTTATAGCTAAAAGGTGCCAAAGTGACTTAATGAATTCCAGCAATCAAACAGACGCTACTCATCAACATTCTGCATGCAACTGAGGCTCGTGAAGCTTTGCCGTGCTACTCTAGCACCACTGGCGGGAAATAAATGCCGTATCCCGTTCTACCTCGGTACCATTCTCGGTTTTACCCCATTCCAGTTCGGTGTCCCCGATACATTATTGAAATGTATCACAACATCTTTCGTAAAGATGAATTGGATGCAAGATTTAATATTAGTTCACAAGTCTGCATACTTAATATTCAAGATGCATTACCGTCAATGAGCGATAACTGCAAGCAATAACTGCACTTTCAAGCGTAACTAAATTTTAGACTATTATGTGATAATTATAAACTATAGATCATATATGGGCTTCTTAAAAGAAGTTGAATTAATTAACTACTATTGGCGATCATTGCTAAAATCGCGTTTTCATTTGTGTTATGCATTTTGCAGTCAAACTAACTTTTACCATACTATGCGATGCGAGTATAATATGAATAAATTCACATACAGGGTATGTGCAAAAGAACATGGTACATTGCCGTTAATGGATGGTAATTGGTGGAAAAGTATTTTCAATTGCGTTATTCGTTTTCTAGCAGAAAAATATTCTAGTATACTATGTACAGGGTGGTTATAATTAAAGTTACCCTACTTAGACCTACATAGAGTTCTTTATGGTAGACAGATATCGATGAAACTTGGGAAATACGTTATGTGGACCATGGGGAAAAGAAATCTGCAATAAAAAATAGTAGTTCAAATTTCAACCGATAGATGGATGTTTTCATCTACGAGAATCGACGTTATGCAAATTTCAAACAGTCGCTGCTGTAAAGTCGTTCTTCGTCATGCCGTTAGAGAAGAAAGAACGAGATTTACTGGTGAAGTTGTTTCATCAGAAGGGCAGTAATTTGTCATGCAAGATGGTTCACCACCTCACATAGCCCGAGCAGTCACAGTACTGCTTCGTGCCCACTTTGGAGATGATCTGGTAATTTCGAGAAGTTTTCCGACAACCACGCCTCCTTGTTCTTCGGACTTCAATCCATATTACTTCTGGTTGTGGGGATTTCTGAAAGATCCTGTCTATGGAGGAAGCATATGGACTCTACCTGTTTTGAAAGCAAGCATAGCTTGTATGCGGCTGCGATTGATCGAGAACGAGAAACCCTTCGCGCTTCTGTTGAACACGTCATAACACGCTTTGAACATGTGCTTGACGCAAATGGAATACCCACTGAACATATGCTGTGAATAAACAAAGCTTTGTGTTTCCAGTTTGAGTTTTTTCGTCTTCATGCGCCCACTTCTACCCTGGTGGTCGAAATTTGAACTTTTTTTTTAATTGCAGATTTTTTTTTTCCCCCATGGTCCATATAACGTATTTTTCAAATTGCATCGATATCTGTTTACCAGAACGGACTCTACGTAGGTCCAAACAGGATAACTTTAATTATAACCATCTGTATAATGATATACAGGGCTGCACAAAATAATTCAAATACATTACCACCTACGGTAATTTCTAAATATTCACTTTGTGGCATTTTTAGATTGTTTATATAAATATCTCATTTTATCCTATGTGAAAAAAATGAAGTTTCTTAACAATATTCTGATACTTTTGTAAAGCTTTTCCTAGTATATACTTGGTGCGTAATTTTTCTTTCTTGTTATTAGTTACACGTTACTTATTCTCACATTTAAGCATCTGATATATTTTTAGGTCAAGACGAAAATACGAGGCAATCAGTCCTGAAATGCATTACTCTCATGCCTAGCGTTGTAAGTTTCGCTCTTCTTTTTGATAAGTTTAATTGTTCTTGTTGAAAAAAAAAGAGATATAAGCAAATAGTAAACAGACTTGGAAGTCTCAATAAAGAAAACTTGTAAATGCTATAATGGTTAATCCTTTAGGGTGGTCTGTGAACAAAAACATCTCGAAAAGATATATCTTTGGTTAAAGGGTAGAAAACCAACATTTAAAAATCCACAAATAATACATAAAATGCATCAAACAGCTGTTTCGAATCTACAAGCGAGATTCATATTCAGTGCAAGATAGAACAAGGCACAGCATGCTAGAAAAAGCAAGGCTGGGCCAATGTTATGCCTTGCTCTATCCTGCACTGTAGAAGAATCTCGCTTGTAGATTCGAAACAGCTGTTTGCTGCTTTTTGTGTATTATTAGTGCATTTTTAAACATTGGTTTTCTACCTTTTAATAGTCTTGCACAAATACTTTATTTGCTATTTTTAGATATATCTTTAGTTTTTTGGCTTAACCCTTTATGTCCCGAATTATAAATCAGAAATTTACTCCTCTTCAATAATTATCTTCGTTAATGTCTGAGGATACATACAGAACCAGCGGGCACATTAGATCTCAGGCTTTGATAGCCTGTGTTCAAAAGCAATTTTCAGAAAGAATAAAAAATCAAAATGAATATCATTTTGAAATCAAAGTCTTCGATAATGCATTTACGTATAAGGTGGTCCGGAGTAAACCTTTTACTTTATATTATTTATAAACATTGAGAGGTCCAACTCGGACTTTTCGGGTTATTACAGAATATACGTGAAAACCACTTTTTTAACTGAAAACTCTGATGGATTTTTTTTTTTTTAACATTTAGCATATTTTTATAGATTGTGCATTTGCTCCTTAACAACACCAAAAAGCATTTTTATATGAAAAAAATACCTTTTTTTTTTTTTTTTTTTTTTTTTCAAAGGAAAAGTTTGGAAATTTATTTGAAGCTATACTTTCGTATTAGCCACATGCCAGAAGTTAATAATAAAAGAAATCACCAAAGGTTTCGCTCAGATTAAACTTACAGTCTAAATAATATTTTTACCAATCTCAGAAATAGAAAATAATATACCTTCACAGATAGAAAGGCTAACACTTTTTTATTTATGACATTTCCATCAAATCAATGAATTTCTCTATTCGACGATGTAAAAATTGAAATTGAATCGGTCCATTTCAAAAACCACATAAGTCAAGTTTTTTCCAAATATACTTTTTTATCGTAAATGCTTCCTTAAAGGTAGAGTTATGATCTGGGTAATAACCACATAAGGTCAGTGTATTCCTTCCTCTTCAAACAATACCTTTTAGTTTTCGTTCATTACTTAAACGATATAAGTCAGCGACTTAAGTGTTTTTGCATGCAATACCTTCTTTGGACTTCAAGAAATGGTAATCAACTTTATACAAAAAAACATGTTTGACAACAGAATCGTACGGAAAAAGTGTTCTAAAAGAAAAAAATTGCTTCTTCGATATACAAGAGTCTTCACTATGATTCTGATTAAAAGAAGGCACTATCATAGACGAGGAATTTATTGATGGATCCAATAAATATTTATTTATGGATCCAATAAATATTTATTGATGGATCCAATAAATATTCATTAATGTTGATGAAAAAACTTTCAACCCCTGTGTCACTTCAATCGCTCAAAACCTATGCATCGAAAATGTTAATTAATTGTAAAAAATTAGACGATTTAAAACGAGTTCAGGATAGCATTCTGGAAGAGCGTATGTCATTTTATCAAAACATATTTAGCTGGCCAACTTCAAATGTCAAAGATAATCCAATTGAGAATGATGAAGAATACGATTACGCACCATAATGATATTAAAATATAAAAATGTTCCTGTATAAGTGTTATCGTCATTAATTTTTATTAAAAATCTGTTTAGTATGACTGTTTTGTTTAAATTAAATACCACCTAACCTTATTTCTTGCAAAAGCAACATAAGACAAGAACAGTTTTTCTGTTATTCTTTTTTTTATTGATAAATTATAAAAATTATTCGATATTTACAAACTTTGAAGTCCAAACTCTATAATTAGCCTAAAAATCGATAAAAATTCGTTTAGTTGTGAATAAAACAGTTTTTTTTTTAATTTTTGAAAAGTTCTCTTTCTGTGACTTATGTGGTTTTTGAAAAGCCCTATTCAGTGCGACGTTTAGAAGTTTAAAAAATTTTTCAGTAAAACTAGATTTATTGGTTAGGTACTGCCCAGTGGCGTGGCGTGAAAATTTTCGGTGGTCATCGCAATTATTTAAGTTTGTGGTGAAAAATTATTAACTCTAAAATTCAATGGTTGAATGTTCAAAAAAGAAACTTTAAATCTTACCTTCACTTATACATGAACTCCAAATGTTCTGCTAAAACTGGATCGTAGAGTTTAAAAAGCTTATTAAGAGTTTTAAAATATTGCTTGGTCATCGCCGCATCCAGCGATGACCGGACGCTACGCCACTGGTACTGCCGTCTTCAATATAACGTCAGTGTTACTTACTGAAATGTTTTTGCTTTATAATATAGATCTTTTGCTCGCTTTGTTTTTCTTTAAATGCGTATTTAATTATATACTTCTTTTCAAATGTATTTAAAAAGAATAAAATTTAATTTTAAATAAATAATAATTTCTAATTTTAGCCATGTGTAATCTATATATATATTACGCTACAGTATGTGGCACAGAAATCGCGATTATTTGTTAATTGTTTAATCGCAACACCCGAATAAAACGCATGTCATTGGTTATTTAACAGCATTTAAGGCATCTCCATACCTTAAAGGGGGGGGGGGGAGTTACCATAGGATGGGGCCTGTTCTGTCGCCAAATGCCGCCAAATTTGGTGATATCTCTAATATTTCGCCAAATTCCTATAGACTTCCATTGTAAACCAATAGGGTTTACTTGCTTGCAGAAAATCAACAAATTGAGATATTTTAATGCAAGGAAAACTAATATTAGATTAAGGAATTATATTAATTATATTTAAAGGAGTCCAAGTAAATTAAATTATGAATAAAAGTAACATGATATAATGCTTAGCATGCTTTACCAAACATAAATTTTAAGGGAGACCAAACTGGTCGCCAAGGGCGCCTAGTCATGTTTAAAATTTGACATGTTTTGTGAAAGAATAAATATAAATTGATCTTCAGAATTTACAACAATATTTACTTTTAAAAAATAATAATAACTTTTAAAAGAAGGAAATATTTTTAATATCTATTTTTTAATTCGAAAATGATGTTTTACAAAATTTTCTCTCAAAATTAAAAATTCCAAGGTGAATTTAAAGAATATATAACTATAAAAATGTATAGAAAGCGTCAGAACTTTATATTTCATAAAAAATTTAGATCTATGACTTTAAATATGAGAAATCTTCAAAACATATGTTCTTACATAAATGCATTTAAATGTCCGAAGAATGTGTGGAAACGACAGACAATACAACATAAAAAAGCATTATATCTCTTGATCTAATTATCGTATTTCAATGCGGTTTGAATCATTTTATTCTGAAAGCTATTGAGTATTTTTTTTAATCTGAAAAGATAAAAAGGCGGGTTTTTTCCCCTCAAGATTTTTGTTTACCTTACCACCTTAACATGATACTTCAATATTTTCTAATATACTTTTTCTCTTACAAAGCATTTGGAAGTTATCAAGGAATGTGACAGTCGTTTTATCAATGTAGGCGAAAACGAACATGAAAAACTGCTGAACATTTACTGCAGTGAAGACTTCGATGAGAATTATAAAGAGGTATTATAGTTTTTTTTTTTATTACATTATTTCTTTTTAAATTATTAGCATTTCAAATCATATATATAGGAGGCCCAATGTATGAGATCTGATCCCTACGAAATGTGTGAACATAGTTATCAGTTTGTAGATACCGTGGTGTTTTCTCTTATTACTGCCCAATGTATTCATTAATAAATCTGTAAATTGAAGGTTTCTTTCCTGTTTTTTTTTTTTTTTTTTTTTTTCGTTAAAACACGAAAAATTCTTCTTTGACGTCAATTTTCCTGCAAAATGCACAAAATTCGCCAATCTAACTTAAATATTACCTGAAATTATCTAATCGAAAGATGCATTTCCATCCCCCCCCCCACACACACACGCACACACTCATGCCCCTAGAGCATCTTTGTGCTAATTTCATACCTATAGATTTTCCTATATCAACATAACATTATTCACGGTCAAATGCCTTTTATAAATATTATATATGTATAACAAAACTTCAATTATCCGAATCCAATCATCCAGATAGCCAAACATCCGGATCGATATCAGAACATAAAAAGTTACATTTATGGAGAAAATTTTATTAAAATGCGAATTCTATGTATTCGTTTCTATAAATATAGTAATTTTCTTAAATATTCTATTTAAACCAGCGTTAAAATTTATATTCAATTGAAATTTTTTGAAGTCTCTATTTGGATATTTCTAAGTCAGTACTTACAGTTTTACAGTAAAACAATAAACTTTTTGGACATATTCAGCTAAAACATGTATGTAAGTAGAGTGAAATGTCGGTAAAACGGCAGTATAGACACAGCAAAAATTTTCCGTTCTAAAGAAGGGGAAAAAAGGTGTCCTGTTTATATTCATAGAACGATGGTCCGCTTTATAGGATAGTTCAAAAAGTTATGCTACTTTTTTTCTTTCGTATAAAAGTAACCTTATTAATGGTAGGTATAATACATTTTTAGTACACTGGCCTACACTGTTAAAAATTTTGCAGCATTCTGGCAGGTCATTCGACCGTTTTTTGAAAAAACGGTTTCATAACCATAATTTAACTATATTCTGACCATAAAATGGCCAATAATATGGTCAGAATAGTGTTAAATTACGGATGTGTAACTGTTTTCGGAAAAAACGGTCAAATGACCTGCCAGAATGCTGCATATTTTTAACAGTGTACTTTTTCATTAAACAAAGGCAATTTTACATAAATTTTAATTCACAACATAACCATTTTCTTATGATGCTTGGTACAATACTTGATGGTGCCTGTGAGAAATTTTATTAATATAATAAGCAGGTAAGTCGTTTATACTACTCTCTTAGATATGTGGCTTCCTTTTTCTCTCCATTAAAAAAAAAAAAAAAAAGAGTCGTATGGTCTCTCTGTATTTAAAATACTCATAGGGTTTTAATCAATATTTACCGTCGTAATTTCTTTCGAAACTATGACATATCAATAATTATTTTTAAGTATCTCTATTTTACTATTCTAATTGAGAAATCTGAATTGATTTTTTGTCTTTAATTTTTTAGGTAGGAACATGTATGAGTGAAGCTTTTGAGACGCGAGGAGTAAGTAAATGTTTAAAATAAATAAATATCTTCTTCAGTCCCCGGGTCCTCATACGGGGACCTCTGTTCTTTTCCTTATAAAAACTAAAATGTCCGATTTTTTTACATTTTAACATCACTTCTTAATAGCTGAACGTTTTTTGCGTTCAAAGCAAACGAGTAAATGGCAGCATCTAAGCTGATTCCCACATAAATAAATGTTATTTTCATCTGAGTTTGCAAAATGCCTAAAAATGCCCAAAAGACAGTATGACCGAGAAAGTGAGAGATTTTCATAAGTATTTAACTTAAATCTTTTTCAATAAAAAAATTTGAGAATTTGTTGATTATTTGCTTGTTTAAAGCTCTTAAATTTGTGATTGCGTTAATTTAGGTTAATGGTTATTAAATTGATGAACTATTATTTTAACACAATCAAACAGACTGGTAAAGTTATCATACGAATTGAATATTTCCAACTGAGCGAAAAAATGCCCAGGCTGGGAATCGAACCCAGATCCTTGGCTTACAAGGCCAATGCTTTTCCATTTAAGCTAACTGGGCCGACAACCAGCCAGCATATTTCGCTCAGACAACCTTATTGGTAGGAACATCTGGTCTGTCATGTAGACAGCTCAACAGAATAAACCGCAGGTTAAGGACCTCCATATAAACGATGGATACATAGATGAACTATTATTTTAACACAATCAAACAGACTGGTAAAGTTATCATACGAATTGAATATTTCCAACTGAGCGAAAAAATGCCCAGGCTGGGAATCGAACCCAGATCCTTGGCTTACAAGGCCAATGCTTTTCCATACTGAGCGAAAAAATGCCCAGGCTGGGAATCGAACCCAGATCCTTGGCTTACAAGGCCAATGCTTTTCCATTAAATGGAAAAGCATTGGCCTTGTAAGCCAAGGATCTGGGTTCGATTCCCAGCCTGGGCATTTTTTCGCTCAGTTGGAAATATTCAATTCGTATGATAACTTTACCAGTCTGTTTGATTGTGTTAAAATAATAGTTCATCTATGTATCCATCGTTTATATGGAGGTCCTTAACCTGCGGTTTATTCTGTTGAGCTGTCTACATGACAGACCAGATGTTCCTACCAATAAGGTTGTCTGAGCGAAATATGCTGGCTGGTTGTCGGCCCAGTTAGCTTAAATGGAAAAGCATTGGCCTTGTAAGCCAAGGATCTGGGTTCGATTCCCAGCCTGGGCATTTTTTCGCTCAGTTGGAAATATTCAATTCGTATGATAACTTTACCAGTCTGTTTGATTGTGTTAAAATAATAGTTCATCTATGTATCCATCGTTTATATGGAGGTCCTTAACCTGCGGTTTATTCTGTTGAGCTGTCTACATGACAGACCAGATGTTCCTACCAATAAGGTTGTCTGAGCGAAATATGCTGGCTGGTTGTCGGCCCAGTTAGCTTAAATGGAAAAGCATTGGCCTTGTAAGCCAAGGATCTGGGTTCGATTCCCAGCCTGGGCATTTTTTCGCTCAGTTGGAAATATTCAATTCGTATTAAATTGATGTTTTTAAGGGGTTTTGTAGTTTTAGTTCCATATTTTTGAACCTAAATTACTAAGCGCCTAAAGGATTAATTTCAGAAAAGATACATTTTCTGTCATTTAAGATGTCATTTTGTTTGGAAAACCAATGAATAAGCATTTGTATTATTATTTTAGCTTCTGAACTAAAGAGTTTATTATGAAAGTATTGATAAAGATGACAGAACCGACATTTAAGTGAATTTAATAAGGAAAATATAGTTTGTCTCTTAATTGTTCCATCTACTCAAGTAAATAAATCTTCGGGAATGACAATAAAATCTGGTGACAATAGGTGACTGTGTTAAAGTTTTTAGGGTAACAATTCTATCAAAATAAACAACAATTTTTCATTTTGTCTTCATTATCAATATTAATTTTTAAAGGCTATCTTTTTTTAACAGCTTTAGAATGCACCTTGAGATACACGTTATTATCACCTGATTGTTTTTTACACAAAATATATTTACTTATAAGCATAAAAGAAATAAGTTACTACAACTTATACAAAAATATTAATTAATTAGTTACACGGTACAAAATTATTATCAATGAATCCTGGTGTCATGTTTGAATTATTTGTAGTAATTTGCACTTTGAATAAGATTAATAAACAACGCATTCTCCGTGTTGAAAGCTTGATTTTTATTAAAATGTATTATAAATAAATGAACAAAAACTTCCATAAACGTTGTCGCGTTCATCGTGGACCAATCGAAACTTTAATATCCCGATGCATACATGCGAGATTCAGAAATGCATTTCAGTTGTGGCAAACTTACCCTGTCATTATAAAGGTTTTTCAAATGCAGTACGGTATTCAGAATATAATAGTCAGAATATAACAAGTAGATATTAAAGCAATAAGGTAAGAACCAATCCCTTGAAGTCGGCTTTATTATTTTTTGCATCACAATTTATTTGTTACAATTCATCCAAATCGCTCAAAAATGTATGAAGAGCTTCTTCAGAAAACCAGACTTGAAAATACTTTTAGCTATCTTATTGGCAAAAAGCCCATTTGATTCTGAAAATTCCCGAAAACTTCACTAAATCATGTTTGCAGTTCAGGAGGAGAGTTTAAATATAACTGTCCATTATTTCATGAAACTGTCAAACAGAATGATATATGTGAGAATAGTTTCAATCGTCCCAACAATGAATATCCATTTCATGCTGACGCTTCCCATATAGTAAAGGGAATTTCATCTCGGCAAATTAGGAGAAATCTTAAATATGCAGAAACGAACTGGGGATAATCTTCTTTGATCGCTTTCGCTAAATCTCTGACAGACAGAGATGCATCGTTCACCAAAAAAGCGCAAGAGACCTGTATCAAAAAATTCACAAAAGTTATCAAACAAAAAACCACTATCAGTCTTTTCAATATGCATCAGCAGGGCGTTGAGAAGAAACAAGTTAAAGGATAAAAAGCTTACTTTCGAATCAAAGGTCTTCACATTAATAGCCAATTTGATACTCATAATTCACGAAAAATTCACTAAATCATATTAGCAATTCATGAGAAGAGTTTAAACATAACTGTTCGTTATTTCATGAAACTGTCAAATAGATACTGTGCGTAAGAATGGTTCCAATCGTCCCAACAATGAATATTCGTTTCATGCCGACGATTCCCCACAAACTCAAAGTAATTTCATCTTGACCGATCATAAGAAATCTTAAATATGCAGAAACGAGCTAAGGGTTGTCTTCTTTGATGGCTTTTGCTTCATCTCTTACAGACAGAGACGCATCGTTCACCAGAGAAGCTCAGGAGTACCGAATCAAAAAGTTCGCTAAAGTTGTGTCTCTGTTAAGAAGTTTGCGTTCGACTTCATGTAAAAAACGGCTCCGATTCAAGATACATCAACAGGGCGTTGAAAAGAAATAAGTTAAAGGATAAAAAGCCTACTTTTGAATCAAAGGTCTTCACATTAAATGTTATTTTAATATACATGTCACTAAGTTCAGTATACTGTAATAGAGGATTTTCTTTTATTATATTTTGATAACCTTCAATCACTTTCTTTACTTCATAGCATAAGGCTGTATAATAGATAGGAATTACATGCAATGGAATACAATAGAATGTACATGAACAGACCGAAAAGAGAAAAGCAAATAAGTGTCGGTCGACATCACTTACAATGTTGTACCGCAGTAAATAATACTTTTTTTCATTGTGGAGCATATAATTATATGATATTAGAATTAAAGGTGCATTTACAACAAAACAGCAAGTATTAACCCACGATATTTTCATGGTTCAGGTAGGTAGATTGGGCAACGAATGTTCATTCATTATATCTGCTAATATCTGCGATTCTTTAAAGTTCTTTCTTAAGTAAACTCGAAGTAAAACACCGACTGTAATTCTAAAGGTTTTTGACCTGCAATACGATATTCAAAATACAATATTTGGGATATAACAAATAGGTATCAGAGCAATAAGGTAAGAAACAATCCCTCTAGGTAGGTTTTATTATTTTTTTATTGCAACTTATTTGTTACAATTCATCAAAATCGATCAAAAATCTATGAACAGCTTCTTTAGAAAGACATGCTTGAAAATACTTTTACCTATCTTGTAATGAAGGGTCTATTTGGTACTCACAATTCCCGAGATCTTCACTATATCATGTTAGCAGCTCAGGAGAAAAGTTTAAATATAATTGTTCATTATTCAATGAAACTGTCAAATAGAATGCTATATGTGAGAATGGTTTCAATCGTCCCAACAATGAGTATTCGTTTCATGCTGATGATTCCCCATAAATTCAAGGAAATTTCATCTTAGCAGATCAGAAAAAACTTAAATAGGCAGAAACGAGCTGAGGATTATATTCTCTGGTGACTTTCGCTTCATCTCTGGTGGACAGAGAAGCATCGTTTACCAAAGAAGCACAGGAGACCTGAATCAAAATGTTCGCTAGGATTATCAAACAAAAAAACCACCATTAGTGTCTTTGTTAAGAAGTTTGCGTTTGGCTTCGGGTAAAGAACGGCTCCGATACCAATATACATCAACAGGGCGTTGAAAAGAAACAAGTTAAAGGAAGCCTACTTTTGAATCAAAGATCTTCACATTAATAGCCAATTTGACACTCATAATACACGAAAAATTCACTAAATCATGTTAGCAATTCATGAGAAGTGTTTAAACACAACTGTTCATTGTTTCGTGAAACTGTCAAACAGAATACTATATGTGAGAATGGTTCCAATCGTCCCAACAATGAATATTCGTTTCATGCCGACGATTCCCCACAAAGTCAACGTAATTTCATCTTGGCAGATCAGAAGAAATCTTAAATATGCAGAAACGAGATAAGGGTTGTCTTCTTTGATGGCTTTAGCTTCATCTCTTACAGACAGAGACGCGTCGTTCACCAAAGAAGCGCAAGAGACCGGGATCAAAAAATTCGCTAAGGTTATCAAACAGAAAACCACCATCAGTGTCTTTGTTAAGAAGTTTGCGTTCGGCTTCGGGTAAAGAACGGCTCTGATTCCAAGATACATCAACAGGGCGTTGAAAAGAAACAAGTTAAAGGATAAAAAACCTACTTTCGAATCAAAAGTCTTCACATTAAATTTTATTTTAATATAAAGGTCACTGAGTTGAGTATAATTCAATGGCGGTTTTCCGTTTATTATATTTTGATAACCTTGAATCACTTTCTTTAATTCATAGCATAAGGCTGTATAATAGATAGCAAATATATTCAATGGAATATAACAGAATGTGCAATAACAGGCCGAATAGAGAAAAGCAAATAAGTGTCGGTAGATATCATTTACAATGCTATACCCCAGTAAAAGATACTTTTCATCATCGTGTATGGTATAATTATATGCTATTAGAATTACAGGTACATTTGCAACAAAACACCAAGTATTGACCCATGTGATTTTCATGGTTTTTCGGGGTATATTGGGCAATGAATGATTATTCATTATACCTCGTAATGCTTGCAATTCTTTAAAATTTTTGTGTAAGTAAACTCGAAATAAAACACCTACTAAATACAGTATACTTTGTGCAATCTTTGTTAGTAAGTTATATTGATTAAGTAAAAGCGTAGATACTTTAGTAATAGAAATGCCAGTGAATATAATTGTTGTAACAATGATGCTCAAGGTGTTATATCTCTGAAAAATGCTATTGTTACCCTCTTCCATTCTGGTTTTAGCTATTTCGTTTATGCCAATTAGCTTAAATAAAAAATATATATAAGAATATACATTATTTTCACTTTTATCCTTGATAAACAGCCCTCGTGATTGTTTAATAAGCAACATATTTCCCATATGAGAATTTGCTACGCCTTTAGCGCTGAAAGAATATATACTTTTTATGATTATATTATAGTAAGAGTTTCGAGTTTTTCAAATCACATAAAAATAATAAGAAGAAAATTACTGCAGTCAATTGAAAACTGTCCAATTCTGCCGTTTAAGTACAATTTGCAACATCAATATCTATATTTAATTCATTTTATAAAATAACAAGAACTATGTCACTTCTTACACATAATAATGATTATATTTAAGTTGATAACAACTTGTAGAAATTTTAAATAAGTCCTTTTTATATAGAGTTGCAGCAGTTGGATATAGAAAATATTTCTCAATTGCTGCTGTTTATCCCATATATTTTCTATTTTACAGCATTAAGGGCAATAACTTTTTGCACAGATTTATCATTACAAATACAATTTTTGTAAAATGCAAGAAAAATCATTTCATAATATATTTTCCTTACATACGTTTCTCAACGAATATCATTTACGTATAAAACTTTAAAAATAAAAGTGAAATCTTTGCAAGTCTTCTTCACAAGGTATTTTAAAACGTAGTTTGCCTTTCCTTAGATAACAAATATATTCAATGGAATATAACAGAATGTGCAATAACAGACCGAATAGAGAAAAGCAAATAAATGTCAGTAGATATTATTTACAATGCTATTCGTAATATTACTAGTAAGGATCACCAAATAAACACAGAAACCTTGAAAACTAACCTACTCTATTTTAAGTTATTGTAAAATACATTAACTTTATTAAATTTAATCTTCATTTGAAGTCTATAGAATTCATCATACATTTTAAGCTATCTCTTTTCCTTTCAAAAAAATATTATCGATTTGACTTTAAAATATTATCAACAAGCTGATTAAAATGAATTATAATAACACGAAGCGAGAATCTATAATGTAAACATTGAAACATATCGTCTTATTTTGTTGTATAAGAAATTTCTAATTCATTTATGTCGCATATGAATCTCATTTTTCTCTTTAAATTGCGTAAAGAAGAAAAAATCACAATATTTTTTTTTTCTTTAATCACTTTTATTAAAATTGGTATTTACTTCACACTTGAGCAAATTATTTTTAAGCTGGTCGAATACTTGAAATATCTTTGCATGTCTTAGGGATTCATCTATCTGTAGGAGAAAAAAAGAGAAATTCGATATTAATGCTTGGAAATTTTTTTAGAGAAAAACATTCTCCTTGCATACAATATTTCAAATGAAATTATTTGAAATTTGATTTTCATTTGAAATAGAGAAATTCGATATTTTTTAATTAAAAATATATTTTATTACGTATTCAAGTTTAGGTACACCTTAAGAGAGATATTTTTATCTGCAGTTTATAAACTGTTTTTCTTCTGATATTGTAAAAAATAACGAGGCAAAACCCGTCGAATTTAGACGAAAGAAAATGTTTAAAAGAGAACTGTTACATTAAATTTTAAATTAATCTACAAAATTAAATACGGTAAAAAAAATCCATATGACATTGGTTTGTTTAACTCTTCAAATAAATATTATTTTAACCTAAACTTAACAAAATACTATTGTTATAAACTCCAACTATTAAAGCTGTCCGACGGATTTACACGTTTTAGGGGTCAGAGATTCCAAAAAATATGTTTTTACAAAATGTCTGTCTGTGAGTTTGTCTGTCTGTCTGTCTGTGTGTGTGTGACATAAATTTTGTAGGCGCTCTATCTCAAGAACTAATGTACGGAATTTAATGAAAATTTATATTTAGTTAGTACCTGATATAAATTGATGCTCATTAGTTTTTGGAATAAATCACCCAAAAGGTGACGCTGCTATGCTGCATTTTCCCCATTTCACGCAATAGCTCTATCTCAAGAACTAACACACAGATTTCTATCAACCTTTAGATTAGGTTAGTCTTTGACATGAATTGATGATTTTTGCATTTTGGTGTGAATCGCCGAACAGGTGGCGCTGCTATGCTGCATTTTTCACGATTTCCGCAATAGCTCTATCTCAAGAATTAATGCACGGATTTTCATCAAACTTCAGATACAGTTAATGCTTGATGTGAATTGGTACCGCTTACCTTTTGGTGTAAATCGCCCAACAGGTTGCACTGCTATGCTACATTTTTCCGCAATAGCTCTATCTCAAGAATTAATGCACGAATTTTCATCTAGCTTAGGATTCAGTTAGACGTTGACAAAAGTTTGTTGCTGATTAGATTTTACTGTTAATCACCCAACAAGTGATGTTGTTAGGATGAATTTTGAAGGATTTACACGATTTTAGCGATAGAAATATCTCAAAAACTAATTCTCGGAATTCCATACCTTTATACAATCCTCACGATGTGCATAGATTGCCATTTAATTTTGGCACAGTGATAGTAAATTTTGAAGTATTAACATTTATGAGATAGAAGAAAGTTTTGGGATTGCCCCATCCGACTAGTTTTTTTAATTATTTTTAGTTGTAATGATAAAATGACATCAATAAGGAATCAATCAATAAAGCACAATATTTCTCTTTTCTCTGCAACATTGGAAGTAATTCGATTGCCACCATTTTGAAGAAATTTCCTAACTAAACGTTTAAAATGAAAATGAAAATATAAAATGGGAATATTTTTAAAAATAGCTACTGCGTTCACATCTACAAGTGAAAAGCTTTTATTTAAAAAAATAATTAGCAAAATCGGTTTAGTAGGAAGCAGATGTAGAGGCAGATGACTAAAAAAACAGCCTTATTTTTTAAATATATAAATTCTAAGATAAAAGAACTTCTTGCGAAATCTTTCGCTTACAAAATCTTTTACGTATTTTATCATATTTTGTGCAATTTTCATTTTTTTCTCTCTTCCTTGCTATTCTGTCTTAGCTTGTCTACTGTATAGAGGGTTAAGTATGAACCAGGGGGTACCACAATTTTCGAATAGTGATCTTCGCTTTATTTAATCGCAGAAATTCAGTGGTTAAAGGAGGCAAAGACTGCTATTCGGAAATAATGGTTCCATGGGGCTGCTGTTGAATCATACTGCACTATACAATGAAACCCCTCGCAGCCGGATCTAGCTGTGAAATGTATATGTGGATTCTATCTTGAAAAGTATTGGAGAGATATTGAAAAGGTCAAAAAGAAAGTTGTTCATCGTCATCAATTTAGAAAATGACTCTCTATGTGCATGAATAACCTAAATCGAAAGCAAACAGTGTGAATGTAAATTTGTATTTGTTTCCATCGATAATTAGTGTTATAAATGTTTATTTCATCACAGAAAAGATTAGGGTAAGTAAAAGGTATGGGGAATTGTAATCAAACAAAATAAGTAAGGCAACTTCACCGTCTAAGCTTGGGATGTTTACCGGTATGTGCAGTACCCTGGGTAGAATGTCACTTTGGACATTCTACAAGTAGTCGAAAATCAAAATTTCTTTTAATCTTTAAAAATATTAATATATTATAGTGAATAAGTTATATATTTACGCACCTATATGTTGGACTATACTGATTTTGCTTTTAGTAAAAATTTACGAACCATGGAACTATTAATAAAGAGGAACTGACATATCCTTAAAAGAGTGAAACTTCTACTGTAACCGCTTTCGCAGGGTCTGATTACCGCTGAAGAAAACTGCCACCATTAAATTTAAATCTAAATGCTTTCCTTATTTAAACGGCTTATTAATGAAACATTTCAGTCAAAAATAATGGCAAAAACAGATATTCATTTTTACTGGTGGATGTTTACACCGGCGGTAGTCAGGCCCTGCGTTTCCGCCATATTGTGACAACATAGACAACCTCCTGTCAGTGTCAGTGAGAAAGGTTAAATTACTTAGCCAAACTCCCGCCAGTAAAAACAAATAAAAAATTTTACCGTATTTGGAAAATGGAAATTACCGCGAAAATTACCGCGCGTAATTTTCCATGAATAAGGCGCTTAAATAAGACGAAATTTTCTATTCATATTTATTGGTGGAAATTTGCCCTGGTGGTAATCAAAAACTGTCGATCTGATTGTAAACAACACAGCCGCCATCTTCTGACAACCTCCCCAGTTACTTCATTCACAACTGATAGACAATAGATTATATATCTCGTCCTCTTTATTCATAACTTCATTTTACGAGCGTCATAATTTACAATCTTTTTAATATTAATTTATTAATAATTTTTATAATTAAAAAAGTCTTTTGTGTGTTTTCGTAAATTTCGCTTCTTGTTCTTAAAAAACGATTTTTTTCATCGAAAAAAGTTTTTTTTTTTTTTTCAAAGGAGGAGGGGGATGTGCAAAATAAAGTGATGTAAATTAAAATTGATTAAGTAGACTGAACAATGTGTAGCTGCGCCTTAAACCCCTTCCCATATATAACATGGGAAATTTTAAGGAAAACTTCAAGCACACAAATGTGTATAAATAATAATAATAATAAATAAATAAAATATCATTGCTTTCTCAGTAACGGTGTTAGTATATTTTTAACTCTTTAAGAATATATATATCATCGTTATTTGCACACGTGGTGTATATAATTTCTATAGATCATTCACAAGGCCTCACAAAACAATTCGTAAGCATTACTGTGTATCAGCGTAAATGATTTAAGGGTCCTTTTAACTGAGTTTTGTATTTTCTACCTGTACTATGTGTAGTATACTAAGCTAAGTTTGTAGAATATAAATAAATTCAAATACAGGGCTACGCAAAGAACCGGATGCATTGCCATGTATACATGGAGATTTCTGAAAGTACATTTTCAGTTAGGCAGTGCGTTTTTCTTCCAGAATGAAATTTCAGTTTAATATAAGGAGTGTAGAAAAGGCTGTAGACATTATACAGGGCTGTTCAAAATTATTCGAGTGCAATTTCAGTCTATTGGTGGAGTGCTAAAAATTGCTAAAGGGAAATTTCGACTGTGCTATGCATTTTGTAACTGGGCTTAATTTTAGCATACTATGTAGGATATATAAAGATCTATAGATTGCACAAAAGAATTCGTGTACCTTTCCAACTATAAGGGTGATTATCACAAAATGTGAGATTTTGAAAATAAAAATTTTAAAAATTTAAATCGTTTCAAAGCTTCTGATTTTTTTTTTTTATGTTGGTTGAACAGCTGAATAAAGGCATTTATATGTAAAATTGTTAAAGTTTGAAGAGCTTAAGTTCATTTTTATGTATTTATAATTATGTGTCATTTTCTTGGCATATGTATACCAGGATAATGACCGCCAGGATAATGACAATTTCATTCTAAAACATTTTTCCCATTCTTGTTTTTTTTTTTTTTTTTTTTTTTTTTTTTTTGGTCTAACATTTTAATTTTGTTTACAGGAACATGTTTCCGCTGTAATACCTCAAATTTAGTGTAAGGTTGAGTTTTATTTGCTATTTAAAGAAGCCAGGAAACTGACGTAATAAAAGTCTACTCAATTTTTACAAAGCCTTTAAACACATTATTTTCAAAGAAATAGCTAAAAGATCTTGCTGGTAGCAATAATTTTACTACTTCTGACTTGAACTATGTCAAAAACAAGAAGAATTACTCTGCAGTGCCATCTTTATACCTCATGAAGAACTAAAATGAGCAAGCCAGGACAATGACATTCATTTTCAGTGACGCATATTTTAACTATGGAAAATTATTTGTAAAATACAGAACTTGTTACCTTCCACATATATGTGTTATATATGGTATAATTATTAATTAGAAATTAAAAAAACTAGAAAAAGATATTTGTACATGCTAGCAGAAAGTCTTTTACTATGCACACATCACAGTGTGACATGCCAGGAAAATGACAATCTGAAATTTTAAGTCTTTAAATTTCTTTATTTTTGTGTTATTACGAATATAATATCTCTTGAAAATACTTCTAAGACTATTTTTTATTAGAATGTAAAAAAGAAAATTGCATTATATAACATTAAATAGAAATTTTATCGTGCGGACTGCAATTTCCGTATTTTGTGATATTGACCCATAGATGGTAATTGCTGAAGTCTGATTCCCGTTACAATATTCTGGAAGTGTCGGAAAGCGTTTCATAATCTATGCTTGACGCATAATTTTTTTTCTAGTCATTTTATTGTAGTTTAATTTTATTATATAATTTTATTGTTCAAAATGTATTTCATATTTTGAAAAATACTACGAAAGGTATAAATACAAATATTTTTCTCGTTACAGATTGACGTCGACGAACTTGCCGCACCAGTGACTGTAAGTATTTATAATTTTAATAATATTACGAAAAGAGGGTAGATTAATATATGAGAATGGGAAGTTTACTACAGTATTCTTAAAAATCTCTAAAACACCATCGAAATTCGTGAGAAAGTTAGCATTTTTAATGCGGGGGTAAGAACGTTGTTTCTGTTGTAACGAAACCGGATATGAACCGAAACTGCCTTTTCAGTTCCAGAACTGAACAAGAAAAGCATTTTTCATTTTAAAACGTTGAGTGCCACGGTGACTACACCGAAGTTGAAAAAACTTACAATGTTTTAAGTAATTTTTAAGAAAGTATAATCCTGTAATAAATAAAAGGTAAGTAAATTTCAAATACATTTTCAGTAATTACTTAAAACAATACATATATTTTTAGTTTTATATCATATTTTAGACCGTCAGTTATCGGCGAAGGACGCGTTTTAAACGGAAAGTTCAGTGTCTGTCACCGCGTGACCGACATGGCGCTTAACGTGTTAAGGATTATGTTTAGAAAATTTCAATTATTTAAAAGATGAAATGCAAGTCATTGACTTCACTTACTTCTGGTCTTCAACTTTTCGATAAAAAGCATGCCAAAAGTTAACACATTGCTAATCGTCAATTTCCTATGAAATCTGTGTTTCCAGACAACGGAAGACCCGCCTTTTCTCAAAGTCGGTTTCCTAGATAGGTGTTTCGAGTTTATCTATCGAATAAATACTTTCAAAATGTTTGTATTTTAATTTTGTATATATTCTAACAAAATTGGGCCAACTATTTGGTATTCTTTCTGATAAAAGCCTGATGATATTTTATTTAAAAAAAATTGCGTGGGAGGAACTAAGGATCAAGTGCATGTCTTTAGTCGAAAATGTATCGTTTTAGAAACACGAGTATACTCGTGACCGGTCAACAAAGTGTTTGCACAGTAATTATGAATATAATAACTAATCAAATTAACAACAATTAAAGTACTTATGAGCAAAGATATAGGAATTAATAGTACCTTCTCAGTACATGTACCCTAAGTACCAACACATTAAGCGGATGAGACATCAAGAAGGTTTTTATTTAAGTATTTATTTTTCTTTTTAATTTCAGTACTAGAAATATTTTATTTTTTGTTAAATATTTAGCATTTAAATAAAGATCCAACCATGATAGAAACAATTCATTTATTTTCGTCTAAATTTTCCACTGTAAACTCATTTTTCATTGAAAGATATGATGAACATAAATAAAAAGTACGCGCTCATTTTTCATATATTAAATGTTTCGTTAAAATAAGTTAATTCCAATATAATAATCCCGTTTGAATTTGATTCTCTTATTTTTCTGACTTTTTGAGAAAAAGTTTAAGGGATTTCGCATGGGGAGGTAAAGGCCTACAGAGACGCAAAAATAGCGCTAAATTTGAAGAAAAATGGAAAGACATTACACAAAATAGGTGAAATTACTATATAAAGGGATAATGTGCCCCAACTGCTCAGAAGATGATCATTTTAAAGTGCGTTAAGTATAAATAGATTAAAAATTCTCAGCGAACAAGAAAAGAGAAATAGTTGACTAATATGGAAATGAGAGAGCTATGGTAAGAAAGTTTAAAGCTAATCCAGCTTCAAGTGCTCTCAAAACTCCACAAGGGATTAAAAAAGTTAGTGAGTATAGGTACATATGAATAGCTCACATACATGGCTAATTTAAATAGAAACTATAAATATCTATAGCAAATAACAAAAATTTCAGTGATTCGCCAGAAAAATTCTAAATGAGGTCTTAAACTTTGAAGGTAAATAAAATTCTTTTCAATCAAACAATTTGAAATTTTTGGTATAAAAAAGCTGCCAAAAATAAGGTGGTCAAAAAATGGAGAATTCAGTGACAAGTGACTGTGGGGGCTCGATTTTGATCTAGGGATGTAAGACAGCAACAAGTGAGAATAAAATAGATTATATATAATACGTGATTTATCACATTGTTAACGAAACGTAGAACTAACAATGTGAAAAATGTCCAAGCCGGGAATCGAATCCGGAACCCTTGGAATAGCGCTCCAAGTGCTCTACCATTTTAAGCTACGAGGACGATGCCCAGCTTAGCACTTCCCACATATGTTGGCAAGGCTGCAACCGCAGCACAAGATGGAACAGTCTTCAGGAGCACACAACCCTGCGGCGAAACATGAGACACAAACAAACCCAGCATCGGTGAACACATATATAATTTTTAATTAATTTTTCAATTAATTTTCAGCAGTGAAATTTCACTGCTGAAAATTAATTGAAAAATTAATTAAAAATTATATATGTGTTCACATTTTACTGCTAAAAATTAATTGAAAAATTAATTAAAAATTATATATGTGTTCACCGATGCTGGGTTTGTTTGTGTCTCATGTTTCGCCGCGGGATTGTGTGCTCGTGAAGACTGTTTGATCTTGTGCTGCGGTTGCAGCCTTGCCAACATATGTGGGAAGTGCTAAGCTGGGCATCGTCCTCGTAGCTTAAAATGGTAGAGCACTTGGAGCGCTATTCCAAGGGTATCCGGGTTCGATTCCCGGCTTGGACATTTTTCACATTGTTGGTTCTACGTTTCGTTAGCAATGCGATAAATCACGTAGTATTATATATATTCAATAATTTCGAGCGTAATTTCACTGCTGAAAATTAATTGAAAAATTGATTAAAAATTAAAATGGATTAATTAATTCTTTTGGGAGGTGATATTGTCCCAAACATTGAGAAGTTCAGCTTGTAAGGAAACTGGGTCTTCCAACAAGACAACGATCCTGAGCTCTCATTGAAAATAATGAAGAAATGGATATTATACAGAACGCCAGAAAACCAATTCAAATGAAAAGGAGTTGAAGAAAATTGTTTAGAAAAAATAGCCTAAAATTGCATTTGGTATAATAAAAATCTGGTCGAATATATACGTAGAAAATTAAAGGAGATTTTACAATGTTAACAGGGGCAAAAAGAATATTTAATTGAAAAAAATAATTTACGTATTACGCTTAATTTTTCTTATCCATATTTTCTGTTTATTTTCTTTTGATGCGTAAAGATGAATATACTTTTAATTTAAACCGAATTTTTCTTTTTATATTTTCTTTTGGCTTAATGTTCATGAGGTGTTAAAATCTTATTAAAAACCAACTTAATTCTACATGATTACTTTATATTATAAGTCAATAATATATTAGTAATAAAACATTAATTATGTAAAAAATGGGATTTACTTTTCTTTGACGCTCACTGCATGTACAGCCGTGAAAAAAAAAAAAAAAAAAAAAAAAAAAAAAAAAAAAAAAAAAAAGTCAACACCCCTTACTAACTCTGCAACTAATTATAATAGAAGAAGGTTACTGGTACCAAAAGATCGGAAATAAAGTCTCCTTTTAAATGATACATATAAAATTTGCTTAGGGGGCCATCTACAAATCAAAACCAGACCAAATTTTGTTTTATTTTCAATAACAACACCCAATTTCAGCAATATATTTTAAATCTTCGATTCAAACTATGCCTAGAAGCAAAATTTCAAGTCATTTGGATGATAAGTTTTTGAATTATAACCATTCAAAATTTAAAGCTTCTAATGTTAAATTACATTTTCATATTTTTACTAATATCTCCTGAAATTATAATCCAAATGTGATCATTTTTTGTGTGATTATAATACTAAAACACCCAAACATAAATACATTGAACATGTAATTTTAAAAATTTTACAATATTAATTATGAATTATGAAATTAATATTCGAAAAAAATATTAATTTCAGCCTACAATTTTTTGTATATATTTATATTTATTATGTCTTTATTCGAATTCTCATTTTCAAATTTTAATTACAAGTAATTTTCAAATTATAATTAAAAAACGTCAAAATGATGTTTTTCGGGGTAGTCTATGATGTGCAGAAAGGTATACTTTGAAAATATATATATTTTACTAATTTTATTGAAATATTTGGGCTGGCAATAGTCGAAATATATTAAGTGCGTGAAGTAGTCATATTGGCAGGAAATAATACATTAATAGAAGTAACATAGTCATCCTGTAACATTTCAACAATCGAGTACCGAACTGCAATTTGGATACAGCCCCTAAAACAGGCTCATTTTAAAATAATTAATTTATCTCAAACTAATCTACGAATTTCATGAAAATTTGTATTTGGGCTAATTGAAGGGTATAGAATTTATTTATGGTGTGAAACGGGTATTACTATTGAAAGAAAAGGTTTGGGTTCGTTTTGGTACATAGATACCCCCCCCCCCTAAGCAAATTTAATGTGCATCATTTAAAAGTAGATTTTTTTTTCCAATCGTTTGGTACCAGTAACTTTCTTCTACAATAATTCCTTGCAGAGTTAGTAAGTAGTGTTTAATTTATTTTTCCCACGAGTGTACTTGTTTCTCCGTTTTTTTTTTTCTTTTCTTTTCTTTTCTTTCTTTTTTTTAATACTCATTGAACTGATGTCAGTGTTTTTGTAGTATTTTCTTTCAAATTTGTCATATGAAAAACCAAGTTCCTTGCGTACAGTGAATAAGCATTGATTTACAAAGAGAGGCAATTTCGCAACTATTTACCGAGATCTCATTTTTCGCTGAATGCCTCGACAGAGAATAAATCATTGGGAGATAAAAGTGAACAAACACTTCATGACAAAAAACTTTGCACTTGAAATTTGTCGTCAGTGTTTATTTGTGATATTTTCTGAAAGGTACGTTTTATTATATAGTCGAACGGTTACCGAACTTTCTTTCATACTAGCAAAAGCAGCTGTTATAACTATCTGTAATTTTCTATTGCAGAAAGAACATTATTGTGAAAAATTATAGGACACTCCGACTATGAAACATTTTTTATTTGAAATGCACATTTATTAAGCATTATTTGATTTTTTTTTTCAATACAAAATAATCCACGGGTTAAAATTTTAAATAAAATGTGTGATTTCATTCAAGGTACTTTTCTAATAATTACTTCATAATATATATATATACATATATACATACAGTAGAGCGCCGATTATCCGAACAATTCGGGACCGACCCTCGTTCGGATAAGCAAAAGTTCAGATAAATGGACAGACAGTTTAAGGGATGTTCCTGACTACACTAAAACCTTCACACTTTATTCAGGCTTAGGACTGGCAGCACCAGTTAGTGCTAGCGTGTTTAAAAACTGTTTTGTTTTTGTTTTTTTTTACTTTTCTATAATTTAAAATTTTCTTTTTCTCTTTTTATAATTTTCTGAACTCCAAAGATTATAATTTAAGCAAAAAAGCTTTCGATTGTTGCTTGCTTCAAAGAAGACGTTATTTCCAATGCTACCATATCTTGAATTCTTCTTAAATATTAGTTGAATAGGATCAGAGTTCTTCTGCCATTTCATAGCTGCTTCCAAACATTCAAAGGTTTCGTTATGTGATGGACCTGGTCATTTTCAGAACATTCTTTTTCATTTCTTCAATTTCTTTTTCATCTTAAATCTTATCCACAATCTCATCATCATTACAAAAAATTTTTATGAGAAATAGGCTGTTCGGATAATTGAAAGTTCGGTTAATTGGAGTTCCGATAATCTGCGCTCTACTGTATTTAAAATATAGCTTGTATGCCCCTCCATAAAACTTACAGAGACCTTGATCTTGAAAAATGGGATGGACATCCTGATTATGGAAAGAGGACGATTAAAATTACGATTAAAATTAGGTTGTCGATTTAGAGCATTAAAAATGAACCTCGTCTCTAGACTTGTTTATTTGTTTTACGCGTCATCGGGTGTAAAATATATTTTAAAGCAAAAATTAGAAATTAATCTATCTTATTTACTTTGATACGTAAATAATATCGGAAGTATAATATCGGATCTGTATAATTTCGAGTTTTTTAACTGCATCTTTATAAAACACATGTGTCTTCCATTCAGTGAATATAGCATGTATTCACAAACAGCGTCAATTTCGCAACTGTTTGCCAAGAGCTCACTCTTCTCCTGATGCCTCAACAGAAAATAAATAATTGAAAGAGCGCAAAGCATTACATAACAATAAACCTGTACATGAAATTTGTTTGTCATTGTATATACATTTTTTTTTCATGCTGCGTTGCTTTATAAAGGAGGACGATTTGAGAAATTTCTTTTATTATTAGCCAGAGAAGCTTTTATTATTAAAATATCAATTATTTTCTGTTAGTGTATCTATGATTTTCTGTTTTTAGATAAGGTAATCAAATTTCTCGACACTTTTTTTAAATGTCCCAGTTTTAAACGAAATCCGAGTCTTTTCAAAGAAATCTTTCGGAAGGGATTTGTGATCTAAATATTTTATTCTTATTATATTTTTTTAGATTAACTTTGTACTAATTGGATAGAGGCGAGTATTCAGAGGCTTATTAAGTTTTATTGTAAACTGAAATAATTCAATAATACAATTCAAGAGAAAATTTAATTTTTAAACTATTTCGTTGCAATTAAACTTATAATCCAGCAATTGTATTGTTGATTCTCCGAAATATTGACATTAAGACTCCGCTGCATTGAAACTCCCCGATTGCGAATTCCCATGTTAGCCTATGGGCAAACTTTGAAGCGCAATTAACCATTACCAAATATGATTTTTAAAATACCGTTTTCACCATCAGAAAGTAGACGTCAGATGCCGATGATGTGCGTTTTTAAAAATCATCTCCGTAAATTTTAAGTACATAAAAAATCCCTATAAACTTTGAAATGTCCATTTTAGTCAATTTTATCATCACCTTAAAAATACTTAAAGTTTACGCGGACAATTTTTAAAAACGCACAGCATCGGCATCTGACGTCTACTTTCTGATGGTGAAAACGGTATTTTAATAATCATATTGGGTAATGAGTCATCGCTTCAAAATTTTCCCATAGGTTAACATGTAAAACAAAAACGACTAAAAAACGGAAATACTACTGGCAATCTAGACGCCAGTACTATTTCCGTTTTTTTACGGGAATTTTTACCCATAAATTACAGACAATTTTCCTATTAAAAACGGAAATTTTTCTGTAATTTATGCGTAAAAATTCCCGTAAAAAAACGGAAATAGTACTGGCGTATAGATTGTCATTAGTATTTCCGTTTTTTAGTCCTTTTTTTTTTTTCGCGAACGGGGAGTTTTAGTTCAGCGGCCCCTTAATGTCATCCAAATTAATATTTTCTGCAGTTTTGTAAGTAGGATTTCAACTGTTTTGGTGTCAAAAATGTCCTCCCAAGACCATACATTGGAACAGCTAAGTTTGCTAAACTTTTTGAAAGTTTGTGGATATTTGGAAATTTAACTCTCACTTTATTCTATGAGATTTTAATTTAACCCTTTGCACTCCGTTGTCGTCGCTGCGGCGACATCGTCTTTCTTTGCAACATTTGTTTTAGGCACCAGTAATAAAGGTTAATAAAATTTGCCTTATTCAATCAGAGCATCTTTGAAATTGTGTACTTGAAGGAAACTTCTTTTAAAAAAGGGGTGCCGACCGAATAAAATTTGTGTAAGAGACGCCGGAGTCCAAATGGTTAAACAAGTTCGACAATCTTTATCAGACTGCTCTTTTTCTTTTACCGCTGAGCTGACTCCGACCTCCCGGGCAAAACAGCTAGTTTAACGAGATGTGTTACCAGTTCGCGATCCAACTAATAAGCACCTTGTCGTCATAACTGCGGCGCTTCCTTTCCTCGTAAGCCGGTTCTAAATTGCTAATTAACTTTGTTGATTACCACTCAGCGCATTTAATGGCAGGTAAACACGGCGGCAGGTAACGGCGGCTTTTACAAAGTTCCATAACGAAACGATCGCATGAAATTTAAAGATTTCGTAAAAATTCCATTCATTTTTTTTTTCTTGACTTGCTGACGAAGTCAAACAATAAAGAGATAATGAAAGATAATAAATTGACGTAAAATTCTGATTTTTGAATCTTGGCTGTCTTGACTGATACTTAATACTATATTTACAGCCCTCCAGACAGAAATTTTGGAGGGGATCAAACCCTGGAGATCCCTCTCCATACATACACCACACAATGGTTATGGTCTTAACTCCTAAATTATATCGTTCCATAAATTCAGCTTTTCAAAAGAAAAAAAAATGGAAAAACTATGATTTCTTGAAAATTACCGTACCAGTGGCACAGGCAGGATTTTTTTAAAAGGGTGGCTATACTTTTGAAGTTCTGTAAACATTTCCAGTTTGTTTAAATTTACTTAATGCTCGGGTACGGATTAGCTATTTTACATTTATATACTAAATTGGGACACATTAAATGTTTATTATCGATATTAATCTGTACTTATATTATATTTTATAATACAGTTTATTCCTGTGAAACACTGAAAAATAATATTCATTAAATATATCTTAATCATGGACATATTATATCATTAGATTAGACCATATACTAATTGAATAGTGGTACCAGGTTCCAGGCGTACCCAAATTTTATTAGACAAATGAAAACAATTTAAAGGAAAACAAACTGAAATTGGTACAATTAAATTTATCCATTCCAACACAATACTAAATCAATTATCTATTACATATTTTAAGTTTAAGCATTACATGAATTCTCCGATCAATAATTTTGAACAACTCTCTCTATACGTATATATACTACGAGAATGCTTCAATTTATAAGATTAATTTCTATAATAATAATTTGCTCGGAAAAATAAAAGCTAGTTTACTCCAAATCCAGACTGCTGCCCCCGACATTTTGCTGGTATAATCCAAGATAGATAGGATTCACAAATATATAAAATTTCTATACTAAACTTCTCGAAAACTTAAGTAATGATAAGCCCACCAAGGGTATCTCGGTAAAAGTCTTTTTTTCTTGTGCCCCTGCTTTTTCCTTTCTAACTCCCTAATTATTACACACACCCCTTTCCCCCTTCATATTAACATTATTTAACTACTTTCTACAATTTACATTACCCCATTTCGAAACCTTATATTACTGGTCTTCCATATAATCATATTTTGCTTATATCCCCATGAACATTAAGTTATTATGTTTCCAATTTTTACGTTAACAATTTCAAGAATGATTTTTAAGAGCTTTGATGAAAATGATTGATTATGCATAGCGTGGCTATTATTTTCCATGTATTTTCTTTTCTTTTACTTTTTACACCCATTACGTTGTATTTATATCTATAACGAGCATAGGCATAATGCTTGGTTCATCTTTACCTTACATCGTATTTAAGATTCAGGGATTTCAATGAGAGCAAAAATACATGAACTTATTAGATCAGATTGACCGATATAGGTATTTTGTTCCTAAATAATATTTTTTATTGCTGAATTACCACATTACTTTAGGAATAAAATAAAATGTATACATTTTTAGAGATAAAGCATCATGTTTTTTTTCTATCAAATTCATTGTATTTTTTACATTAAGAGGTTAGTTTTCAAAAATACACCAAGGTTTTTGAAGAGATTAATCACTTTATGTATTTTTAATCCTCTAATGTTTTAATTGCTTTTATTGAGTTACTAAACAAGAAATAATGAAAATATAGGATTCCTGTCCTTTTATCATTTTAGTGGGGGGAGTCTTTTCATTTTTAATAATGGCCATTGGCTATCCGTAGCCATAGATGGCGGCGCCGGTGAATCGTAATATTCGAATTCTACTTCTTTATCAGCAGAACAGCATATTGTTGCAAAATCTTAATATTGGTAAAGAAATATCATGCATTTGGCAGAAAAGTACGAATAAAGGGAAATCTAAAATTAAGCTCTGTTTTTGAGTCCATCTGTCTTAAGAATAAATAAACAGAAAATGTAGTGAAAATGCTTTTCTCCAAATTTGGTATATGACCATTTAAGACCAACCAATCATCAACATTTAAGAAAAGAGTAGTATATTGACATTTAAAAATTAGTCATTTTTGAAAAATACAACTTCTAAATTGTTCCAAATACTCATTTGAATTAGTAGTTAAATGAATAATACAAGTGTTAATCAAATATACTGCTAAAAAAATTAGGGCAGCAAGCCAAAAAACAAAGATAACCGTGCGAGACAGTCATGCATGGGCGTAAAATGGAGAGTGCACGTGTATTAATGCGCAATACAGAAAAAAAGACGCAAAAAAAGTTAAGAGAGCTTTAATTCTTTGAAACCATGGAAAAAACATAAAAAGATAGTTTAGAGCAACAATTTGAATAGATTTAAATGACAAAAAATGTACTGTTTAGGAATAATGCAAGGTATTTATATGATGTGTGGTTCCCTCTCGAATAGATAAAACTGCTGCACACCTGTATTTCATGGATTCGATGACATCATCGGTAAGACTTTGGGTAATACTGTTTCACTCCTCAAGAATTTCAATCTCCAACTCCCAGACTATAAAAGTAGGCCTCAGTTTCGCTGCATTGCGTCGTCCGAGTATGGCCCACACATGCTCGATCGGATTCAGGTCATGAGAGCATGTTTGCTATTCCATATCCTGTATTATTTTAACTTTAACAATGTTCTCCACAAGACGAGCTGTATAGGGTCTGGCATTATCATGTATGGAAACAAAGGAATCACCCATTGCTACAGTGTAAAGTACGACATGTGGTCTCAGCATGAGCGTACCCAAGGGGGGGCTGATGGGGCTACAGCCCCCCCCCCCCACCCGAAATTTTCGAAAGTGATGTGAAAAAGTGCTGCTTTTTCGTCTTTCTTTTTTGGAAAAAATTTTAATTTTTTTCAATCATACAGCGGATTAGCCAGTTTCATAAGTCCCATATTAGCCCACATTGACAGCAAAGAAGAGAAAGGGGGAAGACGGGGTTACAGCCCCCCCCCCCCTCCTCCCGAAATAGTTGAAAATGAAATGAAAAAGTAATTTTTTCTTACTTTTTTAAGGTAAATCTGTAATTTTTTCTTCTGTCATATAGCAAAATAGACATTCTCGTTAACACCATATCAGTCCACACTGACATCACAGCATACCCAAAGATGGGGAGGGGGCTGATGGAATTTCCTCCCCCTCCTCTCGAAATGGTCGAAAATGAAATGATAAAATAGTGCTGAATTTTTTCTGCCTGTTTAAGATAAATTTGCATTTTTTTCACTATCTTTCAACAGAATATGCGCTTCCTTCGCATAGTTCCATAGTAGTCCATATTGACACCAAAGAAGAGAAAGGGGTCTGACGGGGTTACAGCCCCCCCCCCCCCCAAACCAGAAATAGTCGAAAAATTAAATGAAAAAAGTGTTTTTTCCTTACTTTTTTAAGATAAATCTGTAATTTTTTCTTCTGTGATACAGCAAAATAACCATTCTCGTTAACTCCATATTAGTCCACATTGGTATCACAGCACACCCATAGATGGGGAGGGGGTTGTTGGAATTACAGCCTTCCTCCTCTCGAAATAGAGGAAAATGAAATGAAAAAATAGTTCTGAATTTTTTTTCTGTCTGTTTGAGATAAATTTCCATTTTCTCCCCTATCATTCAACGGACTAGCCGTTCCCTTCGCTGTAGTTCCATATTAGTGTACAGTGACACCACGTTATACCCAAAAAAGTAGAAGGGGGCTAATGGGGTTACAGCCCTCTCCACAAAAAGTCGAACATGAAATGAAAAAGTGCTGATATTTTTCTTTTTGTTTGAGATAAATTTGTATTTTCCCCCTATCATTCAACAGACTGGCCGCTCTCTTCTCTTTAGTTCCATACTTGTGCACAGTGGGCCACATTATACCCAAAGAGGTGAAAGGGGCTAATGAGGTGCTCCCTTCCTTAATAGTCGAAAATGAAATGAAAAAAAGGCTGATTTTTTTCTTCTTGTTTCAGATAAATTTGTAATTTTTCCTCTGCCATACAGCGAAATAGCCATTCTCGTTAAATCCATATTAGTCCACATTGACATCACAGCATACTGAAAGAAGGGGAGGCGGCTGATGAGCTTACAGCCCCCTCCTCCCGAAATAGTCGAAAAAAATATTGCTTTTTTCCTTTCTGTTTGAGATAAATTTACATTTTTTTCTCCTATTATTCAACAGACTAGCCACACTCTTCTGTTTAGTTCCATATTAGTGCACAGTGACACCACATTATACCCAAAGAAGTAGAAAGGGGGTGATAGGCTTACAGACCTTTCCCAAAATAGTTGAAAATGAAATGAAAAAAGTGCTGATTTTTTTTTCTTTTTGTTTGAGATAAATTTGTACTGCAATTGTTTTCTGTAATACACCGAACTAGACTTTCTGGCTAATGTCATATCAGCGCACAGTTACACCACTGTAGACCGAATGAGGGGAAGGAGGTTGATGGGTTTATAGGGCCCCCTTTCAAAGTAATCAAAAATGAAAAAAACTCTTTTTTTTTCTTTTTTTTTGAGATAAATTTAAATATTTTTTGTGCGACGCAGCTATTCTGGTTAGTCCCATATACTAGTGCACAGTGATGCCCCAGCATACACCCAAAGAAGTCGATGACGACGGGGGTTATAAGGTTACAACTCCATTCCACCTCCGAAGAGATCGCAGTGAAATGAAAAAAGGGCTGATATTCCTTCTTTTTCAGATAAATTTGTTTTATTTTCTGGTATGCCACGAAATTGTTTTTCGTGTTAATCCAAAATCCTCCTCAGTCCTACGACCAAATTTACTTGAAACCACAAAATCAATTTTCAAATGACTGAAAAATAGCTCCATGAATGTTTTACGGGATAAATGAAAACGTATATGGTCAGTTCAAGAGACCTACAAGTAAATTCGACAAATCTAAAAGTAGTTTAATTTAAGGAGATTTTTAATTTCTCTCATATTCGGCGGGCACCAAGATTGAAGTATGTTAATGCACAGTAACACTACAGCTAATCACAAGTCGATTTCAGGTAAATCGGAAAACCGGAGGTGCGGAAGAGTGACCGTAAAAGTAGCTTATTAACTTTCATTTTTCTGTCGCATCTCCATGCCAAAAATTTGTGTTTTTTCCACGGTTTTATGACAAAATTTGCGTTTCCTCAGCAGTCCTTTGAAAAAAATAGCTTTTTCTGCGGCTTTTTGCCGAAATTCGCGGGTGTTTTGCACAATCCTTCGTCGAAATTTGCGTTTTTTCCACGGATCTGTGAAGAAATTTGCGGGGGTTTTTTTCGTGATCATGTCGAAATTTGTGTTTTTTCCGCGTTTTTCATCGGATTTTTGATGAAATTCAAGTTTTTTTTGGCGATTTTTGCCGAAATTCGCGTTTTTTTTTTTACGAAATCCTTCGTCGAAATTTGTTTTTTCCGTGGCTTTTTTGACGAAATTCGCGTTTTTTTCTCGTCATTTTGATGAAATTCGCTTTTTTTCTGCGGCTCTTTGATGAAATTCTCTTTTTTTTCCGCCGTCTTTTAACATAATTCACGTTTTTCTGTGGCCCTTCTTTGTGACCCTGATTTTTCTTTTTTGCGATCCTTTCACGAAATTCGAATTTTTCCGTATCCCTTTGACGGATTGCGTGTTTTTTTAGCGATGCTTTGTCGAAATTTGCGCCTTTTCTGTGGCCATTTGACGAAATTCGCGTTTTTTCCGAGGTCATTTGCCGAAATACGAGTTTTTTTTGTTTTTTTTACGCAAGGCTTCGTTGAAATTTGAGTTTTTTTTCTCGTCTTTTTGATGAAATTCACGTTTTTTTTTGCGATCCTTTACTAAATTAGCATTTTTTTCACAGCCCTTTGACGGAATGCGTGTTTTAAGCGATCTTTTTTTTCGAAATTCTCGTTTTTTCCGCGACCTTTTGATGAAATTCGCGTTTTTTCGGCGGCCCTTTGACAACATTTGTGTTTTTTTTATTTCGAGATCCTTTGTCGAAATTGTCTTTTTTCCGCGGCTTTTTGACAAAATTCACGTTTTTCTGTGGCCTTTGTTACCCTGCTTTTTCTTCTTTTTGCGATCCTTTAACGAAATTCGCATTTTTTCTGCTTCCCTTTGACGGAATGCGTGTTTTTTGGTGATCATTTGTCGAAATTTGCGTTTTTTCTAGGGCCCTTTGACGAAATTCGCGTTTTTTTCTGTGGTCATTTGCTGAAATTAGCGTTTTTTAATGCAATCCTTTGTCGAAATTTGCGTTTTGTCCGCGGCTTTTTGAAGAAATTTGCACTTTTTTCTCGTCTTTTTTGATGAAATTTGCGTTTTTCTCTGTCCCTTTGAGAAAATTCGCGCTTTTTCAGCTTTCTTTGGAAGGAATGTGTGTTATTTTAGCGATTCTTTGTCCAAATTTGCATTTTTTTTGCAGTCCTCTGACAAAATTTGCGTTTTTTCGGAGATCATTTGCCGAAATTCGCGTTTTCTTACGCAATTCTTTGCCGAAATTTGCGGATTTTTGCCGAAATTAGCTTTTTTTCGCAGCTTTTTGACGGAATGCATGTTTTAATCGATCTTTTTTTCTAAATTCGCGTTTTTTCCACGACTTTTTGATGAAATTCGCGTTTTTTCTGCGACCCTTTGACGAAATTCGCGTTTTTCCTGTGGTCGTTTGCCGAAATTCCCTTTTTTTAGGCAATCCTTTGTCGAAATTTACGTTTTTTTAGGCAATCCTTCGTCGAAATTTACGTTTTTTCCGCGGCTTTTTGATGAAATTTGCGTTTTCTGCGGCCTTTTGACGAAATTCACGTTTTTTCTGTGTCCCTTTGACTAAATTTGCGTTTTTTTTCCGCTTCCCTTTGACGGAATGCGTATTTTTTAGCGATCCTTTATCGAAATTTGCGTTTTTTCTGCGGCCCTTTGACAAAATTCGCGTTTTTTTCTGTGGTCATTTGACGAAATTCGCGCTTTTTCGGTGTCCATTTGACGAAAATCGCGATTTTCCCCGCGGCTTTTTGACAAAATTAGCGTTTTTTTTCTCGTCTTTTTTATGAAATTTGCGCTTTTCTGCGCCCTTTTGACGAAATTTACGTTTTTCCTCGTCCCTTTGACGAAATAAGCTTTTTTGCGATCCTTTACGAAATTAGCTTTTTTTTCGCAGCCCTTTGATGGAATGCGTGTTTTTAGCAATCGCTTTTCGAAATTCGCATTTTCCCCGGAAACTTTTGATGAAATTCGCGTTTTTTCAGCGGCCTTATGACGAAATTCGGGTTTTTTCTGTGCTCATTTGACGAAATTAGCGTTTTCTCCGAGAGCATTTGACGTAATTCGCGTTTTCTCCCTGATCATTTGACAAAATTTGACTTTGTTTTCGCAATCTTTTGACAAACTTCGCCTTTTATCCGTGGCCCTATGACAAAATTTCGTTTTTTTCCTTTTCGGATCCTTTAAAAAAATTGGAGATTTTTTTTCTGCGAACGATTGATGAAATCGTTTTTTTTCGGCTACCATGTCAAAAATCGCGATTATTTTTTAAGTCCGAATTTTCGGAAAATTGGGAACAAATTCACCCCTGTCCCTCCCCCTCCCCACCCCCTGGCTACAGCCTTATTGGCAAAAATGATTTCTGTTTATATCACAATTCAACGTGTTTCGTAAGATTTAGAACATTATGGAAATTTAAGTCACCCCCCCCCCTCGAAATAAAATCCTGGATACGCCATTGGGTCTCAGTATCTCATCTGTATAACTTTGAGCTATCAAAGTGCCATTCTGAATTATATGCAGATCCGTACGTCCACCTATGCTGATGCCAGTCCATACCATCAACCCACCTCTTCTGCAATGTGATCTGTCATGAACGAATATCGGATTATTTCGAGTGCCACTTTCTCTCCACAACAAAACACGTCGGATGTTACATCCAGATTGAGTCGGGACTCGTCTGTAAACAGCACTTGGCTCCTATCACGTTGCCTCTAATCTCGATGTTCAGTTGTCCACATTTTTTGGGCCGCACAGTGGCTTGAAGTCAGCGGAATACAGACAATTTGCTTACGTGCATAGAGAACACCCTAATGAAGCTTATTTCGGATTGTTTTTGCCGAGAACAACTGTCTTTGCAGCTTAGTAGCATTGCCAGTTTTGTCTCGACGAGCTGTTTACAGGATATATCTGTCATCAGTTTCTATGGTAGGACCTTGCCTTGCTCGACGTCTAACATTCCCTGTTTCTTGGAATCGATTACACAGCCTTGAATTGACACTTTTTGCGACTCCAACAGTGTCCACTAAACTTTGTTGTGTTTGCCCTGATTCAACTGTCCTGGTAATACGACAAGCCATGGACTCCGGTAAATCATGTTGTTGTGACATTTTCATGTCATTTTTTCTCAAAACAGAAAGTAAGCATTTGAATTTTACAACTGAGACAGTAAAACAGACGTTTCTGCAAAATTCCAATTTCTGCACTTAACTCCTTTTTCTAGTTTTTGACGTCATAAACACTGATTTGCATGAAAAGTTTTCTTCATATGTTTTTACTATGCTTTAAATTATTGATGTTTAATTTTACGTTATTTATCAGTGAAAGTATTTGCGTAATTTTGTTGTTAAAACTATGTGCTCCCCTAATTGTTTTGAACAGTGTATAAAACGAAATTTACTTTTTAAAATTTGTAAAAGTGAGATACAAAACTGACATTGGCCTACTCAGAGGATACCATTTATGGATACTAGTATTTTTTAATAAAAACCTTCGTCTTATTTAGTCGCAGAATTCTAAGATTAAATAAGTCGAAAATCACTTTTTATAAATAGTAGTATTCTTAACTCCTATCCTTTCTGGGTACGCCATTGAAAATTGTAAGTATAATATCATACATAAGTACAATTTCTACATATTCCACTGTTTTCAAGACACATTTTTCCCGGCGGTAGGTAATTCTTTTCATTTAGTTATAATAGAATGAATTGATGAGGGAGCTTGTTCTCAAGTCAACTGAGCACAAATGTCTGAAACGCTGTATCGTGTCCTCAAATTGATGTCCTCTAAGTGTTCCTTTCGGCAGAACAAATATATGACAGATGAAAAACGACGTCTAGTCTATACACTGTAAAAAAAAATCTGTAATTCTACAGATGTAAATTTACAGAAATATGTATGCTTACTAAAATTATATCTGTACACTGTACAAAAGAGATGTAAATCTACAAAACTAGTTTTTGTAAAGCTACATATTTTTGTAGCTTTACAAAAGAATCCACTAAAATTACAGTAATCTTACTAAAATTTTATCTGTAATCCGGGTTGCAGTTACATAAAAAGATCTAGGCATCCCAATTTCCTAAAAAATTCTTAGTTACCTTACAGATTTTTTGATTTATGGTGCAAAAGTGTATCTGTTACATGAATTTTTGTTATTGCCGTTACATAAAATGTTATAGAAATTCCAGTTTCCTAGAAAAAAAATTAGTAATTTTACAGATTTTTTTTTTTTTTTTTTACAGTGTAGGCAGTATGTTTCCAAAGTTTCCCAGTGTCTTTTTTTTTAGACTTTATTGAATTAAAGCTCCATATGAAGTTGTCATTGTAATAGTGTTCTTGAACAGAAATCAGCGTCTTTTCCGCCAACATGCAAGCTTTGCCTCGTCTAATAGCCAGAAGCAGTTGTTCTGCATTAGTTGCGACTATAAACACTTTGAATGTTTTCATCAGTCACACTGATCTGATTGTCTGACTTTGAATTTTGTTGGTGCCGAACTTGGTAACCATTTTCAACAACTTTTCATAATTCCATGAACATTTGGTGACAATCGTAGACGGATTTTCTTGTAACAAGTATTTTCAAGGCATGCTTAGGGTCTGAGCAGATTTTCGGTGGTTTTTACGGCTCGCCTAAATTTGATAATAATCCACTCGGCAACCGATGGGGGTACATTCTGCACATTTATCCTGATGTTCACTGAAAAACCTATTTGAGTGGGTAATTCAATGCTGGACGAGACATGTGATGCACCGAACAATTACATCTATAATAACACGTGTTGGAACGAAATTTCCTTTTATATTTGATTGACCTCGTAAATATGTAGAAATCTTGGAAAAACAAAGGACAGTTCAGTTAGAAGTTCTTAATCAGATTCATTACTAAAAGCAAAACTCCTTCATTTTAAATATTAAGTCATTGCAGGGTTGCCACCTTATATATTGAGCACTAAATAAACAAGAAACAAATAATCGTTCTGAGAGATACTGTTACAAAATATTTTTGATAAATAATTATGTAAACTATACTCTCTAGTGAGTTTTATATTCGAAAACTATACATACATAGCAAGAAACTTGAGGCCTATAATTCATGATAGAATTTTTTTAGTAAATGTATTCTGATGTAAATTAATAGTTTCGAACATAGTTACTTTTTTAATTTTTTTTATTTTCATGTTTTAGGAATGTTTAAAAGAATTGGTTTCCACAAATTGATGATTGGCTGAAATAAAGAGCTTAAAGAATCGGATATGATATAAAAGAACTGAAACCACTACTAAAATATCGTTCCTATACTAGAGCATATCAAGCTGTTTTTTTCTAATTAAAAGTAAAGATTGATGAGATGAAATAATTTGTTTTCTTTTATTGTGTAAATAACCTTCTTACATTTCTGTTTCTTGCTTTGTTTTGTGCAATGAGTTTTCAGAACATATTGCATTTTACAAAGCGTGGCTATTAATTTCCAGGACTGGTGAAATAACTTCTGAAATATGAATGTACATACAGTACAAAACTATTTAATATGTTTCGAAGTAAGTTCGGTTTGACGTAATACATTTTTATGCGCGACTGTACAACTGTTTGCAAAAACTTGCAAAGTCATCGATGGGAACCTTCTTAATTTCGGACGTCAAGTTTTCCTTGATGTTATCATCATCCAGAAATCGTCGAAAACGTTGAAACCATTCAGAAATGCGAAAACGTGATAATGCGTCACAGCCGTACGCTCTTGCTGCAAAGTTTAACGTGTTTCGCTAGCACTTTTTCCCAAATTGAAACAAAATTTAATGTGCATTCTCTGCTCCTTGACAGCGAACGTTTGCTTTCGTGTTTCAGTACCAGAAAGTAAAACGAGAATGATGCGCAGCGCAGACATAGGACTGTTCAAATACCATCGTTAACAAACGAATTTTCAATTCTAATAATTGTAGCTACAGTCCTGGATATTAATAGCCACACTTTGCACATTCCTTATATATTTGTGGATGCTCCCATTTAAGAGGCTACTTCAGTCAAGCGAAAAGACCCGCTCGCTAATGCTGATCCTAAGGAGGAAATTTATAAAGATATCTCGGTTGAATTTAAATATTTTTAAATGATTTTTTTTTAATTGGATAGCTGAGATCGGTCTGTACAAAGGCCGTTTTTTACTTTTTTTTATTTCGATTGCTGATTTTTTTTTTTTATGAGCATGCTTTCACTTTCGAAACCGGTTCCGAAAATGAAAGTGTCCTCATTAAAAATAGCTGTAAACAAAATCGAAAAAGTAAAAAACGGCCTTTGTACAGATCGATTTCAGCTATTTAATGCAAAAAAAAAAAAAAAAAAAAAAAAAAAAAATCATTTAAAAATATTGAAATGCGACCGAGATATCTTTGTAAATTTCTTCCATAGGATTAGCATTAGCGAACGGGTCTTTTCGCCTGACTGAAGTAGCCTCTTAACCCTTCATCCATTCTCGGTAGATAGCAGCAGTACAGAATTCAGTGGTACTTGTCACGTGATTCAGCATGTAGGGTAACGTTGGATTGATTTCAGGAGCGCGGGAGCGGAGGCGATACTAGTTTTGTCCTATAATATTTGGTTAAATTGAAAGCTGACTCGAGCGTTAATTTCGTTGGTGTCAAGTTACTTTTGGTGATGAACTATATATATAATATACATAGATTGATATATATATATACGAGGTGATTAAAAATGAATGGGTATAAAAGAAAACATACCTGTGACTGCTATAATGTGTTTATATTTGAAATATAAATTTAACGTGAAATTATAGCTATACAAGTTTCTAAAGATATTCAATGTAGGCCCGTGACACGGTAAATGTCTGTGCGGTAAATTCAATCCCTGCAACACTTTTGCTAGCATGTCCGGTGTTATTGAGTCCAACGCGTCACTTATCCACTGCTTTAATTGCTGCAAGTCCTGCTTCATCCACCTTATGATGTTTTGACGATGAGGCGGTTCTTTAAAAAATTTGCCCCGGAAATGCATCTAAGAACGACAGCAGATAAAGGTCTTTGCGTTTTCTAACACACAGTAAGCTTCATCTTGCGGGAATGTCGCCATTTTTAATAACAACGCTTTTAGTGACAATTTCGATAAAAGCAGACTTTTTGTTGTTGCCAGACAATAAAACTTGTATAGTTGTACATTCACGTTATATTTTTATTTTCTAATTAAATCCATTACAGCAATTTAATGTTGCTATCCTCTTTGTCCCATACATTTTGAATCACGATGTATGTATATAATATATCAGTATATTCGAAACGAAACCATCAGATATCTTACTATCCTGCAACCCGCGGTATATCCGGCTATATATATGTATAATTATTTTAAATACTACAAATTTATGACAGACTGAATTACGTGGAATTTTTTTTATCATTTTCTACGGCAAAACTGTTTTATATTATACCACTTAAAACGTAGCAAGAGGTGCAAAAAACTTGAATTATGCTGTATAGACATTTTGGCAAATTGCATTCATCCATTATTACACATAAAATTGATTGACATTTTTTTAAACCTGTTATGTCTTATTATACACAACAGATTCAGATATGATAATATGCTGCATTAACATTCTGTAGGTAATGACAATTGTTTTGCCATGTTATATATGTTATATGAATGGGGGGGGGGGGATCTTTTTTAATTCCTACATCATTAAGAGCTTTTAAAGTTTAAAAATCCTGCCTCTGAAATTCCAAATTCGTAAAAATAAGAAAAAAAATTTAAAAATGTTATATAAGGTTATGCAATAAATTTTACCAGTGCCTTACACAAATCATTGATAAAAATATAGCTTTAATTAAGTTTTTGAAGTTGAGTAGGATTAGGATTATCGAATTCCTAATGACATTGTTTTAAGGCATGACTTTAAATGAAAAGAAAATAACAACACGCAAAATAAATCAAAGAGAAGCTACAAAGATACATGTATATCACCTACAGGTTTATTCAAAATACATCTTACCATCCTAGAACAAAGCAATATCTGACAGATAATTACAGATTTTAAAATATTAAAATTTATATTTAATTTTTTTAATCAAATGGGAAATTACTGGAATTTTCTATATAAAATTGATAGATTGCATTAATGAAGCATTAAAGAATAGTTGTAATATTTATGAGAATTTTATAAGAAATTTGTGTACCGCTGAAAGCCATATTAACCCTTTATGTCCCAAATTATGAATTCATTAAAATTTCGTCTTTTAAAACATTTTTCGTGATTTACACAATCATTTAATAAATTTTAGAAGAATTTTAACAATTAAAATTAATTAATTAAATTTGAGTTTATAGGGATTTTGTGCAATATTTAAAACTTTACTCACATCTTTTATTTAAAATATTTTTTTAGTAAATATTTTGTGGTGGAATTAGGAAATGTACAAATACAATGTTCTTTTAATAAAAATATAGAAATATTTCCGAACTCCTCCCCCCCCCCCCCAATCTTTCAACGTCAAGAAAGCTGAAAAAAATGCAACTGAAAAATAAATTATCCTTTTTAAAATATTTTTGTTATGTGCAAGCAATAATGCTTTTGGAAAAAGATAAAGCAAAGTATCTATAACTCATTCTAATCTGTATTACTACTAATCGACGTATTAAATGAACTTTATAACAAGTTATTTTAATGATACTTTAAAGTACCGTTGGTGCATAAAGGGTTAAATGAAATATTTTCCAACTCTTAGAGACACCCATAATCAATTATATTTTTAACGCCTATTTATCGTATTCCGTAATCAAGATCACGCTAAAACTCTCTGCTAAATATTGATTTAATATATTTTTTTTTTATTGTATTAAATCAACATTTATCTCACCTCCACCACCACACTTCACCGTCCATGGGTGAACATTCAATTTTCATTCCTCCGAAATAAGTCAAAGAGCATTTTTATGATTTAAAAAAAAAAAAAAAAAAAAAAAAAAAAAAAATCCCTACCGGCTCGGCCTGCAGGCGGAGATAGATTTCGAAGTTAAAAACTAATTTCACCAACAAAACTAAATCGAGATTAGAAATAAACCCAGTTTAAGAATTTTATCTGGCCGCTTTTGACGAATTTTTAATTTCATGTTTCTGTAAGTGCTCGTTTTATCAAAATCATATTAAATCGGTATTAAAAAAATATATTTTTCCCCGCTCAACAACTCGAAATTTTCTGACACATTTTCAGATTCATTTTTAAAAGTAAAAACATGAAACTTGCTGATGTGATTTTTTGAAGAGATTTATAAGCAACTTGTGTTTTGATTTTCCGTTCAATTAGTTAGAACTTGATTTACAATTATTTTTTCAGTACAACGATTTTTTTTTTTTTCGTTTCCAGCACTATCGCTTCGGGAAATTCGGTTAAAATGCCCATTTTGACAACATTTTTTGAAATATATCTGCCTTTATCAAAAAATCGACCAATACGGCACATTATATAGTTTCTCAATAAGAGAACCTGGAAACTGGATGCGTTTGAGAGCGAAAATGAATTTAAAAGTGAGTCAGAATATAAGCCGTTTGGATTTGAGTACGCCCTTAATACGATAATTTTTTCGTCAAACCCTCCCCCTTGTTTTTTTATTGTTTTGTTTTTATTTTTTATTTATTTATTTTTTTTTTTTTTGCAGTAAGAGTTGATCCTATCAAAAACTTGTCAATATTAAAGTTGTGGATAATATTGATAAGATGTATAATAAATTTCAGCGGATTGGATATCTTGTGAATCGAAGAAGTTGTGAATTTTTTTTGTTGTTGTTGTTCAGCCCCCCTCCCCCCCCTTTTTTTGCAGAAAGAGTTTTTCTATCCAAAACTTGTCAGTATAAAAGTTGCAGATAATATTAAGAAGATTTATAATAAATTTAAGTGAATTTGATATCTTAAGGATTGACAAAGTTATACATTTTTTTCTCCCTAAAACCCTCTTTTTGCGCCCCTTGAGCCCAGTTTTATTTTTTGAAAAATCTGAGATACATAAATTTTTTGTCCTTTTCCTAGAAGTAATAATAACTTTAAACTCATTTGATATGTATAAAAATTAAGAAGTTAGGGGAGGGGGTTCGGTTTGCACAAAACCCTTCCCTATTTCCACCCCCTTGATGCAATTTTGCCCATTAACGAACTTGACCGAGATTTTCTACCCCTTGATTTTATGTATCAGTTTGGAAAAAATTTGTAGCGAATTACGAAAGTTATCGTGTTTATAAAAAAGTGATATAGGTAGATATGTAGATATATAAATTTTTTTACTGAGGGTGATTTTGGGTTCTAGGGCTGATCGGTGTAGATCTGCAAAAAAATTTCAGAAATTCCAACACAGGAGAGATCGCAATAGGTATTATTTCATACGATCGATTACTCTGCCCAAAATATAATCAATGAACAAACAATTAATAATAGATTTTCATTTTAAAAGTGATGGATGCAGTTTTCCTTTTTATATATAAATTAAAAGACTACAAATATGTTTTTAGAAGGTAATTTGCGAGTAAATTTTTATATTAATAGTTAAAAAATAATATTTAAGACATAATACAAAACGGGTTGCAAATAAAAATCTGCACAAAATTATGGGATATAGCGAAACCAAGGAACTACATATTGAAATTAAGTGGTTTCTATTTGAGTTCTTCATATCATTTAATTCCGAATATAATGACTCTCAGATACAGGTAGAGGTAGAAAGGAAATTTATCAAAGTGGCAAATTTCATGCCAAGTCACTATAATTTCATCACTGGCATTCTTGCTTTATAATACCTGATAATCTTTACTTTCGCTATTCTTCCAATCTCTTAGACTGATAAATTATCGAGTTCATATTGAAATAGATTGTAATCCATATTAAGTTGCATTTTTTTTTTCACAAAAATGTTTAAAAAAATAAACAAATTTAGGTTTTTTAAATTCGTGTGTTTTGTTTAAGTTCATTCAATTTTAATTTAGAACCTCAATCAACGTCCGTAGTGTCGAAAATATTCTGTCACATGTCATAGATTCGCCACCCCGGTTCTAGTCTGTTTGACACCTAATATACAGCACGGCACAACTAAATGAGTTGGTAAAAAAGACTTTCACCATTGACTGTTTTAAAAACTAAATATAAAACACACTAGATATTGAAAATGATTTACGACTCTACCTCAGCAAACTCATACAAAATATTCAATATGTGTGCTAGATTAAAAAAGCTCAAACGTCGCTTTCAAAGAAATTGATATCTCTAAAGATTAAATTAAATGTAAAATAAAAATTAAATTTACCAGAGTATTCGGCCTAGGCTTTGCGCATTAAAAACACCAAACAAAATTTTTATATCAAAAATATCAATTATGCATTCAAATAAAGTTTTGCAATTTATTAAAAACGGTACTTTCATATTAGTTGCACTCCAGAGATTAATAGCCGAAAAAATCGTCAAAGATTTTATTACTTACAGTAGGTTTTTTAATTCTGATTATTTCAGTGTATAAGCACTTAAGTTGGATTGCATATCCGTTAAATTTGTGTGTTATTTATAATATTTCATTTATTTATTGGTGAAGTGTTAATTTCGTTATGGAACCTTATCCTGAGACAAATACTGAGCTATTTATATTCTTTAAGTGTATGCGGGTTTAATCATTCGTAATCTAGCGACGAAATTAAAAATAAAAATTATCATGCGAATTTAAAAATAATCATGCTTGAAAATTATTTCAAAAAACATAAAAAAGAATTATTATATAGAAATACAGTCTTCAAACAAATTGCATTTGAAAATACAACCCCTCCCCCACTCCCACTATTCGATAGTGTAAAAATTGGAATTGCGCAATGTTTAGAAGGTTAATAAATTTTCGATAAAAGCAAAATGGATTGTTTATATCATTGTCATTGTCGATATGGCGTCAGAATTACTCACAGAAATGGATTTCTTTTATAATACAGACTTGCATACGTTCCACGTTTTCTTCGTTTTCCTTTCCCTGTTCATTACTCTTGCAAATAAATGCATATATATATAGGGGCACGCCAGGCACGTGTAATTCTTCAAGGGCTACGAGAGGTATAAAAATTCAGAAAAAACTGATGTAGTAATTATAATATGTGCAAAAATAATAAAATGTGAAAATCAACTTAACCTTTAACCGATGTTACCGGTCTCTCAAACCGCGATTTTTTTTTCAATTTTTATAGTTTAACTTGAAAATTTTCAGTTTAACTACAAACGCTACCGAAATCTTGTTCCGGTTGGAACTTTAGTACTATAATTAGAGACTTTTGAATAGGTGAATTTTAATTATAACAGTCCTGTACGAAAAGTTTAGTACAAAAACACCATCCTATGAGTTAATCGCGTCTTTTATTCATCTTTCGATTGAGCGGTCTCACAGACCGCTTCACACTAGTTATGTGACAATTTCTGTGACATCAGTTAAAGGTTAAGTAATACTGATATATTTCATCAGAATTCATAAATTGTTGTTTTAAGTTACTTTACCAAATACTTAAATTAAGGTTATTCTATCTTTTAAATCTCTTAATTTTCAGGTGTGGCTTTAATCAGCCCAAAATATTCTGTAGATTTTGTAAAAAAATTCTGTCAGCGATGTTACCAGTTTTCCACTGTAATTTGTACAGAGGAATCCTGTAATGGATTTTCGCTGTATGGAAACAAAATTTCTCCATGCAGCCGGTGTAATCCTGTTAAATTGAAACAGGGTTTCTTTGTACGAAACGAAATTTCTTCATCTTATAAAAAACCGCTATCCTGTTCAACTGGAGCAGAGTTTCTCAGTGCGAAACAGAAATTTTCGATATTCCATGACAAGAATCTTATTTAGTAATTGGAACCTAATTTACGAGATCACTTTCCTTTTCCTTTTTAGAATTTCTTGTATTTATAAGAACAACTGAAATAAAGCTTTTTGTCAGGCAAAATTGAAGAATCTTATGACTTATAAAGTTTCAGCTAGAGGCTGAAAACGATATCTATAATGGGTAGCAGAGAAAATCTGTACTTTTTATAGTATGGAGACAGCTGTTGAAAATGCTGTAGAATATCTGTTAAAACAACAGGCATTTTTTTTTTAATGCAATTTATATAGTTTGTTCATTTATAAATTTTGATGAAAAGTTTTGAATAAAAAAAAACGTTGCTAACAATTTTAAATTTGGTTATAACTTTTCTTTTAGCCCCCGATATGCTATTTCTTTCGGGCAACAATTAAAATGTCGTCTCTAAAAAATAACGTTGCGTTACACAAGCCAGCCGTAAAAACAAAGCAGACGTACGGGTAATCTCTACAGCAGTTTTTAGCTCACAGGCTATCAAAGCCTGAGAGCTAATGTGCCCGCCCGTTCTGTATGTATGCATGTACGTATGTACGTAACGCGATAACTGTTGATAGACACATTCGATTTTCTTAAAAAAAATTTTCTAGGTTCATTGTGATAAGGCGCTTCCCTGATTAGTTTTGAGAGTTCATTGCTTAAGAATAAAGGGAGAAAAGGGGGGTTAGTCCACCCCCCTTAATTCAGATAAATGGGTTTTTCATGCAGAATTATTCGATTTGCTCCGAATTTGGTATACTGGTTTATTATGTTAAAGAACTTCCCTGATTAGTTTTGAGGGTTCATTGGTTAAGGATAAAGGGGTTAGCCGACCCCTCTTAATTTAGATAAACGGGTTTTTCATGCAGAATTATTCGATTTGCTTCGAATTTGGTATACCGGTTTATTATGTTAAGGAGCTTCCCTGATTAGATTTGGAGGTTCACTGGTTAAGTATAAAGGGGAAAACGGGGGCTAATTCCCCTTCACTTATTTTTTTTTTTTTTTTTTTTTAGTGGCATTATTCTTTAAAATAAGAGTATAATATACAATTAGTGTGAATAGCCTGTGAGCTCAATGCTATCAGTTTAGCTGGGCTTTTTTTTTAGCTTTTAGCTTTAGCTTTTTTTTTTAGTTTTTAACGCCATTTCTTTAATGTTAGCAACTGAAGTACACCATTTCTCTAGAAAGTAAAGGAAAAGTAGTTGGAAAATTGTAGATTATTATATCTTTTTGTTGCCATTTTTACCATAACAACTGGAAAAAAAATGTAATTAAAATGCGTTATATTTTGAAAAATATAAATGAATGATTTCTGATAAAACGTGGTGCTATTATAAACTATATTTAATTTTAAGTAACCAAATTATTGTTACAAACAAATGAAGGCATATGAATCATTAGATAGCCGATTTTTGTTGGTCGAGTTTCTTGAATGATGACATCGCTTTTTGTTGGATTTGTGTATTATTCTGCGATAGTGACGTCATATGCATGCTTTCCTGTAGAGGTTGTTTAAGACTGGATCATAAATACGGAATTCTTCAGAAGATGCGACTAACGTCATTTTATATAAAATAAAAGCGTATGTTTTAAGTCTTAAAACTGAAATATGTTTTGTACTACATATATATATATATATATATATATATATATATAACCATTAATTAAACATTACCGACCATCATCAAAAACCGCAATATTGTGAATGATTGACAACAAAGTGCCACAAACCAACAATATATAACTGTATGTATAAAATAAAGTACCTTATACCTAATTACAAGAATTAACATGGAAGAAAAAAAAAAGAAGAATATGGATTCCGAAAAAAATTGATTGAAAAACTTATATATTGAATTACGTTTTCAAGAGTACAGAATTCAATGATATAAGCAAATCGGTCGTTTTCTGTGAGAAAAAAGCTATAAGCTGAAAAAAAATTTTCCCTGTACTCAAACAACCAATATAACCAAAGGAATAGCCCCAAGATGAAAACAGAACGTAATCAAATGACATGAAATGAAAAAAAAACTACAACCCATTAAATATTCAATCTATAGCAATAGAAATTTTACAAAACATACCTAATTATTCCCAGTAGATTTTCAAAATATATTCCCGCACATGGAATCCAAAAAGCATGATAAGATTAAGGTGAATAAAACAGTTAAGTTGACACAGAAATTATAACCCATGGAGTCAGTTAATCAATGTTGAAACACCGCGATAAATATAATTAATATAATATAAATTAAAAAATAATTACTTTATTTATAATACCTAAAAACAACTTTAAATTGTTTAATAATAATTTTACAACATTGCCAGAAATCAGCGTTAATTACCACCTGGTGTAAAAAATTTTAAATTATTATTTTATTAAAAGCTTTAAAAATAAAAAAATATGGTGCTGCCATCTATTATTTTATTTTAAAAACAATTATTATTATACAAATGTCACTAAAAGAAGAACCTAATACATACTAATGAAATTAAAATATATCAACTGCATTCCTACACACATCCTAATATAAACAATACCATACAGTAATCATTATTCAAAAAAATTTTTAAATAAATTAAATATTAATAAAATGCTTACAATATATTATATTACCATACCATTAAATCTACACTGATAAATTTAAAAAAAAATAAAAATTAAACTTGATAATATATGGAATACTATATGCTATAAAATAAAATAAATTATATATTATAAAAATACATAAAAGTCTTAATATTTACCATTACATATAAAAAATAAACAGGAAAGAAAAATAATTAATTAATTAATTAATTATAAAATAAATAAATAAAAAATGGATGTTTATATAAGATTGTCAGATTCTAAAATTCCCAATAGCCTAAAGAACACAAATATAGTGTGTGAATTATCCATATATTAGCCATAAAAAAGCTAAAAAAATATGATTGTGACAATCAAACTTATAAACCGATAATTAATCATGGAATACAAAGTTGAAAATAAAACAATATTAAATAGTATATATATATATATATATATATTTTTTTTTTTTTTTTTTTTTTTTTTTTTTTTTCATCGGAGGCAACACTAAATTCTGAAAAGGCAGACATCCTGTTTTCTAGATTTTTTTTTTTTTTTTTTTTTTTTTTTAAGCTCATAAGAAACTTTTTATGGAAGTCTAGTAGGCCACGCGACATGCAGATATTTTGTTTTCATTTTGATAAAGTACTTGAAGGTTTTGCCTTTTCCAATTCAGTCACAAGTGAGATATCCATAAAAAAGACAATCAAATACGTCATACTTATTTTAATATCTAAATAAAATAGTCATCGTATGATAAGATTGTTTATGATTACAGAATTTGTTTGAAAGGCCTTGATACTAGACGATAACTACATTTATCAAAAATCGCAAATTCAAACGTAATGTTGATGCTAAACGAAGCATGTGGTTTTCTTTTTACCTTTTGGAAAAGTATTAAATAATTCTTTATCACGTCCGTATCGTTTTAGAGGCAGTGAATCCTGTGTTACCTTTGATAAGATAATGAGGAAAAAATAATCTGTTATATAGATTAACATAACGCAAAACAATATTTCGAAATAAGCTCTAGAACACGATAAAGGTACAGAGTGTCCCATAAACACGTAAACACTTTATAAATTCTTTAATCTTTTAAGACCGAAGAAATTTCGATTGATCAATGCGTAACCAGAACAAAAGATTTCAAAATCTAAGAAATCCGCACAAAGATCGTATACGGAAGCAAAAATTTTAACTATGAAACTAGAATTCATCGTCTTAATCGTTACTGGTGGCTGTTAAAACAACCCAAACTTAATAAATGATGTTGTTCTCCGTTATTATTGTAACGTCTGGTGCTTAAATAGTTAAAATTGGGGTAATGTGCATATATAAATGCAATTTACTAAAATATATACTATATATATTATTATTCATTTTTTAAAGGTAATGTTATATTTTGACCCTTGCATTTATTATTCCTACGAAAGTCGGTGCAATATCAAGTTTTTCCCAGAGAATTGACTATGGAAATATGAAATTATTCATTATGTGTTAACTTTTCTCGAAATCCTTATACGTGGTTATAATCATTCAACTGAGCCGATACAACTCAAATAATAAGTAATGTTGAAAATTTCCCGAAGAAAGAAACGAGATTTTTCGAATACAGATAGATTCGGTCGGGTTTCGACCCGGAAGAATTTTCGGCGAAACTCAGATTTTGGGCCGAAAGCAAACATGAAACCGAATTTTTGATCGATCTCTAAGCAATATTTCATCTTAATTGCCTTTGGGAAAATGTTTCACAGAAGATGAAAGAATTTGGGAATGCAACAACTTAATATTTGACATAGAGGTAACTTCTAAAATATAGATTAGCACCAGCCTTTTTAAGATCTTTACATCTTGTCAGTTCGATAACATGATAATAAGTTTAAAAAATTAAGTTTTACATTGTGCCCAACAACTTAAAACTTAATTCCGTGTCCAGTTCTGCAAACAGAACATAAGAATTATTTTTACAAATACTTATTAATTGTTCGCCCTACTGAGTGAAATTTTCTAATGAATTTACACTGATCTTTTCAGGGTTTTGTTCAACTGACGAAATCCTGTTAGTTTCTACTCCTCTGTCTGTCCGTCACAGAGTTTATTCTCAGAAACAATATAAGTTACAGACTTGAAATTTTGAAAGAAATACCTCGACAAATCATAACATTTTTAAAAAGTCGTATATTATTTTAATTAAATGAATTAATTTAATGACATCTGATCATTTTTGCGATTTAGATTTTAAATCAGAACCGTAATTTCGGACTCTTTTCCGCAGGCTCGATAGCTCCGTGGTAGAGCATTTGCCTGCTGATCAAAAGGTTACCGGTCCAATGCTAGGTGCCGGATCTTGAAAATAAATAATAAATTTCATTATATAATAGATTCAATTTTACAGAAATTTTGTTATGGGTTTCGCCTTTTTAAGGCCAAAAGTTGTTATAAAATATTTTATCAATTGCTTTTTTAGTTCAAAAGTTCTTTTTTTGAGAAATTGCTAAATTTTTAATTAATTGCATTTCATTTTCCGATGGATTTACTTAAAAGAACTTTCGTTTTTTTTTTTTTTTTTTTTTACATTTTAAGGGTTTGGGTTTTTTTTTTTAGCTGAAATTAAAAAATGAAATAAAATATGCTTTTCAGCTATACAAACATATGCTGTTACAACAGTCTGAAAAGCAGTTCTTGGATATTTTCAATTTGATTAAAACAATATCTTCCAATTGTAATAATTTTTAAATTAAATTTAATGGTGCTGCCATCTACACTATATGTCCAAAGGTGACCGGTCACTCGCGATTTTAGACGCTTTGTTAAATATCTAGAAAAAATACATGAGGAATTAACCTGAAACTGCAGGGGTGTAAACAGTATAGTATAGGTCATATATTTCCGCGAAGATTTTTTCCCGAAACCCCATAGGGAACCGTCAACAAATTGAAAAAGAACGAATATCTTTTGGATAACCCTGTAAAAACTAATGTAGCAAAAGCGTTCAAACTCGAGATTATTAATAAGTGGCTTAATGTATATACTGTGTTCATTTTTATGAGGATAGCATGTATACTCGTAGAGAAATTAAGGTTTCTATAAAAACAATCCCAAATTTCGCCAAGTTTTTTGCTTATAATTTGCAGAGTTCTTAATATAAAAAAAAGTCCTTTTCAGAAAATATGACAAACAACATTGTACACAATACTCTGCAATTAGAATTAAAAAATTGGATGAAAAATAAGCAGGTATATTTAAAAATGTTTCACTGCGCATGCGCGAATGCAATCAAAATATAATGTACATAATGTATTAGCTAAGTATATAGAGCAACTTTTGTGAAAGTGTCAAAATCATAGCTCGAAAATTCTGAAAATTATCGTCGATAGAATAAGCTCGAAATCCGTTGTTCCAAAAAGGAAGCAAAAAGATGAGGGGTTGTATCTAAATAGAGTAGTACGTGCAATATTGTGTACGCTATCTTGACACTAATCAACAGATATTTGATACAACCCCTCATCTTTTTGCTTCTTTTTGGGAACAACGGATTTCGAGCTTATTCTATCGACGATAATTTTCAAAATTTTCAAGCTATGACTTTGAGACTTTCACTAAGGTTGCTCTATATACTTAGCTAATACATTATGAATATTATATTTTGATTGCTTTCGCGCATGCGCAGTGAAACATTTTTTAGTAAACATGCTCATTTTTCATCCAATTTTTATTATTTTTTAATTCTGATTGCAGGGTATTATGTACAATGTTGTTTGTCATATTTTCTGTAAAGAACTTTTTTTTATATTAAGAACTCTGCAAATTATAAGCAAAGAACTTGGCGAAATTCGGGACTGTTTTCATAAAAAAATTCATGTTCAATTTTCTGTTTCCATTTCTCTACGAATATACACCCTATCCTCATAAAAATGAACACAGTTTATTACAATAAGCCACTTAATCATAATCTCCACTTTGAACGCTTTTGCTACATTAGTTTTTACAGGGTATCGAAAAGATATTCGTTCTTTTTCAATTTGTTGACGGCCCCCTATGGGGTTTAGGGAAAAAAATCTTCGCGGAAATATGTGACCTATACTATATTGTTTACACACCTGGAGTTTCAGGTTAATTCTTCATGTATTTTTCTAGATATTTAACAAAACGTCTAAAATCGCAAGTGAGCGGTCACCTTTGGCCATATAGTGTGTGTTCTTATTGAAAAATGTTAAGGATTTAATAATTACTAATAACGAGTTTAATTTATTAATTAAAGGATAAAGTGTTTTGAAAGAAATATTAAACGAAACCCTCTGTGCGATCTTCGATCACTCTCTTACCCACTTGTTTTTTCTTTGGTATATTCCAAATGCAAATCCTTGTAATGTTAATTTCCTATGATACTGTTTGAAATTTCTTCTTCTGCTAATTTGTTGAAATAGATTGCTTTGTATCTTACCGACTCAATAAACTGGTGATCGGAAATGCTTCTAATCTCACATCCGGAGATAAACAACTTTGAGGGGAATAGCGCGGCAAAGCTCAGAGAATTCTTGTTTCTTTCTCAATATTACGTTTAGATTTGCGGTCTTCCATGCTATTTGTCTTATTCTTAAGTGGGGCCTGCTCAAATTAACACGTTAATACATGATTTTTTTTTTTTTAAAGATTATATTTGAAATTATTTTTGTTAATTATCCACTGGAAAAATTGTAAAAAAAAAAAAATTATGTTTCTGTTTGACATCATATCACTCCTGAGTTACATGACAAAAATTGCTCAAACAATGATAACTTTAAATTATATACAAACTTTAAAGTGTTTACACTGCACAATAAAAAACTATTCAACGATATAATAATTTTAATTTTATAATGCTTTTAATAGTTTGCAGAATCAATAATGACTACCTTATAAAGATAGAAGAAAAAAGTCAGTCGAGCACATTACAAGCATTATCAACAAAAGATGTTATAATCTCCCCGTGATAACAAATCAGAACAAAAACAGACTTCAAGACCTTAAATGCATGTTATCACACGTATGTAACACATAATAGTTCACCAAATGACCAACAGAAAGCGCCAAATGGCAAAAAAAAAAAAAAAATCCTGTAACTATGCATCAGTTACACTATGCATCTGAGGGTTAAGGGTACATGTACTAAATTTCTGTTCTGGTCAGGTTATACCCTACTCGAACTCGAAAATTTTATATAAAGTTAATCCGAATCTGACGAAAAAAAAAAAAAAAAAAAAAAAAAAAAAAAGTCGTTGATTCGAAATCCGATACAAAAATCAACAAAATAATTTTCGTCAACACGAAATTCGACTCGATCAAGGCACATTTCAACTCGAACTCGACCCAAAACCGGAAACGAAATTAATTGAATTCATACATTAATGGTTATGCATAAATAGTCGACAATTATATCTTTAATATCAATTTTATCTTTTATGTGGAAAAATAAATGCATATATGAGGACGTGAATTTCAAAACTCGCCTTATGCAGAAAATGAGATTTAGGGAAATCTCGAAAAACCTCTAACGCGTCCGTTGGTTGTCATTATAGACCAAGATATTAAAATGCCAGAAATACGAGATAAAGCTAGGTTTTCTGAAATTGTTTTTGCGTTGTTTCTGCCATATTTACAAATAGAATAGGTTGATCGAGAAAACAAAATTATTTAAATTTTGGATAAAGAGAGTTTTGAAATTCATGTCCTCATATGCTCATTGATATTCAAATATATGTTTGTTTTTTCTCATTTCAAACGATATTCTGGATTTCCTGTTGAAAATGGGTTAAGGAGACTCTTCACTCACTTAAAAACACCCGCTCGCTAATGCTAAACCTATGGACAAGTTGTTTTCGAATTTCTCGTTTAAATTTGAATATTTGTAAACGATTTATTTATTTATTTTTATTTTTTTATTTTTTGCATGGAATAACTGAGCTTGATATCTAATAGGGTTGCTTTTTACTTTTTTGATTTCGGTTGCAGATTTTTTAAATAAATGTACTTTTACTTTCGGAACCGGTTTCTAATGTGAATAATAATTAAAAAAAAATCTTAAAAATACTCAAATTTAAACGAGAAATTCGGAATGAACCTGCCAATACGTTTAGCATTAGCGAGCAGGTGTTTAAAATTGAGTGAAGAGTTAACCGTTAACCCAAACCCGAACTGCAACGAAAAAAATAACGCCAAATCAACCGAACCGGAACCAACCAGGCTTAGATAAATCGAATTACACGATTCGATGCAGGTCTCCAACATTGTCCTCTAGCGCGAGCGTTAAAAATACATGGATACAAAATTTTCCTGTCCTATACTTTTTTGGAAGGGATCTAAAAATAATTTTCACAACGTTTTTCTTGCGGAAAAAGTAATAAACTGACGTTTTACATTTTAATTTTTCACATATATCTCTTCTTGTACATATTATTGTTTATTTTTTAAAAAACAACATATAGGATTTGCTTTCCTATTTCTTTTCCGGTGAAGATATTATATTTTTGTTATAAAGACGATTCAATTTATTATTGATTCAAATTCTATTGCACAATCTTTATTTATACGTATGATGCGGCGTTTGTTAAAAGTGTTATTTTCTCATTTTTCGCGTACGCCTCTTCAATTAAAAAATATCAATAAATTAAAAAATAATAATAAAAAGGATTTTTTCCCACCCTTTATTCTTAGATAACGTAAATACGTATTTATTTTAAAGAAATTTTAATATATTATGAACTATTATAGCTACCCAAATTTTATTCATATAAATGGCCCGGCGGCCGGTGGAATTTCAACTGGGATGCAATAAAATGTTTTCTTATTTTCAGTTCCATCAATTAAAATTACTTAATATATATATTAACTAAGACTTGTTTTTCCATTTAAGGTCAGTGCGCCTAAATGTGATGACCCCTAAATGCGATAATGTTCGTTTCCTTGTAATCTTAATGCAAGAATTATAAATAAATGCTGTATAATGAGGCATCCGATCTTAACGAACCCGAAACATTTATCTACATTTAAAACGTTTTATATTAAACAAATTCCCATTCCAATGGACATCGCTCATTTTATAGCGCCCCAGTGTGTCCTAAATGCGATAAAAAATCCCGAAATTGGTTCAAGTTTTTTTCTGTAAACTTTGAAGATCAAATAAAATTACGGACGTCAATAGGTACCATGTGTGTTTCATTTACCAGCAAAGTTAGCTCGTGAAAACGCAAAAAGTTTTCAGATTTGAGTTCTAAAGTTTTCCACGCATTTAGGCAACTTGTTTTCTTCAGTTACCTATTAGCGACAAAGATAATGTCCTAAATGCGGTGTAACTGCCAACATCTTACACTTTTCTGTACCACAAAAATTTTATAGTAAATTTTACCTTTTTAAATCGCTATAATTTGCCGATTAAATAAGGCAAAATTTTCTATTAAATTTTCGTGGTACGAAAAAGCGAAAGAGTTTCAGGTTTGAATGCGGAGAGACTTTTAGGATATAAACTAAGGTATATTTATATGGTATTTTCATAAATTGCATTAAAATTATGTTTAAAGCAGAAATTGTGTTTATATAAGCTGTGTTGAGTCAATAAATTAAGAGTTTCAAGAAGATCCACCAATAGAGTTTTCTTTTACCGCGCACTTAAACGTGTATTTGAAATGAGCAAAATAGAAAAATACTCATCTTTAAAATTTTTAATTTAAAAATGCCACTTTCTAATTTAGTCAGTGCACCGTAAAAAAAAAAATGGTAACGTTCCGCGTTTATTCCGGGATCGTTTTCCCTTTTCATAAGTTTTTATAACAGGAATTTTTAATTTTCTTTCTGAAATATTCCTACTACTCGTATGTACGGGTAACTAACTCGCTAGCACGTGCATTCGCTGCCAATGTATCTATTCATTTCACAGGAAGTTCCAGAATAAGTTAGAAAATCTTAAGTTAGTTTAAAACATTTCTAGCGTTTTCCAAATAAAGACATACAGCGCAACGCAAGTGCACCCCCAGCAAACACAATTTACGTTGCAAAAAGCGTTTCAAAATGAAGTTTCACGGATTACGGGAACTCTTTTTCACCCGGTAGCAGCATAAATTCAGAGACACAGGGAGAAATAAATATCTGAACAATGCTTTTAATGTAAACTGGTGGGAATATAAATTTTTATTTGTTAGTCAAAACCGGAAAAAAATTATTATTATAATGTAAACAATTTCGAAAATTGTTAAACATTTTAAATTTCATAAAACAAATCTGTATTTTGTAAAGCAGGGTTGGCAAACCCGTGTGGACAAACTGCCATCACTATTTCTGAAGAGCAATTTATTTAATGACAGAAATTATAGAACTAATGTTTTAAAAAGAAAAAAAAAGAATTTTTAAGAAATGCTGCAATTCTTATAAAAAAGTTTCAAAAGAACAAACGTCTTTGAATACGTGGAACTTTATCATTTGTTTTCAAGTCTAACGGTTAAAATCAGTGGCGTAGCCAGGGTGGGGGGTCCAGATGCTCTGTGTACCAATAGTTTTGTAAAGTTTTCTTCGCCTTATTAGATCTGAGAATTTTCTGCTATTCATTAATACGAAGAAAACTTTTGAATATTAGTGGTATCCAGATCATTTGGACACCACCCTGGCTACGCCACAGGTTAAAATGTTTATCTGCTTTCAAATATCTTACAATGTGATATTTTTAATCTGCTTATGCAAATCTTCATTGCCACCAGTTTCCACTAAAAGCAACGTTGAAATATAAATTTAGTTAACATGTTTGGCCTCAGGCTTGCCAGGTTCTAGTATGTGCCTTGAACGCAAATGGTACTATCCCATGCAGTGGTGTGTTAATGCTAAACGCTCGTTTGAAATGGAACCATGGGACATTCGCGCATTTTCGTACCTCGCGGAAACTAATCCATACTCTACATTTGAAACTCGTTTGATGAAAACAGTTTCGCAGACAAATCAAAATCCTACCAAAAAGCGAAAATTCGTAGAGTCAAACTTTGTTGCATGTTTAAAAACTGTAGCATAACATGGAAAAACAAAATAGGACAATGAAAAAGCAAAAGCAGCATCAAAAAATGAAAAAGAGAGAATAATTAAAGCACAAAAAATCAAAAACAGCATTTCAAAAACAAAATTGTTAAAAACATGAAGTCAGTCACTAAAAAAACCTGGAAGTAAAGCTTCAATGAATTAAACCTTAATCGTATATAGATCCCTACCATTCAGATATCAAAAAGAAAAATTAAGGCCTACACGGAAGGTGAAGATAAAAATGCGTTAAAAGCAAACTTAAAATACTTGGTAAAACTTGTTGTATCAGTCATTCATTAATTACTTCCTGTTTTATCGATGGTCATAGTTAAAAGTCTGTTAAATATGGATTTTGAAGTATGCATTATTTAAGTAAAATGTATTAAAGATTATGTACCGTTATGATTTTTTATGTAAATTTTTAGTTTATTCAATTGTTCAATAATAAGCTATTCAACATTCAATTTGAGGTATTTCAACTCTTTACCAAGTAATTAAAATATGTATAGCAATTAAATGAATATTTTAAGATGAAATGACATGTGTAAAACGCATTGTCACATTTAGGACATTGAATGTCTCATTTAAGATTTAACTACAGTAAATGCGACAAAAATGACCTAAATACGACAATGGTATATTGTTGGCTTATAGTAAAACTAACGATTGAATTTTTACGAAACAAGTTAGTTTTGAATTAAAGGCACAGTATTCTACAATATTCTACTTATTAAAATATATATTTATTAACAAAATCCCAAATATTCCCTAAATGAGACAAAACTATGGGGAATCGCGTCGCATTTAAGCACAATGACCTTAATACTTTTAAATGTCGTGAATATGTATTTTTTATTCGTTAAGAAAATATTTAATATGTTATGTTATGTTATTGCAATATTGATATTGAGAGATGGAGCATTGTACTCAGAATTTGGGTAGGTTATGCCAAACCCAAACCCGAAAATACTATTTATAGTCATCAAATTCCAACCAGAACCCCAAAAAATAAAAAGACTAATTTAATGAAATACTAGGAAATAGGAATTCTGCTTTTTTTCAGAATTTAGTGTCGCCCCTGATGAAAAAAAATTTATATGTATATAAATATAGGTAACACAAAACATATTTCAGTTTTAAGATTTAAAACACACGCTTTTATTTTATATAAAATGACGTCATTCGCATCCTCTGAAGAATTCCTCATTTACGGTCTAGTCTTAAACAACATCTAAAGTAAAGTATTCATATGACGACGTAACTATCGCTGAATAATACACAAATCAAAAAAAAAAAGAAAAAAACAGATGTTGTCACTCAAGAAACTCGACAAAAAAAATCGGCTAATGATTCATATGCCTTCGTTTGTTTGTAATATAGATAATTAAATTGAATATAGTTTATAATAGCCCCATGTTTGATCAGAAATCATTCATTTATATTTTTTCAAAATAGCACGTATTTTAATTACATTTTTTTCAGTAGGGGAGAGTCGTCCAAAACGGGGACGGCGGGTCAAATGGGGACATTCGGTTTCTCACTGATAAGTGCTGACATCTGGTGATCCAATGTACTACTATTATTCCTTTACATCAGATTGCCATTTTGAAAAGATTTGTTGACGCAATTTGCTGTTATTCTTTCTGCTACGAAGTTTTGAATTTTTAGCAAGAAAAAAGTTCGATTTTGCCCCTGCACTATATTGAGCTGTATGAATTTACATTTGATGATTCAATTTTGGTAAGTAAATCATTTTTTTCGCTCTAGTTTTAAGTTATATTCTGATATGTTTCTTCATTTTCTATCTTACATGTGTGTGAAGAGATGCCATGTTTTCTAGCGTTCGTCATGGTCGGCTCAAATGGGGACATAGAGGGTAGTCCAAAATGGGGACGTCCCCGTTTTGAACGTCTCATAACAATTTTGAAATATGTTTTAATTTGCTTTAATTCTGAGATATTATGTTGTGAATTAAGTGCTTAAATTGAGTGTAAGAGATTATTTGTGTGCATAACGAATGTAGATTAAACAAAATTAGTTTTATAACGATTTAATAAAATTAATTTTATAATGATTAAATGTAATTATTTTTACAAAGATTAAATATAATTAATTTAATATAGATTAAATACAATTAATTTAATATTGATTAACTAAATTAAATAAATATTTAAGTTACAAAAATAAAATTTAATGTATAATTTTTTTTTAATGTCAAAATGATAATTTGTTCTGTTATTTACAGAACTATCATTTTATTTGAAGACGAGATGGGGCGCTATCAAAGGAAAACTGATCGACAAAGCTGGTCGACAGAGAGCATGGCTGGGCAATCCAAGAAGTTTTAGAAGGGAAAATGGGTTACAGGAGAGCATCTAAAGCCTACAACGTTCCACAGACAACTCTGGAGAGGAAGGTGAAAGAGGCTCGACAGAAGGAGCTCTCTTCACAAGCGGCTGCTGCTAAATGCTTAGGAAGATATAAAACAGTTTTTTCGGAAGCCCAAGAGAAGGAATTGGTGGACCATCTGTTACATTTGGAAGAGAGGTTGTTTGGCGTTACGCTATCAGATTTGAGAACTCTCGCGTTTGAGCTAGCAGAGAAAAACAAAATTCCGCATGTTTTTAACATGGAACGGAGAATGGCTGGAAAGGACTGGCTTTATGGAATTCTAAAACGTCATCCAATATTAGCTCTACGTAATCCTGAAAAAACCTCAATGGCGCGTGCAAAAGGTTTTAATCGCGTCGCTCTCAAAATGTTCTTTGATTTATTAGAGTCATTGTATCTAAAATATCAATTCTCACCCAATGATATTTACAATGTAGATGAGACAGGCATCTTGACAGTGCCCAATAAGCCATCTAAAGTCCTTGCTTTGCGTGGAAAAAAACAAGTTGGCAGTTTGGCATCAGCCGAGCGAGGGGTACTTGTGACAACAGAAATCTGTGTCAATGCCGCGGGAAATTTCGTTCCAACAATGTTTGTCTTTCCTAGAAAGCGAGAAAATGCTCTCTTGATGGATGATGCCCCTCCTGGATCATTTGCGGTATATCACGAGAGTGGTTGGATTAACAAGGAGACTTTCCTTGTTTGGTTCAAGAAGTTTGTGGAACATTCAAATCCAGGACCTACAAAGCCAGTGTTGTTAATACTTGATGGCCACAATTCCCATACAAAAAGCTTGGAACTGGTGAACTTTGCTCGGGAAAATAACGTGGTGTTGATATGCTTTCCCCCTCACACCACACATCGGTTGCAGCCACTCGATGTCTCTTTCATGGCACCACTTAGTGCCTTTTATGAGCAAGAGACAAGGAAATGGCTCATACATCACCCTGGACGCTACGTGACAATTTACCAGGTCGGAAACCTTTTCCAAAATGCATTTTCAAGAGCAGCTACTGTGCAAAATGCTATGAATGGGTTTAAAAAAACAGGGATATATCCCTTTAACAGAGATGTGTTCCCTGAACATTTATTTGCGCCTTCAGAAACAACTGAAAAACCCGCTAACAACCCTTTAGAACGTCATTTAGCATCGAGTGATGGAATCGTCACACCCCAACCTTCCACTTCATCGTTTGGAATATCTCCAGCTATAGAACCCCAGACATGTTCAGCGTATAACATTTCACCGAAAATAATAATGCCTCCACCACAAGAAATTGAACGCATGAAAGAAAAAGTGAATGACAAGAGGAGAGGTAAAACTGCCATACTCACTTCATCGCCTTATAAAGCAGAATTGGAAGCTATGGAACAGGAGAAAAATGAAAAGCAAAATAAACTGAAAAGAAAATTGGTCAAGAAACCCACCGAACCCAATCCTAAATATCCAAAAGCTAAAAATGAGAAGAAAATAAAAAAAAATCAAGATCCGTTATCATCTGATGAGGAAGAGAATAGCGATGACGCTTGCATTTTTTGTAATGAGCTTTACATTGACTCGAAACACAAAGAGGGGTGGATTCAATGTAGCAGCTGTCGAGGTTGGGCCCATGAAGCATGTTCAAGTGTTGACGAAAGCGATGTCAATTTCATATGTGACTTTTGTATTTGATTACTTTTCGTGACATTCTAGTAACTGTTAAAAAAGGTAAAATTCCTTATCTGCATTTTGATTTTGCATTAAAGTCAATCTTTCTTTGTAAAACAAGTTTTTCTAATAAAATTTCGCAGTAGAACTTGAATTTATATGCTATTTCATATGAGTACCCCATTTTACCCACCCGGTTGTCCAAAACGGGGACTTCAAACATTTTTCAGAAAAATGGTTTTTTTGCCTATACTAAGGATTTTTTTTAAAAAATCCCCTTGCCATCTCATAGTCTAAGACATGCTCTAAACGGGAAATGCTTTGCCACATTTTTCTTATTTATAGATTTTTTTTTTTTTTGCAGACAGAAATATGTTAGCGTCCCCATTTTGGACAACTTTCCCCTAGTTATGGGAAAATGGCAACAAAAAGATATAATTACTATTTTCCAACTATTTTTTCTTTACTTTCTACAGAAATGGAGTACTTGAGTAGCCAAAATTTTTAAAAAAATGGAGCTAAAAACTGCAAAAAAATTAATATCTCAAAAAACAAATTGAGATGCAGTTTTCAAACAAATTGCATTAAAAAGTACTTTTTTTTCCCAATACGACGGTATAAAAATTGAAAATGTGCGCTTAGAAGTTTAAAAAAATTGCAGTAAAGTATTTAACAGTACAATGATACATCTGCTTTGTTTTACGGCTGGCTTATACAACGGAACGTTATTTTTTGGAGACGACATTTTAATAGCTGGGAGAAAGAAATAGCATACCGGGGGCGAATAAAGATTGACCTGAAACTCGAATCAAACCCAACAATCCGAAATGAAAGAAAATGCTTCAATTATTTTAAAGTAATTTTAAAGTAGTGAAGTATTTTAAAGAAGTGAAAAAAAGTAGTCTATGTCTCTAATAATTTTATAATTTATGTAGAAAAATGAACATTTTTATATTCAAACTCAATTATATTCAAACACAACATTCCGGAGTTCCTGTTGAAAAATTGTATTAATCTAAACCCGACCCGCAAGAGTCAATACCCAATCCGAAACTGACCAGAACCCGAAATAATTGGAGTCGAGCGGACCCTCAACGGAGAAACTTAGCACCAACCCGAACGCGGTGTAAAATCGAATTATCCGATCAGTAGCTGAACTCTAGTTTTAGATTAATATTGCAAATAAATTCCTTGAAAATGAAATCGAAAAACATCTGACTAAAATCGCAGATTACTTGTTCCTATCAGTTATCAATAAGTGACCCGATAAATACCTTGTCAAACAAAAGGATTTGGAGTAGATTGAGAGAAATCGCACTTTATCTCAGATTATCAACGAGAGGAAAACCCACTAACACGTGATACCGAAATGAAATTCGATTTGATGTATGATGTTAACATTTATCGCATTGCTGGGAATTATGCGATTTAGGCGAAGGTGTGGGAGATTACACTCATCCAATTTTACTTTACTAAATTTTTTAGTTAAAATAAAGCAAAAATGAATAAAAGAGTATTTAAAAAAATACATTACACTCTTTATTCTTTATTTATATTTTCAACTTTTTAGTATTTAAAATATTAGTTTGTTGTAGTTTCACAGCCATGGGCTTATTTTGACGATAATGGTTTGATGCTCAATTAACTACATTGTTTATGTAGAACTTAATCGTTGTAACCATACAAATTATCTAGCGATTTATCACCTGCAGCACGCTAACGGAAAAATACCTTAAAAATAATTTACTAATTTAGAATTCAGTTCTAAAAAAAATAAAATTTTGTATTGTCATGTCTGCATACATAATTTTTATAATTCTACCATATCAGGAAATGAGTGAAAACTAAATTACAAAATTCTATTTTTACATACAAAAATCATGTTAAATTAAATAAAAGAGGTAATAATAATAATAATAATAATAATAGTAATAACAAGTCGGAAATTCTACGTCAAACGTGACAAATGAGGTGCGTTCGTACTATAACTAGTTTTATACATATTCAGATCTCGGTGCAATAGCTGTTCTACTCTTATGCAAAACTGCATGAATACAAAATTTATTACATTTATTTATTATATATGTTACCGTTAAAGTGTATAATCTGTTATTTCATAAAATACCTAGTTATTTTATGAAATAACTAACCAGGTCCGTTAAAGTGTATAAAATTGCTGAATTTTAGGATTTAACTAGTTATTTTATAGAATAACGATTGTCTAACCGTTAAAGTACTAAAGACGGCACACGAAAGCCGTTTGAACCGATTATAGCTTGTTTAAGTCAGTTTTGAATCAGTTATGGCTGTTTCGCAGTCATGCTGAATTTCTTAGACCTCTTCTTCGTTGCTAAATGTCTTTCGGATTGCATGTTTTGTCGATATGTGTATTGAACTTGCATAAATTTGTAAGAGGTGTATTTATGTTAACGTTTTTCATTTGGGATTATTCTCAAAGATTTTTGCAATCTTTTTTTTAAACGATGAGTTCTAGAGGTATGAAGATCAATCGGAAAATAAGAAAAACTTAATGCAAGAGCGGTAGAAATACTTGTTAAAAAAGCGTGAAACAAAGAAAAACAGTGCTATACTTACTCGTGAAAAAAAAATATTAAATTCGATTGCAGAAGTAAGCATTGTGTGATAATGATAATAAAAAGTATGCCTGTATCAAAAGTAATATGCAATGCAAATCTAAGTGTCATCACAGCGATCCTTGTTCTTATAAATAATGGAAAATAAAATGAAGGTATTTCATAAATTTTAAATTAAAATGCTCTTACATTATTAATTTAAAAAAAAGTTTATGAAGTGTTGCTATTAAATAACATAATTATTCCTGCCAGCATGTCATTTTTAAATAATATTTAAAATTATTAGTAATATGTTTTTAAAAGTGTAAATGTTTTTGCCAATAGGGCAAAATACCTGATAATTACGTAATTATAATTTATAAAATTTTAAATATAACTATTGCGACACTGCATTCTGTTATGTTGTATTACTGTTTTACTAATATAAAAATAATATTATATTATATATTCTGTTTTTATATATTACTTATCAATTCATCTATTAATAATTTGAAATGTAATTTCGTATGACTTTAACTATTTATCATCAGTTAATTTATAAAACAACGAATTTGTTTTAATGTCATAATGATTATTTTACACATTAACGGTTAGGCAATCGTTATTCTATAAAATAACTAGTTAAACCATAGAATCCAATAGTTTTACACACTTTAACGGACTTGGCTAGTTATTTCATGAAATAACTATGTATTTTATGAAATAACTGAATTTTACACTTTAACGGTAACATATATATTAAATTCAGTGGTCTGGAAATAATATGAATCCATTTTAAATAGCACGTTATCACCATGGCAACCTAGGATCATTACCTATCATGAGATATCATTGAATTAATTACGTATGATAGGATTTAATAGAACAAAGAAAACTTTTTTAATTATCTTTTTAAGTTTTGATTCGATTTTCATAACATTTGAAATGATCGACAAAATTCTGCAACGTTATATATATTAAATTTCAAATCGTTCGTTTGGGTAGTATTCCCACTGTTATATGCGAACAGGCAGACGGACGGACCAGATGACGACTATAGGGGCTACGTATTTATATTAATTACGAACCTATAATATTGGTAATAATAATAATAATAATAATTTATTATTATTATTATTATTAAATATTTTTCCGAGAGATTCCTTTGTAGGTATCTACGTTTCAAAAGTTACGAGAAAAAAAAAAACTCATCACCCCATGATGTTGTATCATTAAATTATCCCACAGAGATGGAAGAGGCATCTTTCAACTGGGAAAAATTGATTGTTCGATGTCTTTTTCTGAGCAGTTAAATTTCCACCTAAATTGAATCCTGTATATAAAATCATAACAATAACTTCTAGCTGAGTTACCAAAATTACTGAAAAGAAAAACTTTTAACCAAAAAAAAAAAAAAAAAAAAAAAAAAAAAAAAATCAATGCCACACTTAATGAATTTTAAGATTGGAATAAAATACCAAAGCAATACAGTGTTCTCAATTTATCTGCTCAGATCAACCCCAACAATTTTCATAGAGCTAGATTCATGCATGACCAGAAATAATCACTTAAAAATAGATGAATTCAATTAATTGTATGAAGCTTAAACATTCCGCAAGAAAAATTACTTAAAATAGAAGTAACTCACTAGGAAAGGAATTTAAATAAACTGAAACAGTATATGAATTTAAGAATTTTGAAAAAGTTAAAAAGAAGTACAAGGTGCTTAAATTTGTAAACACATTATAAAATCAGACATAAAAACGAATCTAACTCTATGGGCTGTGATCCTGAAATAGATCTTCTTTCCGAACAAGAATAAGATGTTTGAAGTAAGGATCAACTACATATTAAACATTCTGCTAACTTTAATTTTTCAAATTGTAATACCCACTTTTGAAAATTTATTAAAGTTCCTGGATTAAACCAGCCTGTAATAATACTTCCTAAATGTACATACAGTTAGAAGTGGTCAAAACATGGGGATGCCAATCTTATGTAAATTCTGATAAACTTTAGTTTATGGCCGAAAAAAATTACTCGATTGACATGTTTCTTTTTTAATGAGACACTCTGCACGGACCCAAACATAAATTATGCTTTTTAATAGTGTTCGACTGAAACATGTTTCTAAGACCGAAACCGAATTCCGATAATCTTTCTAGTTTCGGCCGAAAACGAAAACGAAACTGTCCTAAAAAAGTTTAAAGTAATTAACACATGTTTAATTATTAATTAATTATACGCATATAGAAACACATTTCTAATAAACGAACATACATGTATACAGGGTGCCCGAAAAGTATGGAAACGATCGAATAACTCGCGAAATACACATCGGATTAAAAAAGGGTAAACTATGTGTTAAATATTTTTTTTAAAGCTATTCAGTGATACCAAAGTTCAGTGTTGAATTCAAGAGATGGCCCGGTGGGACGGTTTCCCCACCCGGAAGGTTTGAGACTTTATGCTTTTATTAGACAAATGTTCAATTCCTCCACCCCCGGAGCCGCTGAAATCCCTTCCGAAGAAAAATGCCTGAATTCAACACTGCCAAAGATAAACCCCCACCCCGACCCCTGGGGGCCAAAGAGGGTCTAACTTTGAAATCTTGAATGAGAACACTCATTTTTTATTGAAGATTCTGATTCTACGGAAAAATATAAGTAACTTTTGTATTTAACATTTTTTTTTTCGGATCATCGTAGATAGCGATGTAATCGAGCAAAATGCGTTCAGATTTGTTTGCTGAGCAGAGTCTATTTTCCATTGAAATTCTGATTTTAAAATTTGAAAAAATAAAAACTAAACAGAAAAATGCTTCTTCCCCCCTTACATCGTAGGTAGGTAGAAAGTTACAGCTTAAATTCTAAATAAATGCATTACTTTGAGCAAGAGGTGCAGATTCCCAAAATTTTTAAGGAGCCAGTAGCTCCTGAACCCCAATAATCCAGTCGCCAATTTGGCTCCTAACTAAAATCTAGTATCCACATTGTGAAGCAAATTCATAAAACAATACTGTTTATATGGAAAAAACTTAACAAAAAAACTCAGGAATTCAAAATGAAAAATAGTTTAATTAATACAAAAGAATTTATTAGAAAAATAGTTTAACACATGTACAACAAAACAGAGACTAATTACAGCAAATGTGTATATTTAATTTAATCCTAAAATTCTTGAAACTTTGATATTAAAAAAGTATAATATAAATCTGGAAAAATCAGAAGATAAAGTTGGACAAGACACAATTGAATAACAAAACATGTATAAGCTAATCAGTCATGATAATGGGAAATATTAGGAAAACTTTATTTCTTATTTTGATTTTGTCATATAAAAGTATAAAGTAACTCCGGTAGAGTCGCCGCATCCCTTATATTTCTTGTAATTATCGATAGATAGTCGTCAAACGCACAGTATAGGTGCGCAATGAGATTATTTTAACCAATGTATAGCGTGAATCCCATTTCGATGTTTACTTGTAGATGTATAATCCTTATTTGACGTAAGTGCATGATTTCACTGTCCAAACTTTTAAACATGTTATGCTTAAATATTTTTCATACGCTAATTACTAAATGGATGCATGATTTCGTAGTCAAAACTAAGTGTAGCGTTTGTATAGAGTACTGTGTGTATGGTTACGCCATTTTCTTTAGCGATGGCAGGCACCTGTGATGTGCGACGTCTGTATCATGCAAAATGGGATACATGCCGCACTGCAATTCCGGTATACATGCTGCAATTTCTTTTGTACGGTATGATTAAGTGTTGTTAACTTTTCCTTTTCTTTTTGCACAGACTAACCAAGTTAGACATGTTATCAAGTTTACTAAAACCAAAGGGAAAAAAAGGAAAAATAAAAAGTAAGAAGGGCAAGAAAAATGCAGATCAAGATGATAGTAATGAAAAAAATGGATTACGCGTAACACAGATGTTCTTTACAAGGAATGTTTAGAAAACTACTCCAAAAATGAGGAAGTGTAATTGGCTTCGTTGCATCATGTTTTTTTCGACACTTTTTGTGTAGATTGTGGTCGAAAAAAAAACAGGTCTATTAACCCATTCGGGACCATGGGTGCATATAAGCCCCTTCAAAAACAGCATACAGAATTTGTTTCTGGCACCAGTAAAAAAGAAAAGTAATATTTGTGTTCTTTAATTAGAGCATTTTCATGCTTATTTAAGTAAAGGTAACTTCTTTTAAAAAAGTGGTGCCAACCGAATAAAATTTGTGTAAAAGCCGCCGGTCCCGAAAGGGTTAACAAATAAATTATGTAAATACAATTTTATTTTTATTCTTTCCCCCTTCTAATACATTCATGTTACGTTGTTGCTGAAATTACAATTAAAATTTAATGTAAAAAAAATAAGTCGATAATTTTAATAGTGAAAGTAGGCAAACTGTTATTAATTTGAATCCACTAATACGTTTCGTTGTACTCATTTAGTTTCATTTAGTTAGTACATCGTTAATTACAGTCCAGATATAAATATTTTTATTTATAATTTCATTCTGTTCTTATTACGAGCGCGGCATAACTACCGAACAAGTGCGGCGTCTCAGCCTGAATGTACGGGTGACGCGCCGCAGTGTAATGTTTTAGAAAAAAATTGTTAAAAACTATTAATGATTTGTTTTGAACTTTTTTTTTTTTCGCACTACACGTGATCTATATTTAACACTAAATAGCACAGCATGATTTTTTTTTATTTTATGTCCACCATGGGACTTTATATGCAAATTCAAAAAAATATGCGGCATAAATCCCGGAATTACCCTACTTTAAAAAAAATTTTAGGAATGTGTAAGATTATTTTGCACTATAAAAATCTCGGACTTCCAGAAAACATTTACAGAGTAAGAATATACCTCGCGTTAAGTATTATTTTGTGCTAGTTTTTTTTTTTTTTTTTTCTTCAGAGTTCGTAATCCTTGCAACTCCATGATCCAAAGCTCTTAAATAATCTCCTTCATATTGGGAATTTTGGACTGTATCGTGAGCAGATCTGCAGTAAAGGAGTATTTATTTCAACTCTGGATTTCGGACGAAACCTTCGAATAAATGCTTGCTTTCGCTGGTGTCCAAAGGAGAAGCTTTACCATTAGCGCACTCATGTGCCGAGCTTCGCAGCTGCTAAGCTTTGTAGTGGAGCGGACATGAGCAGAATTATATTCTAACATAATGTTCGGCAAGAAAGCAGTACATCACAGGGGCAGCGTTCACGATGATAACTGAGATCGCAAAAATTGCATTACTTTTTATCAAGGTCATACTTGATCTCGGAAAAAGAGCAGGTCTTTCCTATTTACAAAAGAAATATATATATATATATATATATATAAATTCCGCGACGGGGATTGGGAACACTGGAAATTGATCTATTGATCTCTGGCGACTACGCCACGGGGCGACTGGCGACCGCAAATCTGCACCTATACTTTGAGCGTTACTTAAGAACAACGATTTAAGTAGGTCATATAGTAGCTTCCAGTTTCCTTCGGGATGCTTGTGAATCCCCTTGCTTCTTATGATTCGGGGTGCTGTTTTAACGCCATAATTTACTCTATTACATCGCCCTCTACAACGACCCGTAAAAGTTGTTAAATACGAGAGTTACGTACTTTTTCCCGTAGAATCTGAATCGACAAAAAAGAAAAAAAAAATGCGGTTCCCATTTAAGATTTTAAAGTTGGACCCTCTCTGACCCACAGGGTTCGGGATGTGTGTGGGGGGGGGCGTAACTTTGGTGTTACTGAATAGCTTTTTTTTATTATTATTTAACACCCATTTTACCGTTTTTCCAATCCGATGTGTATTCCTCGAGTTATTCGACTGTTTCCAGACTTTTCGGACATCCTGTATATGCGGTGTGAGTATAAGTTTCAAACAAAAAAAAAAATAATAATACAATGTTTATATTTCATTACTTTATGACAATCAATAATCATAGGCACAGGAGGGCCATTTCGGAAGACTGGGGCGGCAGTCGCCCCCTCAAAGAATGTGATAAGAATGCATCATTCATTTTAGGTCAGATTAAAACTTATCAGATGTGCAATCCCAAAATTTTCTTCTATCTCATACATGCTAATACTTCCTGAAAAATGCAGCATACCAGCACCACCTGTAAGATGATTTACACCTAAATCCAATTATCAGCAACTTTGACAACTTCTAACTGAATCTGAAGTTTGATGAAAATCCGTGCATTAGTTTTTTAGATAGAACTATTGTGGAAATTGTAAAAAATTCTGCATAGCAGCACCACCTATTGGGCGATTTACACCAAAAACTAATTAGGATCAATTTTTTCAGGAAATAACTGAATCTGAAGCTTGATGAAAATCCATGCATTAGTTCCTGAGATATAGCTAGTGGGGAAACAGTGAAAAATTCAGCACAGCAGCGCCACCTATTGGGCGATTTACACCAAAAATTAAACAGGACTAATTTTTATCAGGGACTAACTGAATCTGAAGTTTGATGCAAATTCGTGCATTTTTTCTTGAGTTAGAGCTATTGCGATAATCATGAATAATGCAGCATAGCAGCGCCACCTGTTGAAAGATTTTCACCAAATTGTAATCAGCACCTAACTATATCTTGGACTAACTGAATCTGAAGTTTTATGAAAATCCGTGCAGTAGTTCCTGAGATATAGCTATTGCAGAAATCGTGAAAAATGCCGCATAGCAGCGCCACCTGTTGGGCGATTTTCATCAAAAACTAATCAGGACCAGTTTATATCAAGGTCTAACTGAATCTAAAGTTTTGGGAAATTTTGTGCATTAGTTCTTCAGATAGAGCGCCCACAAAATCTGTGCTACATACAGACTCACAGAGTGACAGACACACTCACAGACAGATATTTTCTAAAAACCATCAAATCGTGTTCAGGACATTCTAAAACGTATAAATCCGTCGAAAATGTTCACGAATCCTATACTTTCTTCTTGTAAAGGTAGAAGAAAGTAAAAATGCACAAAAGCGAAAATAACTTATTAAATTTGACTAAAACAGACATTAAGACAACAATTTAACCCTTAAATGCATGAATTATTTTTTTTAATTGTGTTTTATTCTTATATTAACGATTAGACACCAGAAATTTTAAGATAGGTCTTTAACTTTATTTAGTAGCATATTTTTGTAATTTTTACAGGATTAATATTTCTATATAAATATAGTGGTTGCTAATAACTTAATTTATTTATTAAAAGTTAAATAAAAAGTGATGCATGTTGGCAAAAAGCCACCTTTGTTATACGCAGTATGACTCGCGCGCTGATATTTAGATAATTAAATCAGTATAAATCTGGCCTTTCATAATAAAGCAATTTAATATAATGATATAGGTAAATTTCTTACCTTTATGTTGTCGCTCAGCAATTCCTTGATATGAAGTATGGGCCGCTTTACATCCAAAGTTGGCTACGTATTCAAGAATGATAAATAGCTTCTAAGCTGTGGAGAAAATACTTTTTGTTAAATTAAATTCTAGAACACATGAAGAATTGAAACTGGTGAGGCTTCTGTGATTATTAAACTATGTGTAAACTATATTTTAACATAATATTAATTGTGTTTAATGGTACAAATTTTGCTGCATCTTACGGCAGCTTTTTCTTATATTTTCTTACATGTTTAGCATACAATATCTAACAGTACAAATAAATTAATAATAATAAAGTTTTTCAGTCATTTTGAGTTCTTTTTTTATGATGACGTCAAACTCTTGCTTTATGCGTGGGATAATATAAACATCTTTTATTGATGACTGTAATTGTTCATTTTCGATTATTATTATTTAGGTAATGTAGAAAGTTCGCTGATTACACAATGATGGATTGCTGTCAAATCTATTTTTATAAGTGTTAAAGAGTTTGCGTCCTTGAAAATTATTACTCTGATTTCCTGTTTCGCTATCAATTATTATCTGAGAGTGGTTATAAATCCATATATGCAGATATTCATCACTATACATTTAAGGGTTAAGCCTAGAAATTATTAATTATCAATTTTATTTTCCATTTGAACATTCTGAAAGTGAGACATATTTAATATAAACATATTTAACGTATCAATATTGAGTACTTAAGCTAATTTAAAAAATATGTGTAAGAATAAAAGAATATCCATTTTTTCTCATATCTGCACAACAAGATCAAACTATATGTTTGCTCACTCCCCAGAAAAAAATTTTGTCCTCCGCCCACCTAAGGAAGTTTTGAAATAGCGTCTCTGTTTGGAAATTTCATCTCCGAGGCCCAAGTTGGCTCTAACCAGTTAGTTCAACAACAACACAGAATGATTTTCTATTATACAAATTTAATGTAATTAAAAAAGGGTCATAGGTATACATACCTCGATTTATCTTTTATAATGATTTTTGTAAATGATCTTCATCTGTTTTACTTACACCTTTCTTAAACACTATTCGAAATACTTCTGTGGTTTCAGAGTAAAAGTGTTCTATTACTGTTAAGACTGCAGTCTTAAAGGAGTACGTGGAAATGCGTCTTCAAAGTTTAGTCATATATGCATTGTGTGCTTTATAATTTGCACTCAAATCTTGAGTCAGTAGTAATTGATAATTATAAACAGTAAAGTTTATAGCAATAAATAAAGTGTGTCTCATTTGAACGATATACAGTACAGCTCAAATCAATGAGTGATGTTGAAATTTTCCGAAGGAAGAAAAGAGATTTTCGGAATACAAATAGTTTCGGTTCCAGGCGAATTTTCGGCAGCATATTCGCTGCAAATGAATGTTCGGGAACCTCAGATTCTGACCCGAAAATGAAGAAGAAACCGAATATTCGATCGATCTCTATTTTTCAACGCTTTCTAACATAGAAAAGTGTTTATGACGTTGTCCGTGCTCTAACTCTCGTAAAATATACTCGGATTGCCCTGTAATTTGCATATGTTATTGACGTCTATTATAGCACGTTCGTTATTGAAAATGAAGTGGGTAGATTTACAGTTCGTTGACAAGAACGGTCAGAAGCGTTCCGTTACATTACTAATAATGGGGGGGGGGGGGAAACGTTTCAAGTGCATTTAAAAAATATTACTCCATTTCAAACATAATGAAATTCGTATGCATTTATGAAGTACACAAAATCATGCTTTCTGTAGACTATGGGATGCAAAGCATTTATTATTCATTTACAGGACCACACAGAAGAATTATATTACATAATGGTCTACGTAGAAAAACTGTTTGCAACAAATTTTAATTATGTTACAACACTATTTTTAATATAATAAAACTAATATACCTTACTGAGCTTTACTACAAGATGCTTGCAGTGGAATATGATGTACATAGCATTTAGCGTTCATTTACGGGGAAATACGAAAGATTTCGGATGCAGTACTGTATTCAAAGTATTATCTATAAGCGGCAGTTGTTGGAAGTGCATTTTCAGTTTTGATGTGCGTTTATAAGCTTAACTAACTTTTACACACTTCGTGGTGTGTATAAATGTTGTAGATCGTTTACATGGCTACACAAAATAATTCGTGAACATTACAGCGTCTGAGTGGGTGGATAAAGGTGATTCTTAATTGAGTTATATATTTTCAAGCTGATCTGCATGTATACTAAAATATGATTGTAGAATAATATCTAAAATAATATACAGGCCGCTCAAAAATCTGTATATCTGACTGCCTATGTGTGATAATTATTGAAAGTGTGATTTCAGTAGTTTTAAGCGTGTTTTAACCTGAATTAAATTTTAACTTCATATGTGGCGTGTATAAAAATCTGTGGGTACTACAGAGGGCTGTACAAAAGAATTCAAGTTTCCTCTTATTGGTTGATGGCTAAAAGATGAATTTTCCACCTATTATGTGCTACCTTACTAAACTAAATTTTAGCGTACTATGTAAAATATACAGTAGCACTCAAAAGTATTTTGACAAAGATAATAATTCACTTAATTGAAAAGAATAATAAAATACAAAAATCAATCATTTATTTTATTTAACCATATTCAATGTTTTAATTTTAATAAATTAACAATAAATATTCATAATATTAATAAAATTATATATATATATATACATATATATATATATATATTGGTCAATATCTGAAAATTGGACAATTTGCGTCCACTACCAATAATATTTCATTAATTATACTAAAACCAAAAACTGGAAAACGTAATATATTGTAACATTTGTTATCTCAATTACCAATGATAAATGGACATATAATGATGCATAAATAATTAGTTTTAAGCTTTAAACAAGCGAAATCATCATTTCAGTCCCTGTCGCCAGGTACAAATATCCAATATTAAATGTATGCTGTAAACATTTCTATAAATATTATTAACTTTTGCTATTACACATTTATACCTATATATATATAAAGTATTGGAAAATATAATTATCCTTTCTTAGTATAGATTGTATAGTAAAATATTGTAGTAAATATATTTGTCCCTGAGGTTGACCATCCTCTCAGTCCCTCTAAACACTCATTTAGGTTAACAGATACTAGGTGGCGCTGATAGAGCTTCAGATAGAGCGCCCACAAAATTTGTGTCACATACAGACAGACTTACGAAGTCACAGACTCACAGACAGATATTTTCTAAAAACAGTCAAATAGTGTTCAAGACCTTCTAAAACATATAAATCCGTCGAAAACCAGAAGTCGAACATTTTCACGAATCCAATATTTTCTTCTTGTAAAGGTAGAATAAAGTAAAAAAGATAATTAGAATACTAAAAAAAATAAAAGTATTATAAGACAATATAACAAAATTATTTTAATCAGTATAATCTACACAATATATATAAAACGCAATAAAATATGCAGATTTTCAAAGATATAAATATCCAAAATAAAAAATAAGAAGATTTTCCTTAATAAATGGAATTTTCCCCAATTAATTTTTTTTTTTTTTTTTTTTTTTTTTTTTTACCTTTTAAAATGTATAGTGGAAATGTAATTTATAGATTAGTGTTGAAGATTAAGATGTATAATATATCACCGTAATGTTATTCGACTGCATGACAATGGACTGGAAAAAGAACTTTTGGCTAGCAAATGACATTTAGCCTGTTTTTAATATAATTTTAAATTAATTATAAATAATGAGGTATATTGTGTGTTTTCATAAAAATATATGAAACGATGATGAATGCCTTAAATACCTTTTATGTACATCTCTTTTTTTTTTTTTTTTTTTTTTTTTTTTGGACTAATGATTGTGTCCTCGAACCGCCCATAAAAGGTCTCCGGGCCACATGCGGCCCACAGCTGGCTTTAAAGTCTAAGGAAACCGCCTCCTGCTATCGTTTTCATAAAGAGAATTTAAAAAAGTCGTAAAAGTAACCGGGAATTTTTCATGAAATTTTCTTTTATATGAAGTTAGTTTATTTTATATTTAGGGATTTTATAAAAAGGTTTCCGATTACTACATGAATGTTCTCGCTAATTTTTCCTATAAGATCTTAATTTTGTTGTTCTAAATTTATGGTTCCCTGACAATTTTTTTTTCTTTTATAACCGTGAATAATTAATAAAGATTTCACAAACTATGGCTTCTTTCATTAAAGGAACTCAAATAAAGTGTTAAAACTAGGTGTTACCATGTGTTGTTAAAATTTTTAATATGTAGACGATCTTTATTTCAAAAATTGTATTTAAGAAAGCATGACTCCCAGTCGAATATTGTACCTCTCGCATCTCTCTGCGTTAGTTTGATGATAAAATTTCATGTAGTGGTGCATCCCCTCCCTCCCCCCTACCTATCCTTCACATTTTAAGATTTTAGGTCAGTGCTTGTGCTTGAGACTAGCAGATAAGATATCTGCATTATTATTTGTTTATATGTCAGTTGTATTTTTACTTTCTTCTATCTTTACAAGAAGAAAGTAATGGATTCGTGAAAATTTTCGAATTCCGGTTTTCGACGGATTTACACGTTTTAGGGGTCAGAGATTCCGAAAATCATGTTTTTACAAAATGTCTGTCTGTGACTCTGTCTGTCTGTATGTATGTATGTGGCACAAATTTTGTGGGCGCTCTATCTCAAGAACTAATGCACGGAATTTAATAAAAATTTATATTCAGTTAGGCCCTGATATAAATTGGTGCTGATTAGTTTTTGGTGTAAATCGCTCAACAGGTGGCGCTACATTGCAGCATTTTTCACGATTTCCACAATAGTTCAATCTCCAGAACTAATGCACGGATTTTCATCAAGCTTCAGATTCAGTTAGTCCTTGATATGAATTGACCTTTTATACATTTTGGTGCAAATCGCTCAACAGGTGGCGCTGCTATGCTGCATTTTTTGCGATCTCCTCAATAGCTCTATCTCAAGAACTAATGCTTAGATTTTCAACAAACTTCAGATTCATGTATACCTTGATATCAATTAGTGCTGTTTATATTTCGGTCTAAATCGCTCAACCGGTGGCGCTGTTATGCTACATTTTTCAGAATTTCCGCTATAGCTCTATCTCAAGAACTAATGCACGAATTTTCATCAAACTTCAAATTCAGATATACTTTGATATGAAATGGTGCTAAATTGATGTAATTTCTTTCACTGTCTAAATGATTTAATTGACGTGATTTATATAAATAGAAGAAAGTTTTGTGATGGTCACAACATACTAGTTTATAACTTGACTCACAAATATCGCCGTAATTATTCAACCAAACAACCGAACTCTGGAATGCTTTAGCGCTCCATCAGAATCTCAAAGTTCTTACATTTTTTTCTGATCCGTGCATTGTTTATTGAAACGCTTCAGACCTGAAGTTAAAATAACAGTACAAATTAGTGATGGTTGATTCTCGAAAATTCAACAATCGATAAAAATCGCCATCGTATAAAATAACTATCGATAAAGATAACAATGATAAAGATAAAAATCGATTCCTAAATTCTGCTATCAAGATGTTCTACAATCGATTGTTAGATAGATAATCTAAAAACAGTAATTGCAAAATTTAGCGCTCAATAAGTTGACTAGTTTCACATTTATTGCTTCACATAGCCCCTTGAAACATTGGCGACCTTATTTATGGTTCCAAGAAGAGCCGAAGGTAACCAAATCCTCAAAGTAATCCTCCATCCACCGAAAATACATCGAAAATGGGAGTTGAAGACAATATAGAAGCCAATACAAGAAATTGCAGTGCCTCGTGGCGATGAAAACCAAAATTTAAATGATTGTGGTGATGAAGATTAAACCAAGACGAATGGTCCAAGTTGTGTGAGGATCGGACCCATAGAATCTGAGATATTCATTAAATAATAAATTTACAATATACAACAACATCCCCTCGTGCAATGACCCAGAAATAAAATATTGGTGGTTAGGGGAGGGGATGGGGGTAAACCAAGACGAATGTCCAAGTTGTGTGATAATCGGACCCATAAAATCTGAGATAGCGAATAAAGAATAAATGTACACTCTGCAGCAGCGCCCCCGGCGGAGAGAATCAGAACTAAAATGGTGTTGGTGAAGAGAGGGGGAGACATACCAAAACGAATGGTCTAAGTTGTGTAAGGATCAGACGCATAGAAACTAAGCTATCGAATAAAGAAAAAATGACAAATTGATTCAATTTGCGATGGGAATAGATCGGTAATTTCGCTATCGAACTATAGATTACACTGATGATTTGACCGGAAGGGAGAAAATAAAAATGACCGATAGATTGATGAGATCGATCGACAGAAGCTAATTTGGCAGGAAACTGGTCGTAGTAATGGGAATAGATCGATAAATTAACTATCGAACTATCGATCATAATGATGATTTCAAGAAAATAAAGATGAAAGGTAGCCCATAGAGGTCTGTGCGATGGACGTGGGAACTCGTGGAGCTCTTTCTAGCCCTTTCCTGTTTTTTGGCCTTCTCTCTCCTCTCCCGGTCCCATTTTTGGGTCCCTTGTTAGTTCTTGTTCCCTCCCCTTCCATCCTCATTTCTGTTTTGGCCTCTTTTTTGAGATAAATAAAATATTGGTGGTTAGGGGAGGGGATGGGGGTAAACCAAGACGAATGTCCAAGTTGTGTGATAATCGGACCCATAAAATCTGAGATAGCGAATAAAGAATAAATGTACACTCTGCAGCAGCGCCCCCGGCGGAGAGAATCAGAACTAAAATGGTGGTGGTGAAGAGAGGGGGAGACATACCAAAACGAATGGTCTAAGTTGTGTAAGGACCGGGGATTTATCGCTTTAGACAGTATGTCAGAAACTATAATACTTAGATACACAAACTTGATATCCATGGTATCGTCTAACTCTGAATACTGAGTCAAACCTTATTCTAAGGCCGTTTGGGCCTCGGGTGCTTTAGCTTGCAAGCTATGTGGGATTTTAACATCTTTTTTATTCAGATTTTCCGTTTTAGGCAGTTTTTTGGCCTTTTCAATCCTTTCCACAGACCCCTGAAATATGTTTTTAGCTTGTTGCTCCCATGAGTCACTGTCCACTATTAAGCTCGAATCTCTCGGATATTTATTTAAGGTAGAATTAGAAATAGGCTTTTTTTCACATTTTCTACCCTTCATGCCGTCTATGCCCCCCCCCACCCTTTCTTTTACCATTGCTAGGTTTCATTTAAGTTTCTTTAACTTATATAATATTTCAGTGACGATCAGATCATTTTAAACGTTTTGCGAGCATTTTGCCCCATCCACTATGTGACAATGCTGCATAGTGTACATTTCTTCTTTATTTGATATCTCAGGCTCTATAGATCCGATTCTCACACAACTTGGACCTTTCGTCTTGGTTTCACCCCCCCCCCCCCCTCCTCTCTCCGCCACCATCATTTTAGTTCTGTCTTTCTTCACCAGGGGTGCTGCTGCATTGTGTATTTTTTTTCTTTATTAGTTTTATTAGTTCTCAGGTTCTATGTGTCAGATCTTTATACAACTTGAAACACGCATCTTGGTTTGTACCCCCATCATCACCACCAGTTTAGTTCTGTTAGTTCCGCATTTTACATGAAACTATTTCTTTGAAGGTTTTCTCTGAGAGATCTGAATCCCTTTTTTTTTATCTTTAAAAAAAATGTTTCTTGCACCCAGTGACCTTTAAGATGAAGGTCCGCCCTTTACAACAGTATTTAAAAGCAGATTACTTTACTGGGTTGGTCAGTCGAATCCCCTCGCTAATGTTAAATCTATGGTAATGGAATGCATTTTAATTCTTAAAATATCTCTTAGGAAATTAATATATTTTTTATATATATTTTATGTCTACTCTTCTTAAAGGATGCCCCTTTTTTAAAATTATCAAAATATTTCTAAAATCTATGCTTAATTTAATATTTTATGTCTTAAAATCGCTTGAGCTGTGAGTAAATGTATTAAAATTAAGCAATATATTTTAGAAATATTTTGGCAACTAAAAATAAAGAGAGACATCCTTTAAGGAGATTACACTGAAAAAGGAAGTCAAAAATATTAATTTAACAAGGCAATATTTAAATAATACATAGGCGTAACCAGGGGGGGGGTGCCCTGGGTGACCGGACACCCCCCCCCCTCCCCCGCTTGCGCAGACTCAATCAAAATTATTTAAAAAAATCGAAATCTACAAAGGAAAAAAGAAGAAGTGAAAGCAGAGTTCAGTTAGTTTAGCAAATTAAAATTAGTTTAGTTCAGAAAACTAACAACCTGAGTTATGAAATGTGATAAAAAAGAAAAGAAACCCACGTTCTTTTTTCTTTCTTTCTTTTTTTAAAAGAAAATTATGTTGTTTATCTTTTTTAAAACTAGAATATTTAGAAGAATCTGTATTAGTCATAGTAAGTCAAAAAGGTGGCTTTATAATCCCACTTTGACGTCTTTCGTTTGTGGGAGATTTTTTTTTTTAACGCCGTTCTTTCTATTGCATGTTTCTGCAATTTCATGAGAAATTAACGCAAGTTCTTGACGAGGATAGAAACTATTTGTCTCTTTGGTTTCGTAGTTTAAAGTCTAGAAAGAAGCAAAAAAAAAAAAAAAAAAAAAAAAAAAATGAAAGGGAATGCAGATGTGAAACGATTATTCCAAAATGAGATTACCCGGGGTGAAAGGGGGGGGTGGGGTACACAGACCCTGCCTCCTTTGAAAATGAAAAATAATAGCACAGAAAATTCAAATTAATCTGGAGGTTGGTTGGTTTGTTGAATTTCGTGTTTCGCGGCCATATTTTGACATTCGTAAAAGGAATATAGTTGCAGTCTTTCAAGTCAATATAATATTTTTTTCCCTCTGAAAATTTTCATACTATTTTTAGAGTTTCTTCTCGTTTCGCGGTGTTCTTTTGAAAGTAGGAAAAGGAACCTGGTTTCAATCTTTTAGCCCAGTGCAGTAAATTTTGACCAAATTCGCGATTTTATTCAGCGACCATTTCATGATATTTACAATTTTTTCCCAAAATCTTTTGACGAAATTTACGTCTTTCTACGCGATTTTTTGTCGAAATCCGCACTTTTCACCGCTAACCTCTGACAAAATTCGTGTTTTTTACCGCGATTCTTTGACGAAATTCGTATTTTTTACCGCGATATTTTGACGAAATTGGCATTTCTTTAGCACGATTCTTAGATGAAATTTGCGTTTTCTTTCCACGATCTTTGACGAAATTCGCTTTTTCTTTCCGCAATCTTTTGACGAAATTCGCGATTTCTTTCTGCGATCCTTTGACGAAATTCTCGTTTTTACCCCGATCCTTTGACGAAATTTATTTTCTGTTGCGACCGATTGAGGAAACTGATTTTTTTACAGGGAGATCGTTTGTTGAAATTCGCGATAGTTTTGCTCGACCGATCGGGAAAATTCTCGATATCTTTCCGTACCAATTAACAAAATTCTCTACTCTTTTCCGCAACATTTCGACGAAATTTGCAAAAAATTTTTCGCCAATCGTTTATCGAAATTCGTAATTTTTTTGCGCAATCTTTTGACGAAATTGGCGATTACTTTCTGCACTCTTTTATCGAAATTCCCAATATTTTTCCACGATCGTTTGAAGAAATTCTCAAAATTTTCCGGGACCAGTTCACGAATTGATTTAGAGAAATTCCATAAAAGAATTACAAATCGCGGACTTCAAATATTTTTTTAAATACTCACTGAAGAATCGCAGGCCTGTGAACGAATTTGGAGGGGGGAATACTGCACAGCATTTTTTATTATGTGGGCCTTTCTTTTTCTGTGCACAAATCGCGCGATCCCGCACGTTATTTCAAACCCTGTCCCTCAAAGAAAACTTCAGTACTAGTGGAGTTTAGTTGGTTAGTTTTTTTTAAACGAGCACAGGATTAAACAAATCTAGGATTGGGGGGGGGCTGCCTTCGGCAACGTACTTTCCAGAAAGTAAGCTACGACCTCTTTTGTCTCGAAACAAGCAAACCTTGAATTATTGCGTTTTTTATTTCGAGCAAAATTAAATATTCAGCTTTCTTATAAGAACTTGATTCCAATTCGAATTTAATCACGGCAATTGCAAAAATTAACAGAGAGTTTTTTCTGTTTCAAAAAAAGTCAAAAAATCGCCTCAAAGCACGAACCCCCCCCCCCCCCCCCCGCTAAAAATCGCATTAAAAATTCGGAAAAGATTAAAAGACCACAGGGAACGAAATTAACTAATTGGGTAAAAGATTTAAGCCGGATTCCTTTTAGGAATGTCAAAAAAAAAAAAAAAAATCACCGCGAAATGCGAAAAAAACCCTTTAAAAATAACATTAAAAAATGGTTAAAAATTTAAATATCGCTGTAAGAACCTCGAAAACACTTTATTGAAAAGAAGGCAAAGTTTACTGGATAAAATATTGAAATCGGATTATTTTTACTAATTTGAAATAATTGCTTCAAAATGCGAAAAAAATCGCATAAAAAATTAATTGAGAAATATGAGAAATTGCCTTCTATATGCATGAGTTCAGGCATACAGGTGCTGCCAAATCTTACGGCTGTCGGGCTGCATTGTTTTTTCAGAGTTCAGCGCGCACGCGTACACACACAGAGACAGACAAGCATCTATCTTTATTATTACAGTCGCATCATGATATTATAATTTTTATCATCTTGATAAAATTTAGTGTATATTATCATGATCTGCTTTACCTAATATACTCGACAGATTCTGTGGTAAAAACATGAATTACCGAAATTTCCGGCCTATAATCCGCGGATCAAACAGTTATGTCCGGACCCAGAAATCTTGTTTCATAAAACGTAACTTGTTAAATCGTGATAAATATTTAACTTCAATAATGAAATAAAATTTCTGGGTCGAAACACGATTGTTTGATCCGTGGATTATAGGCTGGAAATTATGGTATTAATAAATATTATAATTACAATAGAGCCACGATTATCCGCGAGCGGATTATCCGCAAAGCGATTTTTTTTTTTTTTTTAATTTTAAGTCAACAGTAAGTAAAATACAATAAGCCCTACTAATAAATATAAACAGATTAATTCGTGTGTTCGAAAGTAATAGAAGAATATTATTAGTTTCGGTTGCCACATTTAAAATACAGTAGAACCCCGCTAATCCGAACCAGGGGCACGCCGACCCAGTGTCAGGGGCGGATCCAGAGAATCGTTTTGGGGGGGGCGATACCGAGTGACATATAATCAACGTAGTCATAACTTCTGTTGCTCAAATCATTCCTTGCAGTTAATTATTAAATGGATGTGAAATAATTAATGCGATTTGAAAATATTACAGACTCTCGATTATCCGACATCCGATTAACCGAAACACTCGGTTATCCAACACCCTTTTTATATAATCCCGCCCTCTCCTCAAAATATGGTTTATTGTTACTTTTTAGGTCATAAAATTAAAAACGTTATAACAGAATTTATGTATTAAATGTCTTATTTTTTCTTTTTCTTTTTACTCTTGTACTATGGTAATTATTTATCTTATTTTTTGTTCTTTTAGTTATAGTGAACAACATTAATAACACAAGCCTGCCATGATTGTGTTTTTTAACTTTTGATAATTGATTATGGTGTATTTTTTAGCACTGAATCCGAAAATGACCTTCATTTTTAACCATCACGTCACTATTTTTTCAAATCGTAAGTTTCAAAGTTAAAAAGTAAAAAATAGCGAAAATCTCACAAAGCAATTTGTCAAAGCCTTAACAAAAGGAAGTAAATGTTTTAAATGCATCTGCGACAAATTTTCCAGCCTTATCAGCCGCCAAAGTAAAAGAGAATACCGAGATGAACCCCCATAGAGAGGATTAAAAGAAAAGCGGGAAGTAGAGCATGAGCGGTTCAAAGAAACTTCCACGCATGGAATAAAATTATAAAGATTTTAAATACACAATATTTTACATGTTTAGCTATAAAAATCCATGTATGAGTAAAAAAATGAATGAATTATTATGAAAAAATGTTACGTCTATTTTATAGTAGCAGATTTTCGCAATATTTCGACTTCTTAAAAATTTGCGATTTGTGAAAAAAACTGATGTGATGGTGTGGTAAAAAATGAAGGTCATTTTTAGATTCAGCGCTAAATTAGTTGGATGTGCATATCCCAAAACTTTCTTCTATCTTATACATCTTAATATTTCAAAAACTAGTTACACATGTTAATACTTCAATATTATTAGTTCATTACTATACCAACTTTGATTTTCATCTTAAATTTCTGCTTCAGTCAATTAAATGAACTAAAAACGAGTTAATCTATATCTTGATATTTGTTAAAATTAATAGTTTTCCCTTATTCTGTTGTTATCAGATGTTTTTGAATAGCCGGCTTAGCAGGAAGTGAGTTCCCGCCTTTGCACGAGCCGTCGATGGACAATAGAACTACGAAAAATAAAGAAAAGTATACAAAAATCGCCATCACAGAGCCCCATTACCGCGCGATATTTCCAAATTCAAGGGGGACCTGTTGGCCAAAGTCAAAAACATGCACAAAAAATTTGGTTCAATTGTATGCATAATTTTATACAATTTTCGATTGTACAATAAAGAAAATGGTATAGACATCGTAATTATAGCGCACCCTTCCAGCGGAATTTTTCCAAATTCAGGGAGGACCTTCATGCCATGAACAAAAAGAAACACAAAAAATTTGGCTCAATTCTCTGCATAACTTCATATACTTTTGGATGGTACAATATTCAAAATCGCACAAAAATCGCTGTTACAGCGCCCTCTATCGGCGAATTTTTTCCAAATTCAGGGAGGACCTACCTGCCATATCCAAAAACTTAAAATAAAAATTTGGTTCAATTCTCTGCATAACTTCATATAATTTTGGATGGTACAATATTCAAAATCGCACAAAAATCGCTATTACAGCGCCCCCTACCGGCGAATTTTTTCAAAATTCAGGGAGGACCTCCTTGCCATAGCCAAGAACTTAAAATTTTTTTTGGTTCAATTCTATGCGTAACTTCATATACTTTTGGATGGTACAATATTCAAAATCGCACAAAAATCGCTGTTACAGCGCCCCCTACCGGCGCATTTTTTCCAAATTCATTGAGGACCTACCTGCCATATCCAAAAACTTAAAATAAAAATTTGGTTCAATTCTATGCGTAACTTCCTATAATTTTGGATGGTACAATATTCAAAATCGCACAAAAAACGCTGTTACAGCGCCCCCTATCGGCGAATTTTTTCCAAATTCAGGGAGGACCTACCTGCCATATCCAAAAACTTAACATAAAATTTTGGTTGAATTCTATGCATAACTTCATGTACTTTTGGATGGTACAATATTCAAAATCGCACAAAAATCGCTATTACAGCGCCCCCTACCAGCGAATTTTTTCCAAATTCAGGGAGGATCTGCTTGCCATAGCCAAAAACTTAACATAAAAATTTGGTTCAATTCTATGCATAACTTCATACACTTTTTGATGGTACAATGGCGACAGACACACGGACACACAGACATTTTCTATAAACATGTTTTTTGGGATCTCTGACCCCAAAAACATGAAAATCCGTCGAAAACCGGAAGTCGAAAAAAATTTCTATTACAATACTTTCTTCTATTGAAGATAGAAGAAAGTAAAAATACATAAGAACCAATTATAGAAAGCTGAAAAACATAACTATCACATCCATTTTTACTTTCTTCTATCTTCAATAGAAGAAAGTATTGTAATCGAAAATTTTTTCGACTTCCGGTTTTCGACGGATTTGCATGTTTTAGGGGTCAGAGATTCCAAAAAACATGTTTATAGAAAATGTCTGTCTGTCTGTGTGTCCGTCTGTCCGTCTGTCCGTCCGTCCGTCTGTCCGTCTGTCCGTCTGTCCGTCGCCATTGTACCATCAAAAAGTGTATGAAGTTATGTATAGAATTAAACCAAAATTTTATTATAAGTTTTTGGCTATGGCAAGCAGGTCCTCCCGGAATTTGGAAAAAAATCGCCGGTAGGGGGCGCTGATATAACAATTTTTGTGCGATTTTGAATATTGTACCATCCAAAAGTGTATAGAGTTATGCATAGAATTGAACCAAATTTTTAGTTTAAGTTTTTGGATATGACAAGCAGGTCCTAGCTGAATTTGGAAAAAATTCGCCGGTAGGGGGCGCTGTAATAGCGATTTTTGTGCGATTTTGAATATTGTACCATCGAAAAGTGTATGAAGTTATGCATAGAATTGAACCAAAAAAAATTTTAAGTTCTTGGCTATGGCAAGGAGGTCCTCCCTGAATTTTGAAAAAATTCGCCGGTAGGGGGCGCTGTAATAGCGATTTTTGTGCGATTTTGAATATTGTACCATTGAAAAGTGTATGAAGTTATGCATAGAATTGAACCAAATTTTTATTTTAAGTTTTTGGCTATGGCAAGCAGGTCCTCCATAAATTTGGAAAAAATTCGCCGGTAGGGGGCGCTGTAATAGCGATTTTTGTGCGATTTTGAATATTGTACCGTCCAAAAGTGTATGAAGTTATGCATAGAATTGAACCAAAAAAAATTTTAAGTTCTTGGCTATGGCAAGGAGGTCCTCTCTTAATTTGTAAAATAATCGCTCGTAGAGGGCGCTGTAATAGCGATTTTTGTACAATTTTTGTGCCATTTTGAATATTGTACCGCCGAAAAGTGTATGAAGTTATGCATGGAATTGAACCAAATTTTATGTGTTTATTTTTGGTCATGTCACGAAGGACCTCCCTGAATTTGGTAAAATTCTGCCGGAAGGGGGCACTATAATTGCGATGTCTGCAGCGTTTTCATTATTGTACCATCGAAAAGTGTATGAAGTTATCCATATAATTCAACCAAATTTTTTGTGCATGTTTCTGGTTATGGCAAACAAGTCCTCCCTGAACTTGAAAAAATTCCGAATGAAGGGGGAGCTATAATTCCGATCTCTGTGCCATTTTCATTATTGTACCATCGAATAGCGTATAAAATTATGCATACAATTGAACCAAAATGTTTGTGCTTGTTTTTGGCTTTGGCCAACAGGTTCTCCTTGTATTTGGAAATATTGCGCGGTAAAGGGGCTCCGTGTTAGCGATTTTTGTATACTTTTCTTGATTTTTCGTAGTTCTATTGCGCATCGGCGGTTCATGCAGCGGCGGGAACTCGCTTCCTGCTATGCCGGCTATTCGCAAACAGCTGATAACGACAGAATAAGGAAAAATTAATAATTTTAACAAATATCATGATATAGATTAACTCGTTTTTAGTCCGTTTAATTGACTTGAGCAGAAATTTAAGATGAAAATCAAAGTTGGTATAGTATTGAACTAATAATATTGAAGTATTAACATGTGTAACTAGGTTTTGAAATATTAAAATGTATAAGATAGAAGAAAGTTTTGGGATTGGCACATCCAACTAGTTTAATATCAGATTTCTGAAAGAGGATAATCTCTGAAAAAGGATCCCCTTCAGATATCTGAAGGGGCCTTAACAACCTTGAAAGTCAAAAATGTCATCTAAGTGGTGTGTATACCTCTTCACAGGCGCGGATCCAAGGAAGGGGGGAGATCGCCCTGATCGCCACCCACTCTTTGGATCAAAAAATATAAATTCACCGATTATCGCAAATTTTGACAAATGCTCGCCGAAAAGAATCATTTTTGTCAATCGTTCGCAGGTCAAAAAATCGTGCAAAAAACGCGAATTTCGTCAAAGGATCGAGCAAAAAGCGCGAATTTCGTCAAAGGATCGAGCAAAAAGCGCGAATTTCGTCAAAGGATCACGCAAAAAAGCGAATTTCGTCAAAGTAACACGAAAAAACGCGAAATTCGTCAAAGGACCACGAAAAAACGCGAATTTCGTCAAGACCACGAAAAAAACGCGAATTTCGTCAAAGGATCGCAGAAAAAATGCGAATTTCGTCAACGGGAATTTAGTCAAAGGATCGCAGAAAAAAACGTGAATTTCGCCAAAGGATCGCAAAAAAACGCGAATTTCGACAAACAATTACGGAAAAAATGCTAATTTCGAGAAATAATCGCGCAAAAAATACGAATTTCGTCAACAGATCTCGGAAAAAATGCTAATTTCGTCAAAGAATCGCTAAAAAAATACGCGAATTTCGTCAAAAGATAGTAGAAAAAACGCGCATTTCGTCGAAGGATCGCAGAAAAAACGCGAATTTCGTCAAAGGATCGCAGAAAAAAACGCGAATTTCGGCAAAGAATCGCAGAAGAAAACGCGAATTTTGCCAAAGGATCTAAAAAACGCGAATTTCGCCAAATAATTAAGGAAAGAACGCTAATTTCACGGAAAAGCGCGCAAAAATGCGAATTTTGTCAAAGAATTGCGAAAAAATGCGCGAATTTCGCAAAGGACAGCGGAAAAAACGCACAATTAGCACCAGGGGGAGATTCACCTATTCGCGTATCCATGGGGGTTTCTATCGCTGCGCTCCCCCCCCCCCCAAGATATAAATCCAACGCTTTTAACGGCAGTTTTCGCGGAACAGACATACAAGCAAACGAAAACCAAACACTATCCGGGTGTCAATGGTAAACCTCACTGACGTTTCGGCAATTAGTGAACAAAATAGGATTATATCTCCTGTCAAAAGGCGCCATAATTTTTGACACTATGGGTTGAAGTGGGGGATGATGGCACTTCGTGTACCTTTTGTTGAATCTCTACAACAGAAATTGACAACGTTATGCGGATCCCTTTAAGGTGTTGAAACTTTTCCTTCTTTCAAAGAAGCTGCAATTCTAATTTCTGTATAACGGTATTTTTGAGGCGTTCTTTATTGTTTGAGAAAAGAATGGGAATCATAGCAATTTCCAAAGAAAGAAAGAAACAAGAAAAAAAGGTCCTTTGAAAAATGCAATCATCTTAATGTTTTCTGAAGAAAGCCACTAATATGCAGGGCTTAATTTCTAAGAAAAAAAGTACCGGAGCCCTAATATTATGTGGTACCGGTAATAAAACTGTACCGTTTCCCCTTAACCCCACCCATCCCCTGTCACTCCAATCTGCATATTTATATTTCGTACATTATTTAAAAAAATTAAAGCATTTTTTTTTTCTTTAGCAAAATAAAAATTTAAAAAATATCTACCAGCATATACTTAGCTGTCAACTATTCCACTTTTTAGTTATCACTCCTTCCAAATCGTAATCTTTGCCTAGTGTTAGTGTTAATTAATTGCAGAATTCTGCGATTAAATATGGTAAGGATTATGATTCGGAAATAGTGTTAACACAAAACAGGGATAGTTCGTAGCTATGTATTTTTTATAAAAATGCATAGCTACGAATTGCACTGAGCTCCGGAGCCCTGTATTTATGAGCTCCGGTGACTTCCTACCAATATTTAAATATTTACTTAAAACAGAGAAGTACCGGAGCTGGGCTCCGGCGCAAATTAAGCCCTGCTAATATGTAAAAAATGTCCTGTTATTGCCATCCACATTGGTAAATTTCAAGGGGTATTTGATGAATGAACAAAAAAGGATTATGTCCTAATCCTAGTCAGTAAAAAGCTAAAATGCTTATGGTGTGTTGATTTCTTAAAAAACGACTTGGTAAATTTGTTCTTCCCTTCTTTGCCCCAATCGAACCCCCCCCCCCCCCCCCACTCCCGTGGATGCGCTTTTAGGGAATCTCCTCCCGGTGCTAATTGGCGTAATTCGCGTATTTTTTCGCGATTCTTTGAAGAAATTCGTATTTTTCAGAGGTCTGTTGACGAAATTAGCTTTTTTGCGCGATTCTTTGGCGAAATAAGCGTTTTTTTCCTCGATTTTTTGGTGAAATTTGCGTTTTTTCTGCAATCCTTTGACGAAATTCGCGTTTTTATCTGCGATCCTTTGACGAAATTTGCGTTCCTTTGTGGTCCTTTGACGAAATACGCGATTTTTTAACGAAATTTCGCGTTTTTTCGCGATTCTTTGACAAAATTTCGCGATCCTTTGTCGAAATTCGCGTTTTTTCGCGATCCTTTGACGAAATTGGGTTATTTTTCGCGATCCGTTGACGAAATTCGCGTTCCTTTTGCGATCCTTTTACCTCCGAACGATTGACGAAATTGATTTTTTTTCAGCGATCATTTTTCGAAATTCGCGATAATCGGTGGATTTATATTATTTTGGGGGGGGGCGATCGCCCCGATCGCCCCCCCCGTGGATCCGCGCCTGCCCAGTGTGCAAAGTGTGCACCGCACACAGGCGCCAGAATAGTAAAGGCGCCAAACATTTTAGTCGAAACTGAAAATTTTCAAAAACTTTTATCCAATTTAAATTTATTAAAGCGGTATTTAAATGGAAAGTGCGTCATTTCTGAGTTCATTTTTACTTATGAAATATATGAAATTTGCAGATGCTCGTCTGCGGCGTAGCTTTAGGGGAGGGGGGAGGAGAGAGTCTGAAACCGAAAGGTGTAACGGTGTTGAAAGGTAACGGTCGAAAGGCGCCTCGTTGTCGATAGGTCACGGTCGTAAGGCGCCACGGAAGGCTTAAGGGCGCACACAAGCGCCTAAAATAAATTAAAAAAAGCTAGAAACATAAAAAATTCGGAATGGCGACCGCGAATGTCCCTCTTTGACATCCCTGCTCTAGATCAGGCCTGTCCAGCTTTTCAGACAGCAGGGACACACTTACAGCTGATGGAAAACATGAAAGGCTCCATTATTCAAATAATTGAAAATCTATAACGCTTCTATCTTACTGTAGTATTGGTAGTGATACACATACTGACGATATAAAAACAGGTAGAAATTATATTGCAGAATAGTAATGCAACATAAGCCTCCAGGTTATGCATGGTACCCATGTAAAAGTAAATTGCCGAAAAAGCAAAAATCAATCATAGCAATCGGCTACATTATAACAAAAACAATAAATAAATAAAACAGAGGACGTAGCTCAAAATGCAATGAATGTAAAAAAAAGAAATGAAAAACTCCATTCGATTCTAAACAAATTTAATAGTCACGCCTATCATTGTATGCAACGCATAAAAATGAGTCCATGTACATGTAAAAAAGTTTCATGTCATTTACTGTCGGGAAACATATTTTTGAGAACAACCTCAAAATGAATTTATGTTTTATTGAAATTTTAATTGTATATTTTACAGATTTGCTTCGAACAAAGAATAATCGGTAAAAAGCGAGTTTCACTCGCGTACAGAGAATTCATACAATAAATTTATTAATTACTAACTGCAATCTTACAAAATATAGTCGTTAAACGAATAATTAGACTTTGCAAAAACTTATTATGGAATTATTTCATTAAATATTTTTCAATAATTGCCTTCAATAATTGAATGAAATTAAAATGAAAAACGCTGACTATTTATCATTGTGATCCGTCTTAGATAAAACAAAGACCTTGTACAAAGTTTAATCTTGCCATTGTGCCAAGCGCGCTTTGAAAGGAGGTCGCAAAGTTGCATGGGCACTTTGGTCTGTGCCACTTTTTTTAGATAGATTTTTATTAATATCTCGCCTAATTATCGACAATTCTTTTGAAAAATCATTATCGACAGTTCTCGGATGATTTTGCGTCGATAGGTACATCGAACTCCTCTCAATTCCCCAGCTGAACGCCCGCCAGATAAAGTTTAACGGAAAACTGCGGTTTTCTAGAAAAACTATACGACCTAGGATAATTGCTATAATTTCCCTGCAAGATCTAAATTAATTCCAACTACTACTAATTTTTCCGTAATTTTATTTTCAGTAGATTCAGAAATAGGAGGGGGGACATAATTTGCCATACATTTTCGACGAATTTCTGAAAATATAATAGTATCTAAGAGTAAAACAAATATATTTTTGAGTTCTGTGTTAAAAGCTTTTTCGAACGATACTCATCCTCCCTTTGATGATTTTTAAATGAACCTTAAATTTGTATGATTTTATATCTTTAACTCGATTTTTTCTGAAATACGTACCCGCTCATTGTGTGAAAATGGAGGAGAAGCTGCTAATTGTTCAGATTTGTTGTGTAATTTTTTTCATGATTTTTGGAAAATTGTATGTGGTAATAATGAACAAATTAAAACTTTAAAATGACCTCTACTTACTGATGAAAAAATGAGTTAAGAAGAGAGGAGTGAGTGCTGAGTAAAGTACAGGCCAAAAGCTTTAAAACTATATGTCACATGAAAAAATTCATTTTATCCCCCCCACGGGGGAATGCTCCCTAATAATCTGGGGTCAAATATAGACCTCACCAATCCAAGGCCCGTGAAGAATTTTACCTTCGCTCAAGCCTTCAAATAAGCTGCCCAATTCTTGCTGCAGCTTAATTAGGAGCTCAGTTAGAAAATTGACCCCCAGGGGGGGGGGGGGGAGATCTGAGTAAGAGCGGTAGAAAGGTTCATAATATGAAAGAGTGGTTCGAGGGTTTTTCGATGATATATCACATGAGAGTTTAGCAGGCGTTCTGCGTACGCACTGCAAAATCTTGCAAAAATACAAATCGAATCTTTTAGTTCCACATTCCTACACCAGGAGGAACTCTATTCTTAACAAATCTGTTTCTGAACGAAATTCTGCTAAACAACCTACGCATAGTCAGTATATATTAGTCATTAGCCATATATTAGTATATATTAGTCAAGGGGGTAGCAGACTTAAGCAAGAATTTAAGTTATTTGCTGAAATTACTATTTGAAAATAGTGGTAAGTACACTTTTGAAATTTTTATATATTTGAAGTAATATTTATCCCAGAGCTCCGTCAAAAATCCTCATCTAAAACGGTAGAAAATGGTACGGTTTTAAATATTTGTTCCCCCCCCCCGAAATTTGATGCCCCCTACTTTTTAAAATCTTTATTTTGTGTTATAAACTATCTGAAAGTTCCAAATCGATCGGTTCGTCAGTTTTTTTAATTTTAACAAATTCGCTTTTCAACAAAGCATTTCTTTTCCTTCTTAAAAATCGAATTTTTTATTTAAAAAAAAACTTGCGGATCGATTTTTATAAAATTTAGATATTATTAAACAGCGTTTAAAGATAGGGCTAGATGCATAACTTTAAAATATCTAAATGGTGTATTTTAAAAAATTTGATGGCGTTCCAGAGAATCATACTATAAAAATCAATTGTGGTTTCGAAAGACTGGCTTTTAAATTTAGAGTTTGGAAAGAATCATCCAATTAATGAAATAATAATTAATGTTTAAGTTTTTAATTGAGTGAAGAAATTTACATACCTGAAATCATCAAAAAATTCTTCATCTGGATGATGAATAAAAATTAAATCTGTAAATTTACATTTTGAAATTTTTATATTCGTTCGAAAATGTCCACTATTGAAAGACGTCGGTTGTCTGCAAGGAACACACCTGGCGTCCATGGGAGAGATTTCGAACCTTTCTTTCGAAGGAAACAAAAAAAAAATTTATAAATCGATTTTTCGTGGATTTTTTTACTTTCTGAAACCGTACCAGAATAATTTTTAGAATTTCTTAAAGGAGGAATTTTTTTTTTGTGTCTGGCTGTGCAATTTTCGAGTTTTCCAGGGCCAGTAGAATTTAAGGTACAGTACTTTTTAAAAAAGGCCCAGTACATTTATCGTCCTAGCAGCTCTGTAATTCTATTAACCCCTCCCCCTCTCTTCGAGTTTTTGAAGAAGTTGTCTACGGTTTGAAAAAAATCTATGATCTTGTTGAATTATGAATAATTTTCATTCTTTTAATTTGGGCTTTTTAATTAATTTCTCAACTAATTATTAGAGATTTAAAATTCTGAAACTTAGGTGCACAGTGCACCAGGAGAGGCTTTCGACTATCCTCACAAAAAGTTTGAGCCTCGTATGTGCCGTAGATTCTGCTAGCCATTGCACACAGACAGAGACACACACAGACAGTGTTTTATTAGTATAGATATTTTTAATTGAGAAAATTAGATTCATTGCACGAAGATTGGGAATTCGAAAAATAAAAAAAATCTCACAGAGAAGGGAGGGTTAACAGTGTGACAAGGTAAAGTTTCGCTTAGCTTCTTAACAATGTAAACGCGAAATGAATGTGCATTTTTCATAACAATTGTTATATAGCCAGCATAGGGGTTCTATATTTGCTAATATAAAATCAAATGTTCCGGGACTGGAACATTTTCGAATGCATCCCTACGTGTGGTAATTGTTTAAGGCGCATCTTAATTGATGTTACATTACTTTAAAAAAGATAAAAGTACCTTAAACGCGCTCCGGTGTATTACAAACATCATAATTTGAGAAAATATTTTTCTACTTTTATGTGTATTTACCATATTACGATCACCCCTTTCTTTGTGTCTCTCTTTGTCCTACCATTGATTAATTCAACACAGCTATATTTCCAAATTAAAGTTTTTTTGAACTGTTTTAAGTATAAATATAAATAAAGATCACATATTAAAAAATCCGGGAGTGATGGAGGTAAAAGAAGCTGATTTACTTAGGAGGTATGCCATTGTGGGAGCAAACAGCTGAAGCACCCACCTTTCAGGGATATCTTATTTGCATAACTGACAACACTACTTATTTTTAATTCAAACAACAATATTTTTAACCAGAAATTTAATTTAATAAATGAAATAAAAAAGAACCCTGTAGAAACTAGACACATTTCATTAAATAAATTTTCTGGTTCCGAATTCGTTTATTTGATTTGGAGAAAACCCCCGGAAAGTTGGCTTGGAAGCTATGCATTTATACTCCTTGAAAAAAAATTATGAAGTTTTTTTTTCCCGGGGGGGTGGGGAGGGGGGAGTTAGGAATACGGGGCGCCAATTGAAGTTCTGCACACAGGCGCCGGATACTGCTGGCGCGCCCCTGATCCGAACTAATTGGGACCCGTGCGTGTTCGGATTACAAAAAAATTCGAATTACCCGAAATTCTGATAAAAATTGAAAAGAAAAAGGTGTTTGCTAAAAGAAAATGTAAGTCATAATTACGCAGTAATACAATAAATATCGTCTAAACCAGCATCCTAAGGCATGCTGAATAATCCGACAAGACTTTAAAAAAAAAGTATTGCTTGTTTAATCACTCTTTATGTTTATAATAATCTAATGGAACTTCAGAATAAGAAATTGCGTAACAACTCTTTACAAAAGGTACAAAATCGCGAATGTATAAATAGCTCATTCCATACGTCAACAAGGAGGGTGAAGAAAACATTTCTGTAGATGATTTGCGAAATCAAGCTGTTGAAAAGAAAAATAAATTTTTATGATCTGCATTAAAAAAAAAAATTATTTTATAGTGAGTGGCAAAACAAACTGATGTTCGGGATTTTTTAAGGTGGCTTCTATGAGTAGGCCTACAGTGCATGTTTTTATTTTATATTCGTGTACATATGTTGTACTTTTACATTATTGAATTTTTTTTTCTATTCAAGCTATTTAAAGAATAAAAAACATGCTTTACTGCCATTGTTTGTTTAATTCTAACTTCAGTTTTTTTCTTAACTTCAGATTTTCAGGTTTTTTCGGATTATCCGCAATTTTTGTTATCCGCGGTGCCCTTGCCACTCAATTCCGCGGATAATCGGGGCTCTACTGTATTTATATAGACTTTCCTACAAAATTTCTTGGGTCCCTCCGGTAATCCCTAAGAAGTCATGGAGCCACATTCTGAAAAACTTTCGTGCGTATGTACTGGTGTACCGCATGTATTATCTGAGATTTATCATCCGGAAAAATCTCATCTACAAGACTTTGACTGAGATAATTTTAGATCTCATGAAGTGTTCCTTTGTGCCTATAGAAGTTTCCACCTTGATTAAAGGCCTTTTTAAATCTTTATAAGAAGTTAGGGTGTCAAAAGGTTTTACATTTGTGAGTACACTTAGTCACTGTCTTATGTCACTGCGGCAAGGACATTTGCATATCTTTTTTTTTTTTTTTTTTTTTACCAGTAGATTTAGTTTTGATGTTTTGAACCCCTTCTCATCCCTCCTCACGCAAACAAAAATCGCGTTTGAGCCCTTTTTAAAAAAAATATTACACAATTATACCTTCTAAGATAAAATCCTGTCTAAAACGGAAATTCAACCGGTTTCATGGGGTTCCGTTTTAGCAGGTTTTGCTATATGAGATATTGTTTGTATCCAACATGTTCAGGTTTAAAAGTCTGGGCACCCCCCCCCCCCCCCCCGTTCAAAAGGCTGGTTACGCCTATGTAATAAGAATGCATTTCACTCGCATAGGCTTCTTAACATTAGTGAGGGGAATTTGAGATCCGACTGATCACCCCCTCAAGCTTGTTCTCAATAAATAAATATAATTCTCCATTCAGCAGCGGGAAACTTTCTAACGCGTTCATAAACTCATTTTTAAACGGAAAAATATGAAATTGGCAGACAGTTGTGAGTAATTTAATTTGGTATGGAATAGAGTTTTTCATTTTTCGATAAATGTATTATATCTTGATTTTAAGTTATATGGTATTGATATCTCATGGCTACTTTCCTCTGGCTGTAGCGTTCGAAAATTTGATTCAAAATAAAAATTTTGACTATTTTGTGAAATATGCTTTACACTTATCGAAATAGCTATTCAGTTTCATATTTTCTGAAAAAGAGCACCTGCCAAGTTCATGCATCTGAGTTTAATTTGATTTCTTGAGTGTGCCAGAAATTAACCTGCTTGAATCACCACTCACAAAGACCAATTTAAGCTAAACAAAATGTACGGCAGTATTTTACTTTTCTTAAATATTTAAAATTTGTGTTAATTAAAAATAATTTTGCCTTTTTTTGTCAAACTTTTATACAAACATAAGAAATTTAGTGCAGTGAAATCTGTATGTAACAGACCTGTCTTAAAAGAAAAACATCATAACCCGATTAAAACAATAAAATGAAATTACAATAAAACCTGCGAAAACGAAACCTGTGTATAGCCTGGAATCCTGCCTTTGTGCGGAAATTTTTATAGTTCCGATAAAAGAAAAAGAAAACGTAGTTTTATTGTACCTGTTAAAACGGAATATTTTCTTGTCTCATGCGATTCCGTCTTAGCAGGTTTGATTACATAAGGATTGCGGTATCTGCTATCATGGGCGTAACTTGGGCTCTAAGACTAGGGGGGCAAAAATCTTGAGGCCCTTTTGTAAGAATTTATAATCCGTTCCTTTCCTATCATACTTAGGAGAGACCAGGGAAATGGCGCCCCCCACCCCCCACCTAGTTTTAAAACTAAGGGCAGTTTGAGATAGTGAATGTGCCTGCACTATAGCGGCCAACAATCGAAACAGTGCCTAGATTGAGAGTGATTTTGCTGCACGTCATTCGTTTGCTCTAGTGAAAAAATTAGTTTTCATCTAGTTGCTTCTTATTTTGGAGCTTCAAATGAGTAGAGATAAGCACCTTTTATTGTAACTTTGGTATTTAAGATAATATTACCTGTAATCTACATGCATTCGCCGACATTTTAATGCAATGTGTTGAACAAGTTCGGTTCTTCTTTCGGCTTTGCTTGGAGGTTTCCGCCATATTGTCCTCTTGGGATAATGCCACCACCATGCAAATCGGGTGAGAAATGGCCTCATTTGAATGTTGTGGAGCCGATTCAGCAGATATTTATATTTGTGACTTTTTCAATTTGAGTTAAATTGTAACTGATAAATTACTTTTGCTTTCTAAATATTTTCAGTAGGTTATGTGTTTCCTAGTATCCATTTGATGTATTTACTAGATCATTAAAGAGTGGCGTCATTACCCCGATACAGTGGCGGAATTACCCCAGTATCCTGGGTATTCCCGCCACTGTGTAGAGGTTGAAAGAAGTTTTTTTAATGGGTGCTTATGTTGCAGTAATAATTACGGTTAAATTTATACAGATACTAAAGATCATGATTCAGCTTTAGAATTTTTACAGTTTAAAAATAGAATTTTTTTAGAGGTGAAAAAATTTAAATTCCCTTAAGGTATCGCCATTCTCCCGGTCTCCCCTACGCACACACACTTAAGTTGTATAAAAATTCTTGATGTTCAACCATATACGGAAAAATCATAAATAACACATTTCATGTTTTTAAAGAAATATTTTAAAATATTGAGAGCACGACATTATCTTTTATGTCTGATGCGATGTTCAATTAGGAAAAAGTTAGAGCAAACTGAAGGCTCAACATTTCCCAAGTTCCCTTCTCAACAAAAGCATAACTTTCTGACACATTTTCTGATTCATTTAAACGTAAAAGCACAAAATTGGTAGGGCTGATATTGAAGCGATCTGGAATCTAAATGAGTTTTCAATTTTTTTTTTTTTTTTTTTTTTTTTTTTTTAATAAATAAATTATTTATCGAATTATAATCGATTTTGAAAACGTGGCAGTAGGTTTTCCTCCCTTTGTCTTAATGGTTTTTATCTTTTAGTGAAGAAATTCGGTTCAAAGCACCAACTTTGACAGCATTTTCTGAACGATTATTTGCGTTTATCAAAAATGGAAAAGTCTTTCAATTACATAGTTCCTGAATAACACCTGCTGCCGATTTCATCCATTTCCGAAAAAAAAATGTAGTAAAAAATGGGTCTTAAAATTGCCCCTTTGGATTTGAGTACGGCCTTAATAAAAGTTCGTAAAACCCTTGGTCTTTCGAAGATTTTTAAAAAATGGTGGTAGTGATGCTGAGAGAGGTAGTTGAGATAAATATGTTTAAATCCTTCATTCACAGTTTCAACAAATTATATATAGAAGGTTTTAATAAAAAATGTAGTTAATGTTGTGATGAGAATGACTCAGAAATTTTGCTGTGTGTGTACACGGAATAATTTTATCTTAAAAACAAAAAAATTGATACTGTCCTTAAACTTCCAAAATTTTGAACTCTGCATCTTCACAATGTTTCAAGCAGGGCTGCAAAAAAGCCGGCCTTTTTTACAAAAGGCCAAGCCGGGCGGCTTTTATTGGAAAAAAACAGTATTTTTTGAAAAAAACCGGCTTTTATTGGCTTTTTCCCCAGGGCATATCTTTCTATTTATTTCAAACAACTATATATGTTATTGTTAATTTACTTTACTAATAGCTATTTTCTATAAATTACAACTAAAATGTTATGAAATTTACTTAAAATCTTGTTTCAGAGGTTCATTTTTACAACCAGTTAGCAATTGATATACCATAAAAGCCTCATAAGCAAGGTTGTAAAAAATCCGGGTTTTTTATAAAAAAAAAAACCCAGCCCAGGCTGGTAGCTGGGTGGGTACCTGGGCAGCTACCCACTACAACCGTTAAGGTTGTAAAAAACCAGTTTTTTTTATAAAAAACCCTACCCGGGCAGGTATCCTCTACAACCCTGCGTCATAAGTAGCCAATATGATTTTTAAAAAACTATCTATAGGTCCAGCGGCACTTTCTCTGCTTAGTAAAGATATTTTCATGTTGTTACGGGTAAGAATTATATTCAAATAAATAATATACAAAATGAAACTGTCTATAAAGTACTGCACTTGGAAAATGGCTCTTAGCATATATGAATACATTAGTAATATGAATAAGAATAAGTTACTTGCTTATGTAAAAATAATTTTTTCATGAGGCAGCATTCCACTTTAAAAATAAGAAAATATAAATTAATAATTAATTTGCATAACTTTTATATAAATTTTATCTTTTTAAATGGTACATACTTTTTGCTTAATTTGTTTTTTCTTATATACTGACTGAATATTTTGTTCTTGTTCCCCCATAAATCTACCCACATAGTATTAAACTACACAGCTGTCCCCCAAGTTCTGCATCTATTGAGAGAATTTTTTCAACATATGGTTTTGTATTTGTTTGGAGCAAGATCAGAAACAGCTTATAGGTGCTGGAAAAGCAGAAAAATTGGTAAAAGTGTACCGTTATTTAAAAACTGAGCCAAGTTATTGGTAACTTATTTCAAAAACCAATAGTGTATTACTTTTTGAATAAATATCTTATTTGGTAAAATTCATTTGAACTATTTTAAAAAGATTTTATTGCACAAATTTCTAATAATCATTCCTACTATCTGTTGACCGCCACAACATTTCTACTACCAGTTCACTTTTATTTTAATTGTCAATTTATTTGGCAGTTTAACTTTAAATTGATGTACATTTTTATGACAACAGTAATTAAAAGTTACTAATTAATAACATTTTGTTTTAATAAAAGCCGGCCTTTTTAAAGTGGATTAAACCAGGGAAAGCCGGCCAGTTTAAACCGGCCTGGCTAAAACCTTGCAGCCCTGGTTTCAAGTGGAGTAAAACAAGAACGAAATCTTGTGCATCGATTATAGATTATGAAACATTTTCCAACGTTATTAGAATACTGATAAGAAATTTCATTCTTCATACAATGAAATGATATATCCAAATAAGCAATTTAAAAACTCAGTGCAGTTAAAAATCTATTTTCAAGAATTCATGTCCATGGCAGATAATGTATGTGAATTCTATTGTGATATTGTGTATATCATCGATAGTGCTTTAAACATATCGCATACTGAAGCTAAAATTTAAATCAGCTGAAAAACGAGCAAGCAGTTGAAAATGCATTTTCAGGAAACCCTTCATGTGTGTCAATACGATTTTTTTTAGCTAAACATGTATCTATATGCTTTAACCCTAGATCTACCGGTAATTTTATTCAAGTTTTAATAAAACGTTCTACACCAGAATTTGTATTTAAAACTATTTAACTTATTTATTTACCTTATTTTTGTCTGGTTTATATACTTAGTTTATTTTAAAGAAATTTCTGGTTTGAATGAATATTTTGTATGTACCTGTCGGGTCCAATGGACCCGTCTGGTAGACGGAGGGTTAAACACATCACATAATATGCTTCCTTTATTCCATCTGGAAAACGCACAAAGCAACTAAAAATGTATTTACAGCAATTACTCTCCATAGGTGGCAAAGTATCTAAATTTGTTTTGCATAATATGGATTTATTTATATTCTACAAGTATCTTTTAGTATAATAAAATATAGTTCGACCACAAAATGCTTAACATACTTAGAAACACATTTTAGGAATTCATGCACTTAAACTGAAATGCTTATGTTTTCTTTTGCGCAGCTTTATATATAATCTATCAAATTCATACTGACCACGTAAATGCACTACACTTTTACTTAAGCTTATAAATTCCCAAAATGCATTTCCAGCAATTATGGCTCATAGTCAGTCTTTAAGCGAGCTACATATGCTGCTTACTTCGTACTCTTTAAAAGCATACTGTCCACCTCGGTGGCACATATCTGTTTTATGTTTGATGTATCATAGCATCCCTGAAAAGCACTGCAAACACGTTTTTCCCATAGACCAGTAACGTACATTTTTTGTGTATCGATGTAAACAAACTATAATAGCAACGTACTTCATCTTCAATAAGGAATATGTTATAGTGAGACTGGATAGCATATCTAAGTCGTGGAAATATAAATATATTCATGAGATTCCTGATTGCAGACAAATGCCCCCCAAAAAACGGTCGAACAAACGGAAGTCATAAATAATTTTTAACTATATTGGAAAGTGCTAAAAACTATGATTTATACTTCTTTTTTAAGCTTTATATTGGTTATCAAACATAACCTAATGATTCTTGAAAAACAATATTATAAGTTTTATTAACAAAATTTGTAATGTATAATAAAATAGTTTAAATTTTGCAAAAAAAAAGTTACATTCGTATATGGTTTAACTTTAAACAATTTCTAACCTTATTTTCTTAAGTAAGCACATAAAAATACATCGTACACTGAGACTTTACACGCTTTGACAAAAGAAATTACATTTCAATAAATTATTTTAAGGGTACTGTGCGTGTTGAAATTATTATTTTATTTTTATTATTTAAAAGCTCTATAAGCTGTTGGCTGGCATGAAAGATTTCCCGCGTGCATATAGCATTTTAAAATACAATATAAAATATTCTGGACGAAAAAAACTTATTTCACAAAATTATAGCATAAGAAATTAATTTTTGCTAGCGTACCAAGTAATTTCTTGAGATTCAACATTAATGATAATTTAAAGCGGTTCTCAAAAAAAAAAAAAAAAAAAAAAAATCTGCTCAACAACCCGAAATTTTCTCACTCATTTTTTAACATAAAAGCACGATACTTGCAAACATGATTATTAAAGGGATTTGCAATTATTTCTTTTCATTTTCCGATAAATGAATTTCACCTTGGGTTATAAGTGATATTCTCTCAGGACAGTAGTTTTTTTTTTGCCTGCCCTGTTGCGTCCCGAAATTCCGTTCATAACGCCCAGTTTGACAGAATATTTCTGAAATATCTTCTACTTTTACCGAAAAATGGAAGCAACATTTTGATTACGTAGTTTCTTAAATAAAAGCACCTGCCAATTTGATACGTTTACGAACAGAAACATAAATAATTATGAAATAAGCTAATTTGGATTTAAGATAATAACAATGCTCCTAAAAATACACATAATATATAGGTATTCGTTAAAATCATATTTTTCATAAATCGGATACGAGCTTTCTTGATATTTCCCTTAATCATACATTTGATACTCATTCCTTCTTTTTCATACGGATACCCAATTGTTTAAAAAAAAAAATTAACATACATATTTGAGAAATTTGAAAGGGGTTGAGGGAAAAATGATTTCGAATGGGAAATTTTAAACATGGGTGGGATTTTAGAACTGTGTAAATTTAGCAATATTTACTTAATAATTTGACTGGATAGAACAGAAAATTAAAATACAAAACTGGGCTTTAACCAATATTCAATAACCAAATACGAAGTATACCAAAATACCAATGTACCAAACAGTACAAAAAACTGGAGGGGCAAAATGTAAGTCTTGCCCCTGCTCTTTGAAAACTGCGGGGGCATATGCCCCACCTTGCCCCCGCCAGATTACGCCCATGTCTGCTATGACAAAAATTGTTTAAAACAGAATTTTCCCTGTGGTTTTTTTCCCATTCCGTCTTAGCAAGTTTTACTCTATCCCCCTCCCCCGTCCCCGTGTCCCCGAAATGATAAATCTAGATCTAGATAAGTCAGAAAGATACGAAGATAGAACCTTGGATACGCCATTACTGTATAAGTATTTATTGCATATCTCTAAATCAGAATGGAAGAATAACTAATGAGCAAAACGATAAGGGGATATTTATTTATTTACAACATCAAAGATCTTAAAATACTCCATTTTAAAAATAATCAATTTAACTTAAAAAAAAAAAAAAACACGCTTTAAAAATAAATAGTTCTGTGCAAATTGTGACCATAACCGAGACATTCCTTAAAAATACCTCTTTTGCGCAATACGCATGCGCTAAATTTCGTCAGAATTACAGGTTGTAATTCCTTCTTTTGTTGACAATCTTTTGATATTCATTCACTTGTGAATCACGGGTGCCATACCCCTCGTTTCTCGCTGAAGTTTTGTTTACTGTCTAATTATGCTGTGTGGATATGTTTCGGTATTATAAAATCATGTATTTTATTCAGATAATTTTGCTTTGACAGTGTTTTTATGGCAACTCGTCGGACAGGAAATAAAATTAATATTGATATGGACAATTCAGTGACAACACCAAATGAATCATCATCTGTCAGTTTACGGACTAGAAAAAAATCTAAATGGACGAAATACCATGTTTCAGCTTTCTGTTTAACTTTTATTAGGTGCTATTTTCTTTCTTCATTTTTATATATTATTCTGTGCTGACCATATTGATTTGTTTCTCCACCTTACTTGCATTTAATGAAAAAAATATGCAAGGCATTAGTGGTGAATTACTTCTGAAAGATATTGGCATTTAAAATAGTTAAAGTTATTGTGGAATGGAAGTTCATTGTTTTATTATAGTATATCGTTGACCATATAGTGCATAAACTACGTTTCTTAACCTCTATATTTGCGTTATATAGAGTTGATTTTGAGAAATTCTTATTGTTATTTTATATGTATATTTAGTACGTTGTTGCACAGTCATTTTGGTTACTGTAGAGTGAAAACCTATTAAGAAAATGTGTTTATTTAATTTTTGTTGATGTTTAAATATCAGTATCAGTTGCCCACATAACATCTTGATTGACATATATAAATTATAATTGTGAGAAACAGGTTTACCTCTAAAAGGAAAAAAAAAATGTAATTTTGTATCCATTGAAACATTCTCTGTTTTAGTTTACAGTAAAGGCAGCTTGCTTTAAAACTTTCCAATTCAGTGAAGATAATCTGACCTTGAACAATTTCTTTTAACTTTATTCCTAGAAACTTGTTAAAAGCATGGAACAGATGTATTATAATCCCACATCAGCCATCTTGGATTTTTTTCTTGGCGAAAATTAAAAATTGTTTTTTAATTAATAGTTATAATTATTATACTCCAGTTTTTTCATTATTATATTAATCTATCAACAATATTTAACCATTGGTGACATTTACTACTTGGTAAAAAAGGACTTTTTATGCAAGAAAAAAATCCAAGATGGCATATGCGGGATTATAAGGGTTGTTCTCTACAATACTTGCAAATTTGGCCAGCAGTCTGACTTGAATGATGCATATGTAAATGTTCATAAAAATTAGATAAATGGTAAGAAATCAGACAATTATTGAAGATTTTAATAGCAACAGAAATTGTTTTAAAAATTTGACTTAACAAAAATAAATAAAATAAAAATTTTTGGAAAAAATAAAATAAAAAATGTGAGGGAATGATGAAATAAGACATTTTTACTAGTTGTAGGGGAAAAATGCAAAATTATGAAGAAATCCAAACTGTTTCCTTTAAGAGAAACACTTAATATATAATGTATGATAAAATTAAAATTTTTGATATTTACAAAAAAATGAATATTCTGTGTGAGGGAATGACTGCTAATAAAAACGCTTCCGGATATACTGACTAAAAAAAATTTCTGTAAAATTAACAAAATCTTACACCACCAATTTATGTTGCTGGACTGACAAGTGCTCAAAATAGCTTCTTCTCTGTGAAGCATGCTAGACTGCTACTGCTCATTAGTGGTAGATATTTGAGATAATAGCAATGTGTGAGGGAATGATGGTCTAACATGGGGAAACATATAATTGATTGAGTAGACTATATAATAATAGTAAAAATTAATATTTTTATTATTTTTTGTAATGTATCAAATAAGAACTTTATTTTGCTTAGGGTATTTTTAATTATTTTTATTTCTGGATGGAAAGAAATAGGCAATAAAATATGGTAGTACAGGTGGGGAAAGGTGAGGGAATGATGTTTGCATGATATATATTATATTTTTAAATACTAAATTTATTTATTTTTAAATTTTACTTTCTGCCCCTAATAAACTATGTTTAGATCTTCTAATAAAAATAAAAATAAATAAAAATGTAATAAAATTAAGAGCATTTATATGGCTGGGAAGCACTTTTTGCACTATTGCAGAGAATAACCCATAATACATCTAAGCCTAAATTAAATCATGTTATTTGGTTGATTTATTTGATAAATAATTTCTGCACGTTAATGCTTTTGGAACGAATGTATTATAATCCCGCGTCCGCCATCTTGGATTTTTTTTCTTGGCGTGAATTAAAAATTGTTTTCGAATTAATAGTTATAAATATTATATTCCAGTTTTTTTTTTCAATATAATATTAAACTATCAACAATATTTAACCATTGGCGACATTTACTACTTGGCGAAAAAAGAGTTTTTGTGCAAGAAAAAAATCGAAGATGGCGGATGCGGAATTATAATACATCTAAGCCAAAAAGGGCAGCTTACTATGGTGTATGGTGTAAAATGTGGAGATTTTAAAATCTATTAGAGGGCCATTCCCTATCACGTGTAGAGCAGCTTTCCTACATGTTACTGCTATTTTAACAATGCTATTGTATCCTCAGAATTAAGACAATTATGCTAATATGAAAATATTGGTTTTTTTGTTAATTTTAATGTATAGTTTATATTTTAATAACTTATAAGTTAATCAATATAGGTATTTATGCAAGGTGTGGGTGTGGGCGTCCAACGCGGGACATTTTGTCTGTTTCTCATGGAATGGCCCAATATTTCATTTTGTTTCAATTCATTATTGCATGTATGAAGTCAGTTTTATTTTTTTTAAAGTTGAAATATCTTTTATCATCATTACTATTGTTTTTTTATATACTAACTGCCATAGAAATGCAACATAAAATTTCATGCTTGTAATTGAAATTCTATTTTCAAGAAGGTAAGCTATGCAGGGCTCGAAATGGGAAAATCCACAAACCAGAATGCTCTTTCAAAATTATATTGTTTGCTATTTTTTTTTTATACATAAACAAATTTATTTCTAACCATACAAAATATCCCTCAAATCCACACAGCTTGGGTCCAGAGGTTGTGCAGATTTTAGAATTTTGTATCTTTCTGCTCATTGTTTTGTTTACATTTTGTAGATAGTAATTTAAATGTAAATGCAATCGAAATTATAACGGATGCTTGCAATGTAGTAAAATATTTAAGTAAAGTAATAAACTAAAAGGATAAAAAGTAAGATAATTTAAAAAATTATTAAATTATTAAAAGTAAAGATCTTGTAAATAAATAATGTATAATTAAATGTCCATAATAAAGATGAGATACATTTTTCTTGAATTATTCAATGAAACTGTCATAAAGGTAACCTAATAATTCACATCAAAATCATAAAGTAAGGAAGATTTATTTAATGTTCGGCCAGTCTTAATAAACAAAAAAGCTTGATTAATATATAAATACATTTGATAAAAAGATTGTGATTACCAGTGATATCAGCATAATCTTGTTTTTTTTTCACAAAAGAAATTATACTTCTTTCATGAAAAACCACAAGTTCAGTCATATTATCTAGAATTACATATTAAAATGCATACAGAATACAATATAAAACTAAAAAATTCTGTAATTTTGCCCCTATATCGGATCTGAAAGTTTCATTGTTTACATCTGTGATGATGCAGTGGATTTTAGGTGTTTGCAGATTTCAGGGAGTCTACTGTGTTTGATATAAACTGAAGTGCACTTTCATTAAACAGAAAAAAGCTGTTTCTTGCAATAGTGACTAACCTCACTTTTTTTAACCTCACTAACTTTTCTAACCAATGACTAACCTCATTTTTTCTTCTTTTTTTCGTAAACAGATTTATATATTTACAGATTGGGGAATTTTTTTCAGATTGGGAATGAAAGCATGTTATTTTTTCATTTCAAAGTTATTGCATTGTCCCTTACCCTACACCTAAATACAAATTTATTAATGAGGACTTCTTTCTTTTCGAAACTTTTCTTTGTCTTAGTCTCTTTCGCTAATCTTCTCTTTTCTGAGTCTGTAATTTTCTTTCTGTGCTTGTGACAAAAACATATACTCTTAAAATAGCCTGGGGTTTCCTTCTGGGAATACAAAAGGGTTGCAATCTGTTGTATTCTATTGTTAGATACATATTTTCTACACCCATTTCCTAGATTCCCTTTGCCAAAATACAAGGCAATATCTTCTTATTTATTGAGTTCTTTAGAGTTTCTGATTTAAAATTAAACAAAGTTCCGAAATAAACGTGAAATATGTATTAAATAGAATTTATTTCCGTTTCTGCATTTTTCAGTTTTGTGACACATCTGACAAAAAAAAAAGTGTGTGTGTGTGTGTGGGGGGGGGGGTTGCACAAATTTAAGCTTTGCCCCAGGCGCAGTTTTCTCTTTGCATGCTGCTGAGTAACAGCAACTAACTTCTCATCCGTTGTTCAAGCTTCAGTCAGGTCAGCAAATAACAGGGTGAAGAGAGAAATTTCGGCCATCTGTCTCAAGAGTTGTTTACATGGAATAGGAAGTATCGCAATCGCTACACACGGTATGGGATGGTTTATCACAGTGATGTTAAGTACATCACACATTTTCATAATGTCTTCTCAGTTCAGATTTGACATTGGTATATTTCAGTGCATTTTTCTGGGTATGAAATTTTGAATATTCCGAAACATTTATGAAGGCAATCATTATTTCATAGAAGCATGAAATTATTATATGTATCATTTGTTCAGGGTCTAGCATCCTACTAAGAGAACATGTCTTTTCATTGAATATTATTTTGTTTTAATAATTAGTTTAGCTATTATCTCTTATATAGTAATGATAGAATCCTAATCATATTATAAATGTGACAGTCTGATATGTTTAAAAAATTGCACAAACCGGAAGGATTTTTACCATAATTTCACGAACCGGAACAATATTTGTCATAATTTCATGAGCCGGAATATCGTTCTGGTTCGCTCCAGTACATTTCGAGCCCTGAAGCTATGACTATATAAATTGATTTATTTTATTCCAGTGAAATTACTCTGTCTTCCTTTTGTATCTTTTCAATTTATTATAGTCAAAAGTATGGCTTTATGATTGCTTATTAATAATTTTTTAATCTTATTTTAATTAAAATATTTTGAGAAATTTCAGAATTAAATTTATAAAAATGCAAACTATATAACTGATATTAAACTAATTATTAAGGCAGTTCTCAAATTGCTCAACAACTTTTGAAACTTTCTAACATATTTTGTGATTCATTTTTAAGTGTAAAGGCATAAAATTGAAAGGCCTGACTATTGAAGTGATTTAGGATCGAATGGCCTTTTCTATTTTTTGATAAATAAAAGTTATCAAGTTTAAGCAGTTATTGTCATGTGACCAGTGCTTGACAAATGAGGTCGCCAGGTTGCCACTGGTTACCAATTTTCTTTATTTGACGACCAAGTTATTTAATTTGGCTGAAGTGTTTTTTTTTTGTGTGTGTGTACAAAAATTTACCCAAGAAATGAGCACAAACAAAATTTTTTCTCTCTCGTACTCATGTGCAACAAGCAGTGGTCTTCATCTTTTTTCATACTTTTAACCCCTTGGGGACGAGGGACACATATACGTGCCGCATAAGGTGCTCAGAATCCTTGATTGTTCCCACCAGGTATTTTTTATTGTAAATTTTGCCTTATTTAATTGGGACATTTTCCGGATTCAATTGGATAAAAATTTCTGTATTGAAAAACTACTGATAAATGATTAAAAATTCTGTAAAAGACGCTCGTCGCGTACATGTTAATGGAAGAACCAAGTTTTGGTGGAAAAGATATTTGTGAGGGAGAATTTTTAAACATTATTTACTCAATAATATTTTATAATTGTATGTATTTAGATTATCATACGAATTGAATATTTCCAACTGAGCGAAAAAATGCCCAGGCCGGGAATCGAACCCAGATCCTTGGCTTACAATACAATCCTGTAAGCCAAGGATCTGGGTTCGATTCCCGGCCTGGGCATTTTTTCACTCAGTTGGAAATATTCAATTCGTATGATAACTTTACCAGTCAGTTTGACTGTGTTAAAATAATAGTTCATTTAGATTATCATCTGTAGTAAAGGAAAATAAAAAATTATTCATTTCACTTCAGAAGGGTAAGTTTTTTTTTCATTTAAAAAAAAAATTATTCTTAAATTCTTATTGTAGACTGTTGAATCAAAATGCCCCTGTCCTCAACCTGCTGCTGAGATTCTGATTACATAATGCCAGCGTTGGAGAATGGTTTATTTTAGCAATACATGTTGCATAACTTTTGAGTTATTTTATAAACGTAATCAGTTTTGATATTTCTCATATTGGGAGATGTTTAATGAGCGTGTAAAGGTTTTTATTATTAAAGTCAGCTTATGTATACAAAAAAGCTTATTTTTTACAATCAATATGTTTACGGCAATTGCTTACCTATAATTTCACCAGTAGCAGCATCTGTTATACTCATCTTATCACAATATTAGTAAATTAAAATTCTCATAAGATGTCACATTATAAAGGTTTAAAAAGGTGCAAAATATCAAGAAATAAATGTAGAAATTATATTGAAACAAAAGATATTTTTTACTTTTTAACTTGAAAGTTCAATTAGAAAAATATTTTATTTATTTTTATTTTTTTCCTTTTAAAATAAGTATTGAAAATGTGATGAGCACCGTATTGTATAAGTGATTCCTATGGATTTAAGGCGAAAGATGGCTCTATCAGTCCAGCTTACTCAATTAATGAAGTGAAAGAATTTTAAATTTGTAATTTATAGCCAATTATGCTTGCTTCTTAATATTAATTGAATGGTTTTTTTTTTTTTATTTGAAGCATTTGGCAATCAGCATTTGCTGAACATGATGGTTAGTTAGTTCAACCTTTAGAGCAATTTTTTTTTTTTTTTTTTTTTAATCAAGAGATATATAATTTAATGTGTTTCATTATAAAACTTATTTATATTTCCTTCTAAATTATGTACTATTCTGAACTTTATAAGTAATAATTATAAACAATGTTGTTGTAAAGCTCAGATTTGCCTTTTTTCACCATATTCATTATCATTTATATTGAAAATGTTTAATCTTTAAAGTATGCGTCTTATGTATCTGTTTGCTCACTTTATTATTCTATTTTATTTTTTAGTTATGCCTTATTTCATGCTACCAGAAAAACATTTAGCAATGTTAAAAGCACAATTTCAGAAACTTGGACTCCTGAAAATACATCATTACCAGATGTATTTGACAGTGTAAGCCAATACTTAATGTCTTTTAATTTTAAATTTATTCTTTATTTTACAGATTTTACTTTTTATACTAGTTTGTATTCAAGTACTTTACTATGCATAAAGAGAATTATAATAACATTTTCCTTTTCTATTAAATATTTTAGCTTAAAAAAATGTGTTATTGTAAAAGTGCTTTAAAATATTGATTAAAAATCATAAAATATCAAAATAACGAAGAGAAGATGTGTTAAAAAAAAAAAAAAAAAAAAAAAATTAAGAACTAAACAAGTATTTCTACCCTAAAATCTAAAAAAAAATCTAAATTCTGCAAAACCCTTAATCCCAACTTGGGTGGATTTTTGAGAATGTAGTACTGTAAATACGAACTTCTCTGTGGTAATTGTTCCGGTCAGTGTCTAGTTGTTCAAATTCAAATATTCTTTGAAACATTTAATTGATGCTAATTCTTTTGGCCAACTAACCTTAGTGTAGTCATATATATAATTTTGAAGCCATCAAACCACATTTCTTTTTTAATATTATTAGATTATACAATTGTTGGACGAAATTCATGATTTTTCCACAGAATCAACGAAATTTGTGATTTTTATATGCTTGTTCCAATTTTTCACATTGCATCTCCATTGTTTTTATTATTATTATTATTTTGCTGGCAGAATACAATTCTTTTGAGGATACAAAACAATTACCTTGATTACAAATGACAATCTTTGTTGTAAGCAATGTTAGAAAGAAAGGCAGTACAGAAAGAAGTTCATTTTGATTGCATACTTTATAACTTAGAGATTCACGACCTGTGGCCCATAGAAATCCTAGATACCAACATCTCAGGAAATTCTGGGGTTGCAAATTTCGGCAATTAGTCTTGGTAAAAAATGGTAAATTTTGTCCATAAGTCACAAAAAAAATCAAGAATTTCATCAATCAAGCATATAAAAATTAAGAATTTAGTCAATCCGGTGGAAAAATCATGAATTTCGTCAATCAGGTGCAGAAAAATCGTGAATTTCATCAAGTGATTATAGAAAAAAAATCGATAATTTCATCCATCGGTCACAGAAAAAATCGCAAATTTCATCGATTGGGCACGAATTTCTTCAATTTGTCGCAGGAAACAAATCACAAATTTCATCAATCGGGTGCAGAAGAAAATCACGAGTTTTGTCAATCAATCGTGGGAGGGAAATCGCAAATTTTGTGAATCACTCGCTGAAAAAAATCACAAATTTTGTCACTATCTGCTGGGGGGGGGGGGGGAGGGGGGAATGCAGATTCGTCAATCACTCATGGAAAAAAAATTGCAAATTTGGTCCATCGGTCGCTGAAAAATATCATGAAAAAAGTCTATTTGGCACAGAAAAAAAATATCATGAATTTCATCGATCAGCTGTGGAAAAATCGCAAATTTCAGCAATTTATCATTTGAAAAAAATGCAAATTTTGTCTATCGGTTGGTGGAAAATATCGTGAAATTCGTCAATCAGTCATTGAAAAAAATTGCGAATCTCATAAATCAGGCGCGGCAGATAATAAAAAAACGTCAATCATGCTTCATTATTTAAAAAATAAGTTACCATATTTTGGAAATTAAATTAAAACTAAAACTAAACCTGTGGCTTTACGATCCATTAAGGATTAGGACCTACAATGTCCAGCCCTGTTTTCTTGAGCGTGGGCTCTGAGGTGCTATACAGCATATGTCCCAGTCAAGTAGTAAGCCTAATGCAGGATCCTCAGTGATTACTTCTGAAGCAAGTTTGGTACTCATTTCTATGGCCCCGAAGGGATGAAAGCCTCAGTGAACCCTGCCCAGTAGAAAGGAAATTATTATTCATAGAAATTTGTATAATTATGAATAGTCTTCAGTTTTTAAAAAAAGTTTTGCATTTTTATCTGCAAGGCTCCAATTATCAAGAAGGAATTATTAGTCTTCATAAAGCGTTGTATGGTTATTCATATACCGGGTGTCCTAAAAAGGACTGACTGATTTTAAAATTCAATAACTTGCAAACGGTGACAGATATTTAAAAAATTCTTGCAGGAGGGTTATGCATGAGGTCAAAAAATTTTTTACAGTGATTTTCAATTTTAGTTTGAATTACAAACAATAGATGGCGCTGCGATCAATAGACGCTAAATTCAAGCTCGATTTTTGGTACTTCGTGGCCCGCTCAATACATTTCCATCTCCTTTTTCCACATAGAAGAAGAGATCGGGCAAAAAAATCAAGCCTGTTTTTAGTGCCTATTGCTTACAGCGCCATCTATTGTTTGTAATTTGAACTAAAATTTAAAATCACTGTAAAAAAAACTTTTGACCTTATGCATAACCCCCGTGCAAGAATTTTTTAAATATCTGTCACCGGTTGCAAGTTATTGAATTTTAAAATCAGTCAGTCCTTTTTAGGACACCCGATAGTTACGTAGAGGCCCTGCATACAATTATTTATTTTTTTATATTCAAAAATCACCATTCATCAAGAATAAGAGTTATTTGTTACAAATTTTGCTTAATTAATATATATATATAATATAATCAGATTTTTAAAATAATTGTGTACATTTTCGTCATCAACAGCAATTTCAAATATCCAGAAAAAATTAACTTTTACTCCTAGTCAACTTTCATTGTTTATTATTATTAGAAATTTGCTTTAATTTCTTACATGAAGAATTCCAGTGTGGGAATTTTTTTTGCATCTTATAAAAGAGTGTAAGGTAGTGCATATTCTGAGGTTCAGATATATACTATGAGAAATTATATTAATATTTATTATTAAAATTGCTCATTTTGTGTTTTTCATCTTTATATCCACATTTTATGGTTGAATATGTTAAAAAATAAAATTTAGAATAGTATATACCTCCTCCCCTTCCCCAAAGTGGTTCATGAAACTTTTATTTGGCACAGGTCCCTTTCATGTTTATCTTTGCTCTTGTACTTTTAATAATGCTCAATTTACTTCTCCAAATAAAGTCAAGGAATATTTTCACCACTTGAAAAAAATAAATAAATAAATAAATAAGCCTAGCTGACAAGCTAAACTGTGGATATTGTCTTGTCGATTGAATTGGGTATATTGAGTGTAGGGTGCTAAAAATCTTCCCTCGTTCAAAGGCAGCATTTTTATGAGATTATAGACCACCATTCCCCTCCCCTCCTTCCTCGAAATTTTTTTTGTTTATGCTACGGACATTGGACAATCCAGTCATTTTTGTGACTGGCCCTTTTATAAAGGTTGTGCATCTCTATTATAACTGTTCTGTGGCTCCTTTAATGTTTAAGCTACAAAAACCTCTAGTAAAATATTTTTATATTACTTCTGATACCAGTGCATTCTCTATGCACACATTCAGTTCATTGACTGTTATAGATAAAGGAAATGAAAAGACTGGTGTATAGATTTGCAAGTAGTACCAGTAACAAATAGCCATGTATAGTGCTTCACAATGTGTGAGCTACCACTTGGACATCGTTCATGAAACCAGGATGAGTCACAAAAATAGTTGTGAAGGATGAAAATTTGCTTCTTTATTGTGTTTTTTTTTTCCTTCTTCATATCATTATATACAACAAAGTTATTGCCATTTATAATCAGGGCAATTATTTTGACTCACACAGGTGTTCTCCAGAGGAAAGGTTTGTAATTTTTTTTCGAATTGCGAAAAACAGAGAAATAGCAATCAACTTATATCCTTCATTACAAAAATTAAGCCATCTTATCCATACAAAAAATAAAATCTGAATGTATACGTCTTATATGACATGCAACATCACATATGACTTGACTCTTATCCATTATAGATGTTAAATCACATTGGTGACAGTTTCTGCTTACCAAAAATGGTCTATGGTTTAAAGTGCACAAGATCGAAAAAGTCATACAGTTGTCAGCTATGTAAATGACAGATGACATTAGTTTATGAAATTAACTTATATATGTTTTATTTTGTATTTTAACTATTAGAAACACTGATTTTCAATTAAATTATTAAATGTTAGACAAACTTTATAAAAAATATAATAAAAAATTCAAAGAAACATTGGCTGACCATATCTTTATTATTTTTATTATTATTTACAAAATCTATATTTAATTGCATTTTCTCAAATTATAATAATAAAGATACAATAATAGTGGCTTATTTTTGTTTGGAATGTGAGGCATAAATATGTTTTTCAATGCCTGATAATGCTTTTTAAGCACTTTCAGAAAAGTCATTTTATTGCACAAATTTTCAAATAGTATCAGGGCTGTTCAATAAAGAATGATCAAAAATTTTTTAATGGCATACTTTATTGCACACAAATTTACTATAAGTTCCATTGTTAGCTTAATGTGTAATGAATGCATGGTAATCTTTTTATTGATTTAATTCATCACATCAGTGATGAATATAAATACGTCAGTGGCAGCCATGAAAGTTCAGATACTTTTAGTATCATCAACGGGAACGATGGAGGCAACACGCAATGAGCAAGTATGTTCTTGTCTGCTGGAAATTTTGCTTTCAGTCAGATGATACTTTGAGATGTTTAAGAAAGAGGAAGACAATCATCTTGAAAGAAAGATGGACCCGGAGTTCCTGTAACTGAGCTTACATTTTCAACATAATACAGTCGCTATTATTATCAGAGAAGATCATTAAATATGAGAACTGTTAAAAATATTGCAGTGGTGTGTACCCATACATTGGTAACAGAAAAGTGAACATACGACATGTCTGTGTGCCTTGAATTTGACACTCCTCATACCCGAACAACAGGACATTCACGTGAGGTTGCTTGAAATTGAAGGTGATGTTACATGAACATGAGATGAATTCCCTAATGTAATAATATACTTCGACTAATGATTTCTTCAGACAAAAGCAAAATTTCCAACAGCCAAGAGCATACTTGCTCATTGCGTGTTGCCTCCATCATTCCTGCAGGCGATACTGGAAGTATCTCGAACTTTCATGGCTGCCACTAACATACTACTGGAAATAAATTAACAAAAAAATTACCACATATTCATTACACATTAAGCTAACAATGAGACATAAAAGTAAATTTGTGTGCAATAAAGTATGCTAATAAAAAAAATATAATTCTTTATTGCACAGCCCTTGTATGTAAAACATACATTGCTTCAGAAAAAAATTGTAATCTAATTAACATATCTATGTCCCACTATATCCTGTTTCAATATTCACTTTGTGTTTTAATTGTCAACTTAATTGTATTTTTAAATATATCTCTTTAGTACATCTATCCCAAATTAATTTTGGATTATATAAAAATTCATTTGTTATCATTTAAGTATTGCAAGGCAGCGCAATATTTATTTATTTCCAGTGTCACTTCTCAATGTTAATTTAACATAGAAAAGCCTATGGAGATCTTAACTTTTTCATTTTTTTCTTCCCACCTTTTTGTCTCTGATGCCACTCATTTTTTATTCTTTACTAATTCTAAAGATATTATAAATTTAAAGTGTCAAAACGTTTGCCTGACGTCAGGCTCAAAACGAATGGTAAAATGCCTTTGCATATGGGGAAATTATAACCAAGAGAGAATAATGGGCCTTTTTTTTTTTTTTTACATTATTCAAATATTTTTCTTAATAATTCCAAATTTCGCTTTTTTCATTGAGAATCAAGGGACGTTTTTCATTGAAAATGTAACATTTTTTTCTTCATTGCTGCAAAAATTTCAAAAGCCGTAATAATAATTTATTTCTTTTTAGTTGAAAGATTCCCACGTAAAATACTGAATTGAACTAGTTTATTTTTCAAGAATTAAAAAGGTGAATATGGTGTCATAGTGGAAATAAAAAGGCTATTTTCAGAATAAGTTTTTGCTTTGGTTAAGTTTATGTTTTAGTAAATGTTTCAAATGAATAGCTATTATTATTACGCAGTTAGCGAACTTAGTGAGAAATTACATAACTTAAATTTTAAAATGTATTTTTTTTCCAAGATGAGAACTATTTATACCCCAAGTTAAACTTGGGTAATAATTTTCTGATGCGTTTACATCACCCCTTGGGAGAGAATAAGGTAACAAAATTTAAGTAAAACTTTTTTTTTTTTTTACTGTATCACAGCTATAATATTTTTAAATATTAGCAGTAAGGATTCAACACAATTTACATTTACATTCATAGAGTTCCTGAGTGGGAAATAGGGTATCTAAATTTAAGTGAAGTTAATTTTTTATGTTTTGATTATAGATTTTTTACATTCAGATTGGAAGTTTTTGTCCAAACCACAGCAACCTGCAATACTACAGTGGTGAAATATTTTGAATTATACATTGGTAAACTGCATCACACATTGTGATGCAATATCGCATACATCAAAGCCTGATGATGATATCCTCTATTAATTTTGAAATGAGTTCGTTTGAATGAAGTAGTTATTAAAAAACTTGACATATTAAACAAAAACATAATTTGAAGAACAAATTTAAAAAAGCAAAATTTATTTCCTACATAGTTTAAGCTCAAGAAGCGACAGATTAGATATTTCATTCAACTAGTTCTACATTTAATGTTAAATTTTTGTAACAAATTAGTTAAGCCAATTGAAGATTAAAAAATAAAAATAAAATTCATACAATATGATACTTAAAACACCCTAAAAAATTAGATTCCGCTCAAATGAAATCAAAATAAATCTTAGACCTGTTTTTTAAGTTTTGTATTTTGCATACATCTTATCATTTTATCTACAATCGTCATAAACATAATACAAAATCTGCAATACAAATATTTTCAATTAAAAATAGAAGAAGTCTAAAATTTATTTCGATTTCATTTGAATGGAATCTAATTTTTTAGGGTGTTTTAAGTATCATATTGTATGAATTTTATCTTTATTTTTTAATCTTCAATGGGTTTAACTAATTTTTTACAAAAATTTAACATTAAATGTAGAACTAATTGAATGAAATATCTTAATATCTGTCGCTTCCCGGGCTTAAACTATGTAGGAAATAAGTTTTGTTTTTTATAATTTGTTCTTCAAATTATGTTTTTGTTTAATATATATATATATATCTCCTTACGTGCATTTACTGCTCTACTTACTAATAAGTAATAATTTAATTTTAAAAGGAATTGTGCTTCATTTTATTGTATTATTCTGTTTCAGTTTAATGTATAATTGTTTATTGGTTTTAATTAGTATTGTTATAATTGTTGAAGTTGTTTTTTTTTTCTTGCAGCAATGGAATGGTCATCAATTGTTTGAAAGTCCTTCAGATGCATCATTCTTTTTAGGTGTTTTGGATACTGTTTTTATGACTTCTTATTCTATTGTGAGTATTTGTAAATTTCTGTTTTTCCTTGTAATGTATATTTCTTATGCAGATGTGCCTGTTTCAAATATTTGTGCTTAAGATTCCATTTTAATGTAAAATAAAATCTTTGACGTGATTTTCAAAAAATGCATGTTTTGTGGGTAAAAAATAGTGGATTGTAAATTGCAAATCTTGTAGCTTTAATGTATTTTTCTGATAATTCGAATCCCGGGCGCAGAATCGGCGCAACGCTGCGACGCACGTCGCAGACTCTTGAGAAGGTCTGCAGACTATTTTTCAACTGTTAAAATTTAGAAAAAAAAAAGTTTGTTAGAAATTATTTGCCATGTGCCAGAAAAATACGATCCACGCCACATGCGATTGACGAAGCTCCGATTCCCTTTAAAATATAAATAATTCACGGAGAAAACATGCGATCGTGAAACGCCCATTATTAAATGAGTCAATCCTCGCAGGGGTGATTTCTTTAGAAATAAAAAAAAAAAATCGGTCATTAGTCCAAAAATTCGGACGTAAATCTCACAAATTTCGACAACTGTTCGCCGAAAAACAATTTCGTCAATCATTTGCAGTTAAAAAAGCCAATTTCGTCAAAAGATCGCGAAGAAAAAACGAAATTTTGTCATAAGATGAAGAAGGAAACGTCAATTTCGTCAAATGGCTGTGGAAGAATAGCAACTTTCGTCAAAGGCTGGCGGAAAAATGCGGCTTCTGTCAAATGATCGCGGAAAAAACACTTAATTTCGTCAAAGGATCGCGGAAAGAACGCGGATTTTATCGAAGGATCGCTAAAAATGAGATTTTCGTCAAAAGATCGAGGAAAATAGGCGAATTTCGTCAAAAGATAACAAAAATTTTGTCACACAATCGAAAAAAAAAAAGCCCATTTCGTCAAAGTGCTGTGGAAAAATAGCAACTTTCCACAAAGGATGGCGGCAAAACGGGAGTTTCGTCAAATGATCGGGAAAAAACGTTAATTTTGACAAATGGTCGCGGAAAAAAACGCGAATTCTGTCTAAGGATTGCGGAAAAACGCGAATTTCGTCAAAAGATCGTGGAAGAAACACGAATTTCGTCAAAAGATCGTGGAAGAAACACGAATTTCGTCAAAAGATCGTGGAAGAAACACGAATTTCGGCGAAAAATCGCAGGAAAACGCGAATTTAGTGCACAGATCCCTAAAACAAACACGGATTTCGCTAAAAGATCACGAAAAAACACTTATATCGTCAAAAGATCGCGGAGAAAACGCGATTTTTTTTCAAAGGATCGGCGGAAAAAACTAATTTCGTCAAAAGATCGCGAAAAAAACGCGAACATCGTCGAAAGATCGCGAATAAAAGCGAACATCATCGAAAGATCGTGAAAAAAACGCGAACATCATCGAAAGATCGTGAAAAAAACGCGAACATCATCGAAAGATCGTGAAAAAACGCGAACATCGTCGAAAGATCGCGAAAAAAAGGCGGACATCGTCGAAAGATCGCAATGAAAAAAAGGCGGACATCGTGGAAAGATCGCGAAAAAAACGCGAATATCGTCGAAAGATCGCGAAAAAAACGCGAATATCGTCGAAAGATCGCGAAAAAAACGCAAATATCGTCGAAAGATCGCGATAAAAAAGGTGGACATCGTCAAAAAGTCGCGAAAAAAAACGCGAACATCGTTGAAAGATCGAGGGAAAAATGGTGAATTCCGTCAAAGAATCGCGGAAAAATTTGCTGAAACATTGATGTTTTCACGAGATTTTTTTACATCTGACTGGCAGGTTAAATATTAGTTAGCCATGTTTTGGGTGAAAGCATGTTAAATTTTGAATTGCACAATTAGCTAAGATTGTTAAATAAAACATTGTATTAGAATTACTTACAGTATTTGCATGAATTACTCAAATTTGATTTTCTAAGAATTTCAATCTGCTCCAATAACAGCTTTTATTGCTAAAAAATTAGATTTTTGCTGCTACAAAAATGGATTTTACTGCTACAAAATTAGATTTTTGCTGCTTTAAAGTGGCTTTAGTGCACTTTCATCACTGTATTATCACATTTATGTATAATTTTTGATATTATCACATTGTATCAATCTTTTCAAAAAAATTAGAAATTGGTGTTCATATGTTGTTTTTACTGTTATTCTGTTCACTAACTTCACAGAAATTTTGACACATTTTATGAAAGATTTTTCAGATAGTGGTGTTAAAAATTTTGAGGAAAAAGAAAAATTATTTTAAAAAGTACTTTCCTTTTATGTTAATCACAAATACCTGGGGGGGGGGGGGGGAGGGGTTGAGTGCATGAGGGATTGGAAAGAGGGCGTTTGTCCTTAAGTTCCGCAGACTGTTTTTAAAGTTTCTACTTGTGTTGCAGACTGCAGAAAAAAATTCTGCTGCTGGGATTCGAATTTCTGTTATCATTGTTCTTCTTTCATATATGAACTAATGTTTTCTTTAAATGTAAAGTGCAGACCCCCACAGAGTTCCTCTTTTTCCTACTTTTTCTATTTTTTGGGATTCTTGTTTTTTTTTTGTTTGTTTTTTTTTTTTTCCCCTGATTTTTCTCATTTAAACAGACTGGTTCAATTTCTACATTGACCTGACATCATGTGATTTTTCCACATTAATGATAGTAATTCGGTTCAAACTCTTAGCCCAATATAGTAATTTTTTTTTTTTTTTTTAAATAAAGTTTGTCCAAAATTTGCACAGATTTTTTAATTTTTCACAATTTATTTAATGTCCTCCTTTTGCTGAAAATGCAATTTTTTTTTTTTTCATGATATTTTTAGATTTTTTTTCGCTTTCCAGAATGATTTTTTGAAATTCTTAAGTGGAATTTGGTTTTGATCTTTTAACCCAATATAGTCAATTTTGTACTCTTCAATTTTTTTATTTTTATGTCTGGTGTTTAGTGTATTTTCATGTTCTGCAGCTTTAAGTAACATTATTTTGCTCTCTGTTGCAATTTCTAGAATTCCAAAATAGAATCTCATTCCAATATTTTAACCCAATATAGTAAATTTTGTCCAGTGTGATTTTGAATTATTTAAGATTAGTTATACAATATTTAGTGTTTTATTGTGTTCCGTGGTATTTTGCCACATTAGTAGAGTGAATCCGGTTTCAATTTTTTAGCCAAATATACTTTTCTGCTCTTTTTAATAAAGTTTATTCAAAATTCGTACAGCAATTTTTGAATTTTTCACATACTTCTTATGCGACTTTTAATGTTTTTTTACATTTTAAGATGATTTTTTTTTTTTTTGTATTCATAAAAGAAATCCAGTGCCCACTCCCAGCTTCAAATCAGATGAAACTTTAATTATTGAGATTTTTTATTTCATCAAAGTGAAAATTTAAATCTTCAGCATCATCGTTCATCTTGTCATAGGAACCAATTTGACAATCTTCCAACTTTAATTTAATCACAGCATTAGTGAAGTTTACTGGAGAGTTATTTCCATTTCAGAAAAAAGTTGTCAAAAAATCATCATAAAATGCAAAAATACTCTAAAAATCACGTAAAAAAAAATTAGGAAAATTTCAAAAATCGCCATTAACAGAATTTAATATAGTGGGCTAAAAGATTAAAACTTGTTTTCAATAAAGTTTATACAGAATTCATACAAAGTTTTTTTAATTTGTTTAGATTTTTTTGTGTTTTTTATTTTGTGGCCTTTTTTACATCTGTAACAGAAAACCTGTTTCAATCTTTTACCAATATAAATTTTGTCTTCTTTTCAGTAAACTTTATTTGGAAATCTTAATGCATTTTTGAAATTTTTCTGCAATTTTTAATGTTTTTTCACATATTATAGCAATTTTACCTCATTAGTAAGAAGAATCCGGCTTCAGTTTTTTGTCCAATATTGTAAATTTTGTGTTCTTTTTAATGAAGTTGATTCAGAATTTATACAGCGATTTGTAAAAAAATTTATGTCGTTTGTACAGTTTATTTTGTGTTTCACAGTGAATTTTCGACATTTGTAAACTTAATCAGATTCCAAAATCTTTTAGCCAAATATAGTAAAATTTGTCCTCTTTTAATAAAGTTTATTCTGGATTTGTACAGCAATTTTTTAATTTTTTAAAGTGATTTTTGCAGATTTGTCATGATATCAGACACATCAAAGAGTTTTAAGAAAGTAAATTGTTATAATTTTTCACAAATTATAACAAATTGCTTTGTTTAAATATTTGATCACAATTCTATGTTAAGTTTGTGTAAACTGTATGTAAATTAAAGAACTACACATTTTAATTTTCTTTGTTATCTTAATAATTTAAGTGTGCCTCAGAAATTTAATTATAAGTTCTTAGTGTGCCATTGGTATAAAAGGTTGAAGAACTCTCTAATAGATTAACGGCTTTTGCTTTTTCTCAATTGTTGCCAGGGCTTAATTTCTAACAAAAAAATCTACAGGAGCCCTAATATTCTGCAGTACTAAAATGGTAGCATGCCCCCCACCCCATTTATGTCAAAACAGTTGTTGAATATGATAGTATATATAAATAAGAAAATTTAATTTGTCATATGGTCACAGAGTCTAAAAGTTGTATTTAAATAAATAATTAATTAATTAATTAATTTAAAAAAAAATTTATCCATGCTCTAAAAAGCAAAACAGTAAAATTTTCAGTTTTATATGACCAAAACATCAAATAATGAAACTTTGAATTTTATAAATTTTTAGTGCTTTCCGACATTAAAAACATGTTTTTCCATTTTTAGTTCTCTTGTTAATAATGTTGAATAAAGTAGGAGATTTTTGCTTCATTAATTTCTAGTACTAAATTGGTTTCAAATTATCCATTAACATTTAAAAAAGGATTTAAATTTTATTTCAGTGTCTTCTTTTTCTTAATATTTTATGCACTACATAGTTTATCTCTTTCCCACATATACAGTAGTGGCTAAAATTATGGACATCTTTTTGAAATTTTCATGTTTTATAACTTTATGTGCTTGAAGAATATAATAAATTTCACTTAAATAAAAATGTTTATCAAATTCACGAAAATTTAATGTAGAATTTAATTTAAAAAAACATAATTAAAATATCTTCACTAATATCTAAATGCTTCACAGCGTCTTTTCATTGAGAGAACTAGAGTTTCGAGTTCGTCCTTTTTAATCACATGATGCCAAGAATCAATTATAGCTTCAATAAGTTGCGTTTTATTAGATGGACGTTTTTTTTTTTGTACAAGGATTTTCAAACGTCGCCACAAATTTTCTATAGGATTCAGATCAGAGCTGTATCCTGGCCAGGTTAATAATTGTATGCTTTTATTTTTAAACCATTCTTTGCATATTTTTGCTGTATGGCATGGAGCTGAATCTTGCTGAAAGATATATGGTGCTTTATTGGGGAAGAGATCCCTGATGGAAGGTATCAATTTTAGCTCCAGGATAGTTTCGATGTATTTGTTTGCATTCAGAATGCTATCAATCACTGGAATGCAGCCTACACCATCTGTGGACATACAGGCCCAAATCCTAACATTTGTTGGGTTCTTTGTAGCTGCTTCGATGCAATCAGGATTCAGGATGCAGCTCTTCCCCTACTCTACGTCTCACATACTTTCACCCATCACTAGCAAAGAGCAATATTTTACTCTCATCACTATAGATTATTTGCTTTCACTGATTTTGTGACCAATTAATGTGTTCTTTTGCCCACTAAACTCGTTTCTTGCGTTGCTGAAGATATAAAAATGTGTTTTTCCTCGGAATTCCACATTTCAGTCCAAAACCTGCTAATCTTCTCCTTATTGTTCTTGAACGAACTGAAATATCAATTGTATTCATTTCACATGTAACAGCATCTGATGAAATTCTTCTATCTTTGAGGCATATCCTTTTTATCTTTCTATCGTCAGAAGCACTTGTGTGAATTTTTTTTCGGTCTGATCTTCCCTTATTTATCACTGATTTAGTTTCTTCATAATGTAAGCACAACTTTCGTATGCCAGATAAAGTGATCGATCCACCAGCCTGTCTTGCAATTTCAGCCTAAGAGAGACCATTTTCTCTCAATATTACAATTCTGCTTCTTTTTGTAGGTGTCCAATCAGTTCTTGTTGTTGATGACATTGTTTTAAATTATTTGCATTAAGAAAAAAAATAGAAGTAAAATATATATATATATATTCTATTTGGTTACACTAGTATTCACCCTTCTGCAAAATTCATTCCAGCAAAATACCACTTTTACAAATCAAAACATACTACAGTTTAGTTACTGGCATTTCATTGGTTCTCAGAACAGTCATTGTGATTGGCTAGGAAGTTTTTATACACCAGCATTCATGACTGATTGTGTTTGTATTTTAGATTAAAGTAAGTGTAACTTTTTTTGTAATACAGATATTTTAATTCTGTTTTTTTTTTTTTTTTTAAATTAAGTTCTACATTAAATATCCTTGAATTTGATATATAAACATTTATATTTAAGTGAAAATTAATATATTCTAAAAGCACACAAAGTTATAAAATATGAAATGGTCTACTATTTTTGAAACAGGGAAAAACTTTTTGTTTCTTTTATTAAAAGGGTTTGATTCAATGTATCCTGTTTCTGTCTATATATATAATAATGTGTTTTATTTTCTTGTTTTATCTTACATATCTATTACTTATTTTTTAGGGTTTATTCATTAGTGGTGCTATTGGTGATCGTTTAAATCTTAAATATGTCTTAGCTTTTGGAATGTGTTCATCATCATTAACTGTAAGCATTTTATCATTTGTGTTAACATTTTTCTTCTTTGTTTTACCACAAATCTGTTTAAATTTTATCTTAATTTATCTATTTTATAAAAAGTACTTTTTCATTTTTGGCAAACAGGGGTGAACTTAACTGGGGGAAAAACTCTGTCTACGAACTTTTGTGGACTGAGACCCAATCAAAATTATCCGTGATAAATTATCTAAGAATTTTCCTTCCACTAAACTAATAAATTTCACTTTTTATATCCATATACAAGTGCTAATATATTCACTTTCTTTCTCATATGATTAGTTTTTTTACTAATACTTATATAAGCCTTATTAGTGATGTTTTTAAATCTTATTTGATTGGCAATTCGTGTTTAAGATGATTTGGTACTACTTAGTTATCCTGTCAACCAAAAATCTATCGCCAAACTATAAGATTAAATGCCAATAATGGTTAATCGTAATTGTCACATTCACTTGACTTTAAGCAAGTTACACGTGTTTAAGTCATCAAGTGATTTTTATTTTAACGTTTTATTTGTATTTTTATTAATGTTATACTAATTTATTTGTTTTTTCATTATTTAAATAAAAATTATGTCAATTTGTATAATTTGGCGATTTATATAATTTGGCGAAATTGGCTGATGGGATAACTAAGTAGAACCGAAGATTTATTATAATATATTAGAATGTTTTAATTTTAATAGAAAATAAGATATAATAAATAGAAACCATGAAGCTTTAAATATAGGATTTCATTCTCAAAGTAATTTTAGAGTTAAAAAAAGTCCCACATTGCAAGCTGTTTTGCACAGATTAAAAATGCATTTAACATTAGAAATTCAAAACTTTACATTTGCATAATTCTTGTACATTGTTACATCATTAAATTTTGAATTCATTATATGATCTATCCATGTGTTGTTTCAGCATGAATTATTGTGCTAGAATACACTAATCAAATTTACCAACATGGTTTACATTAGAAATTTCACCTTTAATTAGTAATTACTCAGACAACAGATCAAATTTAAAAAATGGAGGTACATTATTATTTAAGTCTTACTAAGATCTATATTTGTTATGTAATTGATCACACAATTTCTGAGATCTTGCCCATTTCATTGTCAGATTCAAGGGGAAAAGAACACATAGGAATATAGAATTTACATCTACTATACATATAAAATACAAATGGGAATTTTGTTCTGGCTGCTTATAACTTCAGTTCTACTGGATGAATTTTGGTGAGACTTGCTCAGTTAATTAGATAATTTTTCAGAGGGAGTTTGAGTGTCTAATATGTTGTTCTACTTTTTTAAGTTTATAAGTATGCAAAAAGTTCTATAATGAGATGAACTGATTATGAAAATTGGCCTTTTTATAAAATTTTACTGAATGGATTTCAATGGAACCTGCAAAGTTTTAGTGTATAACATATTGTTCTAAGTGACTTAATTATAGAATTATGGGAGAAATATAATCAGGTAAACCTGATTTTGAAAGATTGGCCTTTGTATAAAGTTCCTCTGGACGTTTTTTGTTTGTAAATAAGATAATTTTTCTGGGATTGTTTTAGTTAATTGCATATCATTGTATCGATATTTACCAAATCCTGTCAACTAAGAGTTGGTCCTTAACAATCAAAATTTTGTCTGACATTTAAAAAACTAATAGCACAATGATATTTCAGCAACTCAGAAAGACATTTCAGATAAATGTCCATATTCCTTTTAAAACACATGGTAAAATTCACTGATATATATCATTTGATTTAAGGTTTGTTTTGAGAGACTGGCCAGCATAGCAGGTAAAACCTGCTAATAGAGATTCTAGAATTCTCATATAGACATTCAGAGTATTGAATTCATGTTTAGAATACATGCATAATAGATTCACATGAAGGCGTGAGTTTCAAAACTTGCCTTATTCAAAATTTTAAAAATCAAGTTTTCTCTATCGATCTATTTTATTGATGAACCTGCATCGAAAAAAACACTACAATCTGAAAAAAAAAAAAAAAAAAAAAAAAAGAGTTTTATCATGTATTTCTGGCATTGTAAAATCTTGGTTTACAATGAAAACACCAATGAACGCAGTCAAAGGTTTTTCAAGATTTCCCAAAATTTTATTTTCTGGATAAGGCGAGTTTTGAAACTCAAGTCCTTACATACAAAGAATATAAAATTCACACAGGAAGCTTCGCTTGCCTCCCACTTGTTGCACTTCAATTATTTTAAAATCTTTATTCATGATTTATATTTGTAAGTTTTGCTGAAAATATTTGATTCTGGGTTTAAATTTAGAGGTAATTGTGACTTATTTTTATTTATATTTATTTATTTATTGTATTAAATGCAGTTATTGTCTAATAGATAATATCAAGTTGAACTAAATATTTTCAGGTGTTTTTATTTGGTATGGTGAGTGAGTGGCTTCATTTATACAATAAAGCCTGGTATGTGATATTTTGGTCATTAACTGGACTTTTACAAAGTACTGGTTGGCCAACTGTTGTTGCTGTTATTGGTAACTGGTTTGGGAAATCCAGGTATGTTATCTTTCTTCCATTGCATTTATAACTTTATCCATTGTTGGGGTTTTCAGTAAAAATTACTTTAGTTGTAAAAAATTATACCAAATTCTTAAGTTATGCTTTTAAACTAATTGCTAGTATTTATATACAGGTCACGTTATTAAAATACCTTTTTCAGAGAATCACTTTAATAGCATAAATGTAACATTTTTTTGATAAAATTTTGAAAATTTGCTCTAAAATTTAGAAGTGTTACACTTTAGGGATGGCAGAGAGATTTTGAAGGTTTCTGTTATTTTATCTTATTTATATTTGTCTCACTAGGCAACAATTACTCATGCTATTAACTTTTTATAATGTATTGATTAAATATTTTATGTTTATTCTGAAATGCACTGTTGTATGTTGTTTTCAGACCTGCCAACTGCTACGAAAAAATTGTAGATGCTACGATTTGGACCTGTAAACTACGATGCTACGAAAATCGGTCTTAAACTACGATTTTTTGCAAAAAAAACACAAATGCATTTTTTTTGTTTCTAGTTGCGATTTTTATCCCACGCAGCATATTTTTCAGGAGTTCTGTTCCGAAATTTCCAAAATTTCAAAGTATTCATTTCCGAAAGTTTAAAAAAATTGGCCATTAGCCCAAAAATTCGGACATTAAAAAATGCTCATGGGGAAAAATAAAAAATCGGGGCTACAAAACGAACTTTTTAACATAAAACTCTCTTTATGTATATTAACCACAAGTGAATCGCGTTTCTGTAAATATTTATAGTACAGTAATATTTATAGTACATTGCCTTCCTATTCCCTTCCTATAGTACATCCCTTTCTATATTCCCTTCCTATAGTACATTCCCTTACAACAGGGGTGCCATTTTAAGAATCTCTGGAGGGAGTGGTGTGTTCTTTGAGGGGCAAGGTTTGAAATAGTGTGCAAAATCGCACGATTTGCGCACCGAAAAGGAAAGTCCTGCATAATGAAAAATGTTGTGCAGTATTTCCCCCCTGTAAATTCTTCCAGAGACCTATGATTCTTCTGCAAGAATATTTTGAAATTTCTTGGAAGTTCGCATTTTTTTTTCTTGCAGAATAAAGGAATTTCCCCAATTGGGAAAACTTTGGGAATATCCTGAAACGATCGCGGGAAAAAAATCGCTAAATTCATCAAAATTTACTGCACTAGGATAAGAAATTGGAACCAGGCTCCTTTTACAATTGTCAAAAAACGCTGTGAAATGAGAAGAAATTCTAAAAATCGCAAGAAAAAATTTCTGAGGGAAAAAAATTACAATATTGAGTTGAAAGACTGAAACCTTACTCCTTTTACGAATATCAAAAGATGGCTGCGAAACATGAAAAACCTACCAACCAACCTCCAGATTAATTTTAATTTTGTGTGCTACGATTTCTCATTTTCAAAGGTTGGCAGGTCTGTTTTGATGCATCTGATTAAATAAAAATATTACAATAAATTACTTGGTCTATTACTGCATACGTTTGTCATTAGTCTTCAGAATCATTTTTCACTGAGAACAAGTGGACAAAAAATTTGTGATAGAAGTTTTTTTACAAATTAATTTGATAAATTAATACTTATCATTGATTGATTGTCATAAAAACTGTTTTAACCTATAAATCTTCATCCTATCAGCGTAAGGCATTTATTTTTCTAATTTTAGAGCACTGTAGGGCATGAAACTGTAGGGCATGAAATTTGGGATGTATTGGCTGGATTCATGCTCATATTTTTGAAATTTTGCTTGAAAAATTCCGTTAATTTTATAGACTTTGCTTTTTTCACTGAGCTCCATATATAACAGGAGTTCTTAATTGACAGTCAGAAGCTTGCAAGGAAAAGGTAAAAAATAGTATGCGTTATCAATGTTAGATATTAGTGCTCTCATTTTACTATTACCCTGATTTATGCTTCTCTAAATAAGTTATGCTTATCAAATTAATAAATGATTCTATAACCATGTAAGGGAATGTGATAAACAGCATTTTTTGCCATGAATGCGAACTAAAATTATCATCTCTGTATCTTTCCACGCTGGCTGCTGGAAATGATGTTGGGAAATAGGAAGGCAGATCTCCTGTTATATATCGAGCTCAGTGGCTTTTTTAGAACATGGATCAAGTGGGAAAAGCAAAGCAGTGACTATGGAATTAGGACTAGAAAAACTGAATGACACCCAATTAATAAAAACATTTTTTAAAATTAAACCATAAACATAGAGCTTATTATTATTATTTTACAATAAACATTTAACATTGTTATTTTGCATTATTAACTTTAATTCTTTCAGTTTTGTTTCATCATATATTAATACTTATGATTAATTGAAACGGTATTTTAGAATAATTATAAAGTTTAATTTTTTCTCTCCCATTTGTACCTCCCTTCATTCAGAAATGTGCTTTAAAAACTTATTTTCTTATAAAAAATTTAATTTCAAGCCCTGCACCTCACAAGAAGTGTGAGATTTGAATCTTAGTTCAATCTTAGACATTTTTAATATATCAGAATCTACTTGAAGCCTCTTACTCTGTCCTCTGTGTAGCTCTCATGTACAAAAGACCAATCATAGTCTCCCAAAATAGTCATCTCAATCAAAATCCCTACCGCTTTAAATTCTGTTGAGGTGTTTATGTTATGTTCTTGTAAAATTTTAATTTCTCTATCAGTAGTACAAATGACGGTGTATTGAAAATATTTTGTTTTGTTTCTTTATAGTCGAGGCTTTATAATGGGTGTTTGGGGAAGTTGTCCTTCTGTTGGAAATATAATTGGAGCTTATGCTGTGTCTCATGTATTAAATTATGGTTATCAGGTAACAGTAAACCCTAACATAATATTATAGTTCATGTCAGTGTATAATTTTGTGTGTTGAGAGTTTGAGGCTGTTTTTTTCAATTTTAGTATTCTTTCCTGGTGACTTCAAGTGTTACTTTTGCAGCTGGAATTGTGATTCTCTTTAGTTTAATTTCCTCTCCTCGTGATGTTGGTAAGACTAAATTTTAAAAGTTGAAATAAATGTGGAGTTTTTAAAACTTACAAATATGTGTATGTATATAATTTTTTATGCTGCTGTAAATAAATATACTCAAAATTTAAAGAAGTCAGTAGTCAATGCTGATTATATTATTTCTCCAATTAAAAGTTCAGCTGCAATTTACTTATACTGTTTTATGTAATGATTTATGTCACTGTATTACACTTTTTATCAGGACTATTTTAGGATATGTATATATATTTATTTATAATTTTTTTTCAATAATATGTTTCTAAAATATGTTGTATTGTGATTTTAAATCAAAATTAGCATTTTACTAACAACTGTTGTGTTAATAATCAGATTTTCGAAAGTTGTGTTGAATTCATTAAGTTTTCTGAGTAATTTGGTTGTTACATTTTCTTGGTATTTAAAAATAAGTTTTCTTATTTATTTTTATTAATTTTGCTTTGCTGCAAGAAGATTTTTCACATTAACTTTCCAAAAACGTTCTCTAATTTTTTTCTTTTTAGAAAATTTTTGTGATTTTTTTGAATAAGTTTAAATGTTACGTGTGCGATTTCCTTGCAGTGTGCAAAATAAAAACGATCTCTTTATATATAAATATGTCTATACATATAGTTTAAAGGTACCAGGTTTGACAACTTCAACCTAATAGCAGAACTTCATGCTTTGATTCAACTTGAAGTGAATGTTGCTTATTGTATGAATGAAAAATTCAAAATTTTAACACAAGTACTTTAGTTTTTGCTTTATTAAAAGAAACATTATCTCATTCTAAAAATGTCTTATCTGCATCAAATATGAAAGATCAGTAGAAGATAACTATGAGACAAAAGGAGTCTCTTATATCTCATAATACTGATCCGTTATTAAACTAAGCTTAGTTTGCTTGCAGCATGAAGTTTTATTTAGAAAATTCCCAACATTCATCTGTTGTTACAAGGCAGCTAAGTAAAATAAAGTATCTGCTACTTTTTTTTTCTCTCTCCATTATTAACATTGCAAATTTCTGTTCAACAAACTAAGGGACTCTATTCCGTTTAAGCTATGCTCACAAACTGCTGTTCAGACCTTGCAGTCTCTAAAAACATGCTAATTTACTCTGTTTTAATAAGATGCAAAAACAAGGGCTGCAAATGTAGAAACTCAGTAGTCATTTAAAAAAAAAAAAAAGATTTAAAATAATAATAAAACTTTTTTACATTAGATTTTTTTTTCTTACCTGATTTTTATTATTTTTTCACTGCATTAAGAAATTGTATGTTTATCAAAAATTGCAAGTTTGCAAAATGATTAAACCTCAAATTAGATATATAAAGAAGAATTAAAATTGGGTAATTAATTAATGAAATTATAATTAGAAATTACAGTAATATTAAACTTCAATGAAGTAATTTTATTAGTTAATAACATACATAACGAAACAAAGAAATAGCATGGTTACTCTTTTTTCCCTTATATTTTGTAAAAGTATTGTAGTAGTGTAAATCCAAACTTACAAATCTATATGCTAACAAAAAAAAAAAAAAAAAAAAAAAAAAAAAAAAATTTAAATTATCTCTTAATTCATATGTACATGCAAAGTAAATATAATCATATGAACGACCACTCATTTCTTCAATCCACATTAACCTTTCAAGACATTAAATTTCTGCATTATATTCCCACTCCATTGCACAATTATTGGCATTTAATTTTCTGAATTTAAAAGAAAAGGGCTGTTTTTTTATTAACCATAGCAATAAAAACTTCCCTTTATGTACTGTTATCCACATATGATTATGAAATCGTGCTCTATATATCAGTAAAAATACTTCAATCTTTGAAAAAGCACAATTTGCTTTAAGTATGATGTAATTTTCTCCATTAAACGCTTTTTGCTTTTAATAATTTATTTTAAATTTTCTTTCATTTTCAATATCTGCATTTAAATATATTTAGTTCAAATTACACTGTTAGGAAGTATTAGTCAGGCTTTTTAAATTTGTCAATGGTAATTAAGAAATTGCTATTTGAAAAGTACAAATTAATTCTTTATTTGAACAACCGAATTTGAATTAGATAAAATAGTCAAATTAAAAAAATAATTGAACACCGCACACCTCAATCTAGTCAAGTATGTGCTTCCAAAAGATGATTAAATTGCTATGTATAGTTTTTGATCCTATAAAATTAATATACTGAACTTTGTTAGCTGGTTTCAACATTGAATAGCACTTAAAATAATTCTTAGCATTAAAAACCATTTGCTTCAGTATGTTTATCATACATTTCTTTATAAAACTACATTTTCCTTTTTCTTTTCATATGCAATAGTTTTTACAACATAAGTTTTAAGCTGCAATAATTTGTGTGTGTGTGTGTGTTTTCAAATACTTAAAAAAGCTTTTAACCTCTCCTTTGCTGTTTTGAAATTAATTCTTGTTGTGTTTGGAAATCTATTTTTAAATATTTAATATTTTATTATTTTACTTTTCATGCAAACAAGTTGCAAGCATTAGGGCAAGGTTTTAAAAATCACAATCGTCAAGTCACAATGGCTACTAAAGTATCTGAGAGAAAGGCCAAAAATTTTAATATAGTTATTAATATTATAAGGAAAAAAATTCAAGACATGAAAGGATTATTTCCATATTTAACTTCATTTATCGAGAATTAGTTTAAAAAACAAAGAATTTTACTGAAAACCTTTTGCTAAAATATGATCAAATTATTTTAACAAGATTAAATATTTCTTACAAGTATTATTAATTTCTTGATACAAAAATATCTTCTCTTCCACGCTTCTTGCCTCTTTCTGCAGCTTCATGTGAAAGAGGTTTTTTTCACCTGAATTTGATACAAAATAATTTAAGAAAATTAGTAGAAGTTGACAACTTACAAAGTTTATTAATGATTAATGTTGTTGAAACTGATTTTTTTTTAAATGTTAACCCCGACAAATTTGTTTGACATTGATATTTAACTAATTGTGTTAACCATTATCTTAGCCATAAATATAATAGATAAAACATAAGTACTTTCTTTTTATCCACTTAGGCTTATCTTTTTATTAATATTTTTACAATTTCATTACACTGTTTTTTTTGGCTTCTTAGTTTTCTAGTGTGGCTCCTAAAACTTCAACAGATTTTTCAATCTATGTATTAAAAAATAGATATGTACATTTTATGTAACAAATTTCTGCATTTTTTTAAAGTGATGTTTTTTTTTTTATGTGTTATTGACTGAAAAATAATGTGTCAGAGGTTATATTGGCTTTACTCTGAAATTTAAAATAGAATCTTAATGCATGAATTGTCTTAAATTACTTATATATATTATTTATTTCCCTTTTTTTTTTAATGGATTGTTTTTAAGATACTATTACAAAAATTAAGTAATAATAATATATATAATGTTTGAAATCCTGAGATTTTCTCTTCTTCCAAATATAATAATGAAGAACGTAGCAAGAATTTGTCAGTTATAATAAAAGATTTATATCAACAAAATTTCCTTTAAAAATCAGAGAAATGACAATTCTGACTATAAGTAAAACATAACAAAAATATATTTCCTGCTTCTTTTTGGCATCTTAGTGGCGTGGGGGAGGTTAAAACTGTGACTTTAAAAAAAAAAACAATTTTAACATTTAGAAATTTTTTAAAAATATTTTAATAATGTTTAATACAAGTTCCAATGTTCTTTTAATTAGATGATTCATAAAATTAACTCAAACATTTACAGGAAAGTGCCTAGAAAATGAAATATGCTTGCGCAATGAGCTAGATTTTTATTGAAGGTATAACTTGTAAATATTCCTTAGATCTTCCTGATCCTGATGACCACGAGAGTTTAATTGGATCTGATGAAGAACCTCTGCTAAAACCTGATACAAACAGAAGCTGTGAAACCTCTATCTCAGATAGACCAGATGCAATTGGATTGTGTCATGCATGTTGTCTGCCTGGTGTTGTTGCTGTATGTACATTTTAAACTACTGTTAAGATAATAATATCAAAAGCTGTAAAATGTTTGGTTTCTAATTATTTGTAATGATACATTTTTACAGTAGTTATTCCTGCCAATAATTACATTTCATTCATGAAGACTTATTGAACACTGAAATTGCAAAATATTAAAATCTAGAATAGTTGTATCATATATTCACCACACTCTTGAATATTTCAAAAAGAAATTTTATGCTGTTTGGCAGAAAATGCATGGGTCATTTAAATTGACATGTCCAGACCTGCCAACCTTTGAAAATGAGAAATCGTAGCACACAAAATTAAAATTAACATGTTGAGTGCCACGTCAGTTACCGGTGACCAACACTGAACTTTTCGTTTAGGCTACGTCAGTCACCAGTGACTGACACTTATAGATTGTGTAACGGGAATCTTATTTCGTGGCACAAACGGAAAGACAGACAAAATAGACTTGGCATTCAACGTGTGAATCTGGAGGTTGGTGGTGGATTTTTCGTGTTTCGCAGACATCGTTTGACATTCGTAAAAGGAATAATGTTTCAGTCTTTCAACTCAATATAGTAAATTTTTTCCTCTGAAAATTTTTATACGATTTTTAGTTTCTTCTTGTTTCGCAGCGTTTTCTTTTTTTTTTTTACAATTGTAAAAGGAGCCTGGTTCCAATTTTTTTAGCCCAGTGCAGTAAATTGACGAAATTCGTGAATTTTTTTTTCCGCGATCATTTCAGGATATTCACAATTCCCCCCCCCCCCCCCCCCCCCCCCCCCAGCCTCAATCGTAATTCACATTTTCCTATCACAATTCTTTGTTGAAATCTGCACTTTTTACCATGAACTTTTGATGAAATTCACATTTTTTAGAGCAATCCTTTTACGAATTTTGTGTTTTTTTACCACGACCCTTTGACAAAATTAGTGTGTTCTTTCTGCGGTCTTTCAGTGAAATTTGTGTTTTCTTACTGATCTTTCGATGAAGTTTTCATTTTCTTACTGATCTCTTGACGAAATTAGTTTTCTTTCTGCGATATTTTGACAAAATTCACCTTTTTACCACGATCCTCTGACAAAATTTATTTTCTTCTGCGACCAATTGACGAAATTGATTTTTTTACACGGTCATTTGTCGAAATTCGCGATAGTTTATCACAACCGATCGACAAAATTTTCGATATCTTTTCACGACCAATTAACAAAATTCACTACTCATTTCCACAACCTTTTAACGAAATTTGCAATATTTTTCCCTCGATAAGTTGTAATTTTTCAATAATGTTTTGAAGAAATGCGCAATTTCTTTCTGAACTCTTAACGAAATTAGCGATTTTATTCAGCGACCTATTGAACATAATCACTATTTGTTTCTGAGATCTTTGACAAAATACCCGATATTTTTACACGATCGTTTGAAGTAATTCTCAATTTTTTCCGCGATTGATTCATGGATTAATTTGGGGAAATTCTATAAAAGAAAAGAAATTCGCGGAATTTCAAAATTACTCGCAGAAGAATCATAGGTCTGTGAAAGAATTTGCAGGGGGAAATACGGCGCAGCAGTTTTCATTATGCAGGACTTTCCTTTTCCGCGTGCAAATCGTGCTATTCTGCACACTATTACAAACTTTGCCCCTCAAAGAACCCACCCCCCCCCACCCCCCCTGCAGAAATTCTTAAAATGGCACCCCTGTTTCTAAAGAAGGGAATTCCTGTACATATATTTACAGAAACACGCTTCAATTGTGGTTAATACACATAAAGAGGGTTTTATGTTAAGAAGTTCGTTTTGCAGCACAGATTTTTTTTCCCATGAGCATTTTTTTATGTCCGAATTTTCGGACTAATGACCAATTTTTTTAAACTTTCGGAAATGAATAATATGAAATTTTGGAAATTTCGGAACAAAACCACACCTGAAAAATATGCTGCGCTGGATAAAAATCACAACTAGAAACAAAAAATGTGTTTGTGTTTTTTGCAAAAAATCGTAGTTTAAGACTGATTTCCGTAGCATCATAGTTTATAGGTCCAAATCGTAGCAACTACGATTTTTTCGTAGCAGTTGGCAGGTCTGCATGTCTGATTTTTAATGGATAAAAGATAAAAAAAGTGGATGATAGGTGATTTGAATAATAAATAATGATTAATGAATTCCAAAGCTACTTTTTTCTCCCATTCAGTTGTGAAGTAAAACTGTGAATTCAGACATACACGAAGGAAGCCAGTTTTTGTTAGAATAGTCTTTAGTCGAAATATACTACTTTCAAAGTTTATAAACATAAGCTCTTACACATTTTGCAAGAAACAAACATAATTACTATAATAGGCAGGTTTACCATACATTAATTCCTATAGAAATTCTACTAGGATTGAAGAAATTATTATAGACAGATTTTACTGTGCATAAAAGTATCAATTAGGTTGTAAAGAAAAGTATCAACAAAGAAAGCTCATCATATTTTATCAAGTGTGTAATTATTGAATTTTTTATTGTTTATTCTTGCCAGTCATTTTAAAATAATAATTATAAAATTAATTCTATTATATATTCATTTTCTTTCATAACTATTTTTATTTTTCTAGTATTCATTAGCCTATGCCTGTTTGAAATTTGTAAACTATTCATTTTTCTTCTGGCTGCCATATTACTTACAAAATAATTATGGTTGGAAGGAATCCCTTGCTGATAAATTATCAGTTTGGTATGATGTAGGTGGAATTATAGGTAATTACACTTTTATTATATTTTTGTGCTTTATTCTAAATACATATATTACACTATTATTGCTAATATACTTATAAGACAATCTCTTTATAATTTTTTTCTTGAAATTTCAAAATCCTTTCAATTATTAGATTAGAACTTGTCTAAAATCCTCTTTCTAAAGGTCCTTTCTTTTTTGCCTAGTATTTGTGTTAGGGGTTTACATATATAACGTTATCAACAATTTGGTAATTTCAGACCCACTCCCCCAATAATAATATCGTTATCAATGTCTGTTTTGTTTTTCTACCATTTTTTTCTGTCTTTTTATATGTGTGCAATGCAGGGGTGCCGTTTGAGGGGGCCCCCAAGGAATTTGATTTTTCAGAAAATTTTTCAACAATCAATTGTCAGAGTCAAACAAAAATTAAAAAATTGCTCAAACACTAAAATAATTTATCAGATTTGATTACAATAAAAACATATGCATTAAATAAATGCTTTAAGCATAGAAATTAATAATTATAAAAACAAAAAAAAAAAAAATTCCCATTCGAACTTTCTTAAGGTGAGACATATAGTGTACTTTGACTAACTTTAAAAATACATGAGAGACATTTTCTTTTATCAGTTGCTTCTCAGCTGTGTGCAACTTGATCCTAGGAAAACTAGTCCCCTCATGGCTAGAAATTCAGGCATAGAGCTTTTTAGATTTTTTTTTTTTTTTTTTTTTTTTTTGTGGGGGAGGGGGGATGAAGGGGTGAATATAATTCAAGTTCTTAATTTATTGACTTTTTTACTTTTTTGAATTATTAGTGTCACGTTTTATTTACTGCAATCATTGCAATTGTTGTCATATTAAAATTAGTTTATCAACATGACCTACTTTGTTTTTATCCTCTCCAAGACAATGGCAAAATACATGAAAATGCCATTGCTTCTCGCTACTGGCATGCCGATATTTCATAATACGTGAGATCGTAGCGATCCGGAACTATGATTACTCTTGGACGTAATATAACCTGTGTGGTTTATATACTTAACAGTCTTTTTAAACATGCAGAAAAGCCCAGTGGAGGTAAAAGGCTGGTAAATAGGACGTATAGGAAGTGAAATATTTAAATGAGCATATATGAAAAATGATCTCTCAACTAGGATAATAAAACAAAATGCATAATAGTAAAATTAACGAAGAACGTTTATTTTACTTCGATGACACAAGATGATGATACAGCAAGTAATCAATATGAAGATTAACACAGCAGTCGCTCTTGTACATATAAAGACACGCCATAACAATGGCGGTTTGCAGAAGGCTTGAAGACATATTTTTTAGACATTACTTTAAGATTTACATCTATTTAAAAATAAACTCATAGTTAAAATAAAATAACAAGTATGTTAATTAATACTTCCAGAATTTTGGACCAGCCAACATTCAGTGTCTAGAAAAGTTACTTCCATTTAAAGGAAGATAAAAATGCAAACTAACGATGTCCGGATCATTTATTTATATGAAATGGCTAGGATTGAAATCGACGTTTCGGAGCAGAGACCACGAAACGGGCCAATCACAGAACGGCATCGAATCGATGCAAAAGCTAGATTCGATGATAGATTCGATAATAGATACGATATTGTCAGTCGCCATCTGGCGGGAAAAATATCGTTACGGAAATACGTAATCACTTTGAAACGTGGTTTTGCCGATGTAGGTTGCAAAGAAAATGGAGTCTGTGAACGGAAAAAGATAGAGATAGCTATTGACGTTACAGGACTAATACATTATGTAAAACTGATAGATAAAGTCCGGAAATGAAGTAAAAAGGTAAGTTAAGTTTTGGAAACATTTATTACTGATATTATGAGATATTATAATGAAATAATAAATAAAAAATAAAATGTGAATTTGTAAATAGAAAAAAGATGATTGTGGTATGAAATTATGATAAATAGAAAATAGGAGGCGATGAGAAAACCAGTGTTTGGTATCTCTATCAAATGTCCCCCCCCCTCTCATTGCCTCTATAAATAAAGAGATAACTATAAAAAGAGTTAACTCAGAGAGCAAAGGATTAAAAAATCCATAGATATCGCCATTCAACCCAACTCACCAAAACTATTTAACAAACAAAAAAAATTTTTAACTTTTAAAAAGGTGAAAATTTGAAAGGTGAGAAATTTTAAATTTGAAAAGTTAAGATTGCTTCAAAATGAAAACTAGAAATACATCTAGTTCATTTCTGAACCCAAAACGTGAAACAACTCCAATAATTAAAAAGTTGAAAAACTTGAACTTCAAAAAGTAGAAGTCAAAAAACTTTAAACGAAGTTTTTAAATATACTTCGAACATGAACTAACAATTTAACAATTTTAACAAATGACTAGAAAAAAAAATTTAAATGATGAAAGTTCATAAAAGAACAAGTTAAATTAAATTTTAAAGTTTAAGTGAAAATGTATGGAGAATTTGCTAAACGAGAAAAATCAATTAACTCTTCAAAACAATTTGTTGGCTAATAACAGATCTTCTTTGCCTAAAGACAGAGGTATACGTATCTTAGACTGAAGATTAACAGGAGCCTAACAAAGAAGTTAACTTTAAAAAAAAGGTGCAAAATTCTCATACAATTTAAATTACAAAAATGAAAATGATGATGACGTACCACTTCAAAAATATAACAGTTTCCAATTTGGAAACGTTATCACCAGCTCTCCAAGATGTCTTGATCACAATAGTTACAATTGAAAAATATTTTTATTACAATTTTAAACAATTCATATAGATAAAATTTTAAGCAATTATGAGAACTTGAGATCCAGGCATCTAGGCTCAAGCAACAAAAACGACGGCTCTTTCAACAAACTAACGTACAAATCCATTGAGAATGAATTAAGGGCACATTTATACCACTTTTAGTCTCTCGCTAGCAGGGATCATACATACACATAGATTAGGTGTCGCTCTAGATGCCTAGAATAGATAAACACAAATTAATGATATGCATAAGAAAATTCATTGTATAAGCACAGATACAAACAGTTTAAAATAAGATTTCTTTAAATATTTAAAAGCTGTTTTATAAGAAAGAAACCCTTTTACTAAGATATATTTATAGTTGATTTTAAGTTTTAAAAAAACTCGAACCAATTAAACTTAGACAATGGTCAAGATAGCTGGTAACACATGAAAAAGAATATATACTGGCAAATGAACAGGAATCAAAATAGCAATTGTTTACACTTATCCTTTAAACTGAATTTAACAACATTTAGGTACAGTGTAACAACAAAAAGCTTAAAAGGATTCAACAAAATTCACCAGCATAAACATGGGTACGATGTATGAAAAATTTATATATGATATATGAAAAATTTATATATGGAAATGAGATGAACTATATGAAAATCTAATAAGTACTTTACATCATGAACAGAAGCTTTATAAAACTCAAGATCTCATTTTTGGATAATGGCTTGGTAAAAATGTCCGCCAGGTTTGATCTGCTACGCACGTGACTGAGCAAAAATTCCCCCCTATTAAACAAATCCCGAATAAAAAACAGCTTAACGTCAATATGCTTGGAATTGTAATTTTCCACAGGAGATTTAACAAAATCTATTGCTGCTTGATTATCTGCTTTCATCTCAGCTGTCCTCCCCAGTACAGGTACGATCCCCTCCTGTGCACACTCGCGACGTATCCGGTCAAACCAGACCAGGTTCTTGACGGCCTCAGTCATTGCGACGAATTCAGACTCCATGGTCGATAACGAGACGCACTTTTCTTTAAAAGTGCGCCAATCGACGGGAGCTTCGTCAAGCATGACTATTTGACCGCCAACCGAGGTCTGATCGTCGCGGTTAGCCACAAAGTCGGCATCAGTAAAAATCGTGAGATCGTTAGACCTGCACAAGAGTTTCAGCTTAAAATGCATAGTAGACTTTAAATATCCTAGCAATCGTAGCAACCCATCCCAATGGACTATACCTGGGTTCGCCTGAAACTGGCTCAGTAAGTTCACGGCATAGCAAATATCGGGTCGAGTACGGTTCGCAACAAAAGAGAGACAACCCAATAAATTACGGTAAGGAAAACGGGACATTTCCTGAATGTCATGATCGGAAACTGGACAACTGGATCTTGAGAAAATAATACCTTTACTTATAGGCAATGATGAGACTGGAATTTTAAAAGAACTAAATCTATTACATACATCTTGAATGTAGTTTTGCTGGTGCATGATAACTCCTGATTGAGTATCTTCAAATTCAACACCTAATAGCTTTCTAGTTCTACCCAGTTCCTTTATGTCAAATCTTGCTTTTAATTTCTTTAAGATGTTATCTATAAGCTTTTGAGTTTTTCCAAAGATCACTATGTCGTCCACATACAATAGTAATAATATATTAGAATTAAAAATATAAACACAATTACATGTTGAAAATTTCTTAAAACCAATCTGTAGTAGAGCTTTATGAATTTCCATGAACCACTCTCTCCCACTTTGATGTAAACCATACAAAGCACGATCTAGTTTGCAATATAAATGCTCTTTTCCAGGTTCTGAGAATCCGGGAGGTTGGTTCATATACACGTCCTCACTCAGTGGTGCATACAGGTAGGCGCAGGTCACGTCACACTGAGTGTGTGACCACCCGCTACACGAAACAAGAAGGGAGAAAAAGAATCGGATAACGCCAAAGTTCACAACAGGGCTAAAAGTCTCTTCGTAGGACTCTCCCTTTATTTGTTTGAACCCTTGGGCAACAAGTCTAGCCTTGTGCCTGGCGATCCGTCCAAATTCATCCCGTTTCGTCATATAAACCCACCGGCAACCTACTGGAGTGACATGTACCGGTAATTCTTCCAAATGCCAAACTCCACGGTCTCTCATAACCTTCATTTCGAGCTTCATTGCTTCCCACCAGATCGAGCTCTGTTCTGATCTGCATGCCTGCTTAAATGTTCTGGGAGTTTCACTATTGTTAGCTAGTCATGCGGATATATGTGAAAAACTTGACTCGCTAGAATTGTCATCTTCACTATCAGAAGGAGAGGATTCTTCAGGAATGGGGACTACACCAGAATAAGAATTGGACTGTGTAAAATCAAAGATTTCAGGCTTAAATAGAATATTGTTTTCTTCACAGTATTTCTTTACTTCGTTTAAAGAACGTAACCTGTCGTTTTTACCCAATTCATAGTAATAGATATCTATACAATCTTTTTTTCTATGCATGACAGGTTTTCTAAGCCAACAAACATCTTTAAGAATAGTTGGCTGAATAGTGTCACTGGACCCCGAATCCTTGTCCTCCCCCCTCCCAAGCGGGTAATCTTGAGAACTGCCGGAAGGACCTGGGATAGCCTCAGGTTCATCTTCAACATCTCGATTAACCTCAGCTTTGGGAGGGAAGAGGGCATAATCATCGGTGCCCAGTACAGCTACACTGCGTCTTACCCCAGTCGTACATTCATTAAAATACACATTTGAAGATTCAACAATATCATCTGTTTCTGGTATCCAAATTCTATAACCCCGTGTACGAAATGCGTACCCTACCAAAAATCCCTTTCTGGCACGTGCTTCCAGTTTCCACGACCTTTGCTTTGGAATTTTAACATATGCTTCCGTACCAAACGGCTTTAAATGCCGGACAGATGACTTTCTATTACCATAAAGTTCGAAAGGCGTTTTCCCCAGAAGTTTTGGACAGATTCTATTCCAGCTGTATACAAAGTATTTTAAGGCCTCTGGCCAGAATTTTGGGTCTAAATTACTGCCAATTAGTAATGTTCTAATCCCGTCTGCTACCGTAGCCATGAAACGTTCCGCAACGCCATTTTGCTGTGGCATGTACGAATTCGTGAACTCGTGGCGAATACCCTTTTCATCAAAAAAACGTGTAAAAGAAATGTTGTCAAACTCCCCACCGTTATCAGTCCGAAAGCTCTTGACTTTCCTATTTAGGTATGTTTCTGCCCGTATAATATGCTTTCTAACGACATCAAACGTGTCGGATTTCAATTTTAACGGGTAAACTGACACACGGCGGGAAAAGTCATCAATAATCGACAAAAAGTAACGTTCGCCACCTCTTCCTTCAATACGGCATGGACCCCACAAATCTGCATACAGAAGCTCAAGTGGATGATTAGAGCGGATATTCTTGTTAAATTTATGTGAAATATTCTTTAGCTTGCCAAATTTACATGATTCGCAAAATAAATTGGTCTCTTTTAGTCCTGGTAAGCCACGTACGCCTTGCTTACGGCTTGTATGTGCAATTAAAGAAGGACTTATGTGACCATATTTGCGGTGCCAATGTAACATTTTCTCGTCCTGTTTAACGGCAGAAGTTTCAAATTTAACAGATTTATGAACAGAGATTGGAATTTTTGGATACAGCCTATAAATTCGATCTTTTAAATATGCGCTAAACAAGTACTCGGCCCCCCGACGGACTTTCACCTCACCATTATGACCCTGAAAGGTCAAACCATTTAAATCTAACTGAGGACCAGAAATAAGGTTTCTACGTAACTGATCAGAATACATTACGTTACATAAGGTAAAAACCCTTTGACCAAAACGAAGTTTAACTTCCCCTTTACCCTTTATGGGAAATAGTACATTTTTGACAGCAACTGACATTTCATCATTTAGTTCCTGAAAATTAGAAAACAAATTTTTATTATTACAGAAATGATGGCTCGCTCCCGTGTCTAAAATCCAGTCACAATCATTTACAACATTACTCAAACTAGAATGTGAGATAAAAAGATTTGACTTACATGTACTTTTTGATAACTTCGAGCGAGAGCCACCACCTCTGTCATTAGAAACATATGGAGAAGAACGTCTAGTATGCTTGTGCCTGGGATTCTTGCTTCGTTCTCTGGAACCTCTAAGACCTCTAGGAGATGAGTCGTAGGAACTAGTAATGGAGTTCGAGTCATCATCCGGCGGGCTAGAATATGAAGTATCACTGCGGTACCTCTCGGGAGACTGTTTGAAGTAGCGATTACGGGAACTGGATCGGCTTGAGGAGTGACCACGTCGAGAATATGAAGAGGGAGAAACATCTCTGTGACGAAACTGGTTATTTGGAGACTTTGAAAAGCAATTGGTCTGTAAATGACCCAATTTGCCACATTTCCAACATCTTTTTCTCTGATATTTTCGAAAATGAGATTTTCCATTAAACGATTTCTGCAATTTTACTGTATTGGAGATGTTCACTTGTTTAGCATTATCTCGATCACGCAACTTTTGTCTGGTCTCCTCAGCCACCAGTTCATCGACCACCAAATCAAATTTAAATATATCTGCAGGTTTAGCCAATATCTGTTGTACTAAAGTGTCGTAATTTGACGGTAGAAAACACAGGAATTGGTAACTTAAGTAACATTCAGCAAAATTTTTATCTATAGACTTAATTTCTTGGTAAATTTTCTTCAGCCTTGTTGCAAAAAGATTTATAGATTCACCATATCTTATCCTTTCTTCCATAAGCTCATTAAACAAGGACATATGATGAGTACGTGAATCTGGATGAAAATTTTTGTGCAATTTATCCCAAGCTGCAACTGGTTCTTGACAATCATCAATTAATTGCTTAAATTCTGGCTCTACATTAAGAAAAATCAAGGAAAGAGCCTTGTTTGCACGGGAGGTAAATTGACTGACCATATCGGCAGTAACACTCGTACTAACTTCAGGTACCATCTGTTTTAAACTTAGTATATCCCACAGGCCTTTTTCTAACAACAAATATTTCATATCGCTACACCATGTAGCATAATTCCTTGAACTAAGTTTATCTATTATATTTGTGGCCATCATGGGAAAAAAAAAAATTTTAAACACAGCCAAAAAAATTTAAGTACCAGAAGTGCTACCGCCCCCCCGAGCTTTTCGTCCGTTATCTTCACCTGTGCCTTTAACTTCTAAAAAAATTTTAAAGTTGAAGAAAAGTAATCTATCTAAACGAAAAATTCATCATCAATCAGCAAAGTAAACCAGTCTATTGTAGAAAAATCATCAAATTCGGAATAAAGTTCGTTAATATATGCAAAAATCCTATAACTAAAGAGAGTTCGTTGAAATATGCAAGAATCCTGTAACTAATATAAGTTCGTTAAAAAAAAAAATCAATAAACAGCATTCAAAGTAAAAATTTGATTTGACAACTCAGGAAAAGTTCAGGTTTATTGCAAATAATATTTCATTTTATCTTAAGAGATCGATTAGCTCATACACTTCCTAGGTTATGTCCGCCCATAACCCATATTCTTGGACGTAATATAACCTGTGTGGTTTATATACGTAACAGTCTATTTAAACATGCAGAAAAGCCCAGTGGAGGTAAAAGGCTGGTAAATAGGACGTATAGGAAGTGAAATATTTAAATGAGCATATATGAAAAATGATCTCTTAACTAGGATAATAAAACAAAATGCATAATAGTAAAGTTAACGAAGAACGTTTATTTTACTTCGATGACACAAAATGATGATACAGCAAGTAATCAATATGAAGATTAACACAGCAGTCGCTCTTGTACATATAAAGACACGCCATAACAATGGCGGTTTGCAGAAGACTTGAAGACATATTTTTTAGACATTACTTTAAGATTTACATCTATTTAAAAATAAACTCATAGTTAAAATAAAATAACAAGTATGTTAATTAATACTTCCAGAATGTTGGACCAGCCAACATTCAGTGTCTAGAAAAGTTACTTCCATTTAAAGGAAGATAAAAATGCAAACTAACGATGTCCGGATCATTTATTTATATGAAATGGCTAGGATTGAAATCGACGTTTCGGAGCAGAGACCACGAAATGGGCCAATCACAGAACGGCATCGAATCGATGCAAAAGCTAGATTCGATGATAGATTCGATAATAGATACGATATTGTCAGTCGCCATCTGGCGGGAAAAATATCGTTACGGAAATACGTAATCACTTTGAAACATGGTTTTGCCGATGTAGGTTGCAAAGAAAATGGAGTCTGTGAACGGAAAAAGATAGAGATAGCTATTGACGTTACAGGACTAATACATTATGTAAAACTGATAGATAAAGTCCGGAAATGAAGTAAAAAGGTAAGTTAAGTTTTGGAAACATTTATTACTGATATTATGAGATATTATAATGAAGTAATAAATAAAAAATAAAATATGAATTTGTAAATAAAAAAAAGATGATTGTGGTATGAAATTATGATAAATAGGAAATAGGAGGCGATGAGAAAACCAGTGTTTGGTATCTCTATCAATTACAATATCACCAGTGATTCACTATTCATGGCTGTCATTCGTACGTTTGATGTCTTAGTGCTGGGCATGAGGTAAGAAGCGTTTGAGCCAATGGCGTTTGCGATGTTTGTGTAGTATTTCATTTCTAGGAATGGCATCACTTAATATGCAGAAATTCTGTATTTTTGTTTGTATATATGACTGAACAAAATTGATGAATTTTGCCTTCGCCATAGCTGCATGTCTGTGAGCAGCTGTTGTATTTTTTGTTATGGCGTAGTAGCGATTAGCTACGATAGATGCTAGCAATATTTAATTAAGCTTTGTTTAGTTTTTATTTTAAGTTTGCTTATTAATTTTTCATCTTGTAAATATCATCACGTTGTCGTCATTAATAAATAAGATTACTAGAAATTCTCTGCTTCTTCACTAAGCCTTCCACACAACTTCACATTATTTTTAGACTTTCACTGATCTCTGCTGTTAAGATGAAGTTTTATGCTATTAAATAGAGCAATGGTTATGAGCCCAGACCCATTAAATAACCATCTTTTTAGTGAAGTTTTGAAAATGTGGAAGTGAAAAAGATGTCTTGTCATAGTTTGTGAACTTTTCCGTTTTTTTGAACGAACTTTTTGTGCTCCTGTAGTTTCGCCGGTTGCCGAGATAGAAATTTTCCTTTTGATGGGGGCTGATGGAGTTGCAACAAAACATCACCCTGCTCACTAGTAGCAACTGGGAGTCCTGGAAACACGAGGTCAAGGTATTACTACTACATTATGGAGCTTGGGAGTTTGTTGGAGGGATGGAGGAAAGTGATAAGCCACCTGATAAGACTGTCTTATCTGATAAGCCAGACCAGAATGATGATATTTTGGAGAGTGAAAAGTCGCCTTCAAAAACGCTGGAAAAATCATCTTCTAAAACACTAGAACCAGCTGTCGGTAAATCAAAAGTAGTGCCAGAAGCAAGTGACTTGACATGGAGAGAGAAGCAAGACCTAAAATTAAGAAGAAATAGAGCCTACACCATTATTTATCAATCCCTCAGCTGAGAGTTTAGACTGCTGATATCCAGTACGACAGATGGAGCCAAAGCATGGAAGATTTTGCAGGACCACTTCGAGCCAATACAAGAGCCTGTGTGATTCAGTTACTTGATATTTTTTATTGGTACCAAGTATGCTCCGGGTGAGAATTTGGGACTTTTTCTGTGTCGTGTCAAGCAGGCAGCTGAAAGTCTTCGTGACGTGGGTCATCAGCTACGATCTCTTTACGTCGGTTATCAAATGATACGAAGTCTTCCAGATGAATTTAGAGCTACCGTCCAAGCCATCTACCAGTGGAAGGATGTGGAATTTACGCCTGATAAAATAGAATCTGAGCTCCTGCTGGAAGAAAACCGATTACGCCTGTCTCAAAAAGATTTCTCTGTGTAAATGTAGCTTTTTCCAGTGAATCGTCTGTTAAACCAGGTAAACACAAAATTGGTCCTTGTTTTTATTGTAAAATGTATGGTCATGTAATTTCTAATTGTAAACTCAAATTAAGTAAATCCAATTACCAAAATTCTAAATTTTCTAATAGTAAATGTAATTATGAAACAGCTGGTAAAAGTAATTTTGAAAAAGATAGTAAATGTAATTCTTATAGGCCTAATGCTAATGTTAAAAATAAATTTCAGAATAGACCTAATTCTAAAAGTAATTTTTTCAAAAGAAATCTTCTCAATCTGAAGCTAGTAATGTTGAATGTTAAATGTTTAATTATACCTTCTCTGAACTGGAATGTAGTTTAATAGAACTTTCTCCTCAACTGTGCGAGGCAAATTCATCAGATCTGGGCTATGTAAATACCCAATGCGTTTTTGATACGGCGGCTACAGCCCATTTTTGTAGCAATAGAAATTTGTTTTTAGATTTTCAGCCAGTATCTGATTTGCACATGTCTCTCGCAGTTGGGGAGAGAGAATGTCCATTTGAGGGGAAGGGAACAGTTCAGTTTTTAATCAAATGTAAAAATGGTAAATTTAATCGTATAATTTTGAAAGATGTATTATATAATCCTAAATTGAGAAGAAATTTGTTGTCTGGAGTTAAATTGGAAAAGTTATGGATTAGTTTTGTAGGTAAAAATGGTAAAAGTTTTGTATATGACAAAAATGGTAATGAGCTCTTTTATGCATTGAGAAAGCATGACCTTTATTTTTTGAAGCCTTCTAAGTATGTAACTAAATGTGAGGGAAATAACAATTCAGTCAATTTTTCAGCAAATCAAATAGAAAAAATAAATGTTAATGAATTATGGCATGAAAGATTCTGCCATATTAACAGTGAGTATGTTGTAAACACGAATAAACAAAAAATTGTTAACGGTTTACCTATGCTATCTAAATTGACTGAAGATTGTATTTCCTGCAAATTGGCTAAATCAAAAAGAGTGTCGTTTAAACCAATAGGTCATATAAGGTCTAAATCTCATCTCCAGCTGCTGCATATGGATTTATGTGGGCCTTTACCCATTACATCTCATGGGGGAAGTAGGTATTTTTTGTCCATTATAGATGATTTTTCTAGAAAGGTCACAGTTTATACCCTGAAAAATAAGTCTGACGTTTTTGAGACCTTTTTTAAATATCAGAAAAGAGCCAAAAGGTTTTTAGATAGGAATGTTGTCTCTGTCAGCACAGATTGGGGGTCTTGAATTTTGTAATCAAGAATTTGATAAATTTCTAGAGAATGAGGGAATTTCTCATGAGAAGACAAACCCATATTCTCCCAAGATGAACGGCTGTGTGGTACGTTTTAATTTAACTGCCCTCGATGCACAATCCGAAAAACTTAAAGTGTACCTCACTCGCAACGAAGAAAATACGTCAAGGACTGTAATTTCATGTAAATATGTAAATCGCTAAAAAGATTTACATTGAAAGGCAACCCGACCCGAAATGAAAGAAAATGAATCCATATTTTAATACAAAATGGTATTAACACGAACCCACCTCATAAAAGTGAAAACGCAACCCGAAACAATTAACACTTTACCTTACCTATACTTTCAGAAATTCACTAATGGAAATTTTTTTATCGCTATAGATCACAAAAGTTGCAAATTTCGTGACCTATTCATGACGTTCAAAAACTAATTATCTCATGACTGATTGAATTTCATGATTCTTTTTTCATGAACATCTGACAAAATTTGCGATTTTTTTCCATGACCGTTTCACGAAATTCATGATTTTTTTTCTGCAACCGTTATCGAAATCGTTTTTTTTTTTCTCGCGACTATTTGTCGAAATTCACAATATTTTTCCGCAACCAACTGACGAAATTCCATATTTGTTTCTGCGATCTTTTGACAAAATTTGCGATTCTTTTTCATGATAATTTGTTGAAATTCGTGATTATTTTTTTCTACCACCAACTAATAATATTTGTAATTTTTTGCCCGATAGTTACACGAAATTTCGTATCTTATTTCACGATCATTTGACGAAATTCCCCTCGATTGTTTGTCTAAATATTCGTGATTTTTTGTGCAATCTTTTGACGAAATTCGTGATTTTTTTCGCAATCCTTTTACAAAATTCGAGATTTTAGCTTGTACAACCATTTGACGCAAGCTACATTTCTTTTTGCGATCTCTGATAAAAGTAGCAATATTTTCTATGGTCGTTTGGAGAAATTAGCGATTTTTTCCACCACGATTTATTTGGGTTTTTTTTTTTTCAAAATTTACAAAATTCGCGATTTTTTTTTTATGTGACCCATTGAAGAATTGATTTTGTGGAATTCGGAAAAAAAAAAAAAAAAAATCGTGGACTTTCACACACAAAAAAAAAATCGCATAATTCACGGAATTATGGAAGAAGTTAAGGAGGCAAAATCATGCAGAGTTTTTTCTATTGTGCGGGATTTTCCCATTTTCAGTGAGATTTGGGCAGTTCTGCACGTTTCCTGTTCCTCAAAGAAAATTTTCCCTTGTCCTTCACCAGGAAACTCTTGAAATGGCGCCCCTGTAGTAAAACCTGCAAAAAAGGACGTTGAAAGGGACTAGAAAAAAGTTCTATTTTAGACAGGTCTCTGTCTTAGCAAGTATAATTGTATGATGTTTTTTCATCGAAATTGATTTTTCCCCCCTTTGAGAAAGAATTCTGTTATAGACAGGCTTCGTTTTCACAAGTTTTACTGTAATACACCTCTTTTCAGAGCTATACTATAGAGTGGATGGTTTAACAGTCTTTGAGGATACCTATAACAGAATTTTGTCTGAAAAGAAAATTATTCATGTTCAATATATTGAAATTTTACCTGCTAAGACAGAGACCTGTTTAAAATGAAATATTACATTGATTCTTGAGTTTCCATATTCAAAGTTTTTACTGTTTTTGTAAGCATGATTCAGTTTACGGTTCTCGTTTGGGGGGGGGGGGGGGGTAGATGCTTGGATCCTACCCTTAGCTATATAACATCCCTCAAAAAGTCTTTGCCCCTCCCCCCAAGAAACTACTGAAATTGCACCCCTGGTGCAATGATATACAAATAAGGTTATACATTTATTTGCATTCTTTACTGATTTAAATGAAAAGAAGGAGTTATATAGATAGTGATATTTTTTATTATCTATATATAAAATAACTTTATATCAAATAACACTTTAAAGAAATACTATATAAAAGTATTTAATAATAACTTTTTGTTACATAATGCATTCAAAAGTAATGTTGTCTTCTTGCACTTGCATCCTGTCCGGGGGTAAGCCAAACTTCCTATTAAAAAAAAAAAAAACAGGTAGGCAACATTCTTCTCCCTTTTTTTTTACTAGTAAAAATAACAAGTATCATTTTGAACTTAATTTCTCTAACAACAAATTATATGGGCATATGGCAGAAGAATAGGAAAGGTCAATGTTGGGATATTCCATGTTTTGGGGTGAAATGATTTTATAATCATTTAATGGTTTTAATAATAACTTTGTATTTTCATAAAAATAGGTAACAGAATAAAAATAATATATCAAAAAAAGAAAATTTTGGTTGGATCAAAAAGGATAATGATATCAAAAGACAACCCCCCCCCCTCCCTCTTACGATATCAAGGGCCAGAAGCCCCCTCTCTCTTGCTATATCAAGGGCCAGAACCCCCCGCCCCCCTCCCCCTAAAGTGATAACGTTATATACGCACAGCCTCTTACATGTTTAATTCAAGCTTGCATCATATGTTAATTCTGATGGTTATCTTATGTTATATCTCTTACATCTGAACAGAAGTTATACCTAATATAAACAATAAAAATACAGAATACCTATGAATATAGTTGTTCATAAATTTTTCTCAACTATGAAAAATTCATGTATATAATGTTGTTATTTTTTTTTTATCGTTCAATGAAGGAATCTGCATAAGGTTTTTAAAAAATTTCTGTCATTAATAAATATAAATATATTTGCCTCTTTTCCCTTTTATCTTCTATGAAGGTCTTAAGAACATAATCAAAATAAACTTGCTCCTTCTTCCAATCACTCTTTTGTTTTTTGAGTGTACATTTTCAATATTGTACAAAAGTGTTCTTTTTTTTTTTATGTATAAACTCCAGCATAATGATATACTCTTTTTGAAATGGCTATCATGCACACTGCATTCATAAACAACACTCAAGTCTTCTATTCTTGAATAGCAAAAGCTATGCTGTTTTTATGTTGTGAATATAGCATGGAGTGGCGAACATTTTGTTAAACAAGAATTGTGATTCTATTGTTAAAAAATTGTAATTTCAGCTTCAGTCATCCTCAGCACAGGAAGGTCTAAACAAACAAAACATAACCTGATGGATATGCAACATTCAACAGGCTAATTTAGCATACAAACTGAAAGAGCTTGTAAATTTGGGACATCTGAATATTGTAGCATTTTGAGAAAAGCTGTTATCACATTGCCACAATTTTCCATTGTTTGAGAATATCTTACTGGAATGTGCAAAGAATGTTCCATGCTGACCATTGTAATAACACTGGGAAGAATTCAGCTAGTAATGCAAAATTTCACCTTGCTGCTACAAGAAGTGCATCACTTATGAAAGGATACATCTGGATGATTGCTGGAAACTTGTTGAACATTCAGTGTGTGTTATTGTAAATAAATATGGCACATTATTCTGTCTCAGTAAAATTAAATATTGACTGGGATTTATATTGCATTTGTATTGATGTTTAAAAAGATATATCATTATGACAAGCCTTACATTTATTCAGTTTTAATGATATAATAAGAAATAAGTTGATATCTTTTTATTTTATTTCAGGTGGTATTGTTGTTGGTTATGTATCGGTAAGTAGCAGTATTTTTCTTTGTGATTGTATTTCTAACATGGTGTGATATTTCTGTCTTTGACATTTGAAATATATTTCCTCTTTAGGATAGGCTTGTATCTCGTTCACCTGTTGTGGGCCTCATGTTATTGCTATCTCCTGTTGTATTGCTAATTTATAGCAGTAAGTTCATGTAATGTAGCTTTTGTTGAAAGTTCTAATGAACTATTAGTTAATATAATTCTTAATGATTATGTTATTTTAAATCTACATTTGGTTTTAATCTTTAATCTCCTATTAGCTATTTTATATTTTATTAAATTATTTTAATATTTAGTATAGCTATTTTACATGGTATATTAATTATTTAGCAATAATATTTTACTTATTAAAATCTTTTTTGATCATGAGATAATGAAATATAAATATTTTCTTTTTTTACTTCCCCTCCTTCTGGGTAATTGTAGTTGTTTTATTTTCTTTCAGTTATTATTACCCTTTCGGATTAAGTAACCATATATTATTTAAGCTAAATCTATTTCTGTGTTTAAAGTAAAAATTTACTAAGCATTATAAACTTAGATTTTATTATTTTTTTTCTTTTATAATTATATTTAAACATAAATTGAAGTGAAGGCCATTTTCAAACTCTGTTTTAGAATTTCTTGCAAGCAATACTTGTGATTTTTAATTTCTGTTTCTTTTTCAATGTGACCTTTTATGCTAATTTTATTTTTACAGTGTTTTCTGTTACTTGGTGTGTTTTTGAAAACTGCTATTTTTTTCAATCAAAACAATACCTAAAATATTTAACTTTTTTATGTTATTCAATAAACTTGAACCACACAATGTTTTAATTGCTTATTTATTTGATTGCTGTTGAAAATGAAAGCTAAATATGAGTTAATTTTATGTGTCAGTCATATTATATAAATTTTACATTAGACACAACTTAAATTTCAACATCTTAAGAGGAATTTATCCAGGTGATTAGATCAGTAGTATTATGTTTATTAATTTCATGTTAGTGTGATAAATAAATGTGAAATGCTCAACTTACACACTCTTGTATTCAATCTTAAGGGGGGGGGGGGGGGGGAGAGAAAATGTTTCTTTCTTTTACTCATATTTTAGACTAAGTAAAATAAAAAATATATAAAATGAACATCATTTCCTTATGATGTTGTTGTTGTTTGTTTCCATGATTTTAATACCACATTTTATGTTTTCTTATTTATCAAAATATAAATTTTTATCGCAAAAAAAAAATAGATTTTTTTCATTTTTAATAAAATATTGGTAGAAAATTATATCTGAAGTACTTTGTGAATCTTTTTAAATGATCATTTTCCTTCTCCATTTCTCCATAAACAGTATTCACCATCTACCAATATTTAAAATTATCTGCAATTATTTGCTCACTTATTAAAAAGACAATATGAAAATATCACTACTGTTAAAAAGAAATAAAGAAAATCCCTTACAGTTTGGCAGCACACCTTCTTACCTCAGATGGTTAATAATTGAAATTTACAAACAAGTTATAGTACAAACTAAATAATAAAATATACCTCTGTGATTTTAATTATAATTTCTGCAAAAATCTGTTCAGTGGAAAATTTATCACTCAAAAAAATCTTCAGTATTTTAAACTAATGACAAGTAGATGAACAAAGGTTTTTTTTAGACAATGAAATGTTCCCAACAACTGTGCATTCATAAGAATGTAAGGTGTGATTGTCATACAAAGGTTAATATAACTAGCATATTGATTAAAACTGGGGGTGATTCCATGTCAAATCAACCAGCGACTCAACCTGACCATTTCAGATTTCAATGAAACTCTCAGGAATCATTCTCCTTGATGATATAAATGAGAATATATTTTTATAATTTTTTATCACATTAAATTTTTATACAATTAATTATTTAAATTTTGAAAAATCATCATTTTTTGGGTTGCATAAATTTTTCAATTTTGAATTTCTCAAGTTCTATCAGGCATACAGAATTTTATGACACCCCATTTTAAAGAGAAATTTATAAGGTTTAATTTGATACTGAAGTTGACTATGCTTAGTTTAAAAAAATTAATTTAATTTTTTTTTAAATTTTAAATTAAAAAAAATTCAGATAGTGTTTTTAAAAAAAAATTGTAAAAAATGTATGTTTGTTGTAATATTATAAGCTTAAATTTCTGAAATTTTTAGAGTGGGATCTCAATGGAATCAAGAGTTATGAAATAAAAACTGAAAATTACCATTCAAATAACAATCTAATTCTAGCTATTTTGTTATTTATGTATTATTTGAATGGTAATTTTCAGTTTTTATTTCATAACTCTTGATCCCATTGAGATCCCACTCTAAAAATTTCAGGAATTTTAGCTTATAATATTTCAACAAACATACATTTTTCTTTTAAATTTTTAAAGAACACTATCTGATTTTTTTTTAAATTTAAAATTAAAAAATAAATAAAATTAATTTTTGTAACTGAGCATAGTCAACTTAGGTATCAAATTAAAACTTATAAAATTCTCTTTAAAATGAGGGGCTATAAAATTCTGTATGCCTGATAGAACTTGAGAAATTCAAAATTGAAAAATTTATGCAACCCAAAAAATGATTATTTTTCAAAATTTAAATAATTAATTGTATAAAAATTTAACGTGATAAAAAAATTATAAAAATATATTCTCATTTATATCACTGGAGAGAATTATACCTGACAGTTTCATTGAAATCTGAAATGGTCAGGTTGAAAATTGAAATTTTATGGTTGATTTGACATGGAATGACCCCTGGAAGAAAATAATAAACCAAAAGAAAACATTGTTTTAAAGAAAGTCTAAAGTAACTCTGTGCTCTTGCATTCAATGAACTAATAAAATGTTAAAATTTTCTTGTTTTGTACTATGATTTCTAAGTTTCTTTACTTCTTAAGTTTCATTACAATATATATCTAATTTCATTTATTATTAACAGTGCAACAACACAATTTTTTTTTAGATTAATATGTGTTAAGGATTAGTACTGGGCGATGCATCGATACATCGTGAGATATCGATTTTAAATCATAAATCATCAAACCAATTTCCTGATCTTTGAATTAGCGATGCATCGCAGACATACAATGCATCACACCAGGATCATAAATGAATGGGAGAGTACAGGAAAGACTGGTTTCGCCTCCGATGTGAATAGACAATGTGTGCATAGCTAGACATCGATGATGTACAAGACCGATGGCGGAGTAAGGGGAGACCGGTTTCGCCTTCAATCATCGAAGCAGATAAACAACGCAATCCAAAATCGTTGCATTCTTCATATTTTCAAGTCTATTTTTCTAGCTGCATGAATGCACCACGATGTTCATTTGAGAAAATACGGTGATGCAAAACAAAATATACATTTTCCTTAGGCCTCTTCACTCTGACTCTAAACATGTGCGATAACATATAGAGCCAGTTGATTTTTCATCTTGTATTGACAGGAAAAGAGGATTGGTTCATTTGTTTATTTTGATAGGATAACCCACCCCCCCTCCTTTTTTTTAAGAAAAAATAAGTAAAACATGACATTAAATAAATGCATAAATGAAAAGAGTTAGTAAATGAAATAATTTTGCTGGCAACTGAGAAGTTAATAAGCCCCAAGACACTTGTAACAAAGGTCTAACATTGTGATGCATTGTAATATCGTGATTTTACTCTGGCAATACATCACGATCTAGAAATTAAAACATCGCCCAGTCCTATTAAGGATAAAACAAAGTGATTTTGTCAAATGCATAATATTTCACCAAATTGCAGTTAAAATTTAACAGCTTGATCATTTTTGTAATATTCCAAACACCTTCAAGTTAATCATGAAACATTATTTGTTAGTAAGTCTAAATTACTATTAGCATTATTTTATCTGTTGATGCTTCCAATTCAAATACATTTTATCTAATACAAGAACTCGTTATCACTGTTAAATGTGCTTTACAAATTTATTATTTTTTCATAAAAAATTTTTTTTGTTCATTGCAAACAATTCAGAGCTTGCCTTTTAGTTAAGAATATCAAATTGGCTTTCTGTAAGTAGGGATTGTAAATTAATATTTCTTTAAAAATAGAAAAATTATTTATTCTTACTATTCAGTGATACTTTTATCCTTTTTTACATTTAAAATCAATGTGCTCTTTACAATGTTTACTCAGCCCCATGATTCATAATAAGGCACTTTCTGAAATTGCCCTTATTAAGTCAAGTAAATTTTTTTGTGAGGTGTTTGTGTTGCTACATTTCAACAAATTTGTTAAAAGTAGAAGAAATAAAACTTTTAGTAGTTAAAGCAGCATATGCACGACTCAGAAAGTTTTAGAACTTACTGAACCCATAGTGAAAGTACACACAGAAACTAAGATCAACAGTATGAATAATCCTTAATCTTCTGCATTCTGTTGTATATGTATAACTGGCTGCTCTTAAAAAAAAAAAAAAAAAAAAAAAAAAAATACTGCTAAATAATGTGAATGTTTGTAACACTATCACAAAGGCATTTTTATCTGTGCATGAAATTTACAGATATTAATATCCAAATAGTCAATTTGGAATATTGAGTCAATATTTGGTAAAAGTGCTGAATATCTAGTAATGTCTGAATATTCATTTCATCTTTAATATGTATCTTAATATATGTATCATGCTGTTATTAACTAAGACTGTTCGTGTTATTATGATTTCTGGAATGTAAATTTGTTGTGGATTTTCTCAACTCATGATAAATTTAATAATAAAATCAATGTTATAATTCTATGTTTATTTTTTTATTTTATTTTATTTATTTTTATTTATTTATTTATTTTTTTTTTTTTGTCTTCATATTTAGTGTATAGATTTTTAGATTTGGGGATCTCATATACATCCTCTTTGCGTGTCTTGTATTTTTTACACATCATCTAATGAGGCAATTCATACCTTACAGATTTAAACTAGTTTTGATATCTTTAAATAAATGACCAAAATTTGCCAGTGCCGAATTTCAGCTTTCTTCCTAGTTTAAATGAGCGGGATTTTTATTCAGAGATACTTTTATCCTAGAAATTATTTGCGTAAATTCAGTGGAATGTAAAACGTTTTTTTTTTTTTTTTAAGATACATTTTTAAAATTACTGGGCCCAAAGTATCTTGACCTTTTCTCTTTTAGAATCTTAGACCTTTTTTCATTATTTTAAGGAAGGTCAATATCAATTATTCCCGAATAAAATTAATTTTGTACTTATTCTTAAAAAAAAAAAAAAAAAAGTTATTATTTTTATTTAATTTTGTGAATAGGTGCACCTGCTGCATTAGTGCCAAATGCTGCTTTGATGACTCTTACTGGGACTGTTATTGGAGGTGTTGCCAGTTTAATTAGTACAGCTGTATCTGCTGATTTGGGTAGACATCCTGAACTGTCTAATAGTAAAGAAGCATTGTCGACTGTCACAGGCATCATAGATGGCACCGGGAGTGCTGGTGCTGCTATTGGTCAGGTAATGTACAAAATAAGTTATGCATCTATAAGGTTTTAAATGCTATTTATAGTTATAATTTTCTGTAATTTTGATGAAAGTCTGATATTGTAGTGCCTCATAAGGATAAATAATGCATTTCAGTATATGGAATAAAAAAAATATTTTTCGCTAATATTTAAATTTCTTTAAAAAAATGAAATGTTTATTTTATTTTGATATTAAGTAAAAGTACGCAGAAAATATCAAAAATTGCATAGATGTTTTCATTTATGCTTAATAAATAATTTTTATATTAGTGATCAAATTTTCTATTTTATTTTTCACAAGTTTTTGACTTTTTAAAATTCTGACATGGCCATGGGAAGAGGCATTTACATTTCAAAAATTTAAATTAAGACGTAATTGAATAATTATTGGGTGTTATATAATTATTTGCTTTTTATAATTAAACTGTTAAGGTTTAATCACACCAAAAAGCAAAATTGGCTAAAAAAAGAAAATTTTTGAATTTTGATAATGTAATTTTCTGAAAAATATTGCACATCAAGGTTTCATTATTTTTCAGTTTTCTCGATGTATTTGAGACCTCCTAATACTGCACACAGTGTTTGATAAATGAACGATAAACTAGACAATATCAGTAAAAATGGATAATGACATGCCATATTCACAAATGAGACAAAAATTAAGTTTTGAATTTTTAACTAATTTGGTTTTCAGGTTACTTTAATGGTGCATTTCTTTTTATTAAATGCAATGTTAAAGCTGTCTAAAATTTGTATTGTAATTATAAATTAGCTTTTTCTTACATTATTTATGATAACCACAGAGAACTTTGCCAAACTCCAAATAGAACTAATAAATTGGATAAAATTCAGTAATATCACAACAAAACAAAAAGTATATCTAAATAACAAAAAGGCTTTCTTTCTCCCAAACTACCTAATGATGATTTGGCATGTACTGTCATCATGACATGCTTAAAATTTTATTTTTAGTGTCCACGGAGGGAGATTATTTTGGATGGAGACAAAGCTTATAAATTAATTCCTTAGTGGAAATAAACCATTTTTTTTTTATATATATTAAGTTAGAACTTAAGACTTTTAATTAGTAAGACATTGTTATTAATTAAAGTGGTTTATTTCATGTCTGAAGATTAGTAGTTTTTCATAAAGTGTAACACAAAAATATGTTGGTTTTTGAAGCATAGAAGGCTTGCTTTGTTTGTCCTAGTAACTTTTTTTTTTTTTTTTTTTTCAGATGCTTGTTCCAGTTGTGATGAAGCAATTAGGCTGGAAATCTGTGTTTTATTTATTTATAATTATGGTAAGTTTTAATTTTCCTTATTTATATTATTAGCTTATAGAATATGAAATCTTTGCTAATTATGTTTTTGTTGTTATATCTTTGGTATGTAGTAGATGAAGAGTAATTTTTTTAATCTTGTCTTATATTCCTGCATTAGTTAAGAATGCATAAGGGTTCCTTTTTTGTAATACATCATTGATCAAACGATTTAAAAGCATTTTTAAAAATGAAATCTACATTATAAATCACTCTCTTCTGTATGCATAACCTATTTCTTCTCTAAAAAAATTAAAAATGACGAATAAAAAAACCAGCTTGATTGTAGATCATAAATATTACCATAAACTTTGAAATTAATCAGTGGCGCAGCCAGAATTCGGCTTTAGGGGGGGGGTTGAGTTGTTGATAACGGTGGTCACCGGTTAATTGAATCACTGGCTAATCAAATCAGTTTATTTAATGAATGAAATCATAAAGCTTTTTTTCTGTGTTATTAGAATCAGCAAAAACGCTAGTTATGATTAATTTAAATAGCGTTTATAATATTAGAGTTACAAAACTTAAAATGCATCAATGAAATAACACAAAACTATGCTACATTTATAAGTGTTTAAAAAAAATCATAGACAAATTTTAAAAGATGGAATAACGCAATACAACAAACATTTTTTTGTATCGAAAATCATCGAGTGGTTCATTGGAAAATATCTGATGATTGCAATCCAATTTTTCAGATAAAAATTGTCACTCATTTATTTCAACATTTTAGGAATGAAAATGCTTTGTCCCTGAAAGGGTTAATAATGAAGCCATTTCAGCAAAATTTTCGATAGACTTGCCTTGCTTCGTGTCAATGTAATAATATCGCGAGAATTGGTGGAATTTATAATTATCCACATCCAAACAGTGCTGAATTAGGTATTTTATATTTTGGAATGTAGTTAGCATATTCAGCATGGTATAGTTGACTGAATTACTGTGCACTATCAGCACTTTAAACGACATCGAACTTCGCATAAACGGAAAGCAATGTAAATTTATTGAAAATTTCGTTAAAATATCTTCATTATCATTACATATCGGAAAAAATATCTGGGTTTCGCTTGAAGTCTTATCTATACTTACTAAATATTATAAAGAAGCAACGTTTGTTTGTTAGTTTGTGTGGTTGTAGGGAGTAATTTCTGGAACTATCGAACCAATTTCAAAAGTAATGGTGGCAGATTGATGGTGACAATCCTTGTTTTAACATAAGCTATATTTTATGCCGGTGGCACTACCCCTAAGGGGTGCAGGTGCAAATCACGTTTTAAAAATGCGACATTTGTGTTACCTAAGGTCGTAAAAACTTTAAATTTGGCATGGTAGTTAATTATAATATGTAAATGCTCTCTAAGAACTGTTTGTAAAAAAAAAAAATCAAAATTTAAAAGGGTTAAAAATGCACGAAAAGGGTTCTAAACTTTCTAAATTACGATTTCCATGGAATTGTTAAAGATAGAAACTTGAAATTTGGCGTAGTAGGTACGAATAAGATGTAAATGATCTTTATGGTCAGCTCCTAAAATTCCAAACTTAAAAGGGTAAAAAAAGCAAAAAGCATTTTCTAAATTTTCTAATTTACAATTTCTATGAAATCTCAGGAAATACCAAACCAATGTCAAATGTAATGATTGCAAATTGATGGTAAAAGTCCCAGCTCGAATATAGGCTATATTTTATGTCGGTGCCACTGCCACCAGGGGGTTGCAGGAGAAAAAAATGCTCTAAAATTGCGATTTTTGCGATACTGAAGGGGCTGGAAACTATAAATTTGGCATGGTAGTTACTTATAAGATGTAAATGCTCTCTAAGAATAATTTTTAAGGAAATTGAAATTTAAAAGAGTGAAATGAGCAAAAAACTACCTGAATTTCAATTTCTGTGGATTTGTTAGATAGAAAGTCAAAATTTGCATGGTAGATATTCATAAGATGTAAATGCTGTCTAAGAACATTTTCTAAAATATTCAATATTTAAAAAGCTAAAATGAGAGAAAGCATTCTAAAAACTTTCTAAATTAGGATTTTTATGGGATCTCAGGAAATGCAAAATTGATTTCAAAAATAATGTTGGCAAATTGATAGTGACAGTGCCTGTTCCAAGATAAGATAGATTTTATTGTACGTTTTCACAGTTTTAAATACAATATTCGCCTTTCACTTGGATCACTTTTGTTGAGTAGAATAAGGAGTGATTCTGAGTAAAAAAAAATTCTGCAATTCACAGCAAATTTTCTGAAAAGTTACAGCAGAGGCGGGGAAGAAGGGAGGGGGAATTCCATTCCCGGCGCTAACTATGCGTTTTTTTCGCGGCCTTTTGACGAAATTCGCGTTTTTCCGCGACCTCTTAACGAAATTTTTTTTCTTGATCCCTTGACGAAATTTGCGGTTTTTTCGCGATCTTTTGACGAAATTTCTGTTATTTTCGCGATCTTTTAACGGAATTTGCGGTGCTTTTCACGATCTTTTGACGAAATTTGCAGATTTTTTCGCTATCTTTTGGCAAAATTTGTGCTTTTTCGCGATCTTTTGGGGAAATTTGCAGGTTTTTTTCGCGATCTTTTCACGAAATTTGGTGTTTTTCGCGATCGTTTGACGAAATTTATGGGTTTTTTCGCGATCTTTTGACGAAATTTGTGCTTTTTTTCGCGATTCTTGGGCAAAATTTGCATTTTTTTTTTGATGAAATTTGCTTTTTTATGATTCCTTGACGAAATTTGCGTTTTTTCTGTGAGTCTTGGACAAAATTTGCGTTTTTTCTGCGATTCTTTGACGAAATTTGCGTTTTCCCCGCTATCCTTTGACGAAATTTACTATTTTTCTGCAACCGATTGACAAAATTTATCTATTTCGGCAACCATTTGTCAAAATTTGCAATATTTTTTATGTCCGAATATTCTGACTGATGACCGATTTTTTTTTAATATTTTCAGAAAATTTGGGACAGAATCACCCCTAAGTAGAATTTTATTCAACAAAGCCCCGGATTCCGAATAAGCCAAAAAGTTTTAATATTAACTTTGGTTTTGATTCATTAAAGCGGCAAATTTGCTCAACTAGTGATTCATATAAGCGGCAATTATACTAATTAATTTAGCTCTGGGAGGGGTTTTAACCCCCAAAACCCCCCTTCGCTGCGCCAGTGAATTAATGTTTTACTTTTAATAATAAATTCTTATAAATATGAACACTAATTTTCAAAAATACGAACATAAAATTTTTCTAATATAAATATTTTATCTTTGTTGATTATTTACCTGTCAAATATATATGTTTGAATAATTGATTGGTATGTTTTTACAATTTTTGGTATCCCTATTTGATTTAAAAATAAATTTTAGAAAGTTTTTGGAAAGATAAACTTGATTTTCTCTAAGTCAAGTGTTCTATAATTTGATTTTATGATATTTCAATGTAGTTTTCAGTTCCCTGCCGCACAAAGAGGTTTTAATAACTCTCTATAATTCAAATCATTTTTCAATTTTCCATTAACATTTCAAAATATCAAAGTTTAAAGCTGTTCTCAAATCCAGACTGCTTTCTGATGCATTTTTTAATTAATTTTTGTTTGCAAATGTGTCAAATTCCCAGATACTTTTCTTCAGAAACAATGTAATCAAACTGTTTCTTCTGTTTTTTGTTAAAGGTCAAAGATTTTTTAGAAAATGCCATCAGAGTGTATGTTTAAAACTGAATTTCCAGATGCAACAGCACAAGAAATGGAAAAAACTGCCATCGTGAAAAAATAATTATGTATATCTGAAGATATAATTCATTTACTAGAAAATGAAAAAAAAAAATGATCAATTGCAAATCATTTTACTAATCATGCCTGCAAGTATCGTGATATTTTGCCTCTTTTCTTTATAGATACTCACACTTTTTAAGTCTAATATAAAATTTATTAGAGGATTCTATTCCTTTCTCTCTAATGCTTCCCAACCTCTGAAAACATGGTTTTAATACCATTGTAAACTCTAAATAAATGGTACACATCACAGAAAACGTGAATGAGTTTGTATTAATCAAAGAATTTATGCACTACATTATTAATGTTCAAAATTTTTTTATTCACTTATCAAACACTAATCTTTTTTTTTTTTTTTTTTTTTATAAATAGCAGACGATTCAGACTCTTTATAGGCCAGTGATTGTGATACCATATTGACACAGTCATAATAAAATATTTTCTATTCATGCATGAAAAAGTATCCTTTCTTTTGAGAATGATGCCTTTTTCACCACTTGAACCTTTCCATATTTCTGATATTAGTGTATAATTTACTGCAATCATTTTGGTATGTTTGACTTTGATTATGTGGATAGAAATGTTTTATTCTGTGCATACCAAATATCTTTAAATAGTAAGGGTTTTGTTCTCTTCAAGCAGGATTATAGGTCAGTAAATATGATGTCATATGAATTATTTAAAAACAACGTTTAAACACACAATAAAATAAGTTGATTTGGTCAGACGCATACGTTTCGTGAGTACTAGGACTAACATCCTCTGTACCTTGTAGGTTTTTTGAATTAAGCAGTAGACTGTATACACTAACTTTTTCCACTATTTAATTGAAAGCTTTCACAATTTCACAAATAAATTATCCGCTTAGGGATCACAACACACTCTCATCGAGATCCACAAACTCGACTGACACAGAAAAGAATATCAACAATAAATTCCCTGCGCAGAGGGAAAAACAGAGTACGTGTTTTCATTTATCCCTACGCAGAGGGAAAAGGCTGGAATATTCAGTTTCACTTTAGCACAACTGAAATACATGCAATTAAGAATTATAAAAGCAATTTAAAACTAAACATTCTCCCGGCCTTGAAAGCCGAAAGGGTTTCAAAATTTTACTCTAAAGGTAATTTACATAACTTAGTAATTGGCCTTTTCAATTCACTATTTTCAGTTCTCAGGGTAACTACACGAACCTTTTTATCAGGTCCAGGATGTGTTTTAATCACTCTAGCTAATTTCCATTGTAAAGGGGAAATACCTTCATTTTTTATTATAACTAAATCACCTATCTTAATATTAGGCTCTTCTTTAAGCCATTTTACTCTCTGTTGTAGGGTCGAAAGGTACTCATTGCTCCATCTTTTCCAAAAGTGTTGGAGCATTTTCTGCACTAATTGCCACCTGGTCAATCTTGATGCAGGTACCTCTGAAATATCAACTTCTGGTACTGAAGTAAGAGGAGCACCAATTAAAAAATGACCAGGGGTTAAGGCCTGTAAATCATTAGGATCAGAACTTACAGGACAAAGGGGTCTAGAATTTAAACAGGCTTCGATTTGAGCTAAAAGAGTTGAAAGTTCCTCAAATGTTAAAACTGAATTGCCAACGGTTCTTTTTAAATGAAATTTCATCGATTTAACACCAGCCTCCCAAAGTCCTCCAAAGTGAGGGGCCGAGGGTGGATTAAAATGCCAATTTATTTCTTCCGAACTTAAGTACCTTGCCACTTCTTCATTATGCTGAGAAGAAGTTGCAAATTTATACAATTCTTTCAACTCCTTGCTCGCACCGACAAAATTTTTGCCACAATCACTTACAATTTCTTTAGGTTTGCCTCGTCTGGATATAAATCGCTTGAGACAAGCTAAAAAGGCCTGAGTAGATAAATCAGTCACTAATTCAATGTGAATTGCATGGGTAGAAAAACATATAAATAATGAAATATAACACTTAAAAGATTTTGTACCTCTACCCTTTCTAAATTTACATAATATAGGTCCTGCATAGTCAGTTCCTGTGACAAGGAACGGACGGGTAGGTTGCACTCTAGTAGAAGGTAAATCAGCCATGATTTGTTTGGACATAGAAGCAGAAGCACGAGCACAAATTACACAATTTTTTACAAACTTTCTTACAACACTTCTTCCACTTAAAATCCAATATCGCTGTCTGATAACACACAATAGTAGTTGAGGGGCAGCATGAAAGTGAGATAAGTGAAAATATCTAATAATCAGCACAGTCACTGGGTGATTTTTTGGTAACAATATTGGATGGATTTGATCTTGTGTGAGATTTGAATGACGAAGACGTCCTCCCACTCTGAGTATTCCTTCATCATCAAGGATTGGAGAAAGATTGATCAATTTGCTATTGCGAGGTAAACACTTACCAGAAGTCATACATTTAAGGTCATCTGTAAATGATGACTTTTGCACTTGTTTGATTATCACTTTTAAAGCACTCTTAATTTCTGTGTTTGTAAGAAAACCAAAGTTTCGTTTTGAAACAGGTAAACGAGAATTCGTAAGAAATCTCAAACACCAAGCAATTACACGTTTTAGCTTAGTAAAGGACGATATATTTGAGAGAATAGGCATTTCCTCACTTAACTGAGCTGTAGCACAAAAATAATTTTTTCTTTGCTCTATTAAGGCTTCGTCACACAAAACACTACCTAATTGCGGTTCTGGAGAGGTGAAAGATGGATCACTAAGCCAACTCGGACCATTCCACCAAAGATCATGCAATGATAATTCTGAGGGTGATAGACCTCTTGATGCGCAATCTGCTGGATTCTCTTTTCCTTTTACATGATGCCAGCACTCTGACGGAACAAGTTGCTGTATTTCCGAAACACGATTCGCAACAAAAGTTTGCCATCTTCTTGATTCTGTTGATAGCCAAGACAGAACTATTGTTGAATCTGTCCAACAGTTAATTTTAGAGATGTCCAAGCACAATGAATCTAGGACAGTTTTTACCAAACGGGCTGACAGCAGGGCAGCACTCAGTTCTAATTTAGGCAAAGATATTGTTTTTAATGGTGAAACTCTTGTTTTTGCAGTTAATATTCTAACTGATGCAGTTGAATAATCGGATAAGGACCTTAAATAAACAACTGCACCATATGCTATTAAGGAAGCGTCACTAAATGAATGAATTTCAAATTTGTTAGCTGAGGGAATAATTGCTAACCGAGGCACAGTAATCGATGTCAAACATGCAAGTTCTTCTCGAATTTTTATCCACCTATTTTTTATGAGTAGTGGAACAGGATCGTCCCATGCTAGATGTAGACTCCAAAGTTCCTGAAGTAGAATTTTTGCAGAAATTATAAAGGGAGAGATCCAACCAAGTGGATCAAACATTTTGGCTATATCTGACAATATAGATCTCTTTGTAACTTCTTTTAATGTTGGTTCTATGGTTACACTAATTTTGAAGACATCGCGATTCGAGTCCCATTTTAATCCTACCACTTTTATTGAATTATCGTTTTCAATTGATAAATCGGGTTTAGTCTGAATTAAATTTTCAGGAATGTTTTTTAGTACACTAATGTCGTTTGATGCCCACTTACGTAATTCAAATCCGCCCCTTTTCATTAATTCTTGTAACTCTGATATTAATTTAGTAGCTTCTTCGGGAGATGATGCACCTGTAAGTAAGTCATCGACGTAAAAATCACGTAATACAATGTTTGATGCTAATGGAAAATTTAATTTTTCATCCAACGCTAATTTTTGAAGAACTTTTGTAGCTAAATATGGGCTAGATGCTAATCCATATGTTACTGTAGTGAGACGATATTCACTAATATCATCGGAAAATTTATCTTTCCAGAGAATTCGTTGAAAATCTTGATCTTCAGAATGTATCTTAATTTGACGAAACATTTTAGCAATATCAGCGTTAATAGCTATAGCGTGTGTGCGGAATCTCAACAAAATAAAAAATAACTCTTGTTGAACCCTCGGTCCTACAATTAAATTTTCATTAAGAGAAACATTATTTGTAGTTTTTGCACTCCCATCAAACACAACTCTAAGACGGGTTGTTGTGCTAGATTCTCTAATGACTGGATGATGTGGAAGATAATAAACTTCATTAACGGGTTTTTGAATTTCGCTCTTCGGTATTTTTTCCATATGTCCCATATCAAGATATTCATTCATAAATAGACAATAATTTTCATACAAATCCGGTTCTCTATTAAATCTTTTTTCTAAGTTTAGAAATCTTTTCATAGCTAGTGATTTTGACTCCCCTAATTCTTTACATTGCTTCTTAAATGGCAAACGCACAATATATCTTCCATTCGAATCTCGTGAATGGGATGTATCGAAAATTTCCTCACAATATTTTTCTTCATTTGTGTATATTTCCTTCGAGGGGATATTTTCTAACTCCCAGAACTTTTTCACATAATCTGTTTCAACATTTGCAAAATTAACTATAATATTTGGTTTATTTTCTGAAAATGTATCACTATCTCCCGTTATTAACCACCCGTAATCCGAATTTACTGCAAAAGGAAGTCCTGGTTTCCCAAATATTTTTTCTCCTCTAATTATAGATAATGATAGAGACACGCCAAATAATAAGTCTATTGGGCCTGGTTCATTCCACTTAGGGTCAGCTAATGTTATGTTCTTTAAGTGACTGAATGAATTAGTATCATATGATAAAACTGGTTGATTACTCGTTATCTTTTTCAAAATATAAAAAGTACCTAATCGTGTGTTTTGTTTATCAAAATGTGGAGAAAATTCCAATCTTACAACGCCACGAGTTTCTTCGGAGTATCCCATTCCCAAACATTTAATCTGTAAATTAGCTGAATTTCTTTTTATTCCTAATAATTGTATTGCACGCTCACTTATAAAATTATTGGTACTGCCAACATCTATAATGCAACGCAGTAATTTATTGCCTCCATAATTATCTTTCACATTAATCAGCGCAGTTGCAAGTATGCCAAATGATTTTGAGTATATTTCACCAAGGCAAGAATTTATTGACATGTTTACATTACTAGATGATTCACCAACAGTCTCACTATTTTGATTCGAGGATTGAGGCGTTACTTGGTTTTTTATATCTGGATAATTTGTTTCTCGCCTTTCATAATGTAATAAGCTATTGTGATTCTTCAAATTACATTTCGAACAAACTCTTTTTGACTGACAATTAATTAATTTATGTTCTGGAGATAAACACGCAAAACAGAGATTTTTATTTTTTACAAATTGCACTCTTTCGCGAACAGATAACTTTAGAAACTCACTGCACTTTGATATTTTATGACTATTCAAAGAACAATATTTACATTCAATATTATTAACAGAAGCAGTCATTGCAGTTAATTTAGGATAACTGTTTTTCTTATAATTAATATTTCCTCTAGCAGATTGTAATGAACGAGCATAATCTTTCAGAAAAATTATCAATTGAACTAACGTTGGAAGCTCGTCATTTTTTAACTGGCGTTCCCACCATAATTTAATATTATGATCAACTTTTTGCAATATTAAATAAATCAACAAAGTTTCTGAAAAGCCACTTACCTTCTGATCCAATATTTCGAAAGAACGGACACATTCATTTGTTACATCTACCAAATTAAGTATTGCTGCGGGTGCATCACCTTGCACGAATGGAAAATTTAATAATTTTCTAATGTGGCTGTATATTAACTCACGTTTGTTAGAATATCTTTCAGATAGCAAGTCCCATGCGATACTATACTTCGAATCTTCAATAGGTATTGATTTTATTATTTTCAAAGCGTCTCCTTGACAAGATAATTTCAAGTATTGCAGCTTCTGAGCTGGCGATAGATTTTCATTATTATGTATACTCGCATTGAATAAATCTTTAAAACTCAACCATTCACTAATTTGACCACTAAATGATGGTAGAGAAAGCTTTGGTAATTTTATTTCATTAACTTCCTTCTTCGGATTGTTCACATTTATTTTTCTCGCTGTAATTGCATGTTCGATTTTTACTATCAATTCATCAAAGATGTCTTGCTGTTCGTCCTTTTCTTCTATAAATGAATCGATGTCGTTTTCTTTACAAGCAGAAAAAATCGTTTTAAACAACACCTTCAACTCTTCCTCTAATTTTTCTGTTTCCCTTTTTAATAACTGAAGTTGCTCTAATTCACACACATTCAGATCAGTTTTAAGAAATTTGTTTTTCAATCTCGTTATTGCCGATTTCAACACTCGTTTATCAGTTTCTAAGTTTTTATCCATTTTTCTCTCTCAGTATTCTAATTTGGCACAGTTCCAATGATTTCACGCTTTCACTTTCGAACGAAATTTAGATACGCATTCTTTTTTGCACTTAGTTCGTTTTAACTCCGGATTTAGACGACCAAATGTACCTTGTAGGTTTTTTGAATTAAGCAGTAGACTGTATACACTAACTTTTTCCACTATTTAATTGAAAGCTTTCACAATTTCACAAATAAATTATCCGCTTAGGGATCACAACACACTCTCATCGAGATCCACAAACTCGACTGACACAGAAAAGAATATCAACAATAAATTCCCTGCGCAGAGGGAAAAACAGAGTACGTGTTTTCATTTATCCCTACGCAGAGGGAAAAGGCTGGAATATTCAGTTTCACTTTAGCACAACTGAAATACATGCAATTAAGAATTATAAAAGCAATTTAAAACTAAACATCCTCAGTGTATAAAAACTTTAAAAATAATATCCCCCCAACTACATGTACGGTGAAAACCCAAATGTCAAAACATAATACCAAAAGACCATCAAGTTCCAACAGCCAATGAAATTAATGTGGAAGTGAATTGTCGTGACACAGCAAATCCACCCAGAAAGTTGAGATGTATGGTGTACTAGACAAATCATTAACCAAGGAGTCTTTAAATTTATGGATATGAACAGCTATGGATATATATATAAAGTTATATATATATATAGTTTTAGATTTTTTATAAATGTTTGTTGTTTGATATTTTGCCCAAAAAGATGTTTTATGTATCAAATAAACAGTGAAAGTGTGATAAATTAATTTTCCTTTTCTTTTATTTCTGTAGACCATCTTGACGTTGCTATGTGTCATTCATCTTGTGTATCGCGATACTAAAGCATTAATCATGAGGTGTAGACGGAGACCTCGACTTGAAGAAATTGAGAATCCTATTAATGCTGAAAGAGAATATCTAAGTGATTGATTGTGAAAATTGTTTTACTAAAGCACAGAATATTATCACTGATAATTTATCAGGAAGCTCAATAACCTAGTGAGACTTGGTATCATCTAAAGTTTCATAGCATGAGAGGAAGCAAGAAAGACTGAAATTTAACTGAGGACCATTGTTTGTTATCATAGGTGTCATGTTTAAATAAAATATTCCAACAAACTGTGCCATAACATCAATAATGGTAAATCCATTTGTAATATTTAAATCCAAAGTACATTTAACACTACTCTTGACTTGCAATTTTTAATATTTTTCAATAAATTTTGATAAAATTTTACAAATAAGAAACTTGAAAACAAAATTCTTTAATAATAGTGTAAAAAATAATTTTGCACTAAAACTTAAAAAAAAAAAAAAAAAAAAAGCATTCAGCACTGCAGAAAATATTTACCATAGTTTGATATCAAAATCACACTAAGTAGTACATGTTAAATATAAGCTTTTCATCATTGTTATTCTAAAAGCAGGTCTACTTAGATTACTATTAATTTCTTGTTGGCCTTCTCATTTGTCAGATTTTAGACCAATAATTTTTTCCCTTTATTTCCATACATAATAATAAATGAAGCACTTTATCCATATAATAAAATGTATTGCTTTTACCTTGCATTCCATACTGTTATAAATAAAGTCTGATAGTGCCAGTCAGACAAAATAGTGAAATAGATATATAAAAATAATACAAATCTATAATTGTAGTTACCTGTTCCAAGTATTAAATAATCCTTTGCATTGAAATTGTGTTCTTTTATATCTCATTGAAATTTCAGTATTTCTCAATTGCCTCGTATACTCTTTGCACAATTTTAATGTAACCAAGTTCTGTTAAAAAGGTGACAGGGAAAATCAATGTGCCACTCAATACAGACACAAATTTTTATTTGAGAATGTAAAATATTTTATAATAATCAAGTCTGATGATATATTTACTGTTTGTATGCCAAAAATATTGATACTTGTATATTCTAATATAAAAGGCACAACACTTGTGACTTTTCTCTGGGCATAAGATTTCAGAACAATTAAAATCATAATTTTTAAATCATTACTGTATTTTATTTTAGACTTGCTTGTTATTTCATGGAACTTTTATATTCAAAAAGTTTTAAAGTATTTTTTCATTGTTTTATGACTGCATGAATAATTGTAAAAGGAATTTTGTCTTAATATGTAAAAGATGATATGTTTTGAAATAAAGGAGTATATTTTTTAATTTATGTTGTGTCATTTTGTGTAAAATTTTTTTCTGTGAAAATAGCCTGTATCCAAGGAATAAGTGTTTGTGTTTCAAATTTTGAATCTATGAGCAGCTATCTGAGATACTGAAATTATTTTTATTATACAGAGTCAAGGATTCTGAAATACTGGCAAAAATAAGTGTGCAAATAGAGCTTTTAGGCATGGTATTAATTTTGTAAGGGGATGTATTACATATTAAAATAAGAAATTTATTTTTTTTATACGATCTATGAGTCCTGTAAGTTATATTTAGAAAGATTTTCTTCATGCTCTGACAAATTAAACTATAAAAATTACCTTCTACTATGACCAAAATTTACCGAGTCATTTTGCTTTAAAATTCATGAAATTGCGGAGCTTTCCAGGATTAAAAATGAACATGTGTTTTTTTTTTTAGGTTCTGAAAGCTGTGAAATTTCTTAAATGCTAAAGCATCATAATTTGGTGAGAATTTCGGTCATAGAAAAATTGAATTTTTGCTGCGTTATTTTTCAGAGCATGGAGAAAATATTTCTAAATATAACTTATAGAACACAGAAATTGTATATTAAAAAATATATTGTAATTTAATGTGTGTACATTCTTGTGCAAAATAAATGCCATATCTAAAAACTGTGTTTGGTTTGTATACTTTTTTGGAAATATCTTTCTATCATCAACGGTTTAAGAGATAATTGCCATAACTATCTATTTTATTAAGGTTGTTTTTACATGCAAGACATTTCATAGTATAAATAAAAGACAACGTTTAGGTTAATGTCAGACGAACGTCTTTTTGCACGCTTTTTTCCTTACGTATTATCCGGCATTGTGTAGAGATAATACGTAAGGAAAAAAACGTGCAAAAAGACGTCCGTCTGACATTAGCCTTAATGCACCAAAACACTTTATTTCTTTTTGCAAACTAGTTTTGTTAGCCCTAGCAATACGTCATCAGTGCAAAATATGATTGCTCAGAAAAGGAAATTGCTGAAATATATGTAGGAGAAGGCAATTCAAGGATAAAGTTTCCTAAATTTCCTGTAATTTTATTGACTAGTAAACAGCCAAAGTAAGAGAAGTGGATTCAAAGATAAAGTTTATTAGTCAATAGAATTACGATAGGAAATTTTAGGAAACGAGCCATGTTAGCAGGCTCAACGATCAAGTTTATTGGCCAATAGAATTTCAGGAAAGTTTGGAGAACAGCCAATAAGATATAATAAATGTGATATGAAAACATGCAAGTGGAATTGAGGAACCAGAGGTTTTTATATAATTTTTCCAGCAATCTGACAACGGAGGAATAGTAAAATCGCAATTAACAATATTTGAAAGATTTTTATAAATATGGAATACTTCAAGAAAGTCAAGTTCATGAATGGAAGCTGGTTTTGATATAATTTTTGTGGCGCTAAATTCAAAAATGGGATTCATTTTCCAACAATGTTTAGCAATGCTAGATTTATTAATTTCTTCCTTCTGAACATTTTGCTTTATATTTCATAGTAAATTGAGCGTGATCTATAATTTTGTAATTAACTTTTCCCCCTTATCTCATCTCTTCAGATAGGGACGCTAATTCTGCAGTTTAGCGCCAGGGGTAGCTGCCAGGTACCCATTGTACATTGCATATCCATTTTACTAAACTTAGACACCACTTTTGTGATTGTAGCTAACTCAGTTCACCAGTTATTTGACACAAACTCTGGTAAAACTGATAAATTACTACATATTGACAGACAGTTTTAATGTAGAAATATTACTACTGCGAAAGAACAATATTTGATAAGAAAGGGGGTTTTTTCCTAATTCTATCTACCTTTTTTCCTAAATCGCATTGAAATGAACAAACGTTTTGCTTGCATTAACCCCAATTCTGCTTTTGTAGCTTGTAAAAGGAGTGAAAATCTTAATTTTGTTTTAATGATAAACTCTTCTTACCTTGTTTCAGCGATGCTCGTTTTAAACAAATTCATCTGTATTATAAAATTGTTAAGTTCTTGTGTACTTTTACATCAAGTTGTTAAAATTTAAAGATAGAGTAAATATATATAATACTACCTGGATAAAAATGCGTAGATATTTAATAAACTTTATTATGCTGCTTGTAAATTGGAGCCATAAGCACCTGGGAAAGTTAGAGAAGGTTTTGAAATCTTTTGGTGGGGCTAATACGCATCTCGTCATTGTCTCTCTGCTTTTATGATAAATATAGACAGCAATAGAGGCAATCCAACTTCTGATTACAAAGATTTAAAAATTTTAAACGCAATTATCATTAAAAGATTATGGAGCCTAGAGGGGGCTCAGCTGTCACCTCCATCTCGTTACCACTCTGATGCAAATTATCAATACTTAATTATTTTCATATTTTAGATGTGGCATCACAATGTTGCAACTCCTCTCCTCCACCTATCACACTCTGAGGATCGTTTTCCCCCCTCTTCGAGTGTGATGAAATTAACCCTCCGACTGTCTTGTAAAAGGGCAAAATTGTAATGTTGTTTTCTCTGCATTTTGTTTTAAATGCTAAAAAAAATTATTCTTTGAACATTTTATGAAAAAACTTAATAACGAATATGAATGCAATCCTTGGAAGTATTAATCATTGTTCAATGTATTAAAAATAGATTAAATAAATAGAATTATATTACTTTAAATATTGCTTGTATTGCAGTGAAACCTGGAGCTTAGTGAACGTATTAACACGGGCTTGTCAGTGAGAGGGTTAATGGATGACTCCTAAGTAGTATGTATCATTTTACTTGCATTGTATATTGTTTTCTTCCTTTATTTTTATGAGGTGTTAGCCAAAGAAAAATGTTCTTTAGGGGCTTTGGTCAGTCAGCTACCCAAATTTCCCTTGCTAATGTTAAACTTATGGGTATAGAATGCATTTGTGTATTTAAAATATCTCCTCGGGAAATTAATATTTTTAATTTCCTCTTTTCTTTTTACTCTTCTTAAAAGATGTTTATTATTTTCTTAGTTCTCAAAATATTTCTAAAACCTATGGTTAATTTAATATTTTATGTGTTAAAAGCTGATGAGCTCTCTAAGATTTTAACACTTCACATAAAATTAAGTATATATTTTAGAAATATTTTGAGAACTAAGAAAAAAAGACACAGCATTTAAGAAATGTACATGGAAAAAAGAAGTTAAAAATATTACTTTCCTGAGGAGATATTTTAAATATATATGAATGCATTCCATGCCATTTTGCAAGGGAATTAGGGGAGCTCACTGGCAGCTTTAAGGCTCCTGTCCTGTCAAGAGAAGACACTTGTGAGCTAATACTAAACCTATGGGGAAGCTCTTTGCCAATATCTCGTTTGCATTTTAGCATTTTATTTATTTATTTATTTATTTTTTGCATTGACAGCTGTGATCAATCCCTACAGTCATCCTTTTTTTTACTTTTAGCATTAGCTCGCTCGTGTCTTCGTCTGAAGTGACAGCAGCCTTAAGGAAATAAATTAATGAATATACAATATTATACATGTTTTACTACGATTCATTTGAATCGTAGTAAAATATATTGTAAATTGAAGACATTTTAAATGATTTTTTTAAGTGCATGAGAGTATTCCTTTAGGTTTTAAGATACTAATAGATATTTTGAAATGGGGTGGAAGGTAATGCTAGTTAAATGCTAGAGTATAGTTGAATTTTATAAATTTGTATTAATAGAAAAATGGAATGAAATTTTCTGTAAAGAATATTGTTGAATAGTATAGGGTTATTCTGTTTTTAAAAGATAGTAAAGCTATGGAAATATAAGCAGCTGTACTGCATGTAGGTAAATTTTTGTCATAAAGTGCAGTTGCATCATAGTATCCAGAATATATTTTTATAAAAATTAATTTATGTAATACAACTAGGTTTAATTATAAGGTAAGGAAAGTTTCGACTTACTTTTATCTACTATGCTGACTGAGAAAAATCAACAGTATCAATGCAATGACTAGGATCAGAATGTTAACCCTCTCATGCATGTCAACCCCATACGAAATTACATTGAAAAACAACTCCTAGTGAGCTGTGATAGGTTATTTTTATTCCTGTATCACAAATGAATATCGTACAAAACTCAATAATGCTTGTGAAATACAATAGATTATTTCCTTTAATAGATTATTTCCTTTTCAAATATTCAGTTTAAAAGATAGTGTTTGACAATTTTTTTTCTGTTCTGCAGTGTTCTGGGAGATTTTTTTTAAAGAATGTCTGCTCTAGGTTCTAAACAAAAACATGTCCTCTTTTTTTTGTTTTATATAACTTTTTTACTTTATGGTAAGGTGTCCAAAGTTTAAATTTTCACAAAAGATTATTTAATAACTCTTAATAGTAACTTTTTATTTCTTGTCGATGTTACATCAGAGTCATTTTGTAATAAATGTGATTTTTTTTAAACAAAACATTATTTGTTAATATTTTATTTTAAATATTATGTGCATAGGCACATACCCGTGCTCCTTTGTAAATGAAAAATAATAGCACAGAAAATTCAAATTAATCTGCAGGTTGGTTGGTTGGTTGAATTTAGTGTTTCGTGGCCATTTCTGACATTCTTGAAAGGAATATGGTTGCAGTCTTTCAAGTCAATATGGTAATTTTTTTCCTCTGAAAATTTGTATACGATTTTTAAAGTTTTTTCTCGTTTCGCGGCGTTCTTCTGAAAGTAGGAAATGGAACCCCGTTTCCACCTTTTAGCCCAGTGCAGTAAATTTTGACAAATTCGCGATTTTATTATGTGATCATTTCATGATATTTACAATTTTCCCCCAAAATCGTGTGACGAAATTCGTCTTTCTACGCGATTTTTTGTCGAAATCCGCACTTTTCACCACTTACCTTTGACAAAATTCGTGTTTTTTACTGCTATCCTTTGACGAAATTCGCATTTTTTACCACAATATTTTGACGAAATTGGCATTTCTTTAGCACGCGATCCTTCGATGAAATTCGCGTTTTCTTTCCACGATCTTTTGATGAAATTCGCTTTTTCTTTCCGTAATCTTTTGACGAAATTTGCGCTTTCTTTCTGCGATCCTTTGACGAAATTCTCGTTTTTACCGCGATCCTTTGACGAAATTTATTTTCTGTTGCGACCGATTGACGAAACTGATATTTTTACAGGAGATCATTTGTCGAAATTCGGGATAGTATTGCGCGACCGTTCGGAAAAATTCTCGATATCTTTTCGTATCAATTAACAAAATTCTCTACTCTTTTCCGCAACATTTTGATGAAAATTGAAAAAAAATTTTGTCAATCCTTTATCGAAATTCGTAATTTTTTTGCGCAATCTTTAAACGAAATTGGCGATTACTTTCTTCACTCTTTTATAGAAATTCCCGATATTTTACCACGATCGTTTGAAGAAATTCTCAAATTTTTTCCGGGAGTGATTCGCGAATTGATTTTGAGAAATTCCATAAAAGAAATAAAAATCGCGGACCTATTTTTTTTTTAAATATTCACTGAAGAATCACAGGTCTGTGAAAGAATTTGAAGGGGGAAATACTGCACAGCATTTTTTATTATGAGAGACTTTCCTTTTCTGTGTACAAATCGCGCGATCCCGCGCGTTATTTCAAACCTTGTCCGTGAAAGAAAACTTCATTACTAGAGAAGTGGTTGGTTTTTTTAAACGAACATAGAATTAAACAAATCTAGGATTGAGGTGGGTTGGGGACTGCCTTCGGCAACGCACTCCCGAGCAAGCTACGACCTCTTCTGTCTTGAAACAAACGAATCTTGAATTACAGTAGACTCCCTCAAATCCGCACAGCTTGGGACCAGAGGTTGTGCGGATTTTAGAATTTTGCGGATTTCTGATCATTGATTTGTTTACATTTTTGAAACATTAATTTGATTGGTAGTTAAGCTAGGGAAATTATAATGTATGCTTACAATAAAGTGAAACATTAAAATAATTAAAATATTAAAATAATTTATTAGTTTACAAGTAAGTCATTATTAAAATAATTATGTAAAATAAAAATTTAGAAAAATATTAAATTATTAGGAATGAAATAGATTCAATTCGATTACAAAAGTCCTATGCTGCCACCTAGTGATAGCAAGGAGAACAGTGTTAATGCTATTATCAGTATATATAGCTTATTGCGCTCACTGTAACTTTTTCATTGTTATTTAGAGTATTAAATGCTTTTCTTATACTGCTTTGTATGTTTAGAAATAAATTTGTCTATAATTTTAAAAAAAATTCCGCGAACAATAATTTTAAAATAGCGTTTCGGTTCGTGGATTTTTCCATTTCGAATCCTGGAATTTTTGATATAGATATGCTAATTTATATCAAAATCAAAAGTAATGTAAATTTATTTAGTAATAAATCAGCTGTAATAGCCAAAAGAGAATGATTAACAAAACATTTAGTAAAAAAATCATTGCGGTAGTCGCTGATTTCGGCGCCATCTTGAATTTTGTTCCTGCAATTTAACTGTAAATTTCATTGTTTACATCCGAAAAAATACACGGATTTTAGACGTTCGCGGATTTAAGGGAGTCTACTGTATTGCGTTTTTTATTTCGAACAAAATTAAATTTTCAGCTTTCTTATAAGAGCTTATTTGACATTATTCCAATTCGAATTTAATCACGGCAATTGCAAAAATTGCCAGAGAGTTTTTTCTGTTTCAAAAAATGTCAAAAAATCGCCTCAAAGCACGAAAACCCCCGCTAGAAAGCGCATTAAAAATTAGGAAAAGATTAAAAAACCACAGGGAACGAAATTAACTAATTGGGTAAAAGATTTAAACCTGATTCGTTTTAGGAATGTCAAAAAAAAAAAAAAAAATTACTGCGAAATGCGAAAAAAAAAAAAAAAAAACCCTCTAAAGATAACATTAAAAAATTGTTAAAAATTGAAAAATCGCTGTAAGAATCTCGAAAACACTTTATTGAAAAGAAGACAAAGTTTACTGGGTAAAATATTGAAATCGGATTATTTTTTACTTATTTGAAAAAATTGCCGCAAAATTCGAAAAAATTCGCATAAAAAATTAATTGAAAAATTCCAGAAATTGTCTTCCATATGCATGAGTTCAGGCATACAGGTCCTGTCAAATCTTACGGGTGCAGGCTGCATTGTTTTTTCAGAGCTCAGCGCGCGCGCACGTACACACACACAGAGACAGACAAGCGCCTATCTTTATTATTACAGTTGCATCATGATAGTATAATTTTTATCATCTTGATAAAATTTAGTGTATATTATCATGACCTGCTTTACCTAATATATTCGACACACTATGAGGTGAAAACCAGAATTACCGTAATTTCTTTCCTATAATCCGTGGATCAAACAATTAGGTTCAGACCCAGAAATCTTGTTTCATAAAACGTAACTTCTTAAATCGCGATAAATATTTAACTTAATGAAATAAAATTTCTGGGTCGAAACATCATTGTTTGAGCCGCGGATTATAAGCAGGAAATTGCGCTATTAATGAATATTATAATTATTTATAATATTATAATAATTATTTATATAGACTTTCCTCCAAAATTTCTTGGGTCCCTCCGGTGATCCCTAAGAAGTCATGGAGATTGGAGAGTCATTCTGAAAAGATTTCGTGCGCATGTACTGATGTACCGCATGTATTATCTGAGATTTATCATCCGGCAAAATTTCATCTAAAAGACTTTGACTGAGATAATTTTAGATCTCATGCAGTGTTCCCCTGTGCCTATAGAAGTTTCCAGCATGATTAAAGGCCTTTTTTAATCTTTATAAGAAGTTAGGGTGCCAAAAGGTTTTACAGTTGTGACCACACTTAGTCACTGTTGCAAGGACATTTCAATATCTTTTTTTTTTTTTTTTTTTTTTACCATTAAATTTAGTTTTAATGTTTTGAACCCCTTCTCAACCCTCCTCACGCAAACAAAAATTGCGTTTGAGCCCTTTTTAAAAGAAATACCACACAATTATACCTTCTAAGATGAAAAACTGTCTAAAACGGAAATTCGATCGGTTTTATTGGATTCGTTTTAGCAGGTTTTATTATATAAGATATTGTTTGTATCCAACATGTTCAGGTTAAAAAGTCTGGGCACCCCCCCCCCCCCCCCCCGTTCAAAAGGCTGGTTACGCCTATGATGTGACATACTCAAGTACTTGACACTCAGAATATCATTTCTAGCTCAGTAGTGTCAAATAGTCTAAAGTCAACTATAGATTATTCAACATTTACTTGATAAATGTGCACTTCCGACAGATGATTTTGATTTTCTGACATATCCCTAAAATTAAGGTCCCAAGAATAATAAAAGACTCTACTATAAAATTAAATAATATGAATTGCATTTTGAAATAGTTAACATTTATGTCTTATAAGTTATAAGTGTCTACAACTGTACTGAAAGAAAATGTCGAGTATGTTGCAGAAATCTGTTCACATTAAAAAATTTAACAAATTATCATATTGAAGTGTTGTTGCAGCATAAAACGTGAAAATGTTGAATTTTTTGTGACCAAAAAAAAAAGAAAAATCCTAATTTTTTAAATGTGAACAGACTTGGTGCTCAGAAATATATATATTTACTTTTGCCATAAAAAATTCCACACAAGTCTTGGGGTGCAAACCTCACCGCAATATAACAATTTTTTTACATACACTTTTGAAATATGAATGTATTTATTTCGCACCCTGTATATGAAGAGTCAGTCTCAGTTTTCGATTGTTAAAAAAAAATTTATAGTTTGCAGACAAAAGTCTTTTTCATCCTGTAGATGGTTGAGATCTGCGGTTTTCCTTTTTGATGCAAGAGATAACAATATCCAACATATATAACTATTATGTACCTTATATGTTCTTGACTAAAAATACTAAAGAAAAAAATGTTCAGAGAAAGATAATACTATAACATATTAGGCTGAATAAAGTATTCTTAATTGAAGAGCGGCAGGTTAGTTTGCATCTATGAAATTCAGAGGACTTATCATACAACATCTGAAAACAGCTGTTAAGAAATTACTGAATTCGAAAGAAAATACCTTGTAAAAATAAAACGTAGAAAAGAAAATAATAAATTTAATTGCTAAATTATTCATCTCATTGCGAACAACGACCGATGCCTATATACACAGTGTATAAAATGGGACAAACCTAATTACGGAAGATTGTCACACATAGCGTTTGTATTAGAACTTTGACCTTTACTTACTCGGGCCACAAATCGAATTAAAAAAATCTGGCCACGTTATTACCCCTGTCTTATAAAGAGGCTACTTCTCTCATGCGAAAACACCTTCTCACTAATGTTAATCCTATGGAATTTTTTTTTAATATCTCGTTTGCATTTCCACATTTTAAAATTCTTTCTTTAAATTTTATAGCTGAGGCCGATCTCTACAAAGACCGTTTTTTTACTTTTTCAATTTTGTTTACATGGTTTTATTATTATTATTATTATTAGGATACTTTCAGTTTCGGAACTGGTTTCGAAAGTCAGTGGAAGTATCCTCATAAAATAAACCTGCAAGCAAAATCGAAAACATAAAAAACGGCCTTTGTAGAGATCGACCTCAGCTATCCAATGATTTAAAAATAAATAAATAAATATTGAAATGCAAATGAGATAGTCTACAAAGATGTTCCCATAGGACTAACATTAGCGACCGTCTGTTTTCGCACGAGGGATTAAGCGCGGTGATTCACTACCTAATGTGATTTTCGAAGTATGGTTTTCACCACCAGAAAGTAGACATCAGGTGACAACATGGTGGGTTTTTAAAACCTGTCTCCTTAAATTTTAAGTAGTTTTAAGGAAATGATAAAATTCCACCAAGTGGGAATTTCTGAGTTTATCGAGAATTGTTAAATACTTAAAATTGATCTGACATCTACTTTCTGGTGGTGAAAACCGTATTTCGATAGTTATATATTAGATAATGAATAATCGCGGTTTCAATTTTCCCGTAGTTTAACATGGGATTTAGCAATTGGTCGTCAGCAATTGGACACAAATTTCCCTGTCTTATGCTAAACGTATGGGCTAGGAATGCATACGTATTTTTCAAAATTCTCCTCGAAAAATTAATTTTTTTTTCTTTTGTTTTCTGTAGGCTCTTCTTGAAGAATGTTTTTGTCTTTTTTATTGGACGAAATATTTTTAAAATACATTGTTAGTCTTATTTAAAGTGTTAAATTTTTACTTACAACTAGCCTGCTTCACTTGGATTTTAGAATTAAATATATATTTTAGAAACATTATGAAAAATATAAAAGAAAAAAAACATTCTCCAAGAACAGCAAACAGCAAAAAAAAAAAAAAAATTATTTTCCGAGGAAAAATTTGAAAAATACGGATGCATTCCAAGCCCATAGAAGCATTAGAGAGAAGAATTTGCGTCCTGACTGATAACAAGCCTTAAGATCTATATTTGTGGTAAGTTACATTGTAATTGATCGAGCCATTACCGAGAAATCGTGTTCTTTTCATTGTCAGAATGGGGTAGATACGTAGGAGGCTTTGTTGACCTTCGACTCACTGTGCTTATGCTTAAAAAAAATAATAATAAATTACATATAGAGCAAAGATTAAATCTCAACTATAAAATAGACTGCAAAATGAAGTTCAAAATATCACACATTTTTATACTAAGTAAAACTTCGTTTACTCCAAAATAACTTAAAATGTCATATTCTTTATGCAAAAATTACATATATCTTTTCAGAAGTAGAAACTGTGAAAAATGTATCAAAATTAAAATTGCTTCAAGAAGTAAAGTATTTTAAGTTTTTTATATTTTAATATTTCATTCCCTATTTTACTGTCTAGATGTTTTAAATATTATAAAGAACTGATGTTTTATCAAATAAAATTTCCGTAATAACTCCACGATCTCTACTTTTTTTTTTTTTTTCTCTCATTTGGAGGAATTATTTTGCAATGTACAGGTTTTTTTTTTCCCCCTTCTTTCTAAGAAACGATTATTTGATTTTCAGTTAATTAATCAGATTGCTATGATTATTAACTAATGGCAGAAGTTGAATGCATAGAAAATTTGGAATTGAGGTTTGATCATTGTGGGGCAAGGAGTGATTAGATAGTAAATGAATGAGATGTCATCTTTAACTGCGATATCGGATTTCGCTTATCTCAGCCAGGAACTGTCTCAGATCAGATCCATTTTTGCAATAACTTTTTTTCTTAACGTCATTTTGTTTAAAAAATAAATAAATAAAATAAAAAAGTATTAAATATATAATTACGTAGCTTATTAAAAATTGACCATTATTTCTGAATTACGGTAGATAATTTAGAACAGGTAAATCATTCTAGATGGCAGCAATGAAAAAATTTTCTACGAGTTTCATTATACTTATTATTATTGAAATTAACCGTTTATTTTTATATAATAATAATAGATGGCAGCACCAAATAGTATAGTCAAAGAAACTGTACAAATAATTTTTATTTAGATCCATTTCATTTAGTACCTACGTTTTTATGAAAATATTTTTGTTGTAATATAGTGTTATGGTTTTTATTCTATTTGATGATAATTATTTGAATCTTCCAGTTGTAATATATTTTTTTTTTTCTGTGCCTTCTTCTAGATCTCAAAGATGTGCACCACCAGTGTGGAATTCAGGGGGTGGCCCGGGGGAGGATGTATCCCCCCCTTGATCATTTGATTTTGTGTTTTCAAAAGTCAAAAAGTACAATTCTGTCCCCCTACCCCCCTTTCCGGAGCCACTGAAGTCCTTTCCTAAGAAAAGTGTTTGAATTCAACATTGTGCACCATTCACATTGAAAAAAATACACCTCTCTGAATGACTTCAAGCTTCAAGCAAGTGTATTTTTAAAGTCATATCTTGTGTCTCACATATCTCATTTTTATACTTTAAATAACATTGTAAAAAAACACAATTAAGCGCATGTCTTTGTTACGGGGTGGGGATTGATATCCGTAATGCTTTAGTCCTTGAGGCACAGTTCTTGTGGAAATCGCGATAAATGCAGCCTGGCAGCACCTGTTGGGCGATTTCCACTAAAAACTAAACAGTACTAATTTATATCAGGGACTAACTTAATCTAAAGTTTGGTGAAAATTCGTGCATTAGTTCTTGAGATAGAGCAATTGCGATAATCATGAATAATGTTCCATAGCAGCGCCTCTTGTTGGGCAATTTACACTAAAAAGTAATCAGCACCAAATTATATAAAGGACTAACGGAATCTGAAGCTTTACAAAAAATCCGTGCATTAGTTCTTAAAATATATCTATTTCGGAAATCGTGAGAAATGCAGCATAGCAGCGCCACCTGTTGTGCGATTTATGCCAAAAAGTAACCAGTTTATAGCAAGGACTAATTGAATCTGTAGTTTTATTAAATTCCGTTCATTAGTTCTTGAGATTGAGCATCCACAAAATTTGCGTCACACACACACAGACAGACATTTTGTAAAAACATGCTTTTCGGGTTCTGTGACCCCTAAAACGTGTAAATCCGTCGAAAACCGGAATTCGAAAATTTTTATGAATCCAATACTTTCTTCTTGTAAAGATAGAAAAAGCAATAAACAAATGAATAACGAAATAAATCAATGGAAATTGTGTGGATGGAGAGATCAAATTAGTGGATGGGCTCGCGCCTCACGTGCCCATATAAATTTCTGGCCACTGAATGACCGGTATTGTTTAATCAGCAATATCCTACAGTTAAAATATTTTAAACCCATTGAGGAGCGGTAGGATGTATCATATCTCACCTAATTTTAACCCAGATTCGCACCAGAAAATTTTAATTAAATTTTACTTTTATAACTTTAGTGAAAAAAAAATTGAACATTTTCTTTTACTTGTTTTGAAATAAAATTTTTCGAAATTTCCGGTGATAATTTAACATTACAGAAACACAATTGTTTGCCCCTCAAAGGGTTAAAAGAATATTGCACACTATTCTATTTATACTGCAAAGTAATTCATGATTTATTATTCAGTATAGACTTTTTCGGATTTTGTGTACAAGGCATGGTTTATAGAATAACAATAATAATCATGTGTTACGGTAATTATGTACATTTGAATTTTTTTTTTTTTTTTTTTTTTTTTTTTTTTTAATGAGAAAGCAGCATTAGAAATACATTTCTTTGTAATATAACGAAATAAATTTCAATGCCACAACATGCAATCTTCTACCCATTCAGTTAAAAAAAAATGCACAAATTTTGTTGCTACTATTTTTAAGTACTATTTGGTTCCGATATCCTGCAAGCTTTATCATTTTTAATAGCGGTAATCATCTTACAAAGCTGTATGTCATTCGAGATACTTTGATATTAAATTTTAAAATATTTGGTAAAAAAAAAAAAAAAAAAACCGAATCCTTCAATTTTTAATGATATATTTTGTAATCCTTCCTTTTTTTCTTTAATTAAAAAATAATTACTAATAATAGAACAACATAATATTAAAACAATGCCCTCTCCCCCATCAAATGAGCATACATACGTGGCCTGTCTGAAAGTATCCGACCTTTGGCCAAAAAAATATTCATGTTACCTGACGGGATTGGGACCCTAATCCCATTCAAAGTGGGCCCCTTGCGCCTCCACACACTTTGGCCACCGTTCCTTCCACCGCCGAAAACATCCCTGGTAGGATTCTTTTGGAATGGTGTTCAACTCCGCCGTCGCGATCTGGAGAGTAGGGAGGTTGACGAACGACTGGAATTCCATGTTTCGTCAAGAAAATCTGAATCAGGTACGATGAATGAGCTAGAGCATTGATGAATCTTACGAATTGTTTCGCTTTGAAAATCATCAATCTTTGACAAAATTTGATCTAGTATTTCTGCTCAACTCGTTCAGTCATCTTATGAGAAGTCAAAATCCGACGAACACGTGTGACAGCACCTCACTCGAGGGCCAGCAGGCAACGACTGGCTCACTGGAACACGAGTGAAAAATTCAAACATGCGCATTAAGCTGTCTCCTTCCAATATGCACAGTGGCGCCGCCTTAGAATCACTACTGCACGCGGAAAAAAATAAGGTCAGATAGTTATCAGACAGACCTCGTACTATGTATGTATGCATGTGCTTCTGACTTGTCCAAGTCTAAATAAGGAAAAGTGCCTGGAGTTCAGACCACAGACCAGATGGAGCAAACATAAATTTAAACAGGCACTTGAGCAAAAAAATAAATAAATAAACATTGTCTGACCAGTTATTGTGAAATAGTTTTAGATAAGGAAACAAAAAATGTGTTATGTTATTTAACATGTTATTTAATATTATGTTATTTAATGAAGAAAATAACTGTCGTAAGTTTTATTAACTATGAAAGCAAGCTGTAAAGTAAAGATTAATCAAAATAAAACAAAGCAATTTAAACTGACACTATTTTTAAATACTAATAAATTAATTTTAATTTTTAAATACATTAAATTTGTAAAAACTAATATTCATCAAATAATTTGAATCCACGAAGAGTAAATGTAATTTTATCTATCTTTATGTGAAATTTATGTATATATTGTCTTTTAAAAAAAACATTTACTAGTTTAAATTTAAACGAACTTTTCAATGTTATTTACATGGATTATATTAATTAAAAAATAAAACTTAGTATTTTAATCAATACATTTTTTTTTTCGATCGTTATAAAAAGATTATAAAAAGGTTCTATTGAAATAATATAATGTAAACTAATCATAAAAAAAGAATTGTAAAAGAAATTTGTCATCAAGTATTTCCGTTCTGTTAGTGTTTATGATAAATTGTTTCGAGCAGTTCAACTAATCAAGAAACATGTGTCAAATATGCGTTTACTGTTGAAGTTAGTATTTAGGGAATGCAAAAAATGTTGAACATCGCTTCATTTTGTTCAGTTCCTCAGCCACCCTTGGCAAATGAAATGCGCAAAAAGAATGTATTATAAAACTGAAAAGAATGTTTACACCGCTGCCGAATGTAATTTCATCTGATAACAAAATGGGTAATTCGATCTTCAGCTTCTAGTAATATTGATTGATTTTTATTATTTTTTCCTTTGTTGTGTCATTTGGGTTGGGTTTTATTTATTTATTTATTTTTTAATACTTCTACTACGTTTCGAAATTTTTGTAAGTGATGAAAATATGATCTGTCGAGATGACCTGTGTGAAGTTGGCACCCCTCATTATGAATATAAATATGAAAACTACACAGAAGTTTTGCCCACTCATTAATTAATTTTGCCCGCCCTTCGTAACGCTGTAAATCAAATTTCATTTTTTGACCCACTTTTTAAAAGCTGGCGCCCCTCAATTTCAAATTAGAAAAACAATTGTACAGTTATTTTGTCCAAGTTTTGCCCAGTTTTGCCCACCCATTAATTAATTTTGCCCACTTTTTATAACGCCGTAAATCAAAAAAATCTTCGTTGACCACGTGTGAAGCTGGCACCCCCCCATTACGAATTAAAATGTGAAAACCACACAAAAGTTTTGACCAAGTTCCCACCCATTAATTAATTTTGCCCACCTTTTCTAACGCTGTAAATCAAATTTTATTTTTTGACCCCTTTTTCAAACTAGCGCCCCTCAATAGGAAATTTACAAAAACAAGTGCACTGTTATTTTGCCCAGTTTTGCCCACCTTTTATAACGCCGTAAATAAAAAAAAATCTTTGTTGACCACGTGTGAAGCTGGCAACCCCCCCCCCCCCCCCATTACGAATTAAAATATGAAAACCACACAAAAGTTTTGCCCACCCATTAATTAATTTTGCCCACCTTTTATAACGCCGTAAATCAAAAAAATTTTCGTTGACCACGTGTGAAGCTGGCACCCCCCCCCCCCCCCATTACGTATTAAAATATGAAAACCACACAAAAGTTTTTCCCAAGTTTTGTCCAGTTTTGCCCACCCATTAATTAATTTTGACCACATTTTATAACGCCGTAAATCAAAAAAACCTTCGTTGACCACGTGTGAAGCTGGCACTCCCCATTGCGAATTAAAATATGAAAACCACACGAAAATTTTGCCCACCTTTTATAACACCGTAAATAAAGAAATCATTGTTGAGCACGTGTGAAGCTGGCATCCCCCCCCCCCCCATTACGAATTAAAATATGAAAACCACACAAAAGTTTTGCCCAAGTTTTGCCCAGTTTTGCTCACCCATTAATTAATTTTGCCCACCTTTTTTAACGCCGTAAATCAAAAAAATCTTCGTTGACCACGTGTGAAGCTGGCACCCCCCCATTACGAATTAAAATGTGAAAACCACACAAAAGTTTTGACCAAGTTCCCACCCATTAATTAATTTTGCCCACCTTTTCTAACGCTGTAAATCAAATTTTATTTTTTGACCCCTTTTTCAAACTAGCGCCCCTCAATAGGAAATTTACAAAAACAAGTGCACTGTTATTTTGCCCAGTTTTGCCCACCTTTTATAACGCCGTAAATAAAAAAAAATCTTTGTTGACCACGTGTGAAGCTGGCACCCCCCCCCCCCCATTACGAATTAAAATATGAAAACCACACAAAAGTTTTGCCTACCCATTAATTAATTTTGCCCACCTTTTATAACGCCGTAAATCAAAAAAATTTTCGTTGACCACGTGTGAAGCTGGCACCCCCCCCCCCCCCATTACGTATTAAAATATGAAAACCACACAAAAGTTTTTCCCAAGTTTTGTCCAGTTTTGCCCACCCATTAATTAATTTTGACCACATTTTATAACGCCGTAAATCAAAAAAACCTTCGTTGACCACGTGTGAAGCTGGCACTCCCCATTGCGAATTAAAATATGAAAACCACACGAAAGTTTTGCCCACCTTTTATAACGCCGTAAATAAAGAAATCATTGTTGAGCACATGTGAAGCTGGCATTCCCCCCCCCCCCCCCATTACGAATTAAAATATGAAAACCACACAAAAGTTTTTCCCAAGTTTTGTCCAGTTTTGCCCACCCATTAATTAATTTTGACCACATTTTATAACGCCGTAAATCAAAAAAACCTTCGTTGACCACGTGTGAAGCTGGCACTCCCCATTGCGAATTAAAATATGAAAACCACACGAAAGTTTTGCCCACCTTTTATAACGCCGTAAATAAAGAAATCATTGTTGAGCACGTGTGAAGCTGGCATCCCCCCCCCCCCATTACGAATTAAAATATGAAAACCACACAAAAGTTTTGCCCAAGTTTTGCCCAGTTTTGCTCACCCATTAATTAATTTTGCCCACCTTTTTTAACGCCGTAAATCAAAAAAATCTTCGTTGACCACGTGTGAAGCTGGCACCCCCCCCATTACGAATTAAAATGTGAAAACCACACAAAAGTTTTGACCAAGTTCCCACCCATTAATTAATTTTGCCCACCTTTTCTAACGCTGTAAATCAAATTTTATTTTTTGACCCCTTTTTCAAACTAGCGCCCCTCAATAGGAAATTTACAAAAACAAGTGCACTGTTATTTTGCCCAGTTTTGCCCACCTTTTATAACGCCGTAAATAAAAAAAAATCTTTGTTGACCACGTGTGAAGCTGGCACCCCCCCCCCCATTACGAATTAAAATATGAAAGCCACACAAAAGTTTTGCCCACCCATTAATTAATTTTGCCCACCTTTTATAACGCCGTAAATCAAAAAAATTTTCGTTGACCACGTGTGAAGCTGGCACCCCCCCCCCCCCCATTACGTATTAAAATATGAAAACCACACAAAAGTTTTGCCCAAGTTTTGCCCAGTTTTGCTCACCCATTAATTAATTTTGCCCACCTTTTTTAACGCCGTAAATCAAAAAAATCTTCGTTGACCACGTGTGAAGCTGGCACCCCCCCATTACGAATTAAAATGTGAAAACCACACAAAAGTTTTGACCAAGTTCCCACCCATTAATTAATTTTGCCCACCTTTTCTAACGCTGTAAATCAAATTTTATTTTTTGACCCCTTTTTCAAACTAGCGCCCCTCAATAGGAAATTTACAAAAACAAGTGCACTGTTATTTTGCCCAGTTTTGCCCACCTTTTATAACGCCGTAAATAAAAAAAAATCTTTGTTGACCACGTGTGAAGCTGGCACCCCCCCCCCCCCCATTACGAATTAAAATATGAAAACCACACAAAAGTTTTGCCCACCCATTAATTAATTTTGCCCACCTTTTATAACGCCGTAAATCAAAAAAAATTTCGTTGACCACGTGTGAAGCTGGCACCCCCCCCCCCCCATTACGTATTAAAATATGAAAACCACACAAAAGTTTTTCCCAAGTTTTGTCCAGTTTTGCCCACCCATTAATTAATTTTGACCACATTTTATAACGCCGTAAATCAAAAAAACCTTCGTTGACCACGTGTGAAGCTGGCACTCCCCATTGCGAATTAAAATATGAAAACCACACGAAAGTTTTGCCCACCTTTTATAACGCCGTAAATAAAGAAATCATTGTTGAGCACGTGTGAAGCTGGCATCCCCCCCCCCCATTACGAATTAAAATATGAAAACCACACAAAAGTTTTGCCCAAGTTTTGCCCAGTTTTGCTCACCCATTAATTAATTTTGCCCACCTTTTTTAACGCCGTAAATCAAAAAAATCTTCGTTGACCACGTGTGAAGCTGGCACCCCCCCATTACGAATTAAAATGTGAAAACCACACAAAAGTTTTGACCAAGTTCCCACCCATTAATTAATTTTGCGCACCTTTTCTAACGCTGTAAATCAAATTTTATTTTTTGACCCCTTTTTCAAACTAGCGCCCCTCAATAGGAAATTTACAAAAACAAGTGCACTGTTATTTTGCCCAGTTTTGCCCACCTTTTATAACGCCGTAAATAAAAAAAAATCTTTGTTGACCACGTGTGAAGCTGGCACCCCCCCCCCCCCCATTACGAATTAAAATATGAAAACCACACAAAAGTTTTGCCCACCCATTAATTAATTTTGCCCACCTTTTATAACGCCGTAAATCAAAAAAATTTTCGTTGACCACGTGTGAAGCTGGCACCCCCCCCCCCCATTACGTATTAAAATATGAAAACCACACAAAAGTTTTTCCCAAGTTTTGTCCAGTTTTGCCCACCCATTAATTAATTTTGACCACATTTTATAACGCCGTAAATCAAAAAAACCTTCGTTGACCACGTGTGAAGCTGGCACTCCCCATTGCGAATTAAAATATGAAAACCACACGAAAGTTTTGCCCACCTTTTATAACGCCGTAAATAAAGAAATCATTGTTGAGCACGTGTGAAGCTGGCATTCCCCCCCCCCCCCATTACGAATTAAAATATGAAAACCACACAAAAGTTTTGCCCAAGTTTTGCCCAGTTTTGCTCACCCATTAATTAATTTTGCCCACCCTTTTTAACGCCGTAAATCAAAAAAATCTTCGTTGACCACGTGTGAAGCTGGCACCCCCCCCCCCCATTACGAATTAAAATGTGAAAACCATACAAAAGTCAACAATTTTTTTTTATTTACAGCGTTATAAAAGATGGGCAAAATTAATTAATGGGTGGGCAAAACTTGGGCAAAACTTCTGTGTAGTTTTCATATTTAAATTCATAATGAGGGGTGCCATAAAAAGATAGTCTCCCGGAGGCGCGAAGTGACCTGAGGTAGCGAATTTTTTTAAAGGGTTGAAATTTTTTAAAACCGATTGCACCTTCGAAAAGAGGGTCTCAGCTTTAAATGCGTACTTTTTGTGAATCGGTACCTCGGAAATTGAGGCTGGGAGGGGGGGGGGGGGCGTTGCCGAAAGGGAGGAAAAGTCATTCGCTAAAACGACCTTTTTCAAATCCCCCCCCCCCCCCCCAAAAAAAAAAAAAAAAAAAAATCGAAGGTTTAAGGACAACATTTTTTCGAAATGATTGTGGAATATAAAACGTAAGAGTACGACATTTAAGAATATGTCTTCTATTTTTTTCCGGAAAAAAGTAAAGCATTTGGTTCTTTCCTTCTACGCAATCCAGAAAAAAGGGACTGAGCATGCTGGAGCACGCCTCCACCGATTTGCAAAACAAGGTCGCTTTTTATGTACGTTCGTAATTATATAAATACATAGTACCTATAATCGCCTGTCTGTCCGTCTGTCTGCCCGCATATAACAGCGCAAAAACTACCCAACCGAATCGTTTGAAATTTAAAATATATAATCGTTGCATAATTTTGTCGAGTCATTTAAAATTTTATGAAAATCAGATGTATAGTTTAATTACAGGGACAGTCAAAAGTTTTCCATTACATTATGGCCAATGGGAAAAAATTATTTCAAGCGCATTTTAATGACGTTGCAGCCTTTCGAACAGAATGAAATTGATCTGCACTTATGAAGTGCACTAAAATATACATTCAGTACAATATGCAGTGCAAAAAGTATTTATAAAACTAGTTATAGTACGAACGCACCTCATTTGCCACGTTTGACGTGCAATTTCTAACTTGTTTATGAGTTTTAATTAATATCTCGGCTCATTATAAAAAAAAAATAAAAATCTTAGTCACAGGTGCATCAGGACCTGCCTTGGACAATCCTCATACAAATTTTCAGATCCCTGAACGTGGTAGTAAAAGCTATATTCTTGCAATGTTGGAAAGTGTACTATGATCAGTGTGTGATGTACAATTTTTCTATTTTATTTTATTTTGATAACGTTATTGTATATAACAATAAATCTTGACAAGTTTAGTAAGCAAAAGCAAACTAAGCTGACAGAAAATATGCTTCTTATCTTGTTTGGTAGATGGTAAAGTGTGCTACTAATTTCTGAAAAATAAATGTGCACAAATATTTTATTCCTAATTGTTATTTTTGTATTTATTTTTAGGTGGACAGCAGCCAAAACGTACTTGAACTCCATATTAGACATTGTAATTTCCTCGCACGTTCTAAAGAAACAAGATAACGACAGTTCCACAGACATTTATTTAGAATTTGTATATTAACTCGAAAGAACAAGTTTTTGCTATGTTATCTGTGATCACAAGATAAAATAATTATTTATTTATACATATTCATTCTTTTTACTGTAAAGTATATAGAAACGCTTAATACCTTCAACATTCTAAAGTTGCCTTTTTATTATTATTTTAAATATGACATTAAGCATTGTCCCCCTCAGTGCAATCAAGGTTAGTTGTCGTTGTTTGTTAAAATACAGCCGGACCTCTATTTAACGAACCTTTATTTTGCGAATTTCTCTATTTTGCGAACTTTTCCTTGGAACCAAGAACGTTTTGCGAATTTCTTCGTAAAATAAGCTCCAAATAGCGAAGTGCATTCTCTATTTAACGAACTTTTTCTTGTGATCAAAAATTTTTTTTCTCCCCATTTCTCAAAATATTTCTGGACATTTCAAACTTATTCTTTCTGGTTTTACCAGACGCCTTCTTTGTCAGCAGTGAGAATTCGGTAAGTACGGAGGATGAAGACGATAATCCCTTAGAGTAACTTAAAAAAATGTGGATACAGTGAGAAAAAAAGAAAAAATTAACCATGATGTGCTGATTGATGATTGTATTTCACTTAATTCTGAAATTGAGACCCCGGAAACGCTATCCGAATTGGATATTTTCGACAGTGTGAAAAATGAAAACCATACAGCAATGAATTGCCATGAAGACGAATATGTGATGATGATGATGGGAATGATCATTATGCAGGAATTAACAAAACATCGTATGATGAAATGCAAAAATCATTTGAAACAATTTGACGCGGATTATAGTTAGAAGAAAATACGCATGAAGAGGTTTTTGGTGCATTGCAAAGATGCAAGACGTATTATGAGAGAAAGCACTTTTTTAAATAAAAAAACTCAGGCAAAATTAACAGAGTTTTTCAGAAATTAAATTTAAGGACGCATATGTTAATGTATGGTTAAAATCGTTTTGTTATAATAACAATGAATACGATAATGTCATTAAAATTAGTTAATTTTAATGTAAAACTATTTACTTTAAACAAAAAATACAGTGTACTCCCGGACAATGTTTTGTTTTCCTTGCAGATTTCAAAGATGTATCACATAGAAAAAGTGAATTGATGATGGATATTGGTGGGTAAAATAAATAAAACTAATCGATATAATTTATTTTAAAAAAATGTGATTAATTCCTTTTAGTAAAAATATTTAGTGTTTATGAATTTAAAATCTGTTTTATGTAGTTTTAAGTATGTTAAAAGGAGAATCTCTATTTAACGAATTTTCCATATAACGAACTTTTTTCCGGGATTTAGCGACTTCGTTAAATAGAGGTTCGACTGTAAAAAAAAAGAGGGTGGGGGATTTTTGAGATGTAGCAGCTATTGTTTTCGTTTGTTTCAAAAACATTTTTACAAATAATTATAAACTTTTTAACAAAAAAAAAAAAAAAAAGACTTCAATTACTTGATGATTTTCCCTACAACAGTCCTAGAAACAAAACCCAAAGAAAATCACCGGGTAACGACTTCCTCTGCGTAGAAATCGTTGAAAATTAATTATTTTAAAGATTTTATTTTATTTTATTTATTTGTTTATTTTAATTTATGAAAAAGTGCTGAACCAATTTTGATGAGATTTAAATGGGACCAATTCGAAAAAGGAAAAAAAAAAAAAAAAAAAACATGATTCGGTCCCGTAGTTTCGCAGTAATCGGTGAACATACATATATATATATATATATTACCAGTTTTCGTAGTACATCGGTTACTCGCGCAGCGACGAATACTTCGCAACCAGCTAACTCAGCGATTCGCAATTGATGAAATTTAAATGGGACCCATTTGAGAGTATCTTCTTTCAATCAAAAGCAAAAAAAAAAAAAAAAATCACAATCGGTCGCGTAGTTTCGGGGTTTTCAGTGAACATACGTAAAAAAATAAAATCAAAAATGCATATTCGTCGAATTGATAATATCCTTCTTTCTTGTAGCAGGCTAAAAATTATAGGAGGCTATTATTATGATAATTTCTCAATTTAAATATATACTATTTATTAAGTTTCAGTTGACTCAGAGACGTCGTTACTCGCAGAACAGTCGGAATCGTGGCGCACTGACACTAGTCGCATTGATAACATCCTTCTTTTTTTAAGTCGACTAAAAATTACAGGGCACTCTTATTATGGACGATTTCTTAATTAAAATGTATATTTAGTAAGTTTCAATCGACTCAGAGACGTCGTTACTCGCAAGACATTCAGAATCGTGGCGCACTCGTCGAATTGATAACATCCTCCTTTTTTAAGTCTGTTAAAAATTACAGGGCATTCTTATCATGGATGATTTCGCAATTTAAATATACATTTATTAAGTTTCAATTGACTCAGAGATGTCATTACTCGCACGACAATCGGAATCGTGGCGCACTCGTCGAATTGATAACATCATCCTTTTTTTTAAGTCGATTGAATATTACAGGTTACTCTTATTGTGGACGATTTCTCAATTAAAAAATATATTTAGTAAGTTTCAATTGATTCAGAGACGTCGTTACTCGCAGGACAAAAGGAATCGTGGCGCACTCGTCGCATTGATAACATCCTCCTTTTTTAAGTCTGTTAAAAATTACAGGGCACTCTTATTATGGATGATTTCTGAATTTAAATATACATTTATTAAGTTTCAATTGACTCAGAGACGTCGTTACTCGCAGTACAATCGGAATCATGGCGCACTCGTTGAATTCATAACATCCTCCTTTTTTTAAGTCTTAAAAATTACAGGGCACTCTTATTATAGATGATTTCTCAATTTTATTTATTAAGTTTCAATTGACTCAGAGACGTCGTTACTCGCAGAACAATCGGAATCGTGGCGCACTCGTCGCATTGATAACATCCTTCTTGACAACATCCTACATCACTGATAACATCTTTCTTTTTTTAAGTGGATTAAAAATTACAGGGCACTCTCATTATGAACGATTTCTCAATTAAATATATATTTATTACATTTCAGTTGGCTCAGAGACGTCGTTACTCGCAAGACATTTAGAATCGTGGCGCACTCGTCGAACTGATAGCATCCTCCTTTTTTTAAGTCTGTTAAAAATTACAGGGCACTCTTCTATGGATGATTTCTCAATTTAAATATACATTTATTAAGTTTCAATTGACTCAGAAACGTCGTTACTCGCAGGACATTCGGAATCGTGGCGCACTCGTCGAATTGATAATATCCTCCTTTTTTTAAGTCGATTAAAAATTACTGGTTACTCTTATTGTGGACGATTTCTAAATTAAAAAAAATATATATTATGTTTCAATTGACTCAGAGACGTCGTAACTCGCAGGACATTCGGAATCGTGACGCACTCGTGGAATTGATAACATCCTTCTTTTTTTAAGTCGATTAAAAATTGCAGGTTACTCTTACTCAATTGACTCAGAGACGTCGTTACTCGCAGAACAGTCGGAATCGTGGCGCACTGGCACTAGTCGCATTGATAACATCCTTCTTTTTTTAAGTCGACGAAAAATTACAGGGCACTCTTATTATGGACGATTTCTCAATTAAAATATATATTTAGTAAGTTTCAATCGACTCAGAGACGTCGTTACTCGCAAGACATTCAGAATCGTGGCGCACTCGTCGAATTGATAATATCCTCCTTTTTTTAAGTTTGTTAAAAATTAAAGGGCACTTTTATTATGGATTATTTCTCAATTTAAATATATATTTATTAAGTTTCGATTGACTCAGAGATGCCTTTACTCGCAGAACAGTGGGAATCGTGGCGCCTTCACGACAAGACTGTTGGAAAGGGTGCCCCGATCACCGAAGATCCCACTCGAAAAAATGTTAAACTATTTCCATTAAAATATATTATAGATAAAGTATATTAATACTTTATCAAAACAAATTTGCATAAAAAGATTATAAAAAGGCTGTATTGAAATGATATAAATCATCAGGATAGAAGAAGAATTGAAAAAGAAATTCATCATCAAGTTGTTTGGGTTCTGTTGGTGTTTGTGAAAAAATTGTTACAATCAGCTCAACTAACTCTGAAAAATATGTCAAATATATATTTACTGTTGAATTTATTTAGAGAATGTGCCACTTACTTAATGTTTCAGCCATATATTACTCCCTCCTTGATAAGATGAACGAAACGGAAGAATGAAGAACATATTATAAAACTAATTAAGAATGTTTACACCACTGCCGAACGTAAATTGATGTGATGATAAAATATTGCAATACGATTTTCCGCTTTTGCTTCTAGAAGTGTTAAGTGATCTTTATTATTCTGCCCAACTTTTCTCGGCGGAAAATATTGGAATGTTTTTGCAGTTCACTCACACCATCTGCTTTTAAACATCAAAATCAACAGATTTGTCAATAACTCCTTTTATAACACGTGTGTAACATTATAAATAAATATTCGTTTATGTTTATTTTCATTATATTGGATATTAGCCATTTTAACCCTTTATGACCCGACGGTACTTTAAAGTACCATTAAAATAACTTGTTATATAATTCATTTAATACATCGATTAGTAGTAGTACAGTTTAGAATGAGTTATAGATACTTTACTTTATCTTGCTCCAAAAGCATTATTGGTTGCATAAAACAAAAATATTTTTAAAAGTATGATTTCTTTTGTCTTTGCATCTTTTCAGCTATCTTGACTTTGAAAGATCGGGAGGTGGTAGGGGGGTGAGTTCGGAAATATTTCTATATTTTTATTAAAAGAACATTGTATTTGTACATTTCTTAATTCCACAAAATACTAAAAAAAATATTTTAAATAAATGATTTGAGTGGAGTTATAAATATTGCGCAAAATCCCTATAAATTCAAATTTAATTAATTTTAATTGGCAAAATCCTCCTAAAATGTATGAAACGGTAGTGTAAATCTTCTAATCTAGTTTAAAAAATTCACGAAAAAGGCTTTAGAAAATAAAATTTTCATAAATTCATAATTTCGGACATAAAGGGTCAAATGAAAATAATCTTAGAAATCTAATCTTATCTTGTTAGTAAAATACGTGTATTGTTATGGAATGCATATATTCAATGCTTAACAGACATCTTCGTATCTTTTTGTGGCCATATGTTCTCATGTATAAAGAGTGCGCTTTTTGTCTCTACCATTTTTTTTTTTTTTCATAATTTTGTGAATAAATTTATCTATAAAACAAGAACGAAAAATCATGCGTCCGGCCTAGATTATGAAATACTTTCAAACATATTCATAATACTGTAACAAAACTTCACAGTTTATTAAGGTGAAAGATGTCTAACTAAACCATTTAGAAAATGCATAACGCATTTGAAAATCCAATTTCTGCTATTAACATCCATTGTCGGAAAAATATTCGACTTTATTTTGAAGCCCTGTATAATGCATTTTTATATACACTACATTGTATGCTCGGTGTTGAATTCAGACACTTTTCTCCGGGATAGATTTCTCTGGCTGCGGGAGGGACATTATACAGTTCCGAGAAGGAAATTGCTCTTTTTGACCATTGAAAACACGAAATCTCAAATCTTCCGGGGGAAGGACATCTCACTGCTCCCGGGGGGGGGGGGGGAATGTCCCCCCCTCCGGGGCCACACCCTGAAATCAACACTCAGTATGCTAAAAGTTTGTCCAATTAAACGCATAGCACAGTTGAAAAATTTCCCCTTTGTCAATAAATGGAAATGTACATGAGATGTTTTGTGTAGCCCTGTATATGATCTATAGAATTTATACACACCAAGTATAATATAAAATAAAAAGAAAAGTGCCCAGTTGAACTGATGGCACTGAGCTCACAGGCTATTCATACTAATTGTATATTATACTCTTATTTTTCAAAGAATAATGCCCCTCGAAAAATAAATTAAGGGGTCCCCCCCCCCTTTCACATCTTTATACTTAACCAATGAGCCTCCAAATCACATCAGCGAAGCGCCTTATCAGAATAAACCGATATACCAAATTTGAAGCAAATCGGATAGGAAAACCCATTTATATAAATTAAGGGGTATTAGCCCCCCGTTCCTCCGTTTAGACTTAAAGAATGAACCACCAAATCTAATCAGGGAAGAGCCTTATCAGAATTAACCGGTATACCAAATTTGAAGTAAATCTGATAATTCTGCATGAAAAACCTATTTATCTAAGTTAAGGGGGATTAGTACCCTGTTTCCCTCTTTATACTTAACCAATGAACCCCCAAAACTAATCAAGGAAGCGTCTTATCAGAATGAACCTAGAAAACTTTTTTTGAAGCAAATCGGATATTTCTATCAAGAGTTATCGCATTACGTACATACGTACGTACATACATACATACAGAACTTGCAGGCACATTAGCTCTCAAGCTTTGCTAGCCTGTGAGCTAAAAAAGACAGTTACATTTTAAAGCTCTTACCCAAACTGAAAAAGCACTTACAGCAATTATTCTTCATAGGCAGTACTGTAGCCAAATACTTTTGTGTGTCCCTGTAAATGAATGACAATTTATATGCTCACCAGATTCTACAGTAAGTGCCTTGTATGTAGTACACCTCAGTGATATATATAAATTTCGATATGTTTAAAATAGAGTAATATCATTAAAATACACCGCAAACGATTTTTCCCCATAGGATGTAATGTAGCGGAATTCTTTAGAGCGTCACTGTAAATGAACCGTAAATGCTACACACTTCATTTTCAATACCGACCATGCCATAATAAACTCCAATAACATATATCAATTTCATGGCAATCTGACTAGAGTTATGAGAGTTAGAGCACGGACAGACAGACAAACCGAATTCATAGACACTTTTCAACTATCTTGAAAAGTTTTTAAAAATTTACATATATATATAGACAATTGGTGAGAACGGTTTATAAATATACCCAGGGAACTGGGATTTTAAAAGCTTTTGAAAAAAAAAATCCCTTTAAAAATTCTGGTAGTTTGTTCACACTGCAGTGAAAATTGTTTATTATTAGTAGTAGCCAGATTGCTGAAGAAGAAAAAAATTATTTGTAATAGTAACATCGAAGATCAAAGTTTTCGATTGAGCGTAGGTGGGTCATTCTCTGAGAAAAGCTGATCTAGACTTTAAAAAAAATATATAGCTTTAATTCCTAATTCTTCAATCAAATTTCTATATATAATACAAGTATGACAATTTAGGAATAATAACGAATGTTTTAACTCTTTCGAGGGCAGTGTCCTTAAAAAAGGACACCTAATTTTAATTCCAAAACTGACAAACGGCACCAAAAATATTAAATTAAAATTTACCTTTTATAATGTGCGTGAAAATAAGCAAGTTCGTATTTTCTAATAAATTCGTTTATAAATTCTGGTGTCAGTCCATTATTTTACCAGTTTATAAGCAGAATTACTCCGCGCCGGAAAGGGTTAAATGTCTAAAATTGCTATTATTATGTCATTACCTGAAACGTTATTAGACCATAAAACGCCTTCATAATGACATTTTTAACATTAAGCTTATTTTAGGGATAAATTATAACGAGTCACAACTTATAGCATATTTATTCTAAAAGCAATCCTGTACAATTCTTTATAATTCATTCTGCAAAGTAAATTATCAAATATGTATTTGAGCAATAATAAACTTGGTAATGACATATAATAAATACACTGACTGTGACTAAAGTTATGTAAATACGGAACAAAATGAAGTAGTACTTTCATAGTTAGTTTTAATACTAAAAAAAAACCAAACATAAATACATTGAATTTGTAATTTTTATAATTTTATAATATAAACCATGAATTACGAAATTAATATTCGAAAAAATTATGAATTGCGACTTACAACCTTTTTGATGGATTTATATTTATTATGTCCTGCTTTATGCGAATCCAAAATTTCAAATTTTTCTTCCAAGTAGTTTTCAAATTATGCTTAAAAAACATCAAGATGCTGGTTTAAAGAGCCATCTATTATGAGCAGAAAAGCGTATTCTGAAAAAAGGATATTTTACTCATTTTATTGAAACATTTGGGCTGGCAGGCAGTAGTCGACTTAGTCATTCTGTAGCATTTCAACAATCGAATACGGAACTTCAATTTGGATACAGCCCCGGCTCATTTTAAAATAATTAATTTCTCTGAAACTAATCGTACGAATTTCAAGAAAATTTGTATTTTAGGCTACTTGAAGGGAATAGAATTTATGTATGGAGTGAAACTCGGATATTGCTATTGAAAAAAAAATTGGGTTCGTTTTGATACGTAGATGGCCCCCTAAGCAAATTTTATATACATCATTTAAAAGTAGACATTATTTCCAATAGTTTGGTACCAGTTACTTTCTTCTACGATAATTTGTTGCAGAGTTGGTGTTTTCTTTTTTTTCCCCACGACTGTACATGTGGAAATATACAGCGGTGTAGTCGCGGGGCGGGGTACGGCGCCCCTTCACTTTTTATTTTATCACGAGCACCTCTTTATATTTATTTTGAAGAATGACTTTCTAAATTTATTAACTGTTTAAAAGAATAAGCATGTTAATAAATTCAAAATTTTATAAAATAAGGCATCGATTTCCAACACTTTACAATATAGATGAAAAATATTTATGACTTCTATTCGTGTGCATGCCTATCCTGGTTTTAGCTTTCGTAAATATACTTGAATCGCCTCGAAACTGATATAGATTCTTGAGGATGGCTACAGAATGTTCTCTATCGAAAATAGTCTGTGTAGCATTTGTTTATCATTGAGAGGTACATAAAATAATTCGTATACATTACTGGAAGCTGCTTGAAATACACTTTAATGACGTTATAATACTTTAAACGCAGTTAAAATGATAGAAAATAGTGTGCATTGCATTTATCGTTTGTTTACAAGATCATACAAAATTATTTCTATACATCGAGGTCGACTGACTATAATAGTTTGAAGGGCATTTTAATGAAGTTACACATTAACATACGTAAGATACAAATAAATATAAATACATTGCTTACAGGTGTCAAATATAATAAAATCCTTTAAAAACACATTAAAGTCATTTAAAATCCAAAACGTTTTCAACCGACACACACTCGGTCATCTTCAGTGAAAAACTAACAGCTGTTTTCTCTCTGCGTCTTTAGCTTTGTCCGGAACAGACCATTTTACTTCAAGGGTGGAATGGAAAATAAGGGAGGGGGGGGGGAGCGGAAGTGCTATTCTTTTTTTCAAAAAGTACAGGTTTATTAACTATGTATTAATTCTTTCCAGACTGCATGGATATCATATGATAATACACTGCTCAAAACAATTAAAGGATATATGAAGTTTTATATAAAATAAAGATATAAACGAAATTTTTTTTTTTTTTGCCGAAAATAGAAGAAGAGAATCACAAATGCAAATTTTTCTGGTTTTCAAACTGTGGAGTATGCAAATTTTGAGTTCGACGTCAAAAACGTCGCTTCAGCGGCAGCGAATGAAATTTGACTTTCAACTGGATAAAAGAGAATGAAGACAAGGATGATCGGCATTCAGTGATTGCTTTGTTTCGGTGAGTACGATGTCTCAGCGAAGTCATTTGACAGATTCAGAAGCTTTGAGACTAGTTGGTAGGTTAGAAGGGGGCCAAACTCAAGCCGAAGTAGCGCAAGCCATTGGAGTGTCGCAAAGTGTCATTTTCAGGATCTGGAACCGTTTTTTGGAGAGTGGATGTGCAGGCCGAAGACCAGGGCAAGGTCGTAGACGGGCAACAACGCCCAATGAAGATCGGTATTTAGCGTTAACAGCTCGGAGACACCGAACCATGAACGCTACTCTTCTCCAACAACACCTTCGCTCGGCTACAGGCACCACGATTTCAACTCAGACTGTCCGAAACTGGCTCCATGCTGTAGGTCTGTATGCTCGTCGACCGATGGTATGTGTTAGATTAACATCAAGGCATCGTCGCGACCGCAGGGAGCGGGCAACCGAGCATGTCAACTGGAGGAGAAATGAATGGAGCAATATTCTGTTTTCTGACGAGTCCCGTTTTTCTGTGCATCCGGATAATAGGCGTATTTTCATCTGGAGGGACCGTGGCAGTAGGAATAATCCTGCGTTCGTGCACGAAAGTGTCAGATTTGGCGGTGGAGGAGTGTTGGTGTATGGTGGCATCTCCATTGACGGGCGCACTGACCTCTACATCATTCGAGATGGAGCTCTGACTGGTCGCCGATATAGGGATGAGATCCTCAGACCTATTGTAGTCCCTTACGCTGCAGCAATCGGAGATAACTTCATTTTAATGGACGATAACTGCAGGCCACATCGTGCAAACCTGGTGGGGGATTTCCTTTTCGAGGAAGGAATCGTTCGAATGAAATGGCCAGCGTGTTCTCCAGACATGAATCCAATCGAGCACGTTTGGGACGCTCTAGGAAGACGAGTTTCTGGCCGCCAACAACCCCCACAAACTCTCCAAGAACTGGAAAGAGCTCTTTTGGAAGAGTGGGGCAGAATACCCCAACTCGTCATTAATAGCCTCATTGAGTCCATGCCTCAAAGGTGTTCAACGTTGCTGGCCGCCCGTAGAAACCATACCCCCTACTGAAAATGATTTTCTTTGAAGAAAACACCTTTTCTTATTCTTTTTTTCTCATATGCACAAATTGTGTTTTTTTCCTTTAGTACACAAATGCGCAATAAAATGCATTTTTTTCTGCCAAACATGTGTAATTTATTCTCATATAACCTACTATGTCTGTCGACCATGTATCAATCAGCTAAACAGTTTACCAGATACAAAATCCACCTAAAACTGAAATATCCTTTAATTGTTTTGAGCAGTGTATATCGTTGCAGACCATTTCTTTATTAGATATTATTTCCAGAGATTCTCTTATTATAGCTTCTTGGTAATTATTTGTATGGAAAATAATTTTGGCTCTATTGAAATCTAGTTTTATAGGTTGAGTTTGTGCTAATCTTGCTAACGCAGTGTGGGGTCTATTTAATCTCAGATCTGCTTCATGTTCCTTTATTCTGTCACGAAATTTTCGTAGTGTCATACCTATGTACATAAAATCTTTATTTTCTTTCTTGAAGGGTATAATATATACTCCTGATCTATTGGTGGCTTGGATGGGGTCAATTTTCGCATTTTACAAATCCTTTAACATTGGCGGAGGGACTGCGATTAATGTAACACCAAACTTGAGGAGGGAATGCCTCATACTTTCGAAAAACCTTGGGATGTAGTTAACTTTACAAATTTTCAAACTTTTAATTGGAACTGCACTTTGCTTTTCTTCATTTTTCACTTTAAATCTGTTTATGATTTTTTCAATGAAATGAGATGGAACAGAATTCTCGGCTGCTATTTTTATAATTACATCTATTTCTTCATTAAGGAAATGGCTTGAACAAACTTCAAATGCTCATTTTATATAAAAATTGAAAGGTGCTAACTTGTAATTTATAGGTGAACTGCAATTAAACGGGATAGTGGAATTAGACCTGTTAACTTTCCTAAAAACTGTGCGATCGAGACTCTGTTTAGCCATATTTCTGATTAGTTGGACATTATTACATTATTACATTGGCAATTTTTTTTCTTAAAGAAATGTAAACAATTAAAAGTTATTCCAAGATTCATTGCAAGTAAGAATATAGTTTTGCCAATAGACATTTCCCTGCTCTTAATTATAAATTTGAAATGGAATGCTTAAAACTTTGTATTAGAGATAAATATAAACTTGTTGATGCAATTTCTGTAAGGGTTTATCGTTTATACAATTTACTAGCAACGACTTCATCTAATTCTGATTTTGATCATAAATTAATGGTTATTGAACATTACAGAGCATTTCAGCATCGGATTAAATTAGCAACCGTTAAAAAGAAAATTGCCAGTTTGAAACCTACTAAAGTTAACCACAAAGAACCGAAACCTGATACATTTATTAATATTTCAAACAAGCAGTTATCGAAAAAAGAAAAATCAGCCCCCAATCTGGGTCCGAAATTTACGTTTGACTCTCAAAGGAATAACAAAATGATGTCCAACTAATCAGAAATATGGCTAAACAGAGTCCCGATCGCACAGTTTTTAGGAAAGTTAACAGGTCTAATTCCACTATCCCGTTTAATTGCAGTTCACCTATAAATTACAAGTTAGCACCTTTCAATTTTTATATAAAAAGAGCATTTGAAGTTTGTTCAAGCCATTTCCTTAATGAAGAAATAGATGTAATTAGAAAAATAGCAGCCTAGAATTCTGTTCCATTTCATTTCATTGAAAAAATCATAAACAGATTTAAAGTGAAAAATGAAGAAAAGCAAAGTACAGTTCCAATTAAAAGTTTGAAAATTTGTAAAGTTAACTACATCCCAAGGTTTTTCGAAAGTATGAGGCATTCCCTCCTCAAGTTTGGTGTTACATTAATCGCAGTCCCTCCCCCAAAGTTAAAGGATTTGTTAAATGCGAAAATTGACCCCATCCAAGCCACCAATAGATCAGGAATATATATTTTACCCTTCAGGAAAGAAAATAAAGATTTTATGTACATAGATATGACACTACGAAAATTTCGTGACAGAATAAAGGAACATGAAGCAGATCTGAGATTAAATAGACACCACACTGCGTTAGCAAGATTAGCACAAACTCAACCTAAAAAAGTAGATTTCAATAGAGCCAAAATTATTTTCCATACAAGTAATTACCAAGAAGGTATAATAAGAGAATCTCTGGAAATAATATCTAATAAAGAAATTTTCTGTAACGATATATTATCATATGATATCCATGAAGTCTGGAAATAATTAATTCATAGTTAATAAACCTGTACTTTTTGAAAAAAAGAATAGCGCTTCCGCTCCCCCCCCCCCCTCCCTTATTTTCCATTCCACCCTTGAAGTAAAATGGTCTGTTCCGGACAAGGCTAAAGACGCAGAGAGAAAACAGCTGTTAGTTTTTCACTGAAGATGACCGAGTAAGTGTCGGTTGAAAACGTTTTGGATTTTAAATGACTTTAATGTGTTTTTAAAGGTTTTTATTATATTTGACACCTGTAAGCAATGTATTTATATTTATTTGTATCTTATGTATGTTAATTAGTAATCAAGGTGAATTTTGCACTAAAATTTCAACTTTCTATTGAAGTTACACAATTTCTAATTGAAAGAAATTGGTTTATGTTGTTACCAAGTTATAAAAATGGCGCGGGAAACATTTACTATTTCTTTACAAGATCACAAAAAATCCAGATATATTGTAGTACTATATAGGTGTTTAATTATTGCGGGAACCGGGAAGCATACATTTTCTTTTATTTTAAGGGGACCTTCTACATTAGGGGATAAAAAAAAAATCACTTTTATGATTTTTTGTAAGAAATCTGCATGATGGATCTTTTTGTAGTTTTAACAGTTTATTGTACATATCTTGAAGTATACACAAGAATTTTTTTATTAGATTGTGTTGCTTTTACTCCAAGTTATAAACAAATATGGATTAAACAAGATTTAAAAAATAAAACCTACTCAATGGATTATCTTGATTTTTTTTTAATTAAAGCTTATTTAATTGTCTTCGATATGAATTATTAAAATTATTTAAAAAAAAGTTATTAACAAATAAGAATGAATTAAAAAAAATTAATGAGCCATTACATAACTTTTTTTAAAATAAATTTATGGGTTCATTTAGTTTAACTAGAAGCTATACTCACGAAATTTACGAAAAAAATTATTTTTGTGCTTCAGATAATTCTACAAGGCGCTATCATGCTCACCGTCCAGACGAAATTTTCCAAAGCAGTTGAACATATTTGTTTATAACTTAGAGTAGAAGCAACAAAATCTAAAAAAAAATTCTTGTGTATACCTTAAGATATGTACAATAAACTGTTAAAATTTCAAAAAGATCCATCATGTAGTTTTCTTACAAAAAAATCATTAAAAAGTTCTTTTTTTTTTTTTTTTTTTTTGGTCTCCTAAAGTAGAAGGTCCCCTTAAGCGGTTTTCAGTAAAATAAAATAATAAGATGTTCCGACGCACGAAAGTCTGGAAAAAAATTCTACTTTTACCCCTTCTTAGTTTAAAAAATAGTCTCAAGATTTTAGGATAAAATGACGCAAATTGCATCCGATAATAATTATATCAGAAGGTGTAACACTTTTTTATGTTTAATCTTCTAATGACAATCATTGAAATCAGAATAAAAGGTAGAACTTAAAAAAAAAAAAAAAAAAAAAACATAAAGTAATAATGCAAAACGAGACTACCTTGCTTTTAAAATGGTAGCAAGTCTCGTTTGCCCCTGAGGGAGGAATACACTATTCTTTCGAAACGCGTTGTGCATTGATTATTATTTTTTTTATTATTATTTTAAAGAAATTTCTACCTTTAATTGTGAATTATATCACTTTTTGTGACATCTTAGTAGTTAAAAAGACACTCTTATCTAAGCAGCAATCTCAGGCTTAGATAAGAATTTGATAATTGGAAAATCATCGAATGAGTACGGGCGCAAAATCTAGAAAAATGAGAAGAGTATAAAATAGTTTGAATGCATTTTCATGAGGTTACGCAATTTCTAAATTTTGTCGGAAAATAGGTTTAATGATTTTATCCGACTGTTTCCAAAACTACAAATTGCAGAATTATTAAACAATTTTCTAATAAAAAGCTCGTTGCTTGAACTAGTACCATTCAGGGTCGGACTGGGCCAGGGAAAAGGGCGCAGACCTTGGATTTTCAGAGGGCGCAAACATTTGGCCGGACTCACGCCAATTTCACTTGTTTGTATTATATCTGGCTTGACAAGGTTTAAAGCTGTTCTCAAATCCAAAAGGGCAACTTTATGACATAAGTTTTAATTTTTTTTTTCGGAAATGCATGAAACTAGAAGGTCTTTTAGTTCAGAAACTACTACAGTCGAACAGTTTTTCCGTTTTTTTTCACACGCAATAGATCTTTCAGAAAGTAGTATCAAAGTGGACGTTTTGAACCGAATTTTTGCGCAAAGCAAGAATAACCACTCAAGGAAGGGGGGGGGAAATGTTTTTACCACGTGATTAAAATCGCTTATAACTCAATAGATAATTTATCTAACAATGGAAAACACAGTTCGATTCCAAATCGCTTCCATAGTCAGGCTTTCCAATTTTATATCTTTCCGTTAAAAAATTAATTTGTAAATGTGCCAAAACGTTTTGCGCTTGTTAAGCAGAGCAGTTGAGAACAGCCTTAAAGGCGCAAAGCTTTCCTTGGACGAGGGCGCACCGGCCCTTGGGCCGATGGGCCGGCTGGCCAGTCCGAGCCTGGTACCATTAAGGGGACAGTTTATCTTTTCAACAATTTTGCTTATTTTAAAAAATATGGTTCAAATGGTGAACTCACCGCATTTCAATCTCCAACTAAAAGTACATTTTGAAAAAAAAATAACTTCATATTTAATTAAAATTTTGAAAAAGTTAAAAAAAAAATTGAATTTTTTTAAATCCTTACTACTTTTTTAAATATTGATATTTTTGCTCTTTTTTTTTTTTTAGATTTCCAAATGTGTATTACACAAGACTGCATATGGATTTTTAGATACATCTAATATTACATTTAATATAATTTGTTTGCTGATATATATGGTATAAAACAGTGTTTCCCAACCTTTTATTGGCCACGCCCCACCGAAGCATCTGTAAAATCACGATGCCTTCCCTCCTCTGCTCCGCACTCTGTAATATTTATTAACTAAAAAGTGAATTATATGATTTTAAAATTTAAAATGTATATGTTGTGTTGTATATTCATTTACTATGTAAGAGGCCTACACTAGAGCCATAGATATTTACTATTTGCTTTTCTAATTCTAAGATCTATAAATTTTATAGTACCTGGTTTAGATAGTTCAAATATTTTTTAGGTTAAATAGGTTCAACGCAGTCAGATTAGATTTAGAAATACTCTTAACTAGTTTTGCGAGTAAAAGTTCCTGTGTGACGCATAGCAGAGTGAACAAGAATAAGAATAATTTAATAAATAATTGAAAGCATTACGAAAAATTTAAAAACAAGGTGTACAACCGGAAAAACTATATTTCAATAATTAAAAAAAAAAAAAAAAAAAAGATGGGGGAAGAAATGGAAGTTGTCAAAATTTTATTAATGATTTTTCATAAAATTATTCTGGGTTTGTTCCATTTTGAAACTTTTATTAATTTAAAAGAAAAATTATACTTATTTTTTATTTTATGTTTTTAAATTTGCATGTATTTTTTTTTTTTTTTTAGTCTACAACATAACTTTTCCAAAACAACCAGATAGCGAACGGGTGAGTGACAAATTTGGAATTGCCCCCTAAAATGTCAAATTCCCCCCCGGTGGGGCGTACGCCTCACGTTAGGAACCACTGGTATAAAAGGATGAAATCTAACGCATCTTCATACTCGTATACTTTTTTTTTAACTAACAAAACTTGAAGGCTAATTCCATGCGCAGATTCATCACATATATAACAAAGAACATGTACAAAAAAGTTTAAATTTCTATCTTAAATGTAAAAAAAAAGCCTTAGCATTTTTAAAACATGAAAATGAAGAAAATATGAAAACGGAGAAAAAGTCATTTAAAGTTTTAGTTTCTGTGGGTAATTGCGCTGGATGTTTTAATAAAATTTACAGTATGTCGCGATATAATTGCCATATAGGTAAACATGAGGTGTTAAAATATTCACAATTTAACAGGCTTTCATTTAATATTTTTTAAAAGAAATCGAATTTTTGACCAATTTTGAGATAAACTGTCCCTTAAATTATAAAACCCTATTTCAAAAATTTTCCGTCATAAAAAAAAAGAATTCTCGATCCCCCCCCCCCCCCCCCCCCCCCCCACCCCCCAAGCTGTAACAGCTGCCTGATTGCTAAGTCGACGTCATTTTAAAAAAAATTCGAAAAATTTCTCCATTTAATTACTTATAAGCAAAAAATTTTAAATTCAATTAATTTAAATGCAATTTTTCATTTTCTTTTTATTTCAAAATGAAAGGAAAGTATACTCTCGATATCTCGAACTTCGATATCTCGTAAACCTCGACATGTCGAAAAATTATTTTTCCCCTTGACATTACAAATTTATCTAATGTTAATTTTAATTCTTATCTCGAAGAATTTTCACTCAAAACCTTGGTATGTCGAATATGTTTTGAAGTAAAAAACCAATCAATTTCTTCTCTGTCGTTTGATAATCAGAAAGAACTGGGTGTTTCAGAACCATTACATGGCGTTACTGCGGCCCAAGCTAAAGATGCTGTCCACGTACTGCGACGCTTCATAGAATGCTCTGGAAACGTGGAAAACGATAACTTTCAAAAGATATGTCGCCAGGCCACGACACTTGACATTTTAAGCAATTCTATCAATCTAAGTTCATTTATGTATTTATTAATTATTTTCAATTTATTATAATTATTTTCTACAATTTAAAAAATTAAAATTATCATTGCTGTATTTAGACTTATTGGGACTATAATTACATATTTATACTTATTCTCATCTATCATGACTCTAATTTTTATAACATTATTCCGCATTTTGTGTTTTACGTGAATTTTTATGTTTTAGTTATGACCTTGTTATCTCGAAAACTCGCTATCTCGAAAATTTTTTAGTGTCCCTTCGACTTCGAGATATCGAGAGTTATACTGTATTCAAAATCAAATTTGCTCCGTGTAACACAGACCTATGTTCGGGACTGTGTGCCCCCCTCCCCTTTTTTTTTTTTTTTTTTCGCAGAACTACACTGCTGAACTGCGCAATCTAAGAACTTATCAATATAAAAACTCGTAGTGGAAAAGTGAATGAAAAACCATTGAGTAACCTAGTTGTAAAACAAACTTTAAATAAGAATAATTAATAGAAATTATGTTTTCTGTTATGTCTAAAGTGCGATATATACATATACAGGGTGTTGCCTAATTCGACAGGCATGTTCAGAGTGGTTATAGTAAGCATCAAGAGGATGAAAAATTACCATAGAACATGGGGTCGCAAACCACCCATTTAATCAAACATACAAGGTGTTCTACCCTAACCCGACATTGGTTGATAGTAATAACATTCAGAAAACTGAAGTATATTAGAATGAAACATTTAATAGACACGCTTACCTTTGATTTAATTATGATAACATCAAAAAAAAAAAAAATTGTAGAAGTTCCCATTATACGCGCCAGCAGTATGCATTTGACGCTCCACATTTTGGACTGCAATTATCGGTTCATACGGTATCATCGATAGCGTGAGCACCCTGTTTTTTCGAAACTTTTTGGGATGTTATCACATTTCATACAAACCAAGGTACAGTCGTGGAAAAAAAAAAAAGTAAACACCCCCTACTAACTCCGCAACAAATTATCGTAGAAGAAAGTTACTGGTACCGAACGATTTTAAATAAAGTCTACTTTTAAATGATGTATATAAAATTTGCTTAGGGGGCCATCTACATTTTAAAACGAACCATAACTTCATTTTTTTCAATGGCAATACCCAATTCTGACAGCATAAATGAACTCTACACCCTTCAATTAGCCTAAAAACAAATTTTGATGCAATTCGTACCACAAGTTTCCGAGAAATTAATTATTTTAAAACGAGCGTATTTTAAGGGCTGTATCCAAATTGAAGTTGGGTTCTCGATTGCTAACCGAGAGAGCCGCTTTCTTGATCAAGGCACCTTAAGCAGTCAATGCAGTCTGTTAGATAACAAGGCAGCAGAAGAAATTTCAATATATCTACTCACTTCAATCATAGACGGCCCATTAAACCATCATTTTGCCGGTTTTTAAGCATAATTTGAAAACTACTTGGAAGAAAAATGTGAAATTTGGGATTTTAATAAAGCAGGACTTAATAAATCTAAATCCATCAAAAAAATTGTAGGTTGCAATTCATTATTTTTTCGAATATTAATTTCATAATTCATAATTCATATCATAAAATTATAAAAATTGCAAATTCAGCGTATTTATGTTTGGGCACATTAGTTTTATTTCTAAACAAAAAATTAGCACATTAGGAGCATAATTTCAGAAGATATAAATAAAAATATGAAAACGTAATTTAACATTAGAAGCACTCAATTTTGAATGTTTGTAATTCAAAAACTTATCATTCAAATGACTTGAAATTTGATGTCTAGGCATATTTTGAACCGAAGATTTGAAATATCTCGTTAAAATTGGGTATTGCCATTGAAAAAAATGAGGTTTGGGTTCGTTTTAATATGTAGACGACCCCCTAAGCAAATTTTAGATACGTCATTTAAAAGTAGACTTTATTTCAAATCGTTCGGTACCAGTAACTTCCGTCTACGATAATTTGTTGAAGAGTTAGTAGGGGGTGTTTACTTTTTTTTCCACGACTGTACATATATCGTTACATTTTTATTGCAATATTTTTATTTTTCGCAAAATTATTACCGTCAATCAGACTTTAGTTAGGGTGAAACACCCCGCATTTGTGACTAAATAAGTGGTTTGATACCCCGTGTTCTATGGCAATTTTTCATCTTCTTGATAACTACTACAGTAGAGTCTCGATTATCCGAGTTAATATGGACCAAGCTCACTTCGGATAAGCAAAGAATTTGGGATAAACCGGATTTACTCAAATCGTCACCAACTAAGGAGATGAAATATAAATTTTCACTTAATTCATTAATTTTTATGGTACTAGTAACATTTCTTCGAAGTAAATTTCCGTTACTTTTAAGAAAAAAAAGGGAAATGAAATAATTAAAGGTTTGTTCTACTTCATGTTGTTTTTATCATTCAAAGTATTTTGTATTAAAACTGTCTCAATATCAAAAAAGTCTGCTGGTAATTATATATATTTAACGTAAATACACGTATTTTACACATATTTAAGAAATAGCATATATATTAAGAAACAGAAACAACGTATAAAAACACAAATAAAATATGTTTAAAAAGCATACAGCTCTTTCAAAACCTCTAAGGTTTCAACATCAGTGCTTAAAATAAAAAGTAAAATTAAAACACTGTGTAAAAAGGGGGGTGGGACAGAGAGTCAGAAAGGTGTACCTTTCAGCTCTATTGCCAACGGTGAAATGTGACATGCGGCTGACAGCTACGGAGTCGATCTCACGCGCATACACAGAGAGACCAATCAAAATCGCCCAACTGCTCCGGAAGAGTTCAAACTTAGAGGAGAAAAAGGGGGAGAAGGGAGTGAAGAGAACGAAGTATAGAAAATTAAACCATATCTTTGAAAAATTGGGCTTACTGGATAAATCGTTAACTAAAGTGTTTGAATTTTTCCATATGTGATAAGCTTCCCAGAAGTCAAGATCGTAAATTGATGAGCAAAAAAGTTTTAAGGTTGTTCTCAACTGTTCTGCTCAACAAGCGCAAAACGTTTTGACACATATACAAATTCATTTTTTAACGTAAAGATATAAAATTGGAAGGCCTGACTATGGAAGCGATTTGGAATCGAACTGTGTTTTCCATTTCTTGATCAATAAATTACCTATTAAATTATAAGCGATTTTGATCACATGACAAACACATTTTTCACACTCCCTTGAGTGGTTATTCCTCTTCCGCGCGGAAATTCGGTTCAAAACACCCACTTTGACACTATTTTCTGAAAGATCTATTGTGTTTGCAAAAAAACCCGCAAAAAAACAGTTGTCATTACATAGTTTCTGAATAACAACATCTACTAGTTTCATGCATTTCAGAACAAAAATTAGTTGCGCCATAAAACCCCAACCAACCGAACAAAAATATTTTAAAACTTATGTCACAAAGTTGCCCTTTTGGATTTGAGAACAGCCTTAATATAATTCTATAAATGCAATGAAGTTATGCATCTTCACCTTTATTCCAAAAAAGAACTTTGTTGCTCGTTTCCAATTTACTTCAATGTTAAAGAAATGTGTTATATGGTCTGCATTTTTATCTTCACAATTCTATTGGAGAGCCTCTCACATTTAATATCGAAATTGATAACATTGACTCATTTTATAATTCGTTTTTGTAATTTATTAAAAGTTGTAGAAAAAGCTTTATATAACAATTTTTCTATCTATGGATGACACACTACACAAGAAGCATTTCAAGATTCTATTCTTTAGTAATTTATGTTCATTAATGTTATCATTATTCCCCATCAAAACATATTTCTCTGTTTAATCTAACCCATTATCATTAATTGACAGCCATGCATTATCCGATTTTGAAATTTAAATTGTGTATTATAAACTACACTGGTGTCCAAAATTAAGGACCAGTCACAAAATACTAATTTTTAAGTAAGTGAATACTCAAAAGGAAATAATATAATTCAAATAATTACTATCCCTACAGCACAGCTAGTCCATATAGCATCTCATTCATGTTACACATGGTCACAAGTGTCTCAGTCACTACGGACGGTGAAGCAAAAAATAGGAAATTCCACACGTCTAATTATGAGTCTCAAATGATCACTATATGTGACTCCACCGAGACGTCAATGTGACTGTTGCTTTGTGATGAGTCACCAGGTGACTTTACAGTGTAGTTACATTGTGACTCTCATGTGACTGTCATCTGCAGATTCAATTTCAAAGTCATCATGAACGTTGCATTATGATAAGTCACGAAATAATATCACATTATAGTCACATGGTGACTTTTTACAAAAGAGTACAATGGTCACTTCACAGTAGTCTCCCTGTCACCTGAAAGTCATCATGTGACTTTAATGTGACATTATTTTGTAACCGAAATGCAGTGTTCACGATGACTTTCAAATTGAGTCTGCAGATGACAGTCACATGAGAGTCACAATGTATCTACATTGTAAAGCCACATGGTGACTCGTCATAAAGTAGCAGTCACAGTGACGTCTCAGTGGAGTCACAAATAGTGATCATTTGAGACTCATAATGAGATGTATGGAATTTCCTGTTTTTTTTATTCACCATATTGACTGTGACACTTGTGGCCATGTGTGACATGAATGAAATGTTATATGGACTAGCTGTGCTGTAGAGATAGTAATTGTTCGAAATATATTATTTCTTTTTGAGTATTTCCGTACTTGGAAATTAGCATTTTGTGATCGGTCCTTAACTTTGGACACCAGTGTAGGTTTTGGAGTCGTGGCTGGCGGCATTCGTAACTTAAAAACACACACAGTTCGTTCATACATTGTTTTATTGAGCGTAGAGGATATATTAGCCGGAGACCACAGCCAATCAAGGTGCCACCCGCCGGGATCAATCCGAGCAGTCCCAGTACCGTGTCTTTTCACAAGGTCTGCTCGTAGGAATCTGCGTGAGTGAGTTTTAAGTTCTAAGAGAAGATCACCACTTGAAGACTACTTTATTACAATCAGTGTTGTAGTCGTAAAAAAAAGCAGAGAGTATACGCTGACGACATAAACATTCATAGATAGGGTATACGCTAATGCTTTATTTGAGAAACAGAGAGTATACAAAAAGCTTCTTAAAAAAATCCAAAGGGTACACGGTACACGGCGTATACCCCGTTTACCCTCTGATCCCTGATTACAATTTATAGCCTTAGACTGTTTTATATTATATGCTCCTTAGTAATCTTGGATAATTGGTTTTCGCTTTAGTATAGAATACGTATGCACGCTCTCCTACACTTAAAAGTTATAAATACTTGATAATTGGGCCATGTGTTGCGAGTTACTTCTGAATTTAATTGGGATTTGAAGTAGCCGAGAAATTATGATGTTTGAGAAGTGTCAAGACATCGAACTTGTGTCTGCACTGATGATTATCGAAAATATTAGGCTATACTTGATAATATCTCTTATGGGGTTCTAACGATTTGAAGTGCTACTTGGGGCAGATATAGAAATTGAGTTAGCAACTAAGGGGAAAGTATACTAATTAAAAAAGGTTATAGAGCATCTTATCAGTTTTATAACATGTATATATCATGATTTATATTTATTTACTGTGTAGGATACCTGTATCAGAGCCATCGATATTCCATTTCTTTTTTGTAATACTATTTAAAATTTAAGAATTTTATTCATAGTACCTGATTTAGATATTTCAAATATTTTTCAAGTTAAATATGTTGAAGGTAGTCACATTTAGATATACCCTTAACCAGTTTCACGTGTTAAATTTTCTTCTGGTGACATATAGGAAAGCTAACTGAAATACAAGGCTCATTTCATAAAATAATCAAAACAATTGCGACAATTGTAAAAGAAATATATATATTAGTAACCAGAAACATTATAGACATTTTTAAATGTATTAAAAAAGGGGGGGTGAGGTGGAGAAACAGCACTGAACAGTAGAGCAGATTGAGGGATATAGTAGTTAAACGCAACTTAACACCCAGTCTATTGATTGAACGTCTTGTATCATTGTGAACCATTGGGAATAGAAAAAAGTGTAGTTTAGAACTACTTAAGAAGTAAATGATAAAAATATAAGGAATTATTTAAAAAAAAAATTATGAAATTTAAAAGATTAAGAACTAAAAATTAAAGTTAATAAACCTAAATCAAAGAATGATTAGTATGTAGAATAGTAACATTTAAGATAGATAAATTAAGTTAGAGTATAGCTGTAGTTATAAAAACAACTAAATTTAAAGTATAAAAGATTTTTAAAAAAGGTAAAGTTAACTCTTGTTCAGAAATGACACTCACCAAGGAATGGTAAGAAAAGATGTAAAGGAGGCGGCAGAAGCAACATTACAAAAAAAGGCACTAATCAGGGCAATTTTTTTTTTTTTTTTTTTTTTTGTATATTTTACAAATTTTTTTTAGTTTTTATATTTTATAAGTAAATAGACAGAAGAAAAATCTAGATTTGGTGAACTCAAAATTCACTGTCTGTCCGTAATTATGGAATATTTTGGACGTTTTTGTTGATGGAGCGTGCAATTTTTTTTTTTAAGTTTATTCATATAATAATTCTGGTTTTAATCTATCTTATAATTTAAATTCGGAATTTTTTCCCCCACAAAAATACATTTTTAAAATTTTCCATGTATTACTTTTACTTTTATTCCCCAACATTGGTTTAAAAAAAAAAAAAAAAAATCTGACAGCGAATGGGTGAGTAACAAATTTGGAATTGCTCCCCTAAAAAGTCAAATTCCCCCTTCACGCCCCACGTTGGGAACCACTGATTTAGACAGATAAAAGAAACTTCGTTATTATAAATGCTTATAGATTTTAGCTTTTCATTTCAAATATTTAGCTTACGAGGGAAATACAATTCATTTTTTGTTTACGATTATTCTTTGTTTATTTTTTCAAATTATTTTATAATAACGAAATAGGAATGTTATTAATAATTTTGAATGCAATTTTCAGCCATTTAGATTACTGATAAAATTATTAAAGGTTTGTTCTCCTTCATGTTGTTTTTATCATTCAAAGTATTTTGTATTAAAACTGTCTTAAAAAACTCTGCTGGTAATTATATATATTTAACAGTAAATACACGTATCTTATACATATTTAAACAAGAAAGAAAAATCATGTGTTAAGCATAGATTATGAAACACTTTCCAAAACTTCCTGAATGCTTTAACAAAACTTCGTTATTTAGGGAAATAAGGTAAATAAGATAACTAAGTAAACATATTAGAAAACGCATAAAACATTTTAAAAATTGATTTCAGCAGTTACCGTCCATAGCCAATAGTATCCTTATTACACGCCACTATTTAACTAAAATTTAATTTAAACTGAAACACTCTTAAAACTACTGAAATCATATTTCCAGATATTATCATCCATAGACGGTTATGTATCCCATTCTTTGCGTGACCCTGTATATCATTTTATCTATATTCTATAAACATTTCTTAGTAAACTAAATGCAGTTCAGCGTAAAAATGCATAACTCCTTTAAAAACCACCTTTAAGCAATTTACGCTCATACTCAGTAACCCTTACAAATTCTTTTGTGTAGTCCTGTACATGAACTATAGCATTTATACACACCGTACAGTATGCATAAATATAGTGAAACATAAAAGCGTATATCATAATTAAAAATGCATTCCCAGCAATCATCGCTTATCTACAGTACTTTGGACACAATATAGTATCTGAAATATTTTGTGTGTTCCTGTAAATGCTATGCACTTCTCATTATGCATGAAATAACTTATAGTAAACCTCAGCGACGTATATCAATTTCATTATATATGAAATAGTTTAACATAATTAAAATACGCCGCAAACAACCCCTCCCCATATCATTATGTAACGGAATTCTTTTGTGTGGCCCTGTAAATGAATAATAAGTATTCGTTGCACCGTATATTCTTCAGAATGCTTATTTTAGTGCACTTCATAAATGCATATCAATTATTTTATGCTTGAAAGCGTGTAACATCATTAAAAATTATTTGAAACGATTTTTTACCATTGGCCGTATGTAACGGAATACTTTTGACTGTCCCTGTAAGTGAACTAAACATGCTACAAAGTTCATTTGAAATAGGGATCGTGCTATGGTGAACCTTAATAACATCCAAAAATTTCAAGGCAACCCAAATACATTTACGAGAGTTAGAGCGCGTACAGACGGACAGACAAACCGAAATCATAAACACTTTTCAACTTCGTTGGAAAGTGTTAAAAATAGCATATGTGTATTCTTAAGAACTTTATGGTGATAATACGGTAATGCTGAACTTTATATGTTTGTAAGTTTGGAAAATATACTGTGGTCGATGTGTCATGTATGATTTTTCTCTCTTACTTTCATTTGTTTGATATTGCTATCGCCTAATTGTCATTTACCATAGACCATTCGTAAATCAAAGGCATGGCTATATTTTTTGCTAGCGATTCTAGAAAGAATAAAGAAAAAGAATTTCAAAAATATCCATCATAATTTTACAGACGGGACTAAAACTTGACAAGATTAGAGCTCAAAAACAAACTACACTGGCAAAAAAATATAATTCTTATCTCATTTGGCAGATGCTAAACAGCGTTTAGTAATCTCTGAAAAAGAAATATGGAGAGATATTTTAGTTCCTAATTATTTATTTATTTTCAGGTTGACAGCAGTGAAAAAGGATGTGAATTCCATATTAGATATTATGATTTCCTAGCACGTTCTAAACGAAAACTAAAGGCTGTTTCACAGGCGTTTATTTAGAATTTGAATGTCAACTCCAAAGAACAAGTTGAATTGAAGTCAATGTCTTACCCCATTATCTATGATAATGCGATAAAATAATTGATATCTTTATGGATTTCAATGTAATCATTCCTTTTCGCTGCAAAGTATGTGGGGATGTTTAATACGTACTTTGGACAGTCTAAATAAATATTTTATTATTTAAAAAAATGATAGGAAGCTTTATGTCATTCAATGCAAGCAAATTTAGTTGTCGCTATTCATAAAATGTCTTTTTCTTGTCTTTTCTCTTTCTTTCTTTCTTGACTTAGCTAGTGTTTTTGTTTTTTGATATAACATTGTTATCAAAAGTTTTAGACCAATCAGATTTTGAAGGAATATTATATGAAGGAATTTATAAAGACATTTATTAAGTTTTAGATAAATCACGAATACAGAGTGCCCAAAAAGTCGTTCCCTCCCTCATTATGAAATTAATTCCTAACCGCTATATAACACCAGTAGACACGTGTGAGGCTATCTTTCATTTTATTTACTGATACATTTTTCAGTATTTCGGTGTTCCGGCCCTGAGCTGAAAGGCGGCATTCAAAAACACCACAAAACCTATTAAAGAAGGTTGGAATCTTGGCACATGCATTGGGGGTAATTATACGCTGAGTGTCCAGTAAGTCTGTTCTCATTAAAAAAAAAAAAATAATAATAATAATAAAATAATGTCGCATCGGAGTGCGGTTTACACTACAAGGCTTGTCAAAGTGTTTTATAACAAAAGCAAAAATATTTAAAAATTTCTTTGAACTATTTTTTTCTAAAAATAATCTGGCTATTTGACAAGTCTTACGGTGCAAATCACACTCTGATTTATTAAATTTTTATGAATTTTTGAAATGCGAACGAACTTATATTAAACGAACTCTTAATTTCTTTCCCATGAAAAAAACCTCTCTTTGACAAGTCTTATGGTCGAATCCGCACTCCGGTGCGACAATTCTGTTTAATTTTTATGAATTTTTAAAATATAAACTTATTTTGTGTGACTTAGAAAAAAATCCGCTAAACATCTGACCATTCGTCAAATCATGATGCAAACCGCACTTCGATATCACAATTTCTTTATGAGTTTCTGAAATGTGAATGTGGACTTATTGGACTCTTTGAACTATTTTTATTTAATTTCTCATCAACCCCTCCCTCTTTGGCAAGTCTTATTGTGCAAGCCGAACTCCGGTACGATAACCTGTTAAAATTTTATAAATATTTAAAATCTGAACTTACTTATTGGTCTCTTTAAAAACTGTTTTTACTTATTTTGCCGCTAAACATACGATGATTCGCCAAGTCTTGATGTCAACCGCACTTCAATAAGAATTTCTTTATGAGTTTTTGAAATGTGAACGGGCTTATTGAACCCTTTGAACTGTTTTTCTTTTTTTTTTTCCCATGAAGAGTTCCACTTTTTGGCAAGTCTTATGGTACAAGTCACACTCCGGTACGATAATCTGTTAATCTTTGAAATCTGAACTTACTTATGGGTTTCTTTAAGGGGTCTTGTACCTTTTAAACGCGTCGAAAATTAACGAAAAACTTGAAAGTTTGAATTAGTCTATATCCAAAACCTTTTTATGTATAAACATGAAATTTTGGATATCGATTAACCATATTGTGCTTTGTAATATGCTACCATTAGAAATTTATTAGCATTTTACGGAATCTGTGTATTGTTGAAATCAAAATAGCTCTTTTTTTATTCCATAAGTCATTGCGCGCATGATATCTTGAGAAAGAATGTATGTATTGGCATGAAATTTGGTAAAGATACTAAACAAATATGTGTGTTTAAAATGAACTACTTTTAAGTATTTAAAATGGTAATGTTTTTAGTTATGTCTATTTTTATTCATTACGAAAAAAAATTATTTTTTTATTTTTTTACAAAAATATTTTTTTATATATAGTTAATGAAATAATTTTGGCCTAAGAGTAGTTCATTTTAAACACACATATATGTTTAGTATCTCTACCAAATTCCATGACAATCCATACATATTTTCTCAAGATACCATGCGCGCAATGACTTTTGGAGTAAAAAAAAGAGCTATTTTGATTTCAACAATAAACAAATTCTGTAAAAGGCTAATAAATTTCTAATGACAGCATATTACAAAGCACAATCTGTTTAATCAATATCCAAAATTTGATGTTTATACATAAAAAGGTTTTGAAGATAGACTAATTCAAACTTTGAATTTTTTCGTTAAATTTCGTCACCCCTTAAAATATTTTTTTTTCTTTTGGCGCTAAACACCCAATCATTCGTCAAGTCCTGATTCAAACCGCACTTCGATACGACAATTTGTTAATTTCTTTATGAGTTTCTGAAATGTAAACGAACTTATTTTACTCTTTGAACTATTTTTCATCATTTCCCATGAAAAGTTCCACTCTTTGACAAGTCTTATGGTACAAGTCGCACTCCGATACGATAATCTATTATTTTTTCAAAAAAAGTTGAAATCTGAACTTACTAAAGAGTTTCTTTAAACTATTTTTATTTCTTTATCCGACCATTCGCCAAGTCTTGGAGCTAACCGCCCTTCAATACAATTTTTTTTTTATAATATTTTTTTTTAAGGAATTTTTGAAATATGAACGGATATATGAGCACCATCTTCTTTAATAAAAAGTTACGCGTTGCTGACAACGGGCTTTTTTGCTAATCGTTGCCACAAATTAATCTCGGAAAAGGAAACATCTGAAGTTACTGAAAAAAATTAATAGCTCGAAAAATATTTGTCAGAAAATTGTAAGACAAGCTGCGTTAGAAAGGTAAAAAAATTGTATTTTTCTTGATATAAATTTCAAATCTAATGATTATGCCGTTTTTCAAATATTGATTTTCCAAAATTTTAATTTTCACAATGGAGTACCATAGCAAAACCTTCACGCGTAAAAAGATAATGATAACAGCAATGCGTCCTGTCCTGACGTATATACTGGCTATAGCACTAGTCACAAATTATAATAGCCTTATTATTCTGTTAAAGTACCATCTACCGGTGCTACTTTGAGCTTCTTTTTCCTGGTTCCTCTAACATTTCCATTATTAAAAAATATTATATATGATTTTTCAACGTCGAAATTGAGTTGTAAACAATTGACATGACTCAATGAAGCAAACGGTATGGTTTTAAAGAAGCAATTTTTTATTTTTTTATTTTTTAACTATCTTTAAAGTTTTGGAACAAAGTAGCCCCTGCTAGGGGTTTCTTTGGTCCATTCACTAAGTTTCATATAAATTGAATACATTTCATATGTTGGACTATTAAAACCCTCTTGCAGTATGATCAGCTAATGAATTAACACTAAAAACTCGACAAACAAATGTTTTTTTTTTTTTTTTTTTTTTTTTTTTTACATTTAAACACAATAAACCAAAAGAGCTAAGTGGAAGAACATGTTAAGTAACAAAAATTACATTTCAAGAAATTTGAGGTGAGAGTTTTTGCTGAAAATTTTAATGATTTTCCGTTTGATACCATGTGTTTAAAATATTAACAGGTATGGTACTAAACTCTCTCAGAAAAACTTATTCGTATTTAATTTTCAAATATAAAAAATTATTAATATTATTGACATTATTAAATATTAATGAATAATCTCTTAAATCTTCCAGACTAAATAGAATCTTAGTATTTTAGCTTCACCATATTATAGGATACCTGTAGCATAACATGTTCATCCACTCAGCTCTTCAATTGTAAATATTAAAGATACGAGAAACATTTTTCGTCAGGTTATCCTCAGAAACTGAAACAAAAACAATTAATGTAACATTTTGCTATACAGTAACATTTGAAAAAAATGTTACTTAAAACATTTTTAAAGATATTTGGTTGTTTAAAAGGCATTTCTAAGTAACTGGGGCTATTTCGGACCAAACTAGGCCTGACACAAAGTAGCTCCGAAAAACTAGTTTTCATGTTAGCTTTATGAAAACGTAAACATTTCCTGTCAAAATAAAAAATTAAAGGAAAAACTATGATCACACATGGGTTGCAGGTTACTAAAGGTAATATTTTGACACTTACATTATTTGTAGCTCTTATCCAGATTGTTTCACTATAGAAAGTTTGGAGACATGTACACACAAAAACAGTTTACAAACACATCCAGTGTTACCACTAACAAAAGTTAAAAAAACTCCAAATTATCTTGTATTGTTTGTTCAATACAAAGGTTGGTTGGTTGGTTGATTTTTGACGGCCGATTATCTACACTAGGGATATAGGCCCGAAGGGGGGGTGCCCTTCGTGGGGGTCTTTCTAAGGGAACCTAATCCGTATTTACGCATTAATCCATGGCTCGAAGAAAACCACGAAAACTCCGAACGATTAGGCCAACGGACGCGATTGGGATCGAACCCAGCACCTCCCATCTACCAGCTTAGAGAGCAGAACCTCTCAGCCACTGGTGGGGCGTTCAATACAAAGAATAGACACCTTTTTTTATGTGAAAGACCAAAATACCCCGCAAGGACCAAAGTATAACGACGGTATAAAAGTGAATTATGATGTCACGAGTGCATGATTTTTATTTAATTCTCTACAAATACTAGATGCGCCATTTCTTTTTAGCTGTGAATAATATAGGTTAATTCACGTATGACCTCACATTTAAAACGAATATATGGTTAGTGCATGGCTTTTACATGAGAAAGTGATATCACGAAGGACTTTTCATGGATTTACATTTCTTTTTCGTTTTTTTTTCAGGAATCAAGAATATATTTAGGCTTAGGGAACATTTAAAAAAAAATACTGGTATAAAAGCAAAATTTCTCAAGGCTTTCAATGTATTAAAAAAGAGAGCATATTTGCGCGAGACTAGTCCGTACTGTGTTTAATTTAAAAATAGATTTTTCTAATCAAACATGTTTAAAACACCGGGGAACGCCAGATATTTCAGCTAGTGTATATATAAAACCCGTACGAAGCCTTATAATTTCCATCAACATTCCTAGTCTTTGCTAAATTCATCGCTTTGCATGACCACGAGTTCAATGTCCACTGTTTCATTTTCGGACAAAATAACAAAGGGTTGTAAAGGAAACCAGCAAAGAGTTTTATTTTTGAAAAATCAGAAAAATGATCTTCGAAGCCTGATATCTGTTTATCAATCACATCAAATTATCATATTAAGTGAAATGGGTAGTACTGAATAAACGATGAGAAGTTTAGCTTTAGCGAGCCGCGATCTGTATTCATCTTTGATTTTAGCTTTCTGACCATCAAAAATGTCCCATTGCAACCGAATGAAATCTTTTTTGATTTGTACGTTATGTACATAGTACTTGAACATAGCAAAAATAAGTGTCTAACAGTTTCAATATATTTTTTGTTTTAATTTTGCATAGTTTATGTTTTATTGTTAATTAATATACTAATTGTGAATCAGAATATTTTTTTAAGTAAACCCATGGGTTTACATATAAGTTCGATAAATCCGAATGTTAATTCTTGTATAGTTTTTTTTTTTTTGGGTTTTCTGGAAGGGGGGGTGGCGGTGAGAAGCCCCTCAAAGCGAAAACACTGTTAAGCAATGTCTGTCAATGTCTGTCAAACACTGTCTAACACTTACTGGGCAGAATTTTCCGGTACGAATTGATTTTTCCAACACGACGCGACTTTCCGATCGATCCAATACTTTCCTGTCATTTCGTATCTTTGATCGGGTTTGAGACGTCGAAAATCGTGTTGCAGGTTAATTTTATATAAAGTTTTCGGTTTGGATGTAACAACGCACGAGCAGGACCCCCCCCCCCCCCCAAAAAAAAAAAAAAAAAAAAAAAAAACTATTCCTTATAACTAGATGGATTTAAGAGTTTTTATTTAAAAAAAAGTCCATAACGGTTTTTTGAAAGGGCGCCGTGTACTAGCAGGAAAATATTAGATTACAAGGCTGTTTGGCCACAGGTAAAAGTTACTGGTTCTTAGCTAAAAAAAATATATATATTTGCTTACTGTTTCCATCAGATAAAACTTCTCCTGGCTAAAACTTTTACTCTTTGGTCGATATAAAAGCAACAAAAATGTTTTGTTATGAAATCGGAAAATTTTTGGTGGATATAATTTTTAAACGGCATTCTGTCGTTCGCACATTTTTTTTTTCGAATTGTTATTACTACTTTTTCTATCTTTACAAAAAGAAAGTATTGGATTCGTGAAAATTTCGAATTCTGGTTTTTGACGGATTTACACGTTTTAGGGGTCAGAGATCCAGAAAAACATATTTTTACGAAATGTCTGTCTGTGAGTCTGTCTGTATGTGATACAAATTTTGTGGGCGCTCTATCTCAAGAACTAATGAACGGAATTTAATAAAACTTTAGATTCAGTTAGGCCCCGATATAAATTAGTTTTTGGTGTAAATCGCCAAAACAGGTGGCTCTGCTATGCTGCATTTTTGAAGATTCCTGCAATAGATATATCTCAAGAACTAATACACGGATTATCATAAAACTTAGATTCAGTTAATCCTTGATATACTTTGGTGCAGATTACGTTTTGGTGTAAATCACCCAACAGGTGGTGCTGCTATGTTTCATATTATTCATGATTATCGCAATAACTCTATCTCAAGAACTAATGCATGGATTTTCATTAAATTTCAGATTCAGTTAGTCCCTTATATAAATTAGTTCTGATTAGTTTTTGGTGTAAATCGCCCAACAGGTGGCGCTGCTGTGCAGAATTTTTTATGAATTCCGCAATAGCTCTATCAAACGGATTTTCTTCAAACTTCGGATTCAGACAGAAGTTGACATAAGTTGTTGCTGATTAGAGTTTGGTGTAAATCATCTAACCGGAGGCTGTATTTTTTAGGAAGTATTAACATGCATGAAATAGAAGGGAGTTTTCGGATTGCCACATCCGACTAGTTTTTAACTGTAAGCAGTGTTTACCTGATTTTACCTACAGGTTATCTGGTATGATCTCATAGATTAAAACAGGGGCGGATCCAGCCCATCTTTTAGGGGGGGGGGGGGGGGTCACAGCACTTTATAAATGATTTCTTAATGAAACAATTTTAAAATAGAGTAAATCCTGTGAAAACGGAATACGGGTATAACGGCATAAGGGGGGGGGGTACAACTCTTTATAGATGATTTCTTAATGAAACAATTTTCAAAATCAGTAAATCCTGTAAAAACGGAATATGCCTTTAACGAAATTCTGGTTTAAAAGTAAAATTTTATGGTTCTAGCGAAAAGAAAGCACTAATAAATGTACCTGCTAAAACAGAGCGGAACTTTCTCCTATCCTTTGCAATTCCATCTTAGCTGGTTTTACAGAATTAAATGATAATATATATTTAGAGTTTGATTAATCGGACAACATGGCAATACTTAAGATTTTTAAAATAAGTATTTAATAAATCAGGACACAAATTTTACAAATGATGAACCTATTCAATATGTTATCGATATTTATACTAAATTTAATGCAGTAATCTTTATCTTGTACTTATATTAATTGACTCATTTAAAACAATCCATAACTTCGAGCGACGTATTTGTAATTTTATAAGTGAGAGGCTCTTGTGTCTTAATTTATTGAATACTAGCAGACCCGCCCGGCATTACCCGGGGTGTAAATAATAACCTTAAAAAAACTCAAGTTTGTATGATTTTATATCTTTTGAAATTCTGTTAAATGAACCTAATTTTGGAGGCCCCATTGCCTTCCGCAGCGTCTTGTGTGTTCCCAACAAACTTCTTTCCGAACGAATCTGTAATCTAGGTCTGTGTCGGCATTTACCAGAATGTCGAAGACAATTGAAAACCAAGTTGGGTGAGCCAAACCTCGTAGTAATTAACCCCATAGAATAAAAAAAAGAAAGAATGCACCATTAATATTAGAAAATGTTGGTAACAAAACTCTAAGGTAAAATTTCATAAAACAGAAAGTAGCTGAATTGTAATCTAAGTTGAAGGAAGCAAATCCCATTGAAATTGGGCCCTTAAAGACGAGGGGAAAATGTACCCCCAAGCGGTGGAAGACGCTTCATTCTCTTGTAAACTTCATGAATTACTGCTAGCATTAACGCGATATTTAATAAACGGATGAAATCCCTTATCTAAAGTTACCTATAAAATAACGCGATTTTTAATTTACGGCTGTAGTGAGTAGACGTAAGTTGATGCTGAAAAAGGAGATTAATGTTCGAAAAAGGTGGTAGCTGAGGTATAAAGAAAGATCGGGACTTGGGGACCAGGGTCTTACTTAACTGGAATGTACTTGGGTGTAAAAAAATTTTATAGTGATTTTAAAGTAGCTGGAAGACGCTAAAACTACGTTAAAGAAAATTGCAATAGAAAAGGATAGTTTTTAAAGAAGCTGCAACAAAAGCCCTAAGAAGACGATTAATATTCAAAATTGGTGGTAGCTAAAGTCTGGTTTTTTTTTTCCATATAGTAGCTAGAAAACTGAAGAAGTTGTTAAAAAAAAAGTTTGTGAATCGGACCATTTTTAACGGAGCTATAACAGGGGGCCCAAAAGGGTCCAGCTGATAGTTGAGAGCAGGGCTCTAACATGAAAACATGTTTAAAAGTTTTAGATCTTCAATTAGTCAAAATGAAGTATAGGGTATAAATTAATCATTTTAAAGAAATGCGCAAAATGGGGTAAATGCTTAAAAAAAGGCCCTAGGGCCCCAATAAAAATATGAGGGTGTTGGTCTAGGGAGAAAAGTCCAAGACAATTTTTAAATTATGCAATGAGAATATGAGAAAATTAGGGGGGGGGGGGGGAAATGCATGGCTTACAAAAAGTTCAAGGGGCCCCGATCGGGCCCTACAGGACCCTAGGCTGCCCTAGGATTTTAACTGGAATATAGAAACAGAAGAATAACTAAATGGAAAAAGGTTCCAAAAATGAAGATCGGAGTAAGAGGGGAAATTTATTAATAATTTATGGTGCAAAAGCTTCAAGGGGCCCTAAACCGGGCCCCAAGGGAGAAGGGACTTAAGTGGCATGTAGTTTGGTATAATGATGCTTTTTAGTAGTTTTTATTCTAATCAGAGTACGGCAGAACTACGTTAAAGAAAATTGCAAGGAATTCGGATCATTTTGAAAGAAGCTTCACCAAGGGCCCAAGAAAGCGATTGATATTCAAAATTGGTGGTAACTGAAGTGTGAAAATTTTTTTGTCGTTAATGAAGTAGCTGGAGAACCTAAGAAGCCATTAGAAAAAAAAAAAGCTAGTGAATCGGACTATTTTTAAGGGAGCTATAATAGGGGGCCAACTGATAGTTAAGAACAGGGCCCTAACATGAAAACGTGTTAAAACGTTTTAGTACATAGCGTTTTAGATCTTCAATTAGTCAAGATTAAGCATAGGGTATGAATTAATCAGAATATAATTTGAAAGAAAGGCACAAAAAATTGTGGAAATGCTTAAAAAAGGACCCTAGGGCCCCAATAAAATATGTAGGTGTTAGTCTAGGGAGAAGAGTTTAATACTCAATTTTAAAATTACGCACTGAGAAGGTAAGAAAATTAGGGGGTGAAAAATGCATGGCACACAAAAATTTCAAGGGGCCCTGAAGCGGGCACTACGGGACCCTAGACGGGCCCATGGTCTTAACTGGAATGGTGAAACGGGAGAATAACTAAATGGAGAAAGTATCCCAAAAATGAAGATCAGATAAAAAGAAAGCAATTTATTAACAATTTAATGCACTAAAACTTCAAGGGCCCCTGTACCGGGCCCCAAGGGTGCCAGGGTCTTAACTAAAATGTAGTGATGGGGTAGAAACTGAATGGAGAATTCAGCCAAAAACGAAGAAGATCGATAGAAAAGAGTCGTGTTATTAACAATTTAGTGCATAAAAACTTAAAAGGGGCCCAGGGACCCCGACAATTAAAAAATTAAAAATCTGAGCCTCAGGTGCACCAGGACCTGTCTTGGATTTCAAGGTGCGTACACCGTTTGAAATTTTTAAAGAGTTTGGCTGCTCTATTTCGGATTAGAAAATTTTGATTTCGGTTTAAGAAAATTTCTGCGTTTAATATCAGAATTAGGAACATTATTCTGCGAATAAACTCAAAAATAGGGGTAAAACTGTACGCATCTTTAGTTTTCTACTCCACAATAATTAGAACTTGGTATACTTACCATTGTTCTTACCAATGTACTTACTATTATTCTTTTTTCTCCTTTGTAAACGTTAGAAAAGAACCAGCAAAATGAAAAAAAATAAAATTTAATACAGCTTTTAAGACGTTTTTGACTGGCACATGCAATTGAAACAGTGGAAGAGACCAAAGAAAGATTCGAATTCGTTGTCGTTAGTTCGACCCACAACCATTTTATCATATCAGTCTGCAGGCGCTAATGAGAAAAAGGTTCTAGGGAATAAATGCCTTAAGGCTCTGTAATGAGTAGTAGATTCAAATTAGCTGTAGCTGGTCGGGAAAACACTTCTTAGAAAAGATGCTTCACAAAAAACGTTGGTCATTATTGTCCAGCAGAGCAGGTGCATTTTAGCAGGGGTAGTCCAGTCAAATTAGGTTTTTTTCTGGACATAATTATGAGAGTTTTGAAACTTGGTAATATTGTTTGGAAGGGTCTACTAATAAACATACTAAAAGTTCTGATGGATGGGGGGTGAGCGCGAGGGGTGGGAAGTAAAAGAAGGTACCATTTTTCGGTTTTATGTTAATATCTCGTAATCTATAAGTCCTACGGAAAAATTTCTAATGCAACAGTTAAAGAGAATTGAATTCTCTACAATAAAAGTTATAAACATTTTTCTCTAGAAGCCATAATTAACGAGATAATTGCATTCAAAAATGAAACAATTTGCCGAAAGTCACACCAGTGCCAGAGAGCGGGTCAATGGCACTTGCATTGCATCTATTTAACTTAAATTAAAATAACCGTTGATAAATGTTGTGGTCAGGTGAATAGAAGCCTGAACAATAACTTCAACAAATGCAATTTTTCTTAACTATAGATTATGTTATATAGATTATATGTTCCTTAATCGGGTTTGAAGTCATTTTAAAAAACATGGATTAACGTCAATTTAATTTCCTCCTGTAACTTTTGTTTGGTATACTTTTTTTTTACATAGATTATAGACATGTTGAGCCTTCAATCCGTCAGGACCAAAGAGGAATACGACAATTAAAGGTATATATAAATATTTTACAGACATACATACAGTAAATACAATAAACACAACTGGAGTGAAAAATTAGCCAGAGCCAGGAATCGAAACCGGGACCACTGCATTCCAGGCAGTCGCTCTAACCACTGAGCTACTCCGGCCGATACCGGAGTCTGCAATTGCAGACTCAGGTATCGGCCGGAGTAGCTCAGTGGTTAGAGCGACTGCCTGCAGTCTCAGGTATCGGCCGGAGTAGCTCAGTGGTTAGAGCGACTGCCTGCAGACTCAGGTATCGGCCGGAGTAGCTCAGTGGTTAGAGCGACTGCCTGCAGACTCAGGTATCGGCCGGAGTAGCTCAGTGGTTAGAGCGACTGCCTGGAATGCAGTGGTCCCGGGTTCGATTCCTGGCTCTGGCTAATTTTTTACTCCAGTTGGGTTTATTGTATTTATTGTACGTATGTCTGTAAAATATTTATATATACCTTTAACTGTTGAATGCAGGCGTTATTTATTTGTGTATGTGTGTTTTAATATGTATTGCAGTATGTGTGTTTTATCATAGGAATACGACAAGTTTGTTCGATAGAGCTATTTCACGATTCGACACATCGACAAGTTTTGGACAGGAGTTTGGTTTGCCATAACCATTGAGCAAAAACTAATGGTATCTATGAAATGCTGCTCTGTAGGGCTCACACATGGACGAGGAATAAGTGGGGTCTGGGCACCACAGCTACCTTTCATATTTGTACCGCCCTGGAAGACTTCTGTGGTTTAACTCTTTTTTCTGGTGAACAACATAAGGATTTTCGTGAAGCTCGGATGAATTGACATGCTGCGGATATCTCCAAATTTTCAATTTGGTTTGAAAATCACCCGCCCTTTCCTCAGATAGATATAATTATATCAATATCTTCTGGTGTTATTGGAGATGAAACTATCACCTGCTTCAAAACTTTGGAAATCGGCAGTTAAAAGAGGATTCAGGTGTCTAGCAAATGTTATTCAGATGGGAAATTAACTCGGAAAGGTGTAGCACAATCACTCAACCGTATGCACAATTCAATATAATTTCATGATACTACTAAAACTGTGGATCCTCTAGTTATATTCCAACGGATTTCCTTGAGCAAACGTAGTAATGATGATTTAGCAAATTACCTACAATATGAATTGGCTCCTTATCCTCTCTGTCTTTTCAATGATTGCGGAATGTGCAAGACAAAGAAAAGTGCTTTGAGTCAAATATTGGAACAATCAGGTGAGATAATATACCAACAACAAACAATAGTTGTGGATGTGGCTTCCTCTTATATGAAGTGGTGTGGAAGAAGAGATCAACAATACAGGAATTCGCAACACCTAAATAAAGTACATTAAGAAACACTATTGTGGAAAGAGACGCAGAATTGTTTTCGATAGATATACTGACACTGTAAACAGCATCAAAGTAGCTGAACAAAATAGAATTTGCTCAGTGAAAACTTCAGTTGACATATATTTTGAAGAACATACTGTCAGCAGTGTTCCCCAAAATCAGTTTCTCTCAAATAAGAACAATAAGATAATGTTGATTCTCATTCTATCCTCTAATTAAAATGACAAATGAGTCTCATGACAGCTAAGTCCTAATGATGCCAACACTCTTACTGTTCAGATTGCAATGTATGCACTGAGTGAAAGTGACAACGTTACTGTTGTTTGATAGGATGTGGATATATTTGTTCTTCTCATAGTTGCCCCTGAGGCAGTACTAAACCTCATCCAATGTACAACTGGTTGTAGGCAAAAATGTTAAGCCTTAGTAACATTTGCTGGACACCTGAATCCTATTTTTACTCCCGATTTCCAGAGTTTTGAAGCAAGTGATAGTTTCATCTCCAATAACCCCAGAAGATATTAATATAATTATATCTATCTGAGGAAAGGGCGGGTGATTTTCAAACCAAGTTTAAAGTTTGGAGATATCCGCAGCATCTCAATTCATCCAAACTTCACGAAAATCCTTATGTTGTTCACAAGAAGAAAGAGATAAACCACAGAATTCTTCCAGGGCGGTACAAATATGAAAGGTAGCTGTGGTGCCCAGACCCCACTTATTCCTCGTCCATGTGTGAGCCCTACAGAGTATTTCATAGATAGCATTAGTTTTTGCTCAATGGTTATGGCAAACCAAGCTCCTGTCCAAAACTTGTCGATGCGTCGAATCGTAAAATAGCTCTATCGAACAAACTTGTCGTATTCCTCTTTGGTCCTGACGGATTGAAGGCTCAACATGTCTATAATCTATGTAATAAAAAGTATTCCTAACAAAATTTACAGAAGAAATTAAATTGGCGTTAATCCATGCTTTTTAAAATGACTTCAAACCCGATTACGGAACATATAATCTATATAACATAATCTATAGTTAAGAAAAATTGCATTTGTTGAAGTTATTGTTCAGGCTTCTATTCACCTGACCACAACATTTATTAACTGTCATTTAAATTTAAGTTAAATAGATGCAATGCAAGTGCCATTGACCCGCTTTTTGGCACTGGTGTGACTTTCGGCAAATTTCTTCATTTTTGAATGTGATTATCTCGTTAACTGTGGCTTCTAGAGAAAAATGTTTGTAACCTTTTTTGTAGAGAATTTGATTCTCTTTAACTTTTGTATTAGAAATTTTTCCGTAGGTGTTATGTTGTAAAAACTTTACATAACATTCACCCTTCTTAAATTTACATAAACTTAATTTTGTATATTCTGTTAATTTTAATAATCTACTTCCGTTTACCATCTTTCAATTTTGACAGCAAAATTTTATTAAATATTAAATCCTAAATCTTTATTTTTAATTATTTCATTTAAAAGTACATTTATTATATTCTATTATCTTTTTCCATTTCTCTGATAAACTTTCATAAAATTGCTGAAATCGTTTGCCAGAGAAACGAAATTATAACTACTACAGCTTCCCTTAATTTTATTGCTTTCCATTCACCTCGCATCCCAAAAGATGCAATTTTTAAGAAGGTTTTGTTCCTTATCTCAAAACAGACAGGAAATTCCTTTCTCCCCGCTTCTTAAGTGCGTTGCCATTCCATGGTCATAATCCTACTACAAAATCTTTTTCGCCAGAAGTGCTAGCGACAGGCCATCTTTAGAAATATTCTGATTGGCTGTTTTCGCTGAAAGCATACTCCAATTTTCTGCAGGCTTTTCAAATAAGAGTCAGTTTTAGAATTTTATCAGAAGACTCCAGACCGTTTTTCGAATCGGGAGTTGTTTTTAATTTTTTTCACCGTTGGGCGTAAGCCCTGGTGAGCGCACCATAGGAGGAGATTTAGATATTGCAAAGAGTGTGTTCAACAAGCACGCGCGCAGCGCGCGCGAGCTCAGGAGTCAGGAACATGGAGTGGGTCCATATCATGGATGTAGTGTGTTCAGGTAGACACGTAATGTATTCAGGAACAGATCATGGATTTGATTAATTAAGGTGCTAATTATAAAGATATTTTGATACAGAAGCAATGTGTGCTAGATGGCCTAATGGATAATGCAGTGAACTCGAGACCAGGGATTCTGGGTTCGAATCCTTCCGATCCCACATTGTGTTACAATTTCTTTTTGTTTTGTTTATTGGTTGTTTTATATTTTTCATAATGAATAAGATATTTTTGATGAAGATATATTTTTTATTTTTATTATACAGAGGCACGTGTATTTTTATTATAATAATAAAATACTTATTTAAATGTGAGAAGTATTTCGAGATGAAAGTTTTACATCTGAACACCTTTTAAATATTCAAAGTTTCGTTTCTAAGTATGTATATGTATAATGATATAAACATTAAGCAAATCCAAATGAAAAAATAATATATATCGCACGTAGGATAAATCCTTGATATTTTTTTTTTTGAGTACTTTACGAGTGAATTTTTATCGAGACTAGGCTGGAAATCATATTTTACTTTGAACATTATAAAAATAAAATGTAATAGTTGTAGATTATTTTAACTAAAAATACCTGTACATATATATTTTAAAGAGATAAAATATATAGGTCTGCTGTCTAGTTTTGTAGTGAATAAAGTATGATCAGAATGTTTATAAATTTTCTACTGAAAGTATAAATAAGTATTTTGCTTATACTAACAGAATTTTGAATGCCATTTATTTCTCATGTTTGATGATGTATTTTGGTCTGTTATCCACACGGTATTGAAATATGCAATCATAAAATAAGAAATATATATATTAAAACCTTCTCTGAAAAACTGTCTAACTAACAGTGCAAATTCCATTGAAATCCATCCAGTATAGTAGATTACAAACAAATCTCATATGTTGATATCACAATCTTGGTTTACTAACAGCATTTTATTTATCACGGAAGATATAAATCAACTGATAAATCATTTTTAAATAAATAAAAAGAAAATTGTTAAAATTTTTAGATCACCAGTTGAATTCTTAAATTGTATCAATCAACCTACCAAACAAAGCACAACCAATAACACATAAGCAGAAAACGCACAATCACGTGATCAAATCGCCCACACAATTTTTTTGAGCAGCTCGCGCGGAGTTTGCGTGCGGTTGGTTAGCTAATTTTAAATGCCAAATGGGCTAAAGTAGATAAAGAAGGACACGTGATGTTTTTCCCGACTATTTTAGATTTTATCTGAGTGAACATAGGCATGTATTCCTGTTACGAAAACCATGTTTTGGAAGAATAAAGAAATATAGTCGTTGGTTTTACCTTTTTTGAACCATAAAAATAATGAAATAATTGAATTATGTTAAAATTCCTTTCTTCGATAACACCTACTCCATGGCATAAACTTCTGAGCGCGCGCGCGGCGCGAAGTGCACTTCTGAACACGCTCTATGTAAATATCCGTGTGTAATATTAATTTATTAACCACCACCATAATTAAGTAATTCTTATCTCTCAAAATTTGAATGAAAAGAAGATGGAATTTTTCCTGTTCTCATTGTCAAGTTTCCACCGTCATCCGTTAATTGCTGGAATATCTAAAACCAGAGAACCAGCGTCGCATCAAGTATACAACGAATTGTGAATATGCTCATACGTTTCCTTTTGCATCCTCCGTCATCAATATACATCTCCTTTTGCATCCTCCATCATCAATATACATCTCTTCTTACATCCTTCGTCATTAATTAGAATTTTATTCTTTTGATATTGCACTTTTTATACATCTAAATTCAACAATCATCATAATGCCATAACAATATTATATTATGTAATCATCACTTCTATTACCTACAGAACTCTTTACCATCCAGTTATTCCGACTTTGTTTTATAAACTTTCACAAACTGTATTCCATTCAAGAACTGTTTTTATTTACAAGAATCAATACTGACTTAAAGAAGACTGTTATAATACGAAATAATGCTTAACCTTTTTCAATAACTTATTAAAATTTTATTCTCAACATAAAGTATAACATGCTCTGGATCCGGATAGATTTCAATGTGTTTCCTATTATACAATAAAATACTTGATTATGCAATTGATTTCATTCATTTTAATTGTGAGTGTATTTTATGTGTGATGTTCAACATGGGGTGAGTAATTACCATTTCTTATTTATTTATTTAGAAATTCGTTATCTTCAGATTTAATTTTATTTATTTACGACGCGTACTAACTAACCACTATACGTATGGCCATAGTGTGATTTCGGGGAATGTGAATTGAATTTGTTTCGATCAGATTTTCTTTTCGAATTTTCGTTTCAATTTACATATCCCGGAATCTCACTTAACAGTAGGACTTACAGATTATGAGATATTAACAAAAAACCTAAAAATGGTACCTTCTTTTACCTCCCCCGCCTCGCGCTCACCCCCCATCCATCAGGACTTTTAGTATGTTCATTAGTAAACCCTACCAAACAATATTACCAAGTTTCAAAACTCTTATAATTATGTCCCAAAATGACCCAAAATCTGCCTAATTTGACTAGACTAGGGGTATTCTTCTTGTAGCTAAAAGTATAAGAACTAATCGCCTGCCCTAGCCCTGTTCTGACCCAGACACACAAGATAACTGCAATCTTTCAGGCAAATATTCCAGAACTGTATTTTTTCTTTCTTTAGATTAATAATGTTACTCATGAGCTCAAATATTTTTAAATCAATACACTTTACATAAACTGAATTTACGAATAAAAATAGTCGTGAAAATGGAATCTGTATGTAACGGCATTTTATCTTAAACATAATTTTTTGTAGTTCCGGAAAAAGAGACCAGGCAGTTATAACAGACTATACCTCTTAAGATTGAAACCTGCCTAAAACGGAATTTCCTCCCGTCAATTGCAATTCCATATTACTAAGCTTTTACTGTAGTTTAAAATTATTTTTCCAATATACTTTCTTAAATCAGACAATAAAACCACCCTTGCACTTTTCCAATTGCAGCAACTGAAGTACAATGGTTAATATAAATATTATAAAACTAAGAGTCACCCAGGAACGTGAGGGATGGATTTTTTTTTTATGTGTTTTATAGTTAAATATATAAATATAGAATACCTGATAAGACGGAATTAAAAAGTACGATGAAGTAAGAACGTTTCAGACTATCTCAGTCTTAGCAAGAATACCATTTATTATAAATACGTCATATATTCTTCTTACCGGAAAAAAAATTCCGTTTAAGAAAGGATTCCGTCACACACAAGTTTCGTTTTCACATGCTTCACTGCGTATCTATTCCTACTTTCATCGACCTGAGATTTAATCTACTTTATAGGTACCTATTCACACTTAGAAAAATAAAGCGTTTTCTGAGGGTCTTAATGATTATTATGCTGGCTATAAATATGAAGAGCTCGATGCTGATATAATCTGAGAAAGCGGGACGCGGGAGGGTACGGAAGCTTTTTGCAGAATAATGATAATTCATCTATGTCCCTTTAAAACTCAAAAACTGAAAGAGTTTCTTAGGAATATAAAACTTATCGATACTTGATAAAATAAAAGACAGCCTGTGAAAATGAAACCTGTCTATAACGGAATATTGCATTAATTGGAAAATTTTATGGCTCTAGTCAAAATAATATAAAATAGAGTACCGGATAACATTTAAACCTTCTTAAGACGGAATTTTTTCTAACTTTGCGTTTCCGTTTTAGCACCTTTTTACTTACACTGTACATTCATTTTTGAAGAGCTTCAGGGGGGGGGGTCATGCCCCCCCCCCTTGGATCCGCCATTGGATTAAAATTCCTTCATAATACACAATTTTTTTGTAGAAAACATAAAACCAGAGTTTATTCCGTTGAAGAGCTATTATTGAAATGGGTAATATTGTCTTATATCACGCATTTTGTGACTTTTGATAATTAGTTCATGTTTTATCAATTTTTAATATTTGCTTTAAAAATGGTGTAAATTATATATGCAACATATTTTTCAGTTTCAAGAGGACTAGCGCGGAAAAACAACAACTGACATTCTGTACAACATCCATAAATTTCAACGTCCCTCTTTCGAAAATCTAGCATTTCGTGTCTATCACGAGACTTTCTTCTAATACATTCATTTATATCATTTCTAATACATTCACTTATATCAATCATACTAATACGTTCATTTAAATAGCGATGTTTTACACCAACAGTTACGAAGTATAGCGCAATTTTTTTAATTTAACACAAGTCACAGTGATCAGTGAACAACAATAAAAGTAACAACAACAACAAAAAAAAAAAAACACAGGAAAACATTGCTCCTGATGTATATTTAAATTTAAAATTATATTAAAATATGCATTTTAAGTAATAACACCCAATAGGAAATTTGGTGCATTTCTTCACACTATTACTTACACTAAGCTAAGATACAGTTATTAATGTTCATTAAAAAAATCATTTCATAGCAGCATCCCTGTTGCGTAAGCAAAACCAATATGGATTCAGCAAAGCTTTTAATAGGCATCTTATACCTATGAGTTATTACTATACTATTACCTCTGAGTACTATCAGTTTAATTTTAACTATCCTGTATATTAAATTTGGTGAAATTCCATCCCATGCTTGATGAGATATATAGATATAGATATCATGGAAATCTTAGAAAACGTAACACAACAGCAGCGCCTGTCCGATAATAAACATCAAAATCAAATCAGCATCAATACTTAATAGCAAGTTTTATGAATTTTTATCAGATAGATGCCTAGATGCTAGATGTTATATAGCTATCACAGAAATCATGAAAGGATACACTTTATCAATACCACCTGTTATTTGATATGCATCAAAATGTAATCAGCATTAATTTATGTTAAAATCTAACAAAATATGAAGTTTGATGTAATTCCGTGCTTTAGTTCCTAACATATAGCTATCATGGAAAACGTTAAAAACCCAGCATAGCAGCGAATCTTTTGAACGATATATACCAAATCAGAGCCACTTTAACTGAATATGAAACTTTGTAATATTCCGTGCATTAGTTCTTTTGGTATAGCGGCCACAAAATTTACGTCAGACAAAAAGGCACGCATTTTTTCAATAAAAATACCAAATCGAATTCAAGGCATCGTAAAAAGTGCAAATCCATAAAAAAGTCCAAAATTTTAATGTTTAAATATATAAGGAAGTAATAAATAAAGTTGAATGAAATATTTGTACGCAGGTCATTTATTTTTAATCTTTTTGATGTATTCAGACGTACCCTAATGGCATTTACTCAGCATGAACTTTCCTGACCCAATACATAATTCTAAATCTCGCAATTTACGCAGATTTACGAGTTTTCGGATTACGAAGCATTTCAAAAAGATTTGTTATATTTACTTTCGCTCGAAAGTTAAAAGAGTTAAAATAGGACAGCTGACAGTCGGGACTACGATTGGATGACAGGATCTTTTACAGCTTAAATTTAAACCTGAGATTATTTTTAAATATTATGAGTATCCAATAAGTGTGAAAGTGTTGCCATGTCTAGTGTCACAAAAAAGTGGCGCAGTGGACACAGAAAAAAGTGTATGTTCTAAATCGGGGCATAGTAAAAATGCAGTAAATCCTATGAAAATGTAACTTGTCTACAACGGAATCCTGAACTAAACGTAGAAAATTCACGGTTCGTATGGAAGAAATGCTATACAATTATACCTGTTAAGACGAAAACCTTTCTAAAGCAGATTTTTTCTTATGTCATTTGATTTTTCGTTTTACAAGGTTTTACTGTATTAACCTTTTCGGGTCCGATTTTTTTTCGATTTTGAGAACAAAATTACTTTTACTTTAATAACATTAATCGTAGCTATCCAAATAGATTTACTGAAGTTTAAAGATTATCTCATTGTCTGAAATCTAACGAATATATTTATTTTGTGCATTATTCAATTCATATTTATATGATAGTAGGTTAAGGAAGAATTTTTGGAGACGTTCGGAAAATATCGTAGGGTTTAACAGATATTACAACTTTCTCATTTTTTTTTTTGTTTTATATCACACATGATTCGTTCAGAAAAGTAACCTATATTTTAAATTTAAAGGGTGAAATATATGTATAAAATAAAGGAATCGCCAACGGTGCAAAGAGAATTAAGCAAACTTTTATTTTTATTGTTATTACTAAATGTCAAAACATAAATGAAGTCATCATAAGAAAGTCATGGCCATATACTATCATATCTATATGTAGATAGTAACGAAAGTAATTGTTAAGATAAAATAATACTCGATGAAAAGACATGTACTATTAATAGTACACAAGACCCGAAAGGGTTAAGGGGTCTCAGGACTCTTAAAATGGGAAATTAAAAAAAAAAAGACAACATTTTCAACATTTAATATCGTAAAATGTATATGATTTTAAAATACAATTTTTATTGAGATGAAAGATATAAGTACGTTCTTTCATTTTATGTATTTAAAAAATTGCAAGATATAGAATTAACATTTACAGGGGGTCTCCAAACTGTCAGGTATTTGACGAGCAGAAAATTGGTATAATAGCTTACGCGCACGATTAGAAAATATCGATTGCAACGAGAATGAGAATTTTGGTGCCTACTTATATTTCAGATTGTAATAATTACCCTGAACCTAAATAAATTTCTATTTAAAGCATTTTTATATTTTTAATACAAAGTTGTATTTAGCTAATACAAAATTTTGAAAATTTCAACAACATAATCACCTAAAAAAAAACTTTTTTGAACAATAAAAAGGAAATTTTAGGTTCAGTTTATACAGATTAACATGAAACGTATGTTTTGAAAATTTCATGAAAAAATATTCAGAAATTTTTGCGATACCCTGCGCGTTATGCCCAAAAAGTCATTTGGAGAAAAATAACTTCAAAGTTTCGGAAACGCCGCTTCAGTTATTGAGCGGGTATAATTCTAAAAGCTGTTCTAATGAGAATGTCAAGGAAACAATTGAAGAGCTGAGTGGAAGAACATGTTATGCTACATTTTCTTTAAAATGATTTTATCGTTTGGACGAAGGTGTTATCAGGTATTCTATCACATGGTAAAGCTAACATACCAAAGTTCTATTTAGCTTTGAAGATTTAAGGCATTATTCACTAATATTTAATATTTTAATATTTAATAATCCAAATAATATTAATATTTTGAATGTTTAAAAATTAAATATGAATAAGTTTTTTCGATCGAGTTTAGTACCACACCTGCTAATATTTTAAACACATGGTATCAAACAGAAAATAAATCATTAAAATTGAGAACAAAAACTTTCACATCAAATTTCTTTAAATGTAATTTTTGTTACATAACATGTTCTTCCACTTAGCTCTTCAATTATTTGAAAATGCTCAGAAAAGGTAGGAGTTTAACATCTAAAAAAATTAACATTTCAAATATTTTGAAGCTTTAAATGTCCTGAGACCCCTTAAATATACACAATCATTTTATACAGTAAAATCTGTGAAAGCGCAATCACTAGGGGCCAGGGAGAGAAACAAAATCCCGTTTAGGAGAGGTTTCCTGTGGACCAGTTATAATGGTAATGGTATTTTTTTTCGTAGCGACTGGGAAATTTTTACGTATAAGGCAGAATTCCGTTATAGATAGGTTTCAAATTTACAGATTTAACTAAACAAAGTGCAGAAAACCTTTAAAAACAAAATAGCTAGGAAAAGGAAACCTATTCCGTATTAGACAGCTTTAGGTCTCATAAGGTAAATTTGTACATTATATCTTTTGGTGCAATTATAAACATTTTCCATTAGAGAGAGATTTTGTTTCCACAGGTTTTACTGTATTAATATTAAGTTCCACTCGGTATAGACTAACGAATAGAATGGTAGTAAAAGAACTTTAAAAGTATTTATGCATCATGAAAAATCTTGACTTTTGTCGCTTCGTGCAGTGGTTCCAGTGGTGAAACCTTTTTAAAATCATGAAAAACTCGAAAATTCGCGTAAAATCAGCATAGAACTTGTAAAACATGTTTTTTTTATTCTTCTTCACAAAAAATACAAAAAACTTCACTGATAGGATGTTACTATTAGGAGGTCACATTATCAAAAGATGTGAAAAATATTAAATTCATACAGCATTTGAGATACTTGATGTACTTGAGAATGCATTACGCTGCGGATTCGGAGTCGGAGTCAGGACCATTTTTGAGCGAAAGAGTCGGAATCGGAGTTGTCCATTTTACAAGCAGGGTTGCGTTGTCGGAATCGGAGTCGGAGTCAGGCCCATTTGTGAGCGAAAGAGTCGGAGTCGGATCTGTTAAATTTCCCGGAGTCGTCCGTTTTTCCTACCGACTCCGCAGCCCTGATTACAAGGACGAATGCTTGATGTATGTGAGAAACATGAGAAAACATTGCTGTTGATTCATTTTTAAAATAAAACAATTTTACTAGACGTGAATTCTGTACCATTGTCAACATTGCAATCATTCAATTCAACAAAACAATAATTCAATCCGCAAACACTGTTACCACATAAGTTATTCATAAACATCATCAATTTTTGATTCCCATCCTCCATAGGGTAATATTTTGTATATTTTCAGAAAACTAATCTATACAACACTAGCCATAGGTGAAATTTTAACTATTTTTTCTTCTTGTGCCGAAACAAAAATACGACTTTTTGACACGTCTGAAGCAGTGTTGCCAATTTAATGACTATTTTCATTAAAAAAAAATCCACCACTATTTCCAAATTCGCCTTATTTAATCTGTTATTAAATAAGGCGAATATTACTATTGGAAATAGTGATAGATTTATTAATAAAAATATTCACTAAATTGAAAACTCTGGTTTTAAGATGCAAAACTGCTAACTATACTCGTATACTCAAATTTATTGACTTTATAACATTCTTTTAATGTGTTAAGTACATTGTAAAATTAGGTAGGATTGAATGCAGAAAACTTGAAGAAAAGAGGAGAAAGAAAAGTAATTGTTTATAATGTAGGGAAAGAAATGACCTTTTAGTTGTATTGCTAATCGTAATGTCATTTATGAATATACGAAAATGGAAAATAAGTGAGTCTATATACATTCAACTATGATATTTAGATACACATTCATGCAGCTGCAAAGTACATTTTTTAGTGTATGTTTGTACATACCGGATGTCCTAAAATAGACTGACTGAGTTTAAAATTCAATAACTTGCAAATGGTGACAACTATTAAAAAATGTTTTTTCAGAAAGGTTAGGCAAGATGTCAGGATTTTTTTTTTCTTCAGCGATTCCCGATTTTAGTTCCAGATAGTAGTGATAGATGGCGCTGCAAGAAATAGGATCTAAATCTAGGCCCAAATTTTTGCCCTCTCTTTTCTTCCAGCATTGATGAGAAAGAAGGAGGTTAAATATATAGACAGGGATGCCACAGGCGACTTTTTTTTTTTCTATTCGCACCACTACTTAAAAAAAAAAACAAATTTTGTTGTATATTTCTCTCGCAAATGTTATCAAACTGTTTGTCAAAGATTTTGTTTTGAGAAAAAGGTGAAAGGTAGAATTAAAAAATAATCGCACTGGCAGCCCTGTATGGAGTGGGTCTCAGTCACCAATGCGACCTTGTTCTTAAGAATCCACTCCGTATATTTAACCTCCTTTCTTCACATCAATGCTGACAGAAGAGAGAAGCCAAAAAAAAGTGGGCCTCGATTTAGTGCCTATTGCTTGCAACGCCATCTATCGTTGCTATTTGAAACTAAAACCGGGAATCGCAGTAAAAAAAACGTGTGACATTTGACATAACCCTCCTGCAAGAATTTTTTTTTTTTTTTAAAATAGCTGACACCATTCGCAAGTTACTGAATTTTAAAATCCGTTAGTCTGTTTTAGAACACTCGGTATCTTCAGCTGTGACATTAACAACTTCGCGACGAAACGTGTAGGATGCAAGAAATGAGTTTAAACACCATTAAATTTGAACGAAATTTTTGTCTTATCCAATCGCAAATTTTCAAAGATTCAATAAGGCTAAAAATTTTATTCATGAAAACTGGTGCCTACAATTTAAAAGATGTGTAAAGAACGATCGTCGCGAAGAGGTTAAGCATTTGTACAGTCGTGGGAAAAAAGTACACTCTCTACTAACTCTGCTACTAATTATAATAGGAGAAAGTTACTGGTACCAAACGACTGGATATAAAGTCTACTTTTAAATAATGTATATAAAATTTGCTTAGGGGGGCATCTACGAATCAAACCAGACTAAACTCTGTTTTTTTCAATGGCAACACCTAATTTTGACGATATATTTTAAATCTTTGGTTCAAACTATGCCTAGAAATGAAATGTCAAGTCATTTGGATCATAAGTCTTTTAATTATAAACATTCAAAATTTAGTGCTTCTAATGTTAAATTACATTTTCATATTTTTATTAATATCTCCTGAAAATATAATTCTAACGTGATAATTTTTTATGTGGTTATAATATTAAAAAAACTTAAACATAAATACATTGAATTTGTAATTTTAAAAATTTTATAACATGAATTATAAAATTAATATTCGAAAAAAATGTGAATTACAACTTACAATTTTTTTTTATACATTTATATTTATTATGTCCTGCTTTATGCAAATTCTCAATTTCAATTTTTTCTTCCAAGTAGTTTTTGAATTATGATTAAAAAAAGTCAAAATGATGGTTCAAGGAGCCGCCTATAATGTGCAGAAAAGCATAATTTGAAAAAAAAATATATTTTACTCATTTTATTGAAACATTTGGGCTGGCAAGAGTTGAAACATATTAAGCAAGTGAAATGGCCATATTGGCAAAAAATAATACATTAGAAGAAGTGACATGCTCAATCTGTAGCATTTCAACAATCGAGTACCGAGCTTCAATTTGGATGCAGCCCCTAAAATAGGCTCATTTTAAAAGAATTAATTTCTCTGAAACTAATCGTACGAATTTCCTGAAAATTTGTATTTAGGCTACTTGAAGGGTAGAATTTATTTATGGTGTCAAACTTGGGTATTGCTATTGAAAAAAAAAGTAAAAAAAAAAAAATGTTTGGGTTCGTTTTGATATGTAGATGCCCCCCTAAGCAAATTTTATACACATCATTTAAAAGCAGTCTTTATTGCCAGTCGTTTGGTACCAGTAACTTTCTTCTGCAATAATTTGTTGCAGAGTTAGAAGGGTGTGTTTACTACCCCCCCCCCCCCCACGACTGTACAGGTTATTTAAAAAAAAAAAAAAACACCAAATTTTAAGTTGTGACATTTATTCATTAACGAGGAAACATAATTTACAGAACCAATACATCTAATTTTTTTTTTTTTTTTTTTTTTTTTTTTAACTGCAATAAACTTTATCTAATAAAACCCACGAACATTGTTTTTCGTACTTCAAAGCGAATTTCATTTAAGTAGCATAAATAGCCCTATTAAATTTAGTATTTTACAAGTTGTAAGCATATATTAAACGTTTCTTAAAACAGAATAATCTATTTCGCGATTCAAGGATGATATAGCTGTCAAAGACGAAATTAGCGTGAATATTAAGTTAATTTTTCGCTTCTGAAGTTTAAACAAATTGCTTTTTAACAAAGTGACGTTTTTAGTTATCTACATGATAGATCGTTCTAAATTAGCATTTTAATCTACTTAATGCATATGCTTACTGAAAAGCATATGTATTTAGATATGCATTTTTTCCCCAGTAATTCAAGAAAATTTAATACAAAGAAATTTAAATAAATGCTTGTAGTTTATTAAATTGACCAAGAATCCTTACACTGTTTTTTCTTGTTTGTGTAAAATACTTACTTAAATGTGTTTTAACTTCTTCGACATCATGACAAAGCACAGCCACATTTTTCCGTATCATTGTGTACAAATGATTTTAAAACAAAAAATGAAAGCAATTTCAAGCAACTGTTTCTTAAACCAAAATTTGCTTGCAAATGTTAGAAAAAAAAACTTATTAACATTGCCTATTTTTGTATGTTTATTTATTTGCGCTTCAGTTAGCGTGTTTTAATGAGACTAGTTTGGCACAGCAGGATGGTTTTTGATAACCCTTTATTAGATACGTTCGTAATTATATAAACACGTAGCATCTATAGTCGTCTTCAAGTCCGCTCGTCTGTCTGTCCGTCTGCCCGCATATAACAGCGCAAAAACTACCCAATTGAATGGTTTAAATTTAATATATATAATCGTTGCAGAATTCTGTCGAGTCATTTCAAATTTTATGGAAATCAAATCAAAACTTAAAAAGATATTAATTAAAGTTTTCTTCATTCTATTAAATCCTATCATACGTAATTAAATCAATGATGTCCCATGATAGGTAATGATTCTAGGTTGCCATGGTGATTACGTCCTATTTAAAATGGAGTCATGTTATTTACGTATTACTGAATTTAATATATATAATCGTAATAAATTTTGTATTCAAGCATTTTGCATGAGTGCAACAGCTATTGCACCAAGATCTGAATATTTATAAAACTAGTTATAGTACGAACACCCCTCATTTGACAAGTTTGGCGTACAATTTCCTACTTCTTGTGATCCTCATTCAATTTAATTTACCTTGCTGTCTATAAAGTACCTTTATCAATAAGTATGTGGCGACGTGGACACTGAGAGGGCATTCACATTTCAAACTTGCCAATGCTCTCTTGCCAAGTTAAAAAGTTTAATTAGACGGACAAGGGTTAGTTGCCCTAGCATTAATTTTCTCTTTGTTAAATGTGGCCCAGTTGCCCAGACTTAGAAATAGTTCAACTGCCCTGGCAAAAGAGGTTGTGAATTTAAACCATAGCCTCTAGAAAGGAAAATGTAGGAATAACATCATTATAAAATAATAAAATACGTCTCATTTTAGGTAGTACAGGTCTGCATGGGAAGGAATTTCGAGGTCCGGGCCCGCCCCGGCCAGAAAGAGAAATAATTAGGCCCAGCCCGGCCCAGGGGAACACTAAAAATTCGTCCGGGCCGAGCCCGGCCACAAAAAATTCCGATTTTCCTTGACATACAATTAAGATTCCTTTCTAGAATACTGCATAAATATTTATCGAAAAATTTAACAGTATATTTTACATTACTATATGTTTGCAAGCCAGAGCATAGAGAATAGCAACTTTAAGAATCAATTAGACTCATTAGACTCTTAAATTCAAATAAAGATTCATTAAAAACATTAATATGTTCAGAACGAAATCAAAACTAGTCGGATGTATAAATCCCAAAACTTTCTTCTATCTCAAACATGTTAATACTTCAAAATTCGCTATCACAGTGCCAAAATTAAATGACTATCTACGCTCATCATGAAGATCCTAAAGATATAAAATTCCGTGTTTCTAGTTCTTGAGATAGATCTATTGCGGAAATCGTGAAAAATGCAACATAGCAGCGCCACCTGTTAGGAGATTTACACCAAAACACAATAAGCTCCAATATTTATCAAGATATACCAGAATCTGAAAATTCGTGCATTAGTTCTTGAGATAGAGATATTGCGGGAATCGCGAAAAAGGCAGCATAGAAGCGACATCTGTTGAGCGATTTACACCAAAATGTAAAAAGCATCAATCCATACTAAAGACTAACTTTATCTGAAGTTTGATGAAAATATGTCCATTAGTTCTTGAGCTACAGCTATTGCGGAAATCATGTATAATGTAGCATAGTAGCGCCACCTGTTGGGCGATTTACACCAAAAAGTAATCAGCACCAATTTATATTAGAGACTAACTGAATCTAACGTTTCATTAAATTTCGTGCATTAGTTCTTGAGATAGAGCGCCCACAAAATTTGTGTCACATTACATACAGACAGAAAGAGTCACAGATACACAGTCTCACAAACAGACATTTTGTAAAAACATGTTTTTTGGCATCTCTGACTCCTAAAGTGTGTAAATCGGTAGAAAACCGGAATTCGAAAATTTTCACGAATGCAATACTTTCTTCTTGTAAAGATAGAAGAAAGTAAAAATGGTTAAAAGCATCATGGATTTTGAAACTGTATAATTAAAAAAAGAGATTTTTAAAAATATTTCTCTGTAATTTATTAAGATATATTTCCAAATTTTCCGTTACCAAAAGTTCATTATTACTAAACAAATTGTTTTCCCGACGAGTCACTGGAAAAGCCCACTCGCTAATGTTAAACCAATGGGAGAAATTTTTAAAGATATCTCGTTTGCATTTCAATATTTTTAAATCTAGATCGATCTTTGCAATGTCCGTTTTTTACTTTTTCGATTTTGTTTACAGATTTTTTTATTTTATTAGGATGCTTTCACTTTCGATACCGGTTCCGAAAGTGAAGTTGTCCTTATTAAAAATAACTACAAACAAAATCGAAAAAGTGCAAAACAGCCTTTATAGAGATCGAACTCAGCTATATAATGCAATAAAAATAAAATAAAATAAAATAAAATAAAATACAAACATTTAAAAATAGTGCAATGCAAACGAGAAATCTTTAAAAAAATCTCCCACTGGTTTAACATTAACGTACGGGTGTTTTCGCATGTAGAAAAAAATGTAAGTCTGGTCCCGGGCAGGCCCGAGTCTTCTGAAAAACTTAAACCCTGATTCAGACACGCTGTAACTGCCCGATGCTGATCTCTACGCTGGACATGTTTTCTGTATTGATCTTGATCGTGCAGAACATTTACACTTATCCTCGCCGCGGTCACGTCCACTGAAAATTTTTAGTATTTTATCGGCTTAGTTTGATACTTTTAAATTTCTATATCTGGCCTGAACAGGGGCTGAAGAAAATAATAAACGGGCCGGGACCATAATTTTTTATTCGGCCCGGCTTGGCCCGTTCATTTTTTCCTTCGGCCCGACTCGGTCCGTTAAAAAAAAAATCGTCTTTAATCTCCCGTCCCGGCCCGTTAAAAATTTTAGCTTCATTTTGCCCGGCAGCTCCTCAAAACTCAAAAAAACATTTTTTTCTCCCACTGGTTTTGGTTAAGTCTATGAAGAGTTAACATGTCCATCGCTTGATCCTCTCTTTTCGAAATACTTCCTCCCTTCAAGCCACTATTTTTTAATATACCTATTAAACAAAATACAGTTTTCTACTTTAATATATGTATACAAATTTAGTGTGGATGAATTTGCATGAACAATTCGCATTTCATTAAAAAAATTCCCGAAAAAGACATAATATTCAGGATGTCAAAATAGTGTTAACCCTTAAATTTGTCAAAAAATGGGTCAGAGAGATGTGCCATCAGATTTTTATAAATGAAGTCTAAGTATATTTTGTACAAATATAGTTTGAAATATAAATATAAGCAAATAATTTATTAATTCTAATTTAAGAAACACTACTTATAAATGTAACTTAATTAATATCGACACGCCCTTATTACAAGATTAAAATTCTTATCCACGTGATTGCTTTTATAAGAATGAGCCATATAAATGAACATAAATATTTAATATTCGTTGAATTAATACGTATAGTATTGATTGATAGCTACTAAAGTTAATAGAATTTCCTCTGCAAAATTACATTCTGCATCGTGCATCTTGCTGCCGCATACATCTTTTTCTTTTTGCTTTTCACGCTTGCGTTGCCTTTGTTATTGATTCAGTTTAGCGCATAAAGCAGGTTCGGACCTCACCCTGCAATTTTTAGATTCATAGTAATTAACCCGATCACAATCTGACTAACCTTTCTGACAAACGCGTACGTCTAGAAAATTAAATTGCTTTCAACGCTATTTCTAAACTTTACATCATAGCATCACATCAGAAAATGGCATGCGGTTACAGCTAATTTGTATGATTAATTGCCATCAAACTTAAAATCTACGAGACTACACAATTATTCAGCTTTGTTTAAATCTTCAAGAATTTTAATCTTTCACATATTTTTTCGAAAGAAATATTTTTCATTATAAATATTTTGTGTAATTACATAGGAAATGGATAAAATATTTCGCCTATTATGTTTATAATGGCCGTGAAAACAAAATGTTATTATATTAAATCCATTCTTTGTGTTTGTTTTCGTTGTTGAAACAGTAATTAAGGATAACTAAGGGAAGAGGATAAGAGATTTTTCTTCCCTGGGAAACTAAAATAATGCTCTGCGCATGATAGCCACGAAATGAAGAGCTTAGGCCGATGTTCGCAAGTTCCATATCAGCGTAGATTGGACGCAGGGCCGGTGCAACGTCTCGTAAGGCCCTGGCAAAGCACTTTACGGGATCTAAGGTCTCTGACTGCAATACTGGGCTATTAAAGTTTATTTTTTAAATGCACAATAAATTGTATATATCATAGTACAATATAGATAATAAAACGTATGAAAAATACCAGCGAACTATTTTCACATTTAACGTGCAAAATTATTTTTAATTTCTGAAAATCTTGTATCCTTTATAATATTTAAATATTTATTTTTTTGCGTTCACGTTTACTTTCCCCAATAAATATATCAACTTTGGCTATATGAAATAAAATTAATAGTTACTTTTTTCACTTAAAGAGATATTTAAAAAAAATCTATAGCTAAAATATTATTACTTAACATAGAGGGAATGACATTTTGAATTGTATAGAGAAGCTCAGGAACCCTGACGCCGATTTTCATTCACGGCACTCGGGTCGGGCCTAACTTAATTTTTCTGTACAGAGCCGGACCTGGTTTCATTCCTAGTATTCACAGCCCAAAATTTTCAGTCCTAGTTTTAAGCCAGCTCGTATGAAAATCATTGTCTCAGAGTGGCCTGGTACATTTAAAGGGCAGTTCAATTAGCCTGGCCCAAACATTTTTGCAAAAAATGCATACATTTTTGAATCACCATTATTCTACACTTAAGCATTAAAATTTATTATTTTTAAAGAATAGTAGATTTCTACGGATATTAAAATATAGTAAAATGTGTGAAAAGGAGCCTGCCCATGACGGAACCCTGTTTTAAACTGAAAAACGTGTTGATCCATGCAAAATTAATATACTAATAAGTGAGAAAAGTATATATAATACATTTACACTTGCTAAGAAGGGAACTTGTCTATAACGCATTTTTTTTCTTTTCTATGCAATTCCGTCTTAGAAGATTTTACTGTACAGCATTTTTCAGATTTTTAACACTTCTATACATGGAATATGGATTAACAATGTTAATGATAACTGAAACATTTACATACGAGAAATGGAGATTCATTAAAAAAATAAATATCGCAGCCTGCGGCACTTCTATAAAAATTAAGATTATAAACATGAAAACAAAATTTACGATAAATATTTTTGGTCAGAACTCCTGGTACGAGACAAATTTTTAGCTAAATAGACGTAAAAATCAATGTTTTGTAGAAATTCACTCAGGTCGGGCCGGGCCGGGCTGAATTTCTTTTCTTTGTGAGTCGGGCCGGGCCCGGGCCTGGAAATGTCGGCCCGTGCAGACCACTAGACCTTGGGTTTTAACAAGGAAGCCTTGAATATTTTTCAAATGAAAAATTATAGATTTGACTATTAATCATGGCCCATAGTAATAATCCATGTGTTCATTTCTGTACATTAGGGATAAAATTATAGACTACTTTATTATAAACGTGTTAAAATAGGGAGGAATTTTCTTTTACTTTGGAATTTGCTGGAAGTCTGTCGGTTTTTCAGTTGAAGAAATTGTTATGTCGGGTGCGCGCAGACTCCATTCCTAGGCGTTGAAGAATTTTGAGACTGTACCATATATAATATAATTTAATAAAGCAAATAGTGATATAATTACATAATGTTGCAATGATTGCAGCAAATATAACGTGACACTAATAATCCAAAAAAGTAAGATAAATAATTTGAATTATACTCGCCCTTTCATTCCTCCCCCCCCTCCCCCCCCACAAAAAAAAAGAAAGAAACTATCTGAAAAAACTCTACCCCTGAATTTCTAGCCATGAGGGGACTAGTTTTCCTAGGATCCAGTTGTGCACAGCTGAGAAGCAATTGATAAAAGAAAATGTCTTTCATGTATTTTTTAAATTAGCCAAAGTACGATATATGTCCCACCTTAAGAAATTTCGAACGGGATTTTTTTTTTATATAATTATTAATTTATATGCATAAAGCATTTATTTAATGTATATGTTTTTATTATAATAAAATCTGATAAATTATTTTAGCATTTGAGCAATTTTTACTTTTTTTTTTTTTTTTTTTTTTAAGTCTGACAATTGATGGTTGGTAAATTTTCTGAAAATCTAATTCCTTGGGGGGGCAATACCCCCCAGCCCCCCTCAAATGGCGCCCCTGCTTCGAGGCTACCTTTGCTGTAGCAATATGGCCGAAACTAGCCGATGCTTAATAAAATCCCATCTCACTCCCATCCGACACAAGGGGAACTTTAAATAAAACCGACACAAGGTCAAACTTTAAATAAAATAGTAATAATAAAAAAAGGCTTTCAAACCTGACGGTTGAGGTTCTTGATCTGCAAATTTACACGTTAGAAATATAATTAACACTTACAGTGTTTCTTTATGCAAAAGATGTTTTTTTTTTTTTTTTTTAATATGAATTATCAAACAATGAAGACATAAAATAACAAATCTGTTTGACAACTCCCGTGTGTCTTAAAAAAAAAAAAAAAAAAAAAAAAATCTCGAATTGAAATGCAGATGCCTTGAGCCATCTTAGCCCCGTGTGGAGCATTAATCAAATTCAAGTTATTATGAATACTATCTGTCTAATTTTATGAATCAAAAGTGTCGTAAGAAAGTAACAAATTTATTTCAGCACAATTAAACCAATTATAAACGGCAAAATATTCTTTTATGTGATGTAACTTGATGGCTCGTCACGGAAACTTTACATTGCCGTCATAAAATTATGTTCACCAGAGAGTCACTATCCAATCCAGTAACGTACCTGAGATTTTAGTGACCCTCTGCGAGTGATTTTAGAAACCAAAAGGCTTACAAATATCGCATATAGAACAGATTCGGTAAAGAATAGAAAAAGACAGGAAAAGAATATTTTTCGGGAAAATTATATATTTTTTAATGTGCGTTTTATACTAGCTGGCGGATTAAATTTGAAAATAAAAGTGGTGCAAATTAAATTTGCGACCATGCATTATCCAAATTCAGCGAGCCTGAGCCGACTTTTGCCATCTCCAAAGCATTGAACTTACTATTTACTATGTAACTAAATGAGAAATTTACAGTTTAGTCACGTTGTAATTGTGACAATTAAGACTTATTATCAGTGGCGTAGCTAGGGGGGGGGGCGACCACCCCGGGCGCTGAGGACAAGGGGCGCCAAATTTAGAGGAGTTTGAACCGAAATTATCTCTCATATTTTGACAAGAAATAAAAATTGTTCATTTTTTTTATTTTTATTTTGTGTGTGTGTGTGAATTATTTTCTTTAGTAAGATGTTTTGTTATATCCAAATAATGAAGAAAGAAAAAGTTCTGTAAATTTTTCTAGGGATGGCTCAACACACTTGGTCTAAGATAATTTTGTACCTGAATTAAGGCGCAAGATGATTAAATAGGGGGCGCCTAATTGAGAGGAAGTTTAAACGGAAATTATTTCACATATTTTGACAGTAGATAAAAATTGTTGACCTTTTCTTTTGTGTGTGTTTGAATGTTTTGGAGAAATTCGGTGAAGATGGGGGAACGGATCCATAATTCTAAATCGCTGATGGAGGTTTCTAACTGTATAGCCTCCAGTTTATAAATCAAAAAGCCTGTTTGTGACTGGGAGTCACATTTCTGGTATCGAAAGAAATTTTTTTCATTTACAAACTAGCTGACCCGTCTGTCCATTTTTCCAAACGAACCGCGAATGAATAAAACCTCTCTATTCATATTAAAATTAAATATATATATATATATATATATATATATATATATATATATATATACATATATACACATACATGAATCTCTCAAAATGAATTTTTTGGATGGCTCCCCATTGTCTTCGGCAACGTATACCGGGCGTAGTATGCACGCATCTCCAACCACCAAAAAACTCCATTAAAATTTATCTCTTTCAAAATGAATGTTCGGCACGAGTCCCCGCTACCTACGTCCCTGTTTAACAGATGTGCCGTGTACGCGGTGGAAAATCCGAAGAGAATCGTAAGATGAGTTGAAAGAAAAAAAAATCCACAGAAATCGGGCCCATGAAACCTGAGATAAAAATGCCTTCTGCGGTGGAAGGTAGAACTGAAAACTGTAAAACAGTCAAAAACCAAGTGGACTGAGCAAAACCAAGTTGAAATTGGGTCCATAGAGGCCAAGATATCAATGCGCCCCAGCATTGGAAGGTGGGGCTAATAAGTGCAAGAAAATCGTAAGCTAAGTTAAATGAATCAATTCCCGTTGAAATCTGGCCCATGCAACCCCAGAAAAGAATGCGCCGTTAATGTTCGATAATTGTGGTAAAAGAAGTCTAAATTTTGGAAAACATACCTTTAAATGTAGAGGAGAAACCCTTGTGGGCGAACTCTGAACTCATGCCACGGAACTCTTGCCACAGAATGCCCTAATAATTTTCAATTAAATTCATAAAATATTTTATAGCATTTGGCAACATTTAATAATTAAGTCGATTTTCCACTTGTCATGTAATCTCTGATCCATCGATTTTCGGAAATTAAATGGAGGGGCCAGACGGAAAAAGATATCTTTTTAGTTCGGTTTTTAATGAATGTTCGCCTGTATGGTTCTTTCCCAGAACTTTTGTACTGCCACTGTCCATTTTTTGAAGGAAAAAAAATAAGAAAAAATGCCGACCGATTTTCAAAAATTTTATACATAGGTGAAAAATATTTTTATGCATGTGCTCTGAAATTTTCAAAGCGATATATTAATTAGTTTTCTTAATTTTCGCTGATTAGTGAAAATTCTTAATTTCTTTCATATCGGCTGTGGAATCAGTTTCAGATGTGCGCGCGATGTTGCCAGTTTGTGGGAAAAAACGCATTTTTGATGAGTTTTTAAATAATATTCTCGGCTAATTTTTTTAAAAAAAATTAGAAATCTGAGCCTAATGTGCATGAGGACTTGCCATGGACTATCCTCACACAAATTTTTAGACTTGTAAGTGCGGTAGATATTTTTAGCCATCTCCGTCACACAAACACACACATATATTAGTTTTCACGATTATTTTTGCTTTTTTCATTCCATATGAATATTTTCGTGTAATGGGGACTTTCGTAAATGGAGACTGAACCACTGCAAAATGGATTTAGCTGGAAGAACAACAAGTAAAGATATTATTTCTTCTTTATTCGAAATTCCATTTTTTCGAGGAATTGGCATTGGAAAAAGACAAATAATAAAATGTGGGCGACCTGTCACCAAATTTTCCCTTCTTAAATTTTATAAAAAACAAAGTAGGACTTTTCAGTCTTCCTAGTACGGCCAGTACAAATGGCTGTTTTCGTCGTTTTAAAAGTTAAATATCTTTGATGTATCCTTAAATTCGGCGCACATGCATTAGAGAAAACTATATCTATGTCTATCTATGTAAGGAATAACTGAGAGATTAATGAGAGAAATGAATTTAACTCGGGAAGATTCTTTGTGGGCCGAACTCATTTATTTCGTCGCTGCATCTCGCAATCATCTCCGCGAGTTTGATCGGATATGTCACGAGCCATTTACATCATTTTCGGGACCTACATGGTCGTAGGTTGGGCAGGCATCTCAAATGGGCAAAATCTAATCTTTTGCGTGAGGCTTCTTGCTAATATGTTAGCAATATTTTCCAACAGCGGGCGAAGGTATCAAGTTGAGAGGAAAATTTAGTTTAATTGGTTAATTAGCTCTTGAGTGGCTCGTGATCAAGGCCCGCACAATTCCCGGGATCTGTGAGCGGCAAGGCTTTATCCTCAAACGAAGGAGAATTGCCCAAATGTCAGCATTTTCTATCTTAAGTTACTGTCTGATTTTAATGTTAAATTTAATTCCCCAGATGTTCTTCGGCAACTGCTAAAAGTGATTAAAAAAAGAAAAGAAAGAACTTGTTACCATACACAGATCATTTTAACAAGCCAATTTACGAACTGTTTCTTTACTTCCGCGTTTAATAATGAGTGCTATTACAGCCCACTTGAGTAACTCTCTAAAGCATATGTTCTAATAACTAAGATTTCATCACTAATATGTAACTAAAAGGAACATCTGAATTTTTTGACTGTTGCCAGACACCTTTAATTATTATATATTTTTTCTACGCTGCGAATATGTGTTTTTAGCAGCTTTATGTATTATCACTCTTAATCATGTAGCTTCTCTGTTAACATGGAGTTTCTTTTACTCCAGTAATATGTTTAATTATAAGTATTTAAAGCTAAAAGTTGAATCTTTCTTTATCGTAAAAACACACAATACTAATTCATATTACATTATATCTTCCCATGGATTTAGCGATTCATATTAAGCTCTCAAAGGATACTTCAAAGGATAAATAATGCTTCACAAAATAAAATAAAATAATTTCTTCAAGAAGCTTTTGGATAAATCCCTGGCCACGCCACACCGATGAAGTTATACGTCATCGCGATATTGATGAATCCCAGGTAAGAGCATTTTACCTATTTCCATTTCAAAAGCAGCATAGCCACAAGAGATTTTTTCTAATTGTTTAAATATGAGACAGCGAATTCCTGCTATCGAGAATGGGGTGCTTTTGGCTTGATAGGCCACTTAAACTCCAACAAAAAGATTAATGAGACAGATAAAGTGCTCATGTTTAGCGAAAAAGAAGAAAAATTTTATATAGTGGCTTAGATTATAAATATTAAAAATATTCATGTTCTGAATAAAAAAAAAATAAAAAGATGCTGCATTGAATAAAATAATGAATGTTATTGTACCAGAAATATAAAGGTGAATGAAAAAGAAACATTTATATATTTATGTTTTATGTAATGAACATTTAAATAATTAGTGAATGAACAATTTGTTGGTTGTGAGTAATAATAATAATAAAAAAAAGAAATCGTTCATTTTACAGTAACTAAATAAATAAAAAGGAAATAGGTTCGTCGCATATATAAATAAGAGTAAACATGGCAGGGATAAAAGACGTCCAAATTGTCGAAAAATTAAATTCGCATAATTACTCAAATTGGAAATTTCGCGCAGAAATGATTTTAATAAAAGAAGAATTGTTTGATGTAATAACACAAAATCCCCCAGATCCAATTACCACGGACTGGACGAAGAGGGACCGTAAAGCACGTGCAATTATCAACTTGAGTATTGAAGACTCACAGATCGTGCATGTAAAGCACTTAAACACTGCCAGAGAAACCTGGCAAGCTTTAAAAACAATTCATGAAAGGGCTAATCTCTCGAGCAAGTTATATTTGCTGAGAAAATTATACGGAGCAAAACTCCCAGAAAACGGCAATCTAATAAAACACATTACACATATTTTAGAACTTGTTGATAAACTTTCAGCCATAGGCGAAACTATTAATGACTCGCACATTTCAGCTCTGTTACTTTGTTCATTGCCACCTAGCTACAACACCTTAATTATAGCCCTCGAGGCCCGTCCAGAAAATGAACTTAATTCAGAGTTTATAAAAGGAAAACTCACTGATAAATATACAAGACGTTTAGAAAACACAGATCAGAGCGAGAATTACTCAAAAGCGTTTAAAACGCATAAAAAGTTTCCGGCTGAACACTATAATAAAAAGAACAAACAGTGCACATACTGTAAATTAAAAAACCATACATACAGGGAGTGCTGGCATCTTAAGAACAGAAACACTTACTCACCGTCACAAAAACAACAGCCGCACAAATCCAAGTATTACACATCATCGTTATGTTATGAAGACGCAAACTATTATAGAGAAAACAAAAACCGTGAAACAGAACCAATTCGGATTAACAAAACACAGGGCAATTCAGGAAAAGGCAGCGACGCAGCTTTTTTAGTCCAGAAACCAGGAAAACAAACCTGGATAATCGACTCAGGTTCATCGACACACATTCTAAACAGTAAAGATGCATTCACTAAGTTTAACGACACTGAAAAGACGACAGTCATCATTGCCAATGGAAAAACGCTGAATTCACACGGTACAGGTGAAACGACATTTAAAACAAAAACATCCGATGGAGGGATAAACACAATCACATTAAAAGAAGTATTATACGTACCAGAATTAGAATCGAACCTCATATCGGTAAGCAAAGCAACACAGAATGGCTATAAATTAATTTTCGATAAAGAAAAATGCACGTTATCCCGAAACGGGAATATTTATCTTGAAGCAAGAATGAAAAATAATTTATATCAAGTCGAATTATTAGAAAGCGCTGAAACTAATAAAGTAAACATTGCACATGAATGTAAAAATAAAAATTGCATAGAAGTTTGGCACAAACGACTTGGCCATCGTAACTATAATGCGATAAAAGAATTAATAAATAAAAACTTAGCAGACGGTATAAAAATAAATAACTGTAATCATAATGCATTGTGTGAAATATGTATCCAAACAAAAATAAGTGATGCCCCATATCCGAAATCAACAAACTGTCCCAAAACAAGCAAAGTGCTCGATCTGATACACACGGACGTGTGCACATCTATCGGTACACCTACTATCGGGGGAAAAACAATGTTCGTCACTTTTATAGACGACTATTCAAGGTTCACAGTAATTTACTTACTTTCGCATAAAAATGAAGTTCACGAAAAGTTAAAAGATTATGTAGCCATGGTGAAAACCCAATTCGGCAGATTCCCTAAAGCTATTAGATCCGATAATGGAGGGGAATATTTAGGTAAACAAACGGAAGAATACCTAAGGGCAAGAGGTATCCAACACCAGTTTACTGTACCATTTTGTCCGAGCCAAAACGGCGTAGCGGAAAGAAAGAATAGGTCATTATTAGATATGACTAGGAGTCTACTCTCCGAAGCAGGCTTACCTCAAAAATTCTGGGGAGAAGCCATAAATACCGCCTGTCACCTGCAGAATAGGCTACCAACCAAAATAACAAACAAAACACCGTTCGAAATTTGGTTCAACCGAAAACCCACCTTACACTACCTGCGTACATTCGGCTGTAAAGCTTATGCCTATATACAAAAACATCAGCGAAACAAATTAGATGATAGAGCGCAGGAAGGAATACTTGTGGGGTATGACAACAAATCAAAAGGTTACCGTATATTTACAAAAGAAAACAAAATAATAATAGCGAGAACAGTTAAATTTATAGAAAATAGTGAAAACAACTTAAAAGAAAGCGAAGAGGTAGAAAACTCAGACAATGACAACAACTACATTCAAACAGAGTTAAGTAATTCGGACGAAGAACCAACCGCGTCCAAACAACCCGACGTAGAACCGAGAAGGTCTCAGAGGTCAAATAGAGGAGTACCACCCGACAGATACGTATGTCACGTAAAAACAAATGACACATTCGAACCAACCGATTTTTATGACATAGCAAACATGAACAACTCAGTAGAAAAAGAAAATTGGCTCAAAGCCGCTCAACAAGAAATCCACTCATTAAAGAAAAATAAAACTTGGGACTTAGTGGATCCCCCACCAAATAAGAAAATTATTGGTTGTAAGTGGATTTTTAAGAGAAAGTTAGATAATTTAGGAAATGTACAAAAATACAAGGCCCGTTTAGTAGCGAAAGGATATAATCAGAAGTACGGCGAAGATTATGATGAAACCTTCGCACCCGTAGTTTCACACACAACAATCCGCACATTTTTAGCCTCAGCGGCATATAAAAATCTTTCTGTTCAACACATTGACATCGACACTGCATTTCTTCACGGCGAAATAGAAGAAGAAATTTTCATGAAACAACCAGAGGGTTTTATAGAAAAAAATTGTGAAAACAAAGTGTGTAAACTGAATAAAACAATCTACGGCTTAAAGCAGGCAGCTAGAGCCTGGCACAAAAAGATCGCAGAATCATTAAAAAACATGAATTTTGTGCAAAGCACTGCTGACTCATGTTTGTTTACTAGAAAAGAAAAGGAAAATTTCACTTATATTATCGTCTACGTTGACGATATTTTAATCGCGAGTAAAAGTGAAATAATTAAAGATGTAATAAAACAATTGCAAAATGAGTACGGAATAAAAGACTTAGGCGAAATAAGTCAGTACCTAGGAACCAACATAATCAAAACGAATGATGGTTACAAATTAAACCAAAAGTCAAAAATAGAAGATTTGGTTAGAAAGTTAAATTTAACAGATGCAAGACCTATTGGTACACCGATGGAAGTAGGTTTCTATAAATTAGAAGATAGCGACAATTTACTTCCGAACAATACAAAGTTTAGGCAAGCGATCGGTTCGCTCTTGTATATTGCCACAGTCACTCGACCCGACATTATGGCACCAGTAAATATACTTAGTAGGAGAAGTGCAACGCCACGCGAGAAGGATTGGAAAGCGGCAAAAAGAATTATTATTTACCTCAATTGCACAAAAAACCTATGCCTAACAATAAGTAAAAATAAACCACCAATACTCATCGCGTATGCTGATGCTGATTGGGCTGGGGACACTAAAAATAGAAAATCAACCACCGGCAATATTTTTTTTCTGGGTGATAATCCCATTCAATGGACTACAAAATTACAGTCAAGCATTGCATATTCTTCCGCTGAAGCGGAATATGTTGCTGCAGCAACCGCAGGACAAGAAATTTTATGGCTATTAAAACTGCTAGAAGATCTTAACTTGTATCAAGTAAAACCTATTTTACTTTACCATGACAACCAAAGCAGTATAAAGATGATAGAAAATGAAAAATTTTCGAAGCGGACAAAACACATTGATATCCGCTTTCACGCCATAAGACAATTAAAGGAGGATAAAATTATCGAATTAAAATATTGTCCCACGCAATACATGATTGCTGACTGCTTGACGAAGCCCACACCCAAACCTCAACTTTTGTGTGACATCAAGACTATGAACTTGTTACCTTATCCATCTGAGGAGATTAAGGAGGGGTGTTAAATTTAATTCCCCAGATGTTCTTCGGCAACTGCTAAAAGTGATTAAAAAAAGAAAAGAAAGAACTTGTTACCATACACAGATCATTTTAACAAGCCAATTTACGAACTGTTTCTTTACTTCCGCGTTTAATAATGAGTGCTATTACAGCCCACTTGAGTAACTCTCTAAAGCATATGTTCTAATAACTAAGATTTCATCACTAATATGTAACTAAAAGGAACATCTGAATTTTTTGACTGTTGCCAGACACCTTTAATTATTATATATTTTTTCTACGCTGCGAATATGTGTTTTTAGCAGCTTTATGTATTATCACTCTTAATCATGTAGCTTCTCTGTTAACATGGAGTTTCTTATACTCCAGTAATATGTTTAATTATAAGTATTTAAAGCTAAAAGTTGAATCTTTCTTTATCGTAAAAACACACAATACTAATTCATATTACATTATATCTTCCCATGGATTTAGCGATTCATATTAAGCTCTCAAAGGATACTTCAAAGGATAAATAATGCTTCACAAAATAAAATAAAATAATTTCTTCAAGAAGCTTTTGGATAAATCCCTGGCCACGCCACACCGATGAAGTTATACGTCATCGCGATATTGATGAATCCCAGGTAAGAGCATTTTACCTATTTCCATTTCAAAAGCAGCATAGCCACAAGAGATTTTTTCTAATTGTTTAAATATGAGACAGCGAATTCCTGCTATCGAGAATGGGGTGCTTTTGGCTTGATAGGCCACTTAAACTCCAACATTTAATAGTGAATTTAATAAATGTTATGCTGGGACACGAAGTCACAAGAGGTAAAACGGATTTTTGAATATAAGATTTAAAGTTAGAAAAAGAATTTAGGGATTTTAATTTAAAATTTTGAAATTTAATTTAGATTTTGAATTTTAAAAGGATTTTAATTCTTATCCCTTCCATCTATCTATATATATATAGTATGGATCTTTCTCTATAAATATCTGATCATTGTCATGCGACTGAGCTCGTATTTATAAACCGATTATGATGGGATTGAGCATATGTTAAGGCTAGATTAATATTAACACAATTATTCCAATTGGTAAACAAATCATATTAGATGTAAATTTCCAACTGGGCGAAAAATGTCCGGACCAGGATTCGAACCCGGGACCTCCTGGCGGAAGCCGCCAGTGCTCTGCCATCTGAGCTATCCCGGACGATTCTGGTCGAACTTTTTCACCCAGCTAACCTTGATGATTACAGCATCTGGTCTGAAACCTGGTTCAGCTCAACAGAATAAATCTCAGGTAATGGAACTCCAGAAATCGCTAGATACGAAATTACACTAGATTAATATTAACACAATTATTCCAATTGGTAAACAAATCATATTAGATGTAAATTTCCAACTGGGCGAAAAATATCCGGACCAGGATTCGAACCGTCCGAGATAGCTCAGATGGCAGAGCACTGGCGGCTTCCGCCAGGAGGTCCCGGTTTCGAATCCTGGTCCGGACATTTTTCGCCCAGTTGGAAATTTACATCTAATATGATTTGTTTACCAATTGGAATAATTGTGTTAATATTAATCTAGTGTAATTTCGTATCCAGCGATTTCTGGAGTTCCATTACCTGAGATTTATTTTGTTGAGCTGAACCAGGTTTCAGACCAGATTCTGTAATCATCAAGGTTAGCTGGGTGGAAAAGTTCGACCAGAATCGTCCGGGATAGCTCAGATGGCAGAGCACTGGCGGCTTCAGCCAGGAGGTCCCGGGTTCGAATCCTGGTCCGGACATTTTTCGCCCAGTTGGAAATTTACATCTCATATGTTAAGGGTTTATTAAGATCTAGACCAAATTCGTAGGACATCTTGATCCGCCATCCTGTTTCAAAATGGTGGACACTTAAAAATTAAAAAAAAAATTATAAATGCAAATTTATTTCTTGTATAATCGTTAAGTCTTGATAGAAGATTCAAGAACATTTTTTGGTTTCTCCTCTATCTTAAAAAATGGTATAGCAATTTAAAATTCTAGGGTGGCTGCCGTTTTGAAACAGGAGATTTTTTTTTCATAATCCGGCGTAATTTAGGAGTTTTAGCAAATGTGTTTTCTTTTGAAAATTTATTTTCAATGTTGCTACTTCCATACGCTTAAAACAACAGTCATATCCCTGAACAACATTCCGATAAGTTTTTTAAATTTCCATACAAGTTCAGTAGGGACGTAAACTAGAAATCTTTTACAATCGGGTTCCAAGCATTTTAGTTTCGTGTGTTTGAATAAAATTATCTGAATCCTTAAAAACAAGGAAGAGCGAAGCTGCCTTTTCCTCCCGGTTCAAGCCAAAAAGAATTTTTCTTTTCGTCTTGAGGAAAAATAATGTGGCTACTTTTTAATCATTGGGGGGTGGGGGGGGGGGGGAATTTCTTCCTGCCCCGGGCGCCAAAAATGTATCTACGCCACTGCTTATTATAATAGGTTATGTAATGTATGTGATTGAATGTTATTATAATAACATTCACTGATTGTGCTATTAAGATATGTCTATTATATTTATGTGAAACCTCCATGGAAATTATGTTTTATTAACAAGTCTTCAAAAAAGAAATGAAAGAAAAAAAGAATGGAAATCTTAATCTTTGGTCCTCTGGGGCACGTGCGGTTTGGCATTGTCCTGCTGAAACAAAGCGCTGCTTTCGGCGGACTAATCTTGGATACTTCTGCACCAATTTGTCGTAGACGCGATCCAACTGCTGGCAATAGAGCTCGGCATTGATGGCACGACCATCATATACGATACAAATTCTGGTAATAATAGATTAAAATTTTCCCAGAACTTTTTGCTTAACCTAATACTATCAACAACTCCTGTGGAATTATTGAATTTCATTTATTTATAATGATATTAGTTAGAAGGGAGATTTTCCAATATTTATGTAAAAAGTCGGAGATTTTTTCCGTTTTGAAATACCAGAGTATTGTTTACTAAAAAGTAGCGAAGTTTAAGTAGCATTTATGAACATTAGGTTTAGAAATAGTTTGTTGTTTGTCATATTTCAGAACCAAACTTTTCCTTCTGATGTCTAAAATTCCCATCCTAGAAGCCAAATTTGATGCCAAGAATTCTCGATCGTTATGATGTTTAGCTTTTAACGATCAAAATACGTTTTACGATTTCTCACGGCTATTACATTCACGCATGCGAAAATTAAGTTTCTAGTTGGATAATCAGCGCGCAACGAAAGAAAAGTTAATTAAGCTACAATGGTTTCATGTTGCTATCAGACAATCAAGTAAAACAAATTCGTAAAAGTATATATAACTTTCTACGGTTTCGTATTATTTTTCTTTCTTATCTTTAATTACTGTCTCGAAATCTCTCTATTTCGAAAATTTTACATTTGCGCGAGATTTGGGCAGATGTGATTTGATTTAAGAAGGGGGGGGGGGGGGGCTACTTTGAGGCTTGTATTAGCAAGGGGCGAATGATCAAAGGTGGTTTGTTCAACCAACTACATTTTTCAGTGTTATTCTGCAGAAATTAGTTATTACTGGGTACATTTTCTTATAGTTTCATATGGGTTTGTTTCTTCGTCTAGTGAGTAGGTCGCTGGTAACTAGAAGGAAGTATCTGGTTTGAATCCCGGTTTGGACTTGTAAGATAATGGGTCTAATCCATATCTTTTTTAAATGAGGTGATAGTTTGCTTAGACTTCATGTGAAAAAGAATAGTGCCTAAACTAAGCCAAACCATACAAGCCTGTATAATTAAAGATGACGCCCGACCCAGATTTTTAGGCTTAAAATATTTACTCCAGATGTTCTAATGACGCCTAGCTTCCAATTTCTGACACTACTGAGTATTGATTGAATACAGATATAGGTATTTATACCGAAGATTAGCTAATGTTCTGTTGTGCTCCTTAGGGATTATTTAATCCTCATAAATTTAATATGATGAAAACAACTGAGTAATAAAGTCCGGAAGGAGAAACGGGAACGGGAGTTCGAGGGGGGGGGTACATAAAAGAATTTGTAAGCATTGCTGTTCATGGTCGTGAATTGCTTAAGAGTGTTTTTAATTGAGTTATGCATTTCCCAGCTGAACTGTATTTAGTATACAAAGAGATGCTGTAGAATATAAATAAATTCATATACGGGGCTGCGCAAAGAACTGGATGGATTGTCGTCTATGTATGGTAATTTCTGAAAGTACGTTTTTAGCTGAGTTATGCGTTTTTTCCCTGAATTAAATTTTAGTTTAATATGAGGCGTATTTAAAAGTCTGTAAGAAGTATACAGGGCTGCACAAAATTATTCGAGTACATTTGCGACTATTAGTAGAAGTTGCTGAAGGTGATTTTTCGACTGTGCTATGCGTTTTAGTAAATTATTTACTAAATTACTTCTTTCACCTTTTTAAACGGTGAAGTTCCGTTACGGTATTCTGGATATATGGGAAAGTGTTTCATAATCTGTGACTGAGACATGATTTTTCTTTCTTGTTTGATATAAAAAGTTTTTTTTTTATGTGAGAACGCCTTTTTTGAACTTGCACCGAACCGGATTAAAAAATAATAATTTCTTTCCAGAATTTTCTTTATTGTTCTAAATATATTTTAAAGTATTTTTTTATTACATTTGTACTTTATTATTTTAATTGTTATAGTTTTTATTAAATTTTTTTATACTGAGATGGCATTCAAGAATTTTATAAAATACATAATGCATCGTATATAATTTGCTAGAAACTTATTTTAGGAACCCCCCACCCCACCCCACACACACACACAAAAAACACCAATTCTCAAATGTTTGTTGCCAAATCCCGTGTTCGTTCTTCTTTTCTTTAATAACTTAACATGGTTTTTTAAATTATTAATTTATTATTTTGGTATGTTTTACAAATGAATCCAGTAAAAGAATACATAATAAAACTCACATGGAAATAGATAACCTTTAACTGATGTCACAGAAATTGTCAAATAACTAGTGTGAAGCGGTCTGTGAGACCGCTCCATCGAAAGATGAATAAAAGGCACGATTAACTCATAGGATGGTGTTTTTGTACTAAACTTTTTGTACAGGACTATTATAATTAAAATTCACCTATTCAAAAGTATCTGGTGATAGTACTAATGTTCCAAACCGAACAAAATACCGGTAGTGTTTGTAGTTAAACTGAAAATTGCAAGTTAAACTATAAAAATTGAAAAAAGCCGCGGTCTGTAACATCAGTTAAAGGTTAATTTTAATTTTTTATGTTGGACGTTTGTGTACAAATTAAACTTGTTTCAACCTTATGTATTGTAATATAATCTACTTATTCTATGATTTTGAAATTTCAACAAGTATTGAACATGTTTTCTTTTTTCATGCCCGAAATTTATTTTATTTCTTAAATCTATTGAACTTTTATAAAGTCAAGGAAAATTGAACTTCGTAAGATATTCAATACTTTCTATAGAATACCCTTTCAAAAGTTTATCCAAACAATGTTCTCCCAGTTTCCATTATTAGCCAGTGAAGCCGTATTAGCTTTCATCGAAAGAAAATCGGATACTGGGTGTATCATTTTCAATATTATAAAACTACAGTTGCGTTTCCCTACATTTCTTCCTTTGATCAGTAACCGTAATCGGTCTCCTCCCGGAAATGTTTTCAATAAATTATCATAGAACTCGTTGCTTCGGTTACTCTCATTACTGTGTTGTGGATAATGAAAATATAGCTTCTCAAATATCGTAATGATGATTTTTCCCCCGGAGAAAATTGTGCTTTATTTTTACAATCGATTTGATGCCATTAACTGTAACTGTTATGACATTTTAAATATTATTTTGCAAAAGCAGACGATACATTTTTTTTTTTTTCAAATTGCTCTCAATTACATATCGTCTGTTAAATATAGAATAATTATTATCTTTTTACCATCATCTTATCCATTAAAATTATTATAACTATTATTATTAATATTATCAAGTAGTAATTTGTAGAATGTATAGATTAATAAAATTGCATATCTCTAGGATTTTGCTACATGAAATAGAAGCAAGGAGATGAATAGAAAACTATCCGGATAATTCAAACGGCAACTGTCATCATATTGCGAATGGTTTAAATAGAGCGACTTGCATTATTTCAGCAATTTTAGTTGGGATATCTGTAAGACAAGAAGTTTTCATAAACAAATTTGTATTGAAAATTGTCTTTTTATAACTATGTAGTTTCAACTAATGGCAGGGGACTTTATTTTTAAGAAAAAAAATAATTTTCTTAAAAATAATTTAAATTATACTTATATAGAAATTCTTTAATTTATTTATGTAATTTTATTACATTATTTTTTTTACCGAACTAGGGGGCTCGGCCCCCTACGAGCTACGCTCGCCAACCCCCCTCCAGACACCGCAGGCTCTAAATGCACGCTAATTTGATCGGCTTTAAAAAGCTTTCGAAAGATTGAATTATAATTTAAAAAACAGTGGCGATCTCCCTATAAACGAATTTCTATTCATTTCTCTTTGATTGGGGAATTTTAACGCCAAATCCGCTGCGGTACTACTTGATTATACCGTCGACCAATTTCGCCAAATTATATAAATCGCAAAACCACTCGCCAAATTATACAAATTGACATAATTTTTATTTTAAATAACGAAAGAACAAATAAATTCGTACACTATTAATAAAAATACAAATAAAACGTCGAAATAAAAATAACTTGATGACGTAGACACGTGTAACAACACTTCAAAATAAGCTAATATAAAAGGAATTAAGTAAACAGAGTCTTTGTCTCCTGGTATTTTTTAACAAAGCGAAAAGAAAGTTCTTTTAAATGAGACATTTTAAATTAATCGTTTTTAATCTGACGTAATTTTTACCAAGCTATTCTTTCTCTTTTAAATAATCGCGTGAAAGTACTTTTGTTAGCAATGAAATATTATTTGCGCTTTCCTAACAAAAATAGTTGAAAATATTCTCTCAAAATATTAAATAAATGTCTAGCGCAATTTCTAAATTTAAAATTTTGCAATATTATTTTGTGTTCATTTTATGTAATAACTATAATGTGACGTAAATATGACGTAATTTCTCTTAAGACTTCTAACGCATGTTAATGAATTTATTATTTTACAATATCCTTTCTCTTTTAAAATTCACGTGTATACTTTTTATGACGTAATTTTTAATAAGTTCCTGCTTTTTATACATAATTATTTAATTCTAATTTGAAAGTTTTTTTCCTGTTTATAATAGTCACGTGTAAATAAATTTTTAATTTGAAGCAAGCATTATTGCTTGCGCTTTTTATACAGTTGGCAACAGTTTAAATTAGTACAATTTTCTGAAATCTGTAAAAAATATCTCTAGAAATGCTGAAAATTTGAATTTAAAATAGAAATAAAACCTGAAAAAAGGAGTCAAAATAAAAAAATTGATGCAATCTGCACTCCGGCAAATTCTAACGCATAAAATGATCTAAAAATGATTACACTGCCATGTATAGGTTTTGCTGCTATAAAACTTTTTTAGTGGAACGATTTTGTCCAACTTTAGCATTAAATATATCTTAAAATAATTCTTCGATTTGAAAACTGTCTGCATCAGCGTGTTTATCAAACATTTCTGTATAAAACCACTGATTTTCATATTTTTGTATGTATTATTTTTCTCAATATTAACGAAGAAAGACCTCCGGTCACAAAAAATTCAAAACCGGCGGCGGCGGTGACAGCGGTAGTTACTTTTTTTTAGAATAGAGAGATTTTTTAGAAATATAATGACAAAGTAAATTCTTTTCAAGAATTTGGCACAAAGCCACATATCTAAGTTATATAGCAACCGAAACATTTTAAATCGGATTAAAAAATAAGAAAGGGTCGTATAAAGATTGAATTATAAATACTATTTCCGGGGAACAATTCCTTATCGGTAGTAACATTAAAATTTAGCCTTAAAAAATTCTTTACCATTAAAAAAGTTTTTAAAATGATATTTTTAATTTCAATGACAGAAAAAAAATAATAAAAATATTTCATTATCTACAGTTTCACAATTTTTATTAGTTAACCCTTTATTGTCCAAATTATAAATTCGTGAAAATTTCATCTTCTAAAGCATTTTTCGTGAATTTTTGAAACTACATTAGAAAATTTACACAATCATTTGAAGGATTTTGCGAATTAAAATTAATTAATTAAATTTGTATTTATAGGGATTTTGTGCTATATTTATAACTCCAATCAAATCTTTTATTTATAATATTTTTTTTAGTACTTTATAGAATTAGGAAATGTACAAATATAATGTTCTTTACAATAGGAATATAGGAATAATTCAACTTTTCCCCCACAATCTTTCAACGTCAAGAAAGCTGAAGAGATGCAAATGAAAAATAAATCACCCTTTTAAAAATACTTTTTGTTTTATTCAACCAATAATGCCTTTTGGAATAAGATAAAGTAAAGTATCTATCACTCATTCTAAAATGTATTAATACTAATCGATGAATTAAATGAATTTTATAAAAAAGTTATTTTAATGGTACTTTAAAGTACCGTCGGGGCATAAAGGGTTAACTCCTTTGTGACAAGTGAAATGTATAAGGTGAATAAGATCCTTATTTTTTCCTACCAGTATTTTCGAATAGAAAATTTTGTCTTTTTTAACCCTTTATCTACTGACGGTACTTATAAGTACCATTAAAATAACTTGTTATAAAATTCAGTTAATACATTGATAAGTAGTAATACGGTTTAGAATGAGTTTTAGTTGCATTACTTTATCTTGTTCCAAAAGCATTATTGGTTACACAAACAAAAATATTTTTAAAAGGATGATTTCTTTTGCCTTTGCACCTTTTCAGCTTTCTTGGCGTTGTGGAGGAGGGAGGGATTTTCCATTCGGAAATATTTCTATATTTCTGTTGTAAGAACATTTCATTTGTACATTTTCTAATTCTACAAAATACTAAGAAAAATATTTAAAATAAAAGATTTGAGTGAGGTTATAAATATTGCACAAAATCTCTATAAATTAAAATTTAATTAATCCTTCTAAATCCTTCACTCCTTCAAAAATCCTTCTAAAATTTATTAAATGATTATGTAAATCTTCTAATGTAATTTAAACAATTCACGAAAAATGCTTTAAAAGATAAAATGTTCATGAATTCATAATTCAGTATATAAAGCGTTAATCAAAACTGCCTGCGATGAAATAGGGCAAGATTTCCATTTGAAAAAAATGGTGTCGAAAGATTAAAAATCGTCGCGAAAGGGTTAAACTACAGCAGTTATTAGAATCTGTTTTATTATGATTTTTTTTAGCCATTTACGAATTATTTCGTATAATATTCTTTTTTCAACATGTGTATTCAGATTTCATCATGTTTGAAAGCAAAAAATTAAATTTATTAGCAATTATTATAATTTTAATTTTCACAAGATTTTTCAGTTCAGAATAAAACTATAAAGTTTTTTTCCAATTAAATTGTATATATTTAAAGTAATGGGCCATTCCATCAGAAACGGACAAAATGTTCCGCATGTAACGCTTACATATTTATTGACTATAACATAACCTATATTTATTGACTTATAAGTTGTTAAAATATAAACTATACATTAAAATTAACAAAAAAACCTGTATATTTTCATATTAGCATAGTTATTTTAATTTGAGGATACAATAGTATTATTAAATCAGCAGTAATATGTAGAAAAGCTGTTCCACACGTGATAGGGAATAGCTCTTTAATAGGTTTAAAGAATCGCCACATTTTAAACCTTAGACCTTAGTAAGCTGCCCGTTTTTTAATAATAAATAAATAAAAATAATAGATAATAAAAATCTCCCCATTTTAAATCTTAGACATAAGTACAGTAAAACCTCCCTAAAGCGACCACGTTCCGTTCTAATAAAAATCGGTCGCTCCGAGAGGTGGTCTCTTAATGGAGGTCATGTTTAAATCCGGATTTTAATTGTTGAAAAAGGGTAACAATTAATGTTACTAAAATTTATTTTTCATATTAGGAAAAAATATGAAAATTTAAGTATCAAAACAAAAGTTAATTACTGCAGAGTTTAAAAAATTAATACATTGATGTTTGCTTTGATTTTACGGTTTTACCTTTTATTTCCAAGTCCTTTCGAGGTTCAGTAAATAAATGCAATTTTTTTTGAACGGGAACAAATAATGACGATTTCATTAATTTTTCTATTTCTTTGAGAGTTTCCTGACGGAATAGGACAGGGGAGTTTATTGACCGTCATTCTTAATTTGTCATCAGAGTTAAATCCATTGCCTAAAAAGGCACAAAGAGGTTTAAATACACTTAAAGTTACCAAAATATAGAAAAATTCTAAACTTAATTTAGAAGTTTGATGAATAATGCGCTCTCCGGAATTATTTTTCTAAAAAAAACTTCTTCAAGCGACCAGGAAAAAACGGAATTTGTTTCATTTTCTTCAAATAAATTCGTCGCTCATGGAGGGAATTCAATTGGGATGGTCTCTGAATGGAGGTAACATTAGTATTGAGCTTATGGGAATAAATCTCGTTCCATGAAAAAATGGTCGTTAAGGGAGGTGGTCGCACAGGGAGGTTTCACTGTATTCTGGCCGTTTCAGGGACATTCCATGAAAAACTGGACAAAATGTCCTGCGTGCGACACTTACATAAATACCTATATCTATTGACTTATAAGTTGTTAAAACATAAACTATACATTAAAAATAGCAAAAAACTCTTAGATTTTCATATTAGCATGGTTGTTTTAACTTCAGTATATAATAACAATTTTAAAACAACAGAAATATCTAGAAAAGCTGTCCCACACGTGACCTGAAATGATCCTCATGTAAAATTATTGTAACAATAGATATTTTCATCGAAACTAATTCTAAGAAGAAGAAAAAAAATCAAGCAATCAAACTTCTATTGAAAATATCTGAAATCATTTTCTTTTCTTTATCTTTAAAGAAAAGGAAAAGAAACGTCTACTAATTCTTTGTATTTAGTAGTCAATAGCTCTTAACGTAAAGAATATTAAATATCTTCTGCCACACACAAAAAGAAAAGTTTTCTATTCAATTGTCTCCTTTTTTTCTTTTTTCTTTTCTTAGCGTTCGAAAAATCTTAACTGCTTTGTAATTTCCCAAGGAATGCAGTCGCTGAAATATAATAGTATGCTATTGGAAAATTACAAAACGTTGAAGTATGGTTGTTCATAAAAAGAACTGGAAATAAAAAAAAATTAAACATTTTATGGAACAATAAAAACTGATTTTAAAATAATCTGAGTGAGTTTTCAATTAGTTTTGCAAGGATCGGATTGCACCGGACCCGAAGTCAAAAATTATGCTTAAAGTCTACTCAAAACCAATCTGAACGCAACAAAAGAAAATTTCTCCATCAAAAAACCCGACGCACTTCAACCCGAGCCCGAAGAGAAAGAAAATTAATCCATATTTTAATTTAATTGTGGAAAAACAGGTTGCAATTATATATCCATTGATTAGTGTTAATATAGCGTACACAATATTGCACGCACTACTGTATTTGGATACAGCCCCTCATCTTTTTGCTTCCTTTTGGGAATAACGGATTTTGAGCTTATTCTATAAACGATAATTTTCAGACTTTTCAAACTATGTTTTTGAGACTTTCACAAAAGTTGCTCTATACATTTAGCTAACATATTATGCAAATTAAATTTAGATTACATTCGGGCATGCGCAGTGAATTATTATTTAGTAAACGTGCTCATTTTTTATACAATTTTTATTTTTTTTAATTCTGATTGCAAGGTATTGTGTACAATATTGTTTATCATATTTTCTGAAAATAACTTTTTTTATATTAAGAACTCTACAAATTATAAGCAAAAAACTTAGCAAAATTTGGGACTCTTTTTATAAAAACTTTAATTTCTCTACGAGTATACATGCTATCATCATAAATATGAACACAGTTTATTACAATAAGGTACTTAATCATAATCTACAGTTTGAACGCTTTTGCTACAGTAGTTTTTACAGGGTTATCCAAAAGATATTCGTTCTTTTTGAATTTGTTGACGGCCCCCTATGGGGTTTCGGGAAAAAATCCTCATGGAAATGTATGAGCTGCACTATTCTGTTTACACAGCTGGAGTTTCAGGATAATTCCTCATGAAATTTTCTAGATATTTAACAAAACGTCTAAACGTCTGGCCGGTCACCTTTGGCCATATAGTGCATACTCAGCCACATAATAATACAGAGTTTTCAGAACCAGTTTTCTGGACTTTGTTTTTAAATATTTGCTCAACTCGCATTCGAAGCCGACTCGCAAAAGTCAAAATCCAACTTGAAACAATAAGTCAAACCGACATACAGAGAAATAAATTAGCGTCTAGTCTACTCCACCCAATGACCCAATGCAAGAGTCTAGTTTTAATCCAATCCCAAATAGCCTACAAATTAGTTTTTATTCTATGTCAGAACGTTTTCAGGTCTCTACTAAATGTTTATTTATTCATTTATTTTAATGTAACCGATTCGGAAACAGATTTGCCGGCAAACGTACAAATGGACGATGATGGATGACTTACGATTACTTTCTGTCATGCAGATTGGAAGAAAACAGTTTCAAAGCTGATGCATCATGCATGTTTGTGGCATGTGCTGTTATTTACCGTAAAATCCGGCGTATAATGCACATTTTTAATACCATAAATAAGATTGAAATTTACGGGCGCGCTTTATACGCCGAATATAAAAATGATATATTTGAATGATAGAATGATAGGTTTCAGTACTCTTAAAGCTTTAAAATTTTCAAAATTTTAATTTTTTTATGTGTTAAACTCCTATCTTTTCTGAACATTTGGATACAATTGTTTCCTTGAAATTCCCATTAGAACAGAACTTATGGCTTTTAGAATTATATCCGCTCAATAGCTGAAGCGGCGTTTCCGAAATTTTAAAGCCATTTTTCTCCAAATAACAATTTTGGGCATAACGCGCTCGATATCTCAAAAGCTTTTAAATATTTTTTCATGAAATTTTCAAAACATATGTTGCATGTTAGTCTGCATAAACTGAACCTAAAATTTCCTTTTTATTGTTCAAAAAAATATTTTTTAGGTGATTATACTGTTGAAAATTTCTAAATTTTGCATTAGCTAAATACAACTTTGTATTAAAATTATAAAAATGCTTTAAATACAAATTTATTTAGGTTCAGGGTAATTATTACAATCCGAAGTAGAAGTAGGCACCAAAATTTTCATTCTAGTTGCAAAATTGAATTTGTAATCCTGCGCGTAATCTGTTATTCCGATTTTCTGCTCGTCAAATGTCTGACAACTTGGAGCTCCCTGTAAATGCTAATTCTGCATCTTGCAATTTTTAAAATACATGAAATGAAAGAACATGCTTATATCTTTCATTCCAATTAAAATAAGGATAAGATGATAAGATGAGCATAAAAAAATAGATTTCTAAATGTACGTAAATACTGTTTATTTAAAAGAAATGAAATTACGTTAACTTACAAAGTTTCATTATTGGGTAACATGAAAAGTTCGTCATATTCGTCTTCTGTTATATCATCGAATTCTATTTCATCTTCACCATCATTGTCACTCTGTTCTATAAATAAGTAATCTTCTTCCGTTCCATATAGATTGCTAGATATACTACAACTTTTAAATGACTTTTAATTTAGGTCAGGTTTAATTTCATTCCATTCTTTTATTATTCACTACATATATTACCACACTATTTCTAGACTGTCATGACGTATTTGGCCTCCTTTTGTAAATGTTTTGTCCCATTCTAACATCCACGTATTCCTCTGTCGTTTTCAATTTCCTTTGATTTATTGATACACACATCTAAAGGCTGAACTAAAGGCGTTAATCCGCCTGGAATAACTGTCATTTCTGTGTTACACACTTTGAAAAGTTTCTTCGAATTATCCGTTATATGGGATCTGAGCATGACCCAAACTAAAAGACTTTCTGGATTCAAGGCTCCTTCCTGTTCGTGCCGGTGAAGACACTCACGAGCTAATGCTAATCCTATGGGAAGGGTTTTATCTAATATCTCGTTTGCATTTCGACTATTTTAAATAATGTTTTTTTTTATTTTATTTATTTATTTTTTTTATTTTATTTATTTATTTATTTATTTATTTATTTATTTATTTTTTTGGATAGCCGAGGTCCGTCTCTACATCGCACCCTTTTTACTTTTTCGATTTTGGTCGCAGGTATTTTTTATAAAGTTATTTTCTCTTTCAAAACCGCTTCTAAAAATGAAAGTGTCATTCTAAAAAATATCTGCAACCAAAATCGAAAAAGTAAGAAAGGTGCGATGTAGAGACGGATCTCGGCTGTCCAATGCAAAAAAAATAAATAAATAAATAAATAAAAAAAAAAGTCTAAATGCAAACCAGATATTAGAAAAAATCCCTCCCCATAGGATTAGCATTAGCTTGTGAGTGCCTTCGCCGGCAGGGACAGGAACCTTAAGGCAATAGAACGCTTTTGCCAATTCCTTATCCATAATTTTACACAGTTTTCGTCCACCCATCTTTCCTTTGTAAAGAAAAGAGTGCGCGTCATATGGCGAATATACCAAAAAATAGAAAATACAGTTTCAAATCATAGGTGCACGTTATAAGCCGTATTTTACGGTAATATCCGTATAATATGGTCTAGAAGACGAGGGGTGTCCACATATGCAGGACAAAAATTGTCTCCGACTGCACGTACATTTTACTAATATTAACGATAGTTTGTTAATGAAATGGTCATGCAATCTCTGACTTCTTTACTAATAATGTTTTTAGAATAAATTCTGCAGTCACTATCATATGATAATATATTGCCGCTTATTTTAGGTAGAAACTTTTTCTACAATTCTTTCTTTATCGGTTCAAAAGTTATTCGAGTGTTTCCTGAGATTTTGCACCATATAGGGTTGACGTATTTCACTAAATTGTATTTTAAAAGATAAGAATCTGAATTCGAAATTCAAGTTTCCTCTGAGGATCAACTTTTTCATGGCCTTTCGAAATTAGATTTTAAATTCTAACTTCTCTTTCTTTTAATCTTCCTTTATTCTATGCAAACTAATGTCTTTTAAGAAAAAGATGTTGGTTATTTCAGATCAATAATGTTTAAAAATGTGTAAATTATTGTGGTTTTTTAATTGTTTGCTTAAGGCAGCAGGTTAAATTTAAAAATTCAATACATATTGCCAAACTTTTTCAACGTAAAAATTATAAGAAACCTTTTGGCAAAAGATAACTTGAAAATGAATGCATTAATGTAATATGAGCATCTAGCATTCTATCATTACACTGTAGTACATGACCCCCCATCAAAAGTGACGGAATGTTGATCTGCTTTTCATTTTCATAAGACTTCATACTAACAAAAACAGCAAGAAGATTTATTATTGAAATGTTTGTATTGTAGAAAAGTGCATTTTAAAAATGAAAAATGATTTCTACAAATACATTTGATGAGGATATTTTTTTTAACTCAGTATTCAATTACTGAACTAGGTCAACGATTGCACAAAACATTCAAATTAAATATTTAAAAAAATAATCCATGTGCGAAAGTTTTTGTAAAAAAGTGTTACCGTAGACCGGGGGCTACTTTGGTCTATCACATAAAAAAAATGTTTATCCTTTGTATTGAAAAAACGATACAAGATAATTTGGGAGATTTGCCTTTGAAAAATATTGTATATCCTACTATAGGATATTTGAATAGTTTGGGGTAATTTAAATTTTTGTTAGTGGCAACACTGGATGTGTTTGTAAACAGCTGCTTTTGTGTGCAGATTTTAACTCTCCAAACTTTCTATAGTAAAACGATCTGGATATGAGCTACAAATAAGGTAAGCGTCAAAATATTACCTTTAGTAACCTGTAACTCATGTGTGATCATAGTTTTCCCTTTAACTTTTTATTTTGACCGGAAATGTTTACGTTTCCATAAAGCTAACATAGAAAGTAGTTTTTCGGGACTACTTTGTGCCAGGCCTTGGTTTGTTACGAAGTAGCACCAGTTACTTAGAAATGCCTTTTATATTCAACCAAATCTTTTAAAAAAGGTTTTAAATAACATTTTTTTCAAATGTTACTGTAGCAAAATGTTACATTAATTGTTTTTGTACCAGTTGCTGAGGATAATATGGCGAAAACTGTTTCTCGTGTGTTTAATATTTACAATTGGTTTATTGTGTTTAAATGTAAAAAAAAAAAAAGTTTCTTTATCGAGTTTTCAGTGTTAACTCATTAGCAAATCCTATTGCAAGAGAGTTTCAATAGTTCAACATAAAATGTATTCAATTTATATGAAACTAGTGAATGGACCAAAGAAGCCTCCAGCAGGAGCTACTTTGTTCCCAAACTTTAAAGATAGTTAAAAAATAAAAAAATAAAAATTGCCTCTTTAAAACCATACAGTTTGCTTCATTGTTTTATGTTAATTGTATACAACTCAATTTCGACGTCGAAAAATCATAAATAATGGAAATGTTAGTGGAACCCAGAAAAAGTGGCCTAAAGGAGCCGCGGTTGACGGTATCAATGTGTTTCTAAAAAGCTTGTCTCATCACATAGCTCATCATTTGGTTACATAAGCAAAATTAAACGAACATTTTGAAATGGTTTAACGATTCCGCAAAACATTAAAATTTTGTTCAATTTAAATTGTCTAAATTAATAGTATAATCGAATTTGCGCTGCTTAATGGAGAAATCGCTATACCTAGTCGATCGTCGTTACGTTTGTTTTAAATAGGATTTCTGAAATGGTTTGTTAATTGCGCAAATCATCATTGAAATTTTGTTAGTTTTGAATGTTTTATAGAAAAATGTTGAACAGAGGTCATTTGAGGTGGATGAAATTTGTATGTAGGTAAATAAGTTTTCTAATACTCATCTCAAATCAAAATCAAGCCTAACATGGCTCTATCTTATCGCCGACTGGTAAGATCGATGGGTTCGCCCCGGAATAGTTACTTACATTTTCCTACACTTAGATTTTATATAAGTAGATAATTGATGGAAATAATTTTAAAATAGTGAGAAAAAATTTTACGATGCTGATATGATAATAAAAATATGCTGACAGAAAAAGAAAAGAAAACTTTTTTTTCATGTGACAAAGACAAATTCGCTTTTATAGTTTTAAAAGATTGAACTTATTATTATTAAAAATAAATGAATAAACTTTTAAAAGTATATGAACAACATCTAAACGTTTCAAGTTGGTATTATTATTCTTTCGTTTCCCTTTCCTTTTCCGTTTTTTCTGTCCTTTTTTCAGCTCTCTCTCTCACTTCTTCTTCTTCTTCTTTTTTTTTTAAATAATATAAAATTAGTGTGTTCATCTATGAAATACCTAGTATCGATGTAGATGTATCTAGTGTACATGCAGAAAAACACCACGATAGTGGAATTAGAAAAACGCAATTCTTAAAACTTGTTACAAATTTGAATAATAATATATATCGAAAGGCTAAATATTCATTAATGTTTTATCTGAGGTATAAAATTGGACAAGTAAAATCGTATGTGTTAGTGATCGTTGTGTTTTTATTATAGTATTTATAATATATTAATGAAAATGTTTATAATAAATTAATTCCTTCACCATACAGCATGGATACACCCATTAAAAAGTCTGGTTGGTTACAGGTCTCTCTTAGAATTTATAATAATCATTTTGAAATCTTTCTAGAGTCGAACGAAGCAAATTAATTCTAATTAATGCATACAAATATACATTAAAATTGATTAAATAGCAAATGCCATTAGCTTCATTATTATCGTGCATTTCTGTTATGCCTTTCATTTTTTAAAAGAAACTTAGTAACTTCCGGTTAAAAAGGCGGAAACGTGGGGCTCCATCCGGAAGACGCGAGGTCAGTTTCTTTTCATTTCCTCATCACTTCCTCTGAGATTTTTCAGACACTTATATCTTAAAATTTGACCACTGATGTCACATTTACAGCATAATATGTTTCTAACTAAAACATGCAATTCTCATTTAAATATCTAGGTTCCGATTCAGTCAGGGTCTCCGTATTAACAGGATCTGGGTTATAATTATATGCTTTTTTTAAATTTTTATAGTGAAAACGTAGTAAGCAGAAAAACTAAAACAGCTTTTATTATTGCTATTATTATCATTATTAGTAAATATAAAAAATATGTATAGAATTGTGTTAGTTATTTGCTATCGCATATAAACTACAATTTGTGTATTTAAGAATAAGTTTGCTGACAGATATAGAATTGAATAAACACCATCAATAGATTCGATTTTATGAGGAAATTACAATTAAAACTATCGACACTTAATTGCTCTTAGGGAAATTAATAAGTGGATATAGGTTAATTTGTTAGGAATCCTCGAAACTCAATCTTCATAGAGCCACAGGAGGCATTAAAGCAGTCCTTCCTATCGTTACCATATAGTATCCAAGAAAAAAAAAATTACATTTCTGAATACAAACGAAAAATGTTCACGAATGTGGTATTTTTCATTTTACTGTTTACTGGTTTAACATCTATGTATATAAATATATAAATTATCGAATAGTGACGAAATTTTAATATATTATTATTGTTGTCTGTGATACTGTTAAAATCCATTGTACAGTTTAATTACACTATTATATTGCACGTTCTTTAAAATGCTTGAATTTATTATGATTACGCAAATACCAGAGAAAATATGACATGGTATATGCACAATGCATGATTTTTGTTTTCTTTTCCTTTTCCTTTTTTTAATGGAAAATTTTGTATCTAGAAAAAATTGTAAAACAACAGAATCTGAATTTACCTTGAACTATGAGTTCATCGCGGTTTAAAATATATATTTACTCAGTTACTTAAATGTTCTGAAAATCACATCATTGTTTTGTCCTTTTTAGGGGGACATTAATAACCGATTCCAAAATGATAAGCGATGAGTAAGAATCTGCAGCTTATGAAACGCACATTTATCTAAGACCAATCAAAATTAACCGAAATCATCCTAAGAAAGGACTCTCGTCTATCATTCCTTCTTACTTCGTTCGATAGAATCCTTCTTCCGCACATTGTCTGATTTGTATGATAAACTTGACTTTCGAAACCATTTCATGGGGGAAATGAAATTAGTGATTGTTTTCAAGAGCATTTCCAAGTTTTGGAATTGAAAGCGGAAGATCTTTTTTTCCGTCAGAATGATGAGACAGCTTATCTAATTGATAAAAATTTGGAGTAGTTCTAGGGAGCAAAGACTATTCAAATAAAGAAGATTCTTTTTTCATTTTAACCCTTCATTGGCGCACCCACGGGGGGAGCTAAGGGGCTGAAGCCCCTCCCAGACTAGACTACATATTTAATTTTTTTTATTATGAAAGAATATTATTTTTTTAATGGGTCCTTAAAAAATCGGAATTTTTGAAAAGATATTAATTTTGTCACACATTTTTTCCTCTTTTATAAATTTTATTATGAAATTCAAAATATTAGCTTACTTAATTTAACTTAAATTTACTTAATTAAAAATTTAAGACCCCTTGAAACCTCCTGCTCTATTTAACCTTCAAAATATTTTGATAATTTTATAATAAAATTTTAAATCGTTTGATTGCAAACACACTTTAAAACTACCCAAATACTGAAACACACCAAAACATTGCAAAAACTAAGATATATTTTAATTATTATGAAATTCAAAATATTAGCATGTTTAAAATTTACTTAATTAAAAATTTAAGACCCCGTGAAACCTCTTGCTCTCTTTAACCTTCAAAATATTTTGATAATTTTATAATAAAATTTGAAATCGTTTCATTGCAAACACACTTTAAAATTACCCAAATACTGAAACACACCAAAAAATCGCAAAAACTAAGATATATTTTAATATACAGAATTTCGCTATTTAACATGTTAAAAGCATTCAGAATTAGCCCCTCTAACTTTACAGAGTTTTCTCTGGCTGGTTACGACACTGCTCATAGCAAAAAAACTGTAAGTCAGGACCTGATCGGGCACGTCCCATCAAATCAAATGAAAGAAAGACAGAGCTCGGCGGCGGTCCGGGCTAGATCTTGGCATTTATAAGCCTCTAAAATGTACTAGCCTCCTCCAAAGCGTAATCCTGCATGCGCCACTGTAATCCTTTATGCTCCGACGGGACTTTTAAGTCCCATTAAAGAAAATTCAATATAAAATTTATTTAATTCGTCTTCTAATAAAAGAGTACGGTACTTTTCATACGGATCAATATCTGAAAACGGGACAATTTCATTCCAAAATTTTTATTTTTTAAAATTCATGTACCAACTACCACATACAATTATATACTATGACACATGTTTTGTCATTTAAATGCTGTAGTGTTTTGAGATCAAGGATGTATATTTTATGCGCAGGATAAACTTTTATTGAAGAAAGTGTCTTAACATCATAATCAGTGTATAATAATTGGGACTGAGGTGATGGGGACTGGTGTGATGTTTTTGCCTTAACAGCTGCACGGCCATTTTGTTGAATCATTTTGCACGCATGTAAATTATTAAATATACTATGTGACATTTTTATGTTACATAAATAAAGTTGCAATAAGCTTTTTTTTATAAATAAAAGTTAAATATGGGGACATGAATGATGCTGTAAAAAATTCTCATCCCTATTCAGAACAAAAACTAAATATTTCTAAATATGAAACAAGGAGAAGAACAACTTACTTTCATCCGTGGTGGCTAGTTGAACTTTAGTTGCTGTTGCAATGGAAATAATTCTGCCAGCGCCACCTAGTATCTGTTAACCTCAATGTGTGTTTAGAGGGACTGAGAGGATGGTGAACCTCAGGGACAAATATATTTACTACAATATTTTACTATATAGTTTATACTAAGAAAGGATAATTATGTTTTCCCATACTGCATATATATATATATATATATATATATACAGGGCTTAATTTCTAACAAAAAAAGTACCGGAGCCCTAATATTTTTCTCTAATACTAATAACCGTAGAGTACACCCCCCCCCCCCCCCCCTCCACTGTCACTCTAATCCGCATATTTATATTTCATACATTATTTGCAAAATTTAAAGCATTTTTTTTTTTTTCTTTAGGAAAATAAAAATTTTCAATAATTTCTGCATATACTTAGCTGTCAATTGTTTCACTTTTTAGTTATCACTCCTTTCAAGTAGAAACCTTTGTCTAATTTTAATGTTAATTAATCACAGGATTCTGCGAGTAAATAAATTAAGGATTCTGATTCGAAAACAGTGTTAAAACAAAAATGGACAGTTCGCAGCTATACATTTTTATGAAAAATGAATGAAATTTACAGAAATTAATACTGATATGTTAAAGAATCAAACAATGTTTTTTAATTTCCCATAAAAGTAGCATATCAAACTATAATCGATTCCTTCCGTAGAACAATCTTTCGTGATGAGTCCCTGAAAATCAGATTAAATTAAACATCTGACACCGTGATCGGAAAGACTCAATGCTTTTATAGAAAAGGGGGAAACGCTGCTCTATTGCTTACTATAAAAATAACAATACATTACAATTATATCTACTTACAAATGGCTACTCCTTACAACTTTGTAAATCTGCAGAGCAGAGCCGCATTTGTGATGAAAAATAAATAGAAAAATCACTAACGTTATTTTCGTACTCGTACGCAATGGAAAACTAAACACCTCAAGCAAACAATATCTCAAGCTGATGCTCGTTGATTAAGAAAGGAAAATATTCTTTTCTGGTTAGATATCTAATTTTTTTTTTAAAATGATCCAACTAAAAAATATACTAGTGTCAAAAAAAAAAATCAAACAGAAAGCAAATTCATTGTTCGCGCTCTTGAATGGCGCCAATATACATGTCGCCGAAAACAATGCCAGACATAAATCTGCAAATGTCAGTAGGATAAACAAAACACGATTTCTGTTTCTCCTATTCTGATCAAAATGGCATTAAAAAGGGAGAAGAGTTATTTTATTTTTTCTATACCTGAGTAAATAAAATTTTTAATTTACAGACAGATTGAGTTCGAGCGCTTCGGTTTTTCGGAAGCGCTATTGCACTAGGCTCCGGAGCCCTGTATTTATGGGCTCCGGTGAATTCCGACAAATATTTAAGTATTTACTAAAAACAGAGAAGTGCCGGAGCCGGGCTCCGGTGGGCTCCGGCGCAATTTAAGTCCTGTATATACTATATATATATATATATATATATAGGTATAAATATATAATAGCAAAAGTTAATGATATTCATAGAAATTTTTACAGCATACATTTAACATTGGGTATTTGTAACTGGGGACAGAGTCTGAAATGATGATTTCGTTTGTTTAAAGCTTAAAATTAAGTATTTATACATCATTATATGTCCATTTATCATTGGTAATTGTTATAACAAATGTTGCAATATATTACATTTTTCAGTTTTTGGTTTTAATATAATTAATGAAATATTAATGGCAGTGGACACCAATTGTCCAATTTTCAGATATTGACCCATACAAAATACTTTGCTGGATCGCATTCAGTAAGCACAGCGAAACAGTCGAAGCTAAATATTTTTTAATGTCGTTATTTTCTCAACCCTTTACATGGATTTAGCTTTTCTCCTATTAAAAAATGTCTTACGAAAAATTTGCAACTACAAAACACTTCTCTGTTACAGATAGGATCACAATGTATTTATTTACATTGTTCTTATAAGAATTGTGAGGTTTCCATAACAGTATTCTTTGTTAATTAATCTAATTATTCTTGTAAATATTTTACAAAAAAAAACCCCTATAACTACCGATTTCTTAGATCACTTTTATTTAAAAATCTATCTAAAAATCAGTTGTTATTATATAAGTTGTTTTGGATATCTTTAGACATTAACAAAGATAATTATTGAAAAGGAACAAATTTTTTATTTATAATTCGGGACATAAAGGGTTAAAGTCTTAGAAACTATGATAGTGCAGAAAATCAATTTTTTTTTAAATATCCTTACTAGCTAACCCGTCCGGCGTTGTTCGACATGGTTTCGAGAAGTTTTTCTCATAGAGATTTAGCAAGTTTTAACGACTTAACGCACATAACATGTTCTTTCACTCCATGTGTAGAAAAACTTATTCGATGTATTATACAATTCGATATATTTATAGTTCCTTATTTGTGGAAAAGCATCTAATAATGCATACCCAATAACCATAGCTCCCTGAATATAGTTAGGACCCGATTCTGAGCGCTGTCAGTGCGATTTCGATATTATTGGTTTTTAATGGAGGAAAATTCCAGGTGCACCTGGCAGTAGAGGTCTGCACGGGGCCGAAATTTCCAGCCGGGTCTCGGCCCGACTCATAGAAAAAAATTCGGCCCGCCCCGATACAAAAATTAAAAATTCGGCCCGAGTCTGGCCCGGTAAAAAACTTAAAAGTTCGGCCCGAGCCCAGCCCGGGCCGTAAAAAAGTTAAAATTTCGGCCCGGCCCGAGTGAATTTATTCAAAACACTGATTTTTACGTCGATTTGGTTAAAAATTTGTCTCGTACGAGGATTGTCTGACCAAAAATATTTATCTTAACTTTTTTTTTCGTGCTTACAATCTTCATTTTTATAGAAGCGCCGCAGGCTGCGATATTGATTTTTTAATGAATCTCTATTTATTGTATGTAAATGTTTCAGTTATCATTAATATTGTTAATCCATATTCCATGTATTGAAGTGTTAAAATTCTGAAAAATGCTATACAGTAAAATCTTCTAAAACGAAATTGCATAGAAAAGAAAAAATACGTTATAGACAAGTTCCCTTCTTAGCAATTGTAAATGTATTATATATTCTTTTCTTACGTATTAGTATATTAATTTTGCATGGATCAATACGTTTTTCCGTTTAAAACAGGATTCCGTCATAGGCAGGTTCTTTTTCACACGTTTTACTACATTGTAATTTAGCTATATTTTAATAAGCGTAGAAACCTACTATTTTTTAAAAAGAATACATTTTAATGTTTAACTGTAGAATAGCGGCGATTTAAAATTAAAAATGTATGCATTTTTTGCAAAAATGTTTGGGCGAAGCCTAATTTTACTGTCCTTTGTACGGACTAATCCACGCTGAGACAATGATTATCTTACGGAGGGTCAAAACTAGGACTAAAAATTTTGGGCCGTGAAAACTAGAAATTAAACCAGTTCCGGCTCTGTACAGAAAAAAATAAGTTAGGCCCGGCCCGAACCTTCAGGAAAAAAGTAACGCCCGGCCTGGCCCGGCCCAAGTGCCATGAAAATAGGCCCGAGCCTGAGCTTCAGGCCGCGGGCCGGTCCGTGCAGATCTCTACCTGGCACTGTGTTAGTCGATAACCACTAATGAAACATCACAAAGCCGTATACTTAACTACACTGGAAACCTCCTTATTTGAAGACTTGGCATAATAAATGGGAGTCATATGTTTAAGTTAAACCATAAAATATTTTTTCCTCGAAATTTTCATTTTTTCAAAAAGGCCACATAACGAGGTCATGCACTAAGCTTTTCAATTAAGAGTGTTTAAACCCCGAAATAACACTGCAAGAGATGCAACTTTCTGCTTTAATCACAAAATAATTTGGGTAATTTAGAATCAGTTACTCAGTTTCAGTACTTCAGTTTTTAAATTTTGATAGAAATTAGCTAAAAATTAATATTGCTGCCTATTCAAGTTTCCAGTCAAAATTTTTACCAACAGTTACATCCTATATAATCTGTTGTGATTTACATTAAACAAAATTGACCCAAACAAAATATGTTATTTATCCATGCCTCGCATGCTTTCTTGTTCAACCAGCTTGATAAAAAAAATCCTTTTGATTGTTTAAAAAACAATTTTAAAAAGCTTAATATAAGAGCAGGTTACATAAATACACTTATGGGTGCATTTATTTTTTATATAATATAAAATATTATTGCAAGATACATTAATTTAAAATATTTACAAACTTTCGCGATTTTGTGCTGTGCATTTGATCCTTTCACATGCTGTGAATTTGATCCTTGATAACGTTGGTAAATATTTCTTGCTTTTAAAATGAATGCGCAGTATTTTGACAAATAACAAACACGTGCTAAAGAAATGGGAAAAGAATTTGAGACAAAATAAATCTCATACAATGCTTTAAAAGGACTGTTGCAACAATTTTCTTCTACCAAAGAATATAAAATTTCTCGGCAGTAATACAGTTCATCGACAAGTATCGAAAATTCACAAGTACATTTATAATTTCCAGTAATATTTTAATTTTATTATGAAACAAATCTATTTTCACAAAGAACATTTGATGGAAACGATAATTTTTTTTATTTAATTGTTTAATGCGTAAAATTTATTTATTTTTTTATCTTTAAGAACACGCTTAGCGTATTGTGTATGCCGGGAGTGGCGAACCCTCACGCCAGCGGGGAAAGTGCCACCACTATTTTCAAGTTAGTAATCTTTGACTTATTTAACGACAGAAATTCTGCAATTAAATAAGGTCATGATTACTATTCAAAAATAGTGGGGACAAATAGCTTGCTGGCATGCGGCTACAAAACCTCTGGCGTACACAATAGGCTTCCTATGTTATAGTTTTTTTTTTTAATGCTGAATGACTTAAAATTATTTAAACTTAATGCTTTAAATCTCGTAACGAATTGCTTAACCCTTTCAGGGACAAATCATTTTCATTCCTAAACTATTGTAATAAATGAATAACACCGGAATTTACAAAAAAAAAAAAAAAAAAAAAAAAAAAAAAAATTATTTGTAAATAAGAATAAGCTACATTTCACGTATATAATAAACCTAAAACTTTTGCATTGGAATTCTGGTGCCATTGTGGCGTTTGGGAATTAAAATTATGTGGTTTCATAAACATACCACCGCCCTCAAAGTGTTAACCATGGACTGTCCAACGTGGTACCTGCTGTCACCATAGCACTCTTTTGAACATTACCTATTATTAATTTTTAATGATAAAAAAACTCCATTTTATAAGATGATTTTGTTATTATAGTCTCCATTAAAAATTTTGGCTCCTTTCCCTATAAAACCTTTTGATTTAGACTCCTCTCCGAAAAATATAATTCTAAAGTACTACTATGATTTATGTTTTTCTGAGACTTATTTTTACATAGAGTCTTGCATCGTAGGATTCTTGTGGCTCATATTATGAGGTGCATGCATTGCTACCTCTACCATAGGGATACATTATTATATGTTTCAAGTCATGTGATAATGGCGTCTTTCATTGTTTGCAAGCAGCTAAGTTAGGTGTGCCCGTGCTTACAAAAATGTTAAACACCCCTGGTTTAACCCACTTTCGGGATCTAACTTAATCCAATGGGTATACAATGGGTATACTTTAACCAGATGTCGGTGTCGGTAATTGCAGGTTCGTATATGCGCGGCTAGAGCGGTCCAAGGTTTACAAGGTATACAAAGTTTTCAAAGTCTTTCTCTCGAAGAAATGAAAAGCATGGATCACTTTCCCTTCAAAAGTCCGCAGTGAAGATATCAATAAACTAACAGTACAACCAAAAGTGGATATTGCCAAGTATACACATAAGAACCAACAGCTTATCCTTATAAAATAGATATTTAATCTAAAACAATATACATTGTTTTGTTAAAAGGAAAATAGTTGTTTGATTTTTTATATAAAAACGATAATTTTTGCTTCAGTGATTTGCTGTTATTCAATGAGTTTTTAAATGCGTAGCATTTAACAACACAAAATAAACATTTTGATTAGGCAATTAGGATATGGAATTACTACGAGTGATTGAATTTCTACATGCGCAGAAAAGATTTTGAGCTGAACTGTTCGAAATATTTTTTATTATTTATTTATTTATTTGTTTTTCACATGTCTAGGTAACTACCGCAGTTATTGCTTAATATCTGTACTCTGTGCTTTTGAATTTTGAAACGTAAGTAGTGAATTTATTTCAGATTCCTAGTTCTTAACGAAAGCTTCTGAATTCTATAAAAGAAGAGGGTTCACAAAAATATTGACTATTACGCATTCTAATATCACACAATTTAAATCTAAATAACTTGGTTATTTTCTAGAACAGAGTAGTTACACATTTTTCCGGGTGATAATAGAAAACACACACACACACACACACATTAAAAAAAAGTATGTTTAGGAAACCAAGGTCGCAATCCATTTATTCGGTCAAATATACCGGATTTATCACACTAATCTGAACCCGGATTTTCGTTTATAACTTTAACAATACAATAGAGTTCCGATTATCTGAGTCCAGCTTAACCGATTTTCCGCTTTAACCGAGTTATTTTCTTCTGATGGACTGGTGGCTTCCATTATTATGAAACAGCCATTATGAATGAAGTGTTAGGTGAAGATGAAAGAGCACTCGTAAAAAGTTAGAACTCTGATTTTCTGGTGAGAATGGGGGGGGGGGGGAATAACCATAGAAAAAAAAGTTGTGGACATTTTTTTTTTCCATCCTGACCAGAAAATCAGAGGTCTAGCTTTTTACGAGTGCTCTTTCATCTTCACCTAACACTTCATTTATAATGGCTGTTTTATAATAATGGAAGCCATCAGTCCATCAGAAGAAAATGATCCATTCCAAAGGTACAAGTTCGATTGAAGAAAAACTATTTACTACTTTGAGCAGAAAGAAGAGGCTACATCTGCAATTTTCATGACACTAATAGAATCACATCGCTGCCAATTTGTACGGTTTTGTTACCACTAAAATTTAATTCAAAATTTTGCCCTATTTAATCGTTGACAATTGTTAGATTTCGGCGATAGAATTACGCAAAATTTACTGGTAAGTTTTAGTGGTAAGAAAAAAATCTTAGAAATTGGTAGCGGTGCAGTGGCGTAATACTGCAGCAAAAAAATAAATAAATAAATAAAACTGCAGCAAAATTGACATTCAACAAACAAATAATTGTCAAGGGCTTTTTCAAATAAACCATTTCATTCCCCATTTTTCTTAAAAGTAACGGAAATGTACATCCAAAGAAATGTGATTAGTACCATAAAAATGAATGAATTAGGTGAAAATTTATATTTCATCTCCTTAGTTGGTGAAGATTTGTGTAAATCCGGTTTATCCGAGTTCTTTGCTTATCCGAGGTGAGCTTGGTCCATATTAACTCGAATAATCGGAACTCTACTGTAACGAAAAAATTTGAAAGAAATATTCATCAAACTAAATTTTCCTTTTTGTAAAATGTGATGACATCACCGTAGTAGCTACAGGGGTGTACCAGCGTATACGCAGGTATACGCAGTATGCCTTCAGGATTTTTTAAAGAAGCTGCGTATACCCTCTGTTTCCCAAATAAAACTATAGCGTATACCCTAGGCACGACGTTCATGACTTTAGCATATACCCTGTGCCTATAGCATATATCCTCTGGTTTTTTTACGACTACATCATTGAGTAGCTGGAAATGCACTGTAACTTGGTCAGTAACACTTTATATTCTGTCGGCCGCATTGAGAATTATGGAATATCTAGCTCAGTGTAGTGTTGTTTGGACTCAAACGGACGCCAATTCTAGCGCTTCTCGCGATTGAATCACTTTTCTTTTAACGAAAAAAAAATGCATATTTTTATCTAAAAAACATCATTTCGTTTCCGCCGCTGATTAACAGTTATTCACTGAATTTTCAATTTCGTCACATTTAACAACACAAAATAATTACAATAAATTCTATCTAAGGCGGACTTTGTGCAAGCCAGAAAACTGTCTAACGCGGAAAATTTTCCTAGTCCCGGCAAACCCATAGCAAATAACATTAATTCATGCTGCGTGAGCCAGAATCTGTCTAACGCGGAAACGGAAAGGTTTATAAGGTCCCACCGAACCCAAAATTTTGCATAATGCGGAAAAAATTGTCTTTTAAAAATGAAATGCATTTAATTTATGAAACTTTAAAACTGATTATATGTACATCAAATACTTTCGAACATTTTGATAAATTTCGTAATAAAGTTTATTCAAGAACCTTATTTAACTTTATGATTAAGTATTTTTAAATGATAATTTTTAACCATAAAAATCAGTAACACAATGTGACTTGCAGTGTGTTACTGAAGAATGCTTGGTAAAAATCGAAAGAAAAAAAAAAAAAGCATTGATAAAAGATTGTTTTCCGACTCTCTAAACTACTGTGTTAAAGACGAGGTTTGTATTTGTTAATGTTTTCATTAAATTCCAGATCTGAAGTAATTTCATACTGATAGCATTTATTTCAGTTTTCAAATTATGTTTTTCAAGATTATTAAAGACAATAACTTTAATAAAAAGTTTAATTTAATTAAAATCTTAATTTTAAAGATCGATACTAAAGGTTGCGAACGTAAAAAAATATACACTTTGTGCATTTAAATTTTTTTTTTAATTTTATTTTTCGTTTGGGGGTATTCTGCATAAGGCGGAATATTGCCTACGGCGGAAAATGTCTTCGGTCCCGATCGATTCCGCCTTAGACGGAGTTTACTGTAGTTTGATTAGGCAATCAGGATATTAAATTACTGCGAGTAATTGAATTTCTAAATCCACAAAAGAGATTTCGAATAAACTTTGCGAAAGAATTTTATTTATTTATTTATTTATTTATTTATTATATATGTCGAAGTAACAGTCGTTATCGCTCATAATCTGTCATGATCAATGAAATTGATTTAAGAAACAAACTTATTTTATAAATTCTCAATTCTTAAAGAATGCGTCTAAATCTGTAAGGTGTCTTTATTTTTGATATACGAAAGAAAATTGAAGGCTTTATTGGCGCCCCTATAAGAGGGCTTTCCCGAATTGCGCCTAGAATACTGTAATAGAGTCCCGCATTGGGGTCTGATTGACTATATTTATTTATTTATTTTTCCTGTGACTGGGATTCACTTTAAATTTTTGGTATGAGTCGGACTCACTCTATTAATTTCGGTTCGGGTTCACTCTGTTATTTTCAGTTTCAGGTTCATTTTCGTATCGAGTTCGGTTGGGCTTAAAAAAAGAAAAAAGCCAGACATTGTTTTAGATGAAAAAAAAATTATATATTTTAATATTAATGAATGTATAATCATTTTCTTCCTTTAAACCTAAATTTAATATTATAAATATGAATATTATTTAATGCTAGAGAAAAATATAATTTTATCAATAAAAGCCAATTTAATTGCAATGACTTCATAATTTCCGTTTTTTATCGTTTTTACTCAGACAATCAGATAATACTAAGTCAATACTAAGAAGAAAATTTCATTTTCCTAAAGCAGAGATAACCTTTAGATAAAAAAAAAATATTTTTTTTTAATATCAATGAATGTATAATCATTTTCTTCCTGAAAACCTAGAATTAATATTAGAAATATGAATATATTTATTTAATGCTAGAGAAAAATATAATTTTATCAATAAAAGCCAGTTTAATTGCAATGACTTCATAATTTCTGTTTTTTACCTTTTTTGCTCAATCAGTTAAGATCAATTAAGATGAAAATTTCATTTTTCTAAATGAGAGATAACCTTTAGATGGAAAAAAAAATTATATATATAATATCAATCAGTGTATAATCATTTTCTTCCTGAAAACTTAAAATTAATATTAGAAATATGAATATATTTATTTAATGTTAGAGAAAAATATAATTTTATCAATAAAAGCCAGTTTAATTGCAATGACTTCCGTTTTTTATCGTTTTTACTCGGACAATCAGTTAAGATCAATTAAGATGAAAATTTCATTTTTCTAAATGAGAGATAACCTTTAGATAAATATATATATATATATTTTAATATCAATGAATGTATAATCATTTTCTTCCTGAAAACTTAAAATTAATATTAGAAATATGAATATATTTATTTAATGCTAGAGAAAAATATAATTTTATCAATAAAAGCCAGTTTAATTGCAATGACTTCATAATTTCCGTTTTTTATCGTTTTTATTCAGACAATCAGTTAAGATCAATTAAGATGAAAATTTCATTTTTCTAAATGAGAGATAACCTTTAGATGAAAAAAAAAAAATTATAAATTTTAATATCAATGAATGTATAATCCTTTTCCTCCTGAAAACTTAAAATTAATATTAGAAATATGAATATATTTATTTAATGCTACAGAAAAATATAATTTTATCAATAAAAGCCAGTTTAATTGCAATGACTTCCGTTTTTTATCGTTTTTACTCAGACAATCAGTTAAGATCAATTCTAAGAAGAAAATTTCATTTTCTTAAAGGAGAGATAATAACCTATGCCCGGTGACAAGCAGGTGCAATCTTTTGATATCACTCCTGCTCATTCGAAATAATAATACAAGGTGGCGCTGCAAGACTCAAAACTCAAATATAAAATAAACAACCGCGCGCGTAGTTCATTCATCAGCTGTGAGTAGATCTCGTGTATTTTCGTAGTAAGTTCAAAAAATATTTTTCGCTGCGTTGAATCTTCGTATTTTCCCCGCCAATTTTGATATCATTCATTCAGTTTTAAAAAAAATTTTGATTGTTTTAGTAAAATTGTTTTAGTAAATTATTTTTGTTTTAGTAAATTATTCTGATGATTTAACTGTTCCGCAGACATTAAAGTTACCATGTTAACAAAAATTTGTTTGAAAATTTTGCTCATTGGATTTATAACTCTGACACCTTTGGTGTCCAGTCAATATTACTATTACGAACCACATTATGCTGAAGACGATTTGAGGGGCGACTATTGCCGCACTAGAAGTCCACTCCGTTGCTGTCCACTCCGAGACGATGCCTGTTCTGTACCGATACTGGGTACTGTCTGCTATTGTGATATGTTTTGCAACAGGACAAACAGTGCCGATTGTTGTCCGGATTTTAAGAGTGTGTGTCTAGGGATTGTTCCTCCACCTGCACAATTAATTCGACCACGTAAGTTCATTTTTTTAATACGTAATTTAATTTTTTTTTTTTTTTCAGCTGGAAAATATCGGTATTTTCATTCTTCTTTTTACTGAAAGAGAAAATTTTGATGAAAAATAATATTTTCCTGAATGGTTTAATATTTTCAAATTTAAAGTTAAGAAAATATTTTTTTTTCATTTTTCTTTCGATCACTTATTAAATTGGATTGTATTATAAATAAGGTATTATTGGTTGTCCCATGAGAAAGTAACCAGCGTGATCTGGGAGAAAACGTGCTCTAGCAATCATGCTCTATAAAAAATCGCTTATAGTATTATAGTGAATACAGCAGTGTTACTTAACCGGCGAAGCGCTTGCAGGGCGACAGGGGTCGCGTAATCCGATTTTATCGGACCCGACTCGACCCACCCGCGGCTCCGAAAAGTTCCTATTTACGCTAATTTTTTATTTGCTGGGCGAATTCAAGTTGGGTTTTAAAGTTTTCGGGTCGGGTTCGGATTGACCAAATTAATCAAAGGAAAATCCTGAATATTTTTCATGTGAAAAAAAAAAAAAAACTATATATTTGAATATTATTGAGGAATATTATATGTTCATTTTTGTACTTGATATTAGGAATGTAATTATAGATTATTTTAAATAATTTTATTAAAAAATAGTTTAATTTTCTTTCACTTCGTGTTTCCGGTTATATTTCGGGTTCGGCTTGGCGAAATTATTTTGTCGGGTATCGGGTTGATTTCAAGCAGAATTTTTTAGTTCGGGAAAGCCGATCAGTGTAGGACTGACTCTATAAGAGGAAGGCTCGAGAAGATGGCATTTTTGTCAATTACACTAAACAAGGCTTTAGGAGAAAAATAAAGCCTTTCCATAAGTGCTATGTGTATTCTAGGGGAGAGGGCCGGTAGGCACCATTGCAAGTTATCCTTGTTTGGAGGTGAAGAGTGTAAAAATAGAAAAGGTTTAGAAACACAGAAATATGAATAGGACAATCAAAATGATCATCTTTCCATAATTAGAAAAGACAGAGAAAAAGTACACCCCAGGTCGATTTCACTTGGGACAACCAGAGCTTCTCCTTAAAAATTACATTGATTAAAAAAAAACCTGTTGGGGTACCTGCCTAAAATGGTACTTTTTTCCCGATTTGTAGCGATTTTATCTTATTAGGATTAAGGATGCACCGAATAGTGATTTTGGCCGAATACCGAATATTCGGCCAACAATCGAACCGAATACCGAATATTCGGCTAGCCGAATAGTAACTGCTAGGCCGAATACCGAATATTCGGCCTGCCGAATAGTAACTATTCGGCCGAATACCGAATATTCGGCTTGTCGAATACTTTTATATTTCAAAATTTAAAGGCAAGTAAATGTTAAATTTTAAAACAATTTTACAAAATATTTAAAACAAACTTTTATTCTAATAAACAAGAGCTTCTTTCCAGTAAACTTTATGCTGAAAAAAATCTGCTTTGACTTATCTAAGAAGAGGATAGTTAAAAAATTTTTTATTAATAAAATTTCAAATTTAATGACTTCTCCTGAGAATTAAAACAAATCAATAAAATTTTCTTAAATTCTAAAACAAACATTTTAAAATCAAAGAGATTGTGAAAAAATTGGAAGAAAAATTGTAGGATCATATATTTGTTTGTCAGGAAGAGATTAAAGTAAAAGTTAATAAATAATACAATCGATTCAAATTTTATCTGGTGACAACTTAGCAAGAATAACTGTTTTACTCCCTTTTATTAAGCAAGGAAGTTTTTAAATGCATCCTAGATCGGTGTCTGGAGTGGGCAATCATTTTCAGAGATTGTAAACGTTGTTCTTAAAATCTTAGCAAGAAACAGATTATTTACTGGACAATGTTCAGGAACTTGCATTTGTAAATAATTAATTCCTATGAAAATCCTCATGATTGGTTAATTTTCTTAAATAATACTTAACAAACAGCAAATAAATAATGTAAAAACATTCTCTTTTATTTAAGTATGATTCTGTTTCTGATTATTTTGAATATCTTTATAAGTTGACTGTTAAACGTAGAAGTTGTATAAGGTTTTAAAAAATATGTTTTAAAAGTTTTTTTTTAAGTATTCGGTTCGGCCGAATATTTCTATATTCGGCCAAGCCGAATATTCGGCATACCGAATAGTTTGATATTCGGCCAAACCGAATATTCGGTAACATGGCCGAATAGGCCGTATACCGAATAGATACCGAATTTTCGGTGCATCCCTAATTACGATCTACTATATAAGACTTATAAGATAAGCCTATACTTTTTTTTTCAAATATTCAGGAAATCTAACTTTTAACCTTTAACTACTGTCACAGAAATTGTTGCATGGCTACTTTAAGCCGTCTCTAAGACCGGGTGATCGAATGAAGAATAAAAGGCTCGATTAACTCGTAAGATACTGTTTCAGTATTAAACTTTTTATGCACAGGATTTTAGTCTCTATAACGAAAGCACTATGGCTCTAAATGAAACCAAATTTCACTAGTGTTTGAAGTCCGAAGTTAAACTGGAAGCGACAAGTTGAACTTTAAAAATTGAATAAAAACAGCGATCTGTGAGATCGCTGGCAACAGTTAAAGGTTAACCCTTAGATGCGTGATTTTTTATTTTGTTTCGAAAAAATTGTATATAATTCTCTGAAAGGTTTATTACACAGGAAAAATAGCGAAAAAAAAAAATCAGAGATACATCTTTCATATAATACGTCAATCTTTTCTTCTGTTGCACATCTGCAATACAAGTACTGTGCAATGTCGTGTGGCTGTTTTACGCTTTATATAATTATTTATTTTATCAAACTTAACCTTTAACCCTTTAATTCCCATGACGTTACGTTCTAGAAAATACGTTCTATTATATAAGCTTAGTAAAAATTGAGAAAACTAACAGATTAAAAATTGGAACCATCTTGTTAACTGCCGAGATCGATTTATTAATTTGTAATTACTTTCTCTGTCGTTTAAAATTTAAAAATAAACATGGTTATAAAACGTGCAAAAAATTTGTAGTTCTTCGAATAGAATACTTTTACAAAACTTCGCTATGAAACACTTTCCAACGATTTAAGAATACTTTTACAAAGCTTCGCTGTTTTCAAGGTAAATGAGATACGTAAGCAAACATTTTAGAAAACGTATATAATTGATAGTCATATTTCAGCAATTACCGTCCATAGCTGGAAAAGTACTACAATTCTTTTGTCCATCCCTGTATTTGATCTGTAGAATTGTATATATTCTACATAGTATGTTAAAATTTAGTTTAGTAAGAAAACGCATAATGTGTTAAAAAATCCCCTTTATCAATTTCTACCAATAGACGGAAACTAACTTAATTCTTTTGATTTTATTTATATTCTACAAACATCTCTCAGTATACTAAATAGAACAGTTTTTGAAAATACATAACTCAATTAAAAAACACCTTTTAGGCAATTCAGTCTCATAGTATGCTTACGAATTCTTTTGTGTAGCCCAGAATACCATCCATAGATTTATACACACCACGTAAAAATTTTGTTAAACTTAGAAACTCATATCATAACTGAATGCGAACTTCCAACAATTATCGCTTCAGATGCAGTACTGCATCCGAAATCGTTTATGTGTCCTTGTAAATCAGGCATGTCAAATGGCCCGCCTACAGCTTATCTGTGGCCCGCGAATCCTTTGACATTTTACCTGTATTTAGTCTAATTGTTAGAACCTGCATGTTGTTACGTATTGCTTACACGAGCACACATGCACTAACCGTGGTCTCACAGCTGGCAAACATCTAAAACATATGTATTCGAATATTTCGAAGTGTTATACAAGGTTGCAATTTTCATTTTAAATCGACAAATTACGAATATGTATTTTTTAAAGACCACTAATAGACAAAGTACTTGGAGTTCTCATTTGATATTAACAAAGTACCTGAGTAAACTTTAACTTCAAAGCGAATTCCATAATGCTATCTTATTATTTGGCAGCATTAGAGTTTTTAAATATAATTTATTACTTTTACAAAATAATCTCTCTATTCTAAAAAGAAAAGTAACCAACGCTATCAGCACCAATGTTTTTTTAATTTTTTGCGACCGGGGTCTTTCTTCATTAATATTAAGAAAACTACTGCAAACAAAAATATGAAAATCGGTGGTATTATATAGAAATGTTTGATAAACACGCTGATGCAGACAGTTTTCAAATCGAATAATTATTTTAAGAGATATTTAAAGTTGGTCAAAACCGTTCCATTAAAAAAGTTTTATAGGAGCAAAAACTATATAGAGGAATTTAATCATTTTTAGATCATTTTATACATTAGGTGTGGAGACACTATTTATTTTTTTAATTTGATTCATTTTTTGAAGATTTATCTTTATTTTATATTAAATTTCAGCATTTCGAGAAATATTTTTTACATCTTTTAGAAAGGGTATTATTTTAAATTGTTTTCAATTTTTAAAACAGCACAAAGAATAATATTTCCTTCAAATCAAAAATTTATTTACACATGACTGTTAATAAACAGAAAAAAACTTTCAAATTAGAATAAAATGATTACGTTTTAAAAGCAGGAAAATATAGAAAATTAAGTAAAAAAAAAACTATATTTACACGTGAATTTTAAAAGAGAAAGAAAATTATAAAATAATAAATTCATTAATATGCGTTAAAAACCGTAAATGGAGGAAATTACGTCATATTTAAAATGGCTAAACAATAATACTGCCAAACAGTTTAAATTTAAAAATATATTTGCGGGAGAGATTTAATTCATATTTTGAGATAAACTTTGAAACTATTGTTGTGAGTTCTAAGACAGCGCAAATAATATTTCTTTCTAACAACAAAAATATTTTCACGTGAAAATTAAAAAGAAAACGACAACTTTGATGAAAATTTACGACAGATTTAAAACGATTCATTTTAAAATGTGTTATTAAAAAATATATTCTTATAGCGTCGTTAAAAAATACCGGGAGACAAAGATTCTGTTTACTTAATTAATTTTATATTAGCATTTTTTCAAATTTTTTAGTGATGTGATTTAATCAAAGACGAAAACAGCCCATTAACATGCAGATCGCCACTTTTTTAAAAATTATAATTCAGTCTTCGAAATTTTTTTAAAGCCGATCAAATTTGCTTTTAGAGTTTGCGTGTCTGAACGGGGGTTGGCGAGCGTCGCTCGTAGGGAGCAGAGCCCCCTAGTTTAAAAAAAAAAGTACTTTACTGTAAAAAAAAATTTCCGTTAAAATACGGAAATTGTACTGGCAATCGAGACGCTCCCGTATATAGATACAATTTTCCGTATTTTAATTCCAGAAAAACGCAATTTTTTCTGGAATTTACGGAAAAAAATTTTCGTTAAAATACGGAAATACTACTGACGTCTCGATTGCCAGTACAATTTCCGTATTTTAACGGAATTTTTTTTATTTTTCAGTGTTCATTTTGAATATGCCAGATATTATTACTAACTAGCCGAGCCAGCGCGGTGCTTATAAAGAATGCCAACATGGACCGCGGAACCTCCATCGAAACTGAACGGGGAACGTAAAAGGAATTCTGGAAACAAAACGGTCCGAAAAAATAAATTTGGAAACCCTGCTGGAGAACATCGCAACATCAGGCAGGGTCATTTCTGAGTTTGTAGCACCTGAGGCCCAATGTAGCCTCACATAGAGCAGCCAAAATTTTTGGCACCCTACACTTCGTTTACAGACCAGGTTAGAAATGTCAAAAACGGAGAATGATTTAAGGAGGTATGTGCCAAAAGAAAGATCTTGTCAAAAGGTTCACTAGAGGCCCCGAAACTAAACTGAATCCTACTGAGAACTATATATTTGTGAAAAAGGGGGCCACATAGCTCACTAAATTAATTTTCATGTCCTGTGCCTAGTGCCTGCCAGAATTCGAGGTTTATGCAGGACATCTCAGATTGCATTATTACAAAAATCATCGGAGTGGAAATTTTTTTAAAATATTAAAAAATTAATTCAAAAGAATTTTTTTTAATTTCAAGAAATATGAAAATCAGTTTGTTTACTTCGCATCTAATGATTGATGTTGAAATTATTGTGCAGGATTTATGACTACAGATAATCAAAATTCAGCGCAATTCCATATTAGCGCAAACATATATGGATATAGGGTTTCCGAATTTCTGTAATTACTCTTCAATTGGCCAATTTTTTGAAGTATAATGTGCAACCTTTTATTTTTCAAGTAAAAGAAACATAATTTTGAACTAGAAAATGCATTTAATAAATGAAACCAAATAAGTAGTGCATAGATATACAAGACGCGTTTTATTGGATAGATTTTCTGATTCAAAATATGTTTATTTTTATTTTTTTACTTGAGAAAAGATGGAAGATTGACATCTATGTCTTTGCTATATCAAGATTGTCATGAAAAATCAATTTTTAAAATAAATAAAATTTATAAAATTCAATTAAATTTTATACATTTGGTTGATGAAAAGTATTAATTTTTAATATTTTTTAGAAACATAAGATGAAATAAACTATGTATGGGCTAATTCTATGGGTTTTTGTAGTGTAAGTCACATAGCTGATAATTGCTATGCTTGTTGGCCACCGTTATTTTGGAAAAGTTTGCTTGGCCTTATTCAATTAATGACATATCTCCCTTAAAATACGTCTCATTTTTCCGTTCTAAAATACCGGTAGCGAAAAATCGTAACATGTGACTTACACTACAAGTGCTCATGGAAATAGCCTATGACAGGATTGGCGAACCTTTTTTTAGCCGCGTGCCAATTTTTTTCAAAAAATATTTTACATGACCTTGACGTGCCAACTGAAATACAAATTTAGTGGATTAAAAAATGATAAATAAAAATCTCTATGATTTTTTTCAAAATGAGTATTACCATGTAATAATCTTAAAAACAATTATATTTTAGAAATTATTTTTAAAAATATGTGATTAATTGTGTTGTTACATGTTAGAAGGAAAATCATTAATATCAGGTTCATACTCAGTTAATTTCAACAGAATGCAAACTGAACTGGATTTATTTGACAACTGCTTTTTATTTGATTTATTGTATTATTCATTTGCGAAGACAATGGTCTTCTGGTCATAAATGGAAAAATTATTAACAGGTCAAACACCAGATTCTTTAAATAGTTCTGAAACTAATTTATAAGTTTACCATTGGTACTTTTATTAATGCGGTAATTTACGGTATTTTAAATAACCGCAATTAAAATTCTGCAATTTCCAATTAATCCAGTTTTGACAAGATCAGGACCTCTAAGTTTGTATATTTTGTGAAATATCAAATACTATATATTGATTTAGAGCCACAAGCAACACCGTGCCAAAATTATTTCGCGTGCCACATTTGATACGCGTACCACATTTGATACGCGTGCCATAGGTTCGCCGTCCCTGGCCTATGACAATAACTTTGAAACTTAGCGTTAAAATTTCTTTAACATGGCTGTGTTTTGTACGAACATTTTATTCTGTGCGATGGTAATAATATACCCTACCTTTTTTTTTTTTTTTATGTGGCCCGCGGCTTTGTATATAATGCTTAAGGGAGGTCCAGGGCACATTTTAAAATAATTTTTATTTATTGAGTTAAAATTTTGAATTTTTTTGTGATGGTTAACCATACCATTTGTAAGTAAAATCACATAATAAAACTTTTCATAATATTTTTTAAAAATTTAAAATGTATTAAAAAATTGGGGTAATTTAAAATCGTTATAGCTCGAAATATTATTTGTAGAATTTCAATTTTTCTACATTTAAATGAATAGAAGTATGTAAGTTTTAATTTTGATTCAACATTTAAAAAAATATTAATTAAAAAAAATAAAAATATTTAAAGTAAAAAAAAACTGATCTAACTTGGAAAAAAAAAATCATATTTTCAAAAGAAAATATTTTTTCCAAATTTGCTGAATCAAAAATAAAGTAAAATAATTGAAAAAGACATGTTCCAAATTTGAACCATTTATCTGTAACGGTTCTTGACTTATAACAATTTAAATACGAGAAATAGTGAAAAAACCCATCATGAAGAAAAATGCATTTTCGGAAGAAGTCGTTTCCATGACAAACTTGCTTGAAAGCTAGATTTTGAAAACAAACCAAAACGAAAAAATTAATATTTCCGGTTCTAATTAAGATAGAAACATGATTTAAACGTTATTTTAAACAGAAAAAAAAGAGAAATTTTTAATGCAATATTTTTTTTTTTGCCCGGATCATCTTAATTTGCCCCGCTTCGGTAAATGAATTCCACATGCCTGCTGTAGATTATGGAGTGCTTAGCGTAATCGTTCATTTACGGAGACGCACAAAAAAAAAAAAAAAAAAAAAAAAAGTTACAAGACTGACTAGGATCGATAATTGCTGGGTTTTCCATTGTGGAATGCATTTTTGAAATTTAGTATATAGTGCGTGGTGTGTGTAAATTCTATAGATCAATGGATCATATATCGGGCTGCACGACAGAAGTCGCACATATTACCGCATAAGGACAGCAATTGCTGAAAATGGATTTTACTCAGCTATGTGTTATTTAAATATCTTTTTTAGAAATCACATTTCAGTGTATGAAAAAATAAATTTCTTAATAATATTCTGTTACTGTTGGAAAATGCTTCATAATCTATGCTTGATAAATGATTTTTCGTTCTTGTTTATAATTAATAGAAGCATTATGTTATTTCATACCTTATTTGGACAAATTGCATACTTATATACAACAGTTAAAAAATTAAAGCACATTTTAATCCTTTCGGCATACCTTAAATATGTATGTGTGTTTCTTTATTATGGCACAAACATGGCAAATTACTTTTTTAATTCGTTTACATCCGTCAAATTGTGCGAACCTCTTCCTCTAGTACAGTCGTGGAAAAAAAGTAGACACCCTACTAACTCTGAAACTAATTATAATAGGAAAAATTTACAGGCACCAAACGATTGGAAATCATTTCTACTTTTAAATGATGTATGTAAAATTTGCTTAGGGAGCCATCTACAAATGAAAACCAGACCAAACTTTGTTTTTTTAATGGCAACACTCATTTCTGACAATATATTTGAAATCTTTGGTTCAAACTATGCCTAGAAATGAAATTTCAAGTCATTTGGATAATAAATTTTTGAATTATAAACATTCAAAATTGAGAGCTTCTAACGTTAAATTATATTTTCATATTTTTATTAATGTCTTTTGAAATTATAATCCTAATGTGATAATTTTTTTGTTTAATTATATTAAAAAACCCAAACATAAATACATTGAATTTGTAATTAAAAAAAGCATATATATATAATGAATTATTAAATTAATATTCGAAAAAAATATGAATTTGTAACCTACAAATTCTTTGATAGATTTATGTTTATTGTGTGCTGCTTTAAGCAATTTCTCAATTTCAAATTTTTCTTCCAGGTAGTTTTAGAAATATGAGCAAAACACGTCAAAATGACGAGTCTATGATGTCCATAAAAGCATAATTTGAAAGAAATATATATTTTATTTGTTTTAAGGAAGCATTTGGGATGGCAATTGTCGAAACATATTAAGCGAGTGAAATAGTCATATTGGCAAGAAATAATACATCAATAGAATTGACATAGTCACTCTGAAGCATTTCAATATTCGAGTACCGAACTTCGATTTGGATACAACCCTTAAAATATGCTCATTTTAAAATAATTAATTTCTCAGAAACTAATCATACGAATTTCATGAAAATCTGGATTTAGGCAAATTGAAGGGTGTAGAATCTATTTATGGTGTCAAATTTGGGTATTGCTATTGAAAAAAAAAAACGAAGTTTAGGTTTGTTTTGATATTCAGATGCCCCCTAAGCAAATTTTATATACAGCATTTAAAAGTATACTTTATTTCTAATTGTTTGTTACCAGTAACTTTCTTCTACAATAATTTGTTGCAAAGTTAGTAGGGGGTGTTTACTTTTTTCCCCACGACTCTGTACCTTTTTAATTAATGTTAAATGCGTAAGTTTTAGATAAACGATTTCGTATCATATTCAGTTTTGCATTTCTCCTTTTTTTCATCTGTCTAATCTTGTCTTGCCAGTGTCGCGTTATTCATTCAATATCGAAGTTGAAGTCGTATTAATGAGACACAAATTGATTAGATACCACTCATTTACGTGACTCTGAATCAAGAACGAATGGCATTCTGGACACCACTTTAAATTTGAAATTTTGATTGTATTAATTTGTCGGGATCGACACGTCTACTTGACGATAAGTACGCAAAAGAGTAATTAGTAGCTTCAAAATGATACTACAACGCAGTCATCTTGCATTAGTAATTAATCTTGATGATGCTAAGTTGTAAAAAGAATAAGAAATTCTGTTTTCGATTTAAGAGACCAGAAATTATTAATGACAAGTCATATTTAGCAGGCATGAGATGATGTGGCAAGTGCCTAAGCCTAAGGGAAGGTTAGCACTTTTAGAGGATGAGCACTCCTATAGTGTTGTAATATGCAGAAATGTGGTATTAAAACAGAGGTCAAAATATGTGCAGGACTGGCAAGGTTCCAGTTTCTGAGTACCATCATCTTCGAATGGTAATCTTAGTCTTATTTAATATTAATCGTACAATTTATATCATATTACTAATATTACTAATATATACGAATATTACTAATATTCGGAAACACTGCTACTCAAAAGTACGAACGCCGCGAGCCTTGCACGCATTTTTCACTTTTGGTTAAAGGGTGGTGTTTGTATTTATGACGGCCAATTATCTGCAAGAGGGATATGGGGCCGAAGAGGGGGGGGGTTGCCTTCCGTGGGGGTCTTTCTAAAGGAATTTAACCCGTATTTACGCAAAGAAATCCAAGATTCGAAGAAAACCACGGAAAATTCCGAACGATTAGGCCGACGGGCGCGATTGGGTTCGAACTCAGTACCTCCCGTCTATCAGTTTTGAGAGCAGAACCTCTCGGCCACTAATGGGTCTTTGGTTAAAGGGATGACAAAATATTACTTTTCTCGCGCGAAAAAATTCGTACTTTAAAAAAACGGACTGTAAAATACGGAAATTGTACTGGCAATCGAGACGAGAGCGCTATTTCCACATTTTAAAGGAAATTTTCCCCCATAAATTACAGAAAATTTTCCGTTTATCTGGTATTTACGGGGTAAAATTTCCGTTAAAATACGGCAATATTACTGGCGTCGCGATTGCCAGTACAATTGCCGTATTTTAGTCCGATTTTTTTTTTTACAGTGTAGTACTAACACTGTTTTTAAAGAATTATGGGTATATTATAAAATTAATCTTCGGTACGTATGATTAAAGCTCAAGAATTTTTCAACTTTGACTTTAGATCTATTGAAATATTCATTATCGTTAAAGTGGTATATGTGTTGTAATTTTTAAAAAGTAAATTTATGCTATTTCAATTGTAATGAAATTCATAATCATTATTGAGGTGCACAAAAACATAGTCTTTACAGAACAAGTTTGAAATTGTACGTCAAACGTGGCAAATGAGGTGCGTTCGTACTATAACTAGTTTTATAAATATTCAGATCTTGGTGCAATAGCTGTTGCACTCTTATGCAAAAATGCATGAATACAAAATTTATTACGATTATATATATTAAATTCAGTAATACGGAAATAATAGGACGCAATCTTAAATAGGTTGGTTGGTTGTATGAGGTTTTATGGCGCAAAATCCCTTAAGGGACATGCTGCGCCAACAAACTTAAATAGGACGCAATCATCATGCCAACCTAGAATCATTATCAATCATGGGATATCATTGAATTACTTGTGTATGATAGGATTTAATAGAATGAAAAAAACTTGTATCATTTTAAATTTTGATTCGATTTTCATAAAATTTGAAACTATTCCACATAATTTTGCAACGGTTATATAGGGGAGGGTAGTACACAGTGAGACGAAAATTATTAATTACTTAACGAATCGCGACGATTTTTATTCTTTTGAAAACATTTTTTTTACATCTTTAAGCTACACATTAATGTATAAATAGTTTTAACAAAGCTATTTATAAAAGCACAGAAGCAGTATAATGCAGTATAGGAAATTCTCTCAATGTGTACCACAAGTGGTACACAGTGAGACAATGTATATGTCGTAGGCTAATTGAGAAATCCGTCTCTTTGCAAACAGCCTAGGCTCTTTGGAAAGAGCCGGGCTAATTGGAGAATCCATCTCCCTTTTTCCAATTAGCCTGATATTTTTCAGGCTTATTACAAAGAGCCTAGAAAGCGTTAGGCTAATTGAAAAATGACCACTTATTATCCGATCAGGGTGATATTTTTAGCTCACAGGCTATCAAAGCCTGGGAGCTTATGTGACCGCGGATTCTGTATGTACGTGTGTACGTACGTACGTACGAACGTATGTACTTAACACGATAACTCTTGATAGAAATATCCGATTTGCTTCAATTTTTTTTTCTAGGTTCATTCTGATAAGGGGCTTCCCTGATTAGTTTTTGGGGTTATTGGTTAAGGATAAAGGGGGAAAAGGGGGCTAGTCCTCCCCCCTTAATTTATATAAATGTGTTTTTCATGCAGAAATATTCGATTTGCTCCAAATTTGGTATACCGGTTTATTGTGTTAAGGAGCTTCCCCGATTAGATTTGGAAGCTCATTATTTAAGTATAAAGGGGGGAAAGGGGGGCTGCTCACCTTAATTTAGATAAATCGGTTTTTCATGATGAATTATTCGATTTGCTCCAAATTTGGTATACCGGTTTACTAATTTTAGGAGCTGCCTTGATTAGATTTGGAAGTTCATTAGTTACATATAAAGGGAGGAAAGGGGGCTACACCCCCAACGTAATTTAGATAAATGGGTTTTTCATGCAGAAATATGCGATTTGCAATAAATTTGGTATACCGGTTAATTATGTTAAGCAGCTTCTCTGATTACATTTGGAAGATCATTATTATGTATAAAGGGGGGGAAAGGGGGGGGGCAATTGCCTTTCCCCTTAATTTAGATAAATGCGTTTTTCATGTAGAATTATTCGATTAGCTCAAATTTGGTATACTGGTTTATTATGTTAAGGAGATGGCTTGATTAGATTTGGAGGTTCATTAGTTAAATATAAAGGAGGAAAGGGGGGGGGGTAGCCCCCCCCCCCTTTAATTTAGGTAAATGGGTTTTTAATGCAAAATTATTCGATTTGCTCCAAACTTCGTATACCGGTTTATTATGTTAAGGAGCTCCCTGATTAGATTTGGAAGTTCATTAGTTAAGTATAAAGGAAGGAAAGGGGGGCTACACCCCCCCCCCTTAATTTAGATAAATGGGTTTTTCATACAGAGTTATTCGATCTGCTCCAAATTTCGTATACCGGTTTATTATGTTAAGCAGCTTCCCTGATTAGATTTAAAGGTTTATTAGTTAAGTATAAAGGGACGAAAGGTCGACTAGACCCCCCCCCGCCCTTAATTTAGATAAATGGGTTTTTCATGCAGAGTTATTCGATTTGCTCCAAATTTCGTATACCGGTTTATTTTGTTAAGGAGCTGCCTTGATTAGATTTGGAGATTTATTGGTTAAGTATAAAGGAGGGACAGGGGCTAGTGTCCCCTTAATTTAGATAAATGAGTTTTTCATACAGAATTATTCGATTTGCTTCAAATTTGATAGACCAGTATATTACGATATGTCTTCCTTCATTTGATTTGGAGGTTCATTGGTTAAGTATAAAAGGGGGAGAAGGGGGCAATTGCCCCCCCCCTTAGTTTAGATAAATGGGTTTTCGTGCAGAATTATCTGATTTAGTTTAATTTTTTTTCAACCGGATCCGAACTTGAAGGTTCCATTTGAAGTCAACCCGAAAACCGACCACAACCATGTTTCGGATTGAGTTCAATTAGAACTTTCAGGTTCGGATCGGGTTGCCGGTGGACGGAGATTATTTTGTCTGGCTTGCATCGGGTTATAGTTCTTTGGAATATTTTTGTCGGTTAAAATTTGGCTCGGGACGTGTTTCAGGTTGACTTCGAATGGAATTTTTAGGTTCTGGTAGCATTGCATGTCCACGGAAACTAATTTGTCTTGTTCGGATCCGGTTATGGATCTTTGGAATATTTTTGTCGGTTATCAGATTTGGTTCGAGATTTCGGGTTTTTTCAAATGGAACTCTCAGGTTAGGGTCGGGTTGCATGTAGACTGAAATTATTTTGTCTTGCTCGGATCGTGGTACGGTCTGTTGTAATTTATTTTTCGGGTTTGGGTAGGGTTATGTGTTAATAAACCTAATAAAAAGAAAATTGCCCAATTAAACTGATGGCATTGAGCTCACAGGCTATTCACACTAATTGTAAATTATACTCTTATTTCAAAGAATAAGGCCCTTCGAAAAATAACTGAAGGTATTAGTCCCCGCCGTTGCCCCCCTTTCTACTTAACCAAAGAACGTCCAAATCTAATCAGGGAAGCTACTTAACATAATAAACTGGTATACCAAATTTGAAGCAAATCAGGTAATTCTGCATGAAAACACCATTTCACAAAATTAAGGAGGGGGGGGGGGTATTAGCTCCCCCATTTCTCCCTTTATGCTGAACCAATGAACTTTCAAATCTAATCAGAAAAGCTCCTTATTAAAATGAACCTAGAAAAAAAATTAAACTAAATTAGATAATTCTGCATGAAAATACATTTATCTAAATTAAGGGAAGGGGCAAGTGCCCCCCTTTTCCCCTTTTTATACTTAACCAATGAACCTCCAAATCAAATGAAGGAAGCCATATCGTAATAAACTGGTATATCAAATTTGAAGCAAATCGAATAATTCTGTATGAAAAACTCATTTATCTAAATTAAGGGGATACTAGACCCTGTCCCTCCTTTATACTTAACCAATAAATCTCCAAATCTAATCAAGGCAGCTCCTTAATATAATAAACTGGTATACGAAATTTGGAACAAATTGAATAACTCTGCATGAAAAACCCATTTATCCAAATTAAGGGGGGGTCTAGCCCCCTTTCCTCCCTTTATACTTAACTAATGAACCTCCAAATCTAATCAAACCATCTCATTAACATAATAAACCAGTATACCAAATTTGAGCTAATCGAATAATTCTACATGAAAAACGCATTTATCTAAATTAAGGGGAGAGGCAATTGCCCCCCTTTCCTCCCTTCATACTTAACTAATGAACCTCCAAATGTAATCTGGGAAGCTGCTTAACATAATTAACCGGTATACCAAATTTATAGCAAATCGCATATTTCTGCATGAAAAACTCATTTATCTAAATTACGGGGGGGAATAGCCCCCCTTTCGTCCCTTTATATGTAACTAATGAACCTCCATATCTAATCAAGGCAGCTCCTTAACACAATAAACCGGTATACCAAATTTGGAGCAAATCGAATATTTCTGCATGAAAAACCAATTTATATAATTTAAGGGGTGGGGGGACTATCCCCTCTTTTCCCCCTTTATCCTTAACCAATGAACCCCTAAAAATAATCAGGGAAGCACCTTATCAGAATGAACCTAGAAAAAAAAATTGAAGCAAATCGGATATTTTTATCAAGAGTTATCGCGTTACGTACATACGTACGTACGTACACACGTACATACAGAATCGGCGGGCACATAAGCTCTCAGGCTTTGATAGCCTGTGAAATAAAAATATCACCCTGATCGGATAATAAGTGGTCATTTTTCAATTAGCCTAACGCTTTCTAGGCTCTTTGCAATAAGCCTGAAAAATATCAGGCTAATTGGAAAAAGGGAGATGGATTCTCCAATTAGCCCGGCTCTTTGCAAAGAGCCGGATTTCTCAATTAGACTACGACATATATATTTTCATAAATCATACATTTTTACACTCTATCAATAATTTTCCGCAGTTTATGATTTCTAATTTATATTTCTAGATTTTCAAAATATTAAAGATATGAGCCTCGGGTGGACAATGGCAGATTAAAGATATGAGCCTCGGGTGGACAATGGCAGACCTTAGGCTACCTTCATGCAAATTTTCAGCCTCTTACGTTTAGTAGATTTACCTAGCCATCGCACGCCCACACACAGAGAGAGAGAGGGAGAGAAACCTTTTATTAATAACTTTTTTTAACATCAGAACCACATAGTAGGTACACAAAGAGACACATCTCACTGTGTACTTTCATTACGTTGTAACAAAATGAATGCCACATCTCTTACATCAATTTCATCGCTTTAAAAAGTTAATGTCGTTTTGTCGAAATTGTCTATTATTAGAAATAGCTAGGTTTGGTTAAGTAAATATATGTCATATGGAAGGAAATAAACTCTAAAGTAGACGTTTATGTAACTTTAACCACTATAAAATAAAGAATTATTTACTATTTTGTCGGACGAGTAACTGAAGTGCCGAAACTACATCCACGCGTTGCATAAGATGAGGTCGTTATGTGTGTGTGTGCCAGCTTGTAGAAAAAGTTACAACTATATGTCAAAGTGGCTGCTGTCTCACTGTGTACCATGTCTCACTGTGTACTACTCTCTCCTATATTAAATTTCAAACCATTCGGTTGGGTAGTTTTTGCGCTGTTGTATATGCGGACAGACGGACGGACCCAGACGACGACTATTTATTTGACGTGAGATTTAATTATGTCATTCTATTTCAAAATTCATGAAACTGGTATATTTCACCGATGGCTATTACATACAACATATTATCTACGGCAAATGACACTTGCAGTATTTCCACTTTTACAGGGTCGCCAAAACATTTCGCATACATTACCTTCTAAGTGTGATAATTACTGGAAAAACGTTTAAAATTGTGTTACGCGTTTTACAGCTGAAGTAAATGTTAATATAGTATGGAGTACGTGTAAAACCTATAGTTCTTGTACAACGCCACACAAAAATCTTGAAATACTACATTGAGATCTGTGAACAGTTATCACTTGAAATGATTCTTAATGATGGCTATACGTTTTTTAACTGAAAGAAATTTTATTTATAATACAAAATGCGAAAAATAGGTTCTCGCTCTACCGATATAAAAAATTTTGTTGAATTTTTTTTCGTTAAAAAAGAAATGTTTCTTATAGAATGACCCTCCTATAATTTTTTATTGAACATTCTTTACTTGCATAGTGAAGCGATAAATTAAAAAAAATATTCCCCATTTTAATTAGTTTTTTAAAGCTTCAAATTTATGTTCCTTTTTCAACTTACTTAATTGAATCTCCATTAATCATCATCATTTATCAATTCATTCGCTTCCGCGCAAATTAATCCGCAAGATCCTGTATCCATTTATAAACTCCTACACCCGAGAGAGAATAAAAAACGAAACTGGTGAAAGAAAAACCGGCACACTCCCGTTTCAAGACCTCAGAAATAACTTTATTGTTCATGCTACTTTCGACTCTCCTATTTGTTCAATTAGATGCTTTATTTTTATTGCCTGAGAATCGTTTTCTTCAAGTGTGAAGGCGTCGCTAATGCTATACTTTGTATTATACACCGAGCACTGATGCAGCTGTAAAAGCGTGAAGAAAACTCCTATTAAGTGATATTTATGATCTAATTCCATCTTTCAATTATGACGTGCTGAAAATCTTGAATATGTCAGATTAAAGAATGAGTAGTAGCTAATAGTTTTTGTCCTTCTGCTTCATTCTGTATGCAGCATTATGAAGTATACTTTGCTGTATGCAGAATTTCGGTATATAATGAAAATATACAGTCATATATGATAGTGTATACTATGTGAAAATATATAGTATACACTTTGTATAAAACATTATACGCCAAGCATTAATGCAGCTGTAAACGCATGAAAAAAGCTCCTATTAAGTGATAGTTATGATCTAATTCCACCGTTGAATAGAATTATGGTGTGCTGACAATACAGAGGGTGATCGGTTAACGAATACTTTCACGAGAGATTTTTATGTCCGTATAACGAACACATGTTTGGTTAACGAACACCTTACAGAACAATGCCACGAAGAAACAAGGCTGTTTTTCAGATTTGCCGAGCTATAGGGCAATTCCATCGTAACTGACGTAACATTTTATCATCGTATTTTGTTTTCAAATCTATGTAGAAAAACTAAGTGAAAAGTACTAATAAAGCTAGAACAAATTTTTACAATTTAAAATATTTCTTACTAAGTTCTTAATACCCAAATATCTGCAGATTATTTCAATCTCTCTTTGAGTCCCAAAAATTGAAAATTGAAAATTCCGTAACTGACGTAACATAAAATATACAAGTATTTTTTCTGCCTTCGTTGAAGTGTAAAAATTATCAAAACTATCCAGTTAAAAAAAGTGATTTAATGTTCTCAACAACATAAGTAATGCCAAATTATAACAGTAACTTGTTTTATTAATTTATGAATAATAAAAAAGAATAAAAAAGGCATTTATACGTGTAACTGACCTAACTTTTATTGTGTAACTGACGTAACATTATGACTTTACAAAGACAATAATAGTAATTAGTTTGTAAACAGTAATTTACAATGCCTCTTTATTAGGAATTTTCTATAGAATATAAAAATACCAAGTTTTTCAATCAACCCTTAAATTAAACATATTATAAATTTGATTCCTCCCCCAAAAATGATAATTTTCTGTGGAATTGCCCTATATTTAATTGCGTCGATTGTCGACATAGAGAATCTTTTAACAGTTGTATACGTATGGCCTAATTCATGGGCTTACTGGGGTTTTGGAGTCCTTCATTTTAGGGCCCCCAAATTAGAATGAACAGATCAGAATCATTATTTTTTATGTTCTATATTCCTGTTTAAAGAAATATTTTTATTTGCAAATTAATTATTTCAATTGAAATTTAGTTCACAAATTATTAACAGGGTGTAGACTCCACTTGAGCTGTATTGGTCGTGCAATAAACACGATCTTTTAAAGATCTAGGAAGTTTTTCAGAGTGACAAATTTTATATGATTTAATGCCATAGTCAATGAATGTAATCCTAAAAGTTTTTACAAAGGGCATGCTATTTAATTTTTTTAACCTTTTACACTCGAGGGCTCCGCTGCGGAGACATAATCATTCTTTGCAAAATTTGTTTTCGGCACCAGTAATAAAGGAAAATAAAATGTACCTTATTTAATTAGAGCATTTTTGAAATTATGTACTTGAACGAAACTTCCTTTAAAAAAGTGGTGCCGATCGAATAAAATTTGTGTAAGAGACGCCGAGCGCAAAGGGTTAAATAAGCCACGACACGAACAAAGTCATCAAAATACGGTGTGCCCATATTAAATAAGGACATATATTAACCCTATTGTAAAGATAAGTTTATACTATTTTTTATACATTAATTTTTAAGAACGAATTGAATTCACATACAAATCAACACAAAATCTATGATCGGTTCGCGAACACTGCTTTGGAACGGATTAAGTTCGTTAACCGATCACCCACTGTATAGCGATTAAAGCGTGAGCGGTAATGGTTCCTTTCTTTCGGTTTTATTTTGTGTGAAACATTGTAAAATATGCCTTGCTGCATACCGAATTTTCTTATATAATTACGTTGTATAAATATTATATAGGGCGCACTGATGCAGCTGTAAAAGCGTGAAGTAAACACCTATTAAGAGATAGTCACAATAGATCCCATCTTTTAATTATGACGTGCTGAAAATCTTGATAATGTCGGATTAAAGGATTGGTTGCTAATAGCTCGTTTCTTTTCGTTTCATCCTGTGTGCAACATTGTAAATTTTGTTGCACTTTGAATTTCATTGTATAACGCAAAGTATACAGTGTATATTTTGAACAAGTTGTATACACAGAGTTTTAACACAGTTGAAAATGCGTGAAGAAAACTATTAAGTGACATTTGTAATCTAATTCTACCTCTCAATTATGAAGTGCTGGAATTCTTGAAATATCATATTAAAAAATGAGTAGTGGCTAATAGTTACTACTTCCTTTCCGTTTCATTGTGTATGCAGCATTGTAAAGTAAACTTTATTGCATAATGAATTTCGATGTATAATGCAAATGCAAAGTATACTGTATATACTTTGTAAAAGTATTATTAAATGAACATTAATGCAGCAGTAAAAGTGTGAAGAAAATTTTCATTGATATTTTTTATCTAATTCCATCTTTCAATTGCGGCGTGCTAAGAATCTTTAATATTTTGGCTGATTAAAGAATGAATAATAGTATTAATAATTCTTTTTTCCCTTTTATTCTGTAAGCAACTTTGTAAGGTATGCGAGTAGCTTCGCAAGTTTTTTGTTTAATAGATTTTTCTTTTTTATTTTATGTAACTTTAACAAATATTTAAAAAGATCCCCCCCCCCCCACCCCGCCTGTGAATCTCTTTCAACTATTGAGTGGGACTGAAATCGGCGTATTGAAATTAAAATTGTTTAATTTGTTCTGTTGTAAGTTTACGCAAAATGTAAAATCGGTTGTCTTTCCTGTAGTGAGAGGTTTCAAAATTTTTTGAAGGAAAGTGCTAAAGTATATTCTTTTTTAAGGAAAGAAAGAGTTGCATTGAATTTTGAATTTGAAAGTTGCTTATTTGTAAACGAAGTGAAAAAAACTATTTTTGATAAGATGAGTAGGATTTGTGCCATTTTCCCTGTCAAGTATTTAATAAAGTAGTGCGTATTGTAATCCATCGGCGGTAACTTGGCTGGTGGAAAACGCAATTTCAGATGAATTTATTCGTTAATTAAAGTGTAAATCACTACTATCAATTAGAAGAACACGGTTTATATTTAAATAAACCATTTCCTGCACCATTGAGGGTTTCCAATTTGGCCCATTTTTAAAATTTAAAAGTTGCGAATTTATACCTGAAATCCTGAAAGGATTTTTCCTTTAAGTACTAATGAAATTTTTGTCCTTAAATTAAGCAAAAATTACCATACGGAATTTCGGGTATAAATTCGGAATTTTTTTTTTTTTTTTTTTTTTTTTAAGGCCAAACTGGCAATCTTAGTGCCAGTTTTTTCTGTTAGCAACTGTCTTTGGAACTGGCATCGGAAACACTCTCATCGGCCTACTTATCGTCAGTGGATTATGATTATTTATTTGTGTATATTAAATCAATTATACTAGCTGCTGGTTTAGTTTTAGGTGTTTTTATATAAGAAACAATTTTTTACTCACGTTCTTTATGGCATGGCATTAAAGGACTGTAGTATATAATTATGATATGCTTTTATTACTAATTTATAATAAATTTTACAATATTATAGATATACTTTTAAGAACTCTGTCGTGATAATATTGAATGGTATATTAAAATACAATATTGAATGGTAATATGATAATATTGAAGGTTATAAATTCGAATATAATGTACATTATAATTGCTCTTGGCATACATAAAAAAATTCGGCGCTGACATACATAGAAAAATTCGGCACAACACTAGTAAAAAGTTACCAAACCTTGCGCTAGAACATAATTTTTTTCTCTAACTTTTCTTTCTATAAAAGTGTTTTAAACGTGCTAATTTTTACTGAAGAAAATAGCAAGAAAAAATTCTTAGAAACATGGGGAACAAAATAGCCATATTGATAAAAATTATTATTTTTATTTATTGATTGATACTTATTGTTACAATACAGTCAAATATTGATATACTGAGGTGATACTAACGGAAAAGAAATATGCTTCGATTTGCGAAAAATCAGAGTAATAGAAAACAATTAAAACCCATCTTATTTTTTGAGTGCGACACACAAAATGGCTTCAAGATATCGAAACTCAGACTTCTAGATGTTTATCTTTAAATATATTACGATAGAATTAAACTTGTATAATCATAATTCCAGTCACTATATTCTTTTGATATTTTTCAATTAAACGTGGTATGGGAATAAATGCTGCACAACGTCTTCTTTTAATTCAACAATTTATATGTTCTAGAAAAAACTCGAAACATTTGAGTGATAAACAACTAAGATTGTTAAATACTCTCACTCCTCTAGAACAGTGGTCGGCAACTTACAGCACGCGTACCACACTTGACAGGAAGACGCATTTTCAATGGCACGCAGACTGAATTTTTGTAAGAAAAAAATTTTCACACATGAAGATTGTTTTTAGTACAAAAAGGAATTATCTGACATCAGACTAATTAGTTCTGTATCAAATTAAATGTAATCAGCCCGATATATAGACCAGCTGTGCTAAAAAATACAGGGATGCGCATCTCGTCATTGATAAATATTAAGATTAATGGGTAATTGTTTATTTTCTATTATTCTATGCTAAATATATTTTTTACTCAATATTATTTTATAATAACAAAATATATCATTTATAATTTGAAACTCAATTTTCAATAATTTAGATTAATAATAAAATTATCACGCTACTTTTGATTGATCGAATCTGTCTCAATTAAGAATCTTACCATGACTGCTGGTAATTATAAATAGTTACCCTAAAATATGCATGCATTATAATTAATTTGACAATAATATCATGTGCTCTTAAGAAATTTATTTATTTTGATGATAATGTAGAATGGTATCTTGAATGATAATATTGAATGCAAATATGATAATATATGCAGGTTATATAGGTTATAAATTCGTATATAATCTGCTTTATAACTATCTTCGCACTCGAAGTGATTTTTTTTTATCTTAGTTTCGGCACATCACGTAAAATGTTGCCGACCCCTGCCTGCTCTAGATGAAAACTTTTTTTTTCTTTTTTAATTAACAAATTGCTATCAACACTTTCGGAACATTTTGTGATATTCAACTAACAACATCTTTTTCATAATTGAGGACTTAAAAAAAAACGCTGAAAGTACCAAAAAAATCGAAAATCTTTATGAAACTAGGGGCCCTGCCCCCTACGAGCTTCACTCGCCGTTCCGACACCCCAGATTCTAGAGGCAGGTTAATTTCATCGGATTTAAAAAGATTGAATTATAATAATAATAATTAAAAAAAAAAACAGTGGCGATCTCCCTGTAAACAGGTTTTCATTCATATTCCTTTGATTGGAGATTTTTAAGTCGAAATCAACGTTTGTTAAGGGATACAATAGCTGTTTTTGTCTTTGATTTAAAAAAAAGAATAGTTAAAAATAATTTGAAAAATTGAAAATAAGCTAATGTAAAATGAATTAAGTAGACAGAGTCTTTGTCTCTCGGTTTTTAACAGCTCTATAAGAAAGCTCTTTTAAATAACACCTTTGAAATTGCGACTTTTAACGCATAATAATGAATTTATTATTTAAAAATTTTCTTTCTCTTTTAAAATTCACGTGTTAACTATAGTTTTTATGACGTAATCTTCAATATTTTCCTGATTTTTTAACACGTAATCATTTAATTCTCATTTGAAAGTTTTTTTTCTGATTATAATAGCTATGTGTAAATAAATTTTTAATTTGAAGGAAATATTATTCTTTGCGCTGTTTTTAAAACTGGCAACAGTTTAAAATAATATCCTTTTCTAAAATATGTAAAAAATATCTCTCGAAATGCGGAAAATTTGATTTTAAAATGGAGATAAATCCTCAAAAAAAAAATGAATCAAAAAAATAAATGCAGTCTGCACACCGGGAATTTCTAATGTATTAAATGATGTAAAAATATTTAAATTCCTATGTATAGTTTTTGCTCACATAATTTTTTTTTAATGAAACGATTTCGACCAACTTTAACATTAAATATCTCTTAAAATAATTATTCGATTTATAAACTGTCTACATCAGCGTGTTTATCAAACATTTCTCTATAATAGTACCAATTTTCATATTTTTGTATGAAACAGTTTTCTTAATATTAGCGAAGAAAGACCCCGGTCACAAGAAATATGGATGCCGATATAGGAGTGTACCGGGAAGATCTACGATCCGGGAAGATCCTATATAGAAGGAAAATGTCTTAAATGGCAAGCTTAACAAACAGGAAATCCCTTGAAAGGCCAAGACTAGTAGAAATAGTTCAAAAAAAGAGTAGAAAACTGTCACTGATTGGATGTGCCACACGAAGTGAAGTAGAGAACGCTGAATGTGCCACACGAAGTGAAGTGGAGAACGCTAAATCTGCCAGTGATAAGATGCGCGGCGACTGGTAGCCATTACACAACTTGATTATGTTATTATTGTTTGCATCAATGGGACATTTTTAAGCAAGGAGAAAAATATTAAAGAAATAAATAAAAGAAATGTTTACAAATGATAATATTAGGTAATTAAACACTAAACGAAACGAAGCTAGGTACCTACATTTTAAAGTGCTGAACTAAGAACGCCGAAGGAGTGAAGTGGAAAACGCTGTAAGTGCCAAAAGTAGAAGTTCCTTTTTTCGCTCTCTTGAAAAATTTCCTCTTTTGGACTTTCGGCGTTTCCTATTTTTAGTCCTCAATTCATCACTAACTCATATCATCACTTCTTCCGATTCGTATAGTTTCTTTTCGTCCCTATTATCTCATGAAACGTTTTTTGCCAGTTTTAAATCCTTTCCTTTCCTTCTCTTTGACCCTTGTTTCCTTTAAAAAAATAAAAAATCCTTCCTCCTTCTCTTCTCATTCCAAATGATCGGTCTATTGTATTTTGTTTAACTTAATCTTATTTACATCTTCTACATGAATATCCTGTAGCTTCCTGTTATTCTAATTCTCTCACTTTCTACATCTGCAAAGAGCTCAGATGATCTTACGAAAATTCTTTATGTTGCATCTCTCTCCCTGTTTTTTATGTATGTACTTTTTATACAATACGATGGGAACGAATCAGAATTCCCTACGTACATCCGAAAACGACACTAAAATCAATTTTACACTTAGTTAAGGGGACACGGTACCTTTTAAACTACTTTTTCGATTTTGAATAATACTGTAATAAATTTAAATATAATGTCACTACAGATATTAGGCACTATAAAGCAAATATAATTTCATATAATTTCCAAAAAAAAAAAAAAAAACTTGTAGAACAGCCTATTTAACTAAAATTTAAAATTTTAAAAAATTAAAAAAAAATTTTTAAATCCCTACTACTTTTTTAAGTATGAATATTTTTGCTTCAAATTTTTTTTCCATAATCCTAAAAACATACTACATAAAACTGTGCATGGATTTAATATTCAAGGTTATAGTTATTTTTTTTTAAGAATTTCAATTATTTTTTCTTGATTTTTTACTATACAAAACAGAAAAAGATTGATATTAAATGTAATATTCCATACATCTAAAAATCCATGCACAGTTTTATGTAGTATAATATAAGGAATATGGAAAAAAAATTTGAAGCAAAAATATTCATATTTAAAAAAGTAGTAGGGATTTTAATTTTTTTTTAAATTTAAATTTTAGTTAAATAGGCTGTTCTACAAGATTTTTTTTTTTAAATTATATGGAATTATATTTGCTTTATAGTACCTAATATCTGTAGTGACATTATATTTAAGTATATCACAGTATTATTCAAAATCTAAAAAGTAGTTTAAAAGGTACTGTCCCCTTAACACAGAAATTTTGGGGATCTGATGTGGAGTTAGTTTGACCAGTCGTTATATCGCATACTTATTCTTAAGATGCTCAACTTAAATATATTAATATAAATGAATGACAAATAAACTACCTCATTGGTCAATCGTTCATTAAATCTTTAAAAATGACCGAATTAAATCAGTTTTAGCACTCTTCCCATATGAATCGCACAATTCTACTGTTTTCAAATCTTTAGATAATCGGGTAAAACGTGGCGCGTATTAATGTAAACTAACTTTTTACTTTAACTATAAAATTTTTGAATAACTTCTCAGTCCAATTTAAATATTAATATATATATATATATATATACATTATAAAATTGATAAGATGCTTTATAAACTTTTTTCAATTAGTATACTTTTCGCCTCAGTTGTAAAATCAAATTATATATCTGCCCCCAAATAGCACTTTAAATCATTCGAACCCCCACCCAAGCATCAGAAACATGTACTGAGTATTAAAGGTTCTGAAAGCAATGTACTGAATTAGAAGTTCATTGACATGTTTATTTTGAAATAAGTACTTAAAATCATAACTCATAATAAACTTCAGTTAAAATAAACATTAGATCATTACTTAAATAACTTAGTTTAATTGAGTTTCCTCATATTTGACAGTTATGAGATTTAGAGCATATAGATCAAATTAAAATTATTATGTTAAGGGATAGATTCTCATAAATGCCAGAATAAGTACTTGATAAATCACAAATTTTAATTAAAATTTCTCTGGTTGACATTTATTAAATCATAAATATTAATTAATGAAAAATTTAGAATTGACTGTTGGTGGTGCTCTTCTCATAGAAGCACTAAGATTTCAAGTAGTCTCCTACTAGTAGCCAAGCCAAGCTAAGCTAAGCTAAGCCACGGTGTCAGGACTACTGGGAAATGATTCCGCTCCAATAAAGGAATGTGTACCAGAAACTGTGTTTTATAAGAATGTGTTTTTTAAGAATGACATCAGCCACGACTCCAAATTCTACTTCATATTTGAGAACATTTTCTGCCTTTTCTCGAAAAAATTCGTTATTTTAGTTGTTACATTTTACGAATGAGAGTGCGAAATGTAATAAACACATAAGTATTTGCTATGCACCAGTTTATTGAGATCTTGAAGATGAGTTGGTGGTAAAAGTCCTAATACTTAATCCCACACCTAATCCCTGCCTACATATATTTGGAAACACTATGCGAGTTTCACTTACAGCTTAATGTTTTTTTTTTTCAATTCAAGATCGCAACTGCATTCTTTACTCAAAAGATCCACTTGAGAAAAAGAGCGCTATCGTAGCTGGCCAGGTAGTTATCGAACACCAACACTCGGGGTCGAGTCAGCAACTTTCCTACACGAATTTCTGAAATTTTAAATAAATAAGAGAACGGATTTAAATTTGCATTAAGGCTTGCAACGAAACAAACTCGGTCGATTCCAGACATGCTCAAGAAGTTACAAGATGACCAGCGGGCACGTATTGGGATGTACAAAATCCTTGAAAACACCAGCATTTTCGAGTAATTCGCTGTATCTAATCAAAGAATTTCAGGTATTAAATAATACAAAATTAATATTCGAAAAAAGTGGTGCCAAAAATTAAAAGTACACTTGACGCTCGTCGCAAAAGCGTTAAATGTTTGTTACAGTAATTTCAATAACCTTTTGAGTTCGGTTGATAGGTGCACAATTACAGAAGGAATTAAGGATAACATTGGTTAAGGTTACAGTTAACAGAATAAATATTAAGGCAATAGGCTAAAAGGAATAAATCTCGCATATACGGAAAGGGCACGTATTTAAATTATTCTTTTTTTTTCTTTTTTTTTTTAATACGTTCAGCTAAAAACAAAATTACACAAAATGGAGTTTCAGAAACTAAGTTTAACAGCATATAACTTTTTTTTTCTTCTGGTCCAGCATTCGTCATACATTTGTACGAGTTTTTTTTTTTTTTTTCCTTTCATTGTTCTCTCTCATTTTGCATCGATAAAAATACTTCCCTGGCTGATGAAAATATTTCACAGACCTTGAATCAGTTTAATATATTTCTTAAATTTAATTATCTGTGATTATAACTACTTAGGTTCCATTTATTATTTCTTCACTGATCTAAAACATGAAAAGACTAAAAAAAAACAAGAACCTGTAATTTGATTCATTTGAGTAATGTGATAATCAAGCTAAGTAATTTCTATAAATAAGGTTCTGATTTCTCATTTAGCCTCCCTAAAATGAATTACAAACACGGAACATTCTAATAATTTATCGAACATCTGATCCGATACCCATAAATTTTGTGCACCGCTTATCTTGAATATTAATGCAAAAGCAAGGTCATGAGTCGAGAACATTAATTGACCACCACATAGTGTATTTTAAAGTTAATTCTATAACAATATTAGACAAAGCTTTGGTAGAAATGTAATTACCTAGTGCTGCGTAGAAACTAGTTAGTGATGAATAAGTCATGAAGAAATTTCGTTTAATACCCTGTTCTCAAATGACAAGTTTACCGATTTTGTTGATTCTGATTATTTCCTGAGGTTAAATAAAAATTAAAGGTATTCAAGGACACAAAAATGTCAGTTTCATATAAATAATACTATACATTAGGATGAACCTGAAAAATAAAATACTCTCCATTCATTTGTCCGGCCTCTATCCCTTTTCAAAAATGACTGCACAATCCTCTACTAGTCATTATGTAAAAAGTTTAAGGCAGTTTATAAATAGTTCATTTTAAATGTCACGCTTGTCCCACTATCTCAATTTTTTCGTCATTCTGTTTTTTTTAAAAAATGCTTTATTCACATTCAATTTCCAAATAACTGAAATTCTCATTTCTTTTATATATGTAATAAAACGTCCCACTAACATCTCTAGTTGAAATTGTAACTCATTTGAAGCTATTCGATATGTGCTTTTAAAATTCTCTAAAGCTGATTTGAAACTTCAATTTTGGCAATGTTTATGAAATATGTAATATTTTATAGATGCATAATAGAACACAATTATGTGATTTAGAACCAAAGCGATACAATTGGTGTTGCCAACACTGTAAAAATAGACTAATTTTCTTAATCTAGGAAAATATGATATAGGGGAGAGGGGGGCAATTTTTGTGAACAATTTTTACATTTTTGACTATTTCTCAAAAGTTTTATGAGATATTGAACCAAAAATTGATTTATATGTATATTTACACTTTGTTCCTTTGGTGAAACTTTTAGATGCATTTATCAAGAATTTCTAACTTATATCATCATTCTAAAAATTGTCTAAGTTTGTTCACGTGTGCTCCGGTGGAAGGGCAGTTATGAACGTAACCTGGGGCACATGTGAACACATGCATAAATAAGACAAAAATAATTTTTTGTGAATAAAAACTAATTGGATGCCCTATTTCTAGTTGTGTGAATAAATCAATAAATGTTTCAACATAGATACAAGAAATTATTCGTAAAATTATACACTAATATGCCTACTCCTTTTGAGTCAAATATAGCAAAACTGTGTTACTTTTAAATAAGTTATTGAATAATTCTGTTATCGTGTTTTTATTTTTTTATAAATGTTGTGCAATGTGTATAATAAAATTGTACATAATGGTTTTAAAAATTGGTAAAATTGTGATTAAAAAAATTGGTGATTATCACAGTACTACTTATGACTTTTTTTGGCCAACTAAATTTTACTTTCATAAAATAAAATATCTTACAAATACTTTAATATGGGCTAAAAGAAATAAATACGTTTAAAACTGGAAATCATTAAAGAATAACAAATAAAAATATTGGTTTTTACAGAAAGCAACCACTTTTAATTGTTATCTAGCTTCCAGTAAATTAAAACTGTGAAGCAATCGTGAAAATATTGAATTTATAGCTCAATGTTTGACAAGGATTAAAAAAAAAAAAAAAAGCATTCACAGACTTAAAAAATACACTTGTGAACTGTTCAAATTTGCCCCCATATGCTCTGTTCACAAGTGCTCCATCTACCAACTTAAGTCTAACTTATAAAAAAAAAAGAAAGATATTTTTAATTGAAATAAGGAAACAAAATTTTTTGTAGACTTACCTAATTAATGCCACTACAGAATGCAGTGCTGATATTCTTCTTTAAAAAATGTCTTGAATGAATTTTTACTTCAATAATTTTAGAAGTATTTTTTACTTAACACCTTCTAAAACAAACAAATTACAACTACCAGAAATCAAAATGGCTTATTGCTCTAAAAATTCAGCTAAAAGATGGTACCAGTTCTACCATCTATTGGTATTTTTTTAAATTTTTGTATTTCAAATTAACTGAGTGAAATATGTACTGTTCACATGTGCCCCCTTCTCCCCTAAGCTCGAAGGAAAATAGATAATAACCTCTTTCGAATTACCCAAAATTTCGAAAAGCCTTCTTTATCTTTAGAAACATCAGAAACCAATAAATCTTCGAGATTTAAAGACGCATTTATGAAAAATATTCATCTGATGCCTCTGATTTTCGGAAACGTTTCCGAGTTTTATAGTGTATTAAGCACTTTTATTTACCCTTAATATAGTTTTCTCAGCCCTTAATATAGTTTTCTTCCGAATGCTATCGAATCTCAAGTAAACGTTTTCATGTTCAAACGTGTTCTCAGACGAACATGATAAATTAACAACATTAACATTAATATTAATATTATTTTGTTACTATTGCATGTATAAATTCAATTACGCAGATGAAAATGTTTAATTGAGAATTGATAACATTTTAAAAACCGATATTCCGGTTTGAGTAAAACTGAATAGTACACTATAAAAGTTGCTTGGGAATGTTTCCGAAAATCAGCAAAAGATTTTTTATTTTTTTTATAAATGCTTCTTTAAATCTCGAAAATATATTGGTTTCCAGGGTTTCTAAAGATAAAGAACGCTTTTTTGGAATCATGTGTAAAACGGAGAGAATTCGTATGTTTTCGATCATGATTTTATTATATTTTCGTAGATTAAGAAACATTTGTCGTTTTTGTTACAGTAAAGTTCATTATAGTAGAAAGCGAAACGACTGCTTCTCAATAGGCACATCCTTTTTTTTTTATGTTGTTTTTTACTGACGCTATTCAGAGCCATCTATCTATACGAGGGTGTATGACTAAGTTTTTGCCCTTACATAGAAATAATTGAGTGAAATTTATGAAATTGCTACATTGTATGAGTCCTTTTCTATATAGACACCGTGCACAGTAACGCATTTCTGAAAAGGGTATTTCAAAGAGAGGGGGAGGATGTATACCAGGAAGCGCGATAGTAGACCCAAAGAGGGTCATTTTTCTAACTTTTGCCGACCCCCACATGTGACATATTGTTGGAAATTTTGTGACCACTTATTCATGCTATGCACCTCCCGAGCCCCTCCCTCCAAACCTACCCCTTGGGGCATGAATGATGTCCGCAAAATTTAGAAAAGTGCCCCACCAGAGGGAAAATTTGGGGGGAGGGGCCCGGGGAGGTGCATAACATGAATAAGTGGTCACAAGCCTTTCCAACAATATCTAACATGTGGGGGTCGGTAAAAGTTAGAAAAATGGCACCCTTTGGGTCTACTATCGCGCCTCCTGGAATACATCCTTCCCCTTCTCTTTGAGTTTCTTTCCTTACCTATCTCTTGAGTACTCTTTCCCCTCTCTCCTACCGTTTGCAAAAATGTGTTACTGTGCACAGTGACTATATAGAAAAGGACTCGTAAAATGTAGCAATTTTATAAATTTCACTCAATTATTTCTATATAAGGGCAAAAACTTATTGATACACCCTCGTACCTCGTTTTAATAACCGGAATGACATTAAACTTGGTAAGGAAACTATTGACTCCATGGGGGGGGAAAGATTCCGAAAAAAATAGTGCAAAACACCGCCGATAGGTAGCAGTATGGTGTTATTGTAGTCGACGCAGTCGAGAATGAGCATAAAACAATGGTAACAAATTAAAATGCAAATTTATACTTACGTATGCGACAACAGTTCCAATAATTTGAGCTCAGTGGTTCTGTGGGGCGGGTCTTTTAACCCTTAAAATTAGAGTTGTTCAGCATAACTTGGGACACATGAAACACGTAGATGCTGTTGACCTTTTCTAAGGACTGAGATTTGTGCATTAATGGAAATAAAATTCTTCCAAACTGTTGAAGCAGAAGCACATATAGAAATTTTTGAGACAATGCAGCTCTCCATCATTTATTTTTAACATTAATAACAAAAATCTTCCATAGAGCGATTTATTCAGAATTGTACGTACATCTGATATAAAAAGATAAGAGATCTACAAGACATGCAGCATTTTACGTTTCTATCCCATTGAATAGAGGGGCGGTGACGTGTACCTTCACCTGCAAATTAGTTTGAAAACTGTTTCTCAATTTACTGATTTTTTGTGATTTTAAAAATAATTTTCAAGCATGAATTTTTTTTTTTAAATCTATCTCTATGGCGTACAGCTTGATTACGGAAAATTAAGCCGTTTGCACTTAAAACAATATATTTCAATAATTGCTAAAAGATATTAAATAGAAACATAAAAGCAGTAAAAAAGTTTATAAACTGTCTACATATTTTTGCTTCACCGAAACCTTTTCAAGACGAATGAGAATTTTCTACAGTTACACGATCTAGAATGCAATGATTTCAAACGCCATCGTTCACGTTTTTCACGTTTTTTCATATTACTTACCATATTTTATATTTAATTTGATGTTTATTTTCATACACGTATGAATATAAATTTAAACAAGTCAGAAATTGTACGTCAAACGTGTCAAATGAGGTGCGTTCGTACTATAACTAGTTTTATAAATATTCAGATCTTGGTGCAATAGCTGTTGCACTCTTATGCAAAATGCATGTTTACAAAAATTTAGTACGATTATATACATATTAAATTCAGCAATACAGAAATAATAGGATTCCATCTTGAATAGAATGTAATCACCACAGCAACCTAGAATCATTATCTAACATGAGATATCATTGGATTCATTACGTATGATAGGATTTAATAGAGTGAAGGAAACTTTTATTAATATCTTTTTAAGTTTCAATCCTATTTTCATAAAATTTGAAATGACGCGACAAAATTCTGCAATGTTTCTATATATCAAAATTCAAACCATTCGGTTGGGTAGTTTTTGCGCTGTTATATGCGAACAGACAGACGAACGGACGGACCAGAAGACGACTGTATTTTCTACGCATTTATACAATTACGGACGCACCTAAAAAAAAGAAAAAATATTTCTAAATAAAACAAGCACGAAAAATCATTCATACAGAATAGATTATGAAACTCTTTCCAACACATTCTCAATACAAACAAAACTCCACAGTTTACCAAGGTAAAAGATGATATCTAAATGAACAATTTGAATAACGAATAACCATAAAGTATTTTAAAACCAAATTTCTGCTCTTACCATGAATAGTCGAGAAAATATACGATTTTTTTGTGCAACCCTGTATATGACCTATGTATATGTATGTATACTACATAGTATGCTATAAGTTAAATTCTATATCTTTGGAAAATTCCAATCCAGGAATTTCCGCCAATAAACGGATTTTGTTGAGAAATTTTGTGCGGCCCTGTATATGATCTATAGAAGTCCTAAACTCCAAATAATATTTAAATAATAGTTAAATTTAAAAACTCATACCACAACTGAAAATAAACACACACTTCCAACAATTATTGTTCGTAGGTTTCAATAGTTCAATTATTGTTCATTTTCTACTGTAGCCCAATTTTTTTTATTGTCCCTGTGAATGAACGAAAAATTCTATGTGCACCATATTTCATAATAAGAACCTTGAGGTACACCTCAGTTATAAATAGCGATTTCAATATGTTTAAGATAGTGTAATATCATTAAAATACACCATAAACGATTTTCCCCCCATAGACCGCAATGTAACGGAATTCTTTTGAGTGTCCCTGTATATGAACCGTAAATAATACACACTTCATTTTCAATACGGAACATACCATAGTAAATCCCAATAACGTATATCAATTTCAAAGGCGATCGGACAATATATATGCCAGTTAGAGCATAGACAGACAAACCAAATGCATAAATACTTTTCAACTACAGTAGAGCGTCGATTATCCGAAAAAGTCGGGACCGACCCTAGTTCGGATAATCAAATGTTCGGATAAATGGATAGACAATTTAAGGGATGATCCTGACTATACTAAAACCTTCACACTTTATCCAGGCTTAGGACTGGCAGCACCAGTTAGTACTAGCGTGTATAAAAACTGTTTTGTTTGTTTGTTTGTTTATTTACTTTTTTATCATTTAAAATTTTCTTTTTCTCTTTTTATCATTTTCTGAACTCCAGAGATTATAATTTAAGTAAAAAAGCTTTCGGTTGTTACTTGCTTCAAAGATGTTCTTTCCAATGCTGCCCTATCTCGAATTCTTCTTCAATACGTTAGTTGAATAGGATCTGAGTTCTTCTGCCGTTCGAGCCTTTTCATAGCTGTTTCCAAACATTCAAAGTCTTCGTTATGTGATGGACCTGGATCATTTTCAGAGCATTCGTTTTCATTTTCTTCAATTTCTTTTTCATCTTAAATCTCATCCACAATCTCATAACCATTACAAAAAAAAAAAAAAAAAAAAAAAAAAAAAAAAATTGAGAGAAATAGGCTGTTCGGATAAATGGAAGATCGGTTAAAAAAAATTTTTGAGGGAAATAGGCTGTTCAGATAATTGGAAGTTCGGTTAATTGGAGTTCCGATAATCGGCACTCTACTGTAAGTTGGAAAGTGTTAAAATGCAAAATTGTGTCACTACTTTCAGCATTTTAGAATGTTAATTAAAATATCTGAAATTTTTATGCATAGAACAAATTCGGATTTTTTAACGATGCAAGACGGATAATTTTCTATCATTCACTATATCCTTTTTAAAAAGAAATACAGTGTGACTTAAAAAATCCGGCATCAAAACCATCTTTTCCCTTCCTTTTTCTTTTATACTTTCAAGTTATGGGAGAAGAAAAAGAGCAATTCTTTACGATATAAAAACTTCAAGATCGAAAGTAAAAATAGAAAAAAGAATATTTGAGTTCTTTTTACATTTGTTAGAGGCGATTATTTTCTGAACAAATTTTCTGAGAGCTGCAGTGTAGCTTAGCAACGGGAGCAACTTTGGCGAATGCACGGCACAATATATGGCTGGAACGAATTTTCGGCAACGGCGACATAAATGATGAGGAAGAATTTTCAGGCTTTCAAATTTGCCATGAAAAGGTTGCACTTTGAGCTGATTGAACATGCAAAAACTGAAAATAAATTATGTGTCGAAAAAGGGATACAGAAGATTGTTAAGCATTGACGAAAATGCATCAACAACAAACAATTTAACGAACAGCGAGATCGCTGATGCTGTGCTAAATAGACCCACCGATAATGCTAGTAGCAGCTCAGAAGACGAGGCTGAACAGCCGGCAGAAGAAAAGGTGTCACTAGAAAAATGAATAAATTTGACTGGAGTATTATTGTATGCTTTAGAGAAACAAGACTGTGCTTCCGAAATAGACATTCTTCCTTTGTATAAAATACAAAAAACTTGTTAAAGAATGGCCAAAAAAATTGAAGCAAACAAAGTTGAGATCAATGTTTCCGATATTATAAGAAAAGAAGTAATTTCACTCTTTATTAGATTTTTTTTCTGTAACATAGAAAAAAATCATATAAAATACATTTTTTCTTCATATTTAATTTTCTCTTTTTCTTATATAATTATCACTTAATAATGAATTAAATTATAGCCAAAAGCACCATTAAGAATATCATACTACTTTTGATATTCATAGTTTACCACTTTTGATATTCCTTCAAAAATCCGGAGTTTTAAAAAATTCGGTATAGTCTCGGTCCCGATTATGCCGGATTTTTGAAGTTATACTGCATATATAGATAAAATAAAGTAGAAAAGTAAAAGGAAAATCGTTGAAACAACTTTTATATTTTACGCTCTTCTTTTGAAATAAAATAACTAACATAATCTTTGAAGAATTCAAGATTATAAATGCATAAACTTTGAAGATACGAAGAAGGCATTTTCTTTTCAGAATTTTATCTTACTTTCATAGTAAAGTAGACAACTCATAGTTAATTTAACAAATATGAAATTACTTCATATAAATGAAGGTTTACTTTAGATCGACTTTAGATGAAGTGAGGTCGGAGGTTGAAGTTTACTCAATACACGCAGTTGCATTCAGAACTTAATTTTTAAATGTTTTACTTTCCTATAAATAACAAAGCGATATAAAAAAAACTAAAACACAACTTTTAAAATTTTAAACAATTATCTGATTAGGCATTCGAGGAATTTCACAAGCTTGTTCACGGTCGCTCGTAAAATTCTCTCCTTTTGACAGCCATAGTTTTATGAGAAAAGTAAACCATAAAGTTTGCAGAAAAGAAAATTCAAAACTTGTTTTTCTGGGATTTATTCGAATAAACATGAACTTTTAAAATTTCGAATAGTATTGAGACCAGGCATCCTTCACAGCTATAGGTTGCATCACGTAAAAAAAAAAAAAGTCCTTCCGGCCAGTGCCGGGAGGAAGAGGTAGCTTTCATAATCCTTATTTAAAAAAAGCCAACTTATATCATGCAAACACACGAAGCTCAATTTACTGGAAAACGAATATAGGAGATTCAATACTAATTTTTATCAATATAATGAATGACAATTTCACGAAATTAGTCAGCTTAATCCAAGCTGCTTTTCTTTAAAGTAATTTATATTTGGCTGCCAAATTCGGCAATTTCTTAAAGTGCCTGTCATTTTAAGAAAACATGGTGGATCAGGCTAAGCAGTACTGGTCGAGACCTTAGTAATTGCTGTGCACATGCTCACTCATATCGGAATCGGTTAATATATAGGAGTGCTGTCGCATGCAAAAAATCAGATTTTTCAAAATGTCACCCACAATAGAAATTGAAACTGCTATATCTGAGCCATTTTTTAAGGTAAAGACAAACAAAAAATGCTCCTGAATCCTTATATCAAGATCAAATACTTAAGAAAGAAACCTTTTTCAATTTCTATTTTTTTTGCACCTCACTTTAAATATATATATATATTTTAATTTAATGGCCGCCATTTTGAAACAAGATGGCTGATGAATCTGGCCAGCGAACTTGGTCGAGGTGTTGATGTATACTATCCACATGCCTTCTTACACCGAAATAGGCGAATACGTGTGTTATCGCGTGACAAATACAAAATCGTTTCAAAATGTTAGCCATGCTAGAAATTCAAAGTGCTATAAATCAACCATTTTTTAAGATATCAACAAAAGAACAAATTTTCAGAAACAAAAACTGCTCCGGAATCTTTGTATCAAGGCCAAACACATAAAAAAAATCTTTTTCATTTTCCAATTTTTTAATACCTCATTTTGAATTTTAAATTTCATTTTTTTTAAATGGCAACCCTTTTGAAACAAGATTGCGAATGAAGCTGGCCAACGAACTCGGTCGAGACATTGGTATGTACTATGTACAGACTAAGTTACATCGAAATAGGTTCATAAATACGCCTGTTATCGCGTGACAAAAATCAGGTCGTTTTAAAATGTCAGCCACAAGAGAAATTCAAAATGCTATTACTCAGCCATTTTTTTTTAGATATAGACGAAAGAAAAACTGTTCCGGAATCTTTGTATTAAGGTCAAACACATACAAAAAAAATCTTTTTCATTTTCCAATTTTTTGGTATCTCATTTAAATTTTTTTATTTTTTAATTTTTTTAAATGGCCGCCATTTTGAAACAAGATGGCGGATGAAGCTGGCCAACGAACTCGGTCGAGATATTTGTATGTACTATGTACACACCAAGGTACATCCAAGTCGGTTCATAAATACGCCCGTTATTACGTGAGAAAAATCAGGACGTTTCAAAATGTCAGCCACGCTAGAAATTCAAAATGCTATAACTCAGCCATTTCTTAAGATATAGACGAAACAAAAACTGCTCCCGAATCTTTTTATCAAGGTCAAACACATAAAAAGAAAATATTTTTTCAATTTTCAATTTTTGGTACCACATTTCAAATTAAAATTTTTCTTAAAAATTTAAATGGCCGCCATTTTTAAACAAGATCGCAGGTGAAGCTGGCCAACGAACCCGGTCGAGACATTGGTATGTACTATGTATAAACGAAGTTACATCCAAATCGGTTCATAAATACGCCTTTTATCGCGTGACAAAATTCAGGACGTTTCAAAATGTCAGCCACGCTAGAAATTCAAAATGCTATAACTCAGCCATTTTTTAAGATATAGACGAAACAAAAACTGCTCCGAAATCTTTGTATAAATGTCAAATACATAAGAAAAAAATATTTTTCCATTTTCAATTTTTTGGTACCACATTTCAAATTTTAAGTTTTTAAAAATTTTTTAAATGGCCGCCATTTTGAAACAAAATGGCGGATGAAGCTGGCCAACGAACTCGATCGAGAGATTGGTATGTACTATGTACACACCGAATTACATCTAAATCGGTTCATAAATAAGCCTTTTATCGCGTGACAAAATTCAGGACGTTTCAAAATGTCAGCCACGCTAGAAATTCAAAATGCTATAACTCAGCCGTTTTTTAAGATATAGACGAAACGAAAACTGCTCCGGAATCTTTGTATAAAGGTCAAATACACAAGAAAAAAATATTTTTCCATTTTTAATTTTTTGGTACCACATTTCAAGTTTTAAATTTTTTTAAAAATTTTAAATGGCCGCCATTTTGAAACAAAACGGCGGATGAAGCTGGCCAACGAACTCGGTCGAGACATTGGTATGTACTATGTACACACCGAATTTCATCGAAATCGGTTCATAATTACGGGAGTTACAGTGTGACATAGGTCAGATATATATATATATATATATATATATCAATTTTGAACGGAGGGTGGTTTCGGGGTCTGGGGGTCATGATCGATGAAAATATACCAAAATTTTTTGAAATCTCTTTCCTCCGAACGGCTGCAATAGGTAGCTTTTTTGTATAGAAAGCTACCTAAAAAAAAAATGCATATCCTCCCTGTAACATAATAATAATAACAATAATATGGAACATGTATTCATATTTTTCATATAATAGTAGATTTAATAAAAATTTAGTTATTTTACAAAAGATAAAGTACAATTTTTGATTTATGGATAATGTTGGCGTACTGATTATGAAATACCATAGTTTCAATGGTTTTATTTAAATTTTTGAATAAAATGTCTTAATATTTTAAAAATGGCGTCTTGCTCACATAAATATACTTATCAGTTTTGCAACGTATTATGCATTAGAAAAGATTTTTAAAATATCATTCCTCATAAAAGATTCTCTTTTCTCAAAAAACATTTTAAAAATAGTTTTTTTTTTTATTTCCGTCCTAAAATGATAGTATTCCTAAAATGATCGTGATTTATAGTTCTCGTCTATATATATATATATATATATATATATATATATATATATATATATATATATATATATTTTTTTTTTTTTTTTTTTTTTTTTTTTTTTTTTACAACTATTGCATTTGTGGTATTTCATAGTCAGTATGCTGACATTCTCCATAAATAAAAATTTTTACTTTATCTGTTGTAAAATAACAAAATTTTTATTTAATTTACTAGTATATGAAAAAAGATGAATAAATGTTCCATATTGTTGTTGTTATTATTGTTATTATTATTATTATTATGTTACAGGGGGGAAATTCACAATTCACAATGAACAATAGAACAACATTTAAATTATAGTTAAATGCGCTCTTATGGATATTTTTTGTTAATAGATATTTAGATAAAAATTACTGTAGTATAAAGCCAATTTAAGGCAAACCTACAGAAAATACATAGATAAAACTATGATAAACGTCTTGATTGGGAGATTTTATAATAAAGTAAAATCTCTCTAACGGACACTCCCAAATAATGGACACCTTTATCTGAGATACTTTTTCAATCCCGAAAATGTATACAGGGGTCCACTTTCAATAGTACAATGGCTAATTCCTAAACCGTTAGGCAAGACATATAGTTCCAATAACGAAAAGACTTTAAATAAAGTAAAGAAGTATCTTAAAAGCGATTTGGTTCAATAAAAACATTTCTTTTAAAAATTACGAAATTTAAATTTTTATACCGTCCCATGGTCCTATAAGTCATATTTAGCAAAAATATCCTATTACACTAAGAAGTAAGACAATAAAGTAATTAAATTTAAAAAATCAAAAAACTCGACTGCGTAAAGAGCGAACTAATTAATTATTTCTTATCAATGTGGAACTATTTTTTATATTACTTACCTATTTTTTTTATTTACTTGTATTGATGACTTTTAAGTTGCGTTTAATTGTTAGTTCCTATCTATAAACACTGTTTTCATGAGGCCTATAGATGTCTATGAAGGTTAGAGTTGCAGAAAAGGTAGAGATCCTACGTACACAACTTTCAGGTTGTGTAGTATTTCAATGGAGCTTCTGACTGTAAAATAGTCAATGAAACATCGTCTTCATTTTGAAAAACCTATCCAATGATATGCCACTCAATAGGGTGCGTAAAAATTTTTTTTCGTCTCAACCACCATTTTGTATTTTACGGCCGCCATTTTGAATTTATAAAAACAAAACCTAGCCTATAACGATCGGACGGTTAAGACGAATCGATAGAGACCTCATTCATTAAAATCCATTCCGATGTTGGGATGTTTCGAGGGTATAAAGAAATCCACATACCCAGATACGCGTGAAACACATAACCTTTCTTGGCAGTCCGGTAAAAAACGTCCCATTCTTCTACGATTAAAACTGACCGAGTAATAGCTGTTTAAAAAGGTGAAGCATCTTTTTTGCTGCGAAATAGGGGTCATTCACAAATTTACTAAAAATATAAATAATCGCCATATGCATATATAAAAATTAATAGTTGAAAGTAAAATTAATATTACAATATAAATTTGAAATCTATTTTCACCTTGACATATTAAAGAAAAATATGCAACTTGTACTAAAAATATATGTTACAAATAACGGAATTTTTGTTAAATGAAAGGATGAAAACAACAGTCACAATGCTTTACAAAATGATATATATTTTTAAATGTTATTAGATAATCTAATATAAAACTTAATTCATAAAAATTAAAGTTATCTTAAAACTTTCTGTAAGTGACTCCCTCCATCTGCGATACAGAAAAGGTGCACGCGAAATAAATTCTTCTAATACTTTTAAGCACTTTGTGTACGATCCCTTGAAGCATGACCCAACTCATCTGTGTTCAGATGCAGAAAATTGGTATAGGTCATGCAATTCAAATTTGCATAACTACTATGCTTTTCATAACAACAATTTTAGTGTTAGATGAATAGGACTTTTTTTTTTTTTTGTCTTACTTATCAGTGTAACAGAAATGTTTTACTAAATATCATTTATAAGACCGGGGACCGTATAAAAATTTTAATTTCGTAACTTTTTAAGAAACGTTTTTATTGATCAAAACTACTTTTAAAATATTTTTTTACCTCATTTAAAACATTTTTGTAATTGGAACTATACCTCTGTAAGTAACCGTTTAGAAATTAGCCATTGAACACCGTTGAGACTGGATACCCTGTATATCTAGGTGCTTTTATTTCTAAATAGCGGAGAAATTCCGCTACTCAGAGATTTTATTGTAATTTAAATAATTTAAAAATAATAATAAAGTTGATTGTACTTAATATCAGGTGAACAGCCTCTATCTCAAAAAATGGTGTCCTTAATTTAAAAAATTGTTTTGACATTCACCCCTAAAAATAACGCGGTTCCGTCGTCTCGAATTGGAGAAATTGCCAGAAAATGGCATTTGAACAATACGCATATTGATTCTATTTAACCTGTCACAAACAAAGAGCGTTAACCCTTTACTTAATGAATAACATACTTGTTTTCGAATCAGATGAACTTAATGAAATTAAAAGCTTATGAAGTTTAACAACACGTGCACTCTTGAAAATGTCACAACTTATTGACACGCCTCGCAAGCTGAGTCGTCTATAGCCCTGCTCGGTACACAATGGGTCTATTAGAGTAAGGGGTCTTCAACTTTTTACGCTGGAGGGGCCACATTTATGAATTTATAAATTCCCACGGGCCACCTACAATTCCACAAAATATCGTAGGCCAAAAAATGTATACACTCCTAAGTTTCAGGGGCAGGTTGTGTTTAGGCAGTACGGAACTAACAGAATTCTCATTTTCTTATTGATCCATAAAAAAAAAGATATTGATTTATATTTTCACGCAATATTAAACACCAGAAATTCTATGCTATTACTTAACTTAATAATAGTAGTAACAGTAGAAAGGGATAGTCTGCAAAGAAAGCAAAAGACGCTAGCACTACTGTATTTACTACTATCTATCTGTATTATTATACTATCTGTATTATAAAGAACAAACGTGTCCGCGCGTAACGCTGACGTCATTTTACGAATGGCCACCGCCCCCTGAATACTAGGCCTAACCTCTAACACAAAAAGGGCGGCTGCCGAAAGCGAATTCTTTTCAGCGTGTGTACGGTCCCTTGAATTTTGGCACCAATAATTTTTAACAGTTTTTTCCGCTTTATTTTTCTAAGATTAAACAAGTCAAAGAAATCTTTTATAAAATGCTGGTGTCTAAATTTAAGGGGCTGTAAATACGTTTTTTTCTTTTAAAATATCTGCCTTTGGCAGCCGCCATTTTTGAGTCAGCGCTCAGACCTAGTATTCAGGGGGCGGCAGAATGACAACAGCAGACGATCAAGTTTCTCTTTTACTACATTTTCTTTTTTAAATTATAAACTTCTAAGCATCGCACATTTTCAATTTTTACACTGTCGAATAGGAAAAAAAGTGTGCTTTCAAATGCAATTTGTGTGAAAACTATAACGCCCTTTATTCAAATTTTTTTTGTTTGTAAAATAATTTTCAAGCATGATTTTTTTTTTAATCTGATCTCTATCGCATGCAGAAGATAGACGATTGCAGAAGACAAATCCATTTGCAGATAAATTAATATAAATAGCTCATCATTTGTTTCAGTCTTATATTCTATAACGAAATTAAAACATTCATTAACCAATAAGTAAAACAATAAATAATCAATAAGTAAAACAATAAATAATCAATAAGTAAAACAATAAAATATAAATAAAACGCAAATTTAAGACATCTAATTGAATTTTGCGCTTAACCCTCTCGCTGCGTAATTGTTTTACCAAAATCGCTTCAAAAATTGCGTATTTAACTCCTTCGCGGCGAGCGTCTTTTAAGAATTTTTATTCTTTTGCTACCGGTTTTTCAAAACAAAAATTTTCGTCCGATTTAATCGGGAAAATGCTCCGATTAGATAAGGCGAAATTTACGGTAAAAAATAATTGGTGGGAATGATCAGGGAGGATTAATTAGACGGAAAAATGCATCCTCGATGAAATCTCGTGTTGCGCAAATTTTGCTACTTTTACGTTGCCCGAGAAACTCTCGGGTAGCGCAGCGAGAGGGTTAAACCACTAAAATGAACAATCAAAAAGGCTGATTGTAGGCGATCTTTGGTAATTTCTTTGGCTGTTAAATCCTGACGCGAGGTCAATATGAAAATAACACTTTTAATATCTGTCAAAACTTCATTTGAACGCATTATTGCTGTTTTTCATATAAATATGATTTTTAGTATTGTTAATGGGCATTCTAATATATATATATACCGGGTGTCCCAAAAAGGACTGACTGATTTTAAAATTCAATAACTTGCAAACGGTAACATATATTAAAAAAATTCTTGCAGGAGGATTATGCATAAGGTCAAAAGTTTTATTACAGTGATTTTCAATTTTAGTTCGATTTACAAACAATAGATGGCGCTGTAAGCAATAGTCGCTAAATACAGGCTCGATTTTTGGTCCTTTATCTTGTTCCATGCAGAAAAAGGAGATGGAAATGTATTATCCGGGCCACGAAGTACCAAAAATCGAGCCTGAATTTAGCGACTATTGCTTACAGCGCCATCTATTGTTTGTAAATCGAACTAAAATTGAAAATCACTGTAATAAAACTTTTGACCTTATGCATAACCCTCCTGCAAGAATTTTTTTAATATCTGTCACCGTTTGCAAGTTATTGAATTTTAAAATCCGTCAGTCCTTTTTGGGACACCCGGTATATATATATATATATATATATATATATATATATAAAAGAAAGTCTGGATTTTGTATTAATCAACGCGCAGCCCAAACTACTGAACCTAAAATCTTGAAACTTGTTCTAAAAATACTTCTTATGACATTGAGTGCCGCTAAGAAAGGATTTTCTAAAATTCCACCCCTAAGGTGAGTAAAAAACAGAACGAAGGTTTAAAAAATTCCTTAAAAATCTGATTTTCTAGTTATTTTTCAACTGATAACATATTTTAGTGTATTTTTGTACGCTGAATCGAATGGTACTAACGAAATTATTTTAAGTTTAATAGTTCATGAGATATTTCACATTTTTTTAATTTGGCGCTATCTTTGGCGCCAAAACCTCAAATTTCCAAGTGATAATTTCTAAAAAAAAATTCTGTTACTATAGAAAGCGAAGAAATTCAAATTGAATAATTGTTTAATCAATTCTTTTGCTTAACTTTTTAAAACAATTATGCCAGTTAGGAAAAAAAATTATAAACGCCTCAAAAACTAAAACTAAATAATAATAATTAAAAAAAAAAACTGTTGTACTTTTTCGTTCTATCAACACTATGCCAAAATGTATGGTATCGCGCCATTTATTTCTATCCTTAGCGTGCAAACGATTTTCATTGCAAACCGTGTCAAAGATTAACATTTGCTATTTATTGAACGTGAACATTTTTTATGAGTATTATTCCATCACAATCTCGTAAAACTTTTTAATTTGTTATTTTTTGAATAGAAAATATTTATTTTTAAATTATAACTTACATTTATTACTGGCACTGACATGGATTTTACGATTTGGCAGTTACTTGATGGCGAGGAAGGAGTAATAAAATCATTTCAGAACTTAGGAATTATACCTATAAAAATGTTTTGTTAAAAAACGTTGAACGTCTTCATTCAAAAAATTAAATGTTTACTACAATGACAGATATGCTTATTACGTACTCCACGCTGCAATGATAACCTGAAAGACATTTACAATTCGAGACCTGCAGATTAAAATGACTTTATTTTATTATTTTATTGTCTTTTATTTTAAGTATTGATTTGTATTGATTTTAAAAAATAGTTGGCGAAAGTCTGTAATTTTCCAATGTTATATATTTTAAATGCTCATTTTTGTATCAACAAAATTATCTTTTTTTCAAATGTTTCATTTCATTTTGCACTAATTATTATGCTTGGCGACAACGGTGTTGGTATAACGAAAAAAAAACAAAACAGTTACTGATTTTATTTAAAATACAAAGAAAAAGGGTTTAATAAGAAATAAATATTATTAAACGGAAATATTTAATTTAAGTATGAAAGCAATATTTGTAGTGTTTAAAAAAGTGTTCATACTGAAAGGTTTAAATAGAAAAATATTTTGCAATTTGCCATTTGCTCCTATCGATAAAAAGAAAAAATGGATACTTTTATGTTAGTCGTGCATAAATCACGCCAAGAGAATTTTATAAATCGCAAATACCAATACTTACAATTTTACTCATCATCATCTACTATATTTACAAAACGCAAGTTCTTATTCCATTCTGATTGACTATAACTAATGTTCTACTGAACATAATTTTGTAGAACGTACACTGTTAGTTAAGTAATTTGTTTTAGGAGTGTTTTAATGTAAAAAAATAGATCTACTTTGAATTAGTGATAAGTACGGGACTTTTAAAATTAGGTGAACCCGATTATGAAAGATTACCTTTAATGTAAATTTCTACTAAATGGATTTTGATGCTATGCCGGAAAGTTGTCTATGGTGTAGTAAATTACTATAAGAGGATGTACGCTATATGCATTGTGTATATACTAGAGAATATATATTCTATAAAGGTGTGCAGGGTTTCTTAAAAAATCCAGTGGTTATATAAAGAAGACCTACCCCTACATCCCAGAGAGTTCTATAATCTGGTTAACGCGATTATGGAAGATAGATTTAAATTTAATTATCTATAATATGTATGAAATGCAAAAAGAAATTTCGTTTGGGCCGCTTACAACATGAGTTCTGCTGAATAGATTTTTGATGGGACTTACATTGTTAGATAATTTTTCAGAAAAAAAAAATAGTACATCAAATCGTTCTACGTAGCTTACTTAAATAATTATGGGGGGGAATTCAAAATCAGAGGAACACGGTTATGAAAGATTGGCTTTTTTAAAGGTTCTGCGGGGTGGATTCTGGTAAGACAAACTGTTAATTATATAATTTTTAGGGAACGTTTTGGTACATTTGCCAGTTTAAAAGATTGTGCTAAGTGAATTTTGGTGGAACTTGCCCAGTTAGTTAATTTTTCAGGGAATATTTTAGTATAAAACGCATATCGTTCTAGGTTGCTTGGTTATAGGATTTTGGATGAAAGTTCTAGAATGAGGTGAGACCAATTATGAAAGATTAGCCTTTTTCATATGTTCTATTGGACGGAATCTGATGAGAATTGCATTGATAAATTTTCAGAGGTATATGTATATTACATATTGTTCTATCGTACTTTACCAAATCCTACAGTAAAGGATCAACTAAAGAAGTTGGTCCTTAGAAGCTCAAATTTTGTTGTCTCAATAGAAAATACAATAATATAATGACGTCCATACCGTTTGTAGCAATTCGGATGAATATGCCAGGTTAATGTCTATATTGCTTTCAAACGAATGAAATTCACAGATATATTTCGTTTGATTCATGGTTTGATTCCTGGAAAAACAGACCAGCGAAGCGGGCGAAGGCTGCTAGTATATATATATATTAAATGTAAAAAATCTATTAGCGTTATCAAAACGGAAAAAAAATCAGTAAATCTGTGCGAGGTTTTCATCGCAGTCTTTGAGAATATTTGTCGATATGTTTTTTTTTTTTCATTCCTTGCACTTTTTTTTAAAATCAAACAACGCGTTTTAACGATATAGTATACTACATCAAAAACTGATTCCAGAACCTTTCGAAAGTTTTGACGGGTACCAGCTAGTTAGTTTTTAAGTTTTTAGCATTTTGATTTTGATTCAATTTTATTAATTATTAAAATCTAAAATTAATTTAAAGGGTGAAAAAATTCTTAAATTATGATAAAAAAAAACTGAAAATTCTAAATCCTTAATAAATATAAAATTATGAAAGAAAAAAAATATTATTTGATTGAACGTTATGAAAAAATATTAAATTTAAATCATTAAACATAAAATTGCTAGAAAAATACAAAAATTTATTATATTCAAAATTTAAAGTGTTTTTAAATGATAAAAAATTATAATTACTAAATCATTATTAAATTTAAAATTATGAAAAATAAAATATTTAATTATTTCATTTAACGTTATGGAAAAATATTAAAATATTATATATTATACGAAAATAAAATATTATATGGAAAAATTCTAATTCATCACTGTGCAGAGAAATTAGATTATTAGAAATTATTATTAGAAATTAGATTAGTATGTGCAGAGAAAAGAGGATGTTGACATCAGAAATAATATATATCGTGATTTTCACATATATTCTGTAACCCAGGAAGCCCGGATTTATCCCCTAGTAATAATAAATGAGAAAGCCATCGGATATATGCCATCGGAAGCTGTCAGCACATAAACCGGTACTATTAGTTTTTTGGTAAAGAACAAATTCACCTCGCTGGTATTTGAATTTAAGTGGGTAAAAACTGTGTTTTTCCGCTTCTGTATTACTTTTTATAGAAAGAAGTATATTGTCATAGCTACTAAATTTTACGCTTTTTAAAATAGTCAAATAATTATTTAGAACACGAGAAATTTTACTTTAGAAATGAAAATTAAATTAAGCGCCAAAGAGAAATAAGAAACTTTTTATTTTAAAATGCTTAAAAGCAGGTGTGTAGTGGAGGGTATACGGGGGTATACGACGTATACCTTCTGGATTGTTTTAAGGAACAACGTATACCCTCTGTTTCTCAAGAAAGCTATAGTATATACACCCTAAAGTAGGGTTGGCGAACCTATGGCACGCGTGCCAGAATTGGCACGTAAGCTAATTTTTTTGGCACGCGAAAAATTTAAATTTGGCATTCGTTATACAGATAAAACCCATTTTTTATTTGTGTTATAACCAATATTTTTTTTTTTTTTTTTTTTTTTTTTTTTTTTACATACGGGCAGTACACAAATAATGCAACTATATTTAATGAATTAACGCATCAGAATAATTTTCTTTTCCTGCCATGCTATGCAGCGTTTTCACCTTGTATTTTGCCTTTCTATATACGAATTTAAAAAGCTGTAATTTTCAAATGAATTTCGTTTGACAGTCACTGCGATAAAATGGCTAATGAATTCAATTTAGCTATGTATATTTGTAAAAATTACAAAATATGAACCAGATATACAACATTTTCCATCGAACGTAACAACAGCAAAAATCTCTTAAATGCATTATTAGCACATTGTTTAATGCAACTTGGAAAATTATAACTAAGATGTGGCATTAATAATAAGTTAAAAATTAATGAAATAAAAACTGATATTTTTTCCCCCTTATTACAATACATACCACATAAATGAATCCTGTTTATGAATTAAAAATTCATTCATTTAAGGGCTGATACAGAAAAATCGCATTTTGATTTTTAATATTTTTTTAATTATTAATACATGAAAGCAACTGATTTTATAACCAGTAATTCGTATAAACATCGTACTTTTCAAAATTGTTTTTGCATAAGTTTGGCACGTTGCATTGTTGATAGATATTGTTAGTGAATTTTCGGCACGCGCACATGAAAAGGTTCGCCGAGCCTGCCCTAGGGTATATGCTCTGCCTTGAGCGTATACTCTCTGTGATTTTTACGACTGCTATGTATAAAATAAAGTCCCTTGTACTATATAACAAAAATTAATATGGAAGAAAAAAGAAGAATATGGATACCGAAAAAAAAATTGAAAAGCTTATGTATTGAATTACGTTATCAAGAGTACAGAATTCAATTATATAAGCAAATTAGTCGTGTACCAGTTATCAAGGACTGAGGCTTCATAACTGTTATACACTGCTTAAAAGGTAGCGGTTATGGAGGCACTTCGGAAATCTTTTGATGTCGCTGAAAATGTTCCGTTCTTAATATTCGAAATAACGCGACGAACCACTAAAATATTCTCGGCGAGCCACTCATAGCTTTCTAAACACTCCTATATCAAAATCTACAAACGGTAATTATTTCTACTCGGCGATTGCGAAAAAAAAAATTTAGTTACCGATGCGTCGATTTTTTATGACACCTGAAAGATGAAGATGGCAGAAATATAGATACAGTAAAAACTCCCTAATGGGCACTCCCTGTAATGGAGATGCAGTTGCAGTTTGTTTGATGCAGAAAAGTCATTTAAAGATAAGGATATAAAACTGTATAACTTAAAATAATTATTAGTTTTTAGTCATTCATAAAATAACTACTAGTTTTTAGTCATTCGTATTTAGCTGGACAAACGAGTGCAAAAAAAAACTCAGGCTCAAAAGATTCGATAAAGCCCATTAATGCAATAAGATATGTGTGACTTTTTATTAAAGGTAAGAAGGGAAACAGAATTGCCACGGGGTAATATCCGGGAGGAGACAAGGGAAAAACAAGATCAGATCTACATGTCGATCATAAGATGAGTGAAGAAAAGCTGCAAGATTCGATTACAGTGTATCAACGTAGAAAATACGTGGAATATACGTGAAATGAATAAGTAAATAAATAAATAAAAATAAAGCCATTTATCGCCATGATATCGTCTTCTGTAAAACAATATCTGAAAGAAGTGTTGTACATCGAATCCAAAATATCTGGCAATTAAAAAAAAAAAAAACAATGTCAATATATCGATATTTTATATGTTAAAAGAAACATATATATACAGCATAATTTATATCATTGTCATAACTATTATTTGTATTGCTAATTAGCTTCACTTCAATATGTTTTAGTATAACGATTAATGTATAATATTATTACATGCCATCTTCATTTAGAATTTTGGTTAATATTGTTATTTGAACTTGTTAGATAAATTTTGATTCATATTATATATATATATATATATTATATATAGCCATAATATAAGTACAAATCATCATATAATTACAATTACAATAATATATACATATATGGGGCATTCTCACAATCTTTTGACTTTTATGTCCCCGAATAATAATTTTTATTTTAGTACATATTCTTGTGGGGTTTTTTTTATTTCATATACTGGGGAACATCCCATTGCATGATTGAATAACAATATTAACGAGATAAATAACTTTTGGACGATGTCGGGGATCCAAATACCAGGAAAACTCCTATATTGTCCCGTGTCCCTGATGATAATTTTTAAGTTCGGAGCTGTCTGTAGAAAATTGTTTCAATAAAAGTAATTCGATGTATTTTTTTTCTGAAACTGGGACAATTGTTTTATATAAATATGTAGCAAAAAACCTGAACACATTTTTACGGTTGATATTATTTTTTTAACTCTGTCCTTGAGTTTTAGATCTTTACCATTCCTCTTGCTAAACTTATACAGAAAATCATTTCAGATGCAGCCACAGAATTTTTTTCAAGTTTTTTCTCATGCAGAAATATACTAGAGAAAGAATGTCTGAAATTCTTTGACAGGAAATTTACTGCAGAATTTAAATCAGCATTTAAATATCAATTTCAAGCATCGTGGCTTTATTGGTAGTCTTACCTTCCCCAAGGTTTATTCCTGCCCTTTTCGAGGTAAATTAATTTTTTTTATTTATTTAATCCAATGAAAATAACTATTTCTAAAAATCAATGAACATTGTGGCTATCATTTAGTCTTAATGATTGCCTAAAAATAGTGGTAATTTTCCTTACCATCCCCTTTTTTTTCCATTACCGTCCCTTTTTTTTGCTATACCATACCCTTTTTTTTCTTCCGTCCCTTCTTTAGCACTCCTTTAAGACAATGTTATAACAAAATTTTGTACTAAAAATACTACATTGTTATTATTTCTTATTTGAATGTCCTGTGGGTACTGTGCAAATTCATTATAAATAAAAATTTAGAAGAAAATAGAAAGTTATAGTGATAAAATAGTAAGGAAAATCACAAAGTTAACTCACAAGTTTAACTTAAACCTCAGTTAAATAAAAAAAAAATTCCCTGCGGCCATTTTTTTTTTTTTTGTATCATTAAGTCTATAAATGTTATTTTAGCAAATTTAATTTCACCATATTTTTATTCCCGAAAGTCAAAAGATTGTGAGAATGCCCCATATGTATATAAAAGCAAAGATCGAATATCGAATTGAATTAAAATTTCTCAGCAGGAGATATGATCTTACTCAATGGACATTCCACAGGAAGATTCGAAAAGAATGTCTCTCGTTCAAAGTGCTGATAAAAGGGGTGTTGCCTTGCTTTCATATTTCCCTTGTTCCTTTGCGACGGTATTTGACATTCCCTGATTATTGTTAACTATGATAAAAGACGGAAGATAAACATTATGAAGATTCGATGTATTTCCATAAATATTCGTGTCCTTAAAAATGTCATTCAGTTTTTTTTTTTTTTTCCTCATTTCTTTATCAAGGCACGCGAAGTCGAGAATTTTGTTGTTGTCGTCAAGATATCGTTTTTATGCGAGTGAAGCTCATTTCCAACACCGAATTTTACTTGTTACGGCAAATGTGTAAAGCAGTTGTTAAAACATCGTATATTCAACTAAAATAAAATAGTTTAAAATTTTAAACAAGTTGGAAATTGCTCGTCAAACGTGGCAAATGAGGTGCGTTCGTACTATAACTAGTTTTATAATTATTTTTTGCACCCCATATTGTACTGAATGTATATTTTTTTGCGCTTCATAAGTGCATAGTCTGTAACATCATTAAAATGCACTTACAATAATATTTTCCCCCTTCCCCGTAATGTAACGGAAAACTTTTGACTGTCCCTGTAATTAAACTATACATTCGATTTTCATAAAATTTGAAATGGCTCGACAAAAGTTTGCAGCAATTATATATTTAAAATTTCAGACCATTCGGAAGGCTGTAAAATCATTAAAATGCATTTGCAATAATTTTTTCCCATTGGCCATAATGTAACGGAAAACTTTTGGGTGTCCCTGTAATTAAACTATACATCCGATTTTCATAAAATTGGAAATGGCTCAACAAAATTTTGCAGCAATTATATATTAAAAATTTCAGACCATTCGGAAGGCTGTAAAATCATTAAAATGCATTTGCTATAATTTTTTCCCTTTGGCCGTAATGTAACGGAAAACTTTTGGGTGTCCCTGTAATTAAACTATACATCCGATTTTCATAAAATTGGAAATGGCTCGACAAAATTTTGCGGCAATTATATATTAAAAATTTCAGACCATTCGGAAGTCTGTAACATCATTAAAATTCACTTGCAATAATTTTTCCCATTGGCCGTAATGTAAAGAAAAGCTTTTGACTGTCCCTGTAATTAAACTATACATCCGATTTTCATAAAATTGGAAATGGCTCGACAAAATTTTGCAGCAATTATATATTAAAAATTTCAGATCATTCGGTCGGGTAGTTTTTGCTCTGTTATATGCGGACGGACGGACAGACGGACAGACGGACTGAACGACGACTATAGGTGCTACGTATTTATATAATTACGAACGCACCTAAAAATGACTCTATACGTTTAAATCTGCAAAAAACATAACCCTCAAGATGAGAAGTTACAGATAATTTTTTATATAATCTTATTCTTACTGCCATATTTCAGCGTATGGAATAAAATTGAGATTTGAATGCAATTCAAGTTACAAAAAGCATACGCATTAAAATATTGTATATTTTATAAAATAAGTGGTCTGTGACTGAGTTTCATGGCTTTTTTGCAGCTTATTAGGTATACCAGTGACATGACATCTATGGCGATTTTTTAAATAAAGATTTTTTGCTTAAAAATCATTCGGTCATGAGAAAACTTTAGGCCAAACAACATTCTCGTACGTCAAATATTTGATATTTTTAATGAATTTAAAAAAGGTCAAGGATTTTTCTCATACACTGTGTTGCCTGGATAAAATTTTTATTCAATGAGTAAAACGTTAGAATGTACTCCCCTAGGGCGATGTTTTTCGAAGTTGATTCTATATAAAAATAATCGGTACGAGTTTTACTCGCGCACAAAGGTTCCATACTACTAAGACCTTGTACAAAGTTTAAACTTGGCAATGCACCAAGCGTGCTCCGAAAGGAGGTTGCAAAGTTGAAATGCCGGGCCGCATTTTTTCGTGCTGCTATGCTTTTTAGGTAGGTTTTTAATTAATACCTCAGCTAATTACCGACAAATGTTTTCAAAAATCATTATTAAAAATCCTTGGATGATTCAGCGTCGATAGGTACTCCGAGTGCCCCTCAAATCAGCCACTGAACGCCCGCAAACTAAAGTTTGTAACGGAAAAAGGCTAAAATGCTTTTTTCTCGAAAGTTATATGAGCTAGGATAATACGGCTATAGTTTTATAGGATAATAGCTATAGTTTTCCTGCGAGATTTCATTAAACTCCTACTACCCCCTAATTATTTCATGGTAAGAAATTTTAGGCAGATATTATTCTAGTGTTAGATGAGAAAAATTATTATATATATATATATATATTTACTTTTAAAAACCCTGCAACGATATCTGATATTTTACATACGAAGTTTACTCCTTCATATAAAGTATAAGCTTTAAAAGAATTTTGAGATCAGTATTATACTTCTCTTAATAATTTTTCACGAAGGCATTTCTAAATCTTATTACAAGCCTAGTTGGTTGGCAATTAATAAACTAAATGCTTATTAGCAACAATAACTTGAAAAAATTTTTGTTCCTTATATATCTACCCTATATATATAAAATCCTACTGAAACGAATGTATGAAACGGCTGAAATGAGAAGAATTTATGAAACAATTCTGTGAAACGACTGATTAAACAACTGATTATGTTTCATGGCGATTTCTCCTAAAATATGAAATACTTTGTGATGAAATTAACACCAAAAATCCGTATTGATCCGCAGATCTCAAAACTGGTATTAGAATATTTAAATTCGAAATAGTTTTCGAAATATTAATTTTTTTCTGATTTTAAATACATTTTTCTAATGATGGCAACTCAGATTTCAATCATAACAGATATATTTTTTTCATATTTTAGGAAAGGTTATTATTTTAAACTAATTTGGCAATCAGTTTGGCCTCCCTTAAATGTATGCTAAAAATAATGTTTTAATATTATTATTATTATTATTATTTCACTAGCCGCCCCTGGCGACCAGTTTAGTCTCCCTTAAACATTTGCTAAGCATTGTATCACGTTACTTTTATACATAAAATTTACACACAAATTTATGCATAAAATTTTTAATTTACTTGCTCAATCCTTCGCCAAATCCGAAGATTCCTATTCAAAAATCCTGAACTTGGCATTTTTATGTTAGCCGGTCGCAGGTGATAAATCGCCAAACATTGTTCCCGTCGTATTTTTTCGTATTTCATTAATTTCATTTAGAATATAGTTCCTTTACTCATTTTATTTAAAATGCATAACTTTAAAATTAAATATTTTAAATTTATGACTTTCAATTATTGGTTAAAAAAAAAAGAAAAAAAAGTAATAAATAATACCATAAACCATGACATTTAATTTCAACATCAAAACCTTGTTTTAATTTACCACGCGAAAAATTATTTATGACAGCCGCATAAAATGGACTATTATAATATTGATGACATGATATTTACAATATTTGGCGATTTATCACCTGCTCCCGGCTAATATTAAATTACCAAATTGGCCGCCTGGCATCCAATAAGTGAAGCGGTCAACCCGGAACTATTGATGACAGTCACATGACTTAGGTTTTTATTATATAGATCATCATTTTATTTAATACAAAACTTTCATTTAAAACTGAAACATTTAAAACTAATGACTTTCACTTCTTTCTTTTTTAAACGAAATGAAAAGAAAAATATTAGGCGCAGATGTCATATACGCATCGGGGTACCTAATTGGCGCCAAAATGGCGTTATTTTGCCTGACATGGTAACCCGGCTATTGTTGCTTATTTATTAATAAATGTTTATTTACATTTATTTTCTTTTTATTTAAAAAAAATGTTATAAATTGTTTTGTTCTATAGTTATTAATTATTTTTTTTTATTTATTGTTATTTCATTTTAAAAATAATAGAAAATAATTTAAAAATACATATGTAACGGGTATTCGAAAACAAGGTTTTCGCCAAATTGTCGTAAAAAAAAAAAAATCACGCCAAACCCGGTGCGTATATGACATCTGTGTTAAATATTAAATACAGTACAGGACCCATTATCCGGAATTCCAAAATCCGGAAGGACCCGAAATCCGGAATTTTTTTTTTTTGAAAATTTTCTAAATTTGTAAATTTTTACTAAAATTTTGCAATTTTTGAAATTTTTCGAAAATTTTACAGATTTTTAATTTTTTTTTTTTTTTTTTTGGTCCATTGTGTTGCAATGTGTAACCACTAAAATACGTTAAATCAGTGATGGGGGGTTTCCCCCCCCCTCCTGAAATTAAAAAACATCGGTTTTTTGCCAAATTTTAATTAAAAATTTATATTACGATTCATTTTTTTTTAAAATCGTCAGATATTTCACATCCTCCCTCCCTCACTTTGATAAAATATTATGGCTACACAATTGTGCTACTTGAATCAGGGGTAATTCTGAGTAAAAAAAAAAAAAAAAAAAAAATCTGAAATTCATAGCAAATATTTTTAAAGTTTACAGAAGAGGGGGTGGGGGGGGGGCTCCTCGGCACTAATTATGAGTTTTTTCCGCGATCTTTAAACAAAATCCTCGTTTGTATACGATCCTTTGAAGAAATTTTTTTCACTATCTTTTGACAAAATTTGCGTTTTTTCCCAGTGATCCATTGACTAAATTTGCATGTTTTTTGCGATTATTTGAAGAAATTTTTTTTGCTATTTTTTGGCAAAATTTGCGTTTTTTTTCACGAGATGTTGACGAAATTTCATTTTTTTTTTTGCGATCTGTTAACGAAATTTCTGGTTTTACTCGCGATCTTTAGACAAATTTGCAGTTTTTTTCACGATCTAATGACAAAATTTGCGGATTTTTTTGCGATCTTTTGACGAAATTGCGGGAGCTTTTCCGACTCTTTGAAATTTGCGTTTTTCCCGTGATATTTTGATGGAATTCAGGAGGACCCGAAATCCGGAAAATTCCAAAATCCAGAAAGCCTTCGGTCCTGAGGATTCCGGATAATAGGTCCTGTACTGTAATGCAACAAATCATGACATTTAATTTCAAATTCAAAGCAAATGACCAATATCGCCAAATTATATAAATCGTCAAACCACTCGCCAATTTATACAAGTTGACGTAATTTTTATTTTAAATAACGAAAGAACAAATAAATTAGTATAAAAATACAAATAAAGCGTCGAAATAAAAATCACTTGATGGCGAAAACACGTGTAACTTCTTTACAGTCAAGTGAATGTGACATTTACGATCAACCATTACTGGCATTTAATCTTATAGTCTGGCATTAGATTTTTGATCGATGGGATAACCAAGTAGTACCGTTTTAATTTATCACTCATAAATAAAAAAGTGCTAACTGGCGAGTTTAAAAAAAGCTATTGGCGAGATTTGAACCCGGCTAACATAAAAGTACCAAGAATTCTTTGCGATCATGGCAATTTTTGTATAATTTTATTCGAAAAAATAACTTTGATTCTTTAATCAAAATGGAAACCTTTCTTATGAAAAGCGAAGGAACTGTTGATGATAGTCACATGACTTAGGCTATTATTATAGAGATTGTTTTCAATTCTAAAAACAGCGCAAAGAATAATATTTCCTTACGATTAAAAATTTATTTACACATGACTATTAAAAACAGAAAAAAAAATCCCTGCTGGCTAGGGCCTACAGGCGGAGGTAGATTTCGAAATTAAGTACTAAATTCACCAACTAAACTTAAATCACGATTAAAGATAAACCCAGTTCCTTTGCTAAGAATGAGCTCTAAGGAGCTAAACATTTTGTGAAAATTCTAATATACACACACGCATGTATATGGAATAGGTTTAAAAATGGCTAAATCAAATTCAGAGAACCTCAAAGTGTTAAATTATGTTAATATTTCCACACTCGGGTTTTTATCATGTTTTAATACGTTTCTTCAAACTCAATGACGTTACATATTCACCTGCTGTGGTCCATTATATTTTCAATATGACGCAATATTTTGTTGTTTTTTTTAATTCGTCAAACTATTTATTTCATTTTGAATTTTCATGCAGAAATCTTGCTCGAGAAAACTTATGACGTAATATTCAATTTGTTTTCAATTCGTCAAACTGTTTATCTAATTTAATTTTTCACGTGAAAACATTGCATTAGAAAAGCAATTGTTGTGGTGAGAATTTTATTGCTTTTTTTTAATTGTTGGCAACAGCTATAACGAAAAATATTTTTTTTTCTTGCCATTGTTGTGTAAAAGCTGGTTTTATCAGAATCCTGTTAAGACGGTATTCAAAATTTTAAACCTTCCCCATTCCCATTCTCTTGGACCGATTTTACTCATTTTCAAACCCCGCCGAGAAATTAGCCATCTTAAAGTTGTTGGCGAGTTTGGAGACGTTCCGTGCATAATTGCGACTTATATCGTGCGGACAAAATTTAGTACATACATACATATATATATATATATAAACTTTTTAGGTAGGGGTGGTTTTGGGTTCCTGGGGTCATGTAATGAAAAGTTATGAAGGAATTTTTCAAAAGTCACACCATGGTAACGACTGCAATAGGTAGTATTTCTTACGAAATCTACCTAAAAACTTTAAAATTACTATTAAATGAGTACGTGTTAAAAGCAGGAAAATATTGAAAATTATGTCTTGAAAATTGTATTTACACGTGAATATTAAAAGAGAAAGGAAACTTAAAAATAATAAATACATTAATATGGGTTAACCCTTTCAGGGTCAAGGTACTTCTATTTGTAAAATGTTGAAATCAATGAATGGCACCAGAATTTAAAAACAAATTTCGAAATACGAAAATGCTTTTGTTCACTTACTTAATAAAAGGAAACTTTTTCATTCCAATATTCTGGTGCCAATGTGGCATTTAAGAATTAAAATGAAGTTGTCCAAAAATGAACCACCGCCCTTGAAGGGGTTAAAGCAGTAAATTGTATTATATCAATCGTTTTATAACGCTGTTAAAAAATTCTTTTCTAATGTTTAACTGATCTTCTTTAATCAAATGCGAAAACAACCATTGGATGTCTTAACAGCAACTGATTCGGCCTTAAATTTTCGCAATCAAAGGGAATTGAATGGAAACCCGTTTACAGGGAGATCGCTATAGGTTTTTTCATTATAATTCAATCTTCCGTAATCTTTTAAAAACCGATCAGATTAGCGTGCTTTTAGATTCAGTGGTGTCTGAACGAAGGTTGGCGAGCGTAGCTTTCAGGGGGCAGAGCCCCCTAGTTAAATATAATTCTAACAAAAATTATGGCTTTAGCTTGATGAAGCTTTGTTTCATTATGCGACAAAAGACTCGAGAGCATCTCGACTCACAAAAGGTAATCTTTGTGCCTAAAGACAAATATCTGATATGTAAGGATTGACCGAAACCGAAACTGAAACCGAATTTCGGTATTCTTCCTATTTTCGGTCGAAAACGAAAACGTCCAATTTTTTTTTTTTTTTTGTAATTAATATATACATAAATATCCATAATTATTAATTATACGTGTGGTCCAAGATGGCTCTCTGTGCCTCTCACCAAAACTTTTTATTTTCATATAAAATAAAATGTAATTAATTCATCAGCGGCATAAAATGTATCTAACATCTAATTATACGAATTTCATCTAATAAAAAATGTTTTAGGTATACGTACTTCGATTTATCTTTTATAATGATTTTTGTAAATGATCATCTGTTATAATGGAACTTTCTCAAAGAGTATTCCAAACATTTTTGCGGTTTCAAACTAAAAATTTTCTATTACTGCTAAGTCTGCAGCTTTTAATGAGCACGTGAAAAGCGTCTTCAAAGTTTAGTCGTATAAGCATTGTTTACTTTATAATTTGCATTCACGCTTTGAATCGGTCATTACTGATTATTATAAACAGTGAAATTCATAGGAATAAATAAAGAGTGTCCCATTTGAGCCGATGCAACTCAAATCAATGAGTAATGTTGAAAATTTCCGAATAAAGAAACAAGATTTTTGGAAAATAGAAAGTTTCAATCGAATTTCGGTCCGGCCGAAATTTCGGCAACATTTTCGTTTTCGGCGAAAATCAGATTTTGGTCGAAAACGAAACCGATTTTTCGGTCGATCTCTACTAATAAGTTTGCCTCAATGTTGGCCAATCGGGACTTCTTTTGAAACACTGTGTGGAAAAATCTGAATAAATAACTTAGAAGAAACAAATGAACAATTTAAAACAAGGCAAATATTTAAAAAAAATTATACAAAAAGTTTCCAAAGAGCTTGTGCATCTTCTGTATCAAAATTGCATATTGTGGCTGTCTAAGGATCATTTTCAAGGTGTACTTAAGGAAACCAGAAAGATTTGGAATGACGTAAAAATCACTGAAGTTTGATCCTAAAGCAGGCAGCCTGTAATTAATTTATGCAGTTACTTTTTTTTTTTATATTTAATCAATTGTATTTTATGTAAATATATATATATATATATATATATATTTGTTAAATTGTAAAAAAAAAAAAAAAAAAAAAAAAAAAAAAACAATATTGTACGACAAAATTAACGTGCTTGACACGTTGCTTTAACGTGTATGTAACACAGAACATACTAAGTTGTGCCATTGAAGGACAGGTTCCATATTTCCCAATCGTCATTCCTTCTCTATACTTCTTATTATGTTGTTTCTTGATTACAACAGGAAAAAAAAACTGAAAAAATGTATAATCTGGGAGCACGGCAGTGCGTCCGCCAAGTTCGCACAAGCCGTAAGCTACCTTTTCTTGAACCATTTTGGCATACTTTTCACCCCCTGATAACGTCGTTTTAGGGAGAGATATAGAAATTTTTCTTTTATGCACATGCTCGTATGGTCAAACTGAACTAAGGTTCCACGATTTTATGTTTCTATATTTAGTAGTTTTCGAAATATTAAATTCCGAAAAAGCGCTTTTTTGTCACTGACTCACTTCGCATCATCAAATAACTAAGGTACTTCTAAAAGTCGTAGAATCATGAAATTTCACAAGTAAGTCTGGTTTGTAGCACAATTAACCAGAAAAATCTGAAAACACAGAATTTTTGCCTCTAAACCCTTCAAACAGGGGGTGTTCATTTAGCCGTAAACAGTTCGTTAACACATTCAACTATCAACTGTGCCAATGTTGGTCGCCAAAACTCGATTACAGAGTTTTGAAGAGATTCACGTGATTTCAAGCAGAATAACATTTTATATATATGCCTTTCCAAAGATGCTTGTTAAATAGAAAAAATGAATATACCTAAAAATTTTAATCAGTATAGGTTATAATATATTTACGATATTAATACAATAAAACATTTAACAAAATATAACCACAATTCGGTACATTTCGGATACAGTAGCCTTGGAGAAATACAGAAAATAGCCTTGACGAGAAAAGAAATTTGATAATAACTTATTTTCTGGCAACATATTTACAGTGTCATATACACAAGCAATTTTTTCCATATGTATACACTTTATTTAAAGTAAGGAACCCGTTTATTTATTTTTATATACCAACATAAATAATTTGTATATAAAAAATAATATTTTGTACATGTATAAATAAAATGTTTATATGTATATAAATACGTAATATAAATAACATAAAAGTTCATCAGGTTTGTTTTCATAGCTGTTATATCATTTGGCAACATATCTCAGTTTCTGAAGTCCGAATTGCGCCAAGATTTAAAAAAAAATGCCAAGGTCCCTATATTGGAAAAATATCCTAATTCCATATGAAAGTTTAAAAATCTTCTTTTAATTAAACTAAATGTGTAACTAATAAACTGTCTTTAACGATGTGAGACAGATGCGGCGTCCGAAGTCCGCTGCTAATGTTATTATATTGTATTATTAGCCTACTTACTGTTAATTTATTGTTAATTTTAAATCTGTAAAAGAAAGATTATAGTTATAGATAAGATATGTTTGTCGCCAAAACCTGATTACAGAAAATTAGCCTGAGTTATAAAGGTGTTACATGATTTCAAACTGAATGAATTTTTATATGCTGTTACAAAAATCTTAATAAGGCAAATCTTTCAGTTTATCTGTCCATCTTTCTATCTTTTACTTCCTTAAAATAAATTTTATTAAAGACCGGGATGCGTCTGCACAGATCATCGCCTCATCGAGTTGACGGCTGAAATTTTAGGATTAGTTAAATATCGATTAGCGTATTGAAATGTAACTGGTCTGCCAAGTCATATCTTCGTGGAAACCACCTACAGACCCAATTTTACTGGTTAATTGTGGATTTTTCATTGTGTTTTCTTGCACCCATTCCTCCATGTTTCCAAACTTTTGAATGCAGGAAAATACAATAGTTGTTGGATTCCAATGTAAATAAATCTCTTAACTAAATGAATCCCTAAAAGTTAAGTATTAAAATATCTATAAGCTATTAAAACTGCCCTCAATAACATTTCTTATTGTTAAAGCGAATATATTTCTAACTTAAATTCAATGACAGAAGAGCCATATATTTCACATTACTTTATTTTGATAAACTTTTCTCTAGAACAAAACAAAACCAACTGTTGCCAGATATTGAAACAATGCAATTACAACCGGTTAAATAATTATGCAGGTGACTGATACATGGATGAAAGATAAAGTTAGTCATTACGTAACATACTCCCACCTTGAGTTGTGGGGGTCAACAACTCAACAATTTAAAATTACAAGTTAAATCTTTTCGGTACCTTAACTGTGTCAAAGAAATGTTGCTTTGCTGCTTCTTTCATACAAATCACGTGAAACAGGAGACATGCCAGATCTTTGTGAATATGGATCTCTCAAAGATGATGAATAGGGATCCGCATGTTTATCTCTCATGGACGCAATAGATGGACTACGACGATCATAAGGTGAAGGGTATGGTCTCATGCGAGGCGACATTGAACTGTAGCCACGGTCATAAAAATCTCGACTTCCAAAAGATGGACTGTCATATCTTCGGCCGTAGCCATTAGCATACCCATCACCACCACGGGGTCCACCATAACCACCACGTCCTCTGCTTGAACCTCCTCTAGCTCGTCCTTGTGATCCTGGCTCATGATGAACCTTGCTTTTTGAAGGCTCAACACTCAAAGAAGATCTTCTGAAATAATAATTATTCAGAGCTTTTAAGGGATCCTGGGCTTCTTCAGTTTTGATTAACTTTTCAGGAACTTTTGGACATACTAGAGTTTCATGTTTTTTTCTGCATAAAACGCATTTTACTTTTGCTCTACAATTTCGGGCTAGATGGTTTAATTTTAAACATAGGAAACAAGTTCCCTTCTTTTGCATTATGTCTTTCTTAACATCATACGACATTGACATTGCCTTGAAACATTTTTTCGATGCATGGCGTTTGTCGCAAAAAATACACAGTTTTTGTTTAAAATTATTCTTATTTCTGGTATATTTTCTCATATCAATGTTTAATAAATCTGATACAGCAGATATTTGAGATTCTTCGATTTCATGATTATTGCGTGCAGCTTGCGTGTATCGAAAAGTTTTGTCAAAACTCTTACTTGCCAAAGAAATTCTTTCTTCTGCTTCAACTTCGTCTTGCAGAAATTCTAATAAATTATCTAGATCAGTTTTTGAGCCAATTAAAACACCATTATTTAAATCTGTATCATGATTATTATCTAGTTCAGATTCCACATCATTACATCTATTTGAAGATCTTCTGTGAGATGTTCTATACCTTTCCCATGCTCTAAGAATATCATCTGGAAGAGACGATTCAACAAGCGGATATAACATCGCAGCATATTTGTCTCTAATAACTCCAAGACTTTCTAATGATCGCAATTTCGATTCTAATGAATCATATAATCGTCGCAAAGAATTATGTTTTCCTGGATTTTGCTTCTGCAGTACAAGGCCTAACAAATCTCTAACATAATATTCTATCAGAAGTTCTTTTCGTCCAAAACGAGATTTAAGTTGACTTACAGCTTTGGCATAACTATTACCACCAGGCGGAAAACTTCTAATCAATTCTTCTGCCACACTGCCTTTTTCCATGGCTTGTGATAAATACGCAAATTTGTCATGAAAATCTAGGCTAGTATCTTGATCAATTTTTTGAAATTGACCCCAGAATTGCAACCAATTTCTAATTTCACCATTAAAAGTAGGTAATTGTATCTTCGGATAATGAAGCAATACATCCTTATTAATTACCGAAATATCAGATTTCAAATCTTCATTTTTTACAACCAAAAGTTCGTTTAATTTCTGTTGTAATACACGCCAGCGATCGATGTAAACCTCAGATTCATCGATATCTTTGTCTATTGTTTCTTCGTCAGCTTGGTCGCTATACAATATTTCTCTAATTTTATATTCTACATCGGTCATAAATTTCGCTTTCTCTTCTATCATTGTCAATTTCAGAATTTTTTCAGCAGCCGATAAATTACTTTCACTTGCATCAAATTCGTTACACGCTTTAGTGAAAATTCTACGATGTTGTCGTCTAGCTGCTTTCAACGCATCCATAGTATTCAACATCAACAATATTTTTTTTTTTTTATTCAACAATAATAATAATTCTCACTTGAGCAGTTCAAATAAAATTCTACTTACAGATTCCAGTCTTGTCAGCGGACGCCATATGTTGGATTCCAATGTAAATAAATCTCTTAACTAAATGAATCCCTAAAAGTTAAGTATTAAAATATCTATAAGCTATTAAAACTGCCCTCAATAACATTTCTTATTGTTAAAGCGAATATATTTCTAACTTAAATTCAATGACAGAAGAGCCATATATTTCACATTACTTTATTTTGATAAACTTTTCTCTAGAACAAAACAAAACCAACTGTTGCCAGATATTGAAACAATGCAATTACAACCGGTTAAATAATTATGCAGGTGACTGATACATGGATGAAAGATAAAGTTAGTCATTACGTAACAATAGTAAACTTAACAGTTAACCACTAAAATTAGGTCTTCATGTGGTTTCTACCAAGATATGGCTTAACAGACTAGTTGCATTTAAATATGCTAATCTAGTTTTAACTAATCCTAAAATTTCAGCTGTAAACTCGATGAGGTGATGGTGTGTGAAGACGCCTCCCGGTCTATTATAAATGCCGGAATTCTAATCTCAATAGCACTCTGGTCAATCTGGCAACTATCCCTACTATTTATGGGACACTATTCCTTTAAGTGCGTTTTAGTGATGTTAATGAACTTATGCATATGCATCATACATATTATACATATGCATATAATACGTAATACATTTGCATCATACATATTATAGGTATGTGTATAATACATAATACATATGCATCATTATGACGTCAGAATAAACAAAACATTTTTTGTCGCCAAATTTGAGAATTGACATGATATATTACCAAATTTGGTGACACTTCGTAAAATGTCGCCAAGCTTGGCGAGTATTTGACGTTTATGGCTATTTTTCAATGAGTTAATTATTAATGCGAGCCATCTATTTTTATTTTTCCGCATATCATCTGAATAGTTAAATGACATAACGTACTAATATTTCCAAAGTGGTAATAGTTTCGCCACTGCCCAAAACCTCTGCTATTGTTACTATATTGTACTGTTATTATACTTACTGTGACTATGTTGTTAATCTTTACACCGCTAAAACTTCTGTATTTTATAAAGACAGTTTACGGAAACTATTAAAGCATTGAAACTGCCAGTTCTCCTTATGATTATTATAATTCTATAATATGTAACCTGTTAATCGATATGTACCGTTAGAAGGAATCTTCTATAATCCGGTTCCGCGCATTTTAGTTTTCAGGTTTCGAATAAAATTAGCTAAAAACTTTAAACCATGGCAAATTGGCTAGTAATTCAACACATTAGATGAGAAGAATGATAGATTTTCAAATGGATCATAGCAGTGAGCCCGTAGACCTTCTATTCTTCCGTAATCGAGTCTATTGAAAAGGTTAGCACGAAACAAAAAGATATTAGCATCAATATGGTTTAATGTAAATGCAGATATTATCAAAGGATTTAATAAGAATCATTTCACTTGTACCCAATCGTATCAGTTAAAATACAATAACTGGCAGTGAGCCCAATTAGAAAAGATTACTTAATACGATTAAAAATTTCCGCATTAGAGAACGAATCGTAACTGATAAGGAAACATGCATAAGTGAGTTAAGAGATATTTGTCATGAAAGAATGAAATACATAACAACACAAAATATATGATGTGCTTCCATGATCGTAAAGAGTTCTTGATTTCTCTATCAAAAGCTTCCGACTTGGCGAAAGAATGGACAAGTAAATTAAATTATTAATAACAGTAACATGATGCAACGTTTAATATGGAATTAATACGGTAAATACTGCTTGCTAGAGGCGGCTAGTACTTTAATATAAAAAGAAATAAACTATAAATTTGTAAAACTCAATAAAATAAATTTAGGTATTTTTATGTAAGCCGGGCGCAAGTGGCAAATCGCCAAATACTGTTCCCAACTCCATTGTTCATATTGCATTCATTTCATTTAAAGATATATACTTTTCAGTTATCTCATTTAAAATAGATACATTTCCCTCATTTTATTTAATAGAATATTTAACATAGAAATAAATAAATAAATAAGAAATAATAACATAAACCAAAATATTTTATTTGAAAATCAAAGCATTGTTTCTAATTTGCACATGTGAAAAATGAAAACTGCTATTGGCGATAAAAGAAAAGCCTAATGAGGAGATTTGCTCCCGGCTAACATAAAAGTACCGTGATTTCATTTTTTTTATATTAATATATTTTAGAATAACAAACTTGAAAGAACATACAAAAAGTAGTGATATCCCAACAAAAAGTTTTCGGTAAAAAAAAAAAAAAAAAAAGCGCCAAGTTCTCCTTAATGTTTCGGCCAGAAAAAGTAGTGATATCTGAAGTTCGCACAAGTTAAAAGCCAAACATCCCAAATCTTTCATTGAAAATGGCTTCCTGCGACTTGGCCGTTAATGCCTTCAAGTGAGTTTTTCAAATTTTAAAATATGCACAAATGAGCTACATGCCAACTACATTTTTTGATTATTTTAGGCATTTTGTGGCACAGAGTACAGAAATAAAATATGCATTTTAAATAAGCATTTAAACAACTTCAGTCTATTTAAATGCTTAGAAGTTAAAAATAACAAAGTAGTTGTATTCAGGAGATAATATCCCTAATTGCTAAAACATAATTAGTATCAGCTTTTAACAGTTTATAAATCGAATACCTCTTAATGTATGCAAACAAACTATAATAAATTTTCAAACGAAAAAAATCTCTTTCGTCAATACACGAGATTTCAATATTATACAATAAAATATAATGTAACATATTGTGAGATTTGAAGTAAGTAAATTTTGTTTTATTTCTTGGGTTTTACGTTAATGACTTTAGAATTAGACGGTACAAAATGGCAATTAAACCACAAGTGGACTAAAAGATCTGTAATCAAAACTAATGTTTGTTGAAACTGAATGGTAGTTATCAGAAATCTTTTACTTATAATGTCTTTATGTGAATTTGCCTCTTTGCATTCTAATATTACTTTTAATATTTAAATAATTCATAAATGCGTAATTTCCAATCATTAATTTTGAAATGCTGTAAAAGGCATTAACGGCCAAGTCGCAGGAAGCCATTTTCAATGAAAGATTTGGGATGTTTGGCTTTTAACTTGTGCGAACTTCAGATATCACTACTTTTTCTGGCCGAAACATTAAGGAGAACTTGGCGCTTTTTTTTTTTTTTTTTTTTTTTTTTACCGAAAACTTTTTGTTGGGATAAATATGTCTATATGTGTATATATATTTGTTAAAATGTAAAAAACAACCAAAAAAGTTTTAATACTGTACGACAAAATTAACTTGCGAAACCAGTTATAGAAGTTATATGGCACGATATTGAAGAACAGATTCCATATTTCTTCGCTGTCATTTTTTCTTTATACTGCTTATTATGTTGTTTCTCAATTATAAATGAAAAAATATATATTATATATATAATAATAAATTTAAAATTCATAAAAAAAGATCATATTATTTGATTATAACTTGAAAAAAAATTGTGTTTCTTTTCCTGGTATAACTTCTAGAGAATTTAATTTTCTTTATTTAAAGTAAGTAGTAAATATATGATCGAAGATCGCACAAAGGGTTTCGTTTAATATTTATTTTTTCAAAACACTTTTTTTTTAATTAATAAATCCAAATTATTAATTTATAATTATTAAATCCTTACACTTTATCAATAAGAGCATAGATGGCAGCACCATTAAATATTAATACTAAATATATTACAAGAGGAAGCTAATTTGTATAATGGCAGTACTAGTCATTAACCATAATTAATAGGAAAGTTAATATTTAAAAATAAGAGCTGTTTTTAAAAATATATGTGAATAAAATTCAAAATTCCAAAAATTTAGCAGAGGTTTAAATAAAAATTAAATATATCTAAAAACAAAAATATCTTTTAAAAGAAATTTAAAATGCGAAAATTTCTCATGAATTTATAGTTGATGTTCAAGCAAAATTTAAAATTTTTCATTTTCTCAAGACACAACAAATTGTTTCCGAAATTTCAAAAATTTAGCGGAAGTTTGAACAAAATTTAAAATTAAAAAAAAAAGAATTTTTGAATTTAAAAAAAATTATAAATATTTTTCAACAGCTTTTTGCCTTTAAATGGGAAAAAAAAATTACAAAAGGGAACAGATGTCATAAATTCCCGGGGCCGCCATCTTGGAATTTTCCTTGCCGTGAAAACCCCTTTTCCGCCAAGTAGTAAATGTCGCCAAGCACCGGTTTATACGCATGTTTGGCTTAACGAAAATAAAATGTAAATAATAAACAAAATTCGCTAAAGTGGCAATCAGTAATTGTTGTATGAGCGCTCCGCGCTCATTAACTGAAAAAAAAAAACATCACTGGATTCAGCAGTTCTCACTCTGTAGTAATCTCAAAATTCAGCAGTTCTCGCTTTGTAGCAATCTCAAAATGTACAAAACTCGTAAGGCAAGAAAATATACATAAAAAGCAAAATTCGCTAAAGTGGCAATCAATAATCGTTGTATGAGCGCTCCGCGCTCATTAACCGAAAAAAAAACATCACTGGATTCAGCAGTTCTCACTCTTCAGCAATCTCAAAATTCAGCGGTTCTCGCTTTGTAGCAATCTCAAAATGTACAAAACTCGTAAGGCAAGAAAATATACATAAAAAACAAAACTCTCTAAAGTGACAATCAGTAATCGTTGTATGAGCGCTCCGCGCTCATTAACCGAAAAACATCACTGGATTTAGCAGTTCTCGCAGTGTAACATTCTCAAAATTCAGCAGGTCTCGCTTTGTAGCAATCTCAAAATGTAAGAAACTCTTAAAGCAGCAAAATATGCATAAAATTATCAACATACCTTAACAGACATTTGCTTTCTTGAAAGCTCCAGCACGAAATACCTGTCATAACATCACCGTCGTTTTCCAAAATAGGTTTATGAATACGCATTGATGCACTGTAAACAAACCTTCTTTTTTCGTCAAAATTTCCTCATATTTCTTAATTACTTCAGCAAGAGCGTTTAAACGGACTACAGGAACCATAGTCAATCAAATACATCCAATAAATTTAACATAAAAAGACAGAAAGATACAACACGATATCAAAATACATCCACAAAATCCTAAGCGAAAATGAGCTTCTCAAGGGTTGCCAGAGCACGACACGCTAGAACACACACGTCACACGGGGTTCCACATATCGATAACGATCGCCAACATAAAATCGCCAAGAAATCTCAAAACATCCAAGATGGCGGCTATCTGGGAATAAAACCGCATCTAAGCCTACAAAAGTTCTGTAAAATTGAATCTAATAAAATTTATTCCGGGAGAAAAATTTAGAATTTTGACGCCCAGCTTCGAACCAGGCACCTTTTGAATAGCAGGCAAATGTGCTACCACTAAGCCATTTAGCTTGCGCGAAAAAGACTGAAATTAAGGTTCTGTTTTAAAATCTACATTGAAGAAACTGTCGGATGTTATTAAATTCATTTTATTAACAATACTTTTTCAAAATTTTATGATTTGTCGTGAGATCGGAGGTATCCAACTATAAGTATGCAAACTTTCAAGTCTCTAACTTATACAGTTTCTGAGAGCGAACTTTGTGACAGACAGATAAAGGAGTGAGACGAAGAGTTTCGTCTGAATAACAAAACCTTGGAAAAGAAAGAGAGAAAGAAACATGTAAATCCGTAAACTCAGTGTTGAATTCAGACACTTTTCTCCGGGAGGGATTTCTGTGGCTCCGGGGGGGGGGGGGTTGCACTTTTTGACCATTGAAAACACAATATCTCAAATCTTCCGGGGGGGAGGAGGGAATACCCCCCGGGCCACCCACTGAAACCAACACTGCGTTAACTTGTTCAAAAGTTACCGCGGCAAAACCGCTAAAAACTCGTTACTTCAATTTAAAATTTTGCCTTTGAAGGTGTAACGCCTGTTTACGCCCGGCTCAACGTTTACGGGCCTCGTACAATCGTAATTTTAGGGATTTTATTCTCTGTCCTACTGTACTTCTTACATATTCAAACATAATAAAAAATGCATTTTTTTTTCGTCATTTTCAAGTCTTTCCATTCCATTTAATATTTATAGAATCAATTATTTTTGTATTTTGATATCCACCGTAGTGGGGAATGCTTTGGGGCCTATAGCAACTATGGCTTTTCGCCTCGAAAGATCCTTATTATACACAGAAACAACAAAAAGCCACAACAATTTTTATTTCTTTTTTCCATTACATATTTATATAACTACAAATGAACATTCACAGTTACATCCAAGTCTTACCGAGGATTCGAAGCCGGGCTCCCGCCGCGGCAGCAGCTGTCGCTACCGACCAAGCCACTGAGCGACATTTATGTATAAAAAAAAAAGTTTTGTGTTGTTTGTTATATGTACATAAGTTACAACCGGTATATATAATACTGCATATAACTGATTCACGTAATTAATAAATTTTACTCTCTTTAACCCCTTAATTCTCGCTCCCGTCAATATCTCGGGCTGAGATGTCGTTCGTTATTTCTCGTGCCCGTCATATTCTCGGGCTGGAGATTTAATTGCTGGAAAAAACTTCTGAAACCAGAAAAATTGAACTGGAATTTCCATTTGAAGTCTTTGAATATTAGCTCTCTGGTTTGATTTGTACGATCTATAATTTGCCATAGCTTTGTCATAGCTTTGTAATATTTTTGTCATTTTGATACGGATTCTGATGAATCAAGCCTTTCAGATGATAACTGGAATATTAGCCCCTTCACGGTCGCTTAATATTTGAAAAAACCATCAAAAGTGTACCTATTTTTTTATTGCAGAAATTGAATAATTATAAGGTTTCTAAATAAAATATGCAATTAGTTTATTTTTAAGGCGAAAAAACAATATTTTATAGCCATATTCATATTTGTATAAAAGCCATCATGCGAGAATTATGTGTCTTAACCTCTTAAGCTCCGCCCCCGATAAATGTAGGCTACTATCTTTTAATTCAGATTGTTTGACTCCCACCAATTTTTTTTAAATAGTGTAAATGGCTTTATTTTCGCATCATTTTATCTGCCGTAAACTACTGTGGTGGGAATCAAACAATCTGAATAATAAAAAAAAGTAACCTACATTTATCGGAGGCGGAGCTTAAGAGGTTAAGACACATAATTCTCGCATGGTGGCTTTTATACAAATATGAATATGGCTATAAAATATTGTTTTTTCGTCTTAAAAATAAACTAATTGCATATTTTATTTAGAAACCTTATAATTATTCAATTTCTGTAATAAAAAAATAGGTACACTTTTGATGGTTTTTTCAAATATTAAGCGCCCGTGAAGGGGTTAATATTAATTAAAAATGGCTTTGCTTATAAATATATTTCTGATACTTTATTCTAAATTAATTTTTAAAATATATTAAATGACAGCATGTTTTATTAATTTAAAAGTAAATTTAATGACATGGCATTTCGTTCTTAGAAAATTATTTTTGTTTATAAATTTGTTTTTAAAATTATTTTTTATTGGTATTGGTATTTAATAATTAATAAGTTTCGTTCTTAAATATGTATCAATTACCAGTCAAAATCATGAATGTTAAGAAAGTGTTTCAAAGTTCGTGTTTTTTTTTTTTTCTTAATTAAAAACATTTTTTAATGGAACTGTTCTTAAATTATTTTTGTTTATATATTTATGATTAAAATCTTTATTATTTTAAATAAAATAATTGTTAATAATAAGTTTGTTTCTTAAGTTTTTGTACATCGATATATACTTTTTTATTTATTATCAATTAGTTCTTTAAAAAATATCAATTGAAAGTTTGTTTTTATAATATTTTCAGACACTTCAGATTTTTAAAAAGAATTTCTAAGCAGAATGTCACTAAACAAATTAAGATTAGAATTTTATGTTTGTTTATGTTTTAAAACTGTCGCACTTTCTCAAGGTTTTCGGTATCATTCACAAGGTAAAGTCTAATCTTATCGTTTATTTTCCCCCTTATTTAGTTTGTTTAAGGTATGTAAATGACAATCATCATCGCAATATCACTTTTTCACAATGAAATTGAAATATTTCTGAAAAAGAGAAAAAAAATACGAATCGATTTTTTATTTACTAAAACACTTACGCACAAGGCTGCAAAATGCAACAGTTTTTGAAGAATGTTTTAACTTCGAAAATGCGTATATATGTATTTATCAAGGTGGTCTAATCAGAATCACAAACCTGGAAAATACGGAAATGACAAGGAATTTTGTTAACTCTGAAATCATGGAAATATTTGTTGAAAATCAGGAAAAGTAAATACTTTTTATTTTCATCATTTAGCGATCGCGGTAATCTGTGTGTGTGTGTGGGGGGGGGGGGGGGGGGGGGGGGTCAGGGCTTAATTTCTAACAAAAAAAAGTACTGGAGCCCTAATATTCTGCGGTACCGGTACAACAACCGTACCGTTCCCCCTCCCCCTATCACTCCAATCTGCATATTTATATTTCGTACATTATTTGCAAAATTTAGAGCATTTTTTTTTTCTTTAGCAAAATAAAAATTTTAAATATATTTATCAGCATATACTTAGCTGTCAACTATTCCACTTTTTAGTCATCACTCCTTCTGAATAGTAATATCTTTACCTAATTTTAAAGTTAATTAATTGCAGAATTCTGCTAATTATTATGGTAAGGATTATGATTAGGAAAGATTGATTAACACAAAAAAAGGATAGTTCACAGCTATGCATTTTTAAGAAAATATTAATGAAATTTACAGAAATTAATATTTATATGCTGAAGAATGGAACTATGTTTTACAATTTCCTATAAAATGTGCATATCTTAAACTATAATCGATTCTTCCGCATAACAATCTTTTGTGGTGAGTCTCTGAAAATCAGATTAAATTAAAAATTTGACGCCGTTATCGGAAAGAACCGATGCTTTTATAGAAAAAGAGGAAATACTGCTCGATTGCTTTCTATCAGAATAGCAATTAACATGGCAATTACATCTACTTAGAAATGAAAGCGACTTCGTAAATGTGCAGAGCAGAGCTTTAGCATGGGTTTTGTTCGTGATACAAAATAAATAGAAAAATCCCTAACGTGATTTTTATACTCGTGCGCAATGGAAGACAAAAAACCTCAAACAAACAAAATCTGAAGCTGATGCTCGTTGGCTAAAACAGAAAATATTCTTTCCGGGTTAGATATCTAAATAAAAAAAGAAAAAAAAAACAGCCAATAAAAAATTATCTTACTATCACGAAAGAAAATCGAATTGAAAGCAAATTCAGTTTCTTGAGTGGCACCGTATCAACACGTCCTCGCCGAAATAAATTTGAAATAGAAAAACACGATTTAACTTTCCCCTTCATTTTAATCAAAATAGCATTAAAATGATTTGAAATAGAGTATAATAAGTAATTTTAAAGGAGGAAAAGTTTTTTTTTTTTCCTGTACATGAATAAATAAAATTTTAATTGTAATACAGATTAACCTCGAGTCAGTCCAAACCCAAAAACTGATATAAAAATTGAGTTCGTTTTATCTCCATCTTCTACGCGTGCGACACACTACGTCACATGTAACTGTTTTGGTAAAAAAGAATACAAAAGCTTGGAGATGCTATTTTGATATGCTTGCTTAGCAAATTGTTTTGGTTCATCTTATTTTTTAAAAATTAACACTTCTTTAAGGTTTTTTACCTAGAAAACAACCACAACGGAATCTGAAAATGGTGAGGTGCTGTACCATGTTAAATATATTTACATTAGAATAACTGTAAATAAATAATATGATGACGATTTTGTTATCAAAGCTAGAATATTTCATTTTGATGCATTTAAATACCAGAAAGACACCAAGAATTTTCTCAACAGAGCTAAACATTTTTTTTTTTTTTTTTTTTTGTAACATGGAAGTTTTGAGACATGCTTTTGAACTTAGTAGGGGGCTCGGCCCCCTACGAGCTACGCTCGCCAACCCCCGTTCAGATACCGCAGTCTCCAAAAGTACACTAATTTGATCGGCTTTAAAAAGATTTTGGAAGATTGAATTATAATTTAAAAAACAGTGGCGATCTCCCTGTAAACGGGTTTCTATTCATTTCACTTTGATTGGGGAATTTTAAGGAAAAATCAGCTGCTGTTAAAAGGTACAATGGCTGTTTTCGTCTTTGATTAAGTAAAATCAATTAAACATTTCAAAATAAGCTAATATAAAATGAATTAAGTAAACAGAGTCTTTGTCTCCCGGTATTTTTTAACAAAGCGAAAAGAAAGTTCTTTTAAATAAGACATTTTAAATGTATCGTTTTTAATCTGACGTAATTTTCACCAAACTTTTCTTTCTCGTTTTAATATTCACGTGAAAATACTTTTGTTAGAAATGAAATATTATTTGCGTTGTTTTAACAAAAATAGCTGAAAAGATCATCTCAAAATATCAAATAAATGTCTCGCGCAATTTTTAGATTTAAACTGTTTTGCAATATTATTTTTTGTTTATTTTACGTAATAAGTGTAATTTGGCGTAAATGTAACGTAAGTTCTCCTGTTTAAGACTTCTAACGCATGTTAATGAATTTATTATTTTACAATATCCTTTCTCTTTTAAATTTCCCGTGTAAATATAGTTTTTATGAAGTAATTTTCAATAAGTTCCTGCTTTTTATACGTAATTATTCAATTCTAATTTGAAAGTTTTTTCTGTTTATAATAGTCACGTGTAAATAAATTTTTAATTTGAAGCAAACATTATTGTTTGTGCTGTTCATAAAGTTGGCAACAGTTTAAATTAATACCATTTTTTAAAATAAGTAAAAAATATCTCTCGAAATGCTGAAAATTTGAATTTAAAATAGAAATAAAACCTCACAAAATGAGTCAAATAATAATAAAAAAAATGCAGTCTGCACACCGGGAAATTCTAACGTATAAAATAATTGAAAAATGAATTAATTCCCATGTATAGTTTTTGCTCCTATAAAACTTTTTTAATGGAACAATTTTGTCCAACTTTAGCATTAAATATCTCTTAAAATAATTCTTCGATTTGAAAACTGTCTGCATCAACGTGTTTATCAAGCATTTCTCTATAATATCGCTGATTTTCATATTTTTGTATGCAATATTTTTCTTAATACAGTCGAACCTCTATTTAACGAAGTCGCTAAATCCCGGAAAAAAGTTCGTTATATGGAAAATTCGTTAAATAGAGATTCACCTTTTAAAATACTTTCAACTACATAAAACAGATTTTAAATTCATAAACACTAAATATTTTTAGTAAAAGTAATTAGTTACATATTTTTATAAATTATATCGATTTGTTTTATTTATTTTACACACCAATATCCATCATCAATTCATTTTTTCTATGTGTTTAAATCCTTCAACTCTGCAAGGAAAACAAAACATTGTCCGGGAATACACTGTATTTTCTGTTTAAAGTAAATAGTTTTACATTAAAATTAACGAATTTTAATGACATTATCGTATTTATTATTATTATAACAAATAATTTTAACCATACATTAACATATACGTCCTTAAATTTAATTTCTGAAAAACTCTGTTAATTTTGCCTGAGTTTTTTCTTTTAAAAAGTGCTTTCTCTCATTATATGTCTCGCATCTTTGCAATGCACCAAAAAACCCTTCATGCGTATTTTCTTCTACCTATAATCCGCGTCGGATTGTTTCAAATGATTTTAGCATTTCATCATACGAAGTTTCGTTAATTCCTGCATCATGATCATTTTCATCATCATCATATTCGTCTTCATCGCAATTCATTGCTGTGTTGTTTTTATTTTTCACACTGTCAAAAATAGCCAATTCGGATAGTGTTTCCGGGGTCTCAATTTCAGAATTAAGGGAAATACAATCATCAATCAGCACATCATGGTTAATTTCTTCTTTTTTTCTCATCCGTATCCACTTTTTTTTTTAAGTTACTCTAAGGGATTATCGTCTTCGTCCTCTGTACTTACCGAATTCTCACTGCTAACAAAGAAGGCGCCTGGCAAAACCAATTCAAGGCCATTGAACATCATAAAATGTGTTTAAAGAAAGAATAACTTTGAAATGTCCAGAAATATTTTGAGAAATGGGGAGAAAAAAAATTTAGATCACAAGAAAAAATTCGTTAAATAGAGAATGCACTTCGCTATTTGGAGGGTATTTTACGAAGAAATTCGCAAAATGTTCTTGGTTCTAAGGAAAAGTTCGCAAAATAGAGGTTCGTTAAATAGAGGTCCGACTGTATTAACGGAGAAAGACTTTCTGTCACAAAAAATTCAAAACCGGCGGCGGCGGCGGCGGTGACAGCGTAAGTTACTTTTTTTTAGACTAGAGAGATATTTCAATTCTATCATGGTCCGTTCTTTGCTCGTCTGAATTGTAATTTGAGAAAAATGCCATATTTCCTCAAAATTTCAATGTTTTTCTCAAATTGAGCACAGTATTTTTTTTTCTTTAGAAGAATAATCAGCATAACTTCTTTCTCTTTTGTCTATTGGCATCCCTACCCCCCTCAAATAAATATATGAATGAATGAATAAATAAATAAAGTAAAAATCTATAATAATAAGGAAAGAAGTTTGTGTGTGAGTGTGTGAGTGAGTGTGTCGACGGTGTTCTGAAGGGACCGCTGCACGTAGAACTACAAAATTTGGGGAAAAGGTACGTCTATATATGAAGTTTTGCACCTTGAAGCCCAATTTTCGATTTTTTGATTAGATTTTTTTATGCAATTTTTTATGCGATTTTTAACACTTTTTTAAGTTTCGAGGCGATTTTTCCATATAAGTGAGAAGAATATGGTTTCTTTCTTTTAACCCAATATAGTACATTTTTTTCTCTTTTCAAAAAAGTTTATTCGGAATTCGTGTAGCGATTTTTGAATTTTTAGCGAAATTTTTATGCAATTATTGAGCAACATTTAATGTATTTCCATTACTATAAGGAGGTTACCGTAGAGGGACACAGTTCTGTCGCCAAATGCCGCCAAGTTTGTCGCCCACTTGGCGGTATATCACCAAATTTGGCGACCAAAATGAGTCGCCAAAAGTGACGCCAACTTGGCGATATCTCTACTATTTCGCCAAATTCCCATAGGCTTCCATTGTAAACCAATATGGATTACTTGCTTACAGAAAATCAACAAATTGAGATATTTTAATGCAACAAAAACTAATATTAACTTAAGGGATTATATTAATTCGATATTTCCACATTAGTAAAAAGAATACGGTTTCTTTCTTTTAACCCAATATAGTAAATTTTGTTCTCTTTTCAAAAAAAATTATCCGGAATTCGTACAGCGATTTTTGAATTTTTAGCGAATTTTTTATGCGATTATTGAACAGCATGTAATGCATCGCCCACTTAATTGTCGCACACTTGGCGATATATCGCCAAATTTGGCGACCAAAATGAGTCGCCAAAAGTGACGCCAACTTGGCGATATCTCTAATATTTCGCCAAATTCCCATAGACTTCCACCGTAAAACAATAGGGTTTACTTGCTTACAGAAAATCAACAAATTGAGATATTTTAATGCAATAAAAACTAATATTAACTTAATTGATTATATTAATTATATTTAAGGGAGTCCAAGTAAATTAATTACGAATAAAAGTAACATGATCTAATGCTTAGCATGATTTCCAAACCATAAATTTTAAGAGAGCCCACAGGGTCAAAGGAATTTGACTTGAAACTTTTATCCAATTATAGTAAATTTTGACTTTCGTGATTTTTGAACTTTTTGTGATTTTTAATGCGACTTTTACGTTTCTTCGCGATCTGCTGCAATTTTTTGACATTCCATTTTTGACCTAAAGTACATTCTGCCGTCATTTTAATAAAGTTTATTCAGATTTCGTATAGCAATTTTCCGAATTTTTCGGGAATTTTGTATGTGATTTTTAGTGTACTTTAGCGATTACCTACTATTTTTCCACATTAGTGAAAGGGATCAACTTGCAATCTTCGAACACATATAATTTTTTTTTTCTCTTTTCAAAATTTGAGAAGCGATTTAAAATTTTTTCGCAATATCTTATTGTGATTTTCAGATCTTTTTCGTAATTCCTGCTGTTTTTTGACGTACCCGGGCAACGCCGGGCAAGTTCGCTAGTAGTAAATAAATAAAATAATCAGACTATTTATGGGTTTTTTTATCTATTGCTTAAATATATATATATATATATATATATATTATTATTATTAAATATATTATATATAATATATCATATATATACATTGCATATATATATCATATATATATATCATATATATATATATATATATATATATATATATATATATATATATATATATATATATGAGGACGTGAGTTTCAAAACTCGCCTTATCCAGAAATCAAATTTTGGGAAATCGCGAAAACCCTTTGGATGCGTCTATTCGTTTTCATTGTAAATCAATATTTTATAACGCCAGAAAAACGGGATAAACCTAATTTTTTTGAGATTGTTGTGTTTGTTGGGTTCATGTTTACCAATAGAAGTGATTGATAGAGAAAACACGATTTTTTAAATTTTAGATATATATAAATCATTTTAATTATAAAACTTCAAAAGTGTACATTATTCTTATGATTTTCTTTATCTTGTTAAAGCATTTTTTTTTTAAATATTCATTTTACTAAATTGTGACTATATGCATGGGAGCGATGTTATTTTCAACAACATATTCTTTATTAGGGAAATTTTAGAATCATCAGGGAAATATCAGGGGTTTTGATGTAAAGTGTTTGTGATAACATGGTTTGTAGAAGTCCTGTTTAAATCTCTTACAAATAATAGAGTAAAAAAAAATCTATGAAATAAAATATGGAAATCACGCACTGCATCATGGTCATATTAAAATATGTTATACATGCATTAAAATCATGAGATAGTTGAACAACATACATAAATTTTATAAGAAAATACAAAAATAAACATTTTTTATACAAATGTATAGTACATAACTATATATTAGCGTTTAGACATTGCAATCCCAGCAGCTTAATGGTCAGCGCGTCACGCTACCACGCTGCAGGTCCACAGTTCAATTCCAGACTGCGGTGTGGACAAAGTTCATTCCCTTTCCATCCCTTCGGGGTCGATAAAATGTGTACCAATCTTGCTCGGGAACTAAACACTGAGGGGTCCGCGTTAGGCTGACCATCTGATCGAACTTGAGAGCCCATGGTCCTGAAAATAGGTCTGAGCATTGTAGGCCTTCATGGATTGTAGCGTCGTAGGTTTAGGGTTGATGTTTTTTCTTGCTTTGTTTAGGCATTACTTAAATAACGATAAATATTGTGATGCGAATTCAAAACTGCCAAAATTAAAAATTGCAAAAAAAAGAAAAAAAAACAATAAAAAATAATTGTAATTTAATAGTTTACAACGACCATTTGGAATTTATTTCGTCCACCAAATTCCGTCCCATCCTCTTCAACAACAGATCGCAACGATCAAACTTCAGACGACCAAAACCTTCATCGATAAACTCTCCAAGTCCCGTTTCGAGAAAGAAAACAGTTTACAAATCGAAACCAGTTCCACCGAATCATCCACAGCTTGCGACAAATTACCTACGTTGAGCTTATTTTTTTCCGGTTAGAATCGACCGATTGTAAAACGCCGTGGCTAGTGGATTGAAGCCCCTCGAGACATGGCCTTTTACTATCAATTGATTAAACATTAGATTTTTTCCTTTTTCCCGTTCGTCTTTTATTCTGTAATCGATTTTCATGGGCTACTTAATCAGTTGAAGACCTCGATTTTTGCTTTGCAAGACGATTTTCATTTCGACGTCGCTCTTTGGCTTTGGATTTTTCCATATCTGATAATGTGCGCCTACCCATTTTGTAACTTTTTCAATTTTTAACGATTTTATGCCTTTCGATTACCTATTCAAACAATTTTTAACGATTTTATGCCTTTCTATTACCTATTTAAATAAAAATTCTTCTAAAAGTAAAGAACATCCTTGAATTTAATTAAAAAAAATAAAATGCGAGCATCATTTGGCCCCATCCTCGACCGAAAACAACAACCATTTCCAAATGGTTAAAAAAAAAGTTTAAAATATGATTGTGGTTTTAGAAAACAAGTGTAAAACTCAGAAACATTTTTAATTATTGTATTACAATAATTGTCTAACAAATATGGCTATTTATTATCGTTTTAAGTTTAAAGATATATTGCCGACAAAATTAGATTCTGAGCTACTTATCAAGTAGTGTGTTCCTGCTGGCTTTCTTTAAAATAATATCGACGGAATTTTTTATCTGTATAAACTGACCGATAAATTTAGATACTTAGTACAACTTCATTCTTAGATATCAGAATCGAATATCTAGTCAAACTATTTGACATTCAAAAAAAGATAATAAAGATAATTTTGTTAGAGGATGTCTTTCTTTCTTTTTACAGAGTTTGTTTTCCACCACACTTCTTTGATTTCTCTTATCACATTTTGTGAGAGGTATTCTTTTTGGACCACACAGTAGTCCGCTCTTTTATTTTGCTAAATAAAACGATCTTTTATTTTTAAGTAATTTTTCTTTTATTTAAAAAAATGTTCATAAACTGTATCACATTATAAGAAAACTGGAACAAATAAACACTTCTGAAAGTTTTGTATGTAAACAAGATAATTCCAAACTTCCTAAAAAGGATTGGTGTATCTGATACTTTAAATTATGAACTTCCTGGCTTCCGAATCTTAAGTATTTCAGGGGGTAAATTTATTTACATCTTAAAGTAATTATTCACTTCATAGGCGCGCTTTAAAGAGTAAACAAACGAAATAAAATGGGTTTTTTAGATATGTTCGTAATTATATAAATACATAGCACCTATAGTCGTCGTCTGACTGCATGTAGCAGCGCAAAAACTATTCAACCGAATGGTTTAAAATTTAATGTATATAATCGCTGCAGAATTTTGTCGAGTCATTACAAATTTTATGAAAATTGAATCAAAACTTAAAAATATATTAATAAAAGTTTTCTTCATTCTATTAAATCCTATCATACGTATAATTAATTCAGTGTTATCCCATAATAGGTAATGAATCTATGTTGCCATGGTGATTACGTCCTATTTACGATGGAGTCATATTATTCCCGTATTACTGTATTTAATATATATAACCATATGTATTCATCCATTTTTGCATATAAGAGTGCAACAGCTATTGCACCAAGTTCTGAATATTTATAAAACTAGTTATAGTACAAACGCACCTGATTTGCCACGTTTGACGTACAATTTCCGACTTGTTTATTTAATCGTTTTATGTACAGTATTCCTTTTTCTGTTGTTAAAAAAATACTTTAACTAAATATTATTTTTTTTTCCTGCAATACTCTTTGGATGACGATAATAATTTTAATTTAGTTAAAATCGATTTATTTACAGCATCATGCGATGCATTCCAACATTTAACACCTTGATTACGTCAACGTTTGTAACTCCTATAGTAGAGCTCATTCAGTTTTTACGCTTTAATATCGACATTTCTTTAGTTTCATCTTCTTGTTACTTAATAGCAGAGCTTCTGTTATTAAACAAATAAAATAGTATTACTATAAGGAAATACTGGTGTTCAAATTATAAGAACGCGCAAAATCCGCATACTTTACGCACCCAGTGTAAGTTGGCATAGTCAATGTTTTTTGTTGTTGTTGTTGTTTCTTTCTTTTCCATGTTAGCCCCGAAACTTGATTATAAATTTAATCTGATGGAAGTTTCTGATTAAATTCTATATTTTACAAGTTCTCATATGCATATATTATGCGTTCAACGTCGTAGATTAATACGTCTGAAAGTACACACCAGCCTAATCTTTCTTGCAATGGCTTTGAATTCAGAAATTTAAAGCACAAAACTGCAAGTTATTAAATAAAAACAGATTTCAATTATAATTTTGCATATTTTGTTAGAATTTTAATATTCCCGTGTGCTGCATAATTTCATATTTCAACAGCAGAATTAGGAACACTTCTAATCGCTTCGTCAATTCCCTTAAAACTATAAAAATGGAGTGTTTCAGGGTCAAATCATATAAAAAAAAATATTAATAAATATAGTTGCAGTATAAATTAACTTATTCTGTGTTAAAATCTCTGACTTCAGATGATATGCAATAAATAGTCTCTTCATTGTGACCACTTATCAAACCAAATGGCAAAAGTGTTTTTCCGCAGTTGTTTCATTGAATACTATATAGTGTACTACTGTACAGCTCAAAACGCGTCAGAATTTTTATGGATTTTCTTCGACGGAACGGATCTTGTTAAAGGAACTCTTACTTCAAATTCCGGTGTCATCTAAAAATAAAAAATTGTCGATTTACAAAAACGTTTGTCTTTGTAAACTTTCTTAAATTTGTTCCTGAAACTAATTTCCCCAAACCTGGTAAAAAATGCGTCCGTGATAAATTCAAGCTGACGCTAAAATAGCTTCTACTAGAGGTCTTCACGTTCCGAAATTTTTAGGCCCGGGCACAACTGAGACCGATTGAAACCGGCACGAGCAAAAGTCGATTAAATCAGATCAGACACGGTACGGGCGGTCTTTTGAAAAAAAAGGGGGGGGGCAGTATTTCATAACGAATGTTGTCCTACAATTAAATTATCTTAAAAGAATATTTCATGCATGTTTATGCAAAAAAGTACAACATTTTTCAACTTATATATTTGCAAACCATGGAGTACGGAATAGAAACCTATTTAAAGACAAATAGATGCAAATGAAATCCCATTAGAAAAATTAATGCAGTTTAAGTTGAAAGAAAAAGGCAATTACATAAATCATAATTTTAAAGTTCTATAAAGGAAAAAGTGTTAGAGTTTTAAAAATAATTCCCTCTAATTTATTTAACCAAAGTACATTTCTAAAGAATCGTTAAGCAAATGTATAATATCCCTATTATTTTCATGCAAAAACATTGCAAGGCCGCCACGGCCCAGAAAAAATGAGTATCAGAGCTGGCTTGCCCCCCCCCCCCCCCCGAAAAAAAAAAAACAAACATTAAACTCACGTCTGTCTCGGTCCTAGAATAATGAAATAAAATCGCAGGGCTTCTTGGCGAGTCAGGAGCAGGCAAACCTCTACCTTCTATAATATGCCGTCGCAAGTTTCTTTTAAAAATGAACTTGACGATCGAACTTTTGAATATCAATCTCAGGAAAACATTTTAAGTTGGGAATTAGATATTTTTGGCTCCACCTGTATTTCTTGATTTTTAATTATTTTATGGTACTTTTCTATGAACGTTCCGCGCAATTTTTTTTAATTTTTTTTTTTTTGTTACCTGTCAAGGCGAAAGACCAAACAATTCTTTTTTACGGCCCTAAAGCTACTTTGTACTTTATTGTATTTGACAAAAATACAATAAACGTATTTAAAGTTATGATTTCTTTTAATGTAATTCTAACAAAGTTTCATTAATTCACGCCCATTTCTAGTGTTATTTGACTTACGACTATATTTATATTTTAATATCTAATTTTTGCTTTTGATCTTTTCTAAGATTTTTTATTTTTGCTATCATACCTATTGATAAGAAAACCTTTAATCCATTCATTGGCAAATAATTGTTCCGTAACGTTGAAATATTAAAATCGCACTAGAATTTTCGAAAATATTTATTTAAAAATATGGAAATGCAGTTTTACAGCTTTTTTTTTTTAATCATTAAAATGACAAAAGTAAAATTTTGTTCAAAAATTCTGGTGAAAATCTTGATTAAAGTTAACTTATATTAAAAATATCTCACCGCCCTTAAAAGAGTGAAAATGAAGCGACGTTCATCATATAACTCAGGTCGCTGTTCCCAAATGAAAGACATTTTTTATCAAAAATATCTACCACTTTATTTAATCACAGATATTTTATTTTATGGTAGATGTTCCACAATTAAATACAGCAAAGTTTACTATTCCGGGGGAAAAAAGGTAGATATTTTGAATTCATATATTCCTCAATCTAGCATCAGTGGCATGGATATAACTGTGAATGTGTGAATAGCGGTGAGATAAGTTTTTTTACTGCTGCTTCTTTTCTTCATATTCTTCTTTTTGTTAGATGTTCATTTGTATTCATTTGTAAAAAATAGTTTTTAGATGATTTTTATTTACATTTTTTTTCACAAAAGTCTGACATGTTTATAATATATATATATACTTTTTTTTTTACTCGAACTCAACAATATGTTCTAAATATTTTTCGCTATACTTTGTATTTTTGTTCTCAAGATTATTACTATTAAGACGAATTAGTCCTCGGGGGAAACTATTTTAAGTTACCAATGTACATTTTCAATAGAATTTTTCTCACAATTATACATAGTAACATATTACTATTGTTTTTGTTTTTTAATGATAACTGGGACATATTAAATCATTTTTAGGTGCGTTGCGTTCGTAATTATGTAAATACGTAGCACCTATAGTCGTCGTTCAGTCCGTCTGTCTGTCCGTCCGTCCGCATATAACAGTGCAAAAACTACAAAACCGAATCGTTTGAAATTTAAAATGTACCTATAATTGTTGACAATTTTGTCGTGTCATTCAAATTTTATGAAAATCGGATGTATAGTTCAATTACAGGGGCAATCAAAAGTATTCCATTACATTACGGCCAATGGGAAGAAGCAGTTTCAAGTGTATTTTAATGATGTTACACTCTTTCGAACATAATGAAATTGATATGCATTTATGAATAACATGGAAATATACATTCCATAGAATATGCTGGGCAAAGAATATTTATTATTCATTTGCAGGGCCACACAAAAGTTTTCCGTTACATAGTGGTATAAGGGAAACATTGTTTGGGGCGTATTTTAATTATATTAAACTAGTTCACATACAATGAAATTGATATACGTTGCTGAGGTTTACTGCAAGTTACGTCCTGTATAATAGAATGTGCATAGTATTTACAGGGACACACAAAAGATTTCGGATACTATCCTGTATCCGAAATATTGTATGTTAGCGATGATTGCTGGAAGTGTATTTTTAGTTGTGATATGAGTTTTTAAGTTTAACGAAATTTTTGCATATTGCGTTGTGTGTATAAATGCTGTAGATCACATACAGGGCTACACAAACGAATTCGTAAGAGTTCGAATGTATAAAACTTCATTATAGTACGAACGCACCTCATTTGCGCTGTTTGACGTACAATTTCCGACTTGTTTTTCTTACAGTAATTGTTAATGTTTGAGTGCTTCAATAGAATTATGCTTACAACCCATCTAAATAACACATTAAAATTTGGCCCAATTTATAGTTTGCTATTCGATCGATGTCATTGAAAGTGTTTACAAGTTAGTGAAACGGATTCAAAACTTTCAAATAAGCGCCATTCTTTATGAAAAGTTCTTTGAATTCGATTACAAAACTGTTACTATTTTAATTCATAGATTAAGTAACAAACTAGTAAACAAAGTAACACAAGAAAATACGTTCCGGAGAAAGTAAACAAAGCAATGTTCACAGTCGATTAACCTTATTTTGTGTTTATCTCCGGCATCTTCAGAGAGAGATAATCAAGATTTTGGATTTTTTAGATCGCAAAGTGAAACTGTTTTTAATGGTATTGAAATCGGGCGATATCCTATTAATACAATGTATCCTCAAAAAATGTTTACACAATTTAAATGATTTCAACCTATTTATTGCCGAAACGTCAGTGAAGGCTTACTGCGGAGACACGAAAAGTTTTGGTTTCCGTTTGTCTGTCTGTCTGTTAGTCTGTCTGTTCTGCGATAACTGCCGTAAAAAGTATCCAATTAGCTTAAAATTAAGGATGCATGTTGGTGAAATCTCCGGATTTAGCTGTATAGTTTTTGGTTAAATTTGGTTCATTCGTTCGGAATATATAGAACATTTTATTTTGCGACTTAATGCTTTCCTATAGCAATTCAGACGATTTTTCCATTTTTATTTGTTGAAAGGAAATGAAAGCTCATATGATTGAAGGATTTAAATGGTAAATTATGGATGATGAAATTTCCTAATTAGAACCATACATTATTCACATTAGTTTGAAATTTTGTGTATACATTTGTCAGAGTTTTTAAATTCGGTGTATAACTTATGGAGGGATTTATATATATATATGTGTTCCAATAATATAAAATATTTTATTTATAAATTTACTTTTTTTAAAAGCACATATTTCATCGTTTTATTTTCTTTTAACTGTTACCTAGCAACGGAATTACACCTAAAAATATCGTAAATGTGAAAGTATGTGTAATTGTTTGAAGTCAAATCAAAGTCAAAAGGGACGAATTAATGCCTTTGTGTCTTTACATATAGATTACATATATTACCCCCAGAAAAAAAGGAAGACTATGTTCTATTTATTTTCTTCAAATATTTTTCTTTTAAATTAAAAAGTTCATTATTTTCATAAGAAATAAATCGACAGTTTGCTATAAAATTAAACAATCATTTTTTTTTTTTTTTTTTTTTTTTTTTTTTGTAACCGTTGCCATAAAATCCGATCCCAGAATAATAATTTATCCTAACCAGTTAATTTTGATTTGAAAGATTTTCATGTGCAAGAGGAAAATGAAATAAAAAATAGACATGAATACGTCTTCATATTGGAAATAAAACGAAAATACGAAAAGAAGGTGAATTTTATCTCATATATCAAAAATAAAACGAATACGCTTTGAGGTTGAAATAAAAGGGGCTTGTGTTATGATATTAATTCTTATTATAAAAAAAAATAATTACTAATATCTCATGGTTTATCGTCTGCACACAGCTAACAGAAATGTTAATTTTTATTCGAAAGTTTCAATGAGAAAAAAAAAACTTTTGAAAAGCAAATAGATAGTAAATATCAAAATTATACACCGCAAAATTATCGCTGCCGAAAATGACGTCATTGTATCGAGAAATAAATCTTTTCATTCTTAAAAAGCAAGCATTAACTAGATTGCCTGAAAAAAATTTTTTTTGACGAGTGTTACTTCTTAATGCCGCCTCATTTCAGAAAATATGAATAAAAATTACTTTATTTTTAAAAGGAAATTACATTTTCTTTCATAAACCCTAAACTTTTAATATAATTGCGTGAATGTAAATCATTTTCTGTCCACCAGTATTGAAAAATAAAGCTCGGAAGTGTAAAAAGAAATCTAAGATTTGCGATAACCATTAGCGCAATCAATAAAAAGTTACATATGTAAATTAATGAGAGCACGGGGGGGAATCCCCCCCCCCCTGAAGAAATCTACTTTATTATTTGAAAAAAAAAATACCAGAATTAGTAACTCATGAAAATTTCAAAATATCCTTCCATAAAAACGTTTTTAATTTAATGCTTCTAATGTCTGAAAACTTCGTATTTTTTTATTCTTATAAATAATTACATAATTTGAAAACTTTAAATTGCGGTTTTCAGGAAATTGAATATTACCAAAGTGTGTCTAAAAACAATGACTTGCAGAGCTGACGTTGAGGCTCCTGATCTGCAGATTTACTAGTTATTATTACTTAGTAATAGTAGTAGCAGAAATTGACACATCATTTTGACTTGTGAAATGGAAACTACAACAATGAACGTTTTATAAAATTAATGCTTGTATTTAAACTGATGCCCATTCTGGTTTAGGCACTGCTTACAACATGAAGCAATGGAATCACAAAAAAAAAAAAATCAATCTGTCTTCATTTGTGACTTGTGGAGTTTGTTGATGATCGCGACCTTCCCGAACGCTTGCTTGTTAACTTACCGAATAGTTCCATCTGCATCAAACGTATTGTTAAACAGCGTAGGAGGATTTGTTTAAAACTCTCTCAAAGATCTCTCTCCAGTTAAGGTATATTTTCGAACTTCCAATAACACTATTGGGTGAATATCCTTTTCTATTAAGGGCCTACTTCAGTCACGCGAAAAGACCCGTTCGCTAATGCTATTCCTATGGAAGAAATTTATAAAGATATCTCGGTCGCATTTAAATATTTTTAGAAGGTTTTTTATTGCAGTGGCTAGCTGAGGTCGATCTGTAAAAAGGCAGTTTTTTACTTTTTAGATTTTCATTGGGGATTTTTTTCAAGAGGATGCTTTCATTTTAGGAAACGGTTCTGAAAATGAAAGTGTCCTGATTAAAAATACTTGTAAACGAAATTGAAAAAGTAGAAAACGTTCTGCATACAGATCGAACTCAGCTAGCTATTGCAAAAAAAAATCTAAAAATATTGAAATGCGACCGAGATATCTTTATAAATTTCTTCCATAGGAATAGCATTAGCGAACGGGTCTTTTCACGTGACTGAAGTAGGCCCTTAAAGTTTAGTACGATTCGTGTCATTATTTTAAGTTAGTTGAATCTCGGAGAAAAAGATGAACATATCAGTTATTTGAGAATAAATTATGTAAAATATATTATGTATTGGTGATACCTTGTATACAATATCCGTAAATAAAACAAAAAAATATAAAAGCAGACCGGAGATAATAAATATATATATTACGCTATCGTACGCGGCACAGAAATCGTGATTATTTGTTAATTGTTTAATGGCAACGCCCAAATGAAACGCATCTCATTATTTATTGAACAGTATTTAATGCATCTCCATACCTATAAGGGAGTTACCATAGGGGGAACCCTGTTCTGTCGCCAAATATAGCCAACTTGGCGATCTCCAAATTGTCAATATCTCTAATATTTCGCCAAGTTCTCATAGACTTCCATTGTAAACCAATAGGATTTACTTGCTTAAAGAAAATCAACAAATTAAGATATTTTAATGCAACAAAAGCTAATAATAGCTTAGGTATTATATTAATTATATTTAAGGGAGTCTAAGTAAATTAAATTATGAATAAAAGTAACATGATGCTTAGCATGCTTTCCCAAACATAAATTTTAAGGGGGACCAAACTGGTCGCCAAGGACAGCTAGTTTTTAGATATTTTCCTAAATGCTTTCTCCTTAACGTAAAGATGTCTCCTAAAAAATTCTCCTGAAACTGCTAAAATTTGTGATTTATTTTGAGATAATTTGTTGCTGTAATTTCTTCATGCTAATGTGCGTAAAAGAAATATCCATGTAATTAAAAAATTACATTTTGTCACGAGAGGTGTGAAATTTTCGTTATTTTTTGGATTGAGGAATTTTATTTAACAGAAGTAGAGTATCTATTGAATGGGTCGTGAACATTCGTTAAAGTCAATGAGTTCGTAGAGTGCCTACGTGGAGCGCTAAGCTCACGTTTACCTCACGTCTATGCGGATACTGTCTACAGGGTGTTTCAACACAGCGGTTACGAGGTTTCAGGGGAGATAGAGTACACTTAGGTATGTTTTAAATCACATAGCAATGCAGGGTCGGGAATGCTTTGCTGGCACGGTAGTTACAAATTATTTTTGACAAGTGCTGTTTGAATTGAGAACTTCTCATTAGGAGTATTTTGAGTACACATTTAAAACTCACATTTCATAAACATTTCATTATCCCACATATGGATAGATATAGCAAAAAGGGCAATTACCTTACAACTAACTACCAAGGTTAACTATACGAAGGATACAAAACAAATGGTCAAAAGATCACAAAAAAAAAAAAAAAAATCTGTACAGGTTAAAGTTTAAAACATGTACGATTTATACCTTCTATAGTATTTTACTGATGTTTTATGGCATAAGGGGGGAAAAATCCGTGAGCACAGACGCGAACACGGGCTGTTGATGATTAATAACTTGGGCGGAATCCTTTAACAGAACTCGTAGGGGGCTGTACATATGTAACGTTATCAACTTTTCGGACGCCCCTCTTACGATATCATATGTTATCATACCTGGGAATCCCCCCCCCCTTCCCGTAATGATATCGTTATCAATAACTAAAAATTCTTTTCATTTTTGAAATTTTTTCTTATGTTTGTAGTGATACAGATATTGTTATACATTTATTTTTCGAATACTTTATTGATTCAATTGAAGAGAAATCAACAAAATATCACTTTGTATATGAAATAACTTTATATCAAATAACACTTAAAAGAAATTGTTACTATTTAAAAGTATTTAACAATAGTTTTTTGTTACGTAATGCATTCAACAGTAATAATGTCTTATTGCACTTGCCTACGCACGGTTTGGGGGAAGGGAGCAGACAGAACTTCTTATCCACAAAACGAGGGAACAAAATTTTTTCTCATTTATATACTAGTAAACACAAGTATAATTTCAAACATACTTCGCTGTTGGTTTCTCGAACAGCGGATTCTATACTCATACACATATGACAGAAGAACAGGAATGTCAAACATTGGGATATTTCATATTTTGGGATTAAATAGTTTTATAATCATTTAAGGATTTTAATAATAACTTTGTATTTCCATAAAAAATAGATAACAGACTAAAAAAAATATAAGACTATTTTGATGTAAAGAACAAGTTATACAAATAAAGAGAAAATTAAATTACAACGATATCAAAAGACAACCCCCCCTCCCACCTAAAATAATAACGTTATGTATCCACAGCCCCTAGTTAAAATTGGTGTTTTCGTTATAATATATCAAACACTTCTCAAGGAATCATTTCAATCAGATTCCAGTGTTTAACTGCTGTAACAACAGCTAAATATTCAGTAGTTGATAGTTAATCGCAAATTAGAACTCCAACCTTTCTATAATTTTGCGTTTCGGCGAAAGAATTTCTAGCATAGGACTTTTTAATATGTTTCATTTAAATTTAAAGACAGGATTATTTTCGAGTGGAGTTCTTAAATCTAATAAGGAAAAATTCTGTTAACGTATATAAAGATTTCTTTAAATTTCTTAATACATGTAAAATGTATGCTACGATTATTATTTTTGTCGTTTCCCTAAGATTGTTATTTTTATGCATGTTAACTCGTAATTTTTATTTTAACAATTGATTGAACTTTTTCATTTCTAAAAATTCTAAGTTTAAGTGGTAGGCCACGAAATTCAGTTTAATTTCGTATAAAATCGAACTCAAATCTAGATTCCTGTGCATTTGTGCTTTAAGTGTGCGATTTGTACATTTGTACACAAAAATAAATATGGCTTGATTTTGAAAACTATTTAAAATATTTCCTTGTCGAAAACACTATGTGGGGAAAATTATTGTTAACAAATGAGATACACATCACATTCAATAGTCTGGGTCTAGTTCTCCAGAAATAAAATTACGACACATATTTTCTTATTTTCATACTTTATCTTTTTAGACCTAAATTACTTCTCTAAATAAATAATGACTTCGAATTTGGTACTTTGGAAAAATTTAGGTGAAAAGAAAATTTTTAAACAGCATTACAATAAATCTTATTTTAGTAAGACATGTATATTTTTAAGCATGTCTCGATTGTGACGAGCTCTGCTGCGCTCAGACTTCATACGTGATCCAAATGTGTATAATCTGCAGAAAGGTGAAATAATTTCCATGTAATGTATATCTTACATTACTGTAAAATGTAACTTCATGCAGATTTTTTAATTCTATAACCAAGACTATATTATTGTGTTTAGGTTATGAAGCGTTTCATAGAACATAAAAAAAGAAGAAGAAGAAACATTGTTTTAATAACAGAACGTCACGTTTATGTATAATAATATAAGCATGCAGTGCAGAATATATTCAAAATAATAAGGAAACTGGAATAAATGCATTTGGAGTTTCACACCTAAGCATTTTTTCAAAATGTGACATTTTGCAGTAGTGCAATACAAAATTATGTAAATCATGAAATTCAACTACAATTTCAAATTTTATCAACAGATTTAGGGCCCCCTAAATTTTAGGCATAACTTGTCTATATATACCTTAATATGGGGCTGGTTTGTAGAGTAAATCCTATAGGGTACGATAAATGAGTAAATCGGAAACAAAACCAATTGCATATAATCAATATGTGTTTTATATTTTTAAAGCGATTTCATGTATCCCGAAATACTTGTAACAGTCAAAAATTAAAATTATATTGATATGTTAGTGACCTTTTTATTGAAATTTCTATGAAGACTTTTTCAGTATCGTATTCAAAACTTGAATAATTTAAAAAAATAAAATGGAGGTTGTTGAATTTCTAACGATCAAGCTGTATTTGTAAATCGATATTTTCTTACTCGGGGTCTTGTGCTGAATTTTCTGCATTCAGTAGTTTGCTTCCAGAAAAAAAAAGCATTATAGGTGCTTTAAAATGTGAATGTGTTCTTTAATATCTATCGCAGACTCTCTTGTATAAAAATCTAACATCCCGCATTGCAGGCAGACCTTTTTCTTTTCCACTTCTCTATCATATATTTTGGTAATTGTTCTAGCGATAAAATCTTAATTTAGTTAAGAAAAAATTTCAAAACTTTAATAAAACTATGACGCATTACACACACTTAAATAAATAAAATGAAAAATGCCCCTTTTTAAGTAAACATAAACAGTTTTATCCGCATATTCTAGTTGAGATCGTTGAGCGATTTTAAAGTGTTTCGTACGGTAATAAATGCTTAGATTCACGAACGCTTTTCTATTTTAATGTGTTCTTTATTTAAAACTCATTTCGTCCTTAACAAAGCAATAATTGATGCATGCTGTATGAAAATAATTCGCTGGCCTTCAGCTGGTGCGTCTGTAGTATTATCTTTACAGCTTTTTAAAGTGTTTCCTATTGAAAGTGACGCTTGGCGAAATCTTGTGTGATCTAGATGCAAAGGATTTACATGGAATTCCTACTAAAAATTTCCGGTTCATTTTCCGGGAAATTAAAATTAAAGCTTCTTTATTATCTTTGGTCTAAAAAGAGAATGACGTTCATATTTCTTCTTTCTTGAACCAGGATAGACGCTTTTGCACTGTATTTATTGAAGTTTTGACAAGATCTACGCATTTTTTAAATCGGAAATATTTGAAACTTTGCTTAATATGATTAAAATTATACACCTTGTACCTCCAATCGATGTGTGAGTGTGTTTTTTTTTTTTTTTTTTTTTTTTTTTTTTGGGGGGGGGGGGGGGGGGGAGGAGTCATTTTTCTCATGACTCAGTCATCTAAAACTCATTTTTCAGTTAGATTCGCTGAAGATTATACGAAAATTTTGTTTTAAAAGTTCATAATTAACAAAATCGCATTTATTTTGAAAAAAGAAAAGTTTATTTTTAAGTTCAGTAGTATACTGTAAACAAAATAGTTCATTATTAAAAGTATTGATATAACAACTCCAGTAAAAAGTACCGTTCTGCCTTAGATAATAATAATAATAATAATAATAATAATAATAATAATAATAATAATAATAATAATAATAATAATAATGATAATAATAATATGAGTTGCAAAGTAGTTCCGTAAAAAATTGACCACCCAGTTTGAAGACACTCGGCCATATTCTCCGTCGTATTAAGCAAAATTTCACATATTTCCAATTGAAAAAATCCATCGAGCTTTGACAATTTTGAATAAGTATAATGCTAAAAACACCGAGTTAATATCTTTAATCTAGTTTTAAAAAATCCAAAAAACATTTTTTTTAATTTCTTAAGATAATAAACCTCCCCTAGTTCCCAGTTGTAAAATGCAATAATGGATGCGATATTTGGGCATTCGTCTGCCTATCCGTCTGCTTGCTGTAATGAAAAGGGATTTATCTAATTAAAACGTGCTCACCTTTCTTTTAGGGGTTACTAATTGGTTTATCTTTTCAAAAAAATTTCTTATTAAAAAAAAATACGGTTTATATGGTGAACTCCAATAAATTTCAATGATCAAATAACAGTACATTTAAAAAAAAAAATACTGCATATTTAATTAAAAATTTTAAAAAATGTAAAAATATTTGAATTTTTTTAAATCCCTAGTACTTTTTTAAATATTGATATTTTTGCCCAATTTTTTTTTTAAAGATTTTTGAATGTGTATTACACAAGACTGCGCATGTATTTTTAGATACATCTAATATTACATCTAATATAATTTTTTTTTACTGATGAATATAGTGTAAAACGATGAAATCTAACACATCTTCATATACTTTTATTTAAAAAAAAAAAAAAAAAAAAAAAAAAACATGAGGGCTAATTCCATGCACACATTTATCACATATGTAATAAAGAACATGTACAAAAAAGTTTAAATCTCTATCTCAAATACAAAAAAAACCTTAGCCTTTTTAAAACATGAAAGTGAAGAAAATATGACATGGAGAAAAAGCCATTTAAAGTTTTAATTTGTATGGGTAATTGTGGTGAGAGTATTAACAAAATTTACAAAATCTCGCGATATAATTGCTGTATAGGTAAAAATAAGGTGTCAAAATATTCACAATTAAACAGGTTTTCATTTAATATTTTAAAACAAAAATCTATTTTTTATCAATTTTGAGGTAAACTGTCCTCTTAAAATTAAAGAGCATGTTTTCTTTACCTTTAAAACACATTTCACTGCTAAGCTATGCTACACAGAAGGAAAAAAAAAATGTTAGTTGTTATTGGGAAAACAGAGTTGCCTATTCATGTGAAAGATTTGGAATTCATGTTCAAACAATTTGAGTTCGGATCGATTTTCGAATTAAGATTGCGATTCCTTTGGGTTGGAGGAGAAAATGTGACCTGGAGGAAAAGCCATTTAAAGTTTTAATTTGTGAGGGCAATTGTGGTGAGAGTATTAACAAAAGTTACAATATCTCGCGATATAATTGCTGTATAGGTAAAAATAAGGTGTAAAAATATTCACAATTAAACAAGCTATCATTTAATATTTAAAAATAAAAATCTATTTTTTATCAATTTTGAGGTAAACTTTTATCTTTGAGGTTTATCGTTTCAAAAAATTTCTTATTTAAAAAAAGTATGGTTCAAATGGTGAACTCAATAAATTTCAATGATCAAATAACAGTACATTTTGAAAAAAAATTGCTGCATATTTAAATAAAAATTTGAAAAAATTTGAAAAAAATTTGAAAAAATTTAAGTTGTCTCTTAAAATTAAAGAGCATATTTTCTTTACCTTTAAAACACATTTCACTGCCAAGCTATGCTACACGGAAGAAAAAATGTTAGCGTATCAATTGTTATCGGGAAAACAGAGTTCCCTATTCATGTGAAAGATTTGGAATTCATGTTTAAACAATTTGAGTTCCTATTGATTTTCGAATTAAGATTAGGATTCCTTTGGGTTGGAGCCGAGTTGTTGGTAGACGAAAGTTATTTTGCATTGGTCCGGTTGGATTGCAGATCGACTGCAAACGAAATTTTAGGATTCGTGTTGAGGATAATCCGCCCTTACTACACTATGGGATCATGAAATCGCTATGGGTAATCGATTACCAAGGAAACTTTTCTAACAGCAAATAGCTTTTACATGTGGAACAGATGCAGTAGAATCATAACGTACTTTATATTCCTTTTATCCTAATTTAATTAGGGCGTAAAAGTAAACAAACAATAATAATTATTATTACTATTAGAACTAATAGACAAGTATTTCTGCGAATAAAATATCAAAAATAGTTTGGATTTATATCTAGCTTTGATATTTTAAGAAATCTCTGGCTTGGAAACCATTACCTTTGTGCCGTGACTACAAGATCGTTCTTTTCTTTTTTTTCTTTCTTTTGTGTATGTGTGTGTCTGTCTCTGAGTGCGTTTCGCCTTGCTTCTTAACTTAGCATTTCACTAATTTATCTTACTTTTTTATAACTCACTGACAGCTAGAAAAAAATTATTTAAAAAATGTAAGTGTTTACTATTAATCTATTATTATCATTAGAAAAGCGTCTCTTATACAATTCATAAATGTAATGAAATTTTGGCACAGCTAAAATAGTTTCGCGAAAATTAAAGCACGAATGATCGGACAAAAATTGAAATCATAAACAATTTTCAACAATTTTACAAAGTGTTAAAAAGTTGACTGGATAAGCTATATTTTCGTTTTGATACTAACTTCTATAATTTTTCTCTTAATAACTTGTTTAGTAGAACCTAAACATCATTTAACCTCAATGTCTGATTCACAGCCTGTATTATTGCACGTGCATTATTCTCTTTATTGTAATTACAGTCCGTCTATACGGCCGGCGTGATATGATAAATTGCACTGTCATTCAAAAGCATTCATCAGGTAGTATAACTTTTTTAATCAATAAAAGAAAGTTGTCATTTAGTATTAAGTCTTGACAGAGCATTGTTTTTTCATAGAACAGGCATTTCTCATTCGTTTTAGATCGTATTTATGATTAGACGATCAAAAAACGGGTCTGCGGCTGATGATGAACGGCAGATGTATGTGAGAAAATTGCAGATATTCTTAATTGCTCGTTATCTCCAATTAATTGTACTTAGAAAAGAAATCGCTATAGATAAGCTCATTAAAATAATTATGGTTATGTTCTGACCATGTGTGATGATTAGGGGTTGGTAGACCTGAGTAATAGCATACTTCAGTACGTGTTTCGAATAGTTGCCTAATACATAAGATCCAATAATACCATTTCAACAGGAAAATAAAGAGTATAATATGCTGTGAAAGAAAATTCTAATAGTTTATTTTGCTTGATTGAATGTTCTGAAAATAGAAAAGTGATTTGACCTTATATGAATTTTTATAGTGACCGCTGTATTACAATAATTTCCCTTTAGCTTAAAGTTTTATCGGCTCCCATACCTTATACGAGATCACGACTGTTTTATGTGAAGATCAAAAGAAGCCTATTTTAATATCCTGAAATATTTAATCTAATTCGTTTTAATATTGCATGATTACAACTCAGAGTTCCTCAACTCTAAAAACATTACTATATTTATGCTTTTAATTGTCAGTTGAAAACATTAAAATGGACACAATTAAAGGTTTTTAAGGAATATAAAACAGGAAAGAAAAGCCATGCGTCAAATATAGATTATGAAACACTTTTTAACACATTCAGAATACTATAACAAACCTGATATTTATCTAAACAAAGGATGACAAGGAATGACCGCCCCGGGAACTCAGCTTAGATAGTTATGTAAACAATTCGGAAAACGCAACATACATTTGAAAAGCCAACTCTAGCAGTTACCATCTTATGGTTGTAAAAGTATTGAAATTCTTTTTTGAAGCCATCTATATTGATCTATATATTTGTATATACAGTAAAACCTCCCTAAAGCGACCACGTTCCGTTCCAATAAAAATTGGTCGCTCCGAGAGGTGGTCTCTTAATGGAGGTCATGTTTAAATCCAGATTTTAATTGTTGAAAAAAAGTAACAATGTTACTAAAATTTATTTTTCACATTAGGAAAAATATGAAAATTTAGTATCAAAACAAAAGTTAATTATGTAAGTTAATTACTGCAGCGTTTAAAAGATGAATACATTGATGTTTGCTTTGATTTTACGGTTTTGTCTTTTATAACTTTTATTTCCAAATCCTTTCGAAGTTCAGCAAGTAAATGTAATTTTTTTTTTTTTGGGGGGGGGGGGAGGGGAGGGCAGGGACGGAAACAAATAATGACGATTTCATTAATTTGTCTATTTCTTTGAGAGTTTCTTGACAGAATAGAGCAGGGGAGTTTGTTGACCGTCTTTTTTAATTTGTCATCACAGTTAAACCCATTGCCTAAAAAGGCACAGAGGGGTTTAAACACTTAAAAGTTACCGGAATAAAAAAAAAATTCTAAACTTGGTTTAGAAGTTTCATGAATAATGCGCTCTCCAGAATTATTTTTCTAAACAAATCTTCTTCACGCAACCAGGAAAAGGGAATTTGTTTCATTTTCTTCAAGGAAATTGGTCGCTCATGGACGGAATTCAACTGGAATGGTCTCTGAATGGAGGTAAAATTAGTGTTGAGTTTATGGGAATAAATTCCTTTCCATGAAAAAATGGTCGTTGAGGGAGGTGGTCGCACCAGAAGGTTTCACTGTATATTACATAATATGCTAAAATTTAATTCAGTTAGGAAACACGCAATTTCCGCCAATAAACGGAAATACTCGAATTCTTTTGTGCAGCCTTATATATGATCTGTAGAATTTATCCATACCAAATAACATGAGTTAAATTAAAATACGCATACCACAAATGAAAACGCACTTCCAGCAACAGATACTGCAGACCAAATAGACAGTATTAGAGAGTACTGCAACCAAATTATATTGTGGATACCTGTAAATGAACCATAGACACCATACACACTATATTCTACAGTAAGCATCTTGTAGTGCACCTCAGTGATATATATCAATTATTATATTCTTGAAATAATCTAACATCATTAAAAAACATTGCAAATGTTTTTTCCCATAATGTAACAGAATTCTTCTGGGTATTCTTGTAAACGAACTATAAGTGGTACACACTTCATTTTCAATAGCGAACATGCTATAGTAATCTTAAGTAACAAATATCAACTGCATGGCAGTATATGAGTATATCTAAGCGAGTTAGAGCACGTATAGACAGACAGACAAACCGCAGTCATTAATAGTTTTCAACTATGTTAGATTTTTTTTTCTTTTAAATTACTTGTGAATCTTACCCACCCACAGTGGAGTATTTGACTCAAAAATCTGGCCAAAAATGCAGAAATTAAAATTTGTTAAACAGTTGTAAAAAGCGTATATTTTAATAGCTGACTAACTGGTACATCGATCTATGTCTAATTCAGAAGTTGAAATGTTGATATGTTTAATTATGTTTGATTAAACATAATTATGTTTGTTTTCATTATTATGTTCATTTTTATGTTTCAGTGTATATTTCTGTTGCTTCATGAATTGCTGAACTCAATACCTTTATTTTTAATACAATAATGAAAAATATTAATTAAAATTTTCTTTTTTTAAGCCTTTTTAGATCTAATTTAGATATATAACTTTTTAAATGCGTGCCGGGGTTTGCCAGACCATTTTTGAATTATAGTCGTATTGATTATAGTTTTAAAGGCCAATTACAAAAAAAAAAAAAAAAAAAAAAAAAAAAAAAAAAAAAATCCGCATATTGTTGCCATTTTAAAATATAAATTGTTTTAGTAATCTCTTAATAATACTCAAAAACCAGAATCTCCGTACTACAATTCAACTTTAGAGATTCAACTTTGGCCAATACTAAATGCAAATAATGAATAAATACATTGGTTGGTATAAGTAATTAGAAGTTTACGGATAGTAAAATTAACCACATGTAATTCAACATTACCTGCTAGTAAAACAACTCTATCAACAATTACGTTCCTCTTATAAACAGTAAAAAGTTAAGTAAACTTTGTATTATATATTTATTTTATTTTTTTAATTTGCTTTTATGTTTATACGAGGCGTGTAAATAAAATATGCCAATGAGACATCTCTTTTAATACATTCTTTCACTTTATTTTAAGTTTTAATAGAGTTGATAATTTTAGTGGAATTCTATTAAACATAAAGTGTCGATCTCATGCAATGTCAATTATTTATAAACTATCAAAGATAACGATAATTTTAGCTTACGCCATTAGCAGCTAAAATGTTTACTCTTTTGATAAATCTCCATAAATACAGAAATATATGAATTACACCTACTTTAGCATTTTTTGCATACATTTTGCAAAAGCTCATTCTTAAAAATTTTTAATATCTGTTTTCAGCACTTCAATTTTTATGAGGACGTCCATTTCCCCCAAAATTGCATAATAATGGTTGTTGAATTATTTCCCTGCTATCTTTTAAATTTTCAACAATTAAATAAAATTTTTCGTTCAGATTTATTGAAACTACAACCAACTATCTACTTTAGAAAAGTTTCTATTCTTAAAAATGTTTAATATCTCTGTTCTCAGCATTTCAATTTTTATGAGGGTGTCCATTTCCCCCAAAAATGCATAATAATGGGTGTTCAATTATTTCTCAACTATCTTTTAATTTTTAACAATTAAATAAAAATTTTCGTTAAAATTTATTGAAACTACAATTACCTATATACTTTAGAAAATTTTCCATTCTTAAAAATGTTTAATATCTCTGTTCTCAGTATTTCAATTTTTATGACGACGTCCATTTCCCCCAAAAATGCGTAATATTGGGTGTTATTTCTCAGCTATCTTTTACATTTCAAACAATAAAATATTTTTCGTCCAAATTTATTGAAACTACAACCAGCTTATCTACTTTAGAAAAGTTTCCATTCTTAAAAATGCTTAATATCTATGTTCCCAGCATTTCAATTTTTATGAGGACGTCCATTTCTCCTAAAAATGCATAATAATGGGTGTTCAATTATTTCTCAGCTATCTCTTAAATTTTCAACAGTTAAATAAAATTTTTCGTTCAAAAATTTATTGAAACTACAACCAATAATCTACTTTAGAAAAGTTTCCATTCTTAAAATTTTTAATATCTCTTTTCTCAGCATTTCAATTTTTATGAGGACGTCCATTTCCCCCAAAAATGCATAATAATGGGCGTTCAATTATTTCTCAGCTATCTCTTAAATTTTCAACAATTAAATAAAAATTTTCGTTCAAATTTATTGAAACTACAACCAACTATCTACTTTAGAAAAGTTTTCATTCCAAAATTCCAATGTGTTATCTGTGCGCTTCAACGTTTATGAGAATAAAATTCATAATAATATAGTCGTTCATGTTTTGTCAATCTTTCAAACTTTGAAAAAATAATTTTTTTCATTCAAATACAGGGAAAATACAACGAACTGTAAAATACAAAATTTTAAACACGAAAAGAAAGCAACAAAAGCACTTAGAAAAAAAAAAAAATACCAGCTCTGTATGAAATGATGGTGACTTATGAAAGATAAACTTTTATTTGAGGAAACTTATAAAAAGATAAAATGTTTAGCATTTCATATATTTCCTTGAATAAGATAAAAAATAAAACTTCATCTACTATAGCATTTTTCTACTTTTACAAAAGCCTCATTCTTAAAATTTAAATAGCTCTTGTTACCTCTGCGCTTCAACATTTATGAAGGCGTCCGGTTCTCCATAATAATAGTTATTGAATTAATTCTTATCAATCTTTTAAACATTCAGCATATATATATATAAAAAAATTCATTTATCTTTATTTAAATTACAACAAACTAACCGTAAAGTACAAAATATTAAACACGAAAGGTAGCTAGCAAAAGCGTGTGTGGGGGGAGGGTGGGGGGAGATATTAAGTAAAATAACTCTCGAAAAATTGGGCAAAAAAGAAGTTTTCTGTACAAAATATAGACTTGTGAAAAAGTAAAATGTTTAGATAAGTCTTCATAAATAAAAAATAATAAAACTGCATCTAATTTAGTATTTTTTGTGTTTATTTTACTAGAATCCGATTCTTAAATTTTTAAATCTGTTATCTCCACACTTCAATGCTTATAAAGACACCCGTTTCTCAGGGGGAAAAAAAATCCATTATAATAGTTACTGAGTTATTTCTCTTCAATCTTTCAAACTTTCAAGAAATAAATTTTTCATTCAGCTTTATTGAAGATACAACAAACTATAAAATCCAAAATATTAAACACGAAAAGAAAGCAACAAAACCTTTTTTTTTTCTTTCCTAAGGAAAGAAAAAAAAAAAGGTGGAAAAAAAATAAGTGCCTACCTAAAATGTTAATAGCAGAGTATTTAAAAAAGAATCTTCGAATAACATTATCGCTTTATCCAGCTGAGAATGTTGCGGCCGAACGAATGGCAATTGAACCATGAATATTGTCAACAATAGAAGCGAAGAAAGCCATTGAAATTTTTGGTAAATATATTTTTTTAGGTGTTCCTTTGTAGGATACCTGTCTATTATTATGCAGGAGTTTACGGTCTAACAAGAGGTTCGAAAAAGAGTGTACGTTAAGTTACTGCTGAAAATTCGCAGCCTATCGGGTGTATTTCATTTGAGAAAGTTCCATAAAAAGTTCATCAACCTTTTCAAACTTGCACGGCAAAGGCACGTTTAAGAATTTAATGTCTTATGCACTCGTGCTATAAAATGCTAATCTTTTTTGGTAAACTAAGGTTGTTATTGACAAAGGGTTTCTTCGACGAAGATTGTAAAATTTAGAAAAAAAAAAAAAAAAAAAAAAAAAAAGAGCATTTAGATTTTTTTTTTCTTTTTAGCTTAGTTTGACAATCGAATAAAAATGGATATTAAAGAATGAAATAGTCTGTCGTAAACTGTGACGCGTTTGGGTTTAAAAACTTCAACAACTAAGCAAGTGTTATTATTAATTCACATTTTAGATAATCATTCCATTCGAGATTGTAATGGAAGGTAGCAACGGAAAAAAACAATTTCATTTATGAACGAAATTCCTAATCAGTACAGCATTTCACGGAGTACAGCATTTTATTATCTATTTTTTTAAAAATTTAATGATAGCTGAAATTTTATGTTTTGCGTCTGTTGAAATCAAATAAAGTGTGCCCATATAAATTTTGTTTTTACAGATGGGTTTTCACTTTTAGATGTGCAGGCTTCTAACTTTCTCTTTCTTTGCATATCCTGCAAATCAAAACTTATCCTTCTTTTTGTACAAATCTTGTATACAGTAACATTTTAATTATGACAAAGTCAAAAAATGCCTTATCATAACAAGTTTTTCCAATTCTTAGGACCTGGGACAGAATAATTTTAAAGGGGGTGGGGTTGCCTTACACCATTAACCTACTATACTTATTTTATTTTCTAAAAGTATTAATCTGTGGAAATATATACTGTCACATGATTATAAATGTAATATGTTCATGTTTGTATTCCAAATAAATATATTTGACTAAATAATTTGTTATTATCCATGATTGCATAATTTGTAGTCAGTGAATGGAAATGAATGAAACTTAACATAGTGCACAGGATAAATTTGTACAATTAAAAATACATATGTAATTTCAGTTATTACAGTTCATTGAGATCTCTCTTTATTTTAAATAAATATATATATATATATATATATTATTTTAAGATATATAAAATGCATTTGATAATACACTCTACCAATATAGAAAAGATCCTGTTCCCGGGTTCCAGTGGTTCACCAGTTCACAGAGTATTGTTAGAATTTTTTTCTTCTCCTGCTTCTTCCTTTTTTTTTTTTTTTCCTTTTTCTAGTTAATTCGTAAAATTGTTTCTAGTATCTTTTATACATATGTAAACTATAATTAAGATTCTTAAACAATGAAAATATCATACTCATTCAGTTTTAAACAAATTGTTTATATTATTGCAATAAAACGTTGTAATTTTCCCCTTTAAAATTCTATTTTTATCCTTAATTTTGCTAAAATTTTAATAATGGAATTTTCTGATTATATGAGTTTTTTTGGCTATTTATTCCTACATTAACTTATCCTCATCACTATGCTTTAAAAAAAAGTCTGAGTTAGAATAGAATTTTTAAAAATTATAAAAATATTTATTTATTTATTTTATTTTATTTTATTTTATTTTACTGCATAGCATTAATAGCATTTGTGTTTAAATATTTGTATTTAATTTCATGCAAAATAATTTAATATTTTGGATATTTATTTATTTATTTATTTATGTTACAATAGTACACTCTTTTTATGTCAATCATGAAATTTCAGCATCTTAGTTGGATGGCCTCAATAAAACACTATATCAGAAAGTTTTATTTTCAGTAACACTCAGGGGTGTAGTGGAAGGTATACGGAGGCATTCCCCGTATACCTTCTGGATTTTTTAAATCTCCGTATACCCTCTCTTTCTCGAATAAAGCTATAGCGTATACTCTAACCCTGAACTTCATGATTCTAGCGTATACCCTCTGCCGATAGCGTATACCCTCTGGGTTTTATTACGACTACAACACTACACTGTCACTCGCTAAAATTTTGAACTCTATTTACTACATTAGAATATATATATATATATATATATTTTTTTTTTTATTAGAACTTCTTTATTAATTTAATATTTTTGTTCTTTTCATTGTAATTCTCTTAGTTCAATTATATCTCTCTGATACTATTTCAATAAATTTTTCTTTTGCAAAATTTCAGCATAATTCCCTTTATATTATTCTTTTTATTAAAATACTCCTATTCGAAATTGAATTTCTTGGTTACCGAAGCAAATTGACTAATTTAGCTAAATAAGTTCAAATTTGTAATAATTGTAATATGTGTTATTTCTTTAAAGCTATGAATTCAATAAAGCTTACAAAAATAAAATACATCGCATAGTTAAGATTGGAAAGTATGTCATAATATATGCGTATTTCAGGATTTTTTTCGCCCATGTTTTAACATCACAAGTTAAATAGCATATCCTTTAAAATAATGAATTAAGCTATTAATTTTCTCATCTAATGTCCATTTGTCATAATTATAATTTAAATAGTTATTACGCTTTACACTTAAAAATCAATTAAATTAAACAATTTTCACTAATTGTGTAAAAGATGAGTGGGCTGGAACGGTCTTTTAAATGACAGTAATTAGTCTCGTAATAAAACAGGATATTATGGTTGGAAAAATTGCTGTGTTTCGCTTAATTTCTTAGGCGAAACTCATTTTTTCTTGTAAGGGGCTATACTAAATGACTTCTTTAAATGGCTTTACTTTTTTATTCTCCCTTAACCGAATTGGTAGCAAACTCGGCCCTTGTGGTATGTGTACGCATGGGCGTTGGAATTTTCAGAAAACATAAAAAAATAAATAAATGTTCAAAATGACAGATATACTGAAGAACGGAAGTTGAATATTATTATTTTAAGTTATTTCTTCTTAACCTTTTACCCTAACATATTTTTTTCCGTAAAAATGGAAGTTTGGCATTAGAAAAACTCGTATTTTTCATTTAGCGTGAATTTAGTAGAATCCAAACTCAAATTAGTTTCGAGTTTCCTGGTTTGTGCATGTGCACGTATGTTCATACTTCTATCCTTATCACAGTAACTTCTAAAAAATCATCAGATGTTAAGTCCTGCATCAGGCCGGGTAACCGCTTTTCGCCGACATTGTCAACACATATAGTCGGACCGGGTCTGTTGGGTTCTGACTGATTTTATTCTAATTATTGTCTACGAGCCGGTGTTTTTATTTTTCTTCTATTTGGCTTCGGACAGTTTAGGTTTGTTGTTTGGTTATTTCAGGTCTATTTCGGATAATACCAATTTTTTTTTTACAAGAAAATTTAGAATTTTATTAGATGAAAATAAATACAGGGTGTCCCTAAACTCATGGTGCATACGTTAGATATGATAGAACACAACTAGACAAGCACAAATCACCATACAATCCATGGTCGGAACGCAAGTCATAAAAAGCTGGAGCGCGAAACATACTGTGGCATAAAATGAGGAGAAAGAAGATAGACAGCGGTGGAATGAAAGGAAGCCGATAATATGAAGAAAAACATTTATTCAACAAAATGAAAGTAAACAACACGTACGTCCCCCATCACAGCAACTGCTCAAAATTGCGGCGGCCAACAGTAACGCAGGCTTCACACCATCAATGGAGTGACCGTCGTACATTGGCGAAAACGCCAAGCATCTCTCGTATGTTGTAAGCAGCTACGGATATTCGGGCAACAAGGCTTTCAACGGAATCTATGGGACCATCATCGTAGATGAGGCTCTTCATGTGACCCCAGAAGAAATAGTCCAGATATGACAAATCGGGTGAGCGGGCCGGCCAGTTTATTGGTACAACCTTTGGGCTTCCCTTGCATTGCGTTCTGCCGCTCCGTACATGTAATGCATCCCGGCCTTCCTCTGATTTGAGTACGCATCCATCTCATCGATGATCCGCAGAACGAATGAAGACAGAACAGGTAATGAACAGGTAATCAGCATTGAGGGGTTTCCTAGCTGATGACAGCTTAACACCCAAACTAGGAAAATGAAGTGTCTTATGTTTTAATGAGCCATTGGGATAAAGTTAAACTGTAGCAAAGCTACTAGAAGAGTAAAAAAATTTAACAAGAGAAAATAAAGAAGTATAAGAAAGAAAGGAATAAAATTGAAATTTTAAGTTTAAACTTAAGATAATAGAAAATTAATGATAAATCTTAATAAAATACAAGAATCTTAAAAATAAATAAAGTCAAACTGTAGTTGAAAAACTACTATAAGGATTTTAGAAAGTTAAAGTTAGTACTGTTCAGAAAAACTCTCACCAAGCATGGGCAAGAAAAGCTAGGGTGGCAAAAACCACATTATCCTTCAAAAAAAGGGACTAATCAGGGCCATACATATTATTTTTATAAGTTTTACAATTTTTATGGTCTCTATAGTATATAGAGAGGTTTTTTTTTTGTTTTTTTTTGTAAATAAAGTTATAAGAGAAAAAAATAAAAGGCAAAAAATAGCGTGGTGCACTCAGGTGTTACTGAGTGTCCATAATTATGGAAAAACGGGGCCGTTTCTGGTGGTGGGGTTCAAATGCGTCGTAATCCGGTAGCTCCGCTACGATTTCATTAGGGAGGTCAAAAACTTTTTCATAAAATTTTTTGACTAAATCGTTTATGCGCTTACGCAAGGTAGTAGTTTTTAGGTCTCTTCGAACCGTAGATAAAAAAAAAATGAAGACAGCTGCGGTGAACAGCCTTTTTATTGCGGTCGCTGGGAGGCGCCCTCTAGCGCTTTACTGCTTGCGTTCCGACCGTGGATTGTATGTTGATTTGTTCTTGTCTAGTTGTGTTCTATCACGCCCTAACGTACGTACCATGAGTTTAGGGACGCCCTGTATATATTTGAATATATTCAGTTTTTCAGGTAATGAATGAATTTACTTTATAACTAATAAAATGTTGATAATAAATATGACTATATACTATTCTTCAACAATTGTATTTATTTAAGAATGGGATTTTCGGATTTAAACATATCGGATTCAGGTAGATTTGGAGTTAAAATAGTTTAGGTTTTGGTGGGCCTTGCAAGTTGCAAGTCAAAGTAACTCGTTTTTCATGTTCGAGTTGTCTTGCAAGTCAAAGACACACTTCGCACGACTTGTGCTTGTGTTCAGTTGCAGATTGACCTAGATGAGTTGTTTATTGATTGAAGGGAAATTTTCGGGTTCCAGTACAATATAACTCACCTTTTCATGTCTCTAATTCATAGGTATTATTAGGCCAATAAACCCGGAGTTTTTTTCAGTTGGCCATACTGATACAAGACATGAACCCTAGAATATCATAGTTACTAAAAGTTCGTTAGAATGTTCTAGTTTTCAACAAATTCAATAAAATATATTATTGACAATTTATAGATGTGTTGTATTATAATACGATATTTGCCAAAACCAAAAGTATAAATATAAATAAGTATAGGTGAATTTTTAAAAAATAATATTTTGAAAGGAGAACAGGCATTTAAAAATATATATAATAAAAATACTGATGATTTTTTTCGGCCAAAGAGATAACCATTCCCTATAAATTCATTTAGCCTTATTACAAGTCGATTGAAACGTTTAATATTACAAAAAAATTTCAGTATTATTTTAACCGAACAACATCAATTAAATTTAATTCCGTTATATAAACATATAGCTATACATGCAGAAAATGCATGCTTTCATGAACTGTTCCATAACTTTTGTACCAAGCTGGTATAATTCTTCATATATTTCATTTGTAATCAGTATTTTTTACCACTGAAACTTAAGGAAACCAACAAAAGTCATGCTTCAAGCATAGATTATAAAACCCTTTCCAATCCTTCCAGAATACTGTAACGGAACTTCACCGTTTAATAAGGTCAAAGAATATCTTAACCCTTAAATACGCGATTTTTTATTTTGTTTTGAAAAAATTATATATGATTCTCCGAAAGGTTTATAACACAGGAAAAATAATGAAAAGAATCAGAGATATATTTTTCATGTAATACGTCAGCCTTTTTTTCTGTTGTACACCTGCAATATAAGTAAAAACTAATTTCGTGTAGCTGGTTTACGCTAAAATAAGGCAAATGAATAAATACTTTAATAACTATGTCTCCAAATACCTTATTTTATATATTTCTTTACTTTATAAAACTTAACTTTTAATCCTTTAATACCCATAATAGAATACGTACTAGAAAATATGTAGTTCAGAGAATCTGACTTTACACCATAAAGTTTCAATGGTTAATTTCCATTTATTTAAATATGGAATGTCTGTTTTTTAATTAAAGCAAATATTGCTATTTTAATTTTGTGGTGTGAATTAGGTATATGCGAGTAAAAAAAGTCTATTTAGTTCAAAAAAGTGTTGTTTGCAAAGCTGCGCACTAAAGGATTAAGTTCACAATTTAGAAAACTCACAACTTCAAAATAATAACCATCCATAGACGGTAGTGTATCCAATTCTTTGCGTAGCTCTGTATATGAATTTATTTACGTTCAAGAAACATCTCGGTATAGGGCAATTCCACAGAAATTCTCTTTTTTTTTTTGGGGGGGGGGGGGGGTAAATTTTTAATATTTTTAATTTAAGGATATAATTGGAAAGCTTGATTTTTTATGTTCTGTAATAAAATTCTAATAAAAAGGCATTGTAAATTACTGTTTACAAACTAAGTTAAGTACCATTATTGTCTTTGTAAAGTCATAATTTTAGACAGTTACACAATAAAAGTTACGTCAGTTACATCTGTAAATGCCATTTTCATTTTTATTTTTCATAAATTAATTTAAAAAATTACTGTTATAATTTGCCATTACTTAGTGTTCTTGAGAACATTAAATCACTTTTTTTAGCGGGATAGTTTTGATAATTTTTACACTTCAATGAAGGCAGAAAAAATGTTTGTCTATTTTATGCTACATCAGTTATAGAAATTTGAATTGCAATTTTTGGAACTAAACGAGAGATTGAAATAATCTGCAGGTATTTGGGTATTAAGTCCTTAGTGAGAAATATTTTAAATTGTAAAAATTTGTTCTAGCTTTATTAGTAAATTTTCTACACAGTGTTCAAAACAAAATTCGATGATCAAGTGTTACTTCAGTTACGATGGTACTATATTACGATGACCTATACTAAATATAGTTCAGCTGCAAAATGCATAACTCAATTAAAAAATACCCTTAAGCAATTCACGTTCATACATATAAGCTTACCAATTATTTTGTGTAACCCTGTATACGATCTATAGAATTTATAACAACCACGTACCACACGTTGCACGCAAACATTTAGTTAAACTTAAAAGCGGATACAAAAGCTGAAAACACATTTTTCCAGCATTTATCGCTCATAGATAATACTGCAACCGAAATTTTGTGTGTCCCTGTAAATGAAGGGTAATTGGTATGTTTATCTTATTGTACTACAATAACCATCTTCCAGTGCAGGGGTGGCGAACCTTTTTGAGTATGCGCGCCAAAAAGTTCAAAATTATTATGTGCAAACATTCTAACGTGCCAGAAATGCTTAAACTTGGATAAAATCCAACAATCAATTTTTATAGAAATTTTACTTAAATATTTTTACACATATACTAAATTTGATTCCTAACTTATATATTATGCTGTATTTACTCAATAATACAGCCATGTCTTATCGAATTTTGTATTAATAATCCATAAATGAGTTTTTCTTTTTTTAGATACTTCCGAATTAGATCATTTTTAGTTCTTCAGGTAGAAGCAGTTTCAATAGATACATAATTATTTATACTAACAGTTAAAATTCAATTTTCAAAGTTAAAACCTAAATGTAATAAAACCTAAAATAACTTAAAACGCTAAACCTAAATAAAATAAGACTTAATCTGAAGTAGAAGCGTGTCAATTACATATATTACTATACAAACTGTCTCTTAAAATTCAATTTTCAAAAATAGAAGCTTTGAAATTTGATAGAGAAGCAAAACGATTTGGAAAACACTGCAGTGTTAAATGGTTTGGTGAAAAAATGACGCTGGTGCTTTCAATGAAATTTATAATGCCTTAATTCATTCAAAAGTAACGGATTATTTTAATGTAAATTATATACCTGTTACACAAAATAATGCTTTAAAAAAACATAAAATGGATTATTCTCTATAAACTGAGTATAATCTATAATATTTTACGCGTGCCAGAGAATTTTTCTTACGTGCCATAGGTTTGCCGTCCCTGTTCTAGTGCTTCTCAATAATGTATAAAAATTTCATTATGTTTGAAATAGTGTAGCAATATTAAAATATGCTGCAAACAATCCCCTCCCCCTCTCCCGTAGACCATTATGTAACCGAATTATTTTGTGTGACCCTGTAAAGGAATGATAAAGGTTTTGCACTCCATATTCTACAGAAAGCTTTTTCTAGTACAGTTCAGAAATGTATATCGATTTCATTATGCTTGAAATAGAATAACGCCATTAAAATACACAACATATACGGTTTCCCGCATAGACCATAACACTATGTAACGGCATTCTTTTGATAGTCCGTGTAAACGAAATATAAATGCTACACACTAAATAACGAACATGCATAGTAAATCTTAATAAATATATCAATTAGATGACAATCTAGGTATATTTACGAGAATTAGATCAGAGATTAATGTTGCCCGATGTCTGAACGGCCGTTACGATTTTTAGGGATCCTACCCGTCCCGCGGAACGCCAAAAGTCCCGATTTTTCTTGATACCCAAATTCTTTTAATTTGCTATTTAAAGTGCGATGCTATTAGTCTGAATCGAACGGAATTTATTAAAAGAAGACCTGTGTAAACAGAACTCGTCTATAATGGAAATTTTTTATGCTCTTACCGAAAAAGAATATCGTACAAATATACCTACATCAGTGGTTCCCAACGTCGGACGTACGCCCCACAGGGCAGCAGTTTCAGATTTGTTATTATATTTTTGTTACAGTAACTTATTTATTCGTTTATTTTTAAATAAAGACATATCGTAGACCAAAAATAAAAACAATACATGAAAATTTAAAACATAACTAAATAAAAATAAATTTTCAAAAAGTTTCCAATTAAAAGTTCGAAACAGACTATAACCGGAATAATTATACAACTTTCCTTTTAAATTTGTTGTCACTTTTCATATACTATTAAATTTTTTTTTGCAATTTTTATGGCTCCGTAATATTATTTTAGTATTACAGACTTTCTGTCTTTTTTTACTATTTATTGAAAGAAAATTTCTATTGATAGAGCAATATGTCACATGAAGAAACTCTTACAAATCTAAAATTGACTGTGTTGAACTCATTTAACCTAAAATATATTTGAAATACTTGAACAAGGTACTGCTTTTATTAAATTAATAAATCCTTAAATGAGTATCACAGAAGAAAATGTGTAAAAAGTAAACTTCTTAAGGATGTTCTGCAGACAACATATATGAACATACATCATTACATATGTATTTTAAAATTTTAAATCTTATGATACATGGTGGACAACTAATAATAATAGGAAAAGAAGAAGTAATGAAGGAAGTATATTATAAGGGAAAAGAAAAATGTCTACTGTAAAATGATAAAGGTGCGAATCTGTGAATCCGGAAATGCTACTTGTGAATTATATTATTTATATAGTTTCAGTGTTAAAAATAAATTTTAATGAAGTACTAAATTCAATTATAAAATATATAAATTCTGTCAAATGTAATGCAAAATGTGAGAGTCTCTTCAAGAAATTTCACAAAGATAAAAAAGCAGACTACATAATACTTGTATCTGAGGAGAGTTGCCAAAGAACTATAGCACTTTTCAAGGTGTAAATGTCAAGATATATGGCATCATTGGATTCATAGAATTGTATTAAAAATATATTTGTAACAAAAATTTGATCCTTCTGATAAGTTAAGGAATCTGAAATGACATCAAAGTTAATGCTCTTTTAGACTTCCTCCGTACGAACAACAGTTAATTTTTATATAACAAGAATTAATTATTACAGAGGGGAATAGAAGGGACCATCGGGCTTTTACAGATGCTTTGGTGGGGCGCGGCCAAAAAAAGGTTGGGAACCACTGATCTACATGCTAATTCTGAAACCTGTCTAAAAACAAAATATTTTCCTGGTCGCTAGCTATTCTGTTTTCACGCTTTTTAACGCGTTGTACGTACTTCATTAAAACCTGGGATAACAGAAGCTGGTTATAGCTAAAATCCTGTCTTAAAAGTAAAAACTTCATAGTGTCTACTGAAAGAATAACTACTCAATCGGAAACCTCCCCATATTTGAATTTTATTTCGCTCTCTAGGATTGAGCTTTCGCAGACCTTTACTATGTAAGATTATTATGTTTATTTAATACTACTAGGGGGCGCTGCCCCCTACGACCTACGCTCGTCAACCCCCGTTCAGACACCGCAAACTCTAAAAGCACGCTAATTTGATCGGCTTAAAAAATATTTCAGAAGATTGAATTATAAGTTTAAAAACAGTGGCAATCTCCCTATAAACAGGTTTCTATTCATTTCCCTTTGATTGGGGAATTTTAAAGCCAAATCAGCGGCTGTTAAATCATACAATAGCTGTTTCCGTCTTTGATTAAATAAAATCAGTTGACATTTCAAAATAAGCTAATATAAAATGAATTAAATAAACAGAGCCTTTGCCTCCCGGTATTTTTTAGCAAAGCGAAAAGAAAGTTTTTTTTAATGACACTTTAAATGTATCGCTTTTAATCTGACGTAATTTTCACTAAACTTTTCTTTCTCCTTTTACTATTCACGTGAAAATAATTTTGTTAGAAAGGAAACATTATTTGCGCTATCCTAATAAAAATAGTTGAAAATATCATCTTAAAATATTACATAAATGTATCGCGTAATTTTTAAATTTAAACTGTTTTGCAATATTATTTTTTGTTCATTTTACGTAATGTGTAATGTGACGTAAATGTGACATAATTTCTCCTATTTAAGACTTCTAACGCATGTTAATGAATTTATTATTTTACAACATTCTTTCACTTTTAAAATTCACGTGTAATATGGTTTTTATGATAATTTTCAATGAGTTCCTGCTTTTTATATTTTCTTGTTTATAATAGTCACGTATAAAATAAATTTTTAATTTGAAGCAAATATTATTATTTGCGCTGTTTATACAGTTGGCAACAGTTTAAATTAATACCAATTTCTAAAATGTGTAAAAAAAGATCTCTCGAAATGCTGAAAATTTGAATTTAAAATAGAAATAAAACCTCAAAAAATGAGTCAAATTAATAAACTGAGTGCAGTCTGCACACCGGGAAATTCTGACGCATGAAATGATCTAAAAATGATTAAATTCCGATGTACAGTTTTTCCTCCTATAAAACTTTTTTTAATGGAACGATTTTGTCCAACTTTAGCATTAAATATCTCTTTAAATATTTCTTCGATTTGAAAACTGTCTGCATCAGCGTGTTTATCAAACATTTCTCTATAATTCCGCCGATTTTCATATTTTTGTATGCAATATTTTGCTTAATATTAACGAAGAAAGACCTCCGGTCACAAAAAATTCAAAACCGGCAGCGGCGGCGGCGGCGGCGGCGGCGGCGGCGGTGACAGCGGTAGTTACTTTTTTTAAGAATAGAGAGATAAAAACTACTAAGAAACAATCTTAAATAACTGGATTTAGATTCGTTTTAGACAAGTATCTGTCTTATCAGGTATAATTTTATGGCATTTCTCCAGTACGAACTAAGAATTTTTTACGTTTACAGGGGTCTGTCCAGACTTTTTTCCAGGGTCCTGTTTTTGTGAAATTGTGAACAGCTGTTTACATTTGTGAAAAATCTAATCATAATTTCGTGAATTTGAAATGATCGTTATATTAAAGTTCTTGTTTATACATTTTTAAGAAGATATATGTATGTAAAATACATATTTTCTTTATATATATGTAAAAGTGACATGTCAGATTTTACTTTTAAATGGTTAAATTTGTGAAAAGTTCAGTTTCGAGACAGAAAAATTTTGTAAAAGGCCTATTTTTTAGGCAAATAATTTTGTGAAAGGTTCTGTTTTAAGATGGAAAGTTTCGTGAAACGTCCTGTTTTGAGATGAAAAGTTTTGTGAAGGATCCTGTTTTGAAATAAATTTTGTGAAGGATCCGATTTTTTCCTAAACAGATCCCTGGTTTAAATCAGGATTCCGTTATAGACAGGTTTCGTTTTCACATGATTTATTGATTTTCATATCCCGATTTAGAGGCCACTATCCGGCTTTTATTAGCTCCTTGTGCTACATTTTGTGAAAGTGGAATTGCCAGTAGGAACAGACAAACCGAACTCATAAACACTTTTCAACTGGAGTTGAAAAGTGTTAAAAACTTAATACTATAAGTATGCCTCAGTTAACCATCAATCATATGCGCATCCTTTGATATAATTATAGAAGCTTACCAAATTCTAGATTCATACTTTCATAGGTTCATCGAAATTGTGCATTTATGCAATTTTGTTTCTGTGTATTTGTTAACACATACATGGTTCAAATCGAGATCTTTAATCTTTTTTAAGTTAGAAGTCGGTTGGAAAAAAAGAGCTTTTGCATCCTAACAATTATTTCATTCCACGAAACTGATTCTCGTAAACCCACAAACGGGTCACTAGCCTCATTATGCTATTAATTTTAAAACAGATAAAGAGACGATTACTAACGGTTGAAAGTCCTGTAAACTAGTATCAAAACGTCAGTTAACGTTCAGGAAAGAGGCTTTCTAAGCATGTTTATTCGGCTTGACTTGCATGGGTCAAATCTTACAACTTTTCACATTATTATTATTAATTATCAAAACAATTTATTTCACATTTTGCAAATTTTCTTATTAGTGATAAAGACAGTAAGTATATTTTATTGAAGCAATTGAAAATAAAGAAACTTATAGGGGAAAAAAGATGCCTTTCTCATGTGAAATAAGCTTGTCAAATGATCAACTGCGTTTTCAATCACCATTATTGGATTTATTTTATTTTTATTTTTATTTTTTTTTATATAGAATATTGGATTGACAGAAAAATCTAACATATAAATTCATTTTAAAGTGATATGAAATACCATAATAATTTATTTTACTTATTGCCGTAGTTATTTTAATTTCACAGTTTTTAACTCTCTCATAAGTGCATATGGCTTCCATTTGCTTCAACTCTGGTAAATATACTCGGACTGCAATGTAATTGATATGTTACTGAAGTTTACACTAGCATGATCACTATGAAGTGGGCAGCTTTTATAGTTCGTTTACACAAAAACACAAATGAATTCCCTTACATTATGGTCTATGGGAAAAAATCGTTTGTGGTGCATTTTGATGGTGCTACAATACTTAAAAATAATGAAACTGATATGCATCACTTCGGCGGACATAAACGTACTTTCTGCAGTTTATCGAATGCGTAGAATTTATTCTTTACTTACAGAGGCTCTCGAAAGAATTAGGACTGACTAATAGCGATAACTACTGGATGTGCTTTTTTAGCTGTGATAAGGCGTTTTTAAAGTGAACTAATTTTTTGTGTATTACGAGGTATGTGGATGATATATTTTCACTTGCTAACAATTGATGAAAATGGATTTTTACTGCGTTAATTTTTACTTTCCCTTTTACAAGAAGAAAGTATTGGATTCGTGAAACATTTCTGACTTCTGGTTTTCGACGGATTTATGCGTTTTAGAAGGTCTTGAACACGATTTGACTGTTTTTAGAAAACGTCTATCTCCGTATATGACAAAAATTTTGTGGGCCCTCTATCTCAAGAACTAATGCACGGAATTTAATAGAACTTTAGATTCAATTAGACCATGATACCAATTGGTGTTGGTTAGTTTTTTGTGTAAATCGCCCAACAGGTGCGCCGTTGATATGCTGCATTCTTCACGATATGCGCAATAGCTCTATCTCAAGAACTAATGCACGGATTTTCATCAAATTTCAGATTCAGTTACACATTGACATACGTTGTTACTGATTAGGTTTTGGTGTAAATTGCTCAACAGGTGACGCTACTGTGCTGCATTTCGCGATAGGTATATCTCAAAAACTAATGCACGGAATTTAATTAAACTTCATATTCTGTTACACTTTCACATAAATAGAACCTTATTAGGCTTGGGTATGCTGCTCAACAGGTGTCGCTTTTGTGCTCTTTGTGTTGGAATTTTTCTTTTTCTTTTGCAGACATCTAAAAAGGTCTGTGCTGAAATTTAATGATTTGTTTGAAAATTACGATGCTTATATCTCCTTTTTAAATGAACTCAATTCAACGAACCTATACCTTTTAGAATCCTTATGATGGTCATAGATTCTAATTTAATTTTTGCACTGTGATTAGCGAATTTTGAAGTATTAACATGTATGAAATAGAAGAAAGTTTTGGGATTGTCATACCCGACTAGTTTAAATTGTTTATTTAGATATCTCGTTTCACTGCATGAAAAGAGATTTTTTTTTTTTTAAACAATATTGCGTTGAAAAATTTTTCATAATCAAATGCCCTGATGCATCAATTTTCTTTCTTGTTGTTTAAATTCATATAAAAATAATATAGGCTATTTATTTAAATCTTGCACAGATGAATAAAAGCTTCCAATAATGTAAATTTTATATTTTGGAGGAAATAATTCCATTAAACTTACATTTTATAACAACAAATCATAAATACAAAGAATATTTTTTTAATCAAGATATCTGTTGAATGAAAAATAGTCATAAACAATAATATTAAAATATAAAGATTGAAATATAAAGACTGGATGAATTTATTTTTTCTTTCGTTTCTTATTGCCCTTCAACTATAAAATAAAATAAACTCATATTATGGCATAAAATTTGCAAGAAATGCAAGATTGTAATTACATACCTGTGCAGTATTTTAAAGTTATAAATATTTCATTTTCCTGAGCTTACTGATCATATCAAATTATATATACTTCACATTACATTTAGTTTTTAATAACATTTTAAAGATTTTTAACATTATTTTTACGTGTTATCAAATGCTATATAAATTAGTTTCTTTTCAAAATTTGCAACATTAAAGGAAATAAAAACTGTTTTGTTTTTTTTTACCATTTAAAATTTTTTTAGATATTTTAACATTTTAATCTATTTTAAAGAGTTTTTTCTTTAAATAATGCAAATTGAATTTTTATGGCGTAAAATTTGCAAGAAATGCAAAATTGTAATTACATACCTGTGCAGTGTTTTAAAGTTATAAATATTTAATTTTCCTACGCACACTGATCATATCAAATTTATATAATCTTCAGTTCACATTATATTTAGTTTTTAACAACATTTTAAAGATTTTTAACAATATTTTAAAGATTTTTAACATTATTTTTTACGTGTTATCAAAACGCTTTATAAATTAGAGTTTCTTTTCAAAATTGGCAACATTAAAGGAAATAAAAACTGTTTTTCTCACATTTAATTTTTTTTTTTTTTTTTTTTTTTTTTTTTTTTTTTTTTTAGATATTTTAACATTTTAATCTGTTTTAAAGAGTTTTTCTTTAAATATTGCAAATTGAATTTTTATCGCATTTAAAATTTTTGTGATGGACGTTATTTCCCTCACATAACATTCCATTCCTCAAATCCTAAAATATTCATTTTGTTTTTTAATCAAAAGCGAAAATTAAATATACATTTTTTTATTTTAGATTTTAAGCAGTTGGTGATAACAGTTTAAAAGAAAATAGTTACAGAATCGTGTTTATAAAATTAAAAAGTATTTTTGCAATTTCAAATTGTTTGAAAATTATTGTTATTCTCTGTTTTTAAAATAATCATTTTCTCTCTGTCCCTTTCTTTTCTTTTGGTAACAGATTTGGATTTTTGGTTGATTTAATGACTATTGTTTTTGATCACCGGGAAAATGGTATGTTTTTGTTAAACACATCTTTTTTTTTTTTTTTTTTTTTTTTGCGAAAGTATAGGTTATAGGTTATTACTTTCATTTGTTACAAAAAAAAAAAAAAATGGGGAGTGGGGAGGGGTGAAGTTACTGTAAGTTATAAGATATGTGATTATGGAAGTTTCCTCAATTTAATGGTATATTTATAAAGTTTTATTTGAATCTGGATATTTTAAAATACAGACTGACGCATGTGCAATGAATTAAAATTTTGAATAAAACGTGTGATTAGATTTCATTTATCAGTCATTTGTTTCATCCCACTTTTCTTATAATTACACTTTAATGATATATATATATATATTTAATCTCCTTTAAAAAATAACTTTTACATTCTTCACCATAGACTATGAAATAGTTATAATCATGGAAAACGAGACAGGTGTTGTTCTTAAAAAAATAAATGGACTATTTTACTAAGATTGCTTTAAAATGACGTTATTTGCATTGGATTTTCTTTTCAATAATACTGAAATTTATACCTAGAATCGTGATTTATATCTACCCTCTCTTGAAAATCTGCTATGTTTCAAAAACGCTTTATCGTGAGTTTTTTGCGATTGTTCTTTCTGATACGCACACATTAGCTGACATTAGCTTATCCTAAATTATTTGAAAAATTAAACGTCTTTCTTAAATTCATACATTTTTACAGCAGTTTTTTAAATTTATATGAATTAAATTTAATCATTTGTTAGTTCTTAGATTAAAGAATGTGTACTATGATCCTTTTTTCTTAAATTATAAAGTTTGCCGTTAATTTCCTAGTAACAAAACAATATTGGACTAATATTGATGTATCTTGGTTAAATATTGAGACAATATAGACATGAAATATTCCCCCACTCGTTGGAGCATTTACATTTTGCCGCTATTTTTAAGAATTTTCTCTATTTTAAAAATTTTGGTGCAATATTGGGATATTTATATTTGTCAATATTGTATCAATATAAGCTAGAAATATTTCACTTATGTCGGAAAGAAATGTGGATTCAACTATAGAAAATTTTACATTTTACTAATATTGACTCAATATCAACAAGAAAAATTTTAACACTAAAAAGGAGAGCTATTGCTCTAACACTGGAGTGTTTGTATTTGTCAATATTGGTAAAAGATTGACAAGAGATATTTTGCCACAGTTGGAAAGAAATATTGCTCCAACATTCGAAAGTTTACATCTCGCTAATATTATGCCTGTCTGGCATACTGATTTTGAGTGCCGTATCTCAAACAGTGATTGATTCGGGGAATGGCCTGAGGGAGGGGGGTACATCCACCAGGGATATCCAAACATGCTGGAAATGTTAAGGTTTATTAAGGATGTGGACACCCCTTTTTTCCCCCCTCGGAATTCCATAATGTCCCACGGGAATTTACAGAAATTCCTCCCGGAAAAGAATATCTGAATTTAACATTTTCAATTTAAATATTCGTTTCCAGTAAATATTTTATATATTTCTTGTGTTTTAAAGTTTGTTCTTATCTATTTTAATTTTTGTCTTACAGGATGTCTTTATGAAGGAAAGCATTATAACTTGGGACACTCTATTAGAATAAACTGCAACAAATGGTAATTAAAAATATTTTATTTTGTCTTTTTTTTTTTTTTTTTCAAAGATTATTTTTACTAATAAATGATAATTTAGATACAAATTAAATTTTATCAATCATTGATAAATAATGGTGCTTCGGTGCTATTTCAGGTTAAGGGGACATTTTACCTCAAAATTGGTCAAAATGTCGATTTTTTTATGTATATATTAAATGAAAACCCGTTTAATTGTGAATATTTTTACACCTCATTTTTACCCATACGGTAATTATATCGCGAGATATTGTAAATTTGTTAATACAACCAGCCCAATTCACCACACAAATGAAAACTTTAAACGGCTTTTTCTCCGTGTTCATATTTTCTTCACTTTCATGTTTTAAAAATGCTAAGGCTTTTTTTTTTTTTTTTTTTTGTATTTGAGATAGAGATTTAAAATTTTTTAGTCATGTTCTTTATTATGTATATAATAAATATGCGTATGGAATCAGCCTTCAAGTGTTTTTCTTCTTTTTTTATGAAAGCTTATGAAGATGTGTTAGATTTCATCATTTTACAATATGTGTAAGTAAAAAAATTATATTAAATGTAATATTAAATGTATCTAAAAATCCATACGCAGTCTTGTGTAATATACATTTGAAAATCTTTCAAAAAAATTGGGCATAAATATTAATATTTAAAAAAGTAGTAGAGATTTTAAAAAAATTAATTGAATATGCATTTTTTTTTTTTTTTTTTTAAACATTGAAATAGTGTGAGTTCACCATTTGAAGTGAGTTCACCATTTGAACCCTATTTTTAAAAATAAACAAAATTGTTGACGTAAACTGTCCTCTTAAAGTGAAAATAATTATTCGAGATTGGACAACAGATCGGTAATAAAAAAAAAAAAACACCGTAATCATTTTCGAAAAGATCATTTGGCAGGTATGCATTAATAGAATTACTTGTGCAGAGACACTTCTCTGACAATGTTCTATTATAACGCAAATATCCTGTTGAGAAAAAAAATATATATTAAAAGGCTTGAGGGACGCAGCATGTAGAAACTCTTTCTCTCGACTGCCCACCATCAAAGAAATCAAAGATGTTTTCATGAAAGAGGTTTTTTTTAAAGACTATTAAAATAAAAATAATGAAACAAATGATTTTTAGCAAAAAATAAAACAGACTTCAATGGATTGTTTCTTACCTTCGTATTTTCGTGACCACCCTGTATTGTTATCCACATTTAAGTTCTGCACGGGTCGGGTTGTGTCCAACACTAACCCGAACCCGAAAATTCTATTTAAAGTCAACCTGAAACGCAAACCGAAACAATGCAATTCAAACCGAAACCCGAAATTAAAAAAAATTAACCATTATTTTAATTCAGTTACAAAACATACTCTGTAATTATATTTCTATCAATTTTATATTTAATTTTATTAATTAATTAATTTTAATTTAATCGTTTTATTTTTAATATGAAAAAATACATATATATTAATTTATATTGTTATTTATAGATGAAAATCACGAAACTTTGTCATTAGGGATAAGATAAATACTTTTATGACTTTGACTATGTAATAAGATCAATAATTAGACTAGTAAGCTCGAAACCGTAAGGGTAGTCCGACAGCTTCAGAGTCCCGAACCCAACCTTTTCCTCTTTTCGGTGTCTTTAATTTGACGAATTTCCTTTTTAAATTTGTCCGGTTTCAATTTTTATTTTTATTTTTTTAATCTTTTTTTTAAGAAATCGTGGAGCGCAGCGCTCCACATGACCGCGCCACGTCCTGTTACATTCCTAGACACAAGCAGAAGCCAGGAAGAAGAAAAAAATTAAAAGGGAAATTCGTTAAGGGTGTTGTTCTCAAATCCTAAAGGGCAACTTTCTGACATAAGTTTTAATTTATTTTTGTTTGGAAATGCATGAAATTAGCAGGTGTTGTTGTTCAGAAACTATGTAATCGGCCTGTTTTTTCCGTTTTTTTTTTTTTTTTTTTTTTTTTTTTTGCAAATGCAATAGATCTTTCAGAAAATAGTGTCAAAGTGGACGTTTTAAACCGAAGTTCCCGAAGAAAGCAGAAAAAACAGTCAGTGAAGGGCGAAAAGCGTGTTTGTCACGTAATCAAAATCGCTTATATCTCAATAGGTAATTTATTGATAAAAAAAAATGGAAAACACAGTTCAATTCCAAATCGCTTCCATGGCAAGGCTTTCCAATTTTATATCTTTCCGTTAAAAAATGAATTAGTAAATATGTCAAAACATTTTGCTGTTATTGAGCAGAGCTGTTAAGAACAGCCTTAAGTCAAAGACACCGAAAAGCGGGAAGTGTTGGGTTCGGGGCCCTGAAGCCATCGGACGACCCTTGCGGCTTCAAGCTTATTGTTAGTCTAATTAGTAAATTAGAAAAGTAGTCTTGAAACAATTTTAAAATGTCACTAACATTTCTGACTGCGTACTTCAGTATCGGTCTCTGTCTCTGACGACACAAAATTTTTGACACAAAATTTTTCGTGTACGAGCTCCGAGAAGAGACCGGATTCATCTCTATTACACGCAAAGGAGAAGAGGGCGGTACACGTTTTAGTTAATTGCAAATACAGAATGGTATAGAGAGTTGTAAATCGGCATAATAATGCTTATGAAGGATACAAATTTTAGGGCATCTTGGCAGAGTATGCTCGTGTGCGTTATTTTCCGCCTAGAAAACGTTTCTTTCATAGCGATGTGATCAAATCAGGTGATTGCGCAGTAAGTGTCGTAATTATATTTACATATTCTCTTCGCACAGCTTTTAGAACCAAGAAGGAAATGTTAATTCTGTCGATTATACTTAAAAGGATTTTAATAATTGGCGGAAAATTAACTAAACTATCCAGTGTCTCTTACACATTAATATTGTTAGATATATTTGATAGCTATTGGTGATTTCGGTGTTTTCTTCCGTGAACACAAGAATATCATGAATAAAATGAGCTGGATTATTTAGTATAAATTTAGTTTTCGTGTCTTTGGTATTAGTGAAAGAATTCCAAGGTCAGTTTTGTTGTTCTTACTAAAAACGTACAGCGAAATACGCGATGGAATGTACTGATTTGTCGTAAATCCCCATTCGATAGATTTTCTTCTGTGCTTAGATTTTTTTTTCTTAAATAAGTAAATAAATAAATAAAAGTAAAATAAAATAAGCGTAATTGTTTAATACAACTTTTTCATATACTTTGTTGCCCTTTGTTAATTTTCTAGTGATCAGTTATTACTTTCGAAGTACTCAAATATTCAATCTCAAAGGGTAGTGAATAGGGTGAAGTAGGGACAGATGCCGCTGTGGGACAGATGCCGCTGTGGGACGGATGCCGCAGAGATTGTGTGGGCGACACTAGCGCTCCCTAGACCAAATTAAGAAGTTCGTAGTGTTCTTCTGTGCTGTGTGCTGTTTTGTATACGTTTCCACCGCTTAATTGTAAGTATTTATATTGTTATGTCAGTTTTTATGCTTCAAACCTACGTGGTAAGTTGCTAAAATTATTCTGATAAAATTTTATTACATATTTTAAGCCAAATAATCAGAAATTTCCCTTCAAAACCGATTGCAACTGTAGACTAGATCCTCTACAGACATGTGCACATACAGACATGTGCTTACCTTTCTCCAGCGTCGTTCACATGACGCAAAATGGTCGTGCGGCATCTCACCACTATCGGACAGATGCCGCAAAGAGGTTGGGGGACAGATGCCGCTAAATATATTTTGGTTTTTCGATTCAAAAAATTCGTCACTACAATTTCAGTAGAACCTACATATAAATGAACATATATTCAGCGTATTTTCTGCTACTTATCAAAATATTCTGAGCAACACTGTTGGTTCACCATGTGCGAATAAGGAAAACGTAGGCCTTTTTGGATTCTATGTCAGTATTGGATTGGAATTTGATGACTCTGAATGTGCTGAGGGTCTGGAGTCTTATCAAGAAACAAAGTCTAAAGAGGACTCGATTCAGTGCACCAAATGCAATCGGGGGCTGCATGGAATATACTCACTTTACTCTTGCAACGGGAAGCGGGAAGTGTGGTGTGATTGTGGGCGAATGGAAATACAAAATCAAGGAATGAGAAGACAAGGCAAAAATAAAAAGACTACAGCCTAAATAGAATGGAACTAATACTTACATTAAAAGCAAACTGCAATGTTCGCCTGGATGTAAACAAGCGATTTATATAATTATTTATTTCAGAAATTTTAGGTATTCAGGTATTTATTCCGGTAATTATGCTATCCATTCATGTAAATTCAACTGTTTTTTTTTTTTTTTTCATTTTCATTTTTTGTCTTAAGTTTTATTTTTTTAAGTTTACACTTTTGCATTTTTGTTAAACCTTTCACAATTTAGTGATTTATATAATTTTTGTAAGTTTGCTGTTATCTATTTTCATTTTAATTAGTTTGACGAAATAAAAATATTATTTGCTTAAAAAAAAAGAGCCTAGCTTTTTTCTCCATGCGGCATCTGACCCTGCACATTAAAAATGTTGTTAAAAAATGGCGTTTGGGAAAATAATTATGCCTACTTTATTAAAAGGGTTTTTAATTGTTTAACATAGAAATTATATTCTAAAGAGTTTGATTAATGATTTCTGGTACTTAGTTTGTTGTTTTTTGTTTTATTGTACATTTTACAAGAAGAAAAGTAAAACTGCGGCATCTGTCCCATTTCACCCTATATTTTTTACTGTATATCTCGATATTTCTCAACACTTATTTCACGATTCACAATTAGACGGATTGTTTCGAGTGTGTCGTAAATAAATAATTTTTTGGGCGATTTTCATAAATAAATTTTTAATTTCCATTTTTTTATTGTTTAAGGTTCAGGTAGAATCGATCAAAAAATCCATCTTTTTTATTAACACTTTCCAACAAAGTTGAAAAGTGTTTATGACTTCGGTTTGTCTGTCCGTCTGGCCGTCTGGCCGTCTGTACGCGCTCTAACTCCCGTAAATATACTTGGATCGTTCTGAAATTTTTGGATGTTAGTGACCTCTACCATAGCACGAACCCTATTGCAAATGAAGTTTGTAGCATGTTTAGTTCATTTACAGGGACAGTCAAAAGTTTTCCGTTACATTACGGCCTATGGGAAAAAATCGTTTAAAATGATTTTTAATGATGTTACATGCTTTCAAACATAATAAATTGATATGCATTTATCAAGTTGACTAAAATATGCATTTTCTGTACAATATGCGGCCCAAAAAATAGTTATTATTCATTTACAGGGCCGCACAAAAGAATTCCTTTACATAATGATATAGAAGTGGAGGGAATTTTTTCCGGCGTATTTTAATTATGTTAAACTATTACATGCATAATGAAATAGATATACGTCGCTAAGGTTTACTATAATTTATTTCATGGATAATACGAAATGCAGAGCATTTACAGGGACACACAAAAGATTTCAGATACTATATTGTACCCGAAGTACTGTAAAGTACCGATGATTGCTGGAAATGCATTTTTAATTATGTTATGTGCTTTTATGTTTCACTATATTTATGCATTGTATATGGTGTGTATAAATGCTGTAATTGATATACAGGGCTACTCAAAAGAATTCGTAATGATTACTGGGTATGATTGCAAATTGCTTAAAGGTGATTTTAAATGAGTTAGGCATTTTTACGCTGAACCGCACTTGGTTTACTAAGAAATGTTTGTAAAACATATATAAAATGACATACAGGGTCACGCAAAGAATTGTATACATGGCCGTCTATAAATGATAATTTCTGGAAATGTGATTCCGGTAGTTTTAAGAGTGTTTTACTTTGAATTAAACTTTACCTAAATAGTGGCGTGTAATATAGGTATTAGGTTAACTGCAGAGTTTTACAAAAGTACACAAGTATGTTTAAATCTATTAGTATAAATTGCTGAAAGAGAAATTTCAACCTGTTATGTGTTTCCTTGCTAAACTAAATTTCTCCATTATATAGTATATATATCAACCTACAGATCAAATACAGGGCTGTTCAAAAGAATTAGAATACATATTTGCTATGGACGGTAACTGCTAAAATCAGTTTTTCAAATGTTTTATGTGTTTTCTAAAATGTTTACTTAGTTCACTTATATACCTTATTTCCCTAAATAACGAAGTTTTGTTAAAGCATTCAGCAAGTGTTGGAAAGTGTTTCATAATCTATGCTTAACGCATGATTTTTCTTACTTGTTAATCACTTAATTCGAGATTTTGTTTATTTTCAATACATTAGACAAAACCGTATTCAAAATTTTGCATTAGTACAACAATCATGAAAAGAACTTTAGCTATCGCCATATACACATTGTTTCGAGCAAATTTTGCAATTGCAAGAGAAATCTATCATGAAGTTTATTGTTTGGAAATACTGGTAGCCAAAAAAGTGACCGTGCCAATTTAAATTAGGATAAAAATCATATTTGGGATTTCCCAAATTCCGATGGGAACAGCTAACTTAGCGGCATACCAAATGAAACTAGAACAAGGAAGTGACAGGCTCTTGATGACTGCAGAGGCATTCAGTGGAAGGATTCCACGGGCAGACATGGAAATTAAATCTTTAGCCAGTTTAAAAGAGCCAAATCCCGGGCCCCAAAAAACTGTATAGTTGAACGGAGAGGTTTTTAACCTCCAAAAAGCTCCAAAAGCACACCGAAAAGTCAGAAAAAAAAACAATAATTTTGATTCAGATAAACAATTTTGATTCGGTTTAAAAGATTGGCTTAATCCCCTTCTGGAGACAACATTGAAAGCGGTCTTGTTTGACCGATTTTGTTATTTTACAGCCCGGTCCTGATCTTTGTAAGGTCCTGAACACTAATTTATCGAGGATCGCTAATTTCTCTATTTAATAAACAACAATTTTGATTCAGATTAAAAGATTGGCTTAGTCCCCTTATAACATTGAGAGCGATCTTGTTGACCGACTTTGTTATTTTACAGTTCGGTCCTGATCTTTGTGAGGCGCTGGAGACTAATTTATCGAGGATAGCTAATTTCTCTATTTAGCGATGATTATTAGTTTTAATCACCTTATAAATATTTGTCTTTATAAATTACTATATAAACTTTTAATCCTTACCTGATGGAACTTTTTCATCATCTGTAGATTCTATCTATCGTTTTCTAACCCGGATCTCTGCGAATATCTTAATTATTCAAAGCAAAAATGTTTATTTTCAATATTTTTTTTTTATTGTTTTCTAAATTAGCTGTCATTTGTCTACCCATCGCTACCGTTTGGTTTTCACTTATGTCATTACAAGTTATGGAATATTTTTTTTTATGTCATTTTACTCAAAACTGTTACTCTGCAGATAGCGAGATTAAAAAAAAAATGCCTGTCCAGTCTTTTTTCTTTTATTTAAATTTTAAGTTAATATTTCGCAAAGTTTGTTTGCTTTTATTTTAAAAATCTTTCTGAATTTTCAGTTTTTATGAAATAGTTATGTTATATAATTTTTTAATACAAGTTTTGTTTTAGATAGTTAATTTTAATTAGACACTGTTTGCCTAAGTATTAAAAAAAAACTTCTTGCGCTTGAGTGTTCTGATGAGCGCAGTGCATCCAATAAGGATCTACCTATGACTCAAATTTAATAAAAAGTTAAATTAATTTAATTTCAAATACAGCAAAATTGAAGTGAATAAAATTCATTATACATACCTTAAAAATTGTATACATTTGAGTGTAATTATTATTATTATTTTAAGTTAACAAGCTTTAAAACTTTCGCTAACGTTTGACATTTTAAAGGTGCTGGAATCTTAACTTCTAACCGAATACCACTGCAGCACGAAATTTATCTCACTTCTTTTAACACTTAATACACAATAATATTACTAAACGCAAATTTTAAAAAAAGGTAGAATGAACTGAAATTTAAAACAATACTTCTTTTAAAGGCAACTATTAATAAAATTATTATGTCAGCATCTTGAAATAAAATTTTATCTAAATTCTTTATTTTAAAAAAAAGTAAAAGACTTGACGACGTTCGAGAGTAATTAATTTTTATCTTCTTTTATCACGTACTGCAGAACACACAAATATGTTCTAAGGGCGAAGAAACTTAGCAGAGGTTCAAATACAGTTGTCCCCCGCATTGCGCAAACAATTCATTCCGAAAAGTGGTTGTTGACTATATGGGATTTGAGATTGACTATAGCGATTCTAATGGTAACGAAAGAAATATTTATTTGGGAATTTTTAATAATCACATTACTAATTAATAATCAATATTTCAAAACATATTTATCCAAAATGTGCATGCGCGTTATATTTGAGTTTTTACCAATTATCATATAAAATAATAAAAAAAAAATAACTACAAATTTACATAAATTATTGTTCGAAATATGTCTAAATAATAGAAGTTTATAAAATTTATTGGTTCTTTTTTCAATAATTTATGTTTCACTAACTTATTCTTCAAAATGATGGAATTTTCTATGTTCCACATATTTTGGTATGCGGAATTTAAATCTCTACTAATATTGGAAAGAAATAACGTTTATTTGTTTGGTGTTTGTAGGGGATCATCTCTGGAATTACCGCATCGATTTGAAAAATAATGGTGGCAATTTGATGGTAGTAGCCTCTGTTCCAACATAGGCTATTTTTTTTTCTTTTTTTTTTGTGTGTGTGTGTGTGTGTGGTGCCACTACTCCATGCAGTGGCGAAAAACGTTCTACGATTCCGACTTTTGTGATACTGAAGAAGTTGAGGAAACTTGAAGTTACTTGGCATGACAGTTACTTATAGGATATAAATGCTCTCTGAGGACGAACGATTGGGGGGGGGGGGGAATTTCAGTGCGAAAATATTTCTATATTTCTATTGTAAGAACATTATATTTGTACATTTCCTAATCCCGTAAAATATTAAACAAGATATTTTAAATAAAAGATTTGACCTGAGTTACAAATATTGGACAAAATCCCTATAAATTCAAGTTTAATAAATTAATTTTAATTTGCAAAATCCTTGTAAAATTTATTAAATGATTGTGTAAATCTTCTAATGTAGTTTCAAAAATTCACGAAAAATGCTTTAGAAGATGAAAATTTTCATGAATTCATAATTTGAGACATAAAGGGTTAAAAGGGTGCAGGAAAAAAAAAAACTTTAATTAAGATTTTTACTTTCTTCTACCTTCAATGGAAGAAAGTATTGTAATCGAAATTTTTTTTTGACTTCCAGTTTTCGACAGATTTACACGTTTTCGTTTTAGGGGTCAGAGATCCCCAAAAACATGTTTATGCAAAATGTCTGTCTGTCCGTGGGTCCGTATGTCGCCATTGTACCATCAAAAAGTGTATAAAGTTATGCATAGCATTGAACCAATTTTTTGTGTATGTTTTTGGCTATAGCCAGTAGGTCCTTCCTGAATTAAAAAAAAAAAAAATGCCGGAAGGGGGTGCTGTAATAGCGATGTCTGTATCATTTTCATTATTGTACCATCGAAAAGTGTGTGAAGTTATGGATAGAATTGAACCAAATTTTTTGTGGATGTTTTTGGCTACGGCCAGCAGGTCCTCCCTGAATTTGAAAAAAATCTGCCGGAAGGGGGCGCTGTAATAGCGATTTTTGTGCCATTTTCATTATCTTTCCATCGAAAAGTGTATGAAGTTTTAAATAGAATTGAACCAAATTTTTTGTGTGTGTTTTTGGCTATTACAGGCAGGTCATCCTACGATTTGAAAATATTCCGCCGGAAGGGGGCGCACTAATAGCGATGTCTGTGTCATTTTCATTATTGAACCATCAAAAACTGTATAAAGTTATGCATAGAATCAAACCAAATTTTTTGTGCATGTTTTTTGGCTATGGCCAGTAGGTCCTCCTTGAATTTGGAGATATTCCGCGAGAAAGGGGCACTGGGATAGCAATTTTTGTATGATTTTCTCTTAGTTCTATTGTCCATCGGCGGCTCGTGCAGCGACGGGAACTCGCGTCCTGCTAAGCCGGCTATTTGCAAACAGTTGATGACAACAGAATAAGGAAAAACTATTGATTTTAATAAATATCATGATATAGATTAACTCGTTTTTACTCTGATTAATTGACTGAAGCAGAAATTTAAGTTGAAAGTCAAAGTTGGTATAGTATTGAACTAATAATATCGAAGTATTAACATGTGTATCTAATTTTTGAAACATTAATATGTATGAGACAGAAGAAAGTTTTGGGATTGGCACATCCAACTAGTTGTGAAAGTGAAGGGACTAGAAATTTCTCATGTTAGTCTATACTAATATTATAAAGAAGTAAGGTTTGTTTGTTTGTTCATTGGTTTGTATAGGAGGTAATCTCTGGAACTACAGAACCGATTTCAAAAGTAATTGTATCAAAATGATTGTGTCAACCCGTGTTCGAACATTAGACTATAGCTTAAGTCGATGGCACCACCCCCTTTTAAAAATGCGATTTTTGTGTTACTGGAGAGCCTAGAAATATTAAGTTGGGAATATTAGTTACTTATAAGATATAAATGATCTCTAAGAAAATTTCCTAAACAATTCGAAATTTAAAAAGGGTTGAAAATGCGCAAAAAGCGTTCTGAAAAACGTTCTAAATGGTGTTTTCTACGGAATCTCAAGAAATACTAAACCGATTTAAAAAAATAAAGGCGTCAAAATGATGGTGATAACCCTTGCTCCAAGATTATATATTTTATATCGATGCCACTACCCCAATGGGCGTGCAGGAGCCAAAAACGTTGTAAAAATGCGATTTTTGTGTTGCTGAAGGGCCTAGAAATATGAAATTTGGAATATTAGTTACTTATTAGATATAAAGGATTTCTAAGAACACTACTTAAAAAAATTCGAAATTTAAAAGGGGTGATAATGCGCGAAGAGCGTTCTGAAAAACGTTCTAAATGGCGATTTCTACGCAATTTTAGGAAGTATCAAATCTATTTCAAAAGTAATAGGCTCTATTTTATGTTTGTGTCACTACCACCTGCAGGTTGCAGGAGCAAAAAACGTTCTAAATTGCGGTTTTTGTGCTGTGGAAGGGCCTAGAATCATGACATTTGAAATGGTCTGATTTTCATTTCTATTTTAAATTCAAATTTTCAGCATTTCGAGAGATATTTTTTTACTTATTTCAGAAAATTGTACTAATTTAACCTGTTGCCAAACTGTATAAACAACGGAAACAATAATGTTTGCTTCAAATTAAAAATTTATTTACACGTGACTATTATAAACAGAAAAGAAAAACTTTCAAATTAGAATTAAATAATTACGTATAAAAAGCAGGAACTTATTGAAAATTACTTCATCTATAATTACACGTGAATTTTAACAGAGAAAGGATATTGTAAAGTAATAAATTCATTAACATGCGTTAGAAGTCTTAAATAGGAGAAATTACATCACATTTACGTCACATTACACTTATTACGTAAAATGAACAAAAAATAATATTGCAAAATAGTAGTTTAAATTTAAAAATAGCGCGAGACATTTACTTGATATTTTGAGATGAACTTTTCAACTATTTTTTTTTTTTTTTTTTTTTTTTTGGACAGCGCAAATAATATTTCATTTCTAATAAAAGCATTTTCACGTGAATATTAAAAAGGGAAAGAAAAGTTTGGTGAAAATTACGTCAGATTAAAAACGATATATTTAAAATGTTTTTATAATAATTACGTTTAAATAATTACGTATAAAAAGCAGGAACTTATTGAAAATTACTTCATCTATAATTACACGTGAATTTTAACAGAGAAAGGATATTGTAAAGTAATAAATTCATTAACATGCGTTAGAAGTCTTAAATAGGAGAAATTACATCACATTTACGTCACATTACACTTATTACGTAAAATGAACAAAAAATAATATTGCAAAATAGTAGTTTAAATTTAAAAATAGCGCGAGACATTTACTTGATATTTTGAGATGAACTTTTCAACTATTTTTTTTTTTTTTTTTTTTTTTTTTTTTTTTTGGACAGCGCAAATAATATTTCATTTCTAATAAAAGCATTTTCACGTGAATATTAAAAAGGGAAAGAAAAGTTTGGTGAAAATTACGTCAGATTAAAAACGATATATTTAAAATGTTTTATTTAAAAGGACTTTCTTTTCGCTTTGTTAAAAAATACCGGGAGACAAAGACTCTGTTTACTTAATTCATTTTATATTAGATGATTTTGAAATGCCATTGTATCTTTTAACAGCAGCTGATTTTTCCGTAAAATTCCCCAATCAAAGAGAAATGAATAGAAACCCGTTTATAGGGAGATCGCCTTTGTTTTTTTAATTATAATTCAATCTTCCAAAAAAATTCAATTAAAGTCGATCAAATTAGCGTGCTTTTAGAGACTGCAGTGTCTGAACGGGGGGTTGGCGAGCGTAGCTCGTAGGGGGCCGAGCCCCCTAGTTTCCTAAAAAAATCGAAATTTAAAAGGGGTGAAAATGCGCGAAAAGCGTTGTAAGAAATGTTCTAAATTTCGATTTCCATGCAATCTCAGAGAAGTACTAAACCGATTTCAAACATAATGGTGTAAAAATGATGGTGACAGTTCCTGCTCCAAGATAGGATATATTTTTTGTCTGTATACACTACCCCAAAGGGGGTGCAGGAGCAAAAAGTGTTCTAAAAATGCGATTTTAGATTTTAGGTAGCTTTCATTACAAAAAGCTACCTATTGCAGCCGTTCGGAGGAAGGCGATTTCAAAAAATGTTGGTATACTTTCATCGATCATGACCCCCAGACCCCGAAACCACCTTCCGTTCAAAAGTTGATATATATATATATATATCCATATGTGTGTGTATATATATATATATATATATATATAATATCTGATCTTTGTCACATTGTAACTCTCGTATTTATGAACCGATTTGGATGAAATTTCGTGTATACATAGTGCATACCAATGTCTCGACCGAGTTCGTTGGCCAGCTTCATCCGCCATCTTGTTTCAAAATAGCAGCCATTTAAATTTTTTTAACTTAAAATTTGAAATGTGGTACCAAAAAATTGAAAAATATTTTTTCTTATGTGTTTGACCTTGATACAAAGATTCCGGAGCATTTTTTGTTTCGTCTATATCTTAAAAAATGGCTGAGTTAAAGCACTTTGAATTTCTAGCTTGGCTGATAATTTGAAACGACCTCATATTTGGCACGCGATAACAGGCGTATTTATGAACCGATTTGGATGTACCTTGGTGTATACATAATACGTACGAATGTCTCGACCGAGTTCGTTCGCCAGCTTCATCCGCCATCTTGTTTCAAAATGGCGGCCATTTAAATTATTTTTAATTTAAAATTTAAAATGAGGTACCAAAAAATTGGAAAATGAAAAATATTTTGTTTATATCTGTTTGACCTTAATACAAAGATTCTGGAACAGTTTTTGTTTCGTCTATATCTAAGAAAATGGCTGAGTTATAGCATTTTGAATTTCTATTGTGGCTGACATTTTGAAATGACCTGATTTTTGTCACGCGATAACAGGCGTATTTATGAACCGATTTGGATGTAACTTGGTGTGTACATAGTACATACCAATGTCTCGAACGAGTTCGTTGGCCAGCTTCATTCGCCATCTTGTTTCAAAAGGGATGCCATTTAAAAAAGATTAAATTTTAAATTTAAAATGAGTTATCAAAAAATTCAAAAATGAAAAAGATTTTTTTTATGTGTTTGACCTTGATACAAAGATTCTGGAGCAGTTTTTGTTTCGTATATATCTTAGAAAATGGTTGAATTATAGCACATTGAATTTCTAGCATGGCTGACATTTTGAAACGATCTGATGTTTGTCACGTGATAATACACGTATTTATTAACCTATTTCGATGTAAGAATGCATGTGGGTAGTATATCGTAATGTCTCGACCAAGTTCGCTGACCAGCTTCATCAGCCATCTTGTTTCAAAACGGAGGCCATTAAATTAAAAAAAATTATATTTAAATTGAGGTGCAAAAAATTAGAAATTGGAAGTATTTGACCATGATATAAAGATTCCGGAGCATCTTTTGTTTTGTCTTTATCTTAAAAAATGGCTCAGATATAGCAGTTTGAATTTCTAATGTGGGTGACATCTTGAAAAATCTGATTTTTTGCCTGCGACGACGGCACTTGTATATATCAACCGATTCCTATGTGAGTAAGCATGTGCACAGGAATTACTAAGGTCTCGACCAAGTTCACTCATTAGCCTCATCCACCATGTTGTCTTAAAATGGCAGGAACTTCAAGATATCGCCGAATTTGGCAACCAAATATAAGTTACTTTAAATAAAAGCAGCTTGTATAAAGCTGACTAATTTCACAAAATTCTCATTCATAATGATTTAGTATTGATCAAAATTAGCATTGAATCTCCTATATTCGGTTTCCACTAAATTGAGCTTCGTGTGTTTGAATAATATAAGCTTGCTTTTTAAAAATAAGGCATATGAAAGCTACCTCTTCCTCCCGGCACTAGCCGGGAGGACTTTTTATGTTATGGAAGGACCTAGATCCATGAAATTTGGCATGGTATATAAATATTAGATATAAATTATCTCTATGAACATTTCTTTAAAAATTCGAAATTTAAAAGGGGTGAAAATGCGCGAAAAGCGCTCTAAAAACGTTTTAAATGCCGATTTCTGAGCAATCTCAGGAAGAATCAAACTGATTTCAAAAGTAATGGTAGGAAATTTATGCTGACATCCTCTGCTCTAACATAGATGCTACTTGATGTCGGTGTCACTACCACCTGGGGGTTGCAGGAGCAAAAAACTTTCCAAATTGCGGTTTTTGTGATCGGTAGGGGCTAGCAACTTGAAATTAGGCATGCTACATATTTATTAGATATAATTGATCTTTAATAACAGTTTCGAAAAAATTGGAAATTTAAAAGGAATGAAAATGCAGGGAAAGAGTTCTAAAAACGTTCTAAATTGCGATTTGTACACTATCTTCGGAAATATGAAACCGATTTCAAAAGTAATGGTTGCAAATTGGTGGTGACAGTCCCTACTGCAACATAGGCTATATTTTTTGTTGCTGTCACTATCATCTGAATGTTGCAAGAGCAAAACATGCTCTAATTTGCTTTTTTTGCACAACTGAGAGGGTCTAATATTTTGTAATTTGGCATGGTAATTACTTACAAGATGCAAATGCTTTCTAAAAATCGTAGAAAAAAATTCCAAATTTAAAAGGATGAAGTGAGCGAGAAGCGTTCTAAATTACAATTTTTAAGCAGTCTTATCAAATACCAAAACGATTTAAAAAATAATGGTTGTAAATTGGTGGTGATAGAACCTGCTCAAACAGAAGCTATATTTTATGTTGGTGCCACTACCACACCAGAGGGTTTCAGGCGCAAAAAAATTCTAAATTGCGATTTCTGTGATACTAAAGACGCTATATACATTAAATATGGCATGGTAGTTACTTATAACATATAACTGCCCTCTAAGGCGCGGCGCACATTGAGACGCAGCCGACACGCGCAGGGAAAGCTTCCACGTCCTGCGATTTTGTAGATCATTGAAATGAAGGGAAGAGCGCATATTGACTCACGCACAGTTTTTCTGACACAGGTCCTGCTTGTCACTTGTTCGTGGAACACAGTTTCGAGTGCGAGTCTGGTCTGTCTGGATTAATTTTGCTTTCGTAGAACAAATTGAATATTTCAAATCAAGATTATTTGAAATAATACTATTAAAGATATCAAATTAGTGTGATTAATTATTTCAAATTACATAATTCATAATTAGTCAGATTTATTTCTATAAATGTTCTTTTTCGTGATAAATTATCATAAATTAGAAAATTTTTATATCAGGACATTTTAAACAATCCGTAATCTCTTAAATTTATTATTTTTAAGTTTGAAGTTTAGAACACACACACACGCAAGCATCTATCTATCTATCTATATGTAATATATTTCAATAATAAACATGAATTCACTCCTTTTTTTATGTTTATTTCTGCAATTTACAAAACATTTTGCTCAAATTTAAAAATGACATTGAAAAGCCAATTCTTTCTAAATATCACGATTTTTTTTAACAAAAATAAATAAATGCTGTACAAAATTTCTCTTTATAAGTGCGTAAATAATATTTTAAGCGAAAGGCAACTTTAAAAACACGGTAAACTGTTCAAACAATATAGGAATGCTACTATTATTAAGTGAATAATAGAACTTAATGCACTATTCCAGGGTCAGCGAACCTATGGCACGCGTGCCACTTTTGGCACGCGAAAGAATAATTTTGGCACGGCAGGGCATTAATTATGTCTCTAAATCAGGATACAGTGATTTTACACAAAATACACGAATTTAGACAACCTGATTTAATTCTAAATTCGTTTAATTGGAAATTGAAGAATTTTAATCTTATTAAATATAGTTCGAGAATTTATCAAACAAAGAAAATATTTGAAAACTACCAAAAAGGAAATATTATTATATGTATTAATAAAAATACCGATGATAAATTGTGGCAACTTGAAAATTTATTTGAGAACTATTTAAATATAAACTGCTTTTTTTTTTTCATTTTAATATTTTTTCCTACTATTTATACCTGTGAGTTATTTTCTCAAATGAATAATATAAAAAATTAAATAGAGAGCAGTTGCCAGATAAATCCATTTTAGTTTGTATTCTGTTAAAATTAACTGAGCATTAAAATGATATTAATTATTTTTCATCCAAGATACAACACAATTAATCACAATTTTTTTTTAATTAATTTCTAAAATACTATAAGTGTTTCTATAATTATTTCAGTGTAATACTTACATGTATGTTACCCATATTAGTAAAAATCTTAATAAGTAATTTTCAAGTAGTTTTGATTCATTATTTTTCAATCCACTAAATTTGTTTTCTAGTTGGTACGTCAAGGTCATGTAAAATATTTTTTGAAAAAAATTGGCACGCGACTATAAAAAGGTTCGCCAACCCTGCACTATTCTATACTTTTAACATCTTTTCGTTGATTCCATTATATTCTTTTCAAGGCAGACGATTTTCTGGAATTTGACTGTTGGAAATGTGTCGTTCAAAATCATTAGAATTTAAATGTCTTTTTATTATTAAAGAAATTAAAATTTTGTTCAATGGAGGAATAACACTATAAATATTTTTTGCAACTAATAACATTCGTTTAAGTGCATATTAAAATCCTAATGATCATTTTAGCCTCTATATTAATTTTTGTATCAGAATCTGATTTTGAATTTAAATCTATCTACTGAATCAAATTTAAATATTTGCAAATATACATTTCAAAGTTCCTCAACAATGTCAACAAACGTGATACAAAACTGAGCTGCAATATGCGCTCACCCTGCCTCAAGTAGTTTTTTTCAGACCCGTGTCACTATACCTGCGCGTGACAGCTGCGTCTCAATGTGCGCCTTGGCTAAGAACAGTCGAAAGTAAATTCGAATCAAAAAGGAGGGGAGCGAAAAGCGTTCTAAAAAAGTCCTAAATTACGATTTCTATGCAATCTCAAGAAATATAAACCGATTATGAAAGTAATAGTTGCGAATCAATGGTGACAGTCTCTGATCCTACACAGGATATATTTTAGGCCGGTAACTGTACCACCTGGGTTTGGATGGAACAACAAACCAGAAAAAAAAGGCCTAAAGAGTAAAAAAAGTTTTAAAAAGGCCTTTAAAAGCTTTCTAAATTACGTTTCTGTGGAATATTCTGAAATACCAAACCGATTTCAAGATTAATGTTGGCAAATTAATGATGACAATCCCTATTTCAACATAGCATTTTATGTTGAGAGAGATGGTAGACCGTTAGACAAGAAGCTTGGAATTTAACATGATGGTTAATTTTAAGCTGTAAGAAGATGGTTTCTAAAACAATCAAAACTTCAAATGAATACTGAAATGAGCGTATTAATTGAACATAAACGTTTCAAAATATTTTCTAAATTATCATTTATTTAGTTCTAGTTCTTCTTATTAATTTAAGTCTCATTTCTGCCTAATGCAGTGAAATAATTAAGTTTAGTCAAATTATCGCTTAATTAGTAATTTTTGAATTATTCCTAAAAGTATCATTTCTGCTAATAAAAGTTAGACATATAAATATCATTTGGTATATTTCAACTATTACGCGAGCAAAGCCGCGGGTTTTGCTAGTTAGTTATAAGAAATAAATGCCCGCTGAATGGTTTCTAATGAAATTCGAGATTTAAAAGAGTGAAATAAACAGAAAACGTTCTAAATTACGATTTCTATGGCTTTGTTAGAGCTAGAAACTTGAAATTTGGCATAGTAGTTATTTATAAGGCATAAATGTTCGCTCAGAACAGTTTAAAAAAATTCGAAATTTAAAATGATGAAAGGCTCAAAAAGCGTTCTAAAAACGGTAAATTTCGATTTCTATGGAATTATTAAAGGTAGAAACTTTACATTTGACATGACTGCTACTTTTAAGATGCAAATGCACGCACAGAACATTTTTTTTAAATCAAAATTTAAATGATACAAATGCTCGCTAAGAATGTTTTCTAAAAAAAATTCGAAATTTAGAAGGATGAAATGAGCGGAAAACATTCTAAATGACGATTTTTGTGATACTGAACACTGTTAAAACTACAGGTTGCATATGGCACCTCCTAGGGGTGAAACGCTTGTCTCGCCAGCGACCACCCCAGGGGAGCCTGAGTTCCACCCTTAACTAGGTTGAAAGGGTGGCACCCCAAAACCAGGGTGCTCCAGAGGATGAAAGGACGTACCACAAGGGAGAATAATGGCACCCCTACAATGTTGGCCCATATCCCTAATATTCCAGAATAACATTTTTAAATATTAAATTATAACTTTTTAGATATTAATTTCTTTTTTGAACCCCAACAAATGCAATTTGCAAGTGTGGTGAACGTAAACTTCTCACTGAGATAGAAGTTTATGCTCAAGAGATTTCTAGTCTTATTCAATATAAGGCAGAGAAACCTGGCTCTATTAAAGAAAAATGAAAGTTACAAACGGAAAATGTAGCAATGAGAAACTTTCAATAGAAAGTGGTGGGAGTAGACTTTTCTGTTAGTGACGAAAAAAATGTCTGAGAAAATTATAATTTAATTATCTCATACTCTTTCAATCACAACCGACTTCTATTTTTACATTCTTTTAGCAAAGATTTATTTAAATATCGCTTTTTATTATAAGGTTTGTCAGAAATCTAAAAAGAAATTATGTTGAAAACTAATGACCTACTTTTGAAACTAAACTTGTATTATTTCAATAATAAAAAATAAAATTATTTTAAAAGTCTGCAATTCGTGACCATTTTAAAAAGATAAACATAGTATCATAAAAAAATACATAAATTGGTATATTTTTTATGTAAAAACATTATGTAATAAAAAAGCATCTGTTGTTTTTTTTTATAAAACTAACAATTGTTATATTTTAACATCGTTATTGGCAGTACATTATTTTTTTAAATACAAATAATTCTAGAGCAATAATTGCAGATTTCCTTATTAAGTTTGTATATCAATAGATTTTAATATGAAATGCTTTTCTTGAGAAATTTTTCTATTGAAATCTCTATAAATTTCTATATTGAAATCTCTATAAATTTCTATATAAATTGTACTTCAGAAATTTTTCCATAACAATCTCAATAGATTTCTATCTATTTTTTTCAAATACACTGGTCATCAAAATTAAAGGATAATGAGAAAAAATAAGCTTGCTAAGTTAATGTTGAAACCAATGCCCAATGCAGCAATTACTTATGTTAATTAAATACTATTGAACTCAAAATTGCACTTCCGCGCATACGTTAGCGTCGGAAATATGCAAATTAGGTGATTGGCAATGTGGTGCGCAATGGACGTATGTTGGAATTCTGATCTGTAGTGTTGTTGTGTTGTTTAAAGTGAATGTGGTGTCTGAGTGTGATCAGTATTCATTAGTTATGGCCCAAAGGCATCATTTAAATGAAGGTCAAAAGTGGCAAATAATTGGTAGAATCGAGGAAGGTCAAACACAAATGGAGGTCGCCCAAGATTTGAATATCTCTCAAAGTATCATATCAAAAGCTTCGAGACGCTTTTTAAGTACTGGATCCGTTGATAGACAGCCTGGTCAAGGTAGACCAAGAGCAACAACTGCATCCGAAGACCGTTTACTGTTATTGTGGCTCGAAGAAACCGCGAAGCGACTACAAGAGATTTGGTTTGGGACATTCAGGCTGCCGCAGGAACTCAAATTAGCCGTTCTACTGCTGCACGAAGGCTTAACAAGGATGGACTGTATGTGAGAAAACAAATGACTTGTGTCCCACTCACTCCAGCTTCCAAAGGAGCCCGTTTAAACTGTTGCTCTCGTCTTGTTCAATGGAGCCAAGAAGACTGGGCTCAAGTATTGTTTACTGATGAGTCCAGATATAGTCTGAACACTGATTCTAGATGTGTTTTGATCTGGAGAGAGGAAGGAATGTCCGTGAAATATCCCGTCCGAGCCTAGTCTTCTTGGCTCGATCGAACATGATGACGGCAAAAGTTTAAACGGGCCCCTTTGGAAGCTGGAGTGAGTGGGACACAAACAATTGGTTTTCTCGCATACAGAATATCGTTGTTAAGCCTTCGTTCAGCAGTAGAACAATTAATTCGAGTTCCTGTGGCAGCTTGAAGGTCTGAAACCAAATCTCTTGTAGTCGCTTCGCGGTTTCTCCGAGCCCACAATGACAGAAACGGTCTTCAGATGCAGTTGTTGCTCTTCTACTCCCTTGACCAGTCTGTCTATCAACGGATCCAGTGTTTAAAAAGCAGTCCAAAGCTCTTGGTATGACACTTTGAGGGATATTCAAATCTTGGGTGACCTCCATTTGTGTTTGACCTCCCTCGATTCTACCAATTATTCGCCACTTTTGAACTTCACTTAAATGATGCCTTTGAGCCTTAACTAATGAATACTGATGCTCTCAGACACCGCATTCACTTTAAACAACACTACAGACTAGAATTCCAATATACGTCCATTGCGCACAACATTGTCAATCACCTAATATGCATATTTCCGACTCTAACTTAAGCACGGAAGTGAAATTTTGTATTCAATAGTACTTAATTGACATAAATAATTGCAGCATTGAGCATTGGTTGCAACATTAACTTAGTGAGCATAATTTTTCTCATTATCCTTTAATTTTGATGACCAGTGTATATATACATATATATAAATAATTATAGACTCCAAAAGAAAATTTTTTTTATAATGCAAATTTCATGCAGGCGTCTCCATAAAATACTCTTCGATGAAAACGATAGAAATGGGCGGTCTTTCAAAATTTTCCATTCACTTTGGTCAAGATTACAAACTTCGTCAGATATGCTAATTGTCGACAGATATCTTGAAATGTCTGGAAAAGATATTGTTTTTACGAATGTCGTTAGATATCTCTGAATGTTGGAATACTAATATCATTTTTACAATATTGGCCAATGTAAATAAAATATTAAAAATAAGGTATTAAAAAATCAAGTTTTCTAAAAATGCCAAAATTGTAAATTTTATTGTACGTATTATAATGTTATATGTATCGCAAAAAAATCGTTTGGATGCTTTATTTTAAAAACTAATTTTAAGTTACATCTGGGAATATCATATTATAAATTTGAAGTCTGACATTCAGTGACTTTCGAGATATTGGCCGATATCTGTGTGTTACTGTTACCTGTGTCTCACAGCCGTAGATTTCATCTGCCGACGAAGAGATGGGACGCACGCCACAGCAAATGCGCTAAGTGCCAGTCCCCCAGTGGGGTGCCATATTTCTACCATACAGCCCCTTAATTACTCCAATCGCCTATTGAGAAACCAATCGGCACCCCAACCACATTTCGAAGCCTTTTGGTTCCAAATGACACCGTTTTTTCACCCCAATCTTCCAAACGGCACCGATAAGTCACCTTCACTTATAGAAACTAAAAATTTGGCATGGCGGTTACTTTTAAGATACAAATGCTCTCTAAGAATGTTTGTTTGTTTTTTTTAATCGAAATTTAGAAGGATGAAATAAGGGGAAAACATTCCAAATTACGATTTTTATAGAATTTTACATAAAATTTGTTAATTAACTAATTACACATCCATGTGAAAGGCACATAAATGCTACTTGGCATATTTTAACAACTACGCGTGCAAAGCCGTGGGTTTTGCTAGTTGTGAAATTTCGCAAACCCCTTCCTCTCTCGAGCAATCAGCTAGACCTGCTTAGGCGCCAGTGATACCAGATCACGTGGCCTTCGAGAGAATTGATATTAAAAAACATTTTTTCTTTCTTGTTCCTTTTTTTTTTTAGTTGGTTTTGTGAAAGTGAATCTTGAACGCAGCAGAAAAATATGCTGCGTATAGGTTTTTTATCGTGGTCTTCTATTAGAAGAAATAGTTTCTGAAGTATTAATTGTTTTAAAAGCATTTCTCTTGTTTATAGTTCAGTTTAAAATGTGAATCTCGAAAGTAGCATGCTGGCTGTGTATTTCTTGTTCTTCCGAAAAGGGAGAAATAAATATTCTTGAACATATAAAAGAAATTATCTGGAATTCCTAGTGAGGAATAACAAATATTATTCATATGTTTTCGTTGTATATACTGTATATATTTAAAAGTGTAAATACAGAATTTTCAAGTTTTTTAATCATCTTGTGCTATTTTATACTAAACAACACCAGCGCCATTTTAGGTTGTGAAATATCTTTTATTATTTTAATGTGATTTTACATGAATCGTGAAGTCTATAATTAAGCTCTCCCAACCTTGGATTTAAATTGTGATAACGTGAAATTTCGTGGAATATATATGAAGATTATTCTTCAAGTTTTGGTGCCGAAAAGACCCGGAAAAAAGGTAAGAAATACCTTTATTATTCTGCATGACTGTTGATTTCTTGAAAATATGCATTTTTCATGATCATTTATTTTGAAAATTTAATTTAATTTTAAACATGGATAAGACAGATAAACTTAAAAGTAAAAGAGCTACTGTTCGTGCAGCCATTACGAAATTAATCACAAAATGTGATACATTATTATCTGTTGATATTGATAAAACTGATTGCGATTCTTTAATGGAATCGTTAGAGCTCGTAAATGAAAAGGAAGTTCAACTAAAGGAGTTAGATTCCGAAATGGATGAGCTAATTCAGGAAAAAACTGAATATGAAAAAGAACTAAAATCGGTAGAAGAATATTCTGAAAAAATATCCAGTTTGAAATTTAAAATTAAGATGAGGCTTAAAAAATGTAAAATCGAAACTGAACCAAAAGTTTTACTAGAGTCAAGTAACGGCTCAAAAATCGGTAGTAAACCAGTTTCGCAGTGAAGCTTCCTAAACTTAACATAGAAAAATTTTCTGGTGATGCAAGCCAGTTCTTAGAATTTTTTAATTTATTTACTAGTGCGATAGATTCAAACGAATCGTTATCAAAAATTGAAAAATTCCAATATCTCAAATCCTTGTTGTCTGGTCCTGCATATAATATTGTATCTGGTTTTGAACTGACAGATCAAAATTATTCTACTTGTTTAAAATTGTTAGAAGAGAGGTATGGTAAGCGGGAAAATATCATAAACTGTTACATGAATAAAATTCTAAATCTTGAACCAGTGAAATCCTCTAACAATGTTACTTCTTTAAGGAAGCTGTACGATAATATTGAAACTAGTATGAGAAATCTTGATGCGTTAGGAGTAACATCAGGCTCTTACGGCCATTTATTACTACCAATACTAATAAGATTATTACCCGAAAAATTGATACTAGATTTTCATCGAAAACGTGACCCCGATAAGGGCTGTGATGTCACCGATTTAATAAATTTTATTAAAACGGAATTAAGATGTCGTGAAGCTACTAATTTAGTAAACAATTCCCAAACCAAGACTTATGAAAATTCTAAAACTAAATATGAAAATCCTTCAAGTAAATATCAAAATTTTCCGCAAAAGAAAAATATACCTTCAGCTGCTGCTTTAAATACATCTACAAAACAGTTTTGCATATTTTGTAAGTCTTCTGATCATGTAGGACTAAATTGTTCGAAATTCACTGATGAACAGAAACGATATAAATTAAAGAAAGAAGGTCGCTGTTACAAATGCTTTTTTAAGTCGCATTTATCAATTAACTGTAGAGCAAAAATTAACCCTTGTTCCAAATGTGGCAACACTACCCATAGTCCTTTATTTTGTTTTAAAGAAACAGCAAAAGAAAATCCTGAAAAAGAAATGAAAGGTGCAATTGTATCTATGATGTCGGAACAAAAATATAAACAAAATAAAGCAACATTATTGCAGACTTGTACAGTTTCTGTGTCTGCTGGTAAACAATGCTTGTTGGCTCGCGTTTTATGTGATAGTGGTTCAGAAAAATGCTTCGTGAAGAGATCACTAGTACAAAAATTAAAATTGAAGCCATTGCGAAGAGAAAATTTATTAGTTTATCCTTTTGGGCGGAGACGCCCTTATGAATCTTGTTATGAAGTAGTTTCTCTTGAATTATCCAGTGTTGTGCAACCTATTAACTCGATAAATATCGAAGCACTTGTGGTTGATAATATAACTGGAGCTTCTGTGAAAACACTAGAACCAGAACTTCTAGACATAATGAGAACAAGAGGCTTTAAGCCTGCTGATACAGGTCTTGAACAGGAAATAAATATTTTGCTAGGGTCTGACTTTTTGTGGAAAATATTAAAGGGAATCGAGGGAAAATTGACAAAAGAATTATACGTTGCAGAAACTATTTTCGGTCATACGGTGCAAGGGCAAATAGAGTCTAATAAAAAAGAAGTAGCTTGTTTGCGTGTTTCAGTTGAAAATATAAATACCCAACTGAAAGCATTTTGGGATCTTGAATCAATTGGCATTGCTGAAAGCAATGAAAAGAACATTACCGATCATGAGGTAATAAAAGAATTTAAAGAAAATCTAAAATTCGTAAATGGACGTTATGAAGCAAAATTATTGTGGAAAAATTCTCGTGAATTGCTTAGAAATAATCTTGAAGTAGCAAAGAAGCGGTTTTCTAGTTTAGAAAATAAATTCTTGAAAAACGATTCTCTATTTAAAGAATATAACTCCATTTTGCTAGAGCAGTTTAATGAGGGTGTAATAGAATTGTGCACCGAGAAACATTCTAATAATTCCTATTACATGCCACACAGACCTGTTATCCGTGACGACAAAACTACAACAAAAATGCGCATAGTCTATGATGCTTCTTCCAAATATGGTGATTCTCTATCATTAAACGAATGTTTGAATCACGGCCCTAACTTAAATCCTAATGTTTTAGACATAATTTTGAAATTCCGTTTACATAAAATTGCCTTTTCGGCTGATATTGAAAAAGCTTTTCTGCAAATATCTGTAGCCGAGGAAGATCGCGATTATCTTAGATTCTTATATTATGAAGATTTTGATAAGAATAAAAACATAGTACCCTATAGAATGACCAGAGCTACTTTTGGTGTCACCTGCAGTCCCTTTATCCTTGCTTGTACTATTAAGCACCATATTAATAAATATAAAAGCTCTCATAATAAAACATTTGAAATCCTAAATTCTTCTTTTTATGTTGATGATTTGTTTTCAGGAGAAAACGATGTTCTAAAAGCCTTTAATTTTGATAGAAGATATATTCATATAATCCCCTTATCAAGAGTTTTGGATACCCATTTTCTCCCTCTTTCTACTGCAGAAAAACATCATTAGAGTTCATAGCGAAAAAGAAACACTTAGTAGTCGACAGATGTAATATGCACAGAAACTGAATCTCTTCATCTTTCTTCGCCTTATGTGAGATATGTTTTAAACCAGACTCGCAAGCACTTATGTTCTATTCTGGTTCGCGTTATAAACTTATAAACATTATAATTGACTGTTACACTGAACACTATTTTATCAGACTTTACTTCCTTGTAACTTTCATAAATATCCAATTATGTATAATTGGTTGATTACCTCAAAGTGCCGAAAATACATCCATATGGTTATCAATTTTAATGATGTAACACGCGCGGGAAAACATATGTAATATTCACTTTTAAAACGTCATCACACAAGTGAAGACGTACAAAATGTAATCTCTTTCTTAGTATCTCTAATTAAACTTCTCCTTTTTTCCTTTCCTACAATATGAGTAGTTTCAATGGAGTACAGACGCAATAAACCGTCTGTTACATGATTCCTATTTTAAGCCTGATGCACTGAGACCTGAAGGAGTAAAGATATACGAATATATGATGATACGGGATACTCCATAATTCTTAGACGCCCTGACTAACCGCGAGCTGAAAAACGGATATCTATACATAGAAGGTAAGGCCTTTAATTATTCTTTTATTGCTGTGATGAGGCATCGCGCAGTTTGCGTTTATAGTATATGAATTAGTGAGGAGCGTGTGGATTCACCCCAAAAACTGTTAGACTCACAAATTTTTCTAACATATTTTGATTATGAGACTGATTTAATGTCTCATTTAGTAAATTAAACAAATATAGATATCCATTTAGGCAAATTAAGCCAGATAAATAAATCCGGTAGTCAGGTGAAGGAAAAGGTATCTAATTGACTTAAAGGAAAGAAAAATTATGGCTTACGCAAAAGATAGTGCAGCCATTGAAAAACTTAACGCCAATAACTATTCTTGTTGGCGGTTTAAATTAGAAATGCTTTTAATTAGAGAGGAGCTATTTAATGTCATTACCGATCAAGCTCCAGACCCTTTGACTGAAAATTGGAATAAGAAAGACAGGAAAGCACGGGCACTAATCAATCTCAGTATTGAAGATGGGCAGATAATTAACATCAAACATTTAAACACGGCTCGAGAGACTTGGGACACTTTGAAAAATATTCACGAACGGTCCAATCTCTCAAGCAAATTGCACCTCCTTCGAAAATTGTATAGCACAAAGCTAAACGAAGGAGGGAACTTAATCGCACACATCACGAAATTAATGGAACTTATCGACAAATTAGCTGCGATCGGAGAAAATGTTACCGATTCTCATATATCTGCACTCTTTTTGTGCTCATTGCCGCCGTCATATGACACATTGATTACGGCGTTAGAGTCGAGAAATGAAGATGAATTGACGCCCAGCTTTATTAAAAGCAAATTATTTGATGAGTATACTCGTAGAGTTGAAAATTCCGAAAACTCGGAACATAGTACTAAAGCATACAAGGCTCGAGAAAAATTAGTTAACACAGACCGCAAGAGAGGTAACAAATTTTGTTCCTATTGCAAAATGAAGAACCATTCGTACAACGATTGTTGGTTCCTGAAACGGAAAAATAATAATAATCCAGTACAAAATAATAAATTTTACAAAAATAAAAATCACACCACCTCTCTATGTTTTGAAGAAAATGCCCCGGCCAAAACCGCGAAACCGCAAGATACAAGACAGATAGGAAATGAAAATAAAAATGTTGCGTTGTTAATTGAACGAACCGCAAATAAACAAACTTTTATTATCGATAGCGGAAGCTCTAGCCATATTGCCAACTCCAAAGAAATGTTTTCAAATATGACTAGCGACACAGAAACTAACGTAACAGTCGCGAATGGCAATAAACTAATTTCATATGGCTCAGGGGAAATTGTAATTCACACAGGAAAAAACAACAGGCAGATTATACTTCGTGACGTACTGTTTGTGCCTGAAATCGAAACTAACCTGCTGTCAGTAAGCAGGGCAACGAAAAACGGATGTCAAGTTAAATTTGAAAAAGATACATGCGACATTATACATAACGATGAAGTAATTCTTCAAGGTAGATTAAAGAACAATTTATATGAAGTACAAGTAAACAATGATAATCAATTTGAAAGCAATCATGTAAACATTACGCATAAGTGTTCAAACACAAAATGTATTGAGTTGTGGCACAGGCGGTTAGGCCACAGAAGCTACGAAACAATTAAAACCATTGTACAAAAACAAATAGTGAACGGAATTACCATAAACAACTGCCGACACGACAAAGAATGTGAGGTATGCATAAAGTCCAAAACCAACGACGCCCCATTTCCCAAATCGGGTGCACATAGAGCCACGAAAAGGCTAGAATTAATCCACAGTGACGTATGTGGGCCGATAAATACACCCACCATAGGGGGAAAGCGGTACTTCATAACATTCATTGACGACTATTCCAAATTTTGTGTTATCTACTTAATGTCGAAAAAGAGCGAAGCATATGAAAAATTGAGGGAATACATCTCAACCGTCAAAAATAAGTTTGGAAAATTCCCAACCGCCATCAGATCCGACAATGGCGGGGAATATGTCAACGATGAATTAGAAAACTATCTTAAATGTAACGGAATCGAACACCAGCTCACCGTACCATACTGTCCAAGTCAAAATGGCATTGCTGAGAGGAAAAACAGGACACTGTTAGACATGACTAGAAGCATGTTAAGCGAAGCTAACCTCCCACATAAATTATGGGGAGAAGCAATCTGCACCGCAAATCATTTGCAGAATCGCTTGCCTTCCAAATCTATTAGCACTACGCCATATGAGCTTTGGCTAAACAGAAAACCAAATTTAAGATATCTTAAAGTATTCGGCTGTACTGCGTACGCATACATCCACAAATCAAAACGCGGCAAATTAGATGATAAAGCAGAGAAAGGCATTTTCGTAGGTTACGACAACCGATCGAAAGCGTACAGAATATTTACTAGTGACGAAAGAGTCATTTTAGCTAGAACCGTAAAATTCGCGGAAAATAACATGGGTAATATAAATGCTGATGAAAGTTCAAACACGAATGAGTTAATGTCAGAAACAAACAAACACACACGACAGACTGACACAAGCGTAATCGAATTTGATCTAACACAAAACCAAAATTCTTCAGATACACCATCCGCGTCTCAACATACACAACAATTGAGAAGATCTGAAAGGCATAATAGAGGCGTGCCACCGGACAGGTTTGCCTATGCAGTCCGGCATGATCCGGTATATGAACCGAAAGGTTGGCACGACATGCTAAACATTGAAAACCCACAAGAAAAAATGAATTGGATTGAAGCGACACGCGACGAAATAAACTCGCTTATGAAAAATGAAACATGGTCTTTGGTAGAACCACCACAGGGAGCCAAAGTAATTGGATCCAAATGGACCTACAAGGCTAAATATGATGAATCTGGGAAAGTAAAGCGTTACAAGGCGAGATTAGTAGCTCAGGGATTTAAACAAAAATACGGGGTCGACTTTGACGAGACTTACGCCCCAGTAGTATCCCACACCACCTTAAGATGTTTCCTCACTGCCGCAGCCTATCATAACATTAGTGTCAGGCACATCGACATAAAAACCGCGTTCCTGCACGGAGACCTAGAAGAAGAGGTATACATGTCACAACCGGAAGGGTATGTGAACACAAACGAACCCGATAAAGTCTGTAAACTCCGAAAGGCCATATACGGGCTTAAACAGGCAGCCCGGGCCTGGTACACAAAAATTACTGAATCTCTTAGAGAACTAAATTTTATGCAAAGCAAGGCAGACACCTGCCTATTTACACAAGGACAGGGGGAAAATATAGTCTACGTAGTTGTGTACGTAGATGACATTCTCATAGCGGGAAACAATGCGCAAATTGAAGAAGTAATAAATAAGTTAAAAACACAATATACACTTGAAGATTTGGGGGAAATTAGTAATTATCTTGGGATAAAAATTAAGAAAACACATAACGGCTTTAACCTTAACCAAACAACAAAAATAATGGAAATCGTTAAAAGGTTTAACTTAGAGGAATCAAAACCTTACGGAACACCCATGGAAACGGGCTTCTTAAGATCAGAAAAGGATAAAGATCCAATGCCAAACAACATAAATTATCGTAAAGCGATAGGCGCGTTATTATACATTGCAACTATAACTAGGCCAGACATACTACTGGCTGTAAATGTTCTTAGCAGAAAGAACGAAAATCCGTCGGAAAAAGACTGGAAAGGTGTTAAACGACTGATCAGGTACCTCTACCACACAAAGGACCTAAATCTCATAATCAGCACTGAATGTACACCAATTTTGGAAGTGTACACCGATGCCGATTGGGCCGGTGATACGCAAACACGAAGATCAACATCAGGGAATTTATTCCTTCTTGGGAAAAATCCGATACAATGGATAACCAAACGCCAAACTTGCATTGCGCAATCGTCAGCAGAAGCTGAATACGTAGCCGCAGCAAACGCTGCACAAGAACTTGTGTGGATAATAAAACTTTTACAAGATTTGAATTTACCACAAAACCTACCCGTAATTGTATATGAAGATAACATATCCTGCATAAAAATGATAGAATCTGAAAAATACACCAACAAGACAAAACACATCGATCTAAAATATCACATGATTAAGTATATGAAAGAAAATGGTACCATAGAATTACGTTATTGTCCGAGCAAATCTATGCTGGCAGACATTTTGACGAAGCCAGAACCCAAGCCTGAATTTCAAGAGAACAGAGACAAATTAAAATTACAGATCAATCTTGATTAGGGGCTTAAGGGGGAACTTGATAGAAGATATATTCATATAATCCCCTTATCAAGAGTTTTGGATACCCATTTTCTCCCTCTTTCTACTGCAGAAAAACATCATTAGAGTTCATAGCGAAAAAGAAACACTTAGTAGTCGACAGATGTAATATGCACAGAAACTGAATCTCTTCATCTTTCTTCGCCTTATGTGAGATATGTTTTAAACCAGACTCGCAAGCACTTATGTTCTATTCTGGTTCGCGTTATAAACTTATAAACATTATAATTGACTGTTACACTGAACACTATTTTATCAGACTTTACTTCCTTGTAACTTTCATAAATATCCAATTATGTATAATTGGTTGATTACCTCAAAGTGCCGAAAATACATCCATATGGTTATCAATTTTAATGATGTAACACGCGCGGGAAAACATATGTAATATTCACTTTTAAAACGTCATCACACAAGTGAAGACGTACAAAATGTAATCTCTTTCTTAGTATCTCTAATTAAACTTCTCCTTTTTTCCTTTCCTACAATATGAGTAGTTTCAATGGAGTACAGACGCAATAAACCGTCTGTTACATGATTCCTATTTTAAGCCTGATGCACTGAGACCTGAAGGAGTAAAGATATACGAATATATGATGATACGGGATACTCCATAATTCTTAGACGCCCTGACTAACCGCGAGCTGAAAAACGGATATCTATACATAGAAGGTAAGGCCTTTAATTATTCTTTTATTGCTGTGATGAGGCATCGCGCAGTTTGCGTTTATAGTATATTAATTAGTGAGGAGCGTGTGGATTCACCCCAAAAACTGTTAGACTCACAAATTTTTCTAACAAATTTAACTAAAGAAGCTGTTGATATTTTGAAAGAAGGGGGGATGAAGTTAAGAAAATTTGAAAGCAATTCTCAGGAACTTAGGAAAAAATGGGTTGACGAAAACATTCCTGTTTCTAGTCCCGAACCCCCAAATACTTCCTTGAAAATTTTAGGATTGATCTGGAACAATACAGAAGATAAATTAGGACTAGAATTACGACCATTGTTAGAAAATTTAAGCAATGATTCTTGTACAAAACGGAACGTTTTGAAAATTGCAGCTAAGTTGTTTGCCGGATTTATTGCCCCTTTTGTTATTCGTGTCAAATGCTTTTTGCAGCAATTGTGGATAATGGGAATATCATGGGATGAAAGTTTTTCTGGTGAACTAGAAAATAATTGGCTTTCAGAAATCCCGGATCTCGCTCACTTGAAAATTCCCTGGCAGTATTTTAGCAACCTAATCATGGAAAAGGAGCATCTCCAATTGCATATTTTTCCTGATGCTAACCCTAATGTGTATGTTCCTGAATTTCTTTCCTTGCCCGAAGATCAGTGCCCTAGCGTTAAAATTGTTGCTACACAATTACCTGATGTTTCTAAAGAGAAGTCTCGAAAATCAGCAACCATTTCTTGTGTTGTTCAAACAAATAAAGCTGATGAAATTCCTATTTTTAATCTTGAAAAATATAGCTCCCTAAAGAAATTGTATCGAGTAACTGCTTGGCTATTTAGATTTATTTCTAATATAAAATTAAAGATAGAGAAAAGAGATTTTTCAGAATTATCAGCTGAGAAAATTTTACATGTTGTTGAAAATTTTTGGTTTAAGCTAATGCAGGAAGAAAGTTTCCCTGAAGTTGTAAAATACTTGAAATGTACCAAGAGTATCCCTAAAGAATTGAATCTTCTACGGTTAATTCCTATGTTGTCAGATGAAGGTTTGCTATTCGTACGAGGACTGTTACAAAAGTCTGATTCCTCATTTTATGAAAAACATCCCTTTGTGATTCCTGCAAAACATAATTTGGCTGAATTAATCGTGAAAGATGCACATGAAAAAGTTTTTCATTCAGGAGTGCCCAGTACATTAGTATCAACTCGTGAAAAAATTTGGATTTTAAGATCCAGACAATGCATAAAATCAGTCCTAAACAAATGTGCAATCTCCAAGAACTTTAGTGTTCGCCCTGGTCAACTAGTTATAGCAACTCTAAAGCATATCTTGTGTTTACCTGCAACCAAGGAATCCTTAGTGAAACGCTTCCGTTTGCGCGAGACTCTTCTGAATCATTTTTGGAAGCGCTTGAAAAATGAGTATCTTCTCAACTTACAATCTGCTTACTACACGGACCAGAATAAAACTTCTGACTTTGAAATATATGATGTGATTTTTATGCATATGAACATGTATCAAGAACTTTCTGGAAGTTAGGTATTTGTGGACAGAGATTTTAAAAAAAAATGAGGTCTTATGAACTGAAGGCAAATAATTCCATCATTAAAAGACCTATTGATTCTTGTGTATAATTTAGAAGTGAAAAAAACTCTGAACTTTTTTATTAATAGAACTGAGAAAAAAAAAAAACTCTGATATTATTAGAGACTCAAAAACTCTCATTTGACATTTGACTTAAAAAAAAAAAAATTGATCTCTTTTGTTTATTGACTTTAAAAAAAAAATTATTTTTTTCACTTAAAAAAAAAAAAAGTTTCTTGTTTGATAATATTTCTAATTTTTAGTTTATTTATTTTTTTTTTGTATTGAATATTCCAGAAAAGGTTGTATAGATTTAAATTGTTCTTTCTATTTTTAGTAGCAGAAACCTGTTGGCAAATTTTTAAATTGTTTATTATTTTATTTGAAGTCCAGTATGTAAGTATATATTTTGATTTTGTATTGTATTTACGTATAGTGTAACTGATAATTTTTTAGAATAATTTTATTTCTACTTTAATTATTTTGAATCCCCATTTTGATGAACCCTTGTTCATCGGGGGGGAGTTTGTGAAATTTCGCAAACCCCTTCATCTCTCGAGTAATCAGCTAGACCTGCTTAGGCGCCAGTGATACCAGATCACGTGGCCTTCGAGAGAATTGATATTAAAAAACATTTTTTCTTTCTTGTTCCTTTTTTTTAGTTGGTTTTGTGAAAGTGAATCTTGAACGCAGCAGAAAAATATGCTGCGTATAGGTTTTTTTATCGTGGTCTTCTATTAGAAGAAATAGTTTCTGAAGTATTAATTGTTTTAAAAGCATTTCTCTTGTTTATAGTTCAGCTTAAAATGTGAATCTCGAAAGTAGCATGCTGGCTGTGTATTTCTTGTTCTTCCGAAAAGGGAGAAATAAATATTCTTGAACATATAAAAGAAATTATCTGGAGTTCCTAGTGAGGAATAACAAATATTATTCATATGTTTTCGTTGTATATACTGTATATATTTAAAAGTGTAAATACAGAATTTTCAAGTTTTTTAATCATCTTGTGCTATTTTATACTAAACAACACCAGCGCCATTTTAGGTTGTGAAATATCTTTTATTATTTTAATGTGATTTTACATGAATCGTGAAGTCTATAATTAAGCTCTCCCAACCTTGGATTTAAATTGTGATAACGTGAAATTTCGTGGAATATATATGAAGATTATTCTTCACTAGTATACAGTAAAATTTTGTTGCTGCTATTGAACTTGTAAAAGTTTAATGACCATCGAAACGATAATCACCATTTTTCTAGAGATTTAAATATATGTACTGTTGGGACTACAAACCTCTTTAAAGCAAATGATTTACTTAGTTAATAATTTCAATGTTCATTAGTAAACGCATAGTAAAATAAGGCATTTGCATAAATGTAAAAATAAAATTTAGAATAACTTTTATTATATTGAAAATGAAATATATTTCAAAAATTTTACACTTAGTTTAATATTCCGATTGAATCTGATAAAAATTCCACCTAATCAAATGTATAGAAATTTAAGCGCAATTTTCTAAATTTTCTTCAAAATAAATATTTATTATTTTATTCAGTCTCTAACCTTAACCTTACGCCGATGAAAATTTCCTTTTATGTATTTTTAAAGTTTAACTGCATTTTAATGAACAGTTTCCCTTATGCCTCGTAAAGGACAGTTCCTCTCCTTCACCTTAAATATTTGAATGTCAAGAACAATCAAGCTCGCTTAAGTTTGCGTTATAACAAATTTGCTTATGGACAAATCGAGTGCTTCCGGATTGTTTTAAATAATTAACGGAAGAGATATACGACAGCTTATAACTTAGTTCCTGAATTACACATGACGGCACTAGATAGGTATTTGTTCTTCATCAAGTAGTAATCTTAATAATAGCAACAAAATCATGAAGAATTGTATCCAAAATATATGCAAAATTACGCAAATGATATTCATCCAACAGATGTTCTTAATTTAACCTTTATAATTTAATTGTGGTAAACTGCATCTTATTAATTCTCCCTTTCATATTTGAAGACAGATAAGAAAACTTACGTCATAGAAATATTAATTTGAAAGCATTCCTTCCTTAAAATTGATTTATCAAATCGGTAGTTATAAGACTTTTTATAACATATTTACAACACTGCATAGATTAATTAACAAATAATATTGTTTACGGAAATCTTCCAATTTTTATTAAATAAAACAATAAAAGTTGTGATTTTATTGTAAATGGAATATTATTTTATTTATTTACTAGCTGACCAATTCGGCATTTGATAATAAGCATTAGATATACCTAAAATCAGTGCTGAATGATTTTATATTTTTGAACGAAAATCTTTACAAACTAACCTTCTTTTCTTAGTATTGATTTATGTTTTTTTTTTTTTTTCCGTTTAAAGTAGAACATTTTTCACTACAGATATTTCAATCGAATAAGAGCTATTTTTAATTTGAATAGCTGAGGAAATATACATTTAAAACTATATATTTAGCTTCGTAAAATTTGCTGTCCTTTCTAAACATGGTAAAGCGAAGGAAGTGTTCTGCAGGAAATCTAGAATCTGTTAATGTTAACATACTTCTTAAATAAATTTTTATCACATTTTCTTGAATAGAATTCCTGTCGAGACATTAAAGTGTTAAAGAATGTAAACCCGATTGCTAAATCCGTTACTAGAAAGATGCTAAAATTTAATTTAAAGTTACACTCACATAAAAAGATCAATGAATAAATTAATAATATTTAATTAAAACAGTTTAAATCAAACCTTAAACTAAAAAGTCTCGTTTTTACTGCACAAATCCTATTTTGCTTCATCATCTTATTAAGGTGCCCCACTACGTTTGACACCCATTAAAAACAAGTGGGTAATGATCGCAGATCGCACAGAGCGTTTCGTTTAATATGTCTTTTAACCCTTTCACTGCGCAGCCCGAGATATGCTCGGGCATGCTTTTTTCCGTCTAATTAATACTATTTGGTTATTCCCACCAGTTATTTTTTAGCGAAAACTTTGATTTAATCTGGACATTTTCCTCGATTACGATAGTCAAAAATTTCTGCTTTAAAGAACCGGTGATAAAAGATTAAAAATTCTGTAAAAGACGCTCATCGCGAAGAATTACTTACGCAGCGAGAGGGTTAAAACATTTTACCCTTAAATTAATAAATCAAAATTGTTAATTTATAATTATTACAATTACATAAATGGCAGCGCCATTACATTTAATTTTAGAATAATTTAAAAAATATATTTTAATCAAATTAAAAATATTCAAGTCAAATTTTTTAAATAAAATTAAAAAATCTGAATATTTTTAAATTCATCAATTTCAAAAATTTAGTGGAGGTATAAATAAAAAATAATATTTTTAAAAGCAAAAAAAATGTTTAAAACGTATTTCAAATGCTGAAATAATTCAGTAAAATCCATATTAATTCTTTCACTTTCCAAAAACTCACTAGAAGGCGCCAAAACAGAACGTTAACATCTATTAAAATTCGAAATAAAAAAGGAAAAAAATAGCTTTTAATTCCTCAATAATGCATATAGATAACTTGAAAAAAAAACTGCCCATAAGAAGTGTATTATTTCAAAAAATTGCCTGTAGATGGCAGCAGCCAACAAAAAAATAGTCCAGAAGAATCCAATATTTATACCTCTGTATCGAATTAATTATTAAAAATGAGGAATTTTTTTGTATTAAATATGGATTTGATTATATCATCTGACATGTTAAACATTAACTATTACTAAATGTGCAATTTTATATAAAGTTAAACTCTCCGGATTTTTTTTAAATTGAAATTTCAGATTGTTCTGTATCAAATAAAAGATATTTTAAAAATTACCGCTGCGCAAAAAAAAACTTTAAAATTGCCGAAAAAAAAAAGGAATTTTCTTTTAATTTAAATCCGTTTGAAAATAAAGTGCAATAATAAAAATCAGAATTTTGAAGTTCCACCTGAGAGATACGAATCTACAATCTACTGCGGTGCATTTGCCTTACCACGGAGCCATCGGTGCTCGGCGATATTTGCTGAATTTAAGATTATGATTTGAAATCGAAAAAGAGCGAATTCGCTTAAGTAAAATAATATAAGGATTTTTTAAAATTTTATGATTTTGGTATGGTCAGGGGGTATTCAGCTCTCTCTATATATATATAATATTCATATAAAAAAAATCAAGTCTGTAACTTAAATAGTTTCCGAGTACGAACCTGTGACGGACGGACTGACTGACAAGCAGAGAAGCGGGAGAGTTTCGTGGGATGAACGAAAACCTAAAAATAAACAAAGTATATAATAGTTCGGGAGGCAGAGACACATTTTTATAACCAATATTAAAGCCAATGACTTTGATGTATTGTATAATAGATTAGATGGTAGCGATAACGAAACTACCAATCAACTTGACGCTCCAGTAAGAGGTGTTGTCATGTCAATGTAGCACAACCCACTGTAATATGAAATAAATGACAATCCGCGATTACTGATGACTGACTACGAGTAGGGTTAACATTAGTAATCGGTTTGCTATTAATTTCACATTACAGCGGGTTTTGGAATATCCCCCCCCCCCCCCTAGAGGAGAAATACCTAATACCTGCTGTAAGTATCCCCTGTTGTTGCGCCCCTTGACAGGCAGTTTCGTTATCTACCATTTAATTTATCATATACTATACCAAAATCGTCGACGCTAAAATTGGATGCAAAAATGTGAGGCTAGCCTCCTCACTATAACATTATTTTAAATGGATTGGCATATAAAACGACAATTTCATTTGTTAAATAAATTATTTTGATGCAATTTTTCAATTTTTAGAATTTTAAGTGGACTTAATCAGTATTTGATACTTATTAAAAGTGTCCTCATGGCAAAACTAATAATAGTTTAGTAATCTTTTTTTTTTTTCAATAAATATATTATTCGAGTTACCAAGAATGGCATTAACTATAATCCATAACATAAAAATTATTGATTCCAAATTACCACTTTCGCGTTTCGTTGTTTTAATTTATAAAAACGCGCTGCAAATTTTCAGGAAGTACTCAGATATTTAAACTGATAGTTTATTACACTCAACATCAATAAATTTTAGGCGATCAATTTTATGTAAATATATAACCACAATTTTTGGAGATAGAACGTATTTCGTAACGTTCGTAAAATTCGTGTTCTTCAGAAAACGCATTTAAAGTTTATATTTCTAAAAATCTATTACAAACATTCATTCCAAGTTCTTAAAGGTATTCAAATGTCTATTTCTATAGCTTCTTCAATCTCATTATTAGAAGATGTTTTCTTCTTTTAGATTTCTTAATTACCCCCTCCTCCATAATTCCCAGTTGCTTTAATATACACTTCCAGTTTAAGGGCTGAAATAAAAACAATCATAACTACTTTTCCCATGATCGTACGAATATAATAATAAAATAGAATAAAAAACTGTTTGCACAGCTAATTGTACAGTCTTTCGATAGATAAAAAAATCTGGGATATTTGCCGAAAATTGGCTTTTTAAACATATTGGGGGATGCCTTAAATAATTTTATGCTTCTGTTAATTTATATTTTCGGGATTAAAAAAATATATCAGCGCGAATGCAATGACATTCAAAATAAATATTGTGATAACTTTTAAACTCTTAATTCTGGGAGAATGTTATTTTTATTTATATTTATTTATTGTGTGTGCTTGTTTTGTTTTCGGAAATAAATAATATTACAGTTGAAATTCTCTCAGAAAAATTTCGTTCCCAGGCATCCCAGGGAAAAAAGTTATAATGAATAAAAAATTTAAGCAAGACTAACTTTTCAACGATATGCTCAAATTACATTTAGTGAAAATAAAAATTGAAAAATGAAAATATGTGAATCCTTTCCAAAGATATGCAGGAATTCATTGAAGAAAATAGTATCTAATGAAGAAGATCCTCACTTCTGAAATCTGTTAAATAATAGATGTGCAGTCTCATAACATCAATTCTTAATTCAAGATCCATACTTCATCCGTATATCCCATGAGCTAACAATCGAGTTTTAGCTTTTATCTCCGTCTTTTATTTGAAAATAAATAAAATAAAATTACATCCGCCAATTTTAGGGAGCAATCTAGGCCTATTCCTGTCATTGTTGGGTCTTCTAGTTTCCGCAGAGCCCTTTTTGTGGAAATATCGAGTTTCTGTTTTCCTCTACCGCTCGGAAAGAAGTTTTTATTTATTTGTTTTTAATACTGAGATAATGATAGGCTGATTTTTCGAATATGTCATTTTTACGCACATTTTAGCGATGATCAAACGAATTAATTCTTTACGCTAAAAGTTTCGCTAAAATCAGTGTTGAATTCAGACATTTTGCTCCGGAGGGAATTTTGAGGCTCCGAGGAGTGTGTGTGTGTGTGGGGGGGGGGGGGGGGGGGTTGCACTTTTCGTCTATACATAAACTTAAAATCTCAATTCTTCCTGGGGGAGCATATCGATGCACCTGAGGGAATGCCGCCCCCTGAATTCACCACTGCCTAAAATTACAGCTAGGAACAAAAGTTTTGCAACGATTCGACCGACGCTACGTCTGAAACACGCATTTTGAGTGCATATTCTTTTTTCTTTTTCTTTTTCTTTTTTTTTTTTTTTTTTTTTTTTCGAAATTAACTTCCATCCTAATCAAATTTTTAACAATAATATTGTTATCTTAGTTTTTTTTTTTTTTTTATTCTTAATACAATTTTCTTCCTATTGACATGTTGTTTCGTTAACTATATACAGTGCCTGTAAAAACTTTAAGGACAGAAAAAAATTGTAAAAATTTTGATAAATTGAAAATGCGACAAGTGAAATGGTAATATAATGTTGATCATAAAGAGGAAATACTAATATAAAAGTCAACAGAATGTATCTGTGCCCTTTTTATTGCGAAAAAATCATAATTATGCAAAAAAACACTATTTTTGACTGTGTAAAAACTATAAGGACACCAGTGTTTTTTTTACAGAAATGTTATATAGAATTATTATTAAGGATCGATCGAAACATGTTTTTAAGGCCGAAACCGAAACGAAACCGAATTTCAGCGATCTTCCTATTTTCGGCCGAAAACGAAAACGAATAGTATGTCCAAAAAAATTTTTAATTGATTAAATTGTATGTATTAAAGTAATTAATACATACATAAATACATTATTAGTTAATTATGCGTATTTATTAAATATACATAATTATTAATTAATTATACGTGTGGCCTAAATTGTCTCTCTGTGCCTTAGATCCAAAACTTTTTTTTTTAATATGTAAAATAAAACGTAATTAATTCATCAACGACACATAAAGGTTTTCTAATTATACGAATTTCATTTAATTAAAAAATATTTTAGTTTTATGTATACACACCTCGATTTATCTTTTGTAATGATTTCTGCAAATGATCATCTGTTATACTAGAACTTTCTCAAAGGGTATTCGAAACACATCTGCGGTTTCAAACTGAAAATTTTCTATCACTGTTATGACTGCAGTTTTTAATGAGCACGTGAAAAAGTTTAGTTATATATGCATTACTTTCTTTATAATCTGCATTCAAGTCTTGAGTCAATCATGACTGATAATTACAAACAACGAAGTTGATAGCAATAAATTTCCGAAGAAAGAAACGAGATTTTGGGAATACTGATAGTTTTCGCCGAAAACGAATTTTCGGCGAAACTCAGATTTTGGACCGAAACTATCAATATTCCAAAAATGTCGTTTCTTCCTTCGGAAATTTTCAACACTTGTCATCGATTTTGAGACCATTTATTGCTTCTGAATTGAACGTATTTCGTCTAACGCATCAGATAATATAATAGCGCAACTGCGTCCGATGCGTATTCAGAAAATGCGGAAGGATCTTCCAGGTGAAGGTCCATATTAATTTAAAATACAGGGTCGGATTTTCCATTTCGTTTGATTGAAGGTTTATTTGAAAAATGGTCCAGCGCAGCGGGCTCAGCCTGCTAGTTAATGCATACAATTTAATTACTTAAAAAAAATTTTTGGGACATATTCGTTTTCGTTTTCGGCCTTAAAAACATGTTTCATTCTATCCTTGATAATAATTCTATATAACATTTCTGTAAAAAAAAAATACTGGTGTCCTTATAGTTTTTACACAGTCAAAAATAGTGTTTTTTTGCATAATTATGATTTTTTCGCAATAAAAAGGACACAGATGCACTCTGTTGACTTTTATATTAGTATTTCTACTTTATGATCCACATTAAATTACCATTTCACTTGTCGCATTTTCAATTTATCAAAATTTTTACAATTTTTTGGTGTCCTAAAAGTTTTTACACGCACTGTAGTTTTAAATAAACTTTTAAAATGTAGTTAAAAAGACAAAATACATATGCTTTCATGAAATTTTTCAGAATGTTTGCACCAAACTGGTAATTCTACCGTTAAATTCAAAGCGAAAATCTAGGCACTATCAGTAAATTAAAACAGAACATTCAGTTCGTCCTAATATTTTAATTAGAAATCGACTGAAAATTCGTTTTCGACGAAAATGCTGCCTAAAATTCGGCCCGACCGAAACTATTTATATTCCAAAAATCTCTTTTCTTCTTTCGGGAATTTTCAACATTACTCATTGATTTGCGCTTTGTCGGTTCAAATGAGACATTATTAATTTATTGCTATAAACTTCACTGTTTATAATTGTCAGACATAACTGACTCAAGACATGAGTGCAAATTATTTAGAAAAAAATGTATATATCACTAAACTTTGAAGACGCTTTTCACGTGCTCAATAAAAGCCGCAAACTTGACAATAATAGAAAAATTATAGTTCGAAACCGTAGAAGTGTGTCGGTTACTCTTTGAAAAAATTCTTGTATAACAGATGATCATTTACAAAAATCATTATAGAAGATAAATCTAGGTATGTATACCTAAAACTTTTTTTAATTAGATGAAATTCATATAAATAAAAAATCATTTTGTGCCGTTGATGAATTTTATTTTATATGCAAATAAACCAATTTAGGCTACAGGTATAGTTAATTAATAATTATGTATATTTATGTATGTATTAATTACTTACATTTTTTGGACGTTTTCGTTTTCGGCCGAAAATAAGAATATTACCTAAATGTGGTTTTGGTTTTGTAATATCCGGTGGCAAATATGAACATGATGTGTTTTTATTGTGGTCACGGTCCCATATGTTAGTTGAGCGATGCTTGAATTCGTTATTGGTTCAAAATAGGATTCGTAAAGTTCAGAATTCAATTTAAGGTAGAAGTTTCTATCGGTTAAATCTGCATAAGCAAAAGACCATGACACTGACAGATAAGTTAACCAGCAATTGATAAAACTAAGCTTTTAAAATTTAATGAAAATATTTTTTTTTCTATATATAGAACAAAAACAAGCAAATCCTTTAAAGTGAATTAAAAGTAAAATCCTTTAAATACCTTAAAATAAAAACTTCTTAAATAGTTCATAAAAAGTGAAGGAAACACAGCTCATTTTGAAAGAATCTATATGTCTTCTTTAGCGCAAAAATGTGTGTTATCACTGCGAGAGCAGAGCAGTAGGATGCCCTTTCAGCCTTGCTACTGCTCTCATAGTATCAGCACGTTCTTTTATACCTGAAGAAGAATAAAGTATTTTAAAAATTTTCTTTTTGGGGTATCTGACAAAAACTTTGATTAGGAATATTACCGTCTCTGAAGAATTACCAAAAATCGTTACATTGTTTTCATGATTGGATTCAAATTTCTTGAAACGGTACTTGTTTAAAAGAATATCGTAAATGTAAATTATGGAATTATTTAAAACTTTTATCGACAGTATAAAAATTTCTGATTACAGAAAAGGAAAACATGTAACAACTACGTATGTAAAAATATGTACAGGCATCCCCCGACTTACGTAAGTAATGCGTCCCGCAAAGTTTTACGTAACTTGAATTTTACGTAAGTCGAATTTGTAAGTTGCTTAGGTAAAATTTTGTAAGAAACGACAATATTTATTATGTATATATATGTATGTTATTTACACCGTATTATTTTATAAATAAAGCATCATGCTACAGTATTTACTCGTATATAAACTATAAACGTATAAAAAAATATAAAAGTAAACTTAAAGAACACTTTTCAAATATCTTGTGGAATACGGGATTTATAAAACTAACATTGATAAATTGATTTATAACAATTTAAATCTACATCAAAAGACTATAAAAATAAGAAATAGTTAAAGAAGACTAATTTAACCTATTCTCCATGAATTTCTGATGGCAAGACAAATGAACAGCATTCACAAAATAAAATAATCTTTGATAAGCATAAACTGTATTTGTTAGGAATTAGATGACTACTTTGAATAACGAACAATAAAGGCTAAGTTGTTTTGTTATAGATTTGATTGTATATACCAATAAAAATATATAACTTTATCTAATATATAAACTATATTATGGTTGTGGTTTATATCTATATATTTTTCTTATAAAATAAATATCAAAAGTATGCAACTGCGTATCAAACGCGCTAGTATGTTCACAAATGTAATTTTCGAGATTTATTACATAACTGCGAATTTACGTAAGTCGTGTAAATACGTAAGTCGGGGGATGCCTGTAATCTATTTTTAAATAACTTATGCTGCAAATAAGTTTGATAGATAAAAGGATTTGCATTTATATCTTCAAAGGTTAACAAAAGATGTTAATTTAAAAAAAATAACGACTGACTGAATTTGGTTTTATACATAAAATAAATAAATAGAGAAAATACATGAATAAAGAGAGAAAAAGGAAAGTGAGATAGTTCACAACGAGAAAATATATTATTAAATACAAAAACAAAAAAAGGTAAATTTGGAATTAATTTTTTTTCTTAAGTTGATAAAAATTCAAAAATTAAGGTCCGATATTAGTAGAAATAAAAAATAGTTTACTGGAAAATATAGCGAATTCAAAACTTAAGCTATATTTTTGAATATAAATTACTGCATCTTTACTATAATGTGAAATTTATATTTTAATGCTTGTCTTTTAAAAATTGCAGTACACCTTTATTAATCCATATTTTCATAATGAAGTTTCTGCTTTTTACATGCAATGGTAAAAGTGAGTGCTTCTACACATGGAAAAATTGCAAATGAAATCTAAACACCCGAAGGAATAGAATACCGGTACAGTCCAACTCGGTTACAACTCGGGATAAAGGGCTACAACATTTGCTCATTTTAACACAGACCTCGCTATAAACAATTTTATTATTTCGTATAAGGAAACACCAGAAAATTAGTAAAAGTTCACCTATTCAGGAACGATTTTTTATGGTGAAAAAAAAAGTTACTTAATTTTGTTCTTACGATTTATTCATATTATATAGTATATATAAATTCAAAAAGGAAAAAAAAAAGAATGAGAAAAACAATAAAAATTCACAACAAAAAAATAATAATTTCCACATTTTTGGCATCTAAGCATTAATGGTAATTTATGAGTGGAATAATTTCTTATAAAATAAAAAATTAACAGTAAATTTCTTTCTTACATTTCTACAAATTATTAAAACTTAATGTCTTTAATGTATCTGATATTATTTTTTATCAAATATTAACGATTTCAATTAATCCAACAACACTGACTGCCGAAAAATTACTTCACGCTTTTTAACACTTTCCAACAAGTTGAAAAGTGTTTATACATTCGGTTTGTCTGTCCGTCTGTCCACACTCTAACTCCCGTAAATATACTCGGATTTTCATGAAATTGATAAAGGTTATTTAGGGTCATCAAAGCATGTTTGGTATTTTATATGAAGTATGTAGGATTAATCGTTCATTTACAGGGGCACTCAAAAGTATTCCATTACATTATGGTATATGGGGGAAAATCGTTTGCAGAGTATTTTAATGACATTACGCTATTTCAAATATATTGAAACTGATATAAATCAACTGAATTTCACTACGATAACGTTAGAACAGGGCATTCATAGTCTTTTTTATTCATTTACAGGGACACACAAAAGAAATCGATTACAGTATAGTACTGTCTTTGAGTAATAATTGCTGGAGTGTACTGATTAAAATTCGGTATGCACTTTTAATTTTTTTTTTTTTTTTTGCATCTTACTCGTTATATATAGATTCTATACCTCAAATACAGGTCTGCACAAAAGTATTCACGTACCGTTCTCCTTATTAGAGGAAATTGCTGAAGGTAAATTTTCAACTGAAGTATATGTATCTTTTAAGTGAAGTAAATTTTGACATGCATGTAGTTAATAGATTCAAATCTATATCATATACAGAGCTGCGGAAGAAATTCGGATAATCATCCGATTTTGGATGGAAACAGCCGAAATTGGGTTTTGAAATGTATTATGCGTTTCCGTATGGTTGAATTAGACGTTATATTTTAATTTTTTAAACGGTGCAGTTTTGTTACATTATTTTGAATGTGTTGGAAAGTGTTTCATAATCTATGCTTGTCGCATGAATTTTTCTTTCTTGTTTTATATCTCTAACTGTACATCGTAAATAACATTATCAGTGCAGCCAAACCATAAAATTTTTGTTTCTCTTGTTGAGGGATTCTGTAGTGAATAAGTTATTATTAAATTTTTGTTCTTTTTATTATTGACAGAAATTATAATTATAAAAAAACTAAATGCCCACGTATGTGGCCAAGGGCGTGAAGAGGTTAACAGGGTGAAATTGATCTCAAAATTGAAAAAATTTGTTTCCTTTGTTGAAAGGAAGCTAATCGAATTTAAGAGGAATCATTTCAATAGTTTCCAAAAACTTGTGTTAATTAAAACTGGCTTCTTGTTACATCGGAACTTTTTTTTTAAACAAAGTTCGGCTGTATTCGAGAAGATCCCTATTCGATGCTTCTCTGATCAAGAATAACTAACTTCCTGAAAAAATTATCAGTTGAATCGCTGACACCATGATTTTTTCCCCCTCGCCTGAAGCTTTCAATGTGGCCCGCATGGCTTTTTTTTCTACGAGGGGCAAATGCATATTTTGAGTTTTTTTGTAAAGGGAAATTGGAGCTTTTGTCCTTGAAATATGAGCCTATACCTTTACGTATATTTATAAAATACGAATGTTTCATTTTTTTTTTCATCAGTTTATTAAGGTGGATTAAATATAAAGAAAACGTTTTTAATAGATTATTTTTGAAATATTATTTACAAAAATAATCTATTAAAAAATCTATTAATTGTATTTTTCTAGATAGCATTCTTTAACATCTACACACTCTTTTCAACATATTGGTAGTTTTTTATGGAGCCCTCGGGTACTACATATAAAATTTTTAAAGAGTGTGTGTGTGTGTGTGTAGGGAGAGATTTCCGGGGATGGGATGCTCAGATACAGGGTAATTCAAAATTTGAAAGTTTGACCAAACTCTTGACTATCTTGGACCCTAATTATCTGAACGTCTTATATCGCCCCTTCTTGAAAACTTGACCAAAGGGGTAACTCGGTACTGGACGACCGTTTCTAACCTCTGTTTGTCACCGACTATTAGGGTCTTACCGCCTCTCCCCCCCCCCCCCGAAGGGACACTTTTGTAACTTTTCCGACCGCCCCCTCCCCCCCCTCATGTGATATATCATTGGATTGGATAGCCCTTTTATCACATTTTCATATTAAGTACCCCTCCCCCTATTTGCCCCCAGGGTTTTTTCTCTCATTTGAATCCCCACCCCGTCAACTAATATATCTCCAGATAAGTTGGGTAACCAAGTTTCGTTCGGGTAGATATTTGTTCAAAATAGAGTGCGCCTCCTAGTGGTAGAAAATAGAACTAACAGATTTTGGATTTCATGTATGTGGTTATTATCATGGGCTAGGGCAACGCCGGGCTTATCAGTTACTTTTGCAAATAAAAAAACAGATATGGTATGCCAATATTTCTTAACTTTTTTTATTTATTTGATGACTATAATTTTTTATTTTTTTTTAAATAATTTATGTACTTTATCAAGAATTATTATATATTTAATAGTATCTATATATATAAAAGAAAGTCTGGATTTTGTACTAATCAACGCGCAGCCACTACTACTGAACCTAAAATCTTGAAAATCGGGGTAAAAATACTTCTTATGACATAGAGTGCCACTAAGAAAGGATTTTCCAAAATTCCACCCCTAAGGGGGGTAAAAAATAGAACGAACTTAAAAAAAATTCCTTAAAAATCTGATTTTATAGATATTTTTCAACTGATAACATATTTTGGTGTATTTTTGTATGCTGAATCGAATGTTCGAGAGATATTTCATATTTTTCTAATTTGGCACTATCTATGGCGCCAAAACCTGAATTTTTCAAGTGATAATTTCTAAAAACTCATTCTTTTCATTCTGTTACTATAGCAAGGGAAAACATTCAAATTGAATAATTTTTTAACCAATCCTTTTGGTTAAATAAAAACAACTTCGTCAATTAGAAAAAAAAATTCAAACGCCTCAAAAACTAAAACTAAATAATAAAAAAAAAACTGTGGTACTTTTTCGTTCAAATTTTCGTCGCGATACCATGCCAAAATGTATGGTATCGCACCATTTATTTCAACCCTAATCGTGCAAACGATTTTTATTTCAAACCATGCCACACATTAACATTTGCTAATTATTGAACATGAATATTTTTATGTAGGAATTTTTAATGATGGGATTTATTTTATTCCATCATAATCTCGCAAAACTTTTTAATTTGTTATTTTTCGAATAGAAAATATTTATTACTGATACTGATATAGATTTTACCATTTCGCAGTTATCTGAAGATGAGGAAGCTACAATAAAATTATTTCAGATGTTAGGAATTATACATATAAAAATGTTTTGTTCAAAAAACCATGAATGTTAAAACACCTAATAAATCCAAATTACACCAAACCATATAACACCAAATGTTATAACGTTATAATATAAATGTTATAATGTTAATATGTAAACGTATGTTATATATGTATATGTATATAATGTTAATATGTAATAACGTAAATGTTATAATGTTTTTGGTGTTATATGTTATAACACCAAATTTATCTGTATCCCTTATTATAAGAACATTTCTGAAAAAATTTGTGGCATTCTAAAATCATTCAATATTGGGGTTTCTTTTAAACCTATTAATAAATTGAGTTCCTTTTTCAATAAGCATAAATTTCAATATGATAAGTCTAAATTACCCGGTGTTGTTTATATTATTCCTTGTAAAGATTGCAATAGTGTTTATATTGGTGAAACTGGTAGATCATTGGAAATTCGCCTAAAAGAACATACTGGTGCTTTAAAAGAGAGTAATTTGAATTCAAAAATTGTCCAGCATTCACCTCAAACGAATCACATTCCGCTCATTGCGAACGCCAGTATTTTGAAATCTGGTTGCAACAACTACCATGGTAGATTGCTCCTTGAGGCTTGGTTCACTGAATTGCGGTCGCATGCTTTGAATGATGCTCGTTCTGTCCCTAGCGAATATTGTTTGTTTTTAAAATAGCTAACTGTAACTGTTCTTGATTTGTTCTGACGTTTGAAATGCAATGGATATTTTTTGTACCTTGCGTGTCGCTTGGCGAAACGTTTGCATATTGTATTTTTAATTGTTTTTTATTGTCTTTATAAATTTTATTTTTTAACTGTTCTCAAGTCTGTCATAGTTTATTTTATTTGGTGTTTTAATGGTTTTTAAATTCAGACGTTAAATGTATATGTACTGTAAACCATGAATGTCTTCATTGAAAGAATGAAATGTTTACTGCAATGTGAGACATACGTATTACGTACGCCATGCTTCAGTAGTAAAAGACATTTACAATTTAAGACTGCAGTTTAAATTGACTATATTTTATTACTTGCAAAATATTTATTTATTCGGTACTTCTTAGTTATCCCGTCGACCAATTTCGCCAAATTAAATAAATCGCCAAATTATACACATTGACATAATTTTTATTTTAAATAACGAAAGAACAAATAAATTAGTAAAACATTAATAAAAATACAAATAAAACGTCAAATTAATGGTTTTATTGGCCATTATTGGCATTTAATCTTACAATTAATTAATTAATGGCAACCATTATTGGCAATTAATCTTACAATTTGGCGACAGTAATTTGGTCGACGGGATAACTAAGAAGTATCATTTATTCTTATATTTTAAGTATTTATTTTGGTACCCGTCGACCAATTTCGCCAAATTATACAAATTGACATAATTTTTATTTTAAATAACGAAAGAACAAATAAATTAGTATAAAATTAATAAAAATACATTTAAAACGCCGAAATAAAAATCACCTGATGACGTAAATACGTGTAACTTGCTTAAAGTCAAGTGAATGCGACATTTACGATCAACCATTATTGGTATTTAATCTTATAGTTTGGCAAAAGATTTTTGGTCGACGGGATAACCAAGTAGTAACATTATTTTTATTGATTTTAAAAAATGGTAGGTCAAAGTCTGTAACTTTCAAAAGTTATATTTTTTAAATACTCATTTTTTTATCAACAAAATTATTTTTTTTTCAAATGTATCATTTCATTTTTGTGCCAACTATTACGCTTGGTGGCAATGGTGTCGGCATAACAGGGAAATACCAAAACAGTTTCTGGTTTTATTTCAAATGTAAAGAAAAAAGGTTTAATGAGCAATAAATATTGTAAATATGACTATAACTCAGATTCTACTGAACAGAATTTTGTAGAACTTACACTGTTAAATAGTAAATTTGGTTTATAAATGGTTTAATGTAAAAACCATCATTCTAAGTTGCTAAGGGAGTTCTAAAATTAGGTAAACGCGATTATGAAAGATTTCAAGTTAACTAATTAAATGCACAGTAAGTTAGATAATATTCCAGGGATTTTTTTCAATATTTATCATGTCATTCTGTGTTCTTTAGTTACAGAGCTATGCGGAAAAAGTTCTCAGTGGTACACTGTAAAAAAAATTCCGCAAAGTTCCTGGGAAAAAATGGGCAGCTGAGTTGCCCATTATTTCCAGGAAACATTTCTTGAAAATGACTGGAACTTTACTGTATATGTTAAAAACATTCTACAGAAATGCCAGTAAGTTTCCTGCGAAATACCAGGAATATTTCTGTTGACAGCAAAACATTACTGACATTTCACAGCATGCGGGATCCGCAGACGATTTTTACATTTCCTGTTGACAATTTTCGCTTTATTATCATTATTTATTGGAATGAAAAAATATTTTGAAATTGACATCAAAATTATTATTTATATTCAAGGCTGGAGTAGCACAGTTGAAGTTTATTTCAACAGAGCGAAAAATGTTCAGACCAGGGATCGAACCTGGATACTTGGCGTGCCGTGCCAATGCCTTACCTGTTAGGCTATTCGGACCGATACCTGGCTGACATAATTCACTCTTATTAGTTGGACTTGACTGCGAACTGCAGCGCTGGTTATTATTTATAATTTACACGAAAAAATAAATTTCCAGTTAAAATTCAATAAAGTAAATATATATATGATATATTGTTTCTGAACTTTGCTTAAAATATAAAAATATATAAATGTAAATAATAATTAGAAAAAAAATCTAGACATAAAATATTTTGGATTTTCGTCAGTAATTATGTTAGTTTACAAGTTAGATAAAATACATATAAATTTTCATGAAAAAAAAAATCCTAAACGTAATTGTATATTTTTTCCGAAAAAAAAAAAAAATCAAATTTTCAGCAATTCAAAGTGTTAAATATATATCAAATTTAAATCAAATTGTAAAGTGTTAAAATATAAAATTAATTAAAAAAAAAAAAAAAAGTCGAGAGGTAGCATCGAACTCGGGCCGTACGGGTGGCGTGCGAACCTTCTGCGTCCACACTACGAAAGACACATTGAGAGGTGTAAAGTAATGGGTATTTGAAACGTATGCTAAACCTCGGCATCTAATTTCTGAAAATCTAAGGCCCATTTGAAGAAATTCTTTCACAATTAGAGATAAGAACTCTAAAACATTAAATTAATCAAAATCGGTGAGAATCATATGTGATGGTCCCCTGGTTAATGGAGATCCAAATAATAGGTGTATTTTTTTTACACGGTCTGCTCGTTAAACGTTCCACAGACAAGTACGAGAGATAATCTCTTAGCGATGTCACAGAGGTATTGTATTTTCATCTGAATGGTCTTGGCAATAGAGACATAAAGGATTATGTCGTCTATTGATTTATTTGCATTCCATATTAATTTTTTTACATTCATTTAAGGAATTCGTTTTCGACACTCGCGCGCGAGCAACGGATTATAGCAAAAAAATAATAAATGGCGGCCGCAGCGTTTTGCTGTTTCCAAATTTTGTTCAGGAACGTTTCAGATAAGAAAACCAGAATTTCACAGGAAAGAGCTAAATTATTCTGAAAACCTGAGAAAAGGCGAAAGGCTCCTGGATTTTACATGTAACGTTACCATTTTTTTTTACAGTGTACAGTAACGAAAATTGGAAGATATACGCTACAGAGATAGGGTATACTAGAACGTATATATGCTATAGTTATGGAAGTTGAGCTGCGTTCCTTAAAAAATTCAGAAGTGATTCAGTATATACCTACCCCTACCTCCCAGAGAGTTCTATAATCAGGTTAACGCGATTATGAAAGTTATATTTATCTATCACAATATATATATAATGCAAAGAGAAATTTCATTCCGGCCGCTTATATCTTGAGTTCTGCTGAATAGATTTTGACGGGACTTACATTGTTAGTTAGATAATTTTTTAGAAAAGATGTTAGCATAAAACATAACGTTCTACGTTGCTCAGTTAAATAATTATGGGGAAAGTTCTAAATCAAATGAACCAAATTTTGAAAGATTTGCTTTTTTAAAAGGTTCCACTGAATGAATTTTTATGGGATTTAAACTGTTAATTATATCCCTGTTAGGGAAGGTTTCGGTGCATTTTACAGTTTAAAAGATTCTGCTAAGTGGATTTCAATGCAACTTGATCGGTTAGTTAATTTTTCAGTGAATGTTTTAGTATAAAGCACATATCATTTGCTGTTGCTTGGTTGTTAGGTTGCTTGATTGTAGAATTATAGATGAAAGTTCTAGAATCAGGCGGACCCAATTATTATGAACGATCAGTCTTTTCAATAAGTCCAATTAACAGATTCTGATGAGACTTGCATTGATAATTTTTCATAAACACTTTTAGTATATTACATATTGTTCTATTGTTCTTTACCGAATCCTACACTAACAGATCAACTAAAGAAATTGGTCCTTAACAGTCTAAATTTTGTATGACTCAATAAAAGATATAATAGCGTAATGACATTTATATTGCTTTCAGCAATTCGGTTGGATACACCAGGTAAATGTCCATATTGCTTTAAAACGCATGATCAAATTCACAGATATATTTTGTTTCATTCAAGATTTCTTTAGAAAAACCGACCAGCGTAACGGGCGAAGGCGGCTAGTAATATATATAATCTATCATACATTATAATGCATGCATGAAATTAAATTCATATAATAGTAGAGTGATATCTCATTTATAAAACTCTCTCGGTTATACAACCTTTTTCTTTAATCCTTTTAGAATCTTATACTTCAGATGTCACTGTATAGCAAAAAAATATAAACAATGTCATTTTTTTCTAGCACTTGCCGACAGAAATCTGAACAGGTGTTCGACTTCGAGTGTGAGCAGAATGTTTGCCTCATCCGACCCGAACTTATAACGGCTATCAACGATCGAAAACACTTGTGAGTATATTACTTTATTTTAATGTGTACTAAAATAAAGGTAATTGTTAAATTTAAAAAAAAGGTATTATTTTTACAATTCAAATTGCTAAAAAATGAACTTTTTTTTTTACCCAGTAACATATCAGGGCTGTCCCACGCGGCGTCCGCGCCTTGCATGTTTTCTTGGTGTCCTTCCCTATTACAACATTTTCATTAAAATAAAATCCACTAAGGATGCTTTCTTTAAAATCGATAATAATTGCACTGCTCTGCTCAAGAAGCGCAAAACGTTTTTACACATTTACAAATTCATTTTTTAACGGAAATATATCAAATCGGAAAGCAAGAGGTCTGCACGGGCCGGAATTTCCAGGCCCGGCCCGGCCCGGCCCGAAGGAAAGCTATTTTGGCCCGGCCCGGCCCGGTGTAAAAATTGAAAGTTCGGCCCGAGCCCGGCCCGTTTACATTTTTACCGTTCTCGGCCCGGCCCGGCCCGTACAAAAATCAGTGAAAACAGGCCCGGCCCGACTAAATTTCTACAAAAAATTCCGTTTTTTTTTCGACACACAATTAAGATTCTTTTAATGAATACTACATGCATATTTATGGGAACATTTTACAGTATATTTTAAATTACTGTGTGTTCGCAAAATAGAAAACACACAATAGTAAACGTTAACGATTACTTACAGTGTTTTAGTCAACGTCTCTACAGACGTTTCAAAATTTAAATAAGGGTTCATTAAAAGATTATTTATTGTAGTTTAGAATAAAGGGTTAAAAAACATGATAACTTTTGAAGCTTATAAAATAAGGTAGATTTGTGAAAATATTTCTGTCATTTTTAAGGCTTTTCTCAAATCCAAAGGAGCTACATTTTGATACATTTATGAATTCATTTCTTTTCGGAAACGCGTGAGATTGGCAGGTATTGTTATTCAGAAACCATGTAAATGCCGTTTTTTTTTTTTTAGATAAAAGTAATATATCTTTCAGAAAATACTGCCAAAGTTAGCGTTTTGAATCGAATTTCCGGAAGCGATAGCACGGGAAAGGAGAAAAACGTACAGTCACGTGACAAGAGTCTCTGTTAGCTATGTACGTAATTTATGAAAAATGCAAACGCTATTCGATCCCAAATACCTTCAATACTCAGGCCTGTCAATTTTATGCCTTTATAGTTAAAAATGAGTCAGAAAATGTGTCTGAGAGTTTCGCATTGTTGAGCAGTAAATATGAGAACCACCTTAAGGTACATTTCCAAAGCTACTGCTAACAGAAGTTCATTATCGCGATTAATACTTTTACAAAACATAATGCCTGTCCTACACATCCTGAGAACGATTAAGACCAGTTCCGTCCCGGCTCAAGTCTGCCGAAAAAATTAAACCCGGGATCATGTAACTGTACGATGCTGATCTCTACGATGGACATGTTACATTTCTGTATTGATGTTGTTAAACTCGCATCGGCTCGTAACGCACATTTATACACTGTAAAAAAAAATCTGTAGTTCTACAGATGTAAAGTTACATGCTTACTAAACTTTCACCTGTAACTGTACGAAAAAAGCTGCAAATCTACAAAACTAGTTTTTGTAAAGCTACAAAAATCTGTAACTTTACAAATGAATCTGCTAAAATTTCAGTAATCTTACTTAACTTTTATTTGTAACCCTGGCTGCAGTTACATGAAAAGTTCTCGGAATCCCAGTTTCCAAAAAAATTCTTAGTAACCTTACAGATTTTTTGATTTTCGGCGCAAAAGTGTGTCTGTTACATGAAATTTTGTTGTTGCCGTTACATGAAAAGTTCCAGGAATCCCAGTTTCCCAGAAAAACTTTAGTAACTTCACAGATTTTTTTTTACAGTGTACTTCTCGAAAAAGTCATATTCATTGGAAATGACCTCGTATTTTATCTGCTCCTCTCAAATTCTTATATCGGGCCGATAGGCCCGTTTTTATTATCGGCCCGGCCCTGCAGGCCCGTTCAATTTTTTTGCCGGCCCGGTCCTGCCCGTTTATTTTGTCTGTCGGCCCGGCCCGGCCCGTTGAAAAAATTGTCCTAATTCTGCCGGCCCGACCCGTTTGAAAATTCTCCTCCATTCCGCCGGGCCGGGTACGGGCCTCGGGTCAAGCCCGGGCCCGTTCAGACCTCTAAGCCTGACCATGGAAGAGGTTTGGAATCGAACTGTGCTTTCCATTTTTTGATCAATCAATTACCTTTTGAGTTATAAGCGATTTTGATCACGTGACACGGCATTTTTCTCCCCTTACTGGCTGGATTTTCTTCCTTCGTTCGGAAGCTCGGTTCAAAATGCCCACTTTGACAGTATTTTCTGAAAGATCTATTGCGTTTACAAGAAAACGGAAAAAAACAGTTCGATGACGTAGTTTCTGAATAACAACACCTTCTAGTTTCATGCGTTTCCGAACAAAAATGAATTAAAACTTATATCAGAAAGTTGACCCTTCGGATTTGAGAACAGCCTTTAATCGTTCTCCTACAAAAATTTTTGAGATGGTCTTCTCTCAAAAAATTGTACCTATAAATTAACTGGAATTTACAAGGGAATTTTTCCTGAAAATTATTTTTAGACGGATTTCTTGAATCGTGGGATCTTTATAGTTACCACTGCAAAACTGCATTTGAATGTAAGTAATAAAAACATGCACCTGATAATGACATTGACAAAGCCTCATCAGTGGTTCTAAAATTTGGAACGCAGTTACGCATGAAGGAACGAATTTGAAGAATATTTAAAATAAAAGTAATTTAAAATTTATAAAAGCACTTATTCATCTTAACAACTGTGATGGGAAAATAAGATCCTCATACTTTTTTTTCTCCCCCCCCCCCCCCCTACAGAAATGGGAAAACAAAACTCTGCGGTATTTGTGTTTTTATTTTATTTTATTTTATTTTATTTTATTTTGCATATAATTTCAGACTTTCATTTTAAACGATGAAAAATTATAAATCGTCTAGAACCTAATGTAACTCGAGTTTGGTGGATATTGTGGAAATGATTTTTATCTTTGCGCCTCTGCTTTTTCCATCTAAAAGGGAATGCGTAGCTGAATAAAATTGGTGAAACGTGACTTATCACACCTTATCGAAAATTCATAAGCACGAACTCTCAATGGTCTCTATGAATGAAAACTAAGTAATAAAGTTTAATAGAAATTACATTTCACTGCCTAATTCTGGCCCAGGCTTAATAGGCACGTGCCTAAATCTCCTGGATATTTGTACAGGTAAGGGCGAAAGTTTTTGAGCTTTAATCCAAAACCAGAAGTTTTCTTTAAATACAAGCCATAGTAACCAAAAATGCTTTAAACGAATTTCAAATGCAATAAACTGTCCAGTACATTCCCTTAAAATATTTATAAAAAAAAAAGGAACACATGCTATTTTTCTCGATGACTATGCATTCATTTAAAATTCCATTGTAAGCAGGGTGTGATTGACGCTATTCGGTGTCCTAATGGTACATCATTCTTTTGGGGTCCCCAAAACACTACTATCAGAAAGTTCAGAATATTTTTTTTCCCCCATATCCCCTTCGTTTTCTAAAGGTGCAGTTTGACTTATGCAAATTTGTAACTTTGTAACTTTTTCTAGTGTTTGGGTCGAAATTTGAATTTAAAATCACGATGCTCTTAAAACTTCAGTTCTGAATAAAATATAGAGACACACATTGAATTCACCTGAAAAAATTATATATTCCTCAAAATGTTTCTCTTAGATTTAGTAAGAATTCCTTCAATATTTATGTACTAGCTGACTTGTCCGGCGTTGCCCAGGTCCGTGATAATAACCGTAAATGCAACCTAAAATAAGTGTTGAATGATTTTATATTTTTAAACCAAAATCTTTCAATCAAACCTAATGGCTCTACTGCCTTCAACAGGTAGCACCCTCGAATTTGTATGATTTTATATTTTTAAATGAAAATCTATCCAAAGGAAAATACATTTGTTGCCCCACTGCCTTCGGCAGCGTACACCGTGCGCGGTGCGCACGTTAGTGTCTTAATTTGATTTGATATTTTTATACAAAAATCTTTCCAAACGAACTTAATATTGCCTTCGACACCGTACATCCTCGAATTTGTATGGTTTTATATTTTTAAATAAAAATCTATCCAAACTAAACTACAATTGGGGGCTACTGCACTTTGGTCTGTTTTGATTTTATATTAAACGAAAATATTTCCAAACGAATCTTATATTAAGGGTAAACATAACTCCAAACTATACTTGACAGAATGAACTGTAATTTTGGATTCGCCCATTTGAAGTTTCTAAAAACCTATTTATGTTTAAAAATGTGGTTATAATTTTTTTCTATTTTTTATTTTATTTATTTATTTATTTATTTATTTTTTCGAAAATATCTTCCTAAAAAAATTTTTTTTCAACCTAATATAGATTTTTTTTTCTTGTAAAAGTGATTAGAATGTAATAAAATTCCATTAACTTTATAACTACAAAAAATGTATCAGAAATGCATAAATAAGTTGCGGAAGACTATAGAGTATTGCCCAAGAGATGTTAAATGTTCATTTAGTTCGGTGAGAATTCGATGATATAGTATGATCGAATGAAAAATATATTTTTAAAAGAATTTTTCGTTGTAAAACGGTATTTTTTTTTCCTCCATAAAAACAGAAGCATAACTCATTCTCTCTCCCTGAATGTGTGTATTTATAAATTATTCAAGCAAACAAAATGAGTTAATAAATTATTCAAGCAACTAAATTTATTCAAGCAAGCAGTAAAACATCCGTTTCAAAATGAATAGCTGAAGAAAAGAGGTAAAAAAATTATTATTATTTTGATGATTGACATGCGTTTGTTAATTCCTCGAATAAAATTCGATATAAAAATGTGAATTTTTTTTCTTTTTTTAGAGTAAGAAATTATTCTAATTTGACTGAAGAATTTTGAAGTAATTTTTCAGCAAAATTAAGATTATTTTCCTTTTGTTGACTTTTTTATTTAACCATCTGCGTTTTAACTTTGGAGCTTCTGGTGCTCCGGCCTGTCTTTAAACTCTTTCCCGGCGGATTCCATCCATCTGGATAGGTGTTCGCTCTCCATCTGTGTTCGGTTGACGTCTGACATAGCAGCTATCCATGTCCATCTGTGCTCAGATGAAGTTTACTATGAAGTTTTCATTTTAAAATGTTAATAAATACACCATTTAAATGTATTGCGTTGGTTCGCTCGAGTTTGATTCGGTAAAGCAGCTGATTCCATTACACAGTGAATAAAGTGAAATTTTATGTACAACTTAGCGTGAGTAAATAACTTAGCTTAACACATTTGAAAACACAATTTCACTAATTATCATCAATAGTCGAAAAAATATCCGAATTATTTTCTGCAGCCCTGTATATTATGATCTATAGATTTGTATGCATACTACATAGTATTTTAAATTTTAGTTCAATTAGGAAATGCATTAGCGCACTTAAAAATTTCACTTCAGCAATTTCGGTCAATAAACGGAAATCTTCTCAGATCTTTTGTATAGCCTTGTGTATGATTTGTAAAATTTACACACACCAAGAAATATGCAAAAAATTAGTTAAAATTAAAAACTTGTAACAAAAAAAAAAAAAAAAAAAAAAAAAAAAAAAAAAAAAAAAAACGCATTTCCAGCCATTATTGTTCATGTACAGTATACTTTCTAAAGACAATAATTGCTGGAAGTGCGTTTTCAGTTGTGTTACGCTTTTTTAAATTAAACCAATTTTTTGCATGTTACTTTGTGTGCATAAATTCTATAGATCATATACAGGGCAGCCCGAAAGATCTGGAGCATATTTCAGTTTATTGACGGAAATTGCTGAAGGGGAATTTGCAGTTTTGCTATGCATTTGCTAACTGATCTAAATTTTAACACACTATGTAGTATATAGTATAGTACATATAAATTTGAAGTTCATATACAGAGCTGCACAAAAAAATTCTGATATTTTTCCGAGTATTGATGGTAATTTCTGAAAATGGGTTTTCAAACATCTTATGCCAAATTGTTTTCTTAAACATCATCTTTCATTTTATTAAAAGTGAAATTTCGTTAAAGAATGCCAGAAGTATTGGAAAGTGTTTCATAATCTAATACTGACCCAAGGTTTTTCGTTCTTGTTTATTTATAATTTATTTTCTACTTTTAACTTTTAAAATATTCTACTGTTGCAGTTTTACAACCATTTGGCATATTTCGGCGAGTGTTTATTGGCGTATAATTAGATCCATTGTTGTTTCAATTTGTAATATGCAATTGTACGTGTTACGGAGAATATTTGGCGATTTATCACGTGTGGCGGGCTAATAGAAATGTACAGTCGTGGAAAAAAAAGTAAACACCCCCTACTAACTCCGCAACAAATTATCGTAGAAGAAAGTTACTGGTACCGAACGATTTTAAATAAAGTCTACTTTTAAATGATGTATATAAAATTTACTTAGGGGGCCATTTAAATATAAAAACGAACCATAACTTCATTTTTTTCAATGGCAATACCCAATTTTGACAACATAAATGAACTCTACACCCTTCAATTAGCCTAAAAACAAATTTTTATGCAATTCGTACTATAAGTTTCCGAGAAATTAATTATTTTAAAACGAGCGTATTTTAAGGGCTGTATCCAAATTGAAGTTGGGTTCTCGATTGCGAACCGAGAGAGCCGCCTTCTTGATCAAGGCACCTTAAGCAGTCAATGCAGTCTGTTAGATAATAAGACAGCAGAAGAAATTTCAAAATATCTACTCACTTCAATCATAGACGGCCCCTTAAACCATCATATTGCCGTTTTTTAAGCATAATTTGAAAACTACTTGGAAGAAAAATCTGAAATTTGGGATTTTCATAAAGCAGGACTTAATAAATCTAAATCCATCAAAAAAATTGTAGGTTGCAATTCATAATTTTTTCGAATATTAATTTCATAATTCATAATTCATATCATAAAATTATAAAAACTGCAAATTCAGCGTATTTATGTTTGGGCACATTAGTTTTATTTCTAAACAAAAAATTAGCACATTAGGAGCATAATTTCAGAAGATATAAATAAAAATATGAAAATGTAATTTAACATTAGAAGCACTAAATTTTGAATGTTTATAATCCAAAAACTTATCATTCAAATGACTTGAAATTTGGTGTCTAGGCATATTTTGAACCGAAGATTTGAAATATCTCGTTAAAATTGGGTATTGCCATTGAAAAAAATGAGGTTTGGGTTCGTTTTAATATGTAGGTGACCCCTAAGCAAATTTTATATACGTCATTTAAAAGTAGACTTTATTTCCAATTGTTCGGTACCAGTAACTTCCGTCTACGATAATTTGTTGAAGAGTTAGTAGGGGGTGTTTACTTTTTTTTTTTTTTTTTCACGACTGTACGTTAAAATGAATGCATTAATTTATAATTGAGTTCTAATTTAGGAAACTGCATAATTTAAAGATAAATCAAAATTTTCATAATCTAGCTTTTATCATGAAAACAATATCTGTCCTTAAACAATGTGTCCAATATATATATATATATTGATTTTTTTTTTCATTTATTACATGCATGCACAAAATAAATAAATTACAAAATTACAAAACGATAAACAAACCTCATATAAGTTATATTACATGCACAAAATAAATGAATTAATTACAAAATGAACCTCATACAAGTTGTAGTACTTACATGCATAAAATAAATTATTACAAAATTGCAAAACGAACCGTATAACTTATACTACATGCACAAAATATATAAATAAATTACAAAATTACAAAACGAACTTCATATAGTTATACTACACGCACAAAATAAATAAATAAATTACAAAATTATAAAACGAACCCCATATAAGCTAAACTACATGCACAAAATAAATAAATAAATAAATTACAAAACGAACCTCATATAAGTTATACTACACGCACAAAATAAATAAATAAATTACAAAATTACAAAACGATCTTCATATAAGTTATACTACATGCACAAAATAAAAAAAAATTACAAAACTAACCTCGTATAAGTTATAACTACATGCACAAAATAAAAAATAAATAAATTAGAAAACTAATTTCGTGTAAGTTATACAACATACACAAAATAAATAAATAAATTACATAATTATAAAACGAGCCTTATATAGGTTATACTACGCGCACAAAATAAATAAATAAATTACAAAACGAACCTCATATAAATTATAGTACATGGACATAATAAATAAATTAAAATTAGTTATTAAATAGTTTTACTGATAATTTAAACATTGGATATATTAAGTCAAAAAAAGAAAATAATAATAATAATAAACTACATACTTTTGCTTACTTACTTACGTCCAAGCTACGTCGACCGCCGCGGAGAGCGGCTCATCTTCGTCCGCAGCTCTTTATTCTACTACTCTAGTCCGACTCTTTTGCGGAAGCAAGATACGTAGGTCCCCAGCCATGTCCCGAGTGAAAGACTCTCTAGCGAAAGCAACGTTGAAAAAAACTTTGAAAATAATTCTTTGGGGAAATATCGCACGCATAACAAATACAAATTTGCCAAAAGTTAATTTCCCAATTGAACATTTGAAAAGAAAGCATTTGTTTTTATTCAGAGATTTATATAACAAGATAAATGATGTTGTTTTCAGAAATACTTCTGCTTGGCAGTCGGTATTTTTTCTTTATAATTATGTAATGAAAATTTAATATTCGAATTTATAAGATTTTTTGCTAAATATAAATTTTTCAATTTTCTTTTTAGATGGCAAGCGAGTAATTACTCTTTCTTTTGGGGAAAAAGTCTGCATGAAGGAATTAAGCATCGCCTGGGGACGTTTAAGCCAATTAGACCGGTAAGGTATATTATTTATCTTTTTGTCATTTTATATATGTGTACCCTTGACAAATGTATTATAAAATGCAAAATACATTCAAAATTCAAGTAACTGAAGTTCTCGAGGTTGGTGCATAAGGTTTTCCAGGTTCTCTAGAAAATGTAGGATCATATTTTCAAAGTGAATTAATTTTGAAGTGAAGAATTTCAAATCTAATAAACTACGCATCATTAAAAAAATAAATAAATAAGTAAAACAAAATAAAAAATTTAGAATTTAAAACTTTTTACAGTTATAAAATAATGGTATTATTTCAAAAAAAAAAAAAATGAAAGAATGATGTGCCAGTAACAAAGCACAAAAAGTTAAAACTTATTCCTTATAAAATATATTGATCATCATAAAAAATGTTTGATATTTTGTAATTTTATTTCATTATTTTATCAAAAAATAGTAGCTTGCAAGGATTGAAAAAAAAATTGCCTTACAGTTTCGTTCCGTTTTTGCATCCTCAGATTGCTATATTATTTATTATTTTTCGCATTAAGTCCTTAAGTCATTTTTTAAAAATATGATTAGATGGACAAAATACTGAGGGCTCCAAAATTTTAAGGTACTTTTTTCTTGTCTAATTTATAAACAAATTAATATAAACTGTGAAATTTGGAGCATCAGTGACGGCTCAAACTATGAGACAACATACTTCAACGTAACAAAATGAAAAGAAGTAAAACTTTTGTAATATGCGCAATAAGTGAAAATTGGTCAAAATATGATTCATCGTATCACCAGAACAAGCTAATAAGGAATGTAATGTCACCACCTCACATAGCTGTACAGCAGCGGTTCCCAACCTTTTTAGTTGTGCGGACCACCAATTTCGTAAAAATAACTTTGAGGACCACTAACTACTTAATATACAAGTTAAAAATATGACAAATAGACACCTATATAGTTATAGTATATACACATGACGAATATATATATATATATTATGTCAGTAACTAGTAAAAGATGCTGTACATGAAGAAAAAAATATTTTTTATAAAGAAAATAACTTTATTTATTGTATCCACTTAGCTATCACAATTATATAAAAACTCAAAAAAAAAAAAAAAACAATGATAAAAAAAAAACCTTAATGGGATTTTTGACACTGTTTGTCCTCGACGAGAGTGTCAATATCTGGATTGAAACTGGATAGTTTTAGTCTCAAATCACTCTCGACATTCATTTTATTTCTATATTTATTTTTCAAAAAAACTAAAGTTGAAAAGGCTCGTTCACATAGATAGGTTATAGAAAAGACCATCAAGTGTCTCAGTGCAATTTTGGCAATAGCTGGATAGTCTTGCCGAACTTTTATCCAAATATTTGACAAGTGGTGTTGTCTTAAAAATCGATTTTAAAGTCTGGTCACATGATAGTTCAATTAACGACTCTTCTTCATTTGAAGATAATTTTAATCTTTTTAAGTAATTTTCTTCAAAGGGGTTTCTGATCCATTGTATTTCATCTTCAATTCTAGGGAAGAAGTTCCTAAAAAATATGAAAAGGCTTAATTACTGCTTCAGTTAGTGTTGGTAGATTTCTCATTCATATGAATGATTAATAAAAGTATAAGACAAGTAACTAAAATTTATTAATAATTTTAAAAAGGTACCATTTGAAAAATTTACTAATTTTAAAAAAAGTTAAAATTTTAGGAAAATAAATGTTTTTATTTACGCTTATTAAAAATAATAAAATAAAATTAAGAAAAATAAATAACTTTAAATTACCTGAGGTTAGAGGCCAAAGATTCGAGGTGTTCTTTTATAGTTGTAGCTGTTGTTTTATCAATTTTGACTTCGTTGGTTTCAAGAAAATCATGTAGGACTGGAAATACGTCGAAGGAATCTTGCTCCACTTTTTGAGCCCATCGTTGAAGTTTCTTTATCATTGCTTCTATTTTGTCTTGCACAAAAAACTTATGAGCGTCCTTGCCCTGCAGAGTTAAGTTAAGAACATTGAGAGAACCAAAAATATCCGCCAAATATGCCAACCGTTTCAACCAGTTTTCCTTGGTCACACAGTCTAAGTAGGAATTTGCAAGTTTTCCATCATAATCTCCCTCCCTCAAGAAAACCGTGAGTTCATCACGGCGTTCGAACAATCTTGTCAACGCTTTGCCTCTCGACAGCCACCGAACTTCGCAGTGAAGTAGAAGCTGTTTGTGTTCACTGCCCATTTCATCACACAAAACACCAAACAGTCTAGAGTTTTTAGTCTTGCTTTGATAAAGTTAACTAGTAAATCTGCAGATCAAGAGCCTCAACGTCATCTCTGCAACTCATTGTTTTTATCAAACTTTGCGTAATATTAATCTTTCTACAAAAACAAAATTTAAACTATTTAAATTACACAAACATTTATAAAAGGAAAAAAATATTTCGATGGTTTCAGACATTAAAAGCGTTAAATTAAACACGTTGTTATGTAAGGATATTCTGAAATTCTCACGAGCTACTTATTCTAGTAATTTTTATATAATAAATTTCTTCAGGGGGGCTCTGCCCCCCTGAACCCCCCGTTGTGTAATTTATTTTGCATTTGTAATTTTCTACTGATTGAGTTAATGATTACCCTATATCTTAGATTTCTTTTTACACTGCGATTTATAAGGATAAGCAATAATTCGGTCAAGCATTTTACGTTATCCTAATATCCATACAGCAGTATTTACTTGCCTGCTAACCACAAATACCTGTATCTAATGGATAAAGAACTTTTGGAAATGTAAACTGAAACATCTAATTTAGAAATCTAATACCTTTATAAATTTTGTTTATAAAAAAATAATTTTGATTACCATTCTGCAATATTTATATCTAAGATCTAATCTAAATATCAAAAAATGTACTCGATAGCATTAACTTACTAAAATCACCCTAAAGTAGGGGGGCTTCTAAACCTAACAGTTAATAATTCATCATCGTTAAATAGATAAACATGATTTGGCGCCTTTAAGTATTTTTTGTGATTTTCTTTTAATAGTATCTACATTTAATTTAAAATCGTGATGTGACAAATACCGTTGAAATCTGACGCAAACCTATGTTCAGGTCAAATTACGAAAGGTTAACTAACATTTCATTTCCCTTAGCCGGACTTTCTGTTTCATTTTTCGTAATAAGGATTATTTTAATAATTTAATTTATTTTACACTCTACAAGCTGTTACACGGACGTTGTTCACGTAGCATTAAAATAGAGATAAATGCATTAAGTAAAACATTTCACTCCCCACCAGACATACCAAGTCTCAAGCTTTTTGCACATCACTATTATCTTAGAGAAAATGTTCTTTTAAATCGCGCAAATGTTTCAATTAAATAAAGTAACATTTTCTGTATTAAAATACTGGTATCCAGAACGCCGGAGGCTTGGCAGCTCTGCTCCTCTTAATAAAAACATATATGATTAACCAACACTTTATCACATTTTATAGGAGACAATACGGAATTTCTTATTTGTATGGCCTTACATATATCTCAGTCATAAAAATGTAAAATTTTGTGCCAATTAATGCACGCAATTGCGAAAATGAAATCGCAAAGAATGAGAAAAGGAAGGCCAAGTAAAATCGTGTAAATCGAGGAATCTTTCTTCGTAGTGCTGGGAAAATACTGCTACAAAAACTATTTTAGGTGGTATTTGGTGTGAAATGTTTATATGTATTCATTCCTGTCCTATATATCCTTTTTTTTATTTTTTATTTGCTTATTCCATTTTTCTTTTGCACGTGAAAATCTTACAAATTAAAATTAACTCTTTGGGAGAAATTGTTATTCATTTTTTTTGGCAACAATAAAGTTTATAAAATTTAACAGAATAATGTCAGTTTATTCTGTATGAAAATAACGAACTTTTTCATTTATAATCAAATAGTTGAATAAATAAATGAAAATATTATTCTATATAGTATATAAATACTATTTTCATTTCTGCGTTTAAATAAATCTATATGCAAATATCTATACAAAGGCATTCATTAATTCATTCCTTTTGCTTTGATTTGACTTCAAAAAACCATACATACTTTCACATTTATGATATTTTTAGATGAGATGCTGTTGCTACGCAACGGTTAAAAGAAAAAATGAAATATAAGTAAATTCATAAAATAAAATGTTTTATATTATTCGAACACATGTATAAAATTCTATCATAAGTTATACACCTAATTTAAAAGCTCTGACAAATGTTTTGACAAAATTGCAAACTAATAAGAATAATTTAATACTCTTATTTAAAAATTTCAGCATCCAAAATTTACCATTTAAATCTATTACTCATATGAGCGATTTCTTTCAACAAATGAAAATTTGAAAATCGTCTGACTTCCCATAGAAAAGCATTATATCACAAAATAAAATGTTCTGTATATTCCAAACGAATGAACCAAATTTAACCCAAAACTATACAGCTAAATCCGGGGAGCTCATCAACATGCCCAGGGAATTTCAAGCCGATCGGATGCTTTTTGCGGCAGTTATCGCGGAACAGACAGACAGACTAACAGACAGACAGACTAACGGAAACCAAAACTTTTCGTGTCTCCACAGTAAGCCTTCACTGACGTTTCGGCAACTATTTTTACTGAACCGTGAAGAGTTTTTCTTAAACTCTCGTCCAAACCTTTAACTGCAACAGCTTCTCTATGTATGCTACAATGTGTCCATTGAACCAAGGAAGCGACTGATTTAACTTTGGCGAATAAACCAATATCAATTCCAGACATAGCACGTGCCTCATCCGTTGTCAAACCTACACACTTAGTCCAATCTATTTCATTTTCTTTTATAAAATTGTCAATAGATTTGAAAATCTCTTCGCCAGTTGTTTTTGTCGCCAAAGATCGACAAACAACATTTCTTCTTCAATATTGCCATTCAACTCAAAACGACTAAAAGCTAATAAATTAGCTTGTCCAGCAACGTCTGTGTACTCTCATCAAGTTGTAGCGAAAAATATTCACTTTGTTTCAAAAAAGTAATGACAGCTTTTTTCACATTTTCCGACATTTCACCAATTTTTCTTTTAACGGTTGCATTTGATAATGGAATTTCGTTTATTTTTTTTGTACATTTTTCATCAAACAAAGCATTACTTATTATTTTTGATGCGGGTATAATAAGTTCCTCTCCCACGGTGTAAACTGAACCCTTCTTTGCGATTAACAAAGAAAGCTCATAAGAAACTCTGGTGCTTAGTTTGTTCTGTTTTGAAGATTTTTCCATGGTAGATTTAGACATGCAAAAATTTCTTTTCTTGATTTCAAAGAAATCCAAAGACTTTTCTACACATTCAGGATGTTTAGTTGATAGATGTCTTTCAAATTTTGAAAATTTCATACATTCGTTGGATAGCATTTCGAAACTAATCACACACTGAGGCATAGGCTCTTCCTCAGAACCAGAAAACACAAACCCACATTTTAAAAAATCGGGGTTATATTTACGAAAATATATTTTAGTTTTCCTTGCTATTTTTTTACAACTTAGACTGGATTTCGCCTTCATTTCAAACTCACTATTTGTAGAAACAGATGTAGAAGTCCCTTCATCACTTGTCAACTTCGTCTTACGACAAGATCCCGTCCGAAACCAAGCATCCATATTGACGTGAAGTAGTATTAGCTCACAGTACACATAACGATATGATACATCAACAGAAAACCACAACCACTGACAAAGGAGTCAATAATAAAAGTGCGGAATGCGGACGTGGTAAGGAGAAGGGTGAAGAATGTCGGAGGGAGGAGAGAGTTGACCTTGATGACTGGCGAATGTAAGCCCAGCGATCAACAGCCAGCGTTTCTGTAGTGAATTGTCCCGAAAAACCGGTATTAGACCCCAAGATTCTACGGCCCAGTACCACGGTGCTCGCGGCCCACGAGTTGGGAACCGCTGCTGTACAGTACAGATCGTACGACGAACCCAGAGGCGGATTACCCATTAGGCTGAGTAGGCTTAAGTCTAGGGGCCTGGAAAGAAAAGGGCCCCAGTGATAAGATTTTTTCTTTTTCTTTTTTGGGGGGAGGTGGAGGGGGGTCAATCATAAGTAACTGATATTTTATGCAAAAGAGAAATTATATACAGTATTCTTTCTTTCACGCATTTATTGAATCTTATAAATTTTGACATATAGATGGGCCCATTTATTATAGTAAAATTCATTGTTAAATTTAGAAAGTTCTTTTGATATTATACACCATATAAATGCCTATGTGAAAATTCATTAATTTGTAAATTTATTTACTGTAAATCCATTCTGGCAGAAAATGTATGGAAACATTCAAAACATTTTAGATTTTCAGAATTATTGTACCGAATTTTCAAAATAGATGTTTCTTCGATTATCTCTTAATTCGCTGACAAACTTCCAATTTCAAAAAGCATGCACTTTTAATTTTATAAAATTTCAATGTTTAACTAGACTAAAAGTGTTTCTTCATCTTCTTTAATGCTAGAAATGTAGCAAAATAGATGTATCTTCTATTATCTCTTAATTTGCTGATAAACTTCCAATTGCAAAAAGCATACGTCAAGTAAGAGCTTTTAGATATTGATTTGTTTTATCAGAACATATTAAAATATGAAATTTTATATGTTTTATATGCTGCCTACATATAATAATTTATATTTAGAAAAATGTAGTCCTATGTCTAGGAATGACATTTGAAAAATCCCGTTCTTTTACGACCAAAACATGCCGAATTATGACTCTTTTAATTTTAATCAAATTTCAACCTGCACTAAAAGTGCTTCTTTCTGTTTTTTTAATCCCATTAAACACGGAAATATATCGCTTTGAAGGAGGAGACGGGGCCTCTAAAAAAGTCAAGCCTAGAGTCCCTTGAGAGCCTTGAGGTAGTTGATCCGCTTCTGGACGAACCCTTATTACACTTTTTGTTGCTCAACTTGTTTTTTCGTATGTAAAAGTTGGAATTTTGTGATCGATTTTTAACTTCTTGATATGTTAGAATTATTTTTTTTAAAGTTATGTTCAATTATGTGTTTCCAATGGCAATCCACCATTTTAATATTTTTAGAACTTTATTACAAGTTATAATAAATTAATTTTAAGGCATTTTCTCGTTAGCTGGCCACGGGTGATAAATCGTTAAATCTTTATATTTACGGATTAAAACCACAATGGATTTAATGATACACAAACGCTCGTCAAAAAAAGACAAACTGGATGTGAAACTGCTGCAACGAACTATTTTAAAAACTAAAAAGCAGAAAATATAAATAAAAGAACAAAGAGTGTAATATATGTTTAAAAAAAAAACGCTTTAACCAATTAAATAGTATCATATTTATTAAATTATGATTATACGTTGAGAAATACATTTAGAAATCATCTAGTTTAAACAATATTTAATTTTTTTCTTTTCTTCTACTATATCTTAAAAAAGAAACAGAGAAAAAATTATAATTTTTAAATCGCGCATTCTACTAAACATTAAAAAGGAGAATTTTCCAGAATCGTGTTCGATGCCTATGCCCAATTAGTGTATCGTAACGGAAATTTTTGTAAACAAAAAACATGAACTGCAATCATAAAATTAGGCGTGATTTTAAAGATTAACATTGAATACTTATAAAGGAGTGTTTTAACCCTTTCGAGGGCGATGTCCTTAAAAAAAGGACACCTAATTTTAATTCCAAAACTGACAAACGGCACCAAGAACATTTAATTAAAATTTTCATTTTATAATGTACGTGAAAATAAGCAAGTTCGTATTTTCTAATAACTTCGTTTATAAATTCTGGTGTCAGTCCATTATTTCATTTCATCAGTTTATAAACAGAAATACTCCGCGCCGGTAAGGGTTAAGAAAAAAAAAATACCTGTATACTTATGCTGTTAATGCGGTAATTCATGAAAACATGTGACAACATAGCCACTCATCTAAAAGATAGGATTTTAAGTTCTAGGGAGGAAGGGGCGTAGGGTCCTGGACAGGGCCATCTTTATACTTAGAATACAAAATATGAAAATGTCCCTGTTATAAGCAGGTTTGATTGCAAGACAAGGCTCCTCCTAGAACATCCCAAACATACTCAATAGGATTAAGATCGGACGACGTTGAGACCCCAATTTATGCTTATATAGACAAATATCCTCGAAAATCATCTACAATCAAAACTGATGATCAAACAAATGACCAAACCCAAGTTTATCATTTACAGTACGATTTAATAAAGAACGGTAGAAAGGCGTGCAATATACTATACTATCCCGGAAAAAATATCTAACAAACAGAGCAAGTTCCATCAAAATTTGTCCAGCAGAACTTTATATACTTTATGTGGCCTCGCATTATCGTCAATAAAATGAAGTCTGCATCGGCCGCTGCCCGAAAAAGTCTCATTTGAAGACATACAAAGAGTGATCACACTAATAGTCAGTCTATTTTACGTATATGATGCTTCATGGATTGTTCATTTTCTATCTACTGCTTATTATACGAAAGTCAATCTTGTTATGTTGGTGTATGATGCCTTATATAGCTTTAGGCACTTATGCGCCAAAATTGATGTTTTTATATTAATTAGACAGAAATAACGTTCTGTACCTTAATTTTTGGAAACATTTCTAAATACTTTCATTAAATGTTGCAAAACCTTTAAAAGCTAGAAAAATCATCTAAAAACTGTGACTTATCCTATGACTTTTAGATCTGACTTCAAGAAATTTATCAAGTTCTATAACAATTTATTTGACATAAGAAAGATATTTTAAAGAGTTCAGTGAAAAATACATTTTTTTTTTTTTTTTTTTTTGTTAGAAATTATGAAAATTTACTTTCGACGGGTTTCTCTGGCGGAAAATGTTCATTTTGAAATAAATGAATAAATAAATGTAGAAATTTTATGCACATTGATTTTGACGAATCAATGTACACTATGGTCGGTGTCTAGAAGTAATTAGTCCAGGCAGATTCTTGATGAAATCTTAATACTTTAATGCTCTTCATTATGTGGGTGAAATATTTACAGATGGGGTATTTACATTTAGATTGAACATGATAATTATAACTGGGTGGCGGCACTCCGCCTTACCCAGTCCCGTGACCCGGTATTCGGTCGAACAGCGACGTTTCAACACGTCTGCTCTCACGAGCAACTTACAGTCAACTCTATCTTTTCACGATAGTTTGTGCAAGTTCAGCAGTTTTTTCGTTGACTCAGAGGTTGGGGTGGATCATCCCGAGCCTCATCTAAGAATGGGCTAGGCTTTGCAGTGCAGAGTTCAAACTCTGTCACCACAATTCGGCCTACCTGACAGGGCTGGGTCCTCCCAGTCACCCATCTACTCTATATACCTGACTGGTACTGGACTACTTTTTCCAGAACGTATAATACACACACAAAAAATTCACAAACAATATTTAAAACAAAATAATAGTAAAATCAACCACTAAATACTGCTTTTTAAAAGTTTTCAGTCCTTGACCAATATTTTTAGAGTTAGAAAAATAATAAAGTTTTCTGCTTGTCACTTGGAAGCAGTTCTTTTCACAGTTTGTTCATAATAGTAATAAAAAAAAAGATACCAATAACACACAGTTTAAAAAAATAAAAAAACAAACACAAAAATCACTTAAAGCTCAAATATTTCGTCTTAGACAGTAGAAGTCCAAGGCTTCATGTGATCTGCAGCCGTCGAGGTCGTATTTGGACCCTCATGGTGTCCAACTTTACTCACGTTGTAGCGATCGTTTCTTTTTACTGCAGTAATCTCATAGGGACCAAGAAACTTAAGCTTTAGTTTGGTACCTGTCCCAAACTGTGTTTTTTGAATGGCCACTAAATCACCGAGTTTATAGGTGTTGGCCTTTTTTCGCTTTTTGTTATACGTTTTCATGTTTTCCTGTTGTATTTTTAGTATGTTTTGCTTAGCTATTTCTCTATTCGAATTTCTTTCCGATATGAACGAATTTAATTCCTCATCCTCCAGCAGTGTTTTGATTTGTAGATCAGTTTTCTGCCGCAGTTTCGTTCCTGTCAGCAATTCAAAAAGTGTAAATTTTGTACTCCTCGATACGGTACTATTCATGATACGTTGCACGAGTGCGACAAATTTGTACCATTTAGTGGGGTCCTCTACACTAAGTTTTGCTAAAATTGGGATAAGAATTCTGTGCATTCGCTCTATTTGACCGTTTCCTCTATGTATCCCTGTTGTTATGGGAATATGCTCAATTTTCTCTTCCTTACAATATTTCTCAAAATCAGCAGAGGTAAATGCTGTCCCTTTATCGGTAATGATTCGCGATGGATTTCCGAAAATATCATGTTGTCGGGTCAATTTATCGATGACTTCTTTAGCGGCCGTAGTTTTAACGGGGTATAGCCAAACAAATTTAGTAAATGCGTCCACAACAGTAAAAATATGATTGTAATTTTTATTTGTAGAAGGCATGGGACCAATGTGATCTATATGATACGTCTCGAGGGGCATATTTTGTTTGGGGATCGGATTTAACAGACCTTCTACTTTTCCTTGCTTTTTATTGCAAAGTATACACTCTATGCAGTTGGCAATGACACTTTCAATTTGCTTTCTTAATTGGGGTATAAAATAATTTTCTTTTAAAATAATTTCAGTTTTAGCCACTGCGTAATGACCTTTGTTATGAACATCGCGTATTATTTCCTTTTGCATATTGGTAGGAATCATCAGAAGTTCTCTATCATTATCATATTTGTATATGATGTCGTTTCTTATAAAATATTCTGAACTTTCATTTTTTTTTCAATTAACTTTTTTATCGCTTGTATGTGTTCGTCTTCTTGTTGTGCATTCTTTTTTTTTTATGTTAATTCATCTTGCGATCGGGTAACTATTAGAACTGTATTTCTACTCAATGCGTCTACATGTTTCATTTGGGATCCTGATCGGTGGGCAATTTCATAATCAAATTCCTGTAAGAATAGACCCCATCTGGCTACTTTTGGCGTAATGTCTTTTTTGTCCATTGTCTTTTGAAACACGGAACAATCTGTCACAATTTTAAATTTCGTGCCTAATAAGTAGTTTCGGAATTTTTTAACCGATTCTATTACCGCGAGTGTTTCTAATTCGTAACTCGAATATTTTGCTTGAGTAGGCGTAGTTTTACGGCTCATATAATGAATAGGATGTAAGTTTTTGTTTTCATCTTCTTGTAGTAGGACACTACCAAAACCTATGGCGCTTGCATCGGTGTGCAATTCTAGTCTAGCGCCTCGTCGAAATGTATGCAATACTGGGGCGTTAACTAATTTTTCTTTAAGAGTCTCAAAAGCTTGTTTTTCAAGGATTCCAAATTTAAATGTATTTCCCGCTTTTAATAAATCGCTTAAAGGTCTCGCTATAGTTGCATAATGTGGGATGTATTTTCTGAAATAAGAAGTTAGACCTAGAAAACTGTGTAATTGTTTAAGGGTGCGGAGTTCGGGAAAATTCTTTACTGCCAAAGTTTTGGCTTCCGAGGGCCTAGTAGTTCCGTTTTCGATAATATAGCCTAAAAATTCAATTTTCTGTTTAAGGAATTGGCATTTTGCAAAATTAAATTCAAGTCCGTAATCCGATGCAACTTCTAGGACGCGTTTCAGTTTTAAAAGCGCTTCTTCCTCAGTCTTCGCAAGTACTATGACATCGTCTAAGTAAATTAATATTACTTTTTCTTTAATTAACTGTTTAAAAACAGCTTGAATATATCTCTGAAAATTCTGCGGGCCAATCGATAATCCGAATGGAAGCTTTAAATATTCGTACTGGGAGTTATGCGTGACAAATGCTATATATTTCCTACTCTCCTCTGCTACGTCTATATGAAAAAAACCATTTTTTAAATCCAATGTAGTGAAAACTTTCGCTTCCTCAATGTTATCTAAAACGTCCTCTATTCTTGGCAAAGGAAAATTATCTCTAATTATTTTTTTATTGAGGGGTCTATAGTCAACACACAATCTCCAGGAATTATCTTTCCTTTTCCGCTAACACAATAGGCGATGCATAATTAGAATTATTCTCCGTTATAATTCCCATTTCCAACCATTCTTGTATTTGTTTGTCTACAAATTCCTGTTCTGGATATGCTAATCTACGCGGTCGTTGCGCAATCGGAATATCATCAGTTAATGTTATATTTACTTTTAACTCTGTGTCCTTAACCTTGTTTGGCTTATAATTAGTGATCAATTTCGTTAACTCTTTCTTAATAGTGTTGTTTGTAATATGGTTTAGCTCAACTTCCTGAAAATTAATAGAATTAGCTGTCTCAGCTAAATAAATATCCGTGGGTTTCGCTGAGTCTAACTGTGGGACAGAACACTGTTCAGTTTCCAACAAACAATTTTTATCAGAGCTTAATTGCATGTTTATTTTTTCACTAAAGTTGCAAGCTGTTTCAGTTTGACTAGTTTGCTCCTTTCTCACCAATTCAGCTGTCGCAATCGTTTTTCCTATCGTGGGATTGTTTTGCTTCTCTGACCGCAACATCGCATGAAATGTGGGTGTGACATAGATGACGCGTCTGGTTTTTGTCATGACTGTTTCTTGTGGGAAAACAGTGACGTAATTCACCCTAACTTCCTTCAATTTCCGTTTCCCTGTAATTTGCAATCCTTTTTCTGAAATATTGAAATTTACCTGTTTCAAAAAGTTATTTCCTAAAATTATAGAATGGCTCAAATTTTTTACGACGTACAAATCTGCATTCACTGTGTAACCATCTATTTCAATTTTTACGGTCATAAATCCTGTGGATGTAATTTGACTACCACCAATACCTGATAAAACCAAATCATTTTCATGCAATTTAGGGCCTCCCAGGGCTGTATAAGTATCGTTGCTACACATATTGACGTCACTTCCTGTATCTATTAAAGCATCCATATTTTTCCCTAAAATCCCCACGCATTTTATTATTTTATCAACCGGATTTGAGTTATTGCTTACGGCAGCATTTGCATTTTTAGGAGAATTATTTGTACACTGGTCAGACCTGTGGCCAGGAATTTTTGCACTTCCAGCAGACCGGACTTTCCTTCTTTCGGGGGCAATCCCTAAAACGGTGGGAAAGGTCATTGCAATTGAAACAACGGATTTTTGTATTTAAATTCTTTTGGGAGGTAGGTGTGTAATTTTTCTCATATGGTACGCGACTAATGTCATTTCGATGGAACGCTCTATTATTTTCGCTATCTTGACGTTTTCTAAATTCCGTGTTTGGGGGCTTAATTTCAGTTTTCCGTAAGTTAATTCTGACGGTTTCAAAATCCTCCAATTTATTGGTCAATTCTTCTACACTCGTAATTTTTGGTAGTTCATCACAAAAGTGTTCCTTCATTTCTAGGGACAATTTTCGCCTAATCTGGTCAATGATTAAAATATTTTTTAACTCTTCGAACGTTGATATGGTGTAATCCCAATAACCATTCATTCAGAAAATTTGCGATTTCAAATGAGAAATCTTTCCATGACGCTGAATTTTGTTTTCTATGTAAAAAGAATTTTTGCCTGAATTGTTCTGGTGTAAGTTTGAAACGTCTTAAAAGTATTTTCTTTACACAGTCGTAATCACTGGATAGTTCTTCACTTTCACGATTTACTAAACTAACAATATCAAGCGGTAACAGTGCCAACAGATATGTAACCCATTCATCTTTTTCTATCCCAAGACGCTTCGCTTGCCGTTCGAAAAGGGTTAAATAAATGCTAATTTCTTCCTCCTTGTTATATCTATTTAACAATTTTAGAACATCGGAACCCTTTCCGGCGATTGTAGATATTGGATTATGCAATTGGGTATTTTGTGTCTTTTCCAACTGTAATTTTCTTAACTCAAAATCGGGATTTTCGATTTCTTTTTGTTGCAACAATTTTTCATTTTCTTCTCTCTCGCTCACGATTCCCGCTAGCAAATTCTTTACTAAATCATCATTATACCCTTCGGATTTTACAATTAATTCAGTCAGTTGACTTTTATTAGCACCATCTGGAGGATTTAAACCTAACTCGATTACCGCAGTAACCAGATTTTAACTTTAACCAGATTAACCCTTTTTAGACCTTATTAAGTGTGCCATAATTATATTTAACCAATTAATACATAAATAAAATATCTTAATATAAATCAATAATATATAAGCACCCGATATATCAAATATATCTATATATATAATAATATTAACAGTTTTCTAAAATAGACTTACTTTGTACCAAATTTTTCCACAAAAAAAAATATATATATATATTTTCTTCACAATATAACAATACAAAAAAAATAATTATTGAATACCAAGTTTATAAAAACTTGCTTCCCTCTACATATTCTCACAGAATATATATTTCTTTCTTTTCACATAAAAAAATAACAAGATAAAAAAATTATATCGTTAATACTTTTTTCTTTCAAAGAAGCAAAAAAAACATGTATTTCTTAGGAAGCAAAAAAAAAAAAACCACTTTCCTATATTTCCTCTTCGCAGACACGTCTAAGCAAGTGCCTTATTTCTTTTATTTAAAAAAAGTGCAGAACAAAAAAAAGATCCACTTCTGCATAAATTACTAAATATTCTTTTTCTTCTGGCGTACACAACAGAAACTTACTGTACACCTTTTATTAACAAAATTCAAGCACTTATGGGGAAAAATAAAAAAAACACTTCCCCATTTTATCACAAGAAAAGAAGAACACATTGAGATGAGTAAGTAGGTCAACCGGTCCCCGAGACTCGAAACACACTTTTATCAGTAGAAATAAACGAAATTTTACGAGAAGATGCAAAACACTTAGTTGAAATTTCGAACTTTATCGACGCTGGAGCTCAGAAACACCTAACACAAATGATTCATCACAGGAACAGATCTCTTCAAAAAGATGAACACGTAGTTGAAACTTCAACGCGCACAGATAGAAATCACTTGACTCTAAGAACCACTTTTTTTTTCTCCCGCATGAGAAAAATTTTCTTCTTTTCAGAGCTATTCACGGAACATTCGATGAAAGCAACTTCTCTTTCTTTTCTTCTTCAGAACATCAGAATTTCTTTAGACATCAGAAAATTTTTCGTACACGTTAAATCCACACTTTGCATGTAAATCCCGGCCGAACCCCCAATCTGTAGAAATTTTATGCACATTGATTTTGACGAATCAATGTACACTATGGGCGGTGTCTAGAAGTAATTAGTCCAGGCAGATTCTTGATGAAATCTTAATACTTGCTCTTGCTCTTAATGCTCTTGATTATGTGGGTGAAATATTTACAGATGGGGTATTTACATTTAGATTGAACATGATAATTATAACTGGGTGGCGGCATTCCGCCTTACTCAGTCCCGTGACCCGGTATTCGGTCGAACAGCGACGTTTCAACACGTCTGCTCTCACGAGCAACCTACAGTCAACTCTATCTTTTCACGATAGTTTGTGTAAGTTCAGCAGTTTTTTTCGTTGACTCAGAGGTTGGGGTGGATCATCCCGAGCCTCATCTAAGAATGTGCTAGGCTTTGCAGTGCAGAGTTCAAACTCTGTCACCACATAAATTAAAGGCCTTATCGTTTATTTTGACACGAAAAATAACCACGATTCTTAGTTTACTCACATTCATCGTTTTTCATCATATTTTATTCTATTTGTACGAATCATTATTTTATTGAAGTATGATTCAAGATTTTACTGGTCTAGTTTATAAGTCTCAAATCTTAATTATGGCAAATTCTCATCTGTGGATGTAAAGTCAACTGAAAGAACTGTTTATAGAGAACTGTATTACCAATTTTGGATCATTAGAGGTAGAAAGACGCAAGTGAAGCGAAGCTAAAAACCTCATAATCGAGCGTAGTTTCCGATAATAAATAAATAAATAGATAAATCTTAATTATGAGGTACTGTATTGTAATATTTAGTGAGGAAACTTATAGTAATAGATTCTAGATTCTATGTTTCAAGTGGCTGAACTAAGGTTTGAATAATTTTCTACAAGATAAAAAACCATTATATATAAGCCAAACTCTTTTTTGAAACACACTAGTCCTAAAGTTATGAAAACTGTACAATGCAGCTCTAGCTCCTTGGTATGTACTGCAGACACGAAAAGTAGCCACGATTCTTCGTTTACTCAGATTCATTGTTTATGTTTTTCCTCATATTTTATTCTATTTGACTATTTTATTGAAATATGGAGATAAGATTCTACTGATCTAGTTTATAAGTCTCATATCTTAATTATAAGGTGGTATATTTAGTAAGGCTCATAAACTTATAGTAAAAGATTCTAGATTCTATGTTTCAGGTGGCTGAAATAAGTTTTGAATAATTTTCTACAGAATAAAATGCCATTATAATATAAGCCCAACACCTTTTTGAAACACAGTAGAGCCCGCTAATCCAAAAGTTCTGAAAACTGTACAATGCAGCTCTAGCTGCTAGGTATCTACTGCCGACTATTGAGCTAACAGCATACCACTTTTCAACCATGGAAATGCGAATCTTCTATGATGCATTAAAGTGTATACTGTATACATTCTTTTTTTTTTCTTTTAAGCATTCTGTATTTGCACTGAGTTATTTCCAGTATTCATTTGCTTATATCATTTCAGACACTGGAGATGACAGAAATTCATCAAGCCATAAATGGCCCACTTCCAGAAAATTTCGATACCAGAGAGAAATGGCGAAACCTCATTTCACCGATTCGAGACCAGGGAGATTGTGCAGCGTCCTGGGCATTTTCTACAACAGGTAAGATAATTAATTCAATTAGTTCTCACAGCCCACACCGTAAGAAGTGTAGGAAAAGAAAAATATAAAAAAGTAGAATACAAAGTGTCGCAAAACTGAAAGCACAATCTCTCTCAAATCACATCAGCAAATAATAATCGATTACATTTTCACCAATTAAAAGACTATCTGACTGCCCTGTCGGTAGTTTCACTAAGCTAGAAATGGCCATGGCATCATTTCAGGTTATCTCGAATATTTTTTTATTTCTTTCCTCCTATTAATCCTAGAGCAGTTGTTCCCAACTTTTTATTGGCCACGCCCCACCAAAACAGCTATAACATCACAGTCCCCCCCCCCCCCCCAAACCTGATTCTGTAAGATATGGGTTTTATTATGTAAAAGATGAACTTATTCACACGGTGAAAGCGTTATAGAACTTTAACAATTATTCATTTCACATTTTTAACTTATCAAAGAGGAGCGTCTTCTGTCACAAATGTGTTTTTAACACAATTCTTTAAATGCAATGAGGCATTTATAGATCTTCAACATTGAGTCAAAAGAGTAGTCGTTATTTTCCAACGTACCTCTATGTTAAAGAAAAGTGTTGTACGGTCTGTTTCTTTCTATGGATAACACAATGCACAAGAAACTTTTCAAAATTCTTATTTTTATCAATTTTGAAGAGCCATTATTCTCCCATCACAACACACTTTCTCTGTTTTCCTTTTCCCAATATCATTAGTCTTCTTATTTGATTTTGAAATTTAAACTGTGTATGCCATGATGTAAAATTATTTACTGTGTAAGATGCCTGCACTAGAGCCACAGACATTTACCATCTACCCTTTTTCTTTTCTAATTCTATTAAAAATTTATAAATTTTATGAAGTTGGTAGTACCTCGTTCAGATATTAAAAATATTATTTACGTTAAATATGTTCAAGACAGTCAGATTTATATATACTTTACATATAGCAGAGCGAATAGAAATAGAAGGCTCGTTCAATATATAATCGAAAGCGTTTCCAAAAATTGTAAAATGAGCAATCAGAAAAAAAATATAGAGATCTTTAATTATAAGAAAACATGTCACGGTGTCTTAAAAGATTGTTCATATAACTAATCTGGTGCTAATTCTATTTTAAATTTTTGATTGGGGATTTTTTTTTAAATGCAACAAAAAACTGATTTTTTAAAATTTTACTTGCATTCCATTTATTTTTAGTCTACAACATTACTTTTCCAAAAAAAAAAAAAAAAAAAAAAAAAAAAACGACCAAAAGAAACTGACAGCGAATGGCTGTGTAAAAAATTGCCCCCCTAAAATGTCAAATTCGCTCCCTGGTGGGACGTACGCCCCACGTTGGGAACCACTGTCTTAGAGCTTTCTGTTCTCTCAAATAAGGGTTTAGGACCACATTTGTAGTTAAACTGGCTGAAAAAGTCGCCAAGTCCGATATCCATTAGCCATCAATGTCTGTAAAACAAGGTATAGAAGATATAGCCCTATCGAGAGAAATTTCTATATAAACAATCTGTCTGAGAATTTTTGAGAAAGTTACAACACAAGCGGACTATAAAGAAGGCATACAAACTATAGACCATCATAAAATCTCAAGAAAATTTATATGAGACCATCGGGAAATTTTACTTTTTAGGAGAATTCGAAATTATTCTATAATTTACGGTATTCTGTATTAGCGTAAACAGGATATACAAAGAAATGGAATTAATTATCTGCTTTTCATTTCAAATTCGCGGGCAGTATAAAAGAAGTTCCTAGCAATAAGCAACTAAACTAACATTTTGCTCGACATTACAGTTCTCCTCTATTACTTTGGAGTTCTTGTTTAGATGTTTGCCATTGCCCACAGCAATGCATTAGCTCCTTCTGGCTGCGGCGCCGGAAGCTGGTAAAAATTAGTCTGTGCTCTGCTCTCGTGCGACTTGCACACGTTTGTAACTGGATGATGGATACTCTAACCTTGATGTAACACTTTCCAATTTGATGGTGTTTTAAATGTAGCTGAATTTGTAAGGCTATTTGATTAATAATAACTTATTCTGGAATGATGTCGTAATTAATTTAAGCACGTTAGTGTATTTTGTAGCCGATGGTGTCAGACTTCAGTGAGTACTAGGATTACTCAAGGTGATGTATTATTCATACAATATGGGAGGAAGCTTAGAATAGCTTCTTCAGGGTGACTTTGGACAAACGAACATGCAGCTTCACCAACATCATCAACTCCTCATGGTAATAACAGATGGCAGCACTGTAAACGTGTAAACACCGCCAACATGCAAAGCTTATGAACTGCTCGCAGAACAAAGCGTATGGCAACTCGCTTATCCGACCACACACACACACGAGAAGGAGAAGCAACGGCACAAATCACTCTGGCAACTGCCGCGCAACACGTGTGGACATTGATCGCCCGATGTCAATGAGACGTCCTTCTTACTGTGGATGGAGCACAGTTATCTCGCACGGGCAGTCTAAAACAAGTTTTTAGCAATGAGCAACTGAGCTAGCCTTTTTCTTGACGCTGTAGTCATGAACATAGAATAGATCTCTATTCTATGTTCATGGCTGTAGTACTCGTCTGCTGTTCCAAAATTACTGTTTCAATCCTTGCCATCGCCGCCCACATCACTTCAAATGTTACAGTTCGTATATTCGTTTTAACTCGTAAAGTGGAATAGCTAAATATAAATAAATGTTTTTTAAAACCAGTGCATAGTGATAATAATGCCTTTATTTTAGAGCTTAATTTCACTATCTCAATATTGTGAATAATATTATATAAAAGATTCCGTAATTGGACAGTTATTTATTTTTTTTATTAGCTGCACGTAATATTATTCAAAATCTAATTTTCACATGTCGAATTTAGATATTTTCTATAGTGCCAATCGAAAAATACATTTTACTTTATAAAGTAATGATTTAAAATAATTTTTTTATTCTTCCTACAGCTGTGTCTTCTGATCGAATGGCCATCGAATCTCTCGGTAGAGAACGAATCGAGCTCTCTCCGCAGCACCTCTTGTCTTGCCAGAGAAGAGGACAGAGGGCTTGTCACGGAGGACATTTAGACAAGGCATGGTATTTCATGAGGAAAAGAGGGTAAGTTGAGCTTGTTAACTGATTTTATAAGAACGCACGATTTTCTTAAAACAACTATAACTAATATGTTGTGGTTGCCACAAGTTTTTTTTTTTTTCGATATTATTCTAATAAATTAAGTGGCACAGTTGCATGTTATCAATTATGAATATGAAGCATAGTGCATGTCTTCGAATTTAACACACAGTTACAATAATCACTTTTAGAATTTAACAAGAATGAAAAATGATGCTACCAGCATAGATTATGAAACGCTTTCCAACATATTCAGAATACTGTAACAAAACTTTGCAGTGTATTAAGGTGAAAGATGTCTAAATAAACAATTTAGAAAATGCATAACGTATTTGAAAACCCAATTTCTGAAATTACCATCAATAGTTGGAAAGATACCGAATTTTTTTTTCTGCAGCCCTGTATATGATCTATAGATTTGTATGTATACGAACGACATAGTATGCTAAAAGTTAGTTCAATTAAACGGAAAGTGTTAAAAAAGAAGAAAAAAGCTTTTTCAGTATTCAAATTCAAAATTGGATCAAAATGTATATTTTTAATCAATACAAAAACCCTTAACGGGTTTAAAGTTTGTGACGCAGCACTTTTATCTTATTGTTATAAGAATTTTAAATATGGAACTTAAAAGTAATGATATCAAATTTTAAGTGACGCTATGCTACTAATTAATATACATATATATACACTGCTCAAAAAAATTAGGGGAGCAAGCAAAAAAGTGAAGAGAACAGTGCAAGACAACCATGTATTGGTATAAAATGGATAGTAGGGGAGAGTGGGGATAAAAGGGACATTTAGTCTTTATAAGTTTATAAAATAATGACATTAAAAGATATCATTATCATAATTGCGCCTAATCCTCGTCTAAAACCTTTGCTTTAATACTAGTAAAGCCTCCTATCCTCAAATACAGTAATTTAAAATTTGTACGCATTTTTATAAACTGGGGAAAATGTCCCTTTTAACCCCATTGTAGGGAATGAAAGGGACACTGTACGGGGTTGAAAGGGACACACAGAAATAAAACAATTTTATGAAATATTTTTCGTTTTATTTGCGATTATATTATTCACAAATAAAAGATAATAATACACAAATAAAAATAAAATATATTGCAACATATGATAAAACAAAAACAAGGAAAATAACTTGTTTAGGTCTACGTGACAAAAAACAACTTTAAATCAAAAATTTTAAGAAAGATTTAGCTCTGCCTGTCTCACAACCAGTTACGGATTTAGGTAACTTCATCACAATATCATTTATATTCGCGTCATTCATGTCAATAGTATCAGTAAATACAAAGTGGTTTTAATTATTTTTTCCTATAAAAATGTACTTCGAATTCATTCCGAATGCTATTTAGGAATTTGTGGATAAAGTGTGACAGGAATGTTACCATAATTATTTCATTACCTTTCGCAAATTTTATTGCCTTAATATTTGTATTGCTTTCATGATTATCAAATAAGAGAAGAGTAGGATCAATTTTGGAACAACTAGAATATTAAGCTAATGCACAACTGCCTAAAAAAAATTTGCGGTCATCCACCAACATTGATGAGCAAGTCCAAGCCTTTGGGATGGGGCAGCTCCGAGCATGAACTCTTTGTAATTCTTCCTTGGGAAAACGAATACTATTGAACAGAATTACCTCATGCATAAACAAAAGTGTGACAAGATTACCACGTTCAGCTGACGTTACGTCAGAAAATTGCTTTCACCACGTTTTGCTACTATATTTGATGGCTTGTGCTCTGTCATTAAACCTGTTTCATCACAGTTATATATTATATTCCGTGTGAATTTTAACTGTTCATAGCTGACTAAAGGTGTTTAAAAAATATCAACATTAGCTTTGTTGAAGCTTGTACTTTTTGTTAAACTAATGGCTATAGGTTTTCTTAAGAGAAAGTAATGAATTTTGTTGATTAAAATCTTGAAACCCATCATTTCCAGCTTGCTTGTTTGTTTCCCAGGACAAGGATATATTTCGAGAATTCAAAGAAATTGAATACTCATATGCACAATTGTTAAACCATAGATCATATTAGATGCTTAGAGCAAATTTGAAGCTAACTCTTTTTATTGAACTTCACTAAAAACGTTTTTATTACCAAATGGGCGTACTGAAATTCATCTGCTTGTGCATTCTTAAATTTTAGAACAATTATTTCCAGACAGGTCTTTTCAGTGCCGTAGTCTTTAGCTGTTGATCTTACAGACAATCCTTTTCCCTCTACTTCAGATACAGCACCCATCATTTCTTCTTCAGTAATTCGATTTTTCTCAATTTTTCTTTTATATTTTCGAAGCATATTGACTTTTGGTGATTTTTGGAAAAGGAAAAAATACTTCAATATGTAGGTATACGCTATTGTAATATTTGCATATTTTTGTTCTACATAATAATGCATTCATTCTTTCTACATACAAAACTAAAAACCATAGCTTAAATTTTTCGAAACGTAAATAATATTTTGTTGAAATAATTACAAACAACGAAAAGTTGAAAGGGACATGTCCCTTTCACCCCCATACCCACCTAGCGAAATTAAAAATGTATTCATGCATGACAATATTTGAGCTAACAAAATATACTGGTATTCACATAAACTGCATGCTTTACAGTGCTAAATAAAATAAATATTATAATGCTAAACACAATATTAATTGTTTAGAGTAAAAAAGAAAAGCAAGATCAAAATTCACTTTTTTATATCAAAAACAGGTTTTGCTTTCACCACCTACAACTCTACAATTACTGACGTTAGTTATAAGGATTATTAAGACAGAACAAGTATCGCCATCGATTGAGCCAAAGTTGAAAATTTCTACATTTTAATTTCTTCCTTAAATTCTGAGTGTCCCTTTCATCCCTTGTCTCTTACATCCCCAGTCTCCCCTACATGTTTATCAATGCGCAATACAGAAAAAAAGACGCAGAAATATTTTAAGGGAGCTTTTATTCTTTGAAAAGATGGAAAGAACATGAAAAGATGATTTGGGGCAACAATTTGGTTTTATGTAAATGATAAAAAAAAGTATTGTTTGAAAATTATGCAAGATTTTTAATATGGCGTGTGGTCTGCTCGAACAGCCAAGACTGCTGCACACCTGTTTTCCATGGATGCGATGAGGTTATCGACAAGACATTGGGGTATACTGCTCCACTGCTCAAGAATTGCAATTTCCAAGTCCCGGACATTAAAAGGAGGCCTTGGTCTCACAGCAATGCGTCGTCTGAGTATGTCCCAAACATGCTCGATCGGATTTAGGGCAGGAGAGCATGCTGGTCAAACCATATGCTGTATTGTTTTAGCTTCAAGCATGTTTTCCATATGACAAACTGTATGAGTTCTGTCATTATCGTGCATGGGAAAAAAGAAATCACTAATTGCTGCAACATAAAATACGACAAGAGGTCTCAGTATCTCGTCTGTATAACTTGGGATCGTCAAAGTGCCATTCCGAATGATATGCACGCCCGTACGTCCACCTATGCTGATTCCAGCCCATAGTATCAACCCACCTCGTCTGTAATGTGATCTTTCACGAACGAATGTGGGATTATTTTGAGTTTCTCTTTCTCTCATGCCAAAACACATCAGATGTCACATCCAGACTGAATCGGGACTCGTCTGTAAACAGAATTTGACTCCAACAACGTTGCTTCCAAACTCGATGTTCAGTTGCCCACCTTCTTTGGGCCGCACAGTTGCTTGAGATCAGCAGAATACAGACCTTTTGCTTACGGGCATAGAGACCACCCTAATCAAACCTTTTTCAGACTGTTTGGCTGGACTCTCTTCGTCCTGTGGCCTAGAACAACTGTGTTTGCAGCAGAGTAGCATTGCCCGTTCCGTCTAGGCGAGCTGTTAACAGGATATATCGGTCATCAGTTTCTGTAGTAGCACATGGCCGACCTTGCCGTTGTCGGTGTCTACCATTCCATGTGTCTTGGAATATAGGTCAAAATTAACATTTTTACCCGCTGGCCACTGGCCAGTACACTGATTTTTTCCACTGACCAGTTTTTTTAACCACTGGCCAGTAACAAAGTTATGTACGCTCCATACAAAATTGTGTTTTTTCTAACTATCAACATTGTAATTTACTAATATATATTACTTACCATTCGATATGATTACACTCTCAACTGAAAAATTTAATTTTTACTATTAATTGCAATGAAATAAATTCACAGGAAATTTTCAGAAAGATTACAGCAGAGGGGACCCGCCCCCTCGGCACTAACTAATATGCATTTTTCTGCGACCATTTAACGAATTTCGCGTTTTTTTCGGGATCTTTTGATGAAATTCACGCTTTTACGTGACTTTTTGCAAAATCTGCGTTTTTTCGCGATCCTTTGACGAAATCTGCGTTTTTACCGCGATCTTTTCACAAAATTGCTTTTTTTGTAATCTTTTAACGAAATTTGTGGGGTTTCTTTCGCCATTCTTTGAAAACATTTGCATTTTTTTTCAAGATTTTTTTGACGAAATTTGCGTTTTTTAGGCGATCTTTTGACGAAATTTGCGTTTTTTCCGCAATCTTTTCGCGAAATTTGCGTTTTTTTTCATGATCTTTTGGACCTTTTCATGAAATTTGCGTTTTTTCTTTTATGTTGGCAAAAAAGCCGCCTCCACTTTGCGTAGTTACACGCGCGCTGATATTTAGATAAATAAAATAAATCAGTAATTCTGGCCTTGCATAATAAATCAACTAAATATAATGATATAGGTAATTTTTCTTACCTTTATCTTTCTTCGACAGCGTTCGTCACTTCACAGCTTGGCCAAATTATTCCGATGCATTGATCAGGAATTTCCGTTACTTTACTATGCTAAAGTGTTAAAATAGAAAATTGGTGATTAATATATGTTTTCCTTTTTTAAATTAAATCCACTCCTGAGACTTTTTCTTTTCTGATTAACTATTATATAATTGAATCTTTACGTTTACATTTTAAGTTAACTACACATACATTTGTATTAGGCTGCTTTTTGCAGCAACAATTTTTCATTACATCTTTACTTATCGAAATTTGCACAACAACTAACTTAATAATAAAAATGTTTGTGAGTCATTTTTGAGTTCTTGTTGATGATGATGATGTGGAACTCTTGCATCATGCGTGGGCTGATATATAAACATATTTCACTTATTAATGTTATTGTTCATTTTAATACCATAATTTAGCAAACGTAAAAAGAGTTTAAATTAAAATAATAAAACTTTGTAAAAAATCACCATAAAATTAAAACAAAACACAGGACGCGTTTCGAGCTAAAAACATAACAGCTCGTCATCAGCTACAGCATACACGTGTCCGCAAACGAACAAGTTTTATTATTTTAATTGCTTCATATCGCCAGTTTTTGGTGCTGTTTCGCTGTAAAAAGAGTTTGTTGATTTCACAATGATTGATTCCTACTTGATCTATTTATTTAAGTATCAAAATGTATTTGTCCTTAAAGATTATTGATTTGTTTTCTATTTCGAAATCAATTTATTCGTATCTGAGAGGGTTATAAATCCATCATTTTCCACGATCTTTTGACGAAAGTTGCGTTTTCTCCGCGATCTTTTCTCGAATTTTTTTTTCGCGATCTTTTGACGAAATTTGCATTTTTTCCGCGATTTTGTCACGAAAGTTGCATTTTCTCCGCGATCTTTTCGCGAATTTTGTGTTTTTTCCCGCGATACTTTGAAGAATTTTGTGATTCTTTTTCGCGATTCTTTGTCGAAATTTGCGTTTTTCCGCGATCTTTTCACGAAATTTGCATTTTTCCGCGATATTTTGAAGAATTTTGCGATTATTTTTCGCGATTCTTTGTCGAAACTTGAGTTTTTTCCGCGATCTTTTCACGAAATTTGCGTTTTTTCCGCGATGTTTTGACATAATTCGCGTTTTTTACGTGGTTCTTGGGCGAAATTTATGTTTTTTCGTGATTCTTTGACGGAATTGGTGATTTTTTTCAACGAACGATTGCGAAACTGATTTTTTTCGGCGACTATATCGAAATTAGCGATATTTTTATGTCCGAATTTTCGGACTGATGACCGTTTTTTTTTTTTTTTTTTTTTTTTTTTTTTTTTTTCCGAAACCAAATGCCTTAAATTTTCGGAAAATTCGAGACAGAATCACCCCTGCTACTTTCTTTTCTTACGTTCGGGAGAATTGCCGATTTGGACGCCGTAAATTCTGAATGAATTTCATCCTTTTCCTCCCTGGCATCGATCTTTCAACCGTCGCGTTTGGCGAGTGGTGCCCATTGAGTTTGGCGAGTGAGGACAATAAAGTTAATCGCCACGTTTTAAGTGTTACTCGACGCCTGGCGAGTGGCGAGTGCTAATTTTGTGCTATATCATGGAATGAATTCCAGAGCCTTGCATTGACACTTCTTGCGACTCCAACAGCGTCCGCTACACTTCGTTGTGTTTCCCCAGATTCGGCTGTCCCGACTACATGCCAAGGCATGGATTCCGGTAAATCACATTGTTGTGACATTATAAAGTCACCTTTTCTCAAAACACCAGCTGAGCAATTTAATTTTACAACTGAGACCGTGAAACAGACTTTTCTGAAAAATCCCGATTTTTGCACTGATCTCCTTTTTCTAGATTTTGACGTCATAAACTTTAATTTGCATGTGAAATTTTCTTTATCTGCTTTCTACTACGCTTTAAATTATGGATGTTTTAATTTACGTTACTTATCGGTGTAAATATTTGCGTAATTTTGTTAAAACCATGTGCTCCCCTAATTGTTTTGAGCAGTGTATATTGGATTCTATTACAGAAATCGACTATGTTTTTCCTTATATTTGTATTTCATGTACCCTTGAAGAAGTGAAATGCTATATAAGCTTCCTGCTACATCCATCCAATTGATCTATTATTTGTTTACTAATACGTCTTTTAATAGTTCAACAATATTTCGCTGGTTATTTGTATCTTTGGTCTTTAATAGGTTATTGTATCAAAATTTGGTGGTTTTTCATATGTTTTATGTGGATTAATCGTCCGCAATGGGCTAGTGAATTAGTGGTATTGTGCTTGATTTTGCATTACAAGTTAAAGGTTTCATTTTTATTTTGCATAATGTCAGTGTTATGTATTGAAGCTAAATATATTAATTTAATTTTAGTAATTGGAAATAGATGATGAATTGTAATTATATAATGGTTTTATATATATATTATTTATTTCAGCACTTTATTTTTGTTTTATTTATAATTGCATGTGTAAGAATTGTGTTAAGTGTAAAAGGATGTATAAAAATTTATTCATTGATGCTTTATCATTCACATCTTTCATTAATTCAAAATATGAGTTTTAAAAGATATGATATCAAAATTTAAGTGACGTCTTGATGTAGCTTTAAACAATTTGTTTTAAAATTCAATTTTAATTGTTTTCGGTTTGGCTAAATATATTTACACATCTAACCAAAACTTTTAATTTCCCAATACACTGTTAAAAATATCACTCTCACTGAACCCATGCAATGCACTGAAATGTATTTATATGAATAAATTGATTTATCTTTTGTGCCACGCTATCCACAATCAAAAGTAAAATTTTTGTAAATAATTTCTTTGCGTTATATTATCCATTTACATATATTTCGCTTAGTTTGGATACAACGACACAAAGAAATTATTTACATAAATTTTACTTTTGATTTTGGATATAATTATAATAAATATTCATTTTAATAATAAAAAATAGCTTATATAATTTTAAAATTTTATTATTGAAATTTATTTAAAACTAAGTTTTATTTCATTTAGCTTAGTTATAATTGTAATTTAATTTTGTTTAACTTAATTTACAATTTTATTTAATGATCTAATTGACAATAAAAAATTACAAAGGAACTCATAATAATGGTCAAATGTTTTTTATTAACTGTCTTAAAAAAAAATCAAAAGAAACATGTGAAAATAAGCGTAAAAGCATCACTGCAGATTGAACCCGAGATCTTGGGTCTATGAGACTAGCGCCTTTAACCGCTCGGCTAGTGTTTTGACAGCTATCTTTCCCCAAAAGTGAAGAAAAAGAAAGCATGCGCAGGAATACGTTAGTAACTTGTTGCGCATTTGCTGTAAATTCTCATAGAATGGCGAAAAAATGTAGTCCCATTTTTCATACGGATTATGTAACAAATAAGAGTTTTCCTGGAAATAAGTGATATCTTATTCACTTCATCTAAAACAGATTCATATTATATATTAATTTTAATAAAATCGCGCAGGTCATTTTTGAGGAAAAAAATCCGAATTATATAAGAAATAAGAGTTTTCCTGCAAACAAGTGATATCTTATTCCCTTCATCTAAAACAGATTCATATTATATATCAATTTAAAGAAAATCGCCCAGGCCGTTTTCGAGAAATAGAAATTAGAAATTTACACCATCGGATTTACTTTTAAAATGGGTACCGACATCTCAAAATATACTACGCGTAGAAATGTAAAAATTTCAGAATAGGATTAGACAGCACTGTTATGACTGTTTATAAAAAATCAGAACAATATGAGTTCTATTTGCAGAGTTATGAAGTGGCGCTTTTCGCTTTTCCTTTGATCTCGAGTTAGGTGTATATAAGAGTTCCGCCATTCTTACGATTTTAAGGTTAAGGCTGCGTCACTTTGGAATACTATCATCTTCCATGATTAACAACATCAAAATATAAATTTTGGTGCATTTTTACCCATAACCTTCATTTGTAAAAAAGAGCAAAGCTTAGAGCAACAGCGATTCCTGTCGAGTGATCAAAACTAAAATCGAATAAGTATAGCTTTTCATAATAAGCCTTTTACAAGTTAAGTTTGGCACTATTCCATTCCATCCCATCCCATCGATGCCAAGTTATATCTATCGGACACATCTTGAAAAATACAGCACAGCTGCGCCATCTTTGTGCGATGTGCACCAAAATCTAATCATGACCAATTTTTTTTTTCCAGGTTCAATTTAATATCAAGTTTGGTGGAATTCCGTGTATTAGATATTGTGCTGTAGCGCTCACAAAACTCATATAACAAACAGGCCAAAAAAAGTCAAACAGTATGCAGGACACCTAGAAATGTGGAAATCCATCAAAACAGAAAGTTGAAAATTTTCACGAATTTAGTATTTTCTTCTTATGATTATAAAAGAAAATAAAAACAACCAACATGGATGACCAGTTAATGTAGTAATTTCTAGTTATACAATATGCCCTGTCATACTGCCATTTTTCAATGTATTGGTATGGGGTGAAAGACATGATGTTTTTTTTATTTCTCGCATATAATCATTCTTTTCGATTAACTTTCACAGTTACGAACAGCAAAATTTTGTTTGTTCTGATAAAAGTTAGCGATCTTCTATTATATAGGTCATACTGTGACAGGGGTACGGACGGGAGAGTAGTGAAAGAGGGCAGTTGTACTTTGTCTGGGGTACTGGGGGACCTCCATTGAAACATGCCAATCTCAAATTAAAAACATGCAAGAGAGTGGTTCAAGTAAATTTGGGTTAAGGGGTCCGGGACACATATTAAAATAATTTTTATTTATTGAGTTAAAATTTTGAAATTGTTTGTGATGGTTAACCATATCATTTATAAACAAAATCACATGATAAAACTTCTCATATTTTTTATTAAATTTAAATTTAAAAATTTATTTTTTTTAAAAGTGGGGTGATTAAAAGTCGTTATAACTCGAAATGTTATTTGTAGAATTTCATTTTTTTTTTCATTTAAATAAACTGAAATATATAAGTTTTAATTTTGATTCAGAATTTTTTTAAATATTAATATAAATAAAAATTAAACATATTTAAAGTATTTTTTTTTAAAAAAAGGATGTAACTTTTTAAAAAAAATCATATTTTCAAAAGTAAATAATTTTTTTTTTTTTTCAAATTTGCTGTATAAAAATGAAAGTAAAACAATTCAAAATGTCATGTTCCAAGTTTGAAACATTTATCTTTAACAGTTCTCGACTTATAACATCATGAAGAAAAACGCATTTTCACAAGAAGTCATTTCCATGATAACCTTTTTCTTGAAAGCTAGATTTTGAAAACAAACCAAAACGAAAAAATAATATTTCCTGTTCCAATTAAGATAGAAACATGATTTAAACGTTATTTTAAGCAGACAAAAACAGAGAAATTTTTAATGCAATAAAATGTTTTTAGAAAATTTGAAAATTTTTGTGTCCCTGACCCTCTTAAGGCTGTTTGTTCTCAAATCCAAAGGTTGTTGTTGTTGTTGTTATTCAGAAACTGTGTAATCGAAAGATGTTTTCCATTTTTTAGTAAACTCAAAAGATCTTTCAGAAGATGCTGTCAAAATGGATATTTTGAACCGAATGTACGCACGTGACACTGCGATACAGCAGAAAAAACGGTCGTCACGTGACAAAAATCACTTATAACTCTAATTTATTTATTTAAAAAAAATGGAAAACACATTTAGATTCCAAATCGCTACAAAAGTCAGTCCTGCTAATTTTATGCATTTGCGTTTAAAAATGAGTCAGACAGTGTCGCGTTGTTGAGCAGGGGATTTGACAACCGACTTAACTGACTGAATGCAGAACTCTCTAGAAATCATGCCCCACAGTTTAAGAATTCTAGTGTTTTGGCCAAATATTAATTTTCTGTATGTCTTCTTATTTTGCAGGATCACAACATCAAGTTGTTTTCCTTACTCTGGAAAGGAAGATGTGAAATGTCCTTTTACAAATGGATTTGCTAGAGAAGTTAAGTGTCCTTATGGAAATAAAGGGAAAGTTTATTACATGACACCTCCTTATAGAGTAGGACCAAAGGTGAGCTGAAATTTATTAACATAAGAAATGAATAATCAAAGATATCACAAATTCCAATAAATATTGAATATAAACATAAAACTAGTGTAAATATGAGAGAGATATTTATACAACATGAAAATAAGTCAAAACATGCACATATCATTATTTATCATGCATATATTTATCGTAATTGTTTTTGGTTGATTCCAGAATTTTGCATAACAGAAAAGGGAATTACGTTTAATTCTATTCTCTAACATCTCTGTAGTTAAAACGTGCAACGACCACAAAATTTTAATATGCTGTGATAACTTACAGCATGTTTCGATTATTGAAAATAGTGTGTCTAACATTTTTTAGTTCTGTGTTTAACATTTTTATTTCTGTGTCTAACATTTTTAGTTCTTTGTGTAATATTTTTAGTTCTTTTATAAGTACACTGTAAAAAAAAAATATCTGTAAGCAACAGTGGAAAACCGTTTAATTCACAGAAAATATCTGTAATTTTTCATTAAAACAGTTTTTTCCTGTAAAAAGTATAGATTTTTTCTGTACAAATTACAAAATCCACGTTTTTTTTACAGAAAAATCTCGATTTTCTTTAAAACAGTTATTTTTTTTTTTTTTTTTTTTTTTTTTTTGTAAAAAATACACAATTTTTTTCTGTAAAAGTTAGAATTTTTTTTTTCAGTGTAGGATTTATTTCTATTTGTCGCTGATAATTGTGATAATGTTTTATTGAAAATTTTTAAACTTTCTTCAAATTATTTTTTAATTCATGGTATTCTAGAACGTCAGCAAAATTTTTATGAACACTATACAGCCCGCTGACGCATTTATGCGTCATTTGTAAAACTATCGTTAAGAGCCATTCACGCTCGTATGCGTCATTTACGATGACAATGTTATCGGCCGTATAACCCGTTCAGGACCATGGGTACATACAGTGGTGGGATTCAAATAATTTAACAACCGGTTCGCTGCCCGAATGATTTTTGATGTACAAAAATGAAAGAAAAATGATGCATCACCCATAGATTATGAAACACTTTCCAATATTATAAGAACATTGTTAAAAAAAAAGAAAAAAACTTTGACCCTTTGGTACAATGAATAAAATCCTGAAACATGTTGCCCTATAAAAGGACGTTAATAAATATTCGGCAATCATGAAACCCTGATCATAATTTCTATCAGAAAATGCATCAAAACGATAAACAATATAATATAAAAATAGCAGAAATGTAAGTTTAAGAATTAACCCATGTTCATAACCTAAAGCTGTATATAACTTATTTAGAAAAATATTATACATGCTATAGCTAGTGAGACAAATGACAAATTTTTGCACGGCCAAAATTTCTTGAGTTATGACATTTAGAATTTTTACCATTTCTTAGAACAAAAACAGGCCAGACAACGCTGGAAATTCGTAAAATACGAAGCATCATGATTCGGCAAGTTTAGATCATACAATGTCTTTTTATTTGCTAGAGCTGGAAAAATAATTTTCTAAATATAAATTATAAGACTAGAGGAACTTATCAAAATTTTGGATTTGTTACATTCAGGGCCGAAACTAAGGGGGGGGGGGGGGGAGAGGGGGCATGTGCCCCGGGCGCCAGAACCAAGGGGCGCCAAATGAAGATTATTACCTTTGGAAAGGATAATTTTCTTCTGATGGACTGATGGCTTCCATTATTATGAAACAGCCATTATAAATGAAGTGTTAGGTGAAGATGAAAGAATAGCCGTAAAAAGTTAAACTCTGATTTTCTGGTCCGAATGGGGGAAAAAAATGGCCAAATTTTTTTTTGCATGGCCATTTTTTTTCCCCATTCGGACCAGAAAATCAGAGTTCTAACTTTTTACGACTGCTCTTTTATCTTCACCTAACACTTCATTTATAATGACTGTTTCATAATAATGGAAGACATCAGTCCATCAGAAGAAAATAACTCGGTGAAAGCGGAAACTCGGTTAGGCGGGACTCGGTTAATCGGAACTCTACTGAATATGTCATTTTAAAAATGATCTTTAGAATATTTTTGTTGAGGTTCAGAGGGACCTCCCAACCTTGGATCCGCCACTGTAGATTACGTAGTTCAGTATTACATATTTTATGATTACATATTTTAAATTTTAAAATAAGTCGTCTATTATAAAATTAGTAAAATTCTCTTTGTAAATATTCTTTGTGGAAGAAGGGGGGGGGGGGGGGGGGGCGCAAAAATCCATGTTTGCCCCGGGTGAAAAAAAAAAGGCTAGTTTCGGCCCTGGTTACATTTACGAAAATAACTACTTTCATTTAAAAAACTTCTAAGATATGAAGAACAATATAACGATTTAAGTATTAGCTATAGATCAGCGATAACAGGGAACATTCCGTGTCAAAGCAAAGTACCGTTTATTCGAATAATAGCGTTGCCTGGGCCCTTGATGAATGACCCTTAAATTAATCTGAAATTTGTATGATTTTATATCTTCAAATCTATTTTATCTGAATATATTTTTAAGTGAAAAAATATTGAATTGAAAGTATATGCTATTTGGTACTTTACTTTCTGCGCAATTTGATTTTTGGAGTTTATGGGCAGCGAAAGCGAGCGAAATCGCGAAGAAACACTCAGGTTTTCATTGATTTCGTCGAAATTTCACACATTTTATTTTGTAAAAAATATTTCTACCCGTCAGAATGTTTCAAAATTTTTGTAGATGATGTAAATCTGATCTATTGAGAATCTCAATACCATCTGAATTTGAGATACTCTTAAAAGATTGTGTTCAAAAAGCGGTCGTTCAATTACTTTTAGCGTAGAAAAATATCGTCACCTTGAGGCGCGAAATGACCTGCATTTGCCGGTGTATTTGTAAGGGTTAAATTTCCTATTTTTTAAAACCGATTGTCCCATCGATAAGAAGGTGGTTTCAGATTTACGAACATATTATCTGTTTGTCTGTACCTCTAAAATTTCGACCTGAAGGAGCGAAACCCCAACGAAACACTCGGATTTTTTATGATTTCGTCGAAATTTTCACATATTTTATTTTGTAAGAAATATTTCTACCCGTTCGAATGTTTCAAAATGTTTGTAGGTGATGTAAATCTGGTCTATTTATTGAGATGTTCTAAAAAGAATACGGTCGTTTAGTTATTTTTAGCGTAGAAAAAATATCGTCTTCGCGAGGCGCGAAGTGACCTGCGTTTACCGGTGTATTCGAAAGGGTTAAAATTCATATTTGTTTTAAACCAATTGCACCCCCGATTAGAAGAGGGTTTCACTTTAAGAACATATTTTTGGTTTGTCGGTACCTCCAAAATTGCGCCTTGGAGGGGCGTTGCAATAAGGGAGAAATGTTTTTCGGAAGAACGACCCTTTTTGAAAATTGTTTTTCAAGCGGTTAGCTGCGATATATTTTTTAATTGATTGCGGCATTTGAGATGTAGATCTTTCAGCATATGTCTTTCATTTTTAACTTTACTAAGCGGTTTGGCCGATGTAAGTTAATAAATAATTACAAAATACCCCCGAAATTTCTTCTTTTAGTTCTTCATTTTCAACTGATGCGTAAATAAGGCTTCTGTGTTTTGTAAGGCTCCAAAGTTTTTTCTTTCTTGCAATTACCGAGTTGAGTTTTTAATGAGAATGAGTTGCGACTTTTAATTAATAACTCAACTAATTAGTAGAATTTTAAAATTCTGTGTCTCAGGTGCATCAGGAGATATTTTGAGCTAGCCTCACAAAAATTTTCAGTCTCGTACGTGCCGTAGATTTTGATAGCCATTGCACACATACAGACACACAGACAGAGCAAAACTTTCTTTTATTAGTATAGATAAGTAGTTAGTGTAATTTTTAATAACCTTACCATGTAACTTGGATTATCCCTCTGTTACTGTCAAAAGACTGCCAATTTAGTTACCAAAATTCTTCAAAATTTCGTTTTTTTAAGTTGAATTTTCTCTTACAGTAGTGGTGCAAGACCTTTGTAAGAGAAGGGCCACTTACAAAAATGTCCGAGTTTTCGGGGGCCACATCAGTAACATAGAGAGAATTCTATTTTGGGGAGGTGGGGGGGGGGGGGATCTGTGGCCTATAAAAAACATGGTTTCAGAGGAGTGGCAGTTTTACTCCTTTAGGTTCCCCTCCCCAGTTAACATACCCAGTTCAGTGTGCAACACTGTTAAAAATTTGCAGCATTCTGTCCTGTCATTAGACCGTTTTTTGAAGAAACGGACTCAAAACCGTAATTTAACTATATTCTGACCATAAAATGGCCAATAATATGGTCAGAATAGTGTTAAATTACGGTTGTGTAACCGTTTTCGGAAAAAACGGTCAAATGACCTTCTAGAATGCTGCAAATTTTAGGTAGATTTCGTAAGAAATACTACCTATTGCAGTCGTTACTATGGTGCGACTTTTGAAAAATTCCTTCATAACTTTTCATTATAGGACCCCAGGAACCCAAAACCACCCCCACCTAAAAAGTTTATATATATATATATATATATATATATATATGTATGTATGTATGTATGTACTAAATTTTGTCCGCACGATAAAAGTCGCAATTATGCACGGATCGTCTTCAAACTCGCCAACAACTTTGAGATGGCTAAAATCTCGGCGGGGATTGAAAATGGGCAAAATTGGCCCAAGGGAATGGAAATGGAGAGGATTTAAATTTTAAAATTTTGAATACCGTCTTAACAAAATTCTGATAAAACCAGCTCTTACACAACAATGACAGGAAAAAATAAATATTTTTCATTATAGCAGTTGCCAACAATTAAAAAAAAAAAAACAATAAAACTCTCACGACAACAATTACTTTTCTATTGAAAAATTTTCACGTGAAAAAATAAATTAAATAGTTTGACGAATTGAAAACAAATTGAATATTACGTCATAAGTTTTCTAGACCAAGATTTCAGCATGAAAACTCAAAATGAAATAAATAGTTTGACGAATTAAACAACAACAACAACAACAACAAAATATTGCGTCATATTGGAAATATAATGGACCTGAGCAGGTGAATATGTAACATCATGTGAGTTTGAAGAAACGTATTGAAACATGATAAAAACCCGACTATGGAAATATTAATATATTTTAACACTTTGAGGCTCTCTGAATTTGTTTTAGCCATTTTTAAACCTATTCCATATACATGCGTGTGTGTATTCGTGTATATTAGAATTTTCACAAAATGTTTAGCTCCCTAGAGCTCATTCTTAGTGAAGGAACTGGGTTTATCTCTAATTTTGATTTAAGTTTTGTTTGTGAATTTAGTACCTAACTTCGAAATCTACCTTCGCCTGTAGGCCCGAGCCGGCAGGGATTTTTTAACAGTGTAATGCCGAAAAAAAGTAAACTTTATGAACGAAGTTAAATTGACAAAACTCTATATTTTTCTGCAGCCGATCAACAAAATTCGAGATTTTTCTGCGCCTGATCGACAAAATTCGCGATTTTTCACAACTTATTACCAAAATTCGCGATTTTTTACACCTTATTAACAAAATCTGCGATTTTTCCACTCCCAGTCAACGAAATTCGCGATTTTTCCGTGCCCAGTCAACGAAACTCACGATTCTTAACTGACTGACGAAATTTTCAATTTTTTCCCGCGGCGAATTATCAAAATTCAAGATTTTTTCTCTCAATAAACTGCCAAAACTCGCGATTCCATCGCAGACGATTTACAACATTTGCAATTTTTTCGCACTTCATCGACAAAATTCGTGATTCTCCCTCTGCCCGATACCGATCGAGCAAATTCGCAATTTTTCCGCGAACGATTGACAAAATTAATGATTTTTCCACGTCCGATGGCCAGAACTCGCAATTTTTCCGTGCCCAGCCAACGGAATTCGCGATTCTTAACTGACCGACGAAATTTTATTTTTTTTTCTTTGAAAATTGGAGAAATTCCGGAATTTTTCTCGCGATAAACTGAGGAAACTCGCAATTTTTCCGTAACCGATCAACGAAATTTGCAATTTTTTCGAACTTATTAAACAAAAATTCGCGATTTTCCCGTGGCCGATGGACAGAACTCGTGATTTTTTCGTGCCCGATTGACCAAATTCGAGATTCTTAACTGACTGACGAAATTTAATTTTTTTTCCCTCGGCAAATTGGTGAATTTCGCGCCTTTTTCTCGCAATAAGCTGATAAAACTCGCAATTTTTCCGTTCCTGATCAACGAAATTCGCGCTTTTTACAAACTCGATTGACAAAACTCGCTATTTTCCTTTTCCAGAACGGCGAAACTCGAGATTTTTCCGCACCCGATCGACGAAACTCGCGATTTTCCACGCCCAGTCAACGAAATTAGCATATCTTAAATGACTGACGAAATTTACGACTGAGGAAAGTAGCAACTCGGGGATTTCCTATATTGATACAAATGTTATCGTCCGGGTGGTTAATGAAATTCGCGATTTTTAACTATCTGACAAAATTTGCAATTGTTTCTCGCGACAAATTGACGAATTTCACGATTTTTTCTTGCAACCTATGACCAAAAATTGTTATTTTGGGCAATTAAAAATTGACGAGATTCGCGAGCCACAAGTTAATCCATCGCGGGCCGCAAGGTTACAGGATTGATGAAGAAAAAATATGTTATTGTTCCAAATGAAATATTTTATTAAATGACATTAATCAGGACTTATCACAGAGTTATGCCTACAAAAAATGTTGTGCAGATAAACATTCAAAGAAAGCAAATTAATGTAAATGCGATTTTCGCATTTGACGTATCATTTTAACAACGGTTCGCCGAACTCAATACAAATTACCACTGGGTACATATATGCATCTTCAAAAAGTACATCCATAATTTCTATTCGGCACCAGTAATAAAGAAAAGTAATATTTGCTGTATTTAATTTAAGCACTTTCGTGATTATATAAGAAATTGTAACTTTTTTTTTAAATAAGTGGTTTCAATCGAATAAAAATTGTGTAAGAGAGGCCGGTCCTGAAAGTGTTAAAACACATTACCGTGATATTACATGAGAAAAGTGATATCGAAAATTTGATATAGATTCTGATATTGGGTTTGTCATTAAAAAAATCACCAATTTAGCGCGATTACGCCAAAAGTGATAGCGATTTTAAGAAAGGTATCGCTAATGAAAGGGATCGCAAATGACCATATCTGCATAAAAAAAAAACACTGTCCACTTTGCATGAATATTCGCAGCATTTGCTGCCCGTATAGTGTTAACTCGTTCAGGACCAGCATCTTTTACACGAATTTTATTCGTTTGGCACCACTTTTTATTAATTATTTGACTTAACTTTATAAATCATGAAAATGTCGTAATTAAATAAAATCAATTTTACTTTTCTTTTTTACTGGTATCAAACTCAAGCGCTGCAAACACTTTTTGAGGGTGCATATATGCACCCATGGTCCCGAACGGGTTAACAACTTAGCCGTAAGGTCACGAACTAGCCATTGCTCCGTGATTCAGGCACAATGTTTGGTACAAGGTGTCTCTTCTTATAGTTAATCAGTAACTAATTCCTAAACTATTAGTGTTCCAGTGGAGTCTATTTAAAAAAAAAAAAAAACTTTCGAACGTTCTTAATGAAATGAATATAAAAAATCATTTACGTCAAAATAGTTATTTTTTTACAGGTTAAGAATTTAAATTTTTTACACATTCCCTGGGTTCTATATTTAAAAATAATTAAAACAAAAAAAATTCCATTTGTGTAGAGAAAGTTTTTCTAAATGAACTTATAGCACTCAAGGACTGCTGCGCTATTTATGTTATTTTAAAGTCAAATGGAATATTAGATTTTTAAATAATTCATGCTTTTTTTTAAATCATAAAAAATCGGGTAAATTAGGTAGTTTTGAAACAAATTGCATTTGTAACATTTTTTTTTTCTTTTTTCCTATTCGACAGTGTAAAAATTAAAATCATGCGATGTTTAGAAATTAAAAAATGCAGTAAAAACGAAATTTATTGGTCAGGTAGGTATTGCTACTATCAATATGACGTCAGTGTTACTCACGGACATGTTTTTGCTCTAGATTGTTATAGTTACTCTAACTATTTCTACAGTAAATCTTTTGAGCAAAGGGGAAAAAATAAATTTGCGTGAGGGGGAAAGGGGGGCGAGCTGTTAAATGTATCTTTTTCAGTATTCTTCAATATTTTATCTACAATTACATAAGTGAATTGAATAAAAGCTTTATCAGTAATTATACAATAAATGATTATTGCTATCTAAACTGTAATTTATTTTTATATTTTTTTTTTTTTTTTTTTTTTCAGGAAGAAGAAATCATGAGAGAAATTTATTTCAATGGTCCAGTTCAAGGTAAATTTATAGTATTTTTTTTTTAATCTAATCTGATTAAAATGAATTTGTTTTAAATTGAATTATCTCTTAAAGTTAAGCTCTTTTTTATATAGACTAATTTTTAATTTCTCCATCTTTAGCTACTTTTAAAGTGCTACCCGACTTCTTTTTATACAAGAGTGGAGTATATCATCATGATCCATCTTTAATTGCACATTTACCTCATCCATTTAGGCAACAGGACTGGCACTCTGTTAGAATAATAGGGTGAATAAGTTTTATTTACATTCCTTCAGTAAATAATATGGTTTAATGATACAAATACACAATAGGTGATCTTAAATCTATAACCCTAAAATCCTCATTTTTCAATTCCTACTATTGGTTCACACTCTCCCTATATTTTATTTATATACATATATATATATATATATCTTGTTCAAATTTTCAATCGTTAATAAAATGCTTATTATTCATCCTATCAAGTTGAAATAAATTTTTTTAAACTTGTACTGGATGACAATTGATGTTAATACAGTTTTTTCAAATATTAATTAATTAATTAAATTTTAATTAATTAATTTTAGTTTTACATGGGAGACAAAATGGCGGCCATTGGTTGAAGCATTTAATGCATCTTCATATCTATAAGGGGATTGCTATAGGGGGACCCTGTTATGCTGCCAAATACCGCCATGTTTGTCGCCAACTTGGCGATATATCGCCAAATTTGGCGCCCAAAATGAGTCGCCAAACGTGACGGCAACTTGGCGATATCTCTAATATTTCGCCAAATTCCCATAGACTTCCATTGTAAACCCACTTGCTTATAGAAAATCAACAAATTGAGATATTTTAATGCAACAAAAACTAATATTAGCTTAAGAGATTATATTAAATTTTTCTTTTATGACCTAAGTAGGAATTGACTTTAAAAACAAAATTTTTATATTACTTATTTTTAATATAAACATTTTTTAATGTAAACTGTAAAATTTACAGTTACGTTTTCAAGTATAAACAGCTTAATTTATAGTTAAGCCTTAAAATAATAATTTCAGTGTTCTGAACTGAATCAAGATGCTATTGAAGGGTTTGATAAAGAAATTTGTATCAGCAAACAAGATTGTCTATCTATCTATCTATCTATATTATAAAGCACAAACATCTCTGTGCATAACGCATACGTCATTTTGCGAATGGCAACACTTTGAAATTTGGAATAAAATTTTGGTTTTGCAATTTTCTCTACTGCAAATTTTTAAAGTTCTAAACATCGCCCATTTTAAAATTTTTACACCGTCGTATAAGGAAAAAAATGCTCTTTTAAATGCAATTTGTTTGAAAGCTGTATCTCAATTTATTTTTGAGATATTAATTTTTTTGTAGTTTTTAATACCATTTTTCTTATCGTGGCAACAAAAGAATCCCATTTCTATTGAAAGTCATTGAAAGTAAATGGAAAATAGTCGAAAATAGGAGATACTGTATGTTTTTGTTGCCATTTCTCATAAAACCTGAAAAAAAATATAGAAATTAAAATATGGACTATGTCAAGAATATTGTCTGTTATTCCGTGACAATGACGTCATATGCATACTTTTCTATAGACGAAGTTTAAGACTGGATTGTAAAAGTGGATTGCTTTAGCGGATAAAAATGACGTCATTTTATAAAAAAGCGTGTATTTTAATTCTTAAACCTGAATTTATGTTTTGTAGAAGTGCGTATTTTCACAGCCCAGCTCCTTTGAAATTCTTCACATGTGAAAATGCTTCACTTTTGAAAATAATATAATCGAAATAATGCACTGATAAAACGCAATGCTTTACAAAAATTTAGAGTGTCTTTATAAAAGCGAGGTGACATGCAAATAATAGCGATTTATATTACAGAAATTGATGATTCTCGCCTGGATGGATTTGTTTTGCCGAGTTAGAGAAGCAAATAAATAATTCGTGGTTTAAAATAATATCATGTTCCTGAAGTTTTTGTCCAAAATTCTCTTGAATAATAAAATTTCAATACTATTCTTTAGGACATTCTACTATAATTTTATCAAAATAACATAATTTGCTTAATTTAATTTTTTTCTAATTTTATATAATCTATACATTTAAAACAGAAGTGTGTGTTTTTTAGTCATCTGCCCTGATTTTTCACTGAACCAATTTTACAAATATTTATTTTTAACAGAAAGCTCTTCATTTGTAGATGTGATCGCACTATCTATTTTTTTTCCAAATATCCCCACTTTTATATTTTAATTTTAAAAACATTTTATGAAATTTCTTCAAAATGGTGAAAATTAGATAGCTTTCATTATTACAGACAAGAGAGAAATAATGAGGTATTTTTATGTTTATTCATGCTGTTTTCTGATAAAAATTCAAAATTGCTGATAAAAATTGTTGTATAGGGTTTAGTGTCGCAAAATCCCATTAGGAGCAGAATATTATATTAGGGGCATAATAACGGAAAATGACATACTGCTTTTGAAAACACGCATTTTTCCTCATAAATTTTCTGTATTGTTTTTCCTTCTGCATGTGTACTTATACTAAGTTTCAGACACTAGGCGAAATGCTTATTTAAGTGAAAATGAAGTCATATTTAAAAGAAAACGATCATTTTCTTAGATAAAACTAAACATGCGACACAGATGCGTCTAAAAAACATAAATTACGGAAATTTTTACTCTCCAGAATTGAGATTAGAATCTCAAGTAAAGAGTGCGTCTGTTCACATAAAAGATGTTGCTGACAATCGTGACTTCAAGTTTTGAGTTAAAATGATTTTTTAATGATCAAACAAAATACAATTTTCTTTTAAATGATGAATATGGATCTGAGAAGTGCATATGCAAATTTTGAGACGCTGAAAATTGCTGTTTGTCATTCCGGAATACCGAGCATAAGAGCCTCAATTGATAACCACATCCTAATAACTGATCTTTATTATATTTTACTGATTAAGTATCTATATTATAAAGAACAAACGTATCTATGCGTAACGCTGATGTCATTTTGCGAATGGCAACACTTCACGATCAAATTTCGGTCTTGAAATTTTCGCTACTGCAATTTTTTTAATCTTCTGACATCGTGCATTTTCAATTTTCGTCGCATAGGTAAAAAAATTTACTTTCAAATGCAATTTGTTTAAAAACTTTATCTTAATTGACTGATGTATTATATTTTCTAAAATAATTTTTAAGCATTATTTTTTTTAAATCTTATCACGTGCCCGTTTATATAATAATAAAAATTTTACAAATAAATTAACAAACATTTTTCAGCATTTGTTTCTGACTACTTTTGCATAACGAAATTAATACTTCCTTTATAAATAAATAAAAGAATAATATTAAAAGAACCACCAATCTAACATATTTCTGAAAGACAAATTAACGAAATTAATACTACTTTTATCAACAAATAAAAGAATAATATTGAAAAAACACAAATCTAACATATTTGTAATCATACAATTTAAATTTTTATTTACTGATTGTCTACGGTTTTAAAAATAATTTTAAAGCATGAAATATTTTTTAATTTATCTATATCACGCAGAGCTCGATTACGAAAAATTAATCCGTTTGCCTTTAAAACAAAATAAAGAGTTCATCATTTTCTTACGGCTAATATCCATTTAAAAAAACTTCCCTATGAATAAATAAATAAAATAATATAAATAAAACACAAATTTAACAGACATGTATAAGCTCTGAAATTATCAAAATATAAAAGGATGCCATAAGTAGCAAAATCTTGGTCAAATAAATAACTCTTATCATGCGACTAATAAGAAAATATCGCTTTTGATAAATTTCAAAAATTTATTTGATTGTATAAGTCGTATTTCCCATATGAAAATTATTTTTTTAATGTAAGTGAACAATCTAAAAAATTTATTGCATATAAAAAAAATATTAGTTTTCAATTTAAAAAAATGTTTTCACCTATATTCTTTAACCCGGGAAGCCCGTGTACGATCCCCTAGTACTAATAACTAATAAAAGACAAGATCGCTCTGTCTGTGTGTGCGTGTGTAGGAGATAACATAGGAAAACCTACCGCACACACGTCTGAAAATTTAGGTGACGGTATTCCAAGGCAGGTCTTCATGCACCCGAGGTTCAGATTTTTAATTTTTAGATAATTACCAGAGATATTAATTAAAATCTCATTTAAAAAATCTTTTTTTTCCCCATAAAATGGCAAAAGCGGGCGCACAACTGCACCTAACATCAAAGCGGAACGGAAAGACAATAAGAATTTTCACAAATTAGCGAAAATTAAGATATCGATTTGAAAATTTCAGAGCACAAGTAGAAAAATATTTTACATCGGCGTATAAAATTTTGTAGAAATCGGTGGTAATTTTTCTTAATTTTTGAAAAAAAAACTAACGGCGGCAGACTTCTTTTCATTATAAAATCGAAATAAGATTCTAAAAGGGATGTAACACTCTTAACTGGTGAGATGCTGTGTTTGGCACCCCAGAGAAATTGTATACGAGCTCTATATTTGCAAACAAAAATTTTGTTGTATTTGGATACGTGAATTTATATGTATATATATATACACTTGCAGTACTTTTTCAGTTGCTTTTATAGAAGTAAATAATACAAAATTCACAGGAAATTTTCTTATTTTAATTCGCTAAATTTTAAGGACTGAACAAGAAATCAAATTTCGGGGTTACATACTCACCACTTACATTGTAAAAAAAAATCACCTCACCACTTAAGGGTTAAAAACTGAACTAGAAGGAGATCTGTTTCGGTCGACCCTGCTACCTAATTTCCAGAATAAAAGGAAATAATTGAGAGTTTTTACTAATCAGCAAAAATTAAGAAAACTAATTAAGATATAGATTTGAAAATTCGAAAGTACGAGTAGGAAAATATTTTACAAGGGCGTATTCATTTTCGTAAAAATCGGACAGTATTTTTTCTTAATTTTAGCAAAAAAAACTAATGACGACTGATATATTTACTTAGAAAATCTACAAAAGCTCGATGAGAAAATTTTGAATGTCAGATATTACTTCTGCATTTGTATAACTCAAAGATGAGGAGGGGAGAGGGAGGGAAGCAGTATTACAATGAAAAGGAACTAATAAAGAAATCTTAATATAATTGGAGGATTATTATACAGGGTGTCTACTCTCAACGATGTCCAATGGCTAATTCCTAAACCGTTAGTCATAGACATATAATCTCAACTACAAATTTTTTTAAATGAGATAAAGAAGTATATTAAAAGCGATTTGGGTCCATAAAAACATTTCTTAAAAAATTACGAAATTTAAATTTTTATACGGGTCTCACCCCCCCCCCCCCCCGGTCCTATAAGTTAAATTTAATAAAATTTTCTTGTTACACTGAAAAGTAAGACAAAAAAAAAAAAAAGTCACGTTATTCTACGATTAAAATTCACCAAGTAATATCAGTTTAAAGTTGGAGCATATTTTTTGCTGCAATTTAGGGGTCATTCACAAATTTAGTAGAAATATAATTTCGATAGATATAATTAAAAAATGGTTGAGAGTAAAATTAACATTGCAATATAAATTTGAAATCTTTAATCATTCTGACATATTAATGCAAAATATACAATTTGTACGAACAATGATGAAAATTAACAGCCTCAATTTTTTACAAAATGATACATATTTTAAAATTTTATTAGATTACACTAACCTGCAAAAGTTGGGTTATGTCATGTTTTTTAGCTTTTGATAATTGATTCTTATGAATTCTGTACCGCTGAATCCGAAATTGATCTTCATTTTTTACTATCACGTAAAAAAAATTTCCAAATCGTAAATTTTAAAGTAGAAAAAAGAAAAAAGAGAGAGAATTCGATACTAAAAAATAGATGTAATTGTTGTGTTTTTAACTTTTGATAATTGATTTTTATGTATTTTTTACCGCTGAATCCGAAAATGACCTTCATTTTTAACCATCACGCCACGATTTTTCGCAAATAGTTAATTTCAAAGTTAAAAAGTTCAAAGTTCAAATTAAACCTCCTCTCCCACCCCATCGGACCCCTCAGCTGTTTAACTGTAAGAATACCGGTATAAGCCAAAAAATTGAATTCATTATTGAATTAAATAAAATTAAATAAAAAAAAGTTTTACATCTGTTTTATAGTATCAGATTTTCGATATATTTTAACTTTGACATTTAGGATTTGCAAAAAAATTCTAACGTGATGGTTAAAAATGAAGGTCATTTTCAGATTCAGTGCTAAAGTACATAAAAATCAATTATCAAAAGTTAAAAAACACAGCCATCTCCTCTATTTTATAGTATCCGATTTTTGTTATTTTTTAATTTTGACAATTTATGATTTGCGAAAAATCTTGACATGTTGGTTAAAAATTACGGTAATTTTCTGATTCAGTGCGAAAAAAATACATAAAAGTTAAAAAACACAACCATCTCAGTCTTGTGTTATCTAATCTAAAACTTTTTCTTAAACTTTTTGGCGGTAATCTTCTGAAATTTTTTGTGTTATCCTGTAAAATAAGTATAAATGGTAACTACCGAAAATCATAATATTAGATTGATATCGGATTTACGTCAGTATGTAAAATTTAATCTCAATCGGATATTTGAAAGCGAGTTAAAGTTCCAGTACAAATTTTGAACTGGAAAAACTTACATACGATCTTTAAAGTTAAATAAAAACTTATAAAAATAACATAATTTTTGTTAAAAGAAATCATGAAAAGAAAGTGTGTCAAATCCTTACAAAATAAAACATATGTTAAAATACAATTATTTTAGCCAATCTGAAACTTAATAAAAGTTAACTTAATGGTAATAGATGTACGATTTTTTTCAAAGCGCAGATACACATGAAATAAGTTCTTCGAAAACTTAAAACACTTGATATATGACCCCTCGAAGCATGGTCGAACTCATTTGTGTTCAAATGCAGGAAAGTGGTTTAAGTCATGCATTTTTAAGTATCATAACTCCGTCAATTTTTGTGTTATATGAATGGGACTTTTTTTTTGTCTTACTTGTCGGTGTAATAGGAAAATTTTACTAAGTATAACTTATGGGACCGAGGTCGTATAAAGATTTAAATTTTGTAATTTTTTAAGAAATGTTTTTATTGACCCTTTTCTTTTTAAATATTTCTTTACTTCATTTAAAACATTTTTGTAATTGGAACTATATGTCTATGATTAACGGTTGAGGAATTAGCCATTGGACACCATTGAAAGTGGACACCTTGGTATGTAAATGTCATATATTTACCCTAAAACTGTCAAAATAATGCATTATTTTCTATACAACTTTTCTGTCGTAAAAGTTTAACCCTTTTCACCTGATTTCACTCTTAAAACTTGGGAACATCACCAAATAGTGGATTCCCCTGGTTTATCCTGTTCTACCTTCCATAGTTTGTCCTCTAGAGTCAAAAATGCTGAAATGGGAGACATCTGGCAGCCATGTCAGCGTAGTGCCTTTCCTTATCTTCTAATTATTAGAAAAATATAATTCTTTTTTTTTTCCCTATTGGAAATTTTTAAGCCTTCATTTACATGTGCATTTCATAATTTTTACTTATTTTTTCTCTGCTAGAGGGGGTTTTGAATTTTTAATTTGTATCAAAAATAAGGTTGATGTTATTCGATTCTCACAAAAATTTTAATTTATGTTCCTTAACTTTTATGCCAACTTCCTATGAAATGTCATCCCAATTTCCCAATGCCATCAGCAGACGCCACTTAATTACACCTTTTTTACAGCAGTGCATACTGCCGAAGGCAGCAAGGACCCATCAGTCATCAATCCAGTAGAAATAGCATACCTTGCAAAACTTCGCGTAATTCTAATTTTTGGATACAATGTATAGGTGGATCCAGGGTCGATTCTGAGTATAAAAAAACTTCTGAAATCCACAGCAAATTTTCTGAAAGGTTACAACAGAGGGGCGGAGGGGGTGAGGCAATTCACTCCCGACATGGGTTTTTTCGCGCCCCTTTGACGAAATTTGTCGGTTTTTCGCGATCTTTCGACAAAATTTGCCGGTTTTTCGCGATCTTTTGACGAAATTTGCTTTTATAGTTATCTTTTGACGAAATTTGCTTTATTTCGCGATTTTTTGACGGAATTTGCCATTTTTCATAATATTGTGACGAAATTTGCCATTTTCGCGTTATATTGACGAAATTTGCCGTTTTTGCGATATTTTTACGAAATTTGTCGTTTCTTTGCGATACTTTGACGAAATTTGCCGTTTTTTCGCGATCCTCTGACGAAAGTTGCCGTTTTTTCTCGCTCCTCTGACGAAATTGATTTTTTTGGCGAACATTTGTCGAAATTCGCGATATATTTTATGTCCGAATTTTCGGATTTACGACTGATTTGTTTTTTTCGGAAATGATTGCCTTAGTTTTTCAGAATTTTCGAAACAGAATCACCCCTGGGTTGATCCTCTAACGAAAAATCAAGCTTTCGGACTTTCTAGACCTTGTGCGTTTTTTACATATCGAAAAAATCAACTTTTTTCGATTTTTTTAAAGTAACTTGGTTCCAGTGCATTTTACAAAAATATATATATATTTACCTTTTGCTAAAGGATAAAATTTTCTACAACACGCACTAGTCATTTTTGCAAATTGTCCAAACAGGAGATGAGATATGCAAACGGGAAAATAAGGTAAAATTTGCAAAAATCTACAAATGATGTTAGTTTTTGCTTAATAGCCCATTTTTAGTGCCTTTTAGACTAGAAAAAAAAATACTCAATTTTAACATGATAAAAAAGTCATAACTATCAATATTATGTTTTTTTTTTTTTTTTTTTTTTTCACTCATCATAAAAATAGACCCAGAAAACTTATTAATAAAAAGCTATTTTGTTTTAATGTGGTACTTAATTTATTAAGTAACATTTCTGGTTTAAAATGTGTTTACTTGGCTAAAAAAACACAGTAAGGTGGACAGCTATGATAAATGTTCATATGTATTAAAGTGTTTAATTTTTTTATATATCTCAGCTAATGAGAGAGTTGAGAGCAGTGAAGACAAATAATGGTTAATGTTTTTAGGTGCATGTTAACTTTTACACTGTGGAGGAAGTTATTAAAAGGCTACTTCACATAGAGGAATTATAAATGTTGAATTGTGAAAAAAAAAGGAACATTAAATATAAGTGTTATGAATTAAGACAAAGAGAGATTTTAAATACAAATGAATAGAACAAGGAAAAAAAAAAAAACAGAATAATCTCTCTATTCTAAAAAAAAGTAACTACCGCTGTCACCGCCGCCGCCGCCGCCGGTTTTGAATTTTTTGTGACCGGAGGTCTTTCTTCGTTAATATTAAGAAAAATAATGCATACAAAAATATGAAAATCGGTAGTATTATACAGAAATGTTTGATAAACACGCTGATGCAGACAGTTTTCAAATCGAAGAATTATTTTAAGAGATATTTAATGCTAAAGTTGGACGAAATCGTTCCACTAAAAAAGTTTTATAGTAGCAAAAACTATACATCGGAATTTAATAATTTTTAGTTCATTTTATACGTTATAATTTCCCGGTGTGCAGAATTGATTTATTTTTTTAATTTGACTCATTTTTCGAGGTTTTATATCTATTTTAAATTCAAATTTTCAGCATTTCGAGAGATATTTTTTACAGATTTCAGAAAATTGTACTAATTTAAACTGTTGCCAACTGTATAAAAAGCGCAAGCAATAATGTTTGCTTCAAATTAAAAATTTATTTACACGTGACTATTATAAACAGGAAAAAAACTTTCAAATTAGAATTAAATAATTACGTATAAAAAGCAGGAACTTATTAAAAATTACGTCATAAAAAGTACACACGTGAATTTTAAAAGAGAAAGGCTATTGTAAAATAATAAATTCATTAACATGCGTTAGAAGTCTTAGGAGAAATTACGTCATATTTACGTCACATTATAGTTATTACATAAAATGAACACAAAACAATATTGCAAAAAAGTTTAAATTTAGAAATTGCGCTAGACATTTATTTAATATTTTGAGAATTAATTTAAAATGTCTCATTTAAAAGAACTTTCTTTTCGCTTTGTTAAAAAATACCAGGAGACAAAGACTCTCTTTACTTAATTCCTTTTATATTAGCTTATTTTGAAATGTTGTTACACGTGTATACGTCATCAAGTTATTTTTATTTCGACGTTTTATTTGTGTTTTTATTAATGTTGTACGAATTTATTTGTTCTTTCGTTATTTAAAATAAAAATTATATCAATTTGTATAATTTGGCGAGTGGTTTGGCGATTTATATAATTTGGCGAAATTGGTCGACAGGATAATCAAGTAGTACCGCAGCGGATTTGGCGTTAAAATTCCCCAATCAAAGAGAAATGAATAGAAATTCATTTATAGGGAGATCGCCACTGTTTTTTAATTATAATTCAATCTTTCGAAATCTTTTTAAAGCCGATCAAATTAGCGTGCATTTAGAGTCTGCGGTGTCTGGACGGGGGTTGGCGAGCGTAGCTCGTAGGGGGCCGAGCCCCCTAGTGAATAAAAAAAAACTATAGAACAAGGAGACTAAAAATTAGTTACACATTAAAATATTATTATTTTGTACTTTCTATGAATAAACACAACTTAAAACCTCTTTCGGACTTTAGTTAAACTATTATTTAAACACACACATACGCACATGTTTAACATGTACATATACTAAACACAACTACAGTAGAACCTCTTTTATCTGAAACTCTTTTAACCGAAACTCTCGGTTAACCGAAAATTATTTTTAGAACTTTTTTTTTTTTTTTTACTATTGCATTCCTTGTGTGCAAGCGGTCCTTTCCGAACCACGAGTACAGATAAATATTTTGGATTCCGTTTCTTAGAGTTCCTTTGAATTTAACTTGAGCTCCCGTAAACTGCGGAGTGAACTAGAACACAGTAAGAGGAAGAATAACCGGTATGTGGTCTAGCAGGTGAAAAAAATGAACAAATTAGCAATTCTGAAGCTTTTCAATGTTTTGCAAAAGGTTTGGCCAGTAACGCAGCTAGGGAGGGGGGGGGGGGGGGGGGCAAGGGGGCGGCCGCCCCGGGCGCCGAGGACAAGGGGCGCCAAATTGAAAGAGGTTTAAATGGAATTTTTTTCACATATTTTGACAATAAATAAGAATTGTTGAATTTTTTGTGTGTGTGCGAATGTTTCCTTTAGTAAGAATTTTGTTATATCCAAATAATGAAGGAAGAAAAAGCTTCTGTGAATGTTTCTAGGAATAACTCAACACACCTGGTACCTAAGGTAATTATAGTAACTGAATTGAGGCGCAAAAAGATTAAATAGGGCGCGCCAAATTGAAAGGAGGTTTAAACCGAAATTATTTCATATATTTTGAAAAAAAAAAAAAAAAAAAAAAAATTGTTGATTTTTTTTTTTTTTTTTTTTTTTTTTTTGCGTGTGTGTGAATGTTTTCTTTAGTAAGATAATTTTTTATATTAAAATAATGAAAGAAAAAGCTTCTGAATGTTTCTACGGATGGCTCAACACACTGGTACCTAAGATAATTATGTACCTGAATTGAGGCGCAAAAAGATTAAATAGGTGGCGCCAGATTGAGAGGCTGTTTAAACCGGAATTATTACACATATTTTGACACTAAATAAGAATCACTGACCTTTTCTTTGTGTGTTTCTATATCTGAATGTTTTGAAGAAATTTGGTGGTAGGGGGAATGGAGAGATCGGTAATTGTCAATCGCTGATAGAGGTTTGTAATTGTCTAGCCTCAACTTTAGTCAAAAGACCTGTTTGCGACTCGGAGTGACATTTCTGGTATCAAAACAACTCCTCTGGCATGGGTCCCCACTGTCTTCGGCAGCGTAGACCGGAAGTGCTACGCACGCATCTCTAACCACTAAAAATCTCCATTCAAATTTCTTTCTTTCAAAATGAATCTCCGGGATGGGTCCCCGTTGCCTACGTCCCCAAATAGCAGGCGTGCTGCGCACGTGCTGGAAAATCGGAAGAGAATCGTAACACGAGTTGAAAAAAAAAAAAAAAAAAAAAAAAAAATCCGCAGAAATCGGTCCCATGAAAGCAAAGAAAAGCCCCTTGGCGGTGGAAGGTACAACTACAAACTGCAAAACAATCGATAACTAAGTGGAATGAGCAAAATTGAGTTGAAATCGGGACCATAGAAGATAGAATCCGAGATAAGAATGAGCTTCCTGCACTGGATTGGAGCTAAAATCTGCAAGAAAATCTTAAGCTCAGTGTTGAATTCGGACTTTTTTCTCCCGGGGGGTGGGGGGGGAGGGAATTGCATTTTTTGACCATTAAATGGTAAAATCTCAAGTCTTCCGGGAGAGACATTTCAATGTTCCAGGAGGGAATGTCCCTTCTGAATTCCCCCTGAATGGCCATCCCCTGAATTCAACACTGCATAAGCTAAGTTGAATGATATAATTTCTGCTGAAATCTGGCCCATAGAATCCGAGAAAAGAATGCGCCGTTAATGTTCGATAATTGTGGTAAAAGAAGTCTATATTTTGGAAAACATACTTTTTAATGTAAATAAAGAGGGCATACCCTTGTGGGCGAACTTTTATCTCATATCACGGGACTCTTGCCACAGAACACACTAATAATCTTCGATTAAATTGATAAAATACTTTTAAATTATGTTTTTAACATTTGGCAACATTTGATAATTAAGGCGATTGTCCACATGTCATATAATCGCTGATCCATCGATTTTCGGAAACTAAATGGAGGGGTCGGCTGGAAAAAGATCTCTTTTTAGTTCGGTTTTTAATGAATGTTCGTCCTGTATGGTTTTTTCTCCAAACTTTTGTACTGTCGCTGTCAGTTTTTTGAAAAAATTAAGAAAAATTACCGACCAATTTTGAAATATTTTATACGCAGATGTAAAATATTGTTTTACATGTGATCTGAGATTTTCAAATCGATATCTTAATTAGTTTTCTTAATTTTTCCTGAGTAGTGAAAATTCTTAATTTCTTCCATTTCGGTTGTGGTATCAGGTTCAGATGTGAGCGCGATTTTTGTGAAAAAAGGCGTTTTTGATGAGTTTTTAATTAATATTCTCGGCTAATTATCCAAAAATTAGAAATCTGAGCCTCATGTGCATCAGGACCTGCCTTGGACTAACCTTATACAAATTTTCAGACTTGCAAGCGCGGCAGATATTTCTAGCCATCTCCGTCACACACACACACACACACACACACACACACACACACACTCACAAAGATAGGTTTTTACGCTGATTTTTTGGATTCTTCATTCCATATGAATATTTTCTTGTAATGGGGACTTTTGTGAACCAATGCTAAATGGATTTAGCTGAAAGAACAACAAGTAAAGATATTATTTGTTCATTGGAAATTCCATTTTCCCGTCGAATTGGCATTGAGAAAAGCAAATAATAAAATGTGGCCGACCTATCCCCAAATTTTCCCTTCTTAAATCGAATAAAAAAGAAAGTAGGACTTTTCAGTCTTCATAGTACGGCCAGTACAAATGGCTGTTTTCATTGTTTAAAAAGTTAAATATATTTGATATACTATACTTAAATTCAGCACATACACTATATTGCCATTAATGACCGGCAACTTTCAATTTTAGACATTTTGTCGAATATTTAGAAATATACTTGACAGATTCTTCTGGAATTTCAGGATTGAAAAGAACAGGTATGGCCTCATATTTAGCGATTTGATAAGGGGGGCAATTAGGGGCCAACAAAAAATCAAAGGAAAAAAATAATACTTGGGATCACCCTGTAAAATAAAATGCACGAAATGATCTACCGCTACCGAATATAAATAAACAGACATTGTGCAATATGTGTATTCTTTTGTGTAAGAATAGCACGTATATTAATAGAGATATAGCGATTTATTTTTAAAAAAAAATTAAAAAATTCTTGCATGTTTTTTGCTTATAACATGCAGGGTTTTCAACCAAATTTAACGCAAGTTTCAGAAAAATTGACAAAATATAGTAGAAACAATATAGTGTATCTGGAATATAAATATATTAAATATTTTAGGAAATATGAGCAGTTATATGAAATAATTTTTATCTGCGCATGCGCGAACATGCGATTTTACACAAACTGTCATTTTACACAAACTGTCATTTTTTATTAACTGACTTTCAGAAAAAAGTTAGTATTTAGTGAGTATCAACGAGTAGGTTTGGAAAAAATGCTTCGATTTTGATACTTCTTTTGATCATGGTATAGGTTCGTTCTGGTGGTTATCCAAGAAGAACTAAAGCATCAATAAAAAATTTAAAAAAAAAATTAAAATTAAAAATGACATTTTGTGGAAAATCCCTTATCATTCAGCTGCTTTTAGAGAACTACTAAAAATTTGCTCACTCTAACGTCGATATCTTTCTGAATTTTTACGATATTTGACTAGATTTTTTTTAATAAGTTGCTCCATAGAGTTTACTATTAAATTATGTAAAATGATCCTTGTTATCGTTCGCGCATGCGTAGATAAAAATTATTTCATGCAACTGCTCATATTTCCTAAAATATTTAATATATTTATATTCCAATTGCACTGTATCGTTTCTACTATATTTTGTCAATTTTTCTGAAACCGGCGTTAAATTTGGTTGAAAACCCTGCATGTTATAAGCAAAAAACATGCAAGAATTTTTTTATTTTTTTAAATAAATCGCTATATCTCTATTAATATACATACTATTCTTACACAAAAGTATACACATATTGTACAATGTCTGTTTATTTATATTCGGTAGCGATAGATCATTTCGTGCATTTTATTTTACAGGGTGATCTCAAGTATTATTTTTTTTCTTTGATTTTTTGTTGGCCCCCCCTTATCAAATCGACATTGCTAAATATGAGGTCATACCTGTTCTTTTCAATCCTGAAATTCCAGAAGAATCTGTCAAGTATATTTCTAAATATTCGACAAAATGTCTAAAATTGAAAGTTGCCGGTCATTAATGGCAATATAGTGTATGCATTAGGGAAAACTTTGTCTATATCCATGTAAGGAATTAATAGGAGAAATGAATTTGACTCGGGAACCTCTTTGTGGGCTGAACTCATTTATTTCGTCGCTGCATCTTACAATCATGTCCGCGCATGTCTCACGAGCCATTTACGTCGATTCCGGGACCTACATGGTCGTAGGTTGTGCAGGCAACTCAAATGGGCAAAATCTAATCTTTTTCGTGCGCGTTCTTGCTAATATGTTGGCAATATTTTCCAGCAGGGGCGAAGGTATCAATTTGGGTGGAAGATTTAGTTTAAATGGTTAATTAGCTCTTTACTGACATGTGCTCAATATCCGCAAAATTCACGGGATCTGTGACGTACAAGACTTTAACCACAAACGAAGGAGAATTTGTCCAAACGTCAGCATTTTCAATCTTAAGTTATTCTCTGAATTTAATGGTGAACGTAATAAATGTTGAGCTGGGAAACAAAGTTACAAGGGGTAAAATAGATATTAGAATATAAGATTTAAAATTAGGAAAAAGAACTTAGAGATTTTAATTTAAATTTTGCATTTTAAAAGGATTTTAATTCTTATCTTTTTCATATACAGGGTGATTCAGCTCGTCGGTGACAAACTTTAAGGATCGATAGAGCACACCTAGACGAACATTTTTGAATAGGGAATGTAGGGTCCCTGACGCGATGGTAAGGCGCTAGGCGCTTTCGAAAATTTGGGTGCCGAAATTCGAAACGTCATAAAAACTAGGGAAATGGTTAGATTTTCTTGCTTGTTGCGTCGAAATGATTCTGTTTGTTTAGACTTTCTTCAGTACCAATTTGATAAGCGTATCTCTTAAAACATGGATAGGGGGCGCTGCAGACTTTGGAGAGCTAGACAACAACTTTAAGCCCGTTATTTTGATAATTTAACACATGCTCGCCAAAGTTTATACTCTAACTTAAAGTTTGAACCCAAAAGTAGAGCCCTGCAGAAAGCGTAAGAGCCGGAATAAAATGTCAAAGTACAGGGTGGTCGAAACTCGAAGGCTCCTAGGAGATAAACAAACAGATTTCTTGACTTATGGCATGCATTTTCATGATTCTGTTTGCTGGGGCTCTCTGAAACTCAGTTGAACGGTACAAAAAGAAACATCGATAGGGGGCGCTTTGGGCAAAAAACATAATTCGTTGACATTTCGGACGCTAACTGGAAACGTGGCGCTACGATCAGTTAGAAACAAAACAAGAGAGTAATTGACTTATCATAAGAAGCTATTAAAACTGCAGTTTGTTTGTTTTTTTTAACAAACATAGCTGGTTTCAATCATGCACAATGCGCGCAATAAAATTTACATAAGGTGCTTTTTGCTGATTTATGCAAAAGATATCGTACCATATCGATATGCAAAAGATACGTAATGCGTAGACGACAACGCGAGATGACGTAGTTGTATGCGCAGACACGTCTTTTGAACGTGCGGTACCTACTTAAGCTTCGGGTTACTTGTCTGCAGATCGGTAGTAGGATGGAACGGTACACAAACTCTGAATTGGCTGACATGCATTTGGCGTATGGCGCTGCTGGTTGTAATGGACGAGCCGCTCAGCGGTTGTACGCCGAGCGTTACCCCAACAGGCAAATCCCCTGCCATGCCTTCTTCGCTCGAGTACACCAGAGGTTGTCCACAACGGGATCTTTCGACGGAGGCAGGCCTGAACGGGAGCGATCAGTGAGCACCCCCGACAACGAAGAGGCTGTGCTTAACCTGGTTGAGGACAACCCAGGTCTTAGCACGAGAGATATCGCCAGACATGTTGGCATTTCGCAAGCAACTGCGTGGCGCATCTTACGTTCCCGGAATCTGCACCCCTACCACATCCAGCGGGTGCAGTTGCTCAGAGAGCAGGATTTTGGCCCTCGAGTGGAATTCTCAAGATGGTACTTGGCGATGAGATCCAGGGATCCCCGTTTTGTAAACAGCATTTTGTTTACGGACGAGTCCACCTTCAGCCGGGAGGGAATGTGGAACGCCCACAACAGTCATGTGTGGTGTGATGAAAATCCACATGAAACCAGGAGCCGAGCAGCCCAGGAGCGTTTCTCAGTAAATGTGTGGGCCGGCATTCTGGGGGATTGCCTCATTGGCCCTTATTTGTTACCTGAACGGCTGACAGGTGGAAATTACCTGATTTTCCTGGATCAAGTGCTGCCGCAGCTTCTGGATGAGGCGCACGTACCCGAAGGTTCGCGTCGCCAGATGTGGTTCCAGCACGATGGAGCTCCGGCCCATTACACGAACGACGTGCGTCTCCATCTAAACGCAAGGTATGGCCAGCGGTGGATCGGGCGTGGGGGTCCAGTTCACTGGCCTGCCCGATCACCAGACCTCACCTGCTTGGATTTCTTCCTTTGGGGTTACCTGAAGGCCGAGGTATACCATACACCTGTCAGCAGTGCTGAAGAACTTGTGGCGCGCATTGTGGCAGCTGCAGGGCAGATCAGAGATACTCCTGGCATTGTTGGAAACACACACTCCTCAATGCGACGGAGGTGCGAAGCCTGCATCATGGCCCAAGGTCGAAATTTCGAGCATCTTCTGTAGTGTTATTTTTTGTAAATAAATTTCCAGTATCATTGATGTTTTTGGTCTAAATTTATTCAGAAGTGTTGAGCAGAGGTAGAAAATGTGTTTTCATTATTACTAACTGATCGTAGCGCCCCGTTTCCAGTTAGCGTCCGAAATGTCAACGAATTATGTTTTTTGCCCAAAGCGCCCCCTATCGATGTTTCTTTTTGTACCGTTCAACTGAGTTTCAGAGAGCCCCAGCAAACAGAATCATGAAAATGCATGCCATAAGTCAAGAAATCTGTTTGTTTATCTCTTAGGAGCCTTCGAGTTTCGACCACCTTGTACTTTGACATTTTATTCCGGCTCTTACGCTTTTTGCAGGGCTCTACTTTTGGGTTCAAACTTTAAGTTAGAGTATAAACTTTGGCGAGCATGTGTTAAATTATCAAAATAACGGGCTTAAAGTTGTTGTCTAGCTCTCCAAAGTCTGCAGCGCCCCCTATCCATGTTTTAAGAGATACGCTTATCAAATTGGTACTGAAGAAAGTCTAAACAAACAGAATCATTTCGACGCAACAAGCAAGAAAATCTAACCATTTCCCTAGTTTTTATGACGTTTCGAATTTCGGCACCCAAATTTTCGAAAGCGCCTAGCGCCTTACCATCGCGTCAGGGACCCTACATTCCCTATTCAAAAATGTTCGTCTAGGTGTGCTCTATCGATCCTTAAAGTTTGTCACCGACGAGCTGAATCACCCTGTATAGATAGTATGTGTCTCTCTATAAATATCTGATCATTGTCATGCGACTGCGCTCGTATTTATGAACCGATTTGGATGTGATTGAGCATATGTTAAGGGTTTATTAAGATCTCGACCAAATTCGTTGGTCATATTGATCCGCCATCCTGTTTCAAAATGGTAGACCCTTAAAAATTTCAAACTAAAATGAAAACGTACAAAAAATTATAAATGTAAATTTATTTTTTGCGTAATCTTGATAGAACGATTCAAGAAACATTTTTGGTTCCTCCTCTATCTTAAAATATGGTATAGCAATTTGAAATTCTTGGGGGGTTACTGTTTTGAAACAGGAGATATATCCATAATCAGGCGAATTTTAGGAGTTTTAGCAAATGTGGTTTTTTGACAATTTATTTTGAATGTTGCTACTCCCATACGCTTAAAACGACAGTCATATACGTGGACGTTCCGCTGAGTTTTTTAAATTTCCATACAAATTCAGTATTGATGAAAACTAGAAATCTTCGAGAATCGGGTTCACACATTTTAGTTTCGTGTGTTTAAAAAAATTAGTTAAATCCTTAAAATCAAGGAAGAGTGAAGCTGCCTTTTCCTCCCGGTACAAGCCAAAGTGTGTGTGGGGGGGGCAAAATTTCTTCTTGCCCCAGGCGCCAAAAAATGTAGCTACGCCACTGGGTTTGGCATGGCTGAAGCAGCAGAAAGACTGTGATACTGGTGAACTAATATAGTATTAAAAAAAATCTTCGTGACAGAGCTGCAAAGCAAAGCGACAAACAAAACTTTATTTCAAATCCTTGTGAAATATGTAAAAGGTACTTAATTTAAAATTTAAAATTCAGGTAATTTATTCTTGTTTCTATTTTGCTGTTGCTTTATTTTTATTAAGTCCTTGTTATCATAATAAAGACCACATATATTTGTTCTTAATCTTAAAATTGAAGCATTCTCGAATATCCAAAAATTTCCGAAATATCATCGGTCCCAATTACTTTGGATAATCAAGGTTCTACTGTATATCTGAAGCAGTTAAAACCATGACATATAAAGATTTTATAAAATTTGAACTTATTTTACATGTTTTAATTTCAGATGGGGCGAAGAGATAATTCATGGTAAAAGGATAAAATTCTGGGTAAGTAACAATTTGTCATTTAAAACAGATTTTTTTTTTTTTTTTTTTGGGGGGGGGGGGGGGATAATTAAGAAAATGAAAAAATAATAATAAAGAAACATAATAGAAAGAAAATCAAAGCTTTTTTTTATAATTACTGAAATACAGTCCACTCCCTCTAATCCGAAAATGCCTATAATCCACACTATATTTCAGATGTAAACAAACAGTTAAAATCTCCTTTTTTTAAAAAGCAAAATAACGTACACTGTGACCATAATAACAGTCGACTGCCCTGATGAATTTATTATGAAATTTTTAATACATTTCTGCATTCATTAGACTAAAATGTTTTATGTATCTTATCTTATAAATAACTATTAGACTGCTATATTATGAACACTTTCGCTGGCTATATAAAAGATAAAATTTCTTTTCAAGAGGGATTAGCTCTTAAGAAATCCTAGTTTTTTAGAAAAACAAACTTTTGTTACTGATCAAGAAATCCTGACAATTAAAAGGCTTCAAGAATAAATTGCATAGAATAAATTAAAAACTATAAAGCAAATCCATATCAATTTGATGTTTGATAGATTTAAAAATAAATAGAAATGTTTTTCAATAATTTTGTATTATTATATTGTTTAAATGTATTCCTAATATTGAATATAGCTTTTTATATATAAAAAAGCATTTTCTTTCATTTCTGTGTTATTTATTTGCAGTATGATTACTATATTTGTTGATAAATTCCAAATATTAGAATGTAAACAAAGAAATGATCTATAATCTGTAAAATTCTATAAGCTGCAAAACCCTTGGTCCGACCTGTGCGGATTAAAGGGAGTGTACTGTATCATTAAAACCTAAAAAAGTTTTTAATTTACTTATGTGTAAAGATTCATAATATTTTCCTCTTATGTGCTAAGCTTTAAATACTAAAAAACATTTATATTGGGAAAGCATAGTACTCTAACTGGCAATGTTTACAAAGACTGCTTATTATATTTTTACTTATTTTATCAAAAAATCATTAAATTATATTTTGAAATAGTTTGAATAAATAACAGTTGTTTATTTAATTATATCATTATTTTTCTAATAAATAAGAAAAACGTTTTGGACATAATGGGTTACATGAATATAATTACCCTCTATGATTCTCCTACTTTGATGTAATATTGAGATAACTTAAAATATACCGTAATTTCTGGTGTAGATCAAACGCAGATCAAACAATTCAGTTTGGACCCAGAAATTTTATTCAGTATTTGAAGACCAATATTTACCATGATCTAAAAAGTTACATTTTATTTTTTAAAATTTCTGGATTGAAACACGATTGTTTGATCCGCAGGCTATAACACTGTAAATTACGGTACTTTCTTTCTTTCTTTTTTTTTTTTCCAAACATAAGTTAAATTCATATTGCAAAAACAATTCGGACATATAAAGTCAATAGTTCTATGTATTGTTATTTCATGAATTTAAAATAATCAAAAATATACATTTGCCACAAGTCATGATGATTTTACGATTATGAATAAAATATTTTTAAAAAGATAAAATGTCTATTAATTGTAGTAAATTTAATGAAACATTTATGAAAATTTAAAGGATGATGGAGTGAAAATCAAGTTCCATACATACAGCAGGGAAAGATAAAAGTTTTTAAATTGTAATGATTTATAGGGTACCAAAAAAAAAAAAAAAAAGAAAAGAAACTTAAGCTGCTTATGATAACTTAACAAGGAGAATAATAAAAATTGCCCAAATTCTTTTTTCCTCTCAAATGAAAAGATAAAAGTCAAACTGCAATTTATGAATTTATACCAAAAGTGATTAAGTATAACAATCTCCCTAGATTTTAAAGCTTATAGTTTGAAACAATTTTAAACAAACATATCTAAAATCACACACTCACATAATTTAAGAAATAACACATCTTTATTCAATAAACAAAATATTTTGGTGCTAGTAAATATCGATATTAATGCTAATAACTATTTGTTGAGATGACTTTCTTTTTCAATTTATATAATCATCTAACTAACAATAACTAATTCTGCTTAATTTTTGCTGAAAGAATTTAAAACATCTGATCATTGAAATAGAGAATTTTTTTTTTAATACTTCAATTTAAAATTGTTACTGGGGCCTAAATATTGCAGAGGTATACAAGATCTTGGGACCTATAACACGCACAATTTTTTGAAAAACTTAAGAGTTTGCAAAAGATTTTCGGTAGAATACATTTTTCTTTCTTGCTAGAAAAAAATGACAAATTGTAATCCAAATCCTGATTTTTCCCAGTGTCTTTAATAAAGTACTATTAAATACTTCAATAACATCATTCCTTTGTTAATTATACATATTAAGAAAGAATCTTGTAATGATTGTATTTCTACCAGATTGCACTTCCATGGTTTTGAATGAAAGTATGATTTCATGGATTGTTAAAGGTTAATGTTAATTCATAAATGTATGAAAATTATCCAGGGCAAAAATAAAAAAGTTCATCGTGTTCTGAATCAGGGTTTGTAAATATCATGATATTTTCGAAAATATCAAAAATATCCAATATTTTGATATATATCTGATATTTTCGAAGCAGCCAACTTACTGCTGATAATAAATGTTTTCGAGCATAATATAGATTAGAAACTAAAATATATTGCACTTAACATGAAAACTTAAACAATATTCTAAAAATGCATTTATTTATTTTTTTTTTCTTTTTACTTAGAACAAAATTGAAGATGAACTAATTGAAAACAATAACAATTCGCTTTATACACTTATAAAAAAATTAAGTATATGATTCAGTATCAAGATCAAGTATAAAAAAATCATATTTTTAAAACAGATACATAAAGTTTTTTTAAAAATTGTTTTTGAAAAATTTTAACATAAATGTAAGTATAAAATCTCTTATTTCGTATTTCCTAACATGTTGTAGTTTAAACTCAACTGAACCAAAACTTGAGAAAAGATTATTTTCTAATGAAGCTGTATATAACTGCTTATTTAAATTAATCAGTTTGTCTTTCAATGGTTGTTCTGAATTAATTATGTCCCACATAACTATTAGTTCAACATTTAAAAATAAAAGCTTCAAATCCAAAGCTTGAAAATATATTTGTTTTCTTTTTAGGCTAAAAAAGTCACATCCAAAAGAGACAAAAGTTCTTTATCAGATTCACACTGTCAATAGCAGTTGAAAATTTATTTAATTTATACTGAAATATTACAAACTACGACTGAAAATATCAAAAATATCTTGCACACATTCATATTTTGAAAATAAATATCAAAAATCTTGATATTTTGAAAATAAATATCTGTTATATATCATAATATATATCCACTGATATATATCAACAAACCCTGGCTGTAGATAAACGATTATTTAAATTACATTTTATCTTTCAATGGCTGTTCTGAATTAACTGTCTCACATAATTATTAGTTCTACATTTAAAAATAAAAGTTTCAAACATAAAGTTTGGAAAAGATTTCTTTTCTTTTCCTAAAAAAGTCATTGCCAGAGGCAAAAGTTCATTATCGACACCTACAGAATAACACAGTCAATAACAGGTAGAAATTTCATTTACACTTGCTTTGAATGTAGGAAATATAAAAAATGTCTTGCTCAGTGATATTTTGAAAATAAATATAAAATAAACAAAATATCAAACATCTTGATATTTTGAAAATAAATAAAGAATTTAAAAATATCGAAAATATCAAAAATCTTGATATTTTAAAAATAAATATCGGATATATATCAAGATATATATCATGATATATATCCATCGATATATATATATCAACGAACCCTGGTTCTGATTATCAGTAATATATATTTATATATATATCTTGCAAATATATATATATATATATATATAACCAATAATTAAACATAACCTACCACCATCAAAAACCGTAATATTAAGAATTAAAGCTGTAAGTATATATAAAAAAAAAGATTAAATTATTTATAAGAATTATTATGGAAGAAAAATAAGAAAGTGGACACCGACAAATAATGGAAATGCTTATATATTGAATTACGTTTTCAAGGGCACAGAATTCAATGATATAAGCAAAATGGTTGTTTTCTGTGGGAAAAATAAGCTAAAGCTAAAAGTTATTTTCCCCTGTGCCCTAACAACCATTAAAATCAAGTGAATTGATTAAAAATGAAAACAGAATAGAAACAAATAATATGAAATGGAAAAAACAATAAAACCTGTTTAAATATTTATAGGATATAAAATGAAATAATAAACACCATACCGATTAATATTTTAGAATAAATCCACGCGCACATGGCACCCATATCGTAAAGATTAAGGTTAATAAAACAGTTAAGAAATCACAGTAATTGATACCATAGGATGCAGTTAATACATATTGAAATAAATGTTAAATAACTTTTAATATAATATAAAATAATATAAATAGAAAGTAATTACATAATTAAAATGCACTATTAAATTAATTAAAAACCGTTAAACAATATCGTCAAAATTTAGCTAAAAATTCCCCCTGGTGTAGTAAATTATAACTGAAATGTAGCTGGAAGAAGTAAATCTAGAACTTATCGAAAAAAAAAAACACAAATTGTGGTGCTGCCATCTAGTATTACTTTTATGATTTAATTGTCAAAAGACTTGCTTCAGTTGTAAGCAATGGAATGTAACTATTGTTTTATTAACAGCAAAACCAAAAATATCCTTATATATAGATAATTATAAACTGAATATAAACCACACAATGTATTTAAAAAAAAAAAAAAAAAAAAAAAAAACTATTGTTAATAAAATTTAAAAAGCATACAAAATATTCTATTAGCAAATTTATTTAAACTACAATAAGAATTTAAATAATTCTAGAACATCGATAAAATATAGCATATAGCTATATGCTATAAAACAGAATAAATTCATTAATAATTAATATAAATAATTATTAAAAATATAAAATTCTTTAATAAAAACTATTATATATAAGATAATTATAAAATGAACAGGAAATAAAAAACATATGGTAGTATAAAGAAGGTGAACTGATACTTAAATTCCAATTACCTAAAAAGCACAAATAAAGTGTGTGGATTATTTTATACATCCATAAAAATCCTAAAAGTATGAATGTGGGACATTCAAAAACAATAAACCGATAATAAATTATATAACACTAGGTGAAAATAAATAAATATTAAAATATTAATAAGAATAGAGGAATAATAATAAATATAATTACCCAATTTTAATCCATACAGTATAACTTTATTTATATTAAATATACTTATATATATATTAATCACTGTAAAAATGGCATACTATTAGTAATTAATATGATATTGTCCTTATTAAATTAAAATTTATAACAAATGATTGTAAATAAGATTAAACAATAATAAAGCTAATAATTAATGAAATTCACCAATTACATATAAAATATCAATATATATATATATATATATATATATATATATATATAAGATGTCATAGATAGAGGGTACTTTTAGAATAAATACTACAACAATGTCTTAAATATGGGCTTAATTTTCTCTAGAAAACATATTACTTAGTATTGAAAGAAATAATAAATGAACTATATACTTTTATAACATGTTATGCATTGCTACACATATTAATTTGGCTTTATTCAATTGTACATAATCCTCACATACTCATATTTAAGAAATACACTTGAAAGTAAAATAATAACTAAACTTCTGAATTAACCCCCTAATCATCGCGGTTTTCATTTCACATGCAATTTGCCCGTGACTGTATTGGCACAACGATTAAGGGGTTAAAAAAATTATTTAATTAAAAAGTTTTCAGTTTTATCATAATTAATATTTTATATTGTATTAATCTCTTTTCTAGTAAATTCTATTCGTAAAATTGTAGTCTCCCAGGAAAATTGTCACAAGGAAATGCTAAATATGAACAAGAACATAAAAGCATTTAAATATATTATTGATGAAATGAATCAGTCAGGCAAAAACATATGCAACTAGTCTTCAAATCCCAATTTATGCACACAGAGAAAAAAAAAAGTTACCAAACATATGGCATAGCTACCAAATTTTTGTGTTATCTGCTTTCTATTGAGTTTGCTTTCACCTGTATTTATTTATTATTTTGGATGTAAAAATGTGTCTAATCTGGCTTTCGTACAGTTGCTCAAGCAAAAAAGAAGTTACCCTCATTCTATTTTATCAGCAATTGCATACAGAGAAAACAAAAATAGTCATTTGATTAAGATTTATATCTTCTTTATATGTATGTTTAAAAAGTAAGCTTAATCAGGTGCCTTCATAGTCAAACTGCATGAAACCTTAATTTTAGATCTTATTTAAAGCTTTTAGAAATCTACTTCTGTTAAAATTTTTATAGGTTAAAATACATATCTTTAATATTAATTTCATAATTATTTATATATTTTCATAGATATCTATTTCTAGAAGATTCAAATATCTGAATCCAAATTTTCACTTCGCCAAGTAGTTTTTGGGTTATGCATAACTACCTGCATTGCAGTTTGTTTACATCTGCATAGTTCCTAAACTTCCCATTTGGTATCCTAAAGCAGGGCTCCCAACACATTTTAGTCCTCAAAAAGGGGGAAAGGGGACCATTTTTATTTAAAAAGGGGACTTTGGGAGACCATTTTTATTTAAAAGGGGGACTTTGGGAGACCATTTTTATTTAAAAGGGGGACTTTGGGGGACCATTTTTATTAAAAAAAGAGACTAAAAAAGAATCATGAGTAAAAACATTGCACTAATTTTCCTAAATATGCAAGTAAATTTTTAAAATTACCCCAGAAAATATGTTAGAAGGTTATCTTTATAAGGTGTCATTAAACAATGTACACAGTTTCATAGAAACACATTTAAATATCCTACTGCAAGAATATAAAAAGTATTCTATATTTCGGCATTCACATTAATAATTCTCTTTAAAGGTAAAAAAAATAATGATCAGTGAATAAAAAGAGCACAGCATAATAACGATTCCTGTTGAACATTAAAATTAGATTAAGATATATGTTATTAATTACTATCCTCAAACATAAAATTTAGTTTATTTTTGCACAATAGAGAAGCTAGGATAAGCTATAATGTTCATAGGAAAAAGCCTACTATGGCAAAGCTCCGTGGGGAGTGATCAAAACCAATATTGAATCATCAGTATTCATAATTTTACATATCAAATCTCGTGAAATTTAATTCCAAACAGGCCGTGATCTGGCTTTCACAGAAATAATTAAAATTGCAACCTAGTAGTGCCTGCCACCTGTCACGAAATACACCAAAATCTAATCAGTGCCAATTTATGTCAAGAATTAAATGAATGTGAAGTTTGATGGAATTTCACCCTAACGATGCTAAGGTATAATTATCTTGTAAATTGTGAAAAATGTAACATAGCAATGCCACCTGTTGGGCCCATATACACCGAAACCTAATCAGCACCTATGTGTGCTAAAGTCTAATTACATATGGCATTTGATGAAATTCCATGCTTTAGTTTTGAGATAAAGTAGCTACAAATTTTGTATCACAAATAGAGAGAGATTTTAAAAAAATAGTCAAATCGTATTGAGGGTCAATCTAAAACCTATACATCCATTAAAAAAATGGAAATTTTTTTTCACGATTCCAATACCTTCTTCTGATAAAATAAGGGTCTCTGCCCCCTACGAGCTATGCTCGACAAATTCCGTTCAGACACTGCAGACTCTAAAAACACGCTAATTGGATCCACTTTAAAAAGATTATGGAAGATTTGAATAATAATTAAACAACCAGTGATGATCTCACTGTAAACAGATTCCATTCATTTCAACTTCACTGGGGGATTTTAAGATATAACAACTGCTGTTCAGACATTTAATGGCTGTTTTCGTGATTGATTAAATAAGATCAGTAAACAGCATTTGAAAATCAGCCTATATAAAATGAACAAATCAGAGTCGTTGACTTTCGGAATTTTTAAACATTATAAGAAAATTGTCTTAAATAACACATTTTAAATCTGACGTAATTTTCACCAAAAATTTATTTCTCTCTTTAACGTTCACGTGAAAATACATTTGTTGTTTGAAAGGGAGAATTATTATTTGTGCTGTCTTAGAATTGACAACAATAGTTAAAAAGATCACCACAAAATACGAAATAAATCTTTCGTGTAAATATATTTTTTAATTTAAACTGTTTGGCAATATTATTACTTGTGCATTTTAAATGTTATGTAATTTCTCCTATTTATTGCTTTTAACTAGCACATATTAATGTTAATTTTTAAAACTTTTCTTTCTTTTTAAATATTCCCATGTAAATACAATTTTTGTGATGAAACTTTAAATATTTTCCTGCTTTTAAAACGTGATCATTGAATTCTTATATTAAAGTTTTATTTCTATTTTTAATAGTCACATACTAAGACATTTTTAATTTAAAGGAAATAGTACTTTTTGCGCTGTTTTTACAATTGGCAACAATTTAAAATAATAACTTTATCTAAATGTGAATAAAAATACCTATTAAAATGGTGAAAATTCAAATAAAAAACTGAAAAAAAAATATCGTAAAAAACTAAAATAAAATAAATGCAGTCTGCGTACCACAGGCTTGTAATGTATATCCTTAGAAAAAAGGATTAAATTCCTATGCATAACTTTTGTTCAGCTATTAAACTTTTTTAATGGAATGATTTTGACCAACTTTAACATTGAATAGCTCTTAAAAAGGATTCTTCGATTTAAAAACTGTCTGCACCAGCGTGTTTATCAATAATTTCTGTATAATATGAGTACTACTAATGCTCATAACTGCAGTGGCAGAGTTAATTACTTTTTTTTCTAAGAATATAGAAATATATACTGAAGAGAGCCTAAGGGGAAAAAAAGAAGACATTGTAATTAAGAGTTCCTTTAATAGATTGGCTATACTTCTCCATCAAAATTGAAAACAAAACTACATCTATAATAATAAAGGTAAAAGTTTGTGTACTAAAGAGATTGTTGCACATAGAGCTACAAGATTTGGCAGGAAGATACCACCCGTATATCTAAATTTGTTTTTGGATTTTGTTTTAATTACATTTTTTTATGAGATTTTTATTTTTTAGTCAAATGTAATATTTTTTTTTCCACTTTTCAATAAAGTTTATTTGATATTTGTAAAACATTTTAAAAATCTTTCACAAATTTTTAATGTGAATTTCAGCCTTTTTTTGCATTCTGCGGCAATTTTTTGGCATTCATAAAAGAAATTCAGTTTCAAACATTTAGCCCTAATGTAATAAATTTTGCCCTAATATGATTGCGTCGTCAGATTTAAATTTTTAACTAATTTTAGCCTTTTTTTTGTACGTATATATGTGTATTCTGCAGCGATTTTTTCCACATTAGAATCCGGTTTTAATGTTTTAACCCAGTATAGTAAATGTTGTCCTCCTTTTAATGAAGTTTATTCAAAATTTGTACAGCAATTTTCGAATTTTTATGCAATTTTTCAATTCTTAAAAGGAATTCAGTTTCAATATTTTAGCACAGTTTAATAAATTTTGTCATATTTTGAATACGATTTATCCAGAATTGGTACAGCCTCTTTTAATTTTTTTTATGCAGTTTGAGGTTTTGTTTTTGCGATAATTCTTTAACATTCGATTTCAAAAACTGGTCATGTGAGTAACAGGTCTGGCTAAGACAAGTCTATCCTTGATAAATGGAAAGTGTGTAATAATAGAAAAGTCTCCCCTACATTTTGTTTTGTGGAGGATAAATAGGAGAATTCTGAAAATTTCGTATTGTTTCCTTGAACATAAAAAAGGATTTTTCTTTTTATGAGGTAATAAGCTGTTAGCAGGGCCGGCGCAATATTGCACAAGGAGGTTGAAGTAATTTTTTTTTATTTTTTTTTTGCGGGGATTTTTTTCAGTCACTGAAAAGGGGACTAGGGGGACCAAAATGCATAAAAGGGGACTAAAGGGGACCTTTTTTTAAAAAGGGGACTTTGGGGGGAAAAGGGGGACCATTTGGGAGCCCTGCTAAAGTAAAATTTCGCAAATAATTCATATGATGTCAAATGAAAATTTTGATGATTGATACAATTTCACTGTGCAGATAAATCTCTTAAGTTTATTTATTTATAAACTATGTTTAAAAAACACAATTACTAATCAAATGGTTATTCATTATTATTTTTTTTTATGCATCTGTTTGGCGATAAAATAAATTTTTTTACCAACTGTACATTTGAAGATTTTCCTTGTATGTTTGAGGCACATTAGTTATTTACACAACCAAGTTAAACTTAGCTACTAAGTTAAAGCACATTAGTTCTGTATGCTTCTTTATGATGGAGGAATCATTTGAAACACTTTATACTTCCTAAACTTTTATAGTGTATTTTAAGAGTCTTAACTTTATTATAGTATTTTGTGTCTGTAATTTTTTTACTTACATTTCATTATTTTTTTTATTATCATTTAATTATACAGGGTGTATCTGAAAAAAAGAGGGAAAAATTGCATGGTAATAGAACGCAGGAAAACACGCAAATTTCATCATAGAATGTATGGGCAGAACGCAAGCGGTGAGAAGTAAAAAGGTAGTTTTCCACTGTCGCAGTTAAAGAATTAACACAAGAATGAGAGGAGAGACTTCAGAAAACATTTTATTAAAAGGAATGTAATTAATGTACATGTTCAAAGAAATTGTTCAAAAGATTTTCCACCAGCTGTAATGCATGTTTCACACCTGCAGGACTGACACACATTTGCGAAGACACCAGGCATTTCCCGATTATCGCCAGCAACAGCAGCCATCCTGGCAACTAGATCCATGTCAGTTTTAACGGGGCACTCTCTTTTCGTATGGCCCACTGGAAAAAGACCACACACGAGAGATCCGGCGATCTTGGTGGTCAAGCTATAGGACCACCTCAACCAATCCATCGTCCTGGAGACAGTGGACCTTTTAACTTTTCACCGCATGCGTTCCAACCATACATTATGTGACGAAATTTGTTTGTATAGCAGTGTTCTATCACCTTGTAAAGTTTTGCCTACTCTTTCAGATACACCCTGTATCTGAAATACAGTAATGTAAGTACTGTAATACGAATTTGTTTATATAAAACAAATTCGTATTTCATGATTGATAAACTTATTTTTACATTTCAGACTTGTGCCAATTCATGGGGTGAAGACTGGGGAGAAGAAGGTTACTTCAGAATTCTTCGAGGTCATGATGAATGTGACATCGAAATGTTTATAGTAGGAGTATGGGCAGATACTGGATTGAATACCTTCAAATAGTGCTTTCTCATTATTTATATCATCTTTATTTTCATGTGCAGAACTTTTTTGTACCTTTCTAATTTTGATAGGAGATGTCCTGTATTTTTGTATATTGCAGTTATTTATATGACACAAACTGTGTATGTCATTTTTCTGATGTAAAAATAATATCATGTACTAACTACAAGTAAAGTTTAATGGTGTTTATTTCTACAATGAAATACATTCAATAATATAACTTCACACAAGACAACAACAAAGATCAATCAAAAATGCATATTAGTATAATAATGAATATGAATTTAAAAAAAAATGTATATATAAAAGGTTTTTTAAAGGGTATAAAAATAGACTGAAAGGGTTGAAAATTATATAAATTTGATCATGTATATGCTTATAAATTTATTAATTTGTCTCAACAGACAATACGGGAGTAATAACAAGATGACAGATGTAATATCAAATTTATAATTTAAACAAGATAAAACTGTACAGATATTCGTAGTTAACAATGTTACAACAGTTAATACATTTTAAAAATAGTATTTGTTAGGGGAATATTCTGAAATATTTATATCTTACTATTAGATAGTAAGTGTTCCCTTATTGACAAGATGGTGTCAACTACATAAATCTTAAGCTCAAATGGCTAAAAACTGGTTGTTTTCTAGAAGCTAAAGATTATCAATATAATGTACAAGATAAATCAATAATTTTTTTTTTCTTTCTTTCTTTTATTTATTTTTTTTTTAACAATTGCATTTTATGAAAAACATAGTTGAAAGTCATGTGATGGTCTGGCATCCTGCTTTTGGATTCATTAAATTACTACCTGTCAAATCTGGCATTTAGTACAAAAATGAATAAAAGTAATAATAAAAAGTAAATATTTGCATATTTATATTTATGGTGATTATGTTAACTGCTAACATACCAATATTATTCAATTTATCCTTTAAATAATAATAAAAGACAAATTAAATTGTGCAAGTTAATAAAAAGTTCAAGAAATAAATTATAAACCTTATGAAATATTTTTTAAAAACAAATGCTTGAATAATGACAATTCAGTATTTATAACTAATAGAGAAGAGGTTAATAATGAACAGCTAGTTCGCTGAAATAGCTACTTCATAATGTTATATACTATAAAACGGAATCCTGAATGTCAGAAACAAAAAATATGCTCCAAAGGTAGTGTAAAATTAGAGATTACATAATATTTTCCTATCTAATTTCCCATTAATTCTAAATCGCCTAACAAAAAATAACACACACACACACTGTAACTAAAATGAATATGCATTCAAAATAATCAATATACTACATGGAAAATTTTTCTCTATTCTCATGTCGCTGGTGGTGATATTAAATTAATATATATTTTGATTAATTTTAAGGACAAATATTACTGTAACCAAATTGAACAATCTTTGTTAGGAGCCACATTCAATATAACATTAAATTGTCATGTTTAATTCCCAAGTCACTTAATAATCAGCCCATATGATATGTGGTTTGTAATTATATAACATACACTAAACAAAGTAAAAAATAATATGTTATTAAATGCATACTTGTATAAACAATGAAAAAAGCTTGTCAATAAAAATACACTTTTAGCAGTAAAAACAAACTTTTTAAATATCCAAGAATGCTGCTCTCAATTTGCTTTTAAGGAATGTTTGAAATTTGTTTTTACTGCTGTTTTTTGCCATCTAGTATAAATATGTACTAAAATAATGAATAATTTAAAATCTCAAGCATACATTTCTGCCAAGTGAAATACAGAATTTTCTGTAAATATATATTGTGATGTATAAAATACAAATCACCTTCTGTATTACAAACAATTATAAACCATTTATTACAGGGTTCCTACGCAATTCTGATAAAAAAATTCCCTGACTTTTCTCAGTAAAAATTCAGCCTACATATTGTTGTAAAACCCTCCAGAATGGACTTTAATTTAGATAAATGCTAAAAAAAAAGTATGTGCTGTATGAATTTCCGATTTTTTAATTATTTTTCATATTGTTATATAGTTTGCACAAATTTCATATAAAAATTTTTGATTGGATGAATAATTCAAAATTTCTTCATTTATGACGATAATAGAAATTCCAATGTAAGTAGTACATAAAAAATTCCCTGACTTTTCCCTGACCTTTTCAAATATTTCAAATATTCCCTGTCATTTCCCTGACTTTTTGCCTAAATTTTCGAATTCCCTGACTTTTCCCTGACCCGTAGGAACCCTGTATTATTAACGCAACAAATTGTAATTAACACAGAAAAATATTTTTTTATTATAAGGAAACAATAATTTTTGTCTTGCTTTTTCCCAGGGTTGATGATTGACAAACATTGTCAAAATTTCAAACGCATAACATATATATGCATTGGAATGCAGAACAATTATCTTTCCTTTTTCTGCAGATCTTTCAACTCTAATATATCACTCTTCAGTTTCAACTTCAAGATTTCTGTACATATAACTTCTCTGGAATATAAAGAATGAAAAAAACAAAAGCTGTCAAACACAACTTATTATTACTTCCCAACATCATATAGTGTTATAACACTATATGATATTGTTTACTATTTCATATTTGTGTGGAATTTATATATACGAACAACACATAAAACAGAAGATCAGGCAGCAAAATTAACTTTAAAGAAAAATTCATGTTCGAAAATACAATATTTACTGAATATAAAAGCAGTAGATAATAATTTTGAAATTTGTGTGAAATTAAGCAATGAAGAAATCATTAAAATTATTACAGACAAAGAGCTAGAAAAGATAACTGATTTGGGAGATGACTATGTGGTTCAAATGATGAGACTCCCACCATCCTTAAAAGTCCTAATAAGAAATTGATAATGGATATAATTCGTATTTTGAAAACTTTTATTCGAATGAAGCCTTCAACAGACAAACAAACTAATTTATTTATTTATAATAAAACTTTAATTTATAAAAGTAGAAATAGCAAATTGCAACAAACATTCCCTTTTTTTAAACGTAATTTTCCTTTATTGACATTTTTAGTTTTTCATATATTTCGATTTCTTCCCTTTTATTTCTGTTGTTATGCTTTTATTTACGATAAAGATATTTTTAACTTTTCAAATTTTAATTTAAAATCAAATATTTTTTACCAACAATTTAATATTTTTAAACTATTGGTCTTGTGTTTTCATGTTACATAAGAATTTTTTTATTAGTGGTGACATGAAAACTCATTTCTTTTTTTTATTATTGTCTCAGAGTTTGAATGAATGAACATCAACTGTTCCATTAACATTCAATTAGAAAACTTGATTCTAATCTATTCTCAATTCTTTTATGGGTACTAAGTTTTAAAATACCGCAATTCATATATTCAATAGAAGTCGAAACAATAATTTAGGATGATAATCATATATAGAGATTTATGTGGACTTCATATGAATATCTCACTAAAATTCTCAGAAGTTTTGTTTTTTGAAAAAGTGCTACTTGAAAAAAAAAAAAAAACTTTCTAGAAAATCAATAAATGATATTGCTTGGTGATGAAAGCAAAAATTCAAACACGGAAGTGATAATAAATGAATAAATATACAGCTATGAAGTTTACTGAATAAGTACAACGTGTCATAATAAAACAAAAGTGGATTTATAAAACTAGGAAGAGGAAGGGGGGGGGGGGGGTCCCTTATGTAATCCTTTGCACATTCTGCCCATTTTATAATCTTATATAAAGTCATCCCTACTAACTTTTCCCTTCTCTCCTCAAAAACAAATTCCTAGTATGCTACTGTACAAAAAAATGATAAATTAATCTGTAATTATACCATTAATGATTTTATAAAGATGAATACAAGATTTCCAATACAAAGTTAGAAAGAAGCCTAAACTCAAGTATACAGTACTTGAAAACAGCAAATATTCAAAAGAGTGAAAATAAATGAAGGTTAAACAAAATGTCAAAATTAGGAAAATATAGATATGTATTTTAATTTATTAATATTTTATTAAGATAACAAAATAAATATCTGATAATGCTAATTTGTCTTTCAGAAATCCTAATTTGATCGATAAAAATCAAAGTGAAGGGTTTAGTAGTGAATTTTAATCCCATTACAATAAAAATTCAAAATTACTGTAAAAATCCTCATGTAAAAGATAAAAATCATACTTTTTTCGTTACTTTTGTTCTTAAGATTTCATTGAAGTAAGTAAGACAAAAGCTAACATCACGTACCAAGTTAGAATGTTAACAACGAAAATCATGATATGGCTTTTGGTATCAGATAGTAGGAAATTTTTGCTTTTTTTTTTTTTTTTTTTTTTTTTTTTAAATAATAATAGAAAATCAGACAAATATATTCTAAAGCAAAAGCATGTAGGCAGAAGTTGGGCTGAAAAATGATTCATGAAATCCAAGAAATACTCAAATAAAAAGTGCTTTTTTTTCCCAGAAAATTTTATTACTAAAAATTTCAAGGCTTTCAGATACTGTTACATGACTTATGAAATATTACTGTTGTATTATTTATATCCTATTTTAGTGTCAAAATATTCACTTTTCAGATAATAAGCACGCTAAAGTGCAAATCCTTTTATTTTTTAAGCTAAATCATTTTTCCTGTTATTAAAAGCAATTACTTTTCTATCATAATATCTTATATAACTTGATTCTAGGTTAATTTGAAGGGGTTTAAAATTAGGTAAAACATTTGGTATCTTTGTGTTGAATTTTCTTTCCTTTGTAAAAATTACAAACCCTGCTGGCTATATTATAACTATAGCTTATTTATTTCACAGTTTTATGCAAAAATATTTTTAAAATTGCTATTTTAGCAATTTATTATATGCTTACAAATTTTTAACAACTTGCAAAAAACAACATAAACACTATTATGTTAATCAAAAAATATTAAAAAGCTGAAAATGTTAATATTCCTAATTTTCAGGAGCATTCAAAATTGCCAATTTTGCTTAACATTTCCTGGAAAGAAATGTAGGATTTTTCGCCCAAGGAATAAAACATGTGCAATCTTTGCAACCCTTCAATTGTTTCCTATTTTATTCCCCTTTTTTATGATCTTCATTTTTTCCTGCATGCTGGGGTAGACCAGAGACTAACGTTCAAAACAGTTGGTCTCACCCAAATTTACTGAAATGCTTGCTAATGCAGAGAATACAGTATTACATGCAATAACATTTTCAAACATGTTACAATTCTAATAATAATACAGTAAAACAACAATAGCTTGATTATCCTGATAATTTCATAATATTATTCATATGCTTGGCATAATGTAACTTCAATGAGTGAAAAAACTCAACACACATTGAAGGACATTGTTCAAGTCAGTTACAACTCTCAGTTTTGAAATTCTTCAATTACATAAATGATGTTCTCAGGCCAGTATGAAAATGCATATGCATTAAATTATGCTGACACATGTATATTTTTCATGTTTTACCAAACAAATCTGCTGTCTTCAAAAAGACGGGGAAAAAAAAAAAAAAAAAAAAAAGCATGAAACAGGAAATATAGTTGTTAAGATAAAAGAAATGTGAATTTAGATTGTTTTGAAAAATTAAAACTGCTAATAATTGGCAAATCAAAAACTATTGTTATTTTCGAAATATTAAAATTTTATGTGTAGACTACAAAAATAAAAGTAAAAAGTCACAGATGACATAAAAATTACTGAACACAATGGTTGTGAAAGAAGAACTGCATTAAAACTGACATCAGAGTAAATTAATGCTTTTCTTGATCTCCTTGGAGAGTTGAGTTACCAAAATTCCATCTAGTGTACAGAAAAAAAAAATTATGAAAAAAAAATTCAAATTTTCTGTACCTGTGAGCTTTTTCTTTGATCCCCATTCTTTCAAGAGTAGAATCATTCATTCTCAACAATGATCTACCTATAAAACAAAATAAAATATTTCCAATTTGAAGAATACACACGAACAAAATAATTAATGAACTATACTGTTCAATAAATGCAAAATAAAACAAAATAAAATATTTCCAATTTGAAGGATACACACACACAAAGTAACTAATGAAATATACTGTTCAATAAATGCAGAGTAATTAATACACATTCTGTTTAAAATAAATAAACATAAAATAACCATTCAAAATTTTTAGAGATTAAATAGATAGCTCTTTAATCTCTATTAATCCACTGCACGTGATAAAAGAATATTAACTCTTCACAAAGGTATACTAAGTGACTTTGGTATAACTTTCGCTCTATTCTACGAGGGTTGTTCAGTAACAATTTCCGCAAAATGACAGATAATGCTAACCTGCCTATTCAATATTGTGTCCTCAATGATTAAAGAATGTGTCAAAACAGTAAAGTTTGTATGGTAAAATGCTTACATGTGTAAATCTTGTGCTAAAGATGTTTAAGACTACTAAAGGTTCTGCCCACTGTGAAATCTGTTCTGTAATTCGTTTTTTGAATACATTGTAGCACACTATCAAAAGTTCAAGCAGACCACTTCAACACGCAAAATCAAGTGCATTGTTTTCTGAGTCAGATAAGGTGTCATATTGGTGGATTTCTAACGCAGAAACAAAAACCGCTATTGTCACTGCTTACAGTGCAACATTGAAAAAGCTGTGAAGTGCCTTTCAATACAAGAGACAAGGCTTGCTTAGTGATGATGTCACTTTGGAGAACAACAATGATAAGGTATATGCTGCTAGTGTGACTCAAGATATCATAGAATCCTTCAATTGTGCGACCTTCTAAACAGATTTAACACAACAGTTACACACATCAGTGTTTCACCATAAAAACTTTTTTTTAAGGAAGGCTGATAGTCACCCAGCTTCCGAATTCCCCTTGTTAATGTTAAGTCTATGGACGTTTCATGCATTCGTATATTTAAAATATCTGCTCGGGAAATTAATATTTTTAACTTCTTTTTTCTGTGTACTCTTCTTAAAGGATGTCTCTTTTTTTCTTAGTTCTCAAAATATTTCTAAAATCTATGCTTAATTTTATATGAAGTGTTAAAATTTTACTCCCAGTTCGTCAGTTTTTAAAACATAAAATATTAAATTAAGCATAGATTTTAGAAATATTTTAACAACTAAAAAAAAAGTGACATCCTTTAAAAAGTTTGTTATGTTTATATAGATTACATAGGGTGCATCATAAGTTCGTGCAAATTAAAAAAATTCATAATAAAAAAAGCAATACTCGGGAAAATTTTCCTGTTTGCACGAATATGATCAGAGGACATTGGATTTTTTCTTCAAGTATTAAAAAAAAAAAAAAAAAAAAAAAAAAAATTCCAAAAGTTATCGAAAGAGGGCGCTCCCACATCATACTGACCCGTTTTATGTAAATGAGGCAAACACAAACACAATGAAATAAATCACAATAACATGACACCGTGCATTTATTTAAAGTAAAAGATGTTCAATATGACCACCAGCACCGGGTATTAGGCAAGTGAGGTACTTTAGCGTGACCACGTTGTGCCCGCATTGCAGGAAAGACATGCATTACCTGTCGTCACCAGGGTTCTCGCTGAGTTTTGACCAACATTAGCGATTTGGCGAATAAGAAATAAAAAACAGTAGCCAAATAGAAAAAAAAATAGCAAAATAAATTCGGCGAGAAACACTGAAAAATCTATAGATACCTTAGATATCTAGAGATACCTTATTATATTCTTTTTTTTTTTCAATATGTTGTAAAATAACTCATTTTTTGTAATTGCTTATAAAATAGAAATTCAAATAGTCGATACAGAAACTATTAAAAATAAGCACATTCTAAATGTCTCTTAAATGTGTTTCAGACATTCTTTTAACAGTCTAAATAAAAATTCAAAACAGCTATCTTTGATTGTGAAAATATACACTGAAAATTGCTATGAGATTTGGACTCTTAACTGATAGAAAAAATTGACCGGTAAATGATACTTTGCATACAACTAATAAGTAGTATGCTAAATGGCTAATTTCAACGCCGCATTCCTGCAAAACTTTACTCTATTTGGCTTTTGATGCAAGTAATTTTGCTTGTTGTGCGCATAGATAGTGATTAACTGACAATAGAGAAAATATACCTATCGCATAATCCTTTCTGTGTCTTTGGCTGTTTCTAAACTGAATTAGTGTTGAGTCAGTATTTCTATAAATAGAGTATTGTAAATGGCATGGTGTGATTAAACATGAAAAGCGACATCAATCGTTCAGTAGCGAGGATAAGAATCTCGATTATACTGGCACAAACACACACACACACACAAAAAAAAAAAAAAAGACCAGAAATTGAGCACTCACAATTTGGCGAGTCTGATTCTTCGTTTACTTGCCAAATGAAGTATTTTGTCGCGATTTGGCGCAATGGCAAGTGGCAGCGAGAACCCTGGTCGTCACCTTCATGCAGGAAGGTGCCCTGCCCCACTTTGCACATGAAGTCAAGATGTTCCTGTTGGACATTTCCACTGAAGACTGAGTGACAAATCAAGGTTGTAAGTTTGAGTGGCAAATATTATCTCCTGACTTGACCCCGGCAGATTTTTGGTTGTGGGAATACTTAAAGTCTCGTGTGTACTGGGGTGCCCAAGCCACTTTGGTGGAACTGAAAGATGCTATTCGCCAGACTTCTGTGGCCCCACATGCTACACTCAGGTGTAATAGGCGTCGCAATAGGTACTGACACGCCTCACTTGCCTAATGGTGGGGGTGATCATGTTAAAAATCTTTTACTTTAAAATGAATGCACAGTGTCATGCTATTTGGATTTATTTCATTGTCTGTATGTGTTTGCCTGATTTGCATAAAATGTCTCAGTACGTGTGAGCACCCTCTTTCGGTTACTTTTGGAATAATTTTTTTATACATGGAAAAAAATCCAATATCCCTCTGATCATATTCGTGCAAACAAAAAATTTGTCCAAGCATTACTTCTTTTATTGCAAATTTTTTAAGTTTGCATGAACTTATGAAACACCCTTTATATTCCTTTTTAAAACAAAACAAATTAATCTGTTTGAAAGACAGCAGAGTCTGGACGGGGATTGGCGAGCGTATCTCATAATGGTCAGAGCCCTCTAGTGAACTAGAAAAATATAATTTAAAATAAACGATCAAGTGCAAGTATTACTCACGCACAGAAGATTCCGTACAATAAATATATGAATTAGTAATTGTATTATTAAAAAAAAAAAAAACGTTGCTAAAAGAATACTAACACTTTGTAAAAAACTATGCAAAGTAGGGTTGGGTATAGCAGTATATACTAGAAAAATGTAAATGGATATACCATGAAAGTTCAAAGATATATGGAATCTAAAAAATATCAAATACAGCTATTCTGTATAACTAATTTTTACTTTCTTCTATCTTTACAAGAAAAAAGTATTGGATTCGTGAAAATTTTCGAATTCCAGTTTTCGACGGATGTATACTTTTTAGGGTACAGAGGTAATGAAAAACATGTTTTTACAAAATGTCTGTCTGTAAATCTGTCTATCTGTGTGTGTCACAAATATTGTGGGCGCTCTGTCTTAAGAACTATTGAACGGAATTTAATAAAACTTTAGATTGAGTTAGTCCCTGATATAAATTGCTGCTGATTACTTTTTGGTGTAAATCGCCCAACAGGTAGCGCTACTATGCTGCAATTTTCCCGATTTCCGCAATAGCTGTATCTCAAGAACTAATGCATGAATTTTCATCAAACTTTAGATTCAGTTAGTCCCTGATATGAACTGATCCTGATAAGTTTTTGGTGTAAATTGCCCAAGAGGTGCCACTGTAACTCAGAACTTTTCACGATTTCCGTAATAGCTCTATCTCAAAAACTAATGCACGAATTTTCACCAAACTTCAAATTCAATTAGAAGTTCACGAAAGTTGTCCCTGATTAGATTTTGGTATAAATCGCCTAACCTGTGGCACTGCTGTGCTGCCTTTATCAGGCAGTATTGACATGTATGAGATAGAAGAAAGTTTTGGGATTGACACATCCGACTAGTTTAATATTATTTTAATCTCTTTATAATGAGCTTAATTCGGTACTGACAATTAGTGATGGGCGATTCTCGAGAATTCGACAATCGAGAAAAATCGACATCGTAAAAAATCACAATCGATACAGCCATCGATTAATTTCTAGAATCTACAATCGAGATGTTTTACAATCGATTATAACGAGAGAAGCTAAAAACAGTTGTTGGAAAACTTAGCTATTATTTTGGCCGAAAATTTCATAGTAGTGATAGGGCTTTCTCGATAATTCTGCTATCGCAATTATTTGCTCGTGATTTAGGCTTAAGGGGTTACTTCAGTCGGCTCACTAATTCTAATCCCATGGAAGAAATTTATAAAGATATCTCATTTGAATTTCAACATTTTTAAAGGATTTTCTTTGCATTGAATAGCTGAGGTCAATCTGTACAAAGGCCGTTTTTTTACTTTTTCGATTTTGATTGCAGATTTTTTCTATAAGGATGCTTTCGCTTTCGAAACCGGTTTCGAAAATAAAAGTGTCCTCATTAAAAAATACCTTTAAACAAAATCGAAAAAGTAAAAAAATATCCTTTGTACAGATCGATCTCCGCTATACAATGCAAAAAAAAAAAATAAATAAATAAATAAATAAAAATAAAAAATATTGAAATGCAAACGAGATATCTTTATAAATTTCTTCCATAGGATTAGTATTAGCAAGCGGGTCTTGTCTTTTCGCTTGACTGAAGTAGCCTCTCAGTGAAAAAGAGGAAATAGCTTGACCTTCTGACCCGACCCGTGTAGTTGAGTGTGGGTAACATCGGGTTGCTCGTCCCGATGGTGTCTGCCATATTTCAAAAAAATGTGTTTTATGGCTCTTTTTCCTTCTAAATATTTTCCATTATGTATAATTTTTTGAGAATTATACATATTATCATTTTATATGAAATAAAAAGTATTGAAATGAAAATTTACTGTTATTTTAATATGTATGTGTTTTTAGTATAATTAACTGCTGATTGGTATTTCTAAATTGAATTATTTATATATTGATGCTCATACATTAATTCATATGCCAGAAAAAAATATTTTTAACCATTATTTGTTAAACCAAAGATACTTACGTGTTTTAAGATAGTCACTGTTAGGAAATGACATCCTATGTGTAAAAAGCTATTTTTCTTTAATGAAAAATTTTACCTCTCCAATTTTTTTTCTGTTTAAAGTATACATATGGAGCAATGTTTTTAGCAAGTTTGAAAAAAATTTATGATGGGCCATTTTTTTTATGGCCCATTACAGTAAGCCAATTTTTGAGGGTGATATTTTCTGTTTAAATGTAATAAACAGTATTAAAATAAAAATTTACCATTGTTTTAATATCATATATGCATTCTTTATATAAATAGCTTTAAATTGGTAACAGAAATATAAAATTTGAATCATTAGTTGTCAAGTTATGGACATTTATAGACATTGGGATAGCATCCAAGATGGCCGCCATTTGATAAAAATGACCATTTTTTAAAAGGGTATATCTCAGTGAATATTGCGCAAATTAGTTTTAAATTTCAGATTTGAGGGTTTCACTACTATGTCTGTCTACAAAAAAAATTTTAAAAAAATCCGTGACTATGCTGCAACACCCATTGGTTGAATTCGTGTGAAATGACCCACATGTTTTATTTAACCGGGACTGAAGTCAGGCCCTGGCAATTTGCACTTGTTCTACCTCTCTCTTTATGGACCTGGTTGTGGTATATGGAAGTGAATATTCTGATGAGTTCTTATGCCCCCTTATTTTATTTTTTTAACAACGAAATATTTTAGTATCCATCTTTTAAAGAACTTCGTTAAGAGTTACAAAATAAATTAAGATAATGTATAGGGAAACAAATTAAAATAAAAATCTCTCTAATTTTAATGACATTCTCATGTGAATAACTGTCATTAATTTCTTTGCCCAACAATCTATGTTCTAGGAGGAGTCATTATAAAATACAGACAGATTTTAATATAATAGTCAGGACTCAATAGACAGGACTCTAGTATACTAGGGTCAGAGCACTAAGACTAATGTTGATGAAATGTGCTGCTTTTGCTTGAAGCCAAAAATGCAACCCTAAAACCGGTTACAATTCGGCCCAAACACTTACGGCTCATTTTGAAAACCTTACCCTGTCCAATGAATCTCCTCGTACTTGTCTTGTTTGGGTCGAATGATTTGAGCGATAAACGGCTTGATTTTGTAAACCGTTTTGATGGTGTATAATGCATTTTTACTATACTTAGAACTCTGTATCTGTGGTACTATACTGTGATACTAGCTGATTCAAATCAGAGGTTATAGTGATTATCTCTCAAACCTCTGATGGCAGAAACATACATCAATTAAAAAAAATATTCAAATCAAGAACTCATTCAATTTCAAGTATAAATTTAGATATGGTTTTACAATTTGCTGCATACGTATTAAAATACAAAATTAAAATTTTTGCACGGTTCAACTTTTATAGGTGTAAGTTATAGTTAGATTTTTTTTACTCCGTGCACCTCTAATAAGCAAAAAAAGAAAAAAAAATGCTTTCATGTATGTTCAAGCTTACTGAGTTATGATATTTTAAATTTTATTAAATTAAATTTTGGCTATACTATAGTAAAAAAAAAAAATCTGTGTGTTTTTAGTATATTTCAAGAGTGCACGCTCAGAGTGCAGTTTCAAGAGTTACAGCTTTCTTCATGTTAGCAGCATTATCTGTTACAACCGTAAAAACTTTCTCATTGATTTGCCATTTATTTAAGATGTTGTCGCTTGTGAAATGCTTACAGCTGAATGATCACTTTCAATTTCTTCCGTAGATAAAACTGGAGAATGCATTTTAAAATCAGAAATAAAATGCGCAGTGACAGTTAAAAAAGATCTATTGCTATCAGATGACCACATGTCAGTAGTTATGGATAAATGTTCGATGGAATTAAGCATGTTTTTAAGTTCAGAACTTAATGACTGATATACTTCATGTAATACATGCTCTGAGATTAATTTACGAGATGGGATCTTGAAATGAGGCACATATTTTTTCATAAAAAAAATAAAACCGCGATTTTCTACTATAGAAAGAGGTTGGCAATCAACGGCAATCATGTACACTAAATCTTTTTCAAATTCATGGCATTCTTCTCTAGAAGGTCCCGATTTTTGGGCTGCGCCATACAAACGCATTTGCTTAAATTTTTTTGCAGGAAAAGCAGAAACGTTTTCTGTTGCAATTGTGTGTTTGCTGATTTTTGAAGTACTTGTATTTTGTTTACATACTCCCGAATTCAATAATTCATCACTATCAGTATTTTTTGTGGGATTCTGTTGTGCTTCAACCTCTGATAATTGAACAGGATGTTTCCTTTTTAGATGATCCTTCAAATTTGTTGTATTTCTAAAATACCTTAAAATTGCATTACATTTCATGCATTGCACTGATATAACTTTATCGTTTTCATAGTTTTTATTAAAAAATTCCCAAACTATAGATTTTTTAAAGCAACGTCCCATTTTCTTTTTCAAAAAAGTATTAAACTACTACGAAATGACTCGATAAATTCTTCATTACGTTCTGCTTTTTTGAGGTTTCACATTTGAAGTTAACGAGTTTAATGATGACGTCTCCTTATCTATGGGATACGACGCATTTCTTATTCACCCACCGCTAACTACAGATTTTAACACAGAACGTGCAAACAAATATATTGTTTGTTGTTGTTTCTTGCAACGGCGCAGCTGGGATCTTTTGAATCATCACTACTCCTAAAATAATAACACTAAAAAATCATTGCTTTTACATGCATATGAAGCAGTTTTTACAGTAAATACATGGGAACTGAAAACGGGTGCAATAAAAACTTAAGCAATCAATGTAAATTTAACATTTAGATGCTCGATGACTTTATCTTCTATAATCTTCATTTAAAGTTAATAGAAAGGAGGTGGAAAAAATAAAAGCAGTAATTTAATTTGCTGTTATTGTCTTTCATTCAATTTTCAATTGATGGAGGGGCTCCTAATATAGGGCTGTGCATATATAAAGTATCATTTTAGAGGAGAGGGGAGGGGGAGGGACGTCTGGCACATGATATCGTAAGATATCGCTAGGGGGAGGGGGGATTTGTCTTTTGATATCGATATCATTTTTTACCCAACCAGAATTTACATTTTTTATTTGTAACTTGGTCATTACATCAAAATTATATGATATCTTTTTTTAGTCTGTTATCTATATTTATGAGAATACAAAGTTATTATTAAAATCTTTAAATGATTATAAAATTATTTAATTCCAAAATATGGAATACCCCAACGTTTGGCATTCCTATTCTTCTGTAATATATGTATGCATATATAATCCGCTGTTAGAGAAACCGCATGCGAAGTACGTTTGAAATTATATTTTGTGTTTAATAGTAAGTAAAAGAGAAAGAATTTTGTCCGTCTGCTTCGTTGATAAGAAGTACTGTTTGCCCCCCCCCCCCCCCCCCCACACACACACACACCGTGCGGGGTCAAGTGCAAGAAGACATTATTATTGTTGAACGCATTATGCGAAAAAAGCTATTATTAAATTCTTTTAAATAGTAACTATTTTTTTAAGTGTTATTTAATTTGATATAAAGTTATTTCATATGTAAAATGATATTTTATTGACTTCAATGTGAATCAATAAAGTATGAGAAAAATAAATGTAACCATACTTGTATATCACTCCAAAAATCAAAAGAATTTTTAGACATTGATAACGATATCATTGCCGGGGAGGGGGTCCAAAATTATCAAAAAGTTGATACTGTTATATAAGTACAGCCCTTATGAAGTCTTCAAAAATCTGTTAATCATGTTAATATAACGGGTTTTGTATATATCTTAATAGTTTTAGAGCGTTCTAAAAGCGATATTAATATCCCTAAACCTACCTCCTTCTCTGCACTAGCGGTTTTAATAATTAAATTGTTATTGAAAATGCGTTCTTTCAAAACTTCAAATCAACTTTAATATTACACCATCTTCGCTATAGTATTTATCCTTCGAATTTTATGTGCCATACTAGATTTTAATACAATCCAATAAACTCTAAAGGATTAATATCTAATTATGTTCTATATAAATTTATTTCATGAAATGTGCATACTTACTAATATTTGTTTTAAATGCTGTAAAATTCACATTGTATGAGCATAGTAATATGTATTTTGAATTTTGCATAACTTATCAAATATTTTTTCATATATGCGTAGGTCCAGATGCCAGCAAAATGAACACCGCCCCTCAGAAATATTCAAAATTCTTTATTTCAAATATAAGATCCAATATGCTGTCAAGAAACATGCTTCTTAAAAGATAACGATCGATTGGGACGTTAAATACATTAAGAAAATACTTTCAACTCATTTATCTATCTTTAAAACATTATTTAAATGTTTTAAAAGATTTTGTCTTTTTATAAATTTGGCTTTGGAATAAATTCCTCTTTCTTCTTTATGAAACTGCAATGTCCAAATCGCGTAACTATGGCGCATTTGATGAATCAAATAAGCTTTCCACTCTTTCGATAACTCAAAGTTTGATACAGTTTAAAGTTCCCCTAAATGTCAAATGCTCTGGAATTTCCCCATTGATCGAAAACAAAAGTTGCTTTCGAAAAACGTAAGGATAGTACGATAAAGATACCTGCTAAGAGGTAACCTGTCTAACACGGAAACTGTTTTCCAGTGCCTAGTGATTCCAACATGACTCTTTAAGTCTGTATCGAAATCCAAAGGCGCTATTTTCTGACACACTTACAAACTTATTTTTTATTTTAGGCGCATTAGCTAGAATCGATTAGCATTTCCCTCTTTTCGATAAAGGTAAAAGGTTTGATACAAGTTAAAGGTCCCTAAATGTCTAAAGTGAGTCTAATGCTGTTGAATTTCTCCGTTTATCGAAAACAAAGGAGTGTTATCGAAAAATAGAAAGGTAAACAGACAAATATATCGCTAATAGGGAATTCTATAACTAAAATGAAACTTCAATGGACTTCATTTTTGGTATTTCGGATAATTTTAATCTTCCAATCCTTACCAACGTGGTATTAGATGATGGGCCTGGAAAAGGTAGAAGACCCCCCCCCCCCCCCCCCCGAAGGGGCATTAGGCCCCAAATTGACAGTAGGGCAGACCAAGGATGGAAGTTAACTTGATGTAAGAGAGGACTAGGGGAAGTTGAGAATGGTAAAAAAAAAAAACGAACCATTGAATAAGAAAAAAATTGAAGAAAATGAATAAATGGTAAAAGAACAAGTGAAGCGTGTGATTAGAGCCAGACAAATGAAGAGGGGCCCGATGGGCCACAGCTGGTCCAGAATGAGTGCCCAAATGGTCAGAATGGGTCAAGAATTTAGAGAATAGTATCTACAGGGAAGAAAAATAATGTGACAAAATATTATGAAAAACAGATGAAAAATATCAATAGCCTGAGGCTAAAAGTAAAATGTTTCACTGGGCGGCGTCCCCTGGTGGTAGTAAAAATAAAATTGATACGAGAAGATAGGGAACAGTGAAAACACTTTATTTTGTGAATTTTATAATTTTTGGACAAACAGTATACTAAAGGTTTGAAGAAACAAAACTTTAAAGCGCCCTCTTGAGGCGAAGAAGGGAGTTAAAATTAAGAAACGCATGCCCATATTTTTTATTCGATTTTAGACGCAATTTGATGTTAGTCTTATAATTTTCCTATGAATGAAAGATACCGTACCAGAGTACGAAAAAAACCACCGCTAAGTATATTCCTTTAGAACATTTTAAGCCCAGGGGTCTAAAATTAACAGTGGATTGACAAAAGAAAGGTAGATTTAGAAAGGTTATGAAATTACCCTTATTTTAATATATTACATGAGTGGGGTAAAATAATTTTGAAAAATCCTCTTCCCTGAGGCGACACTTAAAATCTTGAAAACACATATTTTGCAGTGCAGTTTTGTTTTAACAATAGCATTCTAATATTAAGAGATATGGGACAGCTTAGGAGGGCTAAAATAAGAGAAACATTGAAAATCAAAGACAAACTGGCGCCAAATTCAATAGAAAACTTCTATATCAACAAAAACTCGAACTGATAACTTAAACCACTATGCCTCCTAACCCATATCGGTTAATAACAAAAGCGAATGAAAAAAAACATGTACTCCTTTGGGAAATCATGACTTACACCAGAAGCGCGGTAAGTTTGACTCTTCTGAAAGCTTCCTTTCTCTCGAAGTGCGAGAGCTCTCTCTCGCACTTCGAGATCTATTTTCTGGATGCAAACTGCTCGTTTATATCGAGGAGACATTCTGCTCGAGGGCAAACCTTTCGCTTACTTTGAGATATCTCACCGATTGCTTCCTTCGTCACTTCTCGTTCCTCGCTCTCGGTCTCTGTTCAACATTTCATATGACATTGTCGAGAATGAGAAATCAGTTTTCGTCCTTTCTCCGAAATGTTACTCTCGATGATTGTCATTTCACGCTCAGCCAAGAAGGGCCGATAAGAGATATCGAGGGGCAAGCTGGAGAAAGAAATAGGCATGACAATGAACTATGAAATGAAGCTTTAATTTTCAATGTTTTTCTTATTTTAGCCCTACCAAGCTGTCACATACTTGGAGCCCTCCAATAAATATTATTTATTAAATATAAAAATTTCAAAGAGGAAGGTGGGTCGGGTGAGTTCCGAGGACGTGAGAGTGGGTGGGGCGCAATTAAAAAAAAAAAATTACCGAACTCTTCCTGTGACATATAATCGAAAAGCCCTTTGACAACTCTTTCATATTATGAACCTTTCTTCCCCGGAAGGTGAAATTCGGGGGGGGGGGGGGGGGGGGGGGGCGAACAAATTTTTAAAACCCTTGCCGATTTCTATAATAAATTTAAATATCATTTTAGATGTAGGTTTTTTATGCAGTCTTCCAATAAATATTATTCATTGAACATAAAAATTTTTAAGTGGGGGCTGCGTAAATTCCGGGGCGAAAGAGTGGGCCCAAAGGGGGGAGGGAGGGGGAGCAATTTTCAAACTTTTTTGGACCCGTCATGTAATATGTTATCTGAAAGCTCTCGGATGACTCTTTCATATTATGAGACTTTCTTCCTCCCCTCCCCAATTTGGCCCCCACTGCGGGGGTTAGTTTTTTCCGTTTTTATCATTTTAGATCGGATTTTTTTATGGAGCCCTCCGATAAATATTATGTATAATATATGAAATTTCAGGACACTTTTCTAAATTTAGCCAAGACCCTTCATGTAACATATCGTTGGAAAGATTTGTGACTACTTATTGATGTTATGCACTTCCGGTGGCCGTCCAACCACTTTGCCCCCCGGGGGACACTTTTCCAAATTTAGCCAAGACCCGTCTTGTGAGATATCATTTTAAAGGTCTGTGACTACTTATTGATGTTATGCACCTTTGGTGTCCGTCCCCCCCACTTTGCCCCCCCCCCCCCGGGGACCCTTTTCTAAATTTAGCCAAGACCAATCATGTGAGATATCGTTGGAAAGGTCTGTGACTACTTATTGATGTTAAGCATTTCCAGTGACAGCCCCCCCCCACTTTGCCCCCCCGGGGGACATTTTTCCAAATTTAGCCAAGACCCTTCATGTGAGATATCGTTGGAAAGGTCTGTGACTATTCATTGATGTTATGCACCTATGGTGTCCGTCCCCCCCACTTTGCCCCCCCGGGGGGCACTTTTCTAAATTTAGCCAAGACCACTCATGTGAGATATCGTTGGAAAGGTCTGTGACTACTTATTGATGTTAAGCACCTCCAGTGACAGCCCCCCCCCCACTTTGCCCCCCCCCCCGGGGGACATTTTTCCAAATTTAGCCAAGACCCTTCATGTGAGATATCTTTGGAAAGGTCTGTGACTACTTATTGATGTTGTGCACCTATGGTGTCCGTCCCCCCAACTTTGCCCCCACGGGGGGCACTTTTCTAAATTTAGCCAAGACCCCTCATGTGAGATATCGTTGGAGAGGTCTGTGACTACTTATTGATGTTAAGCACCTCCAGTGACAGCCCCTCCCACTTTGCCCCCCCCCCCCGGGGGACATTTTTCCAAATTTAGCCAAGACCCTTCATGTGAGATATCTTTGGAAAGGTCTGTGACTACTTATTGATGTTATGCTTCTCCGGTGTCTGTCCCCCCAACTTTGCCCCCCCCCCCGGGAGACACTTTTCCAAATTTAGCCAAGACCCCACATGTGAGATATCGTTCGAAAGGTCTGTGAGTACTTATTGATGTTATGCTCCTCCGGTGTCCGTCCCCCCACTTCCGGGGAGACACTTTTACAAATTTAGCCAAGACCCCACATGTGAGATATCGTTGGAAAGGTCTGTGACTACTTATTGATGTTATGCTCCTCCGGTGTCCGTCCCCCCCCCCCCCCACTTTTCCCCCATGGGGGACACTTTTCTAAATTTAGCCGAGACCTCTCATGTGACATATTGTTGGAAAGGCCTATGACCACTTACTCATGTTATTCACCTCCCGCACCCCTCCCCCCACTTTGCCCCCCCGGGAAGGGCATTTTTATAAATTCAGATCCAGACCCGTCGTGTGACATATGGTTCAAAAGGCCTGAAGACCTGTGACGGCTTATTCATATTATGCAGCTACTTTGCCCTTCCGCTCACTTTGACCCCTCCCCCAAGAGATCCGGTCCGAGGTTCGTTCGTTTCGAGATTATATTTTTTTACAAGATTTTGTAGTGCGTGCACACCACGCCTGCTATACGGTGTCGTATATAGCGGGTATCCTGTTCGTGATTTCATATTACAAGATTACGTATAACTTAGGGGCCCGATTAAAGGAGGGGCCCACTAGCGGGCGACATAACCTTGTCTTTATTAACACCGACTCATTCCAGTTCACCCGCAGACGATTCTTGATAAATGTATGACGTATATAATATATAATATATGATGTATCAAAGCAATTGGCAAACTGGAGTCATCGAGAAAAAAATTACACAATCGAAAAATATCGAGATGTCCATAGAATCGAGACAATCGAGAAAAAACATCTCGTTATCGCCCATCACTACTGACAATAAAAGAAATGCATATTTAAACTTCATTTGTCATTTCATAAAACTCAATTCATCATAGTAATAACCTTTCTTTCTAAAGTGCAGCTAAAACAAAACATTCGTTCAAAGTTCACATTTGGCATTGTGCTAAGCATGGTTCGAAAGGAGGTCACAAATTTGCAACGCCGCCTTGGTCCTTGCCACGTTTTCCAGATAGGTTTTTAATTAACTTTTAAAGCCACTCGAGGCGTATTGAAAGAACCATTCAATGCAAATTGTTGTGAATCCCATAGTATTTATGTAATTCATTCTAATTAAGGGGTCTCAGGGATCTCAAAAATTGGAAAAAATGAAAAAAAGAGACCATATTCAACATTTAATATCTTAAAATGTATATGAGTTTAAAACATAATTTTTATTGAGATGAAAGATATAAGTATGTTCTTTCATTTTATGTATTTAAAAATTTGCAAGATGAAGAATTAGCATTTACAGGGTGCTCCAAACAGTCAGACATTTGATAAGCAGAATATTGGTATAACAGCCTATGCGCACGATTAGAAAATAAATATTGTAACTAGAATAAAAATTTTGCCGCCTACTTATACTTCAGATTATAATAATTACCCTGAACCTAAATAAATTTGTACTTAAAGCATTTTTATATTTTTAATACAAAGTTGTATTTAGCTAATAGAAAATTTTCAAAATTTGAACAATAACTTTAAAAATATTTTTTTGAACAATAAAAAGGAAATTTTAGGTTCAGTTTATACAGATTAATATAAAACATATGTTTTGAAAATTACATGAAAAAATATTCAAAAGTTTTTGAGATATTGTGCGCATTATGCCAAAAAAAGTCAATTGGAGAAAAATGACTTAAAAGTTTCGAAAAGGCCGCTTAAGCTATTGAGCGGGTATAATTCTAAAAGTCATAAATTCTGTTCTAATGAGAATTTGAAGGAAACAATTATATTAAAATGTACAGAAAAGATGGAAGATTAACATCTAAAAAAATTAAAATCAAAAAACTTTTGAAGCTTTAAGAGTCCTGAGACCCCTTGAATTAGTCTGTTTTTAACAATTTGACGTTTATTGCTTTTATACTGTTACTGGCCATTGCATTACACACATATATCATTAAAAGTTGTTATCTAGGCTTTAAAAGCCAATGGTACATAGAGTATGTCGCCCCTGTCATTATGTGTGTCCAAACCGTCCATATCTTTAAGGGTTTATATCTCGGCTAATTAATGACGATTTTTTTCGAAAATCATGATCAACAATGCTTTCATACTTCTGCTACGATAGGTACCTCCAGCGCTGCTCAACAGTTTTGCTGAATGCCCGTAAATAGAAATTTGTGTGTAACGGAAAAATGCGATTTTCTCAAAAACTATGTGACCTAGGGTAATCGCTATAATTTTCCTGCAAGGTTTAAATTAACGTCTACTCCCTCTAATTTTTTCATAATTTTAGCTTCAGTAGATTCGGAATTAGATGGGGGGAACATATTTTTGCACTATATTTTCGACTATATCTTTGAAAATGTAATACCTAAAATTAAAAGAAATGTATTTTTGAATTCAGCATTATGAAAGCTTTCACATGATATACAAAGAAAATATTTTTTTTTTTTCAAGCAACTGAATTTGCCCTTATACATTTTTACTAAATATATTTATAAATGTTTAATAATCTGAAAATATGTGGGTCAACAGTCTTTATTACTTCCCCGAATTTGAATTTTCCACGTTCCGCAGTTTACGAGTAAAATGGCTGTGACAGACAGACACAAGAGTGATCTTATAATGGTTCCGTTTTTACTTTTTAAGTATGGAACCCTAAAAACATGCAGAAGAAATTTCAATGCATTTTTAATAAACTTCTTCTTTGACACTAAAACAGCTATATATGTGGCTGTATTAGAAGGCAAATTTCTTACATGTCATTTAATATAACATATAGCAATGTAAAAAGACTTTTCTAATGTTACAACCTAGATACTTAGACATTTTCAAACTTAAGTCTTTTTTTTTTTTTTTTTTTTTTTTTATTTATTTATTTATTTAATCATTTTAATAATACGGTAATTAAAGCATATTATGAGAGATGTTTTTCATTACTAGTCATTTCAGCATATCACATCTCATTATTTGAATGGAAATGCAAGTTAAAAAAAACCTTAAATAAAGACTACAAAATCAAGTCTATAAATGTATCAATTGGAAGCCTATTAATATTGTTGTATGAGATTTGTACTTTTAAATGTATTTTTTTCTGCTAACACATGAGTTCATTTAAATTATTTTTATATTAAGATAGGCAATGAACAAAAATATTAGTTATACTTGAAACCAAATATAAAAATACTTGAAAAAGTTGAACTACTGAATGAAAATCAGCAAGTTTATTATCACAATATAATTATTCTTATTGCAATATAATTGTACTATAAATGTCAAATATGTTTCAAGTAAAAATGTTTTAAAACTTTAAAAAAGGAAACTTTTTATATCACAGAATAATTACACTGGTGCGGACAAACAATTTCAGGCAATTATTCCCTTTTTGCACAATTACATCTATTCACATTAACAGAAATCTTCTTAATCATTTACATATATTTAAGTCATACAATAAGATTTAACATGGTGTAAAACTTAGAAGAAAAGAAAAAAAAAAAAAAACACTTAATAAGCATATCCACACATTTTAAAAACTGAAAAGTTTAAATTCAGTTAAAAAATTACTTGTTAACCCCCCCCCCCCCTCCACACACACAAAAAAATCCATTAATAGAAGAAATTCATTTATCTTATCAATCTTTAAGAATCAGACTGTCTTCAAATTAAATGCCTATCAGTAAACTTATAAAAACATTCCTTTTTTGACTGCCTTATAATACACTAGATTACTAGTTTTTTGCCCAGTTGGAAAATTACAACTCATATGTCTTATAATACTTTGATCACTCGGAGTAGAAGGTAAAATAAATGCACCACAGATTGCTTGCTTAGTTCCCTAAAATTACCAGCAAATTCAGAAATCTTTCTGCAAGCAGCATTTTCATATGTCTATACTAAGACTATGCATGGGACAATTAAGAGTATTTGAAGAACACAGTGAACATTTAGGGAGTCTTTTTGTTCAGTTCCATTACTCCAGAAATGTTAATTGAAATATGGGAAGAACTCTTTTATAAGTTAGATGTGTTTATAGGATGAACATTGCTTACATTGAAAACTTACATCGAAAATTTGTCTGTTTCTCCAATTGAGTGAAAAAGTATCCTGGTCATAAGTAGAGCCCAGAAGCTCTGGTTTAAGTTGCCAATGATCTACCAATTAAACTACCTAGATGACACCCAGTTGACATAATTCACTCAACTTTTTTTTTCTTATCAACTGATATGATTGCGTTAAAATAACATTTTGTAAGTGTTACAATTTTATTTTACTTGTGTTTTATTATTGAAACTCACAGTTAAGAGATATTGAATAACATTAAAAAATTATTACTCCTTTTATGCACACCATCGATAAAATTTACTTTTGCAAAGTTAGTTAATCATCAAACAATTTCTACAAAATTAAAACCATGATGTAATAAATTCAAATATACAGTGGTGGCCAAAATTGTGGACAATTTTTGGTAGCTTGCATTACAAAAAGTAAAAAGCTTCCTATTGCAGACGTCCGAAGGAAAACACTTCAGGAAATTTTGCTATATTTTCACCGATCATGACCCCCAGATACCAAAACCACCCTCCGTTGAAATGCTGACTTATATATATGTATATTATATACATATATACATATATTTATTTATATCGGAATTTTGTCATACTGTAGCTCTCGAATTTTTGAACTGATTTGGATGAAATTTCTCATATGCATAGTACATACTAATGTCTCGACCGAGTTCGTTGGGCAGCTTCATCCTGTTTCAAAATGGCAGCCATTTGAATTTTGTGGACACTTGGAAATTTTTAGGTTTCCTAACTTTCTCTTTAAAATGACCTATGTTGTTAACATATACTGTGTGACTCTTTAAAATACCTGTTAATGTTTCTAACATTATGTTTAAAATGATACATAAGAGTTTGTATTTTGTGAAATGTAACATTTTCTAAAAGTATACAATGTTAGAAAACATAAAAAAAAATTCAAAAATTCAAATGGCAGCCATTTTGAAACAAGATGGCGGATGAAGCTGCCCAACGAACTCGGTCGAGACATTAGTATGTACTATGCACATGAAAAATTTCATCCAAATCGGTTCAAAAATTCGAGAGTTACAGTATGACAAAATTGAGATATAAATATAATATATATATATATATATATATATATATATATATAAGCCAGCATTTCAACGGACGGTGGTTTTGGTATATGGGGATCATGATCAGCGAAAATATAGCAAAATTTTCCGAAATGTTTTCCTTCGGACAGCTGCAATAGGTAGCTTTTTAATTTTTGTAATGAAAGCTACCTAAAAGTGTCCACGATTTTGGCCACCACTGTAGCTGTAGTCTGAACTAAAAGCAGGATAAAACAAGTGGGTAAGTGTGATCACAGATCGCACAGAGGGTTTAGTTTAATATTTCTTTCAAAACACTTTATCCTTTTGAAAAATCTGTTAGTTCCATATTTCAAAACCAGGGGGTGCACTTGATTCTAAACAAACCTGTATCCGAACAAAAATCCGTTTTACATACTATCCGTAGATATATTAGTCGAGGGGATTGGGCCCATAGCACCCGAGATAAGTAGGCGCACCTGGCGGGAAAAAATGGAACTAAAATATGTAAGGCTATGGTGCATAATATGAAAGAATGGTCAAAGGGGTGTCGGCAAAAGTTGGAAAATTTCTCCCCGGGTTAAAAGGGCGCAGGTTAGAAAAATTGCTTAAAATACGCAAGTTAGAGCCCAGAGGGGTAAATAATAAAAAACTTTTTGAAAATTTTATGATGTGTCGTGTGGTCTGAGGCATTCAGCTATACGTATGCAAAATTTCATGTCACCAAATTAATTAGGGGCTCTCTTAGAAAGAATTGCTTCAAATACATATGTGGTAGCTCAAAGGGTTAAACGTAAGACGTTTTCAAGATTTTATGATTTGTCGCCTGGCCTCAGGTGTTCTGCAATAAGTATGCAAAATTTCAAATCTCCAATTTAATTTGGGGCTCAGTTAGAAAGAATGGCTTAAAATACACAAGCTGGAGTTGAAAGAGTTAAACATAAAACTTTTTCAAAATTTATTATTTGACGTGAGATCTGAGGTGTTGAGCTATAAGTATGCAAAATTTCAACCTAAATAGGGGCTCACTTAGAAAGAATTGTTTAAAATGCACATGTGGGAGCACAAAGGGTTAAATGTAAGACTTTTTCAAAAATTTTATGATTTGTCGTTTGATGTGAGGTGTTCAGCTATAAGTATGCAAAATTTCACGTCTCCAAACTAATTAGGAAACTCACTTAGAAAGAATTGTTTAAAATACACATGCGTGACTCCAAAGGGTTAAATGTACGACTTTTCCAAAATTTTATCATTTGTCGTATGATGTGAGGTGTTCAGCTATAAGTACCCAAAATTTCATGTCTCCAACATAATTAGGGGCTCACTTAGAAAGAATTGTTTAAAATACACGTGTGGGACCCCAAAGGGTTAAATGCACGACTTTTTCAAAATTTTATTATTTGTCGTTGGATGTGAGGTGTTCAGATATAAGTATGCAGAATTTCACACCTCCAACCTAATTACGGGCTCACTTAGAAAGAATTGTTTAAAATACACATGTGGGACCCCAAAGGGTTAAATGTACGACATTTTCAAAAATTTATGATTTGTCGTTTGATGTGAGGTGTTCAGCTATAAGTATGCAAAATTTCACGCCTCCAAACTAATTAGGAGCTCACTTATAAAGAATTGTTTAAAATACACATGCGGTAGCCCAAAGGGTTAAATGTACGACTTTTTCAAAATTTTATGATTTGTCGTATGATGTGAGGTGCTCAGCTATAAGTACCCAAAATTTCATGTCTCCAACATGTATAGTTTCTGAGAACGGGCTCTGTGACGGACAGACAGACAGACAGACAGACAGACAGAGGAGCGAGACGAATAGGGTTTCGTCAGATGAACGAAACCCTAATGATTTTTTTTTTCTAATCTTATTTAATTTTTACCTGTTATGTCATTTTCCAAAAATAAACTTGCATATAAAGTATGATATTCTTCACAATGTCGTCTCAACCATTTTAAGACTTCAGCATTGGTCCAGAAGAAAACAAGTTTAGGACGAGCATTAGTATTAGCTGCACTGTCATTGTCTTTAACAGATGCAGAAGATGGCTATAAAAATAAAATATTAAGTACAACAATAAAGTATGTCAACACAGATTATTGATGAAAGATATCAATAATTAAGAAAAGAAATAGAATAAAAATGGTTTTACACAAAATTTTTTTGCTAGATAATTAATGTAAATTTATCATGTCTGATTCAAACAAGAAATATAAATCATGTGTCATACATAGATTATGAAACACTTTCCAACACTTTCAGAATACTGTAACAGAACTTCACCATTTAAAAAGGTGATAGAAGAAAACTAAGCAAACAACTTAGAAAACACATAACAACTTTGAAAACCAGGTTTCAGTAATTAATCATATGGAAAGGTACTCTTAATTCTTTTGTGCATCCTGTACATAATCTGTATATACACATAATGTAATAAGATTTAGTTTAGTTACAAAACACATGAATCAAAAATTCACCTGTAACAATTTCCACCAATAAACGGAAATGAATTGGAATAAATTTGTACAGCTTTGTATATTATCTACAGATTTTTATATGTGCCTCATATTAAACTAAAATTTAATTCAGGAAAAAATACATAACACAACTGAAGAGACTTTCAGAAATTATCATCCATAGACACTAGACAGCAATGTAGGTGGCAAATGATAGTGCTATTGCTAGAAACATGAAATTCGACTTGGCTTTTACTTTTAAGATATAAATGGTCTCACAAAACAGGTTCTAAAATATTCAAAATTTAAAAATGCACGCAGTGCATTTTAAAGTCACGATTATTTCAGAACTACTAAAACAATCTCAAATCTTCTCCCGGAATAATAATGATGACAATCTCTACTTGAAAATAGGGTATATTTTATCCCTGTAGAAACTGCCCTCAAAGGGGTGCAAAAGCAAAAAATGTTTTAAAGTTCCAATTTTTTTTTTTTTTTTTTGATAAAATTATGTAATTTGATAAGGTGATTGATTTACAAATGGCTCATTCCATGTCAAATCACCCAAAACAAAATATTCAATGTGCCCTTAGGTCTGATTTTGTTCTTTTTTTTTTTTTTGTGTGTGTGTGTGTATGTGTATAGATACCTAAGAGATATGACTATAATTTTTTTAATTTTTTATCTCACAAATTGGCTTCAAGAAAAATATTTTAAATTTGCACAGTTCGTGCAATTCTTCCCATCATTGTGTTGGCATCAAATTGCGTAAAATGCTGTAGCTCTCTTATTTTTGAAACAACATGCATAATTTTGGTATCAAATTAAAGCTAATTTATTATTTCTAACTGTGCTATAATATTCACAAAAAAAATATTATAAAAAATGGGAAAATTCAAAGTGAAATTTTGGTTTTTAAAAGTGTCGCAATAAATTTGCAATAACAAGCAAGTACCAACACAAATACAAACACATTCCTTAAATTTTAGCATTAGCTCTATCTCAACATGTATTTTCAGGTTTTATTAAAAGGATGTTTTTTGTGGTTGTTAAATTATGCAAGTTTATTGTTCTCTGATATTTAATGGTGATTATGATTGTTCAGCTGCTATTAGACGTTTAAAAAAGTGTTGAATTTTAGAAACAAAGTGAAACAATTTTATATTTGGGTAACATACAAGTAGACCAATAAAAGCTGTTAATTAAAAGCAGAAAAACCAACATTTAAAATGCACAAATAATGCACAATTATTTGTGCATTTTAAACGTTGGTTTTTCTGCTTTTAATATTGTTGCACAAAGGCTTTATTTGCTATTTTTAAGCTGTTAATTGTTTAACGACTTTATAAAATAAACTTCTAATTCATTGCACTGTAGTCTCCAAACAGAATTACTTTGAATGTGAAACATGAAGTTTAGAATAAAATATCAATGTAACAGATGATGTCCCAATGGATAAACATGCAAAAGAACATTTAATATTTTAAATAATTACATTTTAACTGATAATACCTGTTGCTTGGGTGCTGATTTATAAAATGTTCTTAACTGATTCCACAATTAATTGTTGTTGTTGTTTTTTTTTTTTTTTACAGAACATACGTTCTGCCTGACATTGAAGTCAATGAAGGCATATGTACTTCTTTTATAATGTTTTCAAAAGGTACCCCCAACAACTGTCACTTGGTGTTGGCCATATAAATTTTTTGGAAGGTCCACAAGGGTGCATGAATTAAAATTTTGGATCCCTTGCATTCATAGAACATTGTTACGCTTTCCCTACCCACTATCTTTCTCCATAAATGACTGCATAAAATTTTTCTGCCACTATACCCATAAGATCTTCTTTATTTGTATTTCCAATAGAAGTTTTAAAAGATATTTGGGACAGTGAAACACATTTTATTAAAACAGTTCTTATTTATTGGCAGGAAATAATGATTTTCTCTTGTTCTGGGCAAAAATTTAAGCATTATCATACAGTTCTTCGAAAAAAATCACAGTACATATTGATATCTCTTGAAGTGGTATGGAATGTTTTGATTCCTTTTATATTTTCAGAAGAAAATTTATACAAGCCTTCAGAACTTAAAATAAAATTATCAGTAGTTCTTTGAAGGGTTGCTCTTGTAGCTAATCACTTAACTGTACCACCCACATCATCACAGGTATTTTTACCATGTCTGATTACAAAAATATTCTATTCAGCTGTCATTCAAGGATCATCTTTGTGGTAACATAAATTTATAAAGTTTTTATAATTTTTGTATTGGGCTGCATGCACTTCCATCACTGAAGTAAATGGCACAGCGCACAGGTCACTTTTGGTATTTTCTTTCAAATGTGCTGTATGGCAGTCTTTTGAAATGCAAAAAATGTTGTATCATGTTTTACACAGATATGAAACACATTGATAAACATTTAAGTTCTTCTTCAATCTCAAAATAAACAACAAAAGGATGAACAGTTGCTTGAATATTTCGTGAATGAAAGCTTGTACAGCATTTTGTAAAATACAGGTATAATTTTCACTAAAATCAAGTAAAACTAAGCATTGATTCTCAGATAAATTTTCTTTTATGTCTTTTAAATGTGTGCTTTGGGCTTTAGCTATAGTGATGATATGTTAAAACACACAGTTTGTCAATAAATATTTCAACAAATTCATCAACAGTTTTTAGTATTGTTTCAAGTTTAAAACAATCAGCAAGGAGCCACTGCTTAAAAATAATAGTATCTCTGGTTTCAAGGATTTCTAACTGCATTACGAACTTACGAAGATTAGATATATATGGAAAATTCGAGCATGCGTGAAGCACACATTCTTCTGATTGAAGATTATACACTAGTTCAGGGGTGTAAAAATACCGGGCACCAGGTTGCCCGGGCGACTAAATTTTCGACACTGGCGCCTAGATATGTCTTAGGAAATTAAAAATAATTCATATTTATAACCTTGATTATTTATGGATTTTTTTTTTTTTGTTGTTGTTGTTGTTGTTCTATGCGCAAAGGAAAAAAAAAAATGAAGTTCTCTTTCACTGAACTGGACTTATTAAAATTATTATTAAATCATTTCCAGAAATATTTTGTCACATTGAATGTTGATTTGGAAACAACTGAAAGTATTGCTCTTGAAGAATGGTACAAGTTTAAGGTACTATGAAAAGACATGAAATTTAGTGAGCTTTTGATCAAATCAATGAAAAATGATTCTAAATTTCCAATTTTATCAAAGTTACTGCAAATTGTATCTGTAATACCTGTGGTAACTGCATCCTGTGAGCGAGGATTCAGCACAATGAATTTTATCAAGAACAAGTTTCGCTCTAATTAGACATCACAAAATTTAAATGATTTATTATTAATAAATTTAAATGGACCTTCTGTAGAAGCATTTGATCCTATAAAAGCAGTTGAATGCTGGTATTTTACATCATAAACAAGACACATGAGCGGTCATAAACATCATAAAAATTTAAAAGCAAATGAGGACAAACAATAAGTTAACAGTATTGATTTATGGCATATATTATAGTCCTTGAAGTGAATTACATATTTGTACTTTTAGGTGTTTAAAGAAGTTTTTAATGATTATTATTTGTATTTTACATCAGCCCTTCCAATATTTTTATATCAATATTTATAATTTTATGTAGCATTACTTTTTTATACAAGAAAAATTTATGTCATGTGTCAGATATATTTAATTAAAAAGAGTAATTTGTATGTAACTTATACTGTAATTTCATTTTACAAATTTGTTATTGATAGTAACTGGCGCCTAGATTTTTCAGCTGGCTCCTAGATTTTCAAAAAATTTTTACACCCCTGCACTAGTTTTAATAATAAATCCTGATAGGCATATTCAGATGAATACTTGGCATCATTATTTTATACAGTAGTTAAACAATTAATGGCTGGGCATAGGTTTATTGGTCTATTCATGTGTTACCCAAATATCAAATTGTTTCATCTTGTTTCTAAAATCCAACACTTTTTAAAATGTCTAATAGAAGCTGAATAATCATAATCACCGTTAAATATCAGAGAACAATAAACTTGCATAATTTAAAATCACAAAAAAACACCCGTTTAATATTTTCAAAACTGAAAATACATGTTAAGACAGAGCTAATGCTAAAATTTAAATTATGCGTTTGCTAGTACTTCCGTTATTGCAAATTTACTGCAACACTTTTAAAAACCAAAAATTTCACTTTGAAGATTCCCAATTTTTTTGTAAATATTATAGCGCAGTTAGAAAGAATAAAAAATTAGCTTTAATTTGATACCAAAATCATGCATATTGTTTCAAAAATAAAAGAGCTACAGCATTTTACGCAATTAGATGCAAACACAATGATGGGAAGAATCTCACAAAATGTGCAATATTCAAATATTTTTCCTGAAGTCAATTTTTGAGATAAAAAATTGAAAAAATTACTATGGTCGTATCTATACCAGAGCTAGAAAAATGTTACATGCCCAGTTGTGCATGCGGTAAAAAAAAATAGATGCCAGAATAAAAAATTTACTTGCCTGACTTTTTGCACTTCTAAATTTCGTGTGGCTGTAATTTTAAAGCTGGTAAATATACCAATCTATAAAACAATAAAGGATACACTGAATATTTTTTATTTAAAGGGATATGAAACTCATAAGATTTAATTTTTTTTTAAATAAATGATTCTCATTTAATAAATAAAAAATGCATCACAAAACTAATTTAAACATTGTTTTATTATATTATAAGTTGCATTCTCTATAATCAATTGCTAGTGAAGAGAATGCTCACTAATGTGTTACGTACTTTTGGCAGTCGATTGCCAAATGTCCGTGTTCGATAGCCAGTGAAGGGTCATACGTAAAAGCGTCTGATCAGGGCCATCAATGCTTATTAGGGTGATTCTACACAAATATGCCATTTTCACCATAGTATAGCTGCCAACTTTTATGCTTTTTCTCTATCACTAAAATTTAATAGATATTTTCCCCTTGTCTAATCGGGAGATTTTGACGATTAAGTAAGACAATATTTACTATAAAATTTTAGTAATATGAAAAAAGCATAAAAGTTGGCAGGTATGTCATAGTGTTGAAGAAAAAATAAATCATGTCAGAAGTTTCTAATTTTTTGTAAGAAGACACTAGAAATATAGTTATTGGCAAAAAAAAAAAAAAAAAAAAAAATAGCTGTCAGGCTTAATATTAAGAAATTCTATAGATTTTTAACACTAGAAGCGCTGGAAATTTCACTCAAGTTTTATTTTTAAAAAAAATGTATAGACTGGAATTTTTATTTAAAGCTTTTTAACTTATCTATTTAACCAGGGTCGGACTGGGCCAGGGAAAAGGGCGCAGACCTTGGATTTTCAGAGGGCACAAAAAATTTAACAAACTCACGTCAATTTTACTTGTTTGTGTTGTATCTGGCTTGACAAGGTTTAAGACATTCGAAAAGCACCAATTATGCAAATGTCTTAATATTACTAATAAACTCTGAGTCTAGATTGATATCATGGCTAGGGTTTTCTTATTTTATTATTTTCTCAATACATACCTCATAAGACTTCGCTATATTCCCCGTGCATGATTAAAGTTCAATCAAATCTGCATAATGCTACACAATTTTCTTAAATGAATCGTGTAATATCTAAAAGTTCCAGGAAGTTGAACATAGATTAGCTTGTAGTAGCTATCAAGACTAGGGCTTTCTTATTTTATTATTTTGTCAATAGATACCTTAAAAGAGTCATGGGAAAAAAATATGATCACCCCCTACTAATTCTTCTGCGAATGACCATATAAGAAAGACATACAGTGAACCCAAAATAAAGTTGGACAGCAATAAGATTCAATATTGTTTTAACCAGTTGTGTTATCGTAATCTAACAATATTTTTAAAAAAGATAATTTCTTCAAAAATTGAAATAGTTTTATTTAATTTTAATAAAATGTTATATTAAATTTTAAAATAATTTAAAAATAAATTGTGCAAAATTCACTGCCAAAATAAAACTTGGCCACTTATTTCAGTTTTACTTTGGATTGCCATTATGCAAATTTTTAAGAGGGTGTTGATTTCTGGCACAAGTCCAAGTCAAAGCTATGAGACTGAAACGTGTTGAAATTTCCTTTTGCTTGATTAAAAATTTCAAAAATGGATAAAAAGCAAACTTCTGTTGATATGAAAAACTTAAAGTTTAAACTATGGATAGAGCAGCAAAGTATACGAGATATTGCAAAAACTGTGAAAAGGCCATGTTCAACAGTGCATTACATAATAAATGCATACAAAAAGTAAAGATTTTTGCAAAGACCTAGTGGAAGTGGTTAGCCCAAAAATATTTCCTTGTCTCAAACAGAAAGACAGATTATGAGATTTCTGAAAGAGAATCCTAAAATTTCTGCAGTAAAGATAGCCAGAGAGTTGAAGGAGGCATCTATAGTAAATGTGCATCCACAGACTATAAAAAATCTTTTACATTCTAAAGACTATACAGCATACACACCACAAAAAAGACATATTTGTCTCCCAGAAATATAAAAAAAAAAAGTCTTGAATATGCTAAACAATATGTTGGAAAGCCACAAGAATTCTAGAAGTCTTATTTTTACAGATGATTCAAAGTTTAATTTGTTTGGATCTGATGGTCGGCGTTTTGTATGGCGAAGGGAAAGAACAGTGCTATAATCAACAAACATAAAAGTGACTGTAAAACATGGTGGAGGATGCGTTATGATATGGGGCTTAATGAGAGCTAGTGGTGTTGGAAATCTAGTATTCATTGAATGTACAATGAACAAAATGATGTATTTGAATATTCTAGAAGAAAATTTACCAGAAAAAGCTTCAAAATTAAATTTAAATGGAAATTATTCTTTGGTCCAAGACAATGATCCTAAGCATAATGCTCGGATTGTAAAGGAATGGTTTTTATACAAAGTGAAAAAAGTGGTACCCCATCCTCCCCAAAGTCGGAATCTAAATCCTATAGAGCATGTGTGGGCTTATATGGAGAAACAATTACTAGAAAAGGCGATTAAGAATAAAAATGAACTAAAAACTGCTATTCTCAATATGTGACAAAATGTACCACCAGATTTAACGGAAAAACTGATCCTTTCAATGAATGCTTTAATAACAGCAAAAGGACATCACACGAAATATTAGATGGTTTTGTTTTAAATTTAAAAGTGTTTTTGTTTTGCCCATTGTGTAAGTGTCCAAATTTTTATTTGGAGCTGAATGTTATATCATCACAACGTTTTATAAATTTAAAATTTAGATTATAAGTTTTATAAAAGTAAAATAAAACTGTGTAAATCATCTGAAAAATTGTTATTATTTTAAATAAACTTTTATTTTCAAAGAACAACATAGAGCAAAATAATTAAGCAATGAAATCAATAGAAGCTGCCGTCCAACTTTTTTTTGGTTCACTGTATGTATCAATTGATCGGGAATAATATCTACTATTAAATGCTATTAATAAATTTTGCTATCAGGATTGTCTACATATTAAAAAATGCACGAACATTGACTTTTCAAATGTCTCTTTTTTAACACCCTATTTGAATTCCTTGAGAGCCAAGAAAGACATACAGTTTATAAAGTTTTCTTATATCTTCATACAGCTATAAGTGTTAGGCGTTTATCCATAACTTCAAATGAGTTCTAAACTTACGGATTAATGTTTTTAAGGATGCAGTTTGTTGCATGCAAAAATTAATGTAATTCATAATTTTTTAATATAAGTTTATTATTAGTTTTCATAATTTAAAAAAAAAATGTTTTTGAAAAGAGAAAAACGTCTGTGATATGTTTGGGTCTATTCAATGTTTCTCTTTAACAAATTAATAAAAAAAAAAAAACAGATGACTTTTATGATGATGTAAATTAATGTTTCTCACATGGATTAAGTTTAGCATCCTCAAATTTAAACTCTTCTTAATCTATCAAGACTTAACATAACGTATTTAAACAATGCCTTTTACCGGGCTGCAAGGAAATCATATAAGGTGTCAAAAATGGGTGTTATTGTTTGAAAATTCAAAGTTCGTACAATTTTTAATATGTAGACGACTTCGGAAACATAATTTATACATAACAATAATTGGTAGGCTTTTTTATCCAGTCAATTGGTTCCTATAAATTTTTATGGTTATTTTTAGCGGAATTAGTAAGATATAACCACTTTTATTGCATTTATCACCATATATGCACGGAAAATCGGTATAAAAAATAAGATGGTTTTTTGTTCCAGGCCCCAAATGGAGTTGCTGTGGTGCTGCTAAGCTCTACAACCTTTTTTTTTTTTTTTTAAATATATTTCTTTAAAGTAATATGAATTAGTTATCAGTCAGTTTAAAATGAGATAATTCAATTTCTCTTACAATCTGACAGCAATTACTTTTGCGAGTTAGGTATTTTGTAGGAAAAGGCATTGTTTCCTTAAAAATGACTTTATTTATGTATCATAAAATAATGAATTGATATTTCACTAATAAAAGTTTTCTACAGAAAAAGCACACCAAAATAATCGCTTTGCTAATCTAAAATCACTAAAATAATTGAGTAAATTTACTCTTTTTATACCATGATTTGCAAAATTCTTATCATAATTAGAGATCAAGGGAAATATTTAAGTTTCTATAATTTAGAGAAATGCCCCAGATTGTATTAATGAGAGTTACAGGATACCGTGGCCAGCGTTTTTTTATTTAAAAAAATATATCATAATTTAGTACTCATCGCTTTACTTAATGATAGATTTTTTCCATGATTAAATTAAACAATTTTTTTATTCAAAACAGACACTAGAATTTTTAACAATGGAAAGTCTGTTATTAAATCAGGTGAAGATTACAAACCGAAAATTATGGTGTAGATTTTGTGAATGAAAAACCGTTGGCCGCGGGATTCGACAGCTTGTAGGATTGTAATCCAGAAGTGTAATCTAGTTTGTATTCCTCGAAAAGAGAAACAATTAAGATTTTCCTATCAACAGCAAAATCCCCACAAAAAGGTTTTGCCTTCTGATATTTAACTCTTTCTTTTCTTAACTTTTAAAAAAGCACGGGTTCAATTCTAAGTGTATTCAGGGACGGCTTTAAAGGGGTGAGGAGGGTCAAGCTACTAAAAACTAAAGAATTGAAAATATGCAAAATATCTTGTTAAAATCCAAAAGATATCATTCAAAGAAGCAATGGGAAAAAATCTAACCGAGGTTCGCCGTGGCTACTAAGGTTTTCTCTGTGCATGTTTTCTCTCTCAATCGCATGCAAAAACGTCCACTTTGGTTGCTGATCCTAAAATTGTTTCGATGAATCTTTAATTTTTATGTGGTTACAAAAAATACCTCTCTTATGCTACCTGTCTTTTAATTGATGACTATTCCCTAAACAGATTTTAAAAATTTAGTACACTAGTCAGAATGTATGTGTACAACTAGGGAAAAAATAGTGGGGCGGCTTAGTCACTTAGGGGCGCAAAGTTTTCCCTGGACGAGGGCACGCCGGCCATCAGGCCGGCAGGCCAGTTCGAGCCTGTATTTAACTTATTTTTGTGTGATATGTACTGCTAAGCTCTGGTATCTTGGCAGATGACCTTGGGAGAATCTATTTCTGACCAGGGGTTTCAGGGTCACAGATGCCAAATACAAGTGCGTAATTGGCGAACGGTCAATCTGCCAAATGCCAGAAATAGGGATTTGCATCACCAGTACAAGTTTACTCTTTTATCTGTGATTTTCAAAGAAGTTGGAAATAACTGTTAAAATGTATATTCCTTGTTCCATGGTGATTTTACTATTTCAGATCATAGCATATGCTTGTATTTGAGGTTGATCTTGCTCTTTGTCTTTTAAATTATCGTTATCGATCTTTGTCAACCATATTCGCCTTGACAAAATGCCACGGAAAAAGAAAATTATTCATTCCAAGGAGCGAAATGGGATTTTAAAAGAGCTGAAATTTTTTGAGGAGGAAGGGAACATTCTTTTCAAATTTCTCGCTTGCATTTTAACATTTTTAAATGATTTTTCTCTAGAATAGCTGAGGTCGATCTATAAACGGGTTACTTTTTGATTTTTACAAGGTTTTAGTATAAAGATTTTTAGATTTCTTTTATATTACATAAAGTTACTTTCACTTTCGGAGTCGGTTCTGAAAGTGAAAGTGTACTCATTATTAAAAAAAAGCATCCTAAATCGAAAAAGTAAAAACTAGCCCGGTCAGAGATCAACTTCAGCTATTCTACGCAAAAAGAAAAAAAATCATTTAAAAATATTAAAAATATAAGTGATACATTTGAAGTCAATGCTTCCATAGGTTTAACATTAACATCCCTAGTGTACATTCTTAAAATATAATATTCGGTTTTATAATTACTTAATTTAATGCTGCAACCATGCAGAGTCACAGCAAATGTAGTTGAGATGGTCTCCCGGCACTAGGCGTAAAATCTGATAGACGCTCAAGTTATTCCTATCAATGCACCATCGATTGATTAAATAAACAAATAATTCCAAAAAGCCAATGCCATTAATTAAAAATAAATTCCCCCCCCCCCCTCCCCTCCCTATTTTTTAAAGGTACTATGGAAAAGTCAATAAAAAATATTGAAATTAATCAGTTATCCGTTTCTGATACTTATATATAATTTTTTTTTTTTAAATATCGAAATCTATAGTTAAAAATATCTCAATATGCATGAACGGAATAAATGTAAAATAGAATAAATAGAGATAATAAAATAAAATTAGAAGGAAATGAATTCATTCTCTAATTAATATTAGGGAAAATGTATGAAATTTTAAGCTCTTGAAAGGCATTTATATGATCCTATATATAAAAATATGCAAACTGGGAGCATAACAAATTTTATCTACTTTAAAATGAGATAAAGAGTTGGTTAATTGTACATGTGTTTAATTATCGTAAGCGAATTTTTTCCCTTGATTAATGCATTTATTCTTCTTTAAATGTTACGTGATTAAAGTCACATGTAATAGCTATTAATTTATATAAATGTCTAACATTTTAAATTTAGTTAGAAAAAAAAAAAAGATTTATATACACAATGAAAACATCCTAACATAATGTGGGCATTTTTTAAAAATTCAGACGCATCTTTTTAATTATAAAATCATTAATAAATTCATATTTAAACCATTATGAAATGATCTGCATTAATTTTTATATATAAAGAATTGCCATTGTTGAAAATATGTCTGGGTGCTTTTACAGTTCATTCCGATCATTAGTATCATCATTTTTATTATCAGAAGCATCGTTTAAGCTTTTAAATATCATAATTATTAATAAAATTATTGCTATTAGAAACGACCACAGTTAAACATTACATTTATAAAAATTATATTTTCAAAAATAAATTTCGGCTTATGGTTGTTATTTTAGGCTAATGCGCCAATTTTGGATGTCATTCTCTCTAGTGCGTTACAACCTTTTGCCGATTATCCAGAATAGAATCGTCCGAATCTCCGCGCGTGAAATGGAGGAGCTTAACAGTATATTTATCTCTTTTTTAAAGAACTTTCTGGTTCACATCGAATTATACATATTTGAAATTATTTATGGTTTCCTTCCTGAATTTTCTTTAACCCTTTACATAATAAATAAGATTTTATACACCAATTTGCTAAAAAATACGCTTTTATTTTCATCAAAAGCATAAAAATTTACAGCAAAAATCATCTTTTCTATAAGTTTTTAAAAATAATAGAACAATTCTCTCACATAAGAATCATTCACTCATATGAGGGAATGACTATTGAGGGAATTATAAAATGTACCTTATTAATTTTTAAATTTGTACACGTAAATTATAAAAACAATACATGTTCTCAAACTATCCCTTCAAAGAAAACTAAACCACCCATTAATACATTTTTAGAAAATAAATTATTTTTATAAATTTAAATGAGGGAATGATAACATCATCTTAACATTTGTCCAATCTGTCTATTAAATTATTCCTTACACACTGAAGTATTTCTCCAGGATGGCTGAAAATGGTTTTACAGACAGGTAAGGTGCATGTGCTCGGCAAATGAACAATGTTTCAGTCTACAGTAGTACCACCTATCTCAAATATCCAGAATTATTAATGAGTGAGGGAATGATTTGAAATATGAGTTGCAAACATTTTACATGCAATAAAAATTACATGTGCAGACCAATAATAATAATAATAATGTAATACATAGAAATAATACTTCGCATGTTCATATTAAAAGACAGAAGTCAAACAAAATAAATACAGGGTGTCCGGTCTCAACGGTGTCCAATGGCTAATTCCTAAACCGTTAGTCATAGACATATAGTTCCAATTGCAAAAATGTTTCAAATGAGGTAAAAAAGTATTTTTAAAGCGATTTGGGTTAAGAAGAAAAACATTTTTTAAAAAATTACGAAATTTAAATTTTTATACGGTCTGCAGGTCCTATAAATGATATTTAGTAAAAATATCTTATTTCACTGACAAATAAGACAAAAAAAAGTTCCATTCCTCTGCAATTAAAACTGACAGAGTAATAGATGTTTAAAGTTGGAGTATCTTTTTTGCTGCAAAATAGGGGTGAGTCACAAATTTACTAGAAATAAAAATAATCATCAGATATAAAATTTAACATTAAACATTGATAATAAATTAACATTACAAATATATTTTGAGATTTTTGTTCATTCTCACATATTAAAACAAAATATTTTTTTTTCCAACCACATTTTGCCATTTATGCTGTATCTCCTAATTTGATTGGTCAGAGTTTCAGCATCAAAGTGACAATTCTTGGCGGGAATCTTGCTTGACGAAAGCCATCTGAGGATAGAGTTTCGATAAAAAAAAGTGATTCGTATGAAGACCAGGAGAATTAGAAAAACTAAACTATCTTAGAATTAATAGAATTATATTAAATTATTTTTCTATTTGGAATTTTTTTTTTATCCAATCAATCAATTCTGAATATTAACTTGCGTTATTTGAACTTTTAATGTGTAAATATCGCCTCCACGTAGATTGGTTAGTTATTTCTTGCATAATAAAATAAAATATAGGGAAAAATACATACATAATTTTAGACAGTATGTATTGGCCGAGCAAAAGTTAAGGGGGGAGTATAAATTTTAGGGAGGATTGAGATGATTAGTAACTTACTATAACTATAAAGTAACGGCTAACTACAAAGACAAAGTAGAAAATTTTCCTAACATTTTAATAAAGTTATTAATTTTAATAACTTTAAATTTAATATACTTTTTTATATTTTTTAATTTAAGAGTATGTCTATATATGTTTAATTTAATCAGTAATTTATACTTAAATAAAATTATAATTGAAATCTATAATTGCTTATATAAATTATAAATTTGAATATTTTTTTTAATTATTTTAAATTTAATAATTTTTTGGGTTTCGTTCATCTCACGAAACCCTATTCGTCTCGCTCCTCTGTCTGTCTGTCCGTCACAGAGCCCGTTCTCAGAAACTATACATGTTAGAGACTTGAAATTTTGGGTACTTATAGCTGAACACCTCACATCAAACAACAAATCATAAAATTTTGAAAAAGTTGGTAATTAACCGAATTACGGGCTAATTAACTTCTAAAATTAACCAATCCACCTTTTTAATTTATCAAAAGCACCTCTCTGACTACAATTGGACCCTTTTTGCGAGGCTAGCTTCGGAGCACTACCATTGGAGGATTCACGAAAGCTGAACCCTGATTTTATCTGGCGAGGCTAGGAAACTGCAGACTTGATTTTTTATCTCAGACATTACGGCGCGCTCGCGGTTTTTATTTTAATACAAAATTTAAACTTTTTAAATATTAAATTTTTTGCCATCCTGATTTGAAATTCTTCGGTGATTTCATACATACCCAGTTCAAACTCCTAGCTTAATTACAAGCGGAGATATTAATTATTATTTAATTAATTAGGTTTCATTTCCATGAAATGCGGGTGGCACGTGCTTTTTAAACCACGAAATAATTTAAATTAGGAAATATATCAATTTGCATGAGGTTCAGCGCTATCAGATAAGTATATTCGAGGTGAGAAAAAGCGTGCTTTGCCTTTTGTTAGGTTTGTGTAGATGGGAAGGGGGGGGGGGGGGTAATACTTTTGATTAAATATCTCAATTAAATCGAATTACAGATATTATTATGACAAAGACCAGCGTGCTTCGCCCGTTATCGGATAATTTCTATCTTTCTGTGCGTGATAGCTTATTTGTAAATTGCGATATTAATTTTTATTTAATGAATCTGCATGTGTAGTGGACAATGGGGTGCGTTTTGGATCCTTTTTAGGCAAACGGGGAGAGGTGCTGGTTTTCTTTTTTTAAAATTAGCTTTTATGATCTTTTTAGATACCGTTTTCGAGGGAGTCCTCAGATATATGCTACTTATTAAATATAAAAATGTCAAATATTTAGTTACCACTATTTCCGAATAGTAATTTTAGCAAGTTTCTTAATTTCTAGCTTAAGACCGCCACCAACTCGAGTAACATATCCACTGATAGGTTTTTAACACAGTTTCGTTCAGATACACTTTTGTTATGAATAGTGTGCGCTCCCTGGTGGTGGAATGCAGAACTAACAGAATTCTTGGTTAATAACGCCACCAATACGACTCCTGTATCTACGGAAAGGTTGCGTGAAGGAGTTTCCTTCAGATACGCTTTTGGTACGAATAGAGTGCGCTCCCTAGCGGCGGAATGTGGAACTAATGTAACACAATTTTGTTAAAATTAGGAAAAAAAAAAAGTAGATGTGTCTTGAAACTTTAAGATAGTTCATAACACATTGAGATATATGCTACTTATTCAATATAAAAATGTCAAAAGTTTAGTTACCACTATTTCCGAATAGTAATTTGTGCAAATATCTTAAATTCTTGCTTAAGACCGCCACCACCTCGAGCAACATATCTACTGGTAGGTTGTTTAATGGACTTTCCTTTGAAAGTCTGTTACGGACATTCAAAGGAAAGTCTGTAAATTTCATTTTCCGGACATTCAAAGGAAAGAGATTCAACGGAAAATTTCTATGTCCGTTATGGACATAGAAATTATCCGATAACGGGCGAAGCACGCTGGTCTTTGTCATACACATAGACCAGCGTATGGACCAGCGCAAAGGAAAGTCCGTAAATTTTCCGCACATTCAAAGGAAAGAGATTCAACGGAAAATTTCTATGTCCGTTACGGACATAGAAATTATCCGATAACGGGCGAAGCACGCTGGTCTTTGTCATACACATAGACCAGCGTATGGTCCGGACTTTGACTTTGAAACTTTAAGATAGTTCATAACACATTGAGATATATGCTACTTATTAAATATAAAAATGTCAAAAGTTTAGTTACCACTATTTCCGAATAGTAATTTGTGCAAATATCTTAAATTCTTGCTTAAGACCGCCACCACCTCGAGTAACATATCTACTGGTAGGTTGTTTAACGGACTTTCCTTTCGACACAGTTTTGTTATGAATAGAGAGCACTCCCTGGTGGTGGAATGTGGAACTAATAGAGTTCTTGGTTAAGACCGCCACCATCCCGACCCATGTATCTACGGAAAGGTTGCGTGAAGGCGTTTCGTTGAGATATGTTTTTGTTAAGAATACAGTGACTCCCTGGTGGTGGAATACGGAACTAACATAACGCGATTTTGCTAAAATTAGGCAATCTAACAAGGCGATCTGTTTAACATATCTACTGATAGGTTGTTTAATGGACTTTCCTTCCGATACAGTTTTGTTATGAATAGAGAGCACTCCCTGGTGGTGGAATGTGGAACTAATAGAGTTCTTGGTTAAGACCGCCACCTTCCCGACCCATGTATCTACGGAAAGGTTGCGTGAAGGGGTTTCGTTGACACATGTTTTTGTTAAGAATACAGTGCACTCCCTGGTGGTGGAATGTGGAACTAACATAACGCGATTTTGTTAAAATTAGGAAATCTAACAAGTCGATCTGTTTGAAACTTTTAAGATATTTTATAACACATAAGATAAAGTGTAAGAAAGAATGACACGCGAAATTCCGGGGAGGGCGCTAGATTTCTATTTAAAAAATTAGCGTTTCTGACCGCTTTAGGTGACTTTTTGAGGGAGTCCTGAGATATATGCTACTTATTTAATATAAAATTGTCTAAAGTTTAGATACCACTATTTTCTAATAGTAATTTCAGCAAATATCTTAATTTCTTATTAAGATCGCCACCACCTCGAGTAATAGGTTGTTTAACGGAGTTTCCTTCCGATACAGTTTTGTTAAGAATAGAGTGCGCTCCCTGGTGGTGGAATGTGGAACTAACATTTTTGTTAAAATTAGGAAATATAACAAGGCGATCTGTTTGAAATTTTACGATAGTTTATAACACATTAGAAAAAGTTTATAAAAAATGGCGCGTGAAATTTTGGGAAGGTGGGGAGAGGGGGAGGGGCAAAATATTTCTTTTTTGTTTCATACCGTTTCAGGTGCATTTTTTGATGGAGTCCTAAGATACATGCTACTTATACTTATTAAATATAAATATGTCAAAAGTTAAATTACCACTATTTCCGAATAGTAATTTCAACAATTATCTTAAATTCTTGCTGAAGACCGCCACCCCCTCGAGTAACATATCTACTAATGGGTTGTGTAAAGGAGTTTTGTTCAGATACGCTTTTGTTAAGAATACAGTGCGCTCCCTGGTGGTGGAATGTGGAATTAACAGACCGCGATTTCATTTAAAGTAGGAAATCTAACAATTCAATCTGTTTTAAACTTTAAGATACTTTATAACACACGATAATAAATTATAAAGAAGGGCGCGTCGCATTTCGAGGAGGGGGGGGGGGGGTGAGGGAGGTGCGCGAACAAAATTAGGAAATATAACTGGACGATCTGTTTGAAACTTTAATATGGCTTATAAAACATAACAAATTTTTAAAATCAGGCCGCGTCAAAAATCATGGTGACCATCTGCCCACTCTCCCCCCCAAGGGGGGCACTTTTCTAAATTTGGCAGATACCCGTCATGTGATATATCGTAGCATTTTTGGGTGGGGGGGAGGGCGAACAAAATTAGGAAATATAACAAGGCGAATATGTTTGAAACTTTAACATAGTTTAGGATGTGTTTGCCAAAATTTAGAAGGTATTCCATGGTGATAAATGTTCTGGACGTTTTGAAAGAAAGTGTTTTGAAAGGAATATTAAACGAAACCCTTTGTGCGATGTATGATCACACTTACCCACTTGTTTTAATTATTACCTCTTTATGCTCTAATAATTAAGTTTTATAATTAAGACAATAGGAAATAAAATTTTTAACGGGCGTGGAATTTTAGAAGATTCATTATTTAATTAGACAAATACAGTAGAATAGTAAAAAATATATATATAAACCTCTATAGATTTTTAACTTTGCGTGGAGGTGAAGCAAAAAGAGGGGAAGTAGAAATTTAAGGGGCTGATTAATTTCAATGAAGTCTTCAAAAAAAAGCGAAAATCTACTGATGTGCAAAAAATTATCCCGCTGTAAAACTTGGGAAAAAAAGGTCCGTCTTCTTTATTGCTGCAATAATTAATAAGTAATCCATAATCTAAATTCCACCTGAAATTGCAATTTAAACTTTTCCCTCACTGGCTCTCACACACACAAAGTTTATAATCCTGAAAACTACATTTTTTTTATGCAGCAATATCTGTTGTAGTAATGAACACTAAACAGCCGTATCAATTCCCCCTGAAATCTCCGCTTCAAATTTTGTTACATCTCCCCCCCCTCCCATCCTTCCCGTCCCAAGCACAGACACAAGAAAGCTCAATTTGTAAGTAATTTGTTTGTACCATCTTAATGTTTTTTTTGTTTGTTTTTTTTATGCCTATATTTTTATACATAACTTTTGAATGGCTGCTCTGAATATGTTAAGGAAATTAATATGTCCATTTTTGAAAATGATCCTCGTATCACTTTTATTTTCTTTTACAATAAACATCAATTATTTGAATTATATGATTCAACCTGTGCGATTACTTCAATGATTTAAATAAACATAACAAAATTGTTACAATATTTTAATATTTTGTTCTAATAGAGCACAGATTTATCCATTAAAGGTCGGACGTCATATAACCGCCTACATTCTCTCTTTTTAATTAACTTTTCTTTTTTAAGATTTTGTTTCTTTTGTCATTTTATTGTAACGATAAAAAACATAATTATGATTATTTTTTTTACATTACCCCTTCTGAAAATTCCACTGTCTCTCCCCTCAGCAAATATTCATTAAATCAGTTATTTTTTTTTAATTATTTTTTAATTAAAAATTAGGGAAAAATATTGTTAAATCAAAACATATATTAAGTTATTGAGGACATCAGTTTCGAAACTGACCTTATCTGAAATTTAAAAAATGGTGTTTCTCTATCAATCTATTCTATTGGTATAACTCTACCAATCAAACACTACAATCTCCAAATTTTCAATGAATACCAATGGGCGCATTTAAAGGTTTTACGCGATTTCCCAAAATTTGATTTTCTCGATAAGGCGAGTTTTGAAACTCACTTCTTCAATTATTTTAACCAATCTGAAAGTTAATCACTAAAAATTAACACTACCGTAATATTTATACGGGGGAAGCACCTTCTGTTAAATCGCTTTAAAATTACTTCTTTATATTATTTAAAACCTTTTTGTAATTGGAACTATATGTCTTTGACTAACGGTTTAGGAATTAGCCATTGAACATCGTTTGGAGTGGACGCTTTTTATAATACTTTAAGCACTTCGCGTATGACCCCTGAAAGCTTGGTCCAACTCATCTGTTTTCAGTTACAGAAAAGTGGTTTAAGTCATAAAATTGAAAATGTCATAACTCGGTCAATTTTAGTGTTAGATGAATGGGACTTTTTTTGCCGTACTTGTTAGAGGAATAGGAAAAGTTTACTAAATATCACTTATAGGACCGGGGGACCATATAAAAATTTAAATTTCGTAATTTTTAAATAAATGGGTTTCTTGACCCAAATCGCTTTAAAAATACTTCTTTACCTCATTTAAAACATTTTTGTAACTGGAACTATATGTCTATGACTGACGGTTTACGAATTAGCCATTGGACACCGTTGAGACCGGACACCCTGTAGTCTTTCAGTAAGTAGTATTTTCAATAAGAAATGATATATTTTATATTTTTGGCTGGTAGTAGTTGCATGTGAGGGAATGATATTTTATTTTAAATATATGTTTTAATTTCAATTTTATGAGCTAATATAATAAAACCATGTCTAAACTATATGTTAAAAAAAATACATTAGGTTTTTCTGTTGAAAAAATTTAAATATCCTCCAGTTTCATCACTATGGCCTATTTGGATAGAATCACCCATTAGCTTTAGGTCATTCATAGTTTCATCACGAGGCTAGAGCAAAGGGAGATTTTAACTCGATTTATACAGCTAAAGCCCCTTTCACATGCATATGTACTAAGCAAAAAACAAAACATTACTTCAACCAATAAAAGTACAATACTGGCGATATCTTGTTTGAGTTATAGTTGCGGATAGCTATATTAGATGTCTTCTAACTTTCACTGATCGCAGATAGCATCTCAAATGACATAAAAAATATATGCCCATTCGGGCATGTTGATAAGAATAACATATGCCCAATCGGAAATTTTACATGCCCCGGACGCAAATTCACAAACACTCAACGTTCCAGCGCTTTTGACGACAAACTCTGTAGCCAAGGGCCAGATTAATGATTTTTCATTGTAAGTACAGTTAGGTGGGGATACACCCTACTTTTGGAATATGACTTTACTGGAGACGGGAGTCAAAATGACTCCGTGTTGTTCTTTGGCTTTGATTATCACGTGGTTTTTCTCCTTTAATAAAATCATCTCCCCAGTACCGTCAAGTAGTTCTTTTATCATTACATGATTTCCAGAATGTATTGTGTTCCCAAAATAAATTTCAAAGCTGTTTACAAAAGACAAGAAAGGAAAATAACATGGGAGTCTTTTTGACTCTATGTCTCTGATTGCATAAGGAAATTCATGTCTCCAGTTACGGGTTAATGAATTTATAAAATATTTGTTTAACCCACTGACAGAAGAAAGTAATTTTGTCTACCAGTTATTCATTGAGATTTAGAAAAACTCTATATTATCTTATTAAGAAAAATGTCTATACTTAGCTTAAGGCTGCTCAACTGCTCTGCTCAACAAGTGCAAAACGTTTTGACACATTTACAAATTCATTTTTTAAGAGAAAGATATAAAATTGGAAGGCCTGACTTTTGCAGCGATTTGGAATCGAACTGTGTTTTCCATTTTTTGATAAATAAATTACCCATTGAATCATAAGCGATTTTGATCATGTGACAAAGACATTTTTCTCCCTTCGCTGAGTGGTTTTTCTACTTTCTTTGCAAACTTCAGTTCAAAACGTCAACTTTGACAATATTTTCTGAAAGATCTATCATGTTTGCGAAAAAACAGTTTGATTACATAGTTTCTAGACAACAGTTATGTTTTGACACCTGCTAGTTTCATACATTTCCGAACAAAAATAAATTAAAACTTATGTCATAAAGTTGCCCTTTTGGATTTGAGCCTTAAAGCTCTTCCTAAATTCCCTGCTCAACAAAAACAAAACTTTCTGACATGTTTTTAACCTGAAAAATATAACTGGTAGGCCTATTAAAGCAAGGTATCAGAAATAGTAATTAAATTCTTTAAAACAGAAAAAGTCGATAAAAAATAGATTCATAAATAAATCTAAAAATAGAAATTTAGAATCAAATAGCATTTTTCATTTGTTAACTAAATTACTTGATTTACAAGTGATTTTTGCCATGGGATGACAGGTTTTTCTCCTTTCCTACGCTGCCGCATCCAGAAATTTATTTAAAATGCAAACTTTAACAGTATTTTCTGTCAATTTCATGTGTTTCTGAACAAAAGAAAATTTCAAAATGTGTCAGAAATTAGTTCCATTGGATTTGAGAATGGACCTAAAAGTTATTAATCCATATCTGCCAACCTTCCAGTTTTTAAATGTCAAACACACTTTAATACCACAATTTTTTCTGAAGAAATTAAATAAGTACCACATGAAGAGAGGGGGGGGGGGGGGGGGGTGATATATTATTAAATAATAAAAAAGCCATATCATTAAACAATTTTATTGAATTCTTGGTGCCATGTATGGTATATGTTTTTTGATTCTAAAAAAATTGTAAGGTTGGCAGCTGTCTTAATTCTCAATACCTCAGCAATAATATGAAAAAATAAAAAGAAAAAACTTATTTTATTTGATTTTCTAAGATTTTCTGTAAACTAGAAACTATTTTGTAAACAACCTTTGTATTCTCAGGCTATGCAAATAACTAAATCAAAATTCACCAGTGGTTTTTTTAAGGATAACCAATATATATATACATATATATATATTACTTTAATGGGTTGCTATCGCGTTACACAATCCATTCCATCTTCATAATGCTACAAAGATGTAGCTTGAATTTTTCCGCTTCATCCTTATTTTTTAGCGGTAACCTTATTATTATAACGGAATAAAAATTCAAGTTAGCATTATCAATAATACTATTTGGATACGTTGACTTAATATGGGGAGAAAAAACCTCCTTAAATTCTGTAAGGGTATCCATAACATAAAAACATTCGACGAAACATAAACAACTACCGCAAAACTGACGAGAACAGAATGCTGCATACACGTAGTTCGTTTTCTCGCCAAAGCCCTTGGCTACAGAGCTTGGCGTCAAAAGCGCTGGAACATTGAGTGTTTGTGAATTTGCGCCCCGGACATGTCAGGCAATATATTTTTCAAGCCCTGATCTATACAAAAAAAAGAACAAAATCCGAGACCTAAGAACACATGGCTCCAGGTGATTTGGCATGGAATGAGTTAGATATAAAAGTTTGCTAAGAACTTTTGTTAAAATATTTGAGATTTAAAAGGATGAAATTATTGGGAAAAAAATTCTATAATCATCTTTACTCCAGGGGCGCCATTTGAGGGGGGGGCTGGGGGGCAATCCCCCCCCCCCCTTCAAGAAATCTGATATTTCAGAAAATTTATCAATCATCAAATGTAGGGATGCACCGAATAGTGATTTTGGCTGAATACTAAATGCCGAATATTTGGCCTGCTGGTAAGCCGAACACCGAATATTCGGCCAGCCGAATAGTAACTGTTAGGCAAAATACCGAATATTAGGCCAGCCGAATAGTATCTATTCGGTCGAATACCGAATATTCGGCTGGCCAAATACTTTTATATCTCAGTGTTTAACGTTAAAAAGATAAATTTTAAACAATTTTTTATAATATTTAGCACAGATACTTCTATTTTGACAAAGACTATTTTTATAAGTAAATTTTGTACTAAAAATAAGTATGTTTTGAGTTATTATTTAAGAAGAGGATGGTTTAAAAAAATTTTAAATAACAAAATTTAAATTCCATGACTTCAATTAATTCAAACAAATGAAAAGAATTCTCTTATATTGAACAAGAAGCAACATTATCATTCCACTTCTTTCATCAAAAATGAAAGGTGTACAAGCCGTAGCAGAATTTTCGTTTATAACTGTATAAAAATGAAGATATTTTAGTGAAATTTGCATCACATTAATTTGCTTGTATGGAATGTGATGATATCCTTGGAAAAGACTGAATTTTGGCCAGTGGTACAGTATAAGTATTGTTAGCTGCATTCTTAATAAAATAATGTCTAGCTTCAGTGCTGTTTAGATATGAATGGTTGCTATTTCCAGCACTTCTCGTCATGTTATCATATTTCACAGAAATTAAAGTAACTCTGTTGACAATATAGTTACAATACCTTCATTATTGTTAAAGTAACAAAAAAAAAATAAAGTTTGACTTAGGGATACAATGTATTTTTGACTCAATAAGTGAATTGCGATCCTGATTTACTGAACAAAAAATTGCCTGTTTTGATGCTTATTATTACCCCTGAAATTTTCTTCCATTTTGTTTAGGAACACCCTGTTTGCAAAAAAGCAAGAAACGGATTATTTATCAGACAATGGTCAGAAACTTGCATTTCCACATTTATTAATTCCCATGAACAAATGACATGTCATTAATGGTTAATTTTTTTTAAGTGACATTTTTAAAACAACAAATAAATAATATAAAATCACTCTCTTTTATTTAAAGATTCTAATTATTCTGAATATCTTTATTAATTGACAGTTAAAAGTAAAAGTTGTGTAACGTTTAAAAAAAAAAAAAAATTAAGAGGTTTTTTAAGCATTCGGCAAACCGAATAGTTTGATATTCAGCCTAGCCTAACTGAATATTCGGTAGTATGGCTGAATATCGAATAGATACCGAATATTCGGTGCATCCCCAATAAAATATCAAACTCAAACAAATATTAGAAAATTGCTCAAACTCTAAAATAACTTATCAGATTTTATTGCAATAAAAACATATGCATTAAATAAATGCTTACGCATAGAAATTAATAATTATCAAAAAATTTTCCTAAAGCCTTACTTTTTGAGCTCCCTCAAGGTGAGACATATATCTTTAATGAATACATTGGTTAATTTTAAAAATACATGTGAGAATTTTTTTTTTATCAGTTGCTTCTCAGCTGTATGCAAATTGATCATGGGAAAACTTGTCAAAATCATTGTCACAACAATCACAATTATTTTCTTTTGGCCAATTCTCGAATAAGAGCAAAGAAAATAATATTTAAATACCACTGATGACGGCCTTGTGATGACTGAAAACATTCTACGTTTTTCTAATGTATTTTAAATTATATGTATGCACATTAAAGTAATTCTTGTGCATTATTTGTGCTTTTTTATATGAATATTAATTACAAATTTTATCTTTTCAGTAGAAAAATGAAGATATATACATAGTATTCATTAATGTTCAAAAATGTAGTTTTTTTATCTGAAAAACATTCAGAATTACTTTGAAAAATCTGATTAACATGAAACCATCTCATAATAGTGAAAACACAATCCGAAAAAATTAATGCTTTACCTTCACTTGCAGAAAATCAGTAACGAAAATTTTTTTATACTTACAGATCACAAAATTTGCAAATTTCATGACCTATTCATGACGTTCGTTGACTGATTATCTCATGACTGATTGAATTTCACGATTTTTTTTTCTCGCGATCATCTGACGAAAATTGCGATTTTTTCCGCGATCGATTCATGGAATCCACGATTTTTTTCTGAAAGCATTTTACGAAATGGATTTTTTTCGCACGAGCACTTGTCGAAATTCACAATGTTTTTCTGTGATCAACTGATGAAACCCAATATTTGTTTTCGTGTTGTTGTTTTTATTTTTTTTTTTGACAAAATTCACTATTCTTTATCACTATCATTTATCGAAATTCATGATTTTGTTTCTGCCACCAACTAATAATACTTGTGATTTGTTTTGCGCGAGAGTTAGACAAAATTTTGGACCTTATTACGTGATCGTTTGACGAATTTCTCCTCAATGTTATTGCATGATTGTTTAACTAAATTTTCCTGATTTTTTACGCAATCTTTTGAGGAAATTCTCGCAATCCTTTTACAAAATTCGTGAGTTTTATCGCAATCCTTTTACGAAATTCAAGATTTCTGTTTGTGCAATCATTTGATGAAATCTGTATTTCTTTTTGCGATCTCTGATGAAATTAGCGATATTTTCCACTGTTGTTTGAAGAAATTAGCAATTTTTTAAGCGACCATTTAGAGACACTTTTTTTTCAAAATTTCCAAGATTCGCGATTTTTTTCTGCGACCCATTGACGAATTCATTTTACGGATTTTGAGAAAGAAAAATTGATATATTCACTACTAACGTAATGAATATAGGGGTTTGATAAATAGCAGAGGATAGAAAGCAAGAAGAAGCGTTATAGCTGATTTTGTAAACCCCAAATAAAAAATAGTTACTATTGTTAAAAATGCTAAGAAAGATAACCTAGGAAAAAGATAATATTGAAATAACTTTAATAAATGTGGTGGTTTCTAATAAATAAAGATGACATATTTAATAGTACACAATAGTTTATTAACAATTTAAAAGATCAACATATAAATAAAAAATATACTTTAAATAAAAATGTTAAAACCTTATTCACTTCTAATAAACATTACTTATTTGAATAAAACATCAGAACATCATGACATGATGGCTTAATGGCATAATAGCCCACTTCATTATAAACTTCACATAACATCGTAAAAGATGACTAGTCGCTCTGGAACTCAAATATGCTGTATTTTAAGATAAATTTTAGCCAAGTTAAAGAAGATACAAATGTCCATTTTAAATAGACACGCTTTTCTTTCAAACCTGGCCGAACACAGGAAACTAATGCATAACTCCACCACTGAGTAAACACGAAAAATATCAACGAAGCAACCCACTACATGAACAAGTTCTCCAAGATGTCATGACGGTAAGTTCAGCAAAAATACGAAAGATTAAATCCTCGTTCTTAAACAGCACTTCCAGGAAACACACTTAACACGGCTCCAAAGTACTTCAGACTAGAACATCCATCTTGACACTCCGAGATAAAATAGTTCAATGACTAGATTACTTTTAAGCAAAATTAATATAAAAATGTCTCGTGCTTAACAGCCTCAATAAAAGAATAATGCAGAATATTTCACTAAAAAGAATCCAAAAGCATTTTGTCAACTGCATAACCAAAGAGACGAAGTCAAACACTCAGGGAATACATGTGCACTACTAAGCTATGAGAACTTCCCAGTCATTCTATTTATCTCCCGCCGATGTTCAAAAACGAACCTCTATGCATGTCAGAACTTCATTCTACTGGCTTCCAGAACACCGTATGCAAAACTAAGCAAGATGACGTGAATCGCGTAGCGATCTATGCTTATGTCATATTACAACGCCATCTGTTAGCCCCATCGGGAGTTAATCAAATAAACATGCGATTCCAGACTGGAAACGTGTACGTAAAGTTCAATATATAGCCGGTAGCTATAATAAATAAATATAAATGTATAAATTACTTTAAGCTGAAATAGATTATGGAGAACTAATATTAGAATGACTTAAGGAGAAAGGTAAGTAAGTTCATTTTAATAAAGTTGCATTATATAGTAAACTATTGAAATAAAATGACTAGTGAATGTAGTAACAGAAATGATAAATGCAGAAAAATACATGCTAAAGCAATTATGCTAATGTAAGCCAATGCAAACAGTCAATTAATATTTCCATATGAGGTTTGTATAGAGTTAGTGCCAGGGCAATAAGATAGAGTGTTAAATATTTCTATCAAATATCGCAGACTTTCACGAAAAAAAAAAAAGGGGGTGGGGGAATAATTGCATGCTTGTGAAAGAAGTTATGTAGACAAAATCACTTAGAGCATATTTTATTGTGCGGGATTTTTTTTCTGTGTGATTTGTGCAATTCTGCAATTTTCCACGTTCCTTGTTCCTCAAAGAAAAATTTTCCTTGTCCTTCACCTTCATCAGGAAACTCATGAAATGGCGTCCCTGTAAGTAAAACTTTGAAAGGGAGTAGAAAAAAGCTCCATTTAAACAGGTTTCCGTCTTAGCAAGTATAATTGAATAATATTTTTTCAACAAAATTTGATTTTTTCCCCTTCTAGAAAAAAAATCTATTATAGACAGATTTCGTTTTCACAAGTTTTACTCTAATACACCTCTTTTCAGAGCTATACTATAGAGCGGATGGTTTAACAGTCACTGAGGATACGTGTAAAAATGAAACCTGTCTATAATAGAATCCTGTCTAAAAAGAAAAAAAAGTCATGTCCAATATATTAAAATTTTACCTTCTAAAACGAAATGTCTCATTGGTTCTGAGTTTCCGTATTCGAAGTTTCTACTGTTATTGTAAGCATAAGTCAGTAAACATTTCTCATACGGGAGGGGGGGGGGGTAGACCCCCCCCCCCCCTGGATCCTACCCTTAGTTATATAGCATTCCTCAAAAATGTTTGCCCCCCCCCCCCAAGAAAGTTCTGAAATGGCGCCCCTGCTTTACTCAAAATATTTCAGGTCTTTAATTGTTAAAAAATTGAAAAGAGAAGAAATGTCAATTATTTGTCATGCCAGCACTAGGTATAACTTTTCTGAGCATTGGAATAAAACACAGATACTAGTAACCAATGAAATACAATTAAAGTATTAAAGTAACAGTAATGTAGAAACATGATTTCCAACTAGGTAAGGAAGTACTTCATATATTTAGCTTTTAGGTGTTACCAAATGATGGTTAAATATAGCAAATCAATGTTCTCCAACTTATTACTTAATGATATTTTGATTTTTATGGTAAATGAAGATGTAGATTAAAATTGTAATTTTTTTTTTTTTTTTTTGTATAATATAAACTCAAACTATTGAAATTGAACCGATTTTAAAAATTCTTTCACTGTACCTTAGCTGATAAACAGAGTTCCCAAGTAGACTGCATTGTATCTGTTTTTGGAAAGGTGTGGCTTCAAATGGGTTGCAATGAAGACTTTCTCATTTTTTCAAGTCACACAATCACCTAATGCAGTACAAGAATGAAGTTTCATAAAATTGTGATTTAACTAATAATATTTACACTAACTGCAGCAATATAATTTACCCTACTAACATTAGGTTAGTAGGCACACAAATACCACTTGGCATATTTCAACAAGCACAAATATGTAGTTTTTGAAGAAAAAACTTGTTATCTGGTTTATTTACTCAATAGTCAGTCACATTGTTAATAAGAGACTACTGTTGTTTGTTTAGAAGGATTTTAATTTAATAAATCTAAAATTATACAAATTCAAAGTTGGTTTGCAAAAACAGACCAGAGCAAGTGTGGCATGTCCAGAAAATGCAGCCAAAGGCAGTGGGTCCTCATCGTTTAAGTTAATTTGAAAAAAAAAAAAATCATTTAATATATAAAATCATACAAATTCAAGGGTGTATGAACTGCAGTAGGGAGTAGATCCCCCCCCCCCCTCTCCACATTGAGTTCATTTGTAAAGATTTTCATTTAAAAATATAAATTTGAGGTTCATTTGCAAAACAGACCACGGGGTGTACAAGTACATTGCTGACGGCAGTGAGTAGTGCCCCCAACACTAAATCTTGTCCAGAGAAAAATGTTTGAATCCAACACTAAGATATATTTAAGGTTCTTATCCTACACTGGATGGGTCAGCTAAATAAAAATTACAAAAACTTCAGATTTAGTTTGTACATTTAATTCCAATTTAATGAATGTATAAGAATAAATAAATTTTTTATAACAAACATAATTCTTTATTTGTTAGAATTTTAAAAAGACAATTCAATTTCCCCATCAGCTGTTTGCAAACAGTAAATTAGTAAAAACTTCTACCATGTCAATGTAGGGTCATTCCATGTTAACTGGCCTAGAAGCCTCTGCTGGACCCCCTTCAATTTTGATATAATTGATACAAGCTATAAATATAGGTCTAAGAATAAGATGGACATCTGAAAACTGTCAGAGTCAGAAGTAGTACAGTTGGGCCACCAGAGGTCCTTTAGTAAAATTCACTGCTTCACAGCGACAGAAAAATGATCCAATCATGATACAAGAAACCATACTTAGTGAAAATTTAGCACAGCTTTTTTATGCTAAGAAACATAATTGCAATATTAAACGTAGAAATCAATACTTCCATCATTACAGAGTAAGTCACGACTTGTCACGAGGAATTTTACCCTTATTTTAACAAGCTGTAACCAATGAACAAATTACTGTAAAACTTTGTCACTTTATCAATTAATTACCTATGAATGTTGCAATTGTTTTTCTCCAGCTTAAACATTCAATAATTTATTCATCTTTCTAATCCCTTAAAAAAAAATCAATCCCATTTTCAGAAGCCTATATGTCAAAAGGGAAGATTCTAAATTGAATATTGCTTATACCACTGGGGAAAAAAAAAAAAAAAAACCTTAATTGACAAGAAAACTTCTGTTTTACTTTGGCATTATGGGCCTCTGCAGTGTAAGGTAAATAAAAGCAAGCAGTGTTGAATTCAGGGGGTGCCACGGGGGGACATTCTCTCCCCCTCCCTTTTGAGTATACTGGGCATTACTTTGCACACGGCCAGGAAACTCTAAGCTACTTGACATAGAGTGACACACTTATTGCATATACTTTTGTGTTATTCTTTCTCTCTGTAATGTTCACAGTCTTCCAGAGACATTTTTAGAAACAATTTCAATGACAAATATAGTTGTGAATCTCACGCAAAGCAGCTGTTTTAAAACTTGCTTTATTTACCTTATGCCCAAGAGACCAAAAATAAAACGAAAGTTTTCTTGTAAATCAATTCAGAAATGTCCCTTTTGAGATATGGGCTTCTGAAAATTGGGTAAAATTTACAAACTTGTTTTAAAGAATAAATTATTGAATTATGCAGGAGAGAAACTACTTAAACAGCTCTATGACATCTTCATAGGTAATTGATAAAGTGACAAACTTCTAGAGTATTTTATTCAGTAATTACAGCTTTTAAAGTAAGGATAAAATAAATCATTAAAGGCCGTATGGCCTACTATGAAGCCAAGTAATGATGTAAGTATTGACTTCTGATCCTTAATACTGCAATCATGTTTCTTAGCACAAAAAAGTTATACTAGATCACTTATTTTCACTAAGTATGGTTTTTTGTATCAAGAACAATAAGATGACAAGCATCGTTTGGATCATTTTTCTGTGACTGTGAAGTAGTGAACTTTACTGAAGGACCTCTGGTGGCCCAACTGTACTACTTCTGACTCTGACAGTTTACAGATTTCCATCTTATACTTATATGTATGTTCTTTTGCGATTGCATCAAAACTGGAGGAGGTTGAGCAGGAACTTCATTTAAATTTAGACCACTTGACATGCAATGGACTATTTCAAAAATAATAGACAATTTGATAAATAACAAACATTTAATAATACAAAAAAAGTAAGAATTTGAAAATGTTTTAAGCAATTTATATAATATTACACCACTTTTCACTCTTATAATAAATAGTAAAATACTCACAGTATTCTTGTTTGTCATGGTAATAATGATTTTATCTTTTTATGATTTTCCTTTCTGTATTCTTTGGGAAAACTATCTTCCATAACAGGCCACCATTACTACAGAATAAATTAAAATAAACAGTTAATAGTCAGTTTAACAAATTTATATAACAGTTTAAAAAATTAAACCAATCTATATACATGAGGTATAGTTATTGTGATATTTGGCAACACTAAATTTATTATATGTGAATGGCAACATTTTTAACCTTTTGTTTTCATTTGAATTGGATATCTGTAATTTCCTCTTGTGAAATTCTAGTTGAGAAAAGCTTTCCTTTAAACTGCAAAATGATCAATTTTTAACTCTCATCATAATTTAATCAACTAGAATTAATGAATGTTTTACTTTTTTGCACAAGGACAGCATTGGATAAGATAAGATAACTACAGAAATATGTAAATTACTTGCAGAAGGAACAATTGAAACAAGCAATTATCCTTGGTGTGCTCAAGCGTTTATCATAATAGGCAGGGGCGCTCCAGGAGTGTTTAGCTCCTGTGTGCAGAACTTTAATTGGTGTCTTTATCCCTTCTCTAAAAAATCCTCCACGTTTAGATTATAAAGTAATTTTGAAACATGTCAAAACAAATTGAGAATTGTACCTTACGTTTATGCAGTTTATGATCACTTATTACATTATGAGAAACTGGTAAATTGTAGCGTTTAAAAATAATAAAGCTTGGAAAGTCATAAATTTTAAATTTATAAAATTTCAAATAAAGTTTCGATCACTCTCCATATAAACATAATGCAGTTCTTCAATTTATATTAATTTAAAAAAGAAGTTTAACAAGTTATCCAATGAATTAGAATAAAATTCAATAAAACAGAATTTTCTTTTTTTTTTCATTCTTCTGCCAAGTATTCTTGCAGGCTTCACAGTTAAATTTTGTAAAAGCATTTAATGAAGAAATAAAAATTGAGTTTAAATAGTAAATATAGTTGCCAACTTTTACTTTTTTTTTTGTAACCGCTAAAACTTAATAAGATTTTTTTTTTTTTTTTTTGACAGCTTTTTTAATCGAGTTTGGAAATTAAGGCAGATTTTGCTCTTAAATTTTAGTGGTAAGAAAAAAACGCAAAAGTTAGCGGCAATGCTAGTATCGAAGGGGGGAGGGAGACAGAAACGGCTCAAGGCACTGCAAAATCTTGCTTAAGAGTGCATAAAACTGCCTCTGATAACAATAGACTATTTTCAATAACAGCAAAAATCACAGCAGAAAAAAGTTTTCTGTCCACGTCTTAAATTTTTGACATCTTAACTATCCTGGCGCCTGTGTGTGCCGCACTCACGGCAAACCCCTGATAATAGGAGAACACCACAAACACAAGCCCAGAATGGTTTACAAATTAATCTCAAACAATAATCAAATTTACCTTCTTCCTAAAATTGAAGAATCAATCCCACAGGTGTCAAAATATGAAATATTTAGTACTATTGGTCTTAAAAGTGCTTATCATCAGATACCAATAAAAAAATAAATATGAGAAGCATTATAACAGCTTTTGAGGCTGATGGTAAGCTTTGACAATTTCTATATGTTCCCTTTGGTGTTACTAATGGAGTTGCTGATTTCTAGGGAAAAAAATGATAAAATTATTGCAAACGAAAAGTTAACAAGTACATTTTCATATCTTGATAATATAACTATATGTGGGGAAAAATCAAACTGAACACGACCATACAACTTGAAAAAAGACTTGAAGAGGAGACTTGTGATTGCTGCTAGAAAATATAATACAATAGACTCCCTCAAATCCGCACATCATCACCTAGATGTAAACAATGAAACTTTAAATGAATTCAGATGTAGGAGCAAAATTACAGAATTTTTTAGTTTTATATAATTCCGTATGTATTTTAATATGTAATTCTCGATAATATGACTGAACTTGTGGTTTTTCATGAAGGAAGTATAAACTTATTTGTGAAAAAAATCAAAATATTGCTAATATCACTGGTATTCACAATCTTTTTACCAAATATATTTATGTATTAATGAAGCTTTTTTGATTATTAAGACTTACTAAACTTGAAATAAAGCTTCCTTACTTTATGATTTTGATGTGAATTAATAGTTTACCTTTATGATGAAAGTTTTATTGAATAATTCAAGGAAAATGCATCTCATCTTTATTATGCATATTAATTATACATTATTATTTACTGGACCTTTACTTTAATAATTTTTTAAATTATCTAACTTTTTATCGTTTTAGTTTATTACTTAATTATTTTAATATTTTACTATATTGCAAGAGCAAGCATTCATTATGATTTTGACTGCAGTATTACATTCAAATTACTCTTTAAAAAATCTAAAAGCAATGACCAGAAATCTGCAAAGCATCTGGTCCCAAGCTGTGCAGATTTGAAGGAGTATACTGTATAACATTGAATGAGGAAAAGTATGTTTTCCCCAAAATCTGTTAAATTATTGGGATACTCTATAAAAACTATATAATAAGGCCTGATCCTGACAGATTTAAACCAATGGTGGATTTGCATATGCCTAAAAATATATCACATTACAACATGCATTGGGGACTTTTGTTTATTATTGCCACTGCAATTCCTGGTTTCTCTGAAATGATTTACTCCTTTTTTAGTCAAAGGTCCTTTTCCTCTTACAAAAGAGGCTGAGAAAGTTTTTGGTTCTCTAAAAGCAGATGCAGCCAATCCCTGTTTAGCCCTGATTGATGCCAATGTACAATTAAATTTGCAATAGGTGCAACACTAAGTCAGATTGAACATCTTATTATTTTCTTTTCTAGAACAATGAATTCCTCAGAACGAAGACACTCCTCTGTTTAAAAAAGAAGGCCACGCCATGGTTGAGTCTTTGCAAAACTGGAAGCACTTTAATTGGTAGGCACTTTGAAGTATTTACAAACCAACGATCAGTGACATTTATGTTTCACAAACAGTAAAATCAGAAATGAGAAGATAATTAGGATTCATACTCATTTTCCAAGAGAAAATTCCCTGAAAATCTCCTCTTGTATTTTCCAGGATGGATAATTTTCCCATATGTAAACAATTAATGACATTTTTTAAACCAGTATCATGACACACCCACTCCCTCAAAATAAAATAAAAACAAGGTAATCTCAAAAATAAGGTTTATACATAACAATATTAACAAAACTTTAAAGAAAAACATTAATTCGTGACCAACAGAAATTAAGTCTGCATCTTTGTGGGACTGTCCTTAGAAACTTGATAGATTGCTGCAAGAATTTAATTTCCACTTTGTAAGTTTATTACCGCTTTGAAAAGCATTATGGATAATATAAGGCTACAAGTGCCCATATCAATTTTAAAATGTCCTTTATTTTTTCTTAAGCCTCCTCTTGAATAGTTTTCAAACCTCACAATGTTAGAAGGTGCGTCCAGTAACTGAATGGATGTTGCCAGACATTAGAAGGAGCACAGATTGAATATAACATTTGTTATATATTTAATCTGTAAGAAGGAATATAGCTAGTTTCTAATTCTATATTTCACAATGTTAGTTTGATTTCATTATAACATAACAAAGCATGCGAACAGCAACATAAACCTCTATTTTCCAGAGTAGGCTCAATCATTTTGGGAATTTTTCACATTATCCGTTAAAATTCCCCTGATTTTTATGACCAAAATTTATCCTTTGATTTTCCTCTGAATCCCATAATTCCCTGATGAGTATGAACCTTAATAATGTGCTGATGGTTGTAGCAAGAGTCCTGCATCAGGTTCGGGTTACGTTGACCAATTTTTTCGTCTCCTTATAGGGGGGGGGGGGGAGGGAGTCAAGTCTTCCTAGTTGCCCCTATTCATTCCTATTCAAACATGTATTTATTTTCACCTAAAACATAATTCTGTTGAAACTTTTTGGGAAAATCCTAACAACCAAACTAAGAAAAACCTAAATCTGAGCCTCAAGAAACATTCTAAAGTGAACTAGGCCCACAGAAAGAAAATTAGAGTCACTCTGATCTGAAAAAAGAAAATTAAAGACAATCTGACAATGCGAGATTCTATTTAAGGATTCTAAAATGTCAGCTGTTGACAGGTTTTACTGTATTTGAATATTAAAGAATATAGATATGTCCAGTTTTCTACATAGGTGGTTCAATAATCATTGTCCCTAATGTATATAAAATATTTGTACTGCAATGGTTGATGTGGAATATAGAAGCCCAATCTCTTAAATGCCTATATGCTCAATTTCAGAACCGTAGCTGCTATATTAACATAATTTGGAAGGGAAGGTGAAGTTTTAAAGACCTATTTTTGAGGGAGTTTTTAAGAAGGGGGGGGGGGGGGGTGAGAGTGAAATGCTGGTTCGGTGCTTATGAGGCTACATTTGGAGAGTGGATGAGATGTGGCTACATCACTATGATCCCGAGTCCAAATGATAGTAGTTACTTCTCATCCACTGTCACAAATCTAGCCCCATAAGCTAAAAATCAGCCTTTCACTCCCACTCCCCCCCTTTCACTCCTCCCTCTAAAACTATGTGAATATAGCAGCTATGGTTCTGAAATTGAGCATATAGGCATCTAAGACTTCGATATTCCACAACAACCATAACAGTACAAATATTTTATGTACACTAGGGACAATAATTATTGAACCACCCTCGTATATAGAAGATAAAATTGGTAATAGAGATATAATTGTAGATTACAACACAGGGTTTGCCCAAGTGGGCCCAGGCTGAAAAAACCCAGGCAGGTTTTTTACTTTTATACTTTATTATACTTTTCGCTAGTACAAGTGCATCGCCATTTGCGATCTAAATTTACAAATATCACTGACACTGACTTCTATGACAATCTATTTTAACATTTAATACTATGCAACATATAGGTAGCAAACTTTTCTAAAATTTTCAAAAATATTATATTATGAATCCTATTTCTTTAAAAAAAAAAAAAAAAAAAATCTTGTCAACTGCTTTCTGATTGAAGTGAATATAAGAAACTATATAAATTTAGCATGTTTAACTTGAGGTAAGAATTATATAAAGAAATCCAGTTGTGGTTCACTTTTAATCTAACCTTACTGCAGCAAACTAGTCCCATGAGATACAAATGTACCTACCTTTTATTTATTTATTTTTTCTTTTTATATATTTTTTGTTAATTCATTTTTAATTAATGCAAAATTATACCAAAGTTTCACTGATAAATGAAGAATTTAGGTATTATGTATATGAAAATTAGAAGTTTAAAGTGTTCTAAAAAAAAACTCAATAAAGCCCGAAAAAACCCAGGTTTTAGACTAGTGGGCTGAGATTTTCCAAAAAACCCTAGGTTTTTTTAAACCCTGTAATACAACATGAATTAATTTTCTTTCATTTTGGGTTAGGTTGATGAAAATTAATTTGTTGGGTTCAACAGTGCTACAAGATCAATTTTTTCATCCAGAATTACTTAATTGTACCATTGAATAAGGTCTAAAAATTCGCCTTTTTCTCTATAATGTGTAGCAAATTCATGTTCATGTTGCAATGATGTAAAACCTCACTTCTGCTTCTGAAGGAATAAAGGACAATTTATGCAACTACATCTTTCTAATGATTAAATTTGGATTTCAAAGGTTTGTTGCCTTCATTTTCAAGAAATCGTTTTCTTGTAATTCTGTGGATGAGCTTCCAATATTCCCATTCGTCATGCCATCCGGTCCAGTAAATATGTAGAATCATGTACATCTGTAAATAAACATGAACCTATTGCACAAAAAGTAGAGTTTATTGAAGCAAACCCTGATTATGCTCATGTTAAACTTCCGAATGGTTGCGAAACAACTGGTTCAATATGACCTTTGGCACCAAAATGAGATACTTATTGCATATATTCATGTATAAGTTAAAAAATTTCGACCTAAAATTATCTTTTAAAAAGGGGGAGTCGGATATACATGCAGAGTTTCCCCTAGACAGTTTCAGGAGGGTGCTGCACCCTGCCTGCCCTTACGTTTACAAAATAGCACCCCTCTTGCCCCTGATGAAGAACATTAGCACCCTTGTTGCCCCCAGCTGAAAAAAGTGCCTTTACTCCTTTGTTTATTAAAAAATTAACTTGTATAGTAAAAATTGACTCATTGCTGTCTTTAAAATAGCGTCCTTGCCTATTAAATATTAAAAGTAGTTTTAAAAATCAAAAGAATGCCTTTAAAAATTTTTAAAAAGTGCCCTTAAGAATCCAAAACATGTCCTTCGGAATCCAAAAGTGCCCTTTTCCTACAAGAAGCATCCTGTCCTTTTTTAAACCTGGAGGAAACTCTGTACATGGGTCACATTTTGGTAGAAAAGTTCTAAGCCACATAGCTTTCTGACTAGTGTAAGCAAATTGATTTTTGATCAACAAATCATTTAAAGATAGATTGTGAAAAATCTGAATTCAGTGGATGTGTTTATCAGATCCTGAGAAAACAAAGGACGGCAATTTGAAAAAAGTGGGATTCAATGTTATTGCTTCATTAGTTAAAGAGACGTGGATGTCAATTCCAAAAGAGATGGTTGTGAAATTACTTTATAAGAGCAGTATTAGCACTGCTATGCATCAGGGTTGCAGAAAATGTTTTCACTCCGAACAATTCCCCGAATCCATATGAATATTTCCCTAAAATTTTACGATACGTTATAGGCTTACATAAATTCTGTATTACCGTAGGTATAGAATTTTTTTTTCAAAACTTTTTGAACTTACACACGAGTATATACGGTGCATATTATCCTGAGTTTGATTTTGTGAAGGTCATCATACGGATCTTTTTATTTGTAGAGAAAATTTTTCTATCTCAAAGAATTATGCAATTCATTGTTAAAATCTAAATAAATTACATATTTTTTCTGCAGAATTTCCACAGTTGGCAAAAATTTCCCGCGATCCTAGATCGCCGGACCAGTCATATTCTGCACCCCTGCTGTGCATGGAACTGAGGATGATTTTATTTACGAAAGTGATGACGAAAATTCAGCAGATCCTAAGCCTGATTTTTATGGTGAGGAACCAGCGAGACAGGACTTCATACAACTTTTTGGAAATTCAGATAGTAATTCTCAAATTGAAGGATACATTTGATGTTTCTTAAATTTTTATAATAATTTTTGCTTGTTTAGTATTTTAATAAGAAAATTATTTTTGTCTGAAAAATCACATAGGAGTTTTTTAGGATTGGCTTATACATGGGTCAAGAATTTTACCAGTATTTTGTCATTCAAAATAGGAGCTTATATGCAAGTATCTATACGGTATTGCTGTTTATATGCTCCACATAATGAACATGTATACATGTTCATGATGTGAAGCATATATAAATGAAAATAGGCAACTGTGAAATTCTTTGTACAGCAGTATGAAAAATTAGCCACTGGAGTTCCTGAAATCTCAAAAAATTCAAGAAATCAGCAGAAAATAATTCTAAAAAACCAGGGTTGCTGGCTTTTAGCCAGGCCAAAAAAAGCCGGCCGGCTTTTTTTGGTTTTAACCACTTAAAAAAAGCCAGCTTTTATTGAAAAAAGACAGTTTTTATTTTTTAAAGTTGGTTTACAGTAAATTTGTTTTAAATTTGGATCAATTAATTTTCAATACACTTATAAATATTTTCTATTAAAAAAAATTATAGATTTCTATTAAATTTTATCAAATGTCTTTATAACTTCTAGAAGGCAACTGTGAATGCATTATGTCTGAAAAAGAATATATATATATATATATAAACATTGAAAAGGATATAAGTTAGGCTTTAAACTGGTGTTTTGAAATTCTATATTATATATAGTGTTGACTCTAAGCCGCTTTAGCAGGGCACAGTGCCCGGCGGCCCTTTTTATTTCCTTTTTGCACCCGGCGGCTCTTTTAAACCCTTCCGATGTGCCCGGCTGCCCTTTTTAACACTTCCTATGCACCCCATGGTAATTCAATTGATACCGGAAAAATATCGCAAATTCTAGGAACTCCAAACAAACCAGTTCAAAATATGTTTTATGAACAAGGTACAAGTTTGCGCTTTTGAAAAAAATGTGCCCTTATTTTATAATAGTGTTCCCTTTTTGAAAAAAATGCAGCCTTTTTTTAGAATAGTGTTCCCTTTTTGAAAAATTCACGCCCGGCGGTCCTTTTTTTCTAGCGTCAACACTAATATAGCTCCACATGTACTATTTTAAAGATTATATTTAATTAAAACTGTTCTTAACTGCTCTGCCTCAACAAGCACAAAATATTGACAGAAAAAAAGCGCAACATTTAAAAATTCATTTTTTAACGGAAAGATGTAAAATTTGAAAGCCTGACCATGGAAGCGATTTGGAATCGAACTGTGTTTTCCATTTTTTGATCCATCAATTACCTATTGAGTTATAAGAGATTTTGATAACGTGACAAACATGTTTTTTCACCCTTTTCTGAGTGGTTTCTTCTTTCGTGCAGAAATTCGATTCAAAACGCTCACTTTGACACTATTTTCTGAAAAATCTATTGCATTTGCAAAAAAACAGCACAATTACATAGTTTCTGAACAACATCTGCTGGTTTCATGCATTTCTGAACAAAAATAAATTAAAACTTATGTCAGAAAGTTGCCCTTTTGGATTTAAAAGCCTTAATGACAAAATGTAGCACATCAAAATGGAAACATTCTTATGTGTCCATATGGAGAGATTAAGTTATAAATGTTAAAAGAGAAATTAGAAAAGATGTTTCGTTTGAGGAGAGTGGTACATAAGAGTATAAAAAATAGAGCATTTAAAACAAGAAAAAAAAAAATTCTCCAAATAAAATTTTGAAAAGCTTGTTGCTAAGCATATTCATGTATATGCTATTCATAATGTTTTTTAATAGTGAGAAATGGTGGTGTTTTTATTAATATGACTATGTATACTAATTTCAAATGTTTGCTAGAAATAAAATAAGACTTGTATATTAATAGCTCTTAAAATTAAGTAATAAAACATATAACTAAGTAACCATTGTCCTCTTTAATTTTATAAAGCAGTAAAAATGAAAAAATTGACAGTTGGTATGGCCCTTTTAAAATTTAGCTGACATATGTGCAATTCAGAATACAAATCACAAGCAAAATCATCTAAGTTTTATTCCAGTATTAATGTCCTCATTATTGAGAAATTGGGTTACTTATTAAACTGTAAATCAATTAAATGTCATTAAAACTAAAAACAATTTAAAATGTGTAGTTTATAATTACAATGCTTTATTGTATAAAAGCCAATTATGACAAAAAAAAGCCGGTTAAAACCAATAAAAGCCACCGGCCTGGCTTTTTTTAATTTTAGCTGGCTTTTTTGCAACCCTGTAAAAAACAGCGCTATCCCTTGTCCTAGCAGTCCAGGAGGCCTTGAAAAGACAGCTGATAAGTACCTGCAACTGCATAGAGATGAATCCTTGCGTCATAGCAATGTTTGACAACACTAAATTTAATGAGAATGGCAACATTTTTAATGTTTCGTTGGTACTTCTTAGTTATCCCATCGACCAAATTACTGTCGCCAAATTGTAAGATTAATTGCCAATAACGGTTGCCATTAATTAATTAATTGTAAGATTAAATACCGCTAATGGCCAATAAAGCTATTAATTTGACATTTTATTTGTATTTTTATTAATGTTTTACTAATTTATTTGTTCTTTTGTTACTTAAAATAAAAAATTATGTCAATGTGTATAATTTGGCGATTTATATAATTTGGTGAAATTGGTCAACGGGATAACTAAGAAGTACCGTTTTGTTTTTATTTGAATCGGATATTCTGTAAGTTACGCTTCTGAAATTCGGGATGAGTTCCATATCCTGTGCCGCTTGGTGAAAAATATTGTGCCAAAATGCCGTTTTGGCGACATGAAATTTTTCCAAGATTGCAGAAAAACATAATTTTTAAATCTGTACATGTTATTTATAAATCAATGATTTTGGACCATTTTTAAAAACAGAAAATGATGTAAAAACATGGATTTATAAATAACAAAGATTTAAAAACGAAGTTTTTGCACCATCTTGGAAAATTTCTTCCGATGCAATTACACAAATTTTAACAGCATTCTAAATAAATAAAAAAAAAAGGCTGAATCGCAAAACAGCCGAGATACTTGGCATCGTTCAATTTGGCGAGGCGATAAATGGATCTTTGTTGTTACCAGTTCGTTTCGTAAATTCTTTCCACGCCTTCAGTTGTGTTATCTTGAATTTGGATTGGTTGAATAGGATGGGTTGATTTCTTGTGTATTGGATGGCTACGCCTACCTTTGACAACTCAACTCCGCATGTTTTGTAATTTTTATACGAGTTGCGTGACGAGGTGTAGAAGACAGATGAATAAAAATAAATGACGGTAAAGCTAGAGTATGTTATTGTTAATATATTTTGCTGTTTTTAGTTGTAAAATTTGAAAGTTAAAGTACCTGTGTAATTTAGTTTGAAATTATGAGTATTTGTTCATTTTTTTTTTTTTGCTGGAAAGTTAAATGAAGTTTATCGACGACTAGAAATTTACAAAATTATGGCAATTCAACATTTTATAGAGTTGGTTTTCAAGAAAGGAGATGTTTGTTAAGGTATGTTAATAATTTTTTTTATGTATTTTTTAGTAGTGTTTTATATTAGCCGTTTATTGTATATTTCTCATGTATGCTGACCTTACGAGTTTTGCACATTTTGATATTGCTACGCAACGTGAACTGCTGAATTTTGATATTGCTACGCAACGTGAAGTGCTGAATTTTGATATTGCTACGCATTGAGAACTGCTGAATTTTGAGATTGCTGCTAGTGAGAACTCCAGAATTTTGAGATTGCTGCACACCGAGAACTGCTGGTGACAGTGATATTTTTTATCGGTTAATGAACGCGAAGCGTTCATACATGTACGCTGATTGCCGCTTTAACGAGTTTCCTGCATTTTTCAGATTGCTGCAGAACTAGGTTCCTGTATTCAGTGACATATATTATTTTTTTATGAACGCTTCGCGTTCATACTTCTTTAAATTAGAAATGAATTGTTCAATGTTTACTATAATATAAGCACATACTTTCAATATTAAATGACCCCATGATTTTTTCTAAAAGTTGTTGAGAAATGAAAATTTTAATCATTATATCATTACTCTGATTTGGAAAGGTACTTTAAAAATTTCACATTTTCAATAAACTTATGTTGAAATAGTTTGTTTTATTTTGAATCTCATAAAAATCAGCTTTCCTGTGTTTTCTAATACGTCGTTATTTATAAATGTTCTATTTCCCATGATTCCAGGGTGATGACGTAGTAAAAACAGTCTGGAAGCATTCAGGAAAGTGGACCAATCACGTTAGTTTTCAGGTTGCCGCATGTGGGGTAGTTGGCGCTTGTCAGAAAAGTCGCTAAATGGGGTGTCTCGGCTGTTTTGGGAATCTGCCAAAAAAAATATGCTTTTTAAGATGAATACTTGTTATTGTCATGGGGGCAAGCCCCCCGTTCCTAAAACGTTTAGGACAATAAAAAAGAGAAAAAAAAACTTACCAGAAACTTTATATATATTTCAAAAATTATTATAATTTTAATGCAGGTAAAATCTCGCTCACAACTGCCAAAAAATTTTATTTAATATAAAATAAAAGGATGAATATAAATAACCTTCTCAGAAAAAAATTGAAAAATATTTACACAAAAAAACAAACGATCAGCAATAATTTAATGTTTACAAAAAGAAATCCCAGTCAGAGTCTGAAACAAGGTGTGTAAATGCACATAATAAAACAATAACAAAACTCAAAAATCACATTTGTTTAGACTTATTTAGAAGCTGCTAAAATTTGTATAACTGCATCGGAAGAAATTTTCCGAGATCGCGCGCAAACTCCGCTTTTAAATCTTTATTTTATTTATAAATCCATGTTTTTAAATCATTTTCTATTTTTTAAAATGGTGCAAAATCATTGAATTATAAATAACATACAGATTTAAAAATAATGTTTTTCCGTAATCTTGGAAAAATTAACGAGACTTACCTTACAAGCAAAATATGTTGAAAGACGCAGAGACTCATCCGAATGTGTGATTATCTAACCTAATTCAAAATTTTGCTGAGTAACGGACACGTGATACTAGTAAACCAATAAGCTTCAAGATTTCCCGTCATAGAGTTCGCCGGTTTTCAAAAAGCATTTCTGGAAAAAAAGCAACCCTAAAGCCGTTCGAACGATCTGAAATCCGACGAACAAACTTAAACCAGATCAAAATATTTATCGCCAAAGAAAGTGCGCCAAAAAAATCGCCAAATCTTCCGGCACAGGATATGGGACTATTCCCTGAAATTTCAGCTGACTAAAGGAAAGCTTTGTCTTAGATTGCAAAATCTTACTAACTTTTGAGCTTGACTCTAATCATGATAAATTTTTATAAATGCCACTCAACATCAAGTGATGTTGTCTAAAATGTAACAGTCAATCACAAGACGGCACAGATGTCATATTAGGTGCGATTTTTTTCTGACGCCAATGTCATATACGCAACGGGTACTTAACTGGCGTCAAAGTGTCATTATTTTGCTTGATATGGTAACCCAGATGTTGTTTAAGCTGTTGATATTTTCGCCAAATTGGCGTCGGAAAAAAATCGCACCAATATGGGGCGTATATGACATCTGTGCTCACAAGACTTAGTATTATGAAGAAACAGCAGTTACCTTCTTACTGATTTTTGTGATAAGGTTATAACAGATAAATAGTTTATCTAAATCTATGAAACAAAGAAAAATATAATAAAAACTTTGTAATCAAAATATTGGATAAAAATTTAAATGGATTGTGTTACGTACTCATTTACCTTTAATGTGCTATTAGTGTTACGTATTCTAGAAAATAAATATGAAGTTAATATTACTTATTAATGTATTCGCAAACTATTAAAGAAGTTTCAAGTAAAGGGCTATTCGGAAATTTAATAACCAATAATTTGTTAATGGGCAGTAAAAAAAATATACAAAGAAACGTAAAAAGATATATACATAAGAAACATATAAAGAAATAAGCGTTCACCATTGACGTAAAAAGAACTCTTTAATCCGATGTAAACAAAAACTGTCGGGTGAAACAATGATCAAAATATTTTTAAATTTTAACCTACAAATGATTTAAATGTTGATACCGTTCGTAGGGGTTCCTAGTATACCAGTTAGTTTTTATTTAAACGATATTAGCTTTATAAATTTTAGAAATTCAATTTACAAAATAACGAATTGCCCACACGACCTCACACGAAGCAAAACAATAACATGAAATACTGAGTTGAGCTGTTTCCTGAATGTACTTTTGTACACTTCTATTATCGAAGTCTGTCATGTCAGAAGCATATTCGATCCTGTTTTATTAATCTCAAAGTAATTTTAAATGGTGTATGTATTTTTTATAATAAAAAATATTTAGATTTCAGTTTCGTTTTCATTCACGTGACGTAAGGATAGTTTTTGTGGGTTGGGTGCTGTCGTATGCGGCAATATGGTGGTTTAAAGTGTAAACAACATAACTTTTTAACATTTCACCCTTTATTTTTTTAAAGTCTGCTGCTTTTTTTCTTTTGTTTGTTGTTAGTTAAATCAAAAGAGGTAATTTTTTCCGAATTCAATTTCACTGAAATAACTACTATCGGTAACTAGTGTAATTTCTATTAATGAACTTTATAACTTTATTTATATTTTCATTTTTTAGCCAAAACAATTGTTATACTCGTTCTTTAAATTTGTTTTGAAAATGGATAAGTTGAAAAAAGCACTGAGTGGTAATGATGGGGATGAAGAACAAGGAATTATGCACCAAGTAAGTAATACTTAAATATCTTATTAAGTGGGAAACTGTAATGCAATAACTTTGCCACATTATTGTTACATTTTTTCTTATATAGATTATTTGTGAAGGCGAATTCAAAGGGACCTTTTTTTTTTAATGATTATTGACTGATATATGACTTAAGGTTATGATTGGGACAAATTGTAGGTATAACTAAAATTTTAGCTGTAATTACAAAGAGTTATTTTTATCCCCCTTATATAACAATATTTGCTTAAAACAAAAGTCAAAAAGGAGTGTTGTCAACTTATTGTAGAGCTTCTTTCTGATTACTCAAATTTAAGATTATTATATCAGTTTGTTACAAAATTTTGCATCCCTTTTCTCTCAGTGACCCAATATTCACTAATTATAGCTGATGTAGTGACACTGGTACAGTAAGACAGGTTCTAAATAAATTAAAATGGGGGAAAAACAATGTGAATTATTGGTACAGATGTCATATTCGCCCGTATTGGCGCGATTTTTTTCAGTTGCCAATTTGGCGAAAACATCAACAGCATAAACAACATAATCCAGGTTACCACATCAAGCAAAATAACGACACTTTGGCACAAATTAAGTACATGTTGCCTATATGATATTGGCAACAGAAAAAAATCGTGCCAATATGGGGCGAATATGACAACTGTACCGAATTATTTTAGCCTCATGTGGATGAAATTTTCAGAATTTTTTTGTGTCGAAGTATTTATATATTTTTAACATTTTTCCTTTATACTACATCATTTTAATTTCATTTGCAGACTTTCACTTTTAGAGAAGTGATTTTTTTCTTTACATTTTGGCCATAATTATATTTCATTTGTAGTTGTACTATAAGACTTAAAACATAGGTTTCCAATTCCAACCTTTCCCAGACCAGTGCCCTTTTACAAGAAAAAAGAATTCCAACTCCCCCTCTTTCATAATAGTTAATTATAGTACATAGATATTGTTGCATATTACCTATACCTATTTTATCTGTCTATCTATTAAGAATCACAAAGTAGATATTGATTAAAAAGCCCATCAAATGTAGTAATAAATTGTTTATTAAAAATTTAAAAATAAGCACAAAGTCACTAAGAAATGTAAAAAAAAAAAAAAAACTGATGCGATGGTTGACACTGGTGAAGTTTTAACAATTTGTTGATGTCAAATTCCAATTTCGTTAACATCAAGCCCCGCAAATTACCTCGTTCAGTGATGCACAGTCTGTTCCTATTCTTAAACAGTATATTAGCTAATGCACTGAATCCAAGCTTAGCCAAATCCGATGAAGGAAAAGCAATTGAAAATTTCTGTACTCATACTCTTCATCACTGTCCTGGGTAAAAAGTTAGAGAGCTGGTATAGATTTTGAAGCCAGAATTGTTAGTATTCATTTCTGAATTTTACTTTTAGTTTTTCTTGGTGCCTAATGATTTTACGATCTTTGAATTTATGAACAAGTTATAGCATTTTTAACATTCATTAAGCCAGCGTTTCTTAAACTTTGGGATCTCGCGGACCCCCTTTGATATGATTATGCATTCCGCGCCCGCAGACCCCCAACAACAATTTTTTAAATGTAAGATTAAAAAAATATATTTTTTTATAGTAGGGGAAGACGGGGTACAATGAAACATTACTTGTAAAATCAATCAAATTTGTCATAGAGAGTTGCAGTTTGTATATATGCTATACAACTATATGTTCCAATTACTGATGTGATTTGAATACATTCACACTTCTACAACAGTAGCAATAGAAGATTATTGCTTTTACACCATTGAAAGTAACTTTCTTTACTAAAAGTAATTTTGTTTCTTTTTCCTTGTTGTTATATGTAATAATTATATTTTCTATACATTGTTATCTTTGGGTTGTTGTCTTCATACCGACAAAACCAAACTAAAAAAAATAAATATTAGAAGTTTGAAAATAAATTTTTATTTAGTAACCCCAGTGCGGGGTACAATGAAACACTTGGAGACGGGGTACAATGAAACATGTTTTATTATAGTAATAAAAGTAGTAAATAGAATATATTAGAAATAAGAGTAGGAAAACTGTAAAAAAAAAAAAAAAAAAAAAAAAAAGAGTTTTGTTCTAACCAGGTCGGTAAAAAATGCTCCTATTAAGCAATTAAAAAATAGAAAGAGAAAAAAAGCTAAGAAAGGATTGTTTTAAAAACAAACTGTGCTTGCTACAGACTTTGATGATGATCGAGATTTTTTTTCCAGGCCCAGCTGGTCATCGAGGTACTAAGAATGAGATATCCACACACAACATGCATGGCACAAGCAGTATCCGTATAAATGGAAACATAAGGAAATATATACGGTTAGAGAAATCATAAATGAAGTCAAATGTGAAGTACTTGATATAAAAAAACTCCAACCTAGTTTTAATTTTTTTTTTCTTTTTTAGAAACTTACATAAAAAAAAAAAAAAAAAAAAAAAACTAATTCTGTTGAAACTGTCCCATATTCCTCCAGGAGCAACTGAAATATAAGCAGAAATGCTAATTTTTGAAACAGACTTGAGCCAATTTAATATAAAATGAAAGGTATTTCTTAAACTAATAGAATTTTCTTATTTTTCCTCGTAGACTATATTATTTTTATCAAGTTCCTTATTAATCAAGTTTTGTTTTTGTATTTATCTCATTTTTCATAAAATAAACTATACTGGGTGAAAATTGCTTCCATCATTTGGAGTGTTTCATTGTACCCCAGTATGTGTTTCATTGTACCCCGGCATACGGGGTACAATGAAACACTGTAAGACATTTATTTTTTGTTATTTTTCAAGCATAAAGATATTGTTTAGAACCTAATAAAAATTTATTTAGATGGGGAAAATACAAGATTAAAAATATACATTAATTATATTTTTGTGCATGCAAAATTGTGGATAGGAAAAAAAACTAGTAAATTTTGTTTCATTGTACCCCGTCTTCCCCTATAGAGCTTATTTATTTTTCTTTACAGAAATTCCGCATTTAGTGTTTGAAAAAATCAGTTGCATTATTTAGAAAAATGGCACATATATTCAAAGCTAATTGACACCTAAAAGACACACCGCTATTTCCCATGAGAAGCATACTGCTGTTTTTTCCTACGAGATGTGCAATGTCTGGTTCAATTTTCGAAACCTGTATTCTCAAGTCTGTTTTTATATTCGATCGATTTCTATATATTTTTTTTTCATGTGCACAAGGCTGGAGAAAGTCTTTTCACTCAAATATGTTGTACAAAAGGAAAGTTAATGCTGGATAGTATTGTTGCTAGTTCTGTATACGTATTTATCACGCACAACCAAAAATTAGGAAAGCTATTTACTTGGAAAGCAATTTTCATGGAACCATTGCATGATAATTCCGCAAGTTGTTTCTGGTCTAAGACTGCTAAGGATTGCATTTCACTAATATCTTGGAAATGAAATGGACCCCTCATCCACTCATTTTCTGACTGTGAGGGAGGAAAATAATGTCGGAAAGCATCTTCGAAGTTTCTAAGGTGCACAGCGAATTTTTGAACAATATCAGGGGAAATTGTATCGCCAGAGGTTTGTAAGAAATCAAGTAATGTTGGGAATAGGGATGTAACGAATATTCGGCCACTATTCGGTATTCGGCCCTTTTGCCGAATATTCGGCCGGCCGAATATTCGGCCGGCCGAATATTGAACAGATATTCGGCCGAATAGTGGGACATTTGACCGAATACCTGTAGCTGAATAGTGGCATATTTGGCCGAATATTTTAAGATATTTGGTTAGATATGTTCCAGAAAATCAAAACAAAATATGATTTTAAATATTTTCGACAAACAATATTAAAAAATTATACCTAAATACATTAATTATTATAAGAAAAAGATCTCATTCTGAAATATGGGGTGGAGGAAGTATTATGAGGGGGTTGTTAATTTTGAGAAAAAGAAAAGAGAAAACTATACCTTGGTAGCAGAAAAGAATATATAATATTTTAATGGAATGAATAATTATATTTTAAGAAAATAACCTTTTCTTTTGACATACAGAGTGTAAATTTACTAAGTTTAAGTTGCATGAAAAAGGATATAAAAAGACAGAGGACACATGCAAGTTCTTATTTTTAGGGGGTGAAAGGATTTTACTAAAATAAAAAAAGTTTCATTTTTACAGAGGTAATGAGTTCTATTTTAGATAGTATATAATATATATATAAATTACTAGAACTATCTATGGATTAAATAAAAAATTATGAATTAAATTATTATTTACATTTTAAAAGTCATATGTTAACTGTAAAGTATTTTTTAAGACATTTAATGTATAACAAAAAATACATTCAGCTGTTATGATTTTTGAAAACTCAAACAAAAAATTAATTTCAATTAGTCCTTAATTTAATTTTTTTATTTTAAAATTGAAAAAAAATTAAACAATTAAAATAAAAGTCATTTATATTAAAGTCAGTATTCGGCCGCCGAATATTCGGTATTCGGCCTAAAACTTGGCCGAATATTCGGTATTCGGCTATTCGGCCAAATCACTATTCGTTACATCACTAGTTGGGAATGATTCCAAATTGTTATTTTCAAGTCGATTTGTCTATAAATCAGTTTTTTTATTGTTTCATCTACTTTGACCTGTCCTGGAAAATACGTACCGATGTTCCTTGTAAGCTTAAATTCAGCTCATTCAGAAAACTAAAAATATCTATCAAATATGCTACCTTGGAGAAGTCAGGAGCAATCATTGAAACATTCTTTCAAATGGCATTTGGAATCCAATAAAAATAACCTTACTTCATCACGTAGTGCAAAATAGCGATTTAAAACTTTTTCTCGGGACAGCCCTCTAATTTCTGTATGGAAAGGTAACTGTTTGTGTTGACTCTCAATTTCTTCCCGCAGAATTTTAAAAAGTCTAGAATTCAATAATAGTTCTAGATTAGAAGTTGTAGTCCTGCGTTTATCCATAACTACAGCTACAGAAATTCCTGCCAAAAGAAAAAAGGTGTGAATTCAATACTGGGCTTGAGGACCCCCGTCTGTAAGCTTGTGGACCACAGTTTAAGAAACGCTGCATTAAACAATTGTGACTACAGTGTTTTAGCCTACTGTAATAAAATTTTGTTTTTAGTAAAATTTAGCATTTATCTGTTTTCCACTGCGATTTTTTGCATAAAAGAAATCCAATTTGGGATCCCCAGCTTTAAGTTTGTTTGTATAGATTTTCATTTTATACTGGTATTTTTAAGGTTTTTATCACGGGTCAGTGAAATGCCAGAGCTGGGAGGTGGTGGTCAGCAAGTTTTTATTATATCAATTTCTTAAATAGGTAAGTATGCTACAGCCACGCCCTTGACTATCTTAACGCCCTCCATTTCCTTCTGCACCCGCTACTGTCGTCCCCCCCCACCCCCCCGTAATGTTCAGCGCCTACTGAGAACCTATGGCGTAAAGATGAAAATAAGCATTCGCCAGTTACCACTAGGCAATTAAAACTATGGAAAGAACCATCCAAATGCAAGATTTTCCAAAGGGACTTTGTCAAAAAAACACGAATTTTATCAAAGAATCGCGAAAAAAACCTACGAATTTTGTCAAAAGATCGTGAAAGAAATGCACATTTCGTTAAAGGATCGTGGAAAACCCGAATTTTGTCAAAGGATCGCTAAAAAATGCAAATATTGTCAATAGGTCGCAGAAAAAAACGTTAATTTTATCAAAGAATCTGCGAAAAAATGCAAATTTCATCAAAGAATTGCAAAAAAAAGAATTTTCTCAAAAGATCGCAGAAAAACCCGAATTTCGTCAAAGGATTGCTCAAAAATCCAAATATCGTCAATAGATTGTGGAAAAAACACCAATTTCATCAAAAAATCGGGGAAAAAAAAAACATTTTGTGAAAAAATGCTAATTTTGTTAAATAATCGTGGGGGAAAAAAACGCTAATTTCGTCAAAGAATCGCAAAAAAAAAGGTAATTTTGCCAAAGAATCGAAAAAAGAAAGTTAATTTTGTCAAAACGTCACGGAAATTGCAAATTATCTCAAAAGATTGCGAAACAAATGCAAATTTTGTTAAAAGATCGTGGAAAAAAACGAAAATTTTGTCAAAAGATAGCAAAAAAACGTTAATTTATCAAAAGATTGCAAAGGAAAACACGAATTAAATATTTTTATACAGTACATAAATTACTTATTCATACTAAACTCATCGGGAGGTGCTGGGTTCGAACCCAATCGCACCCGTCGGCCTAATCGTTCGGAGTTTTCGTGGTTTTCTTCGAACCATGGATTTCCATGCGTAAATACGGGTTAGGTTCCCTTAGAAAGACGCCCACGGAGGGCACCCTCTCCCCTTAGGGCCTATATCCCTCGTGTTGATAATTGGCTGTCATAAACTCAACCACCCACTATAAGCTCATATTTTTTAAATAAATATTCTGTGACATAAATGTATTTACTGGCAAATGAAGAAATTATTCGCACTAGCTGGTAACTTGGTACTAAAAAATGTCAACCAACCAGCCCGTGGCTACTAAGCGAAAGTCCTTATTTTCATCTTTACTATGGTGTAAAGTAAAGCAAAAAACTGAAAACAGAGCTTAGTGTTATTTAAGCTGACAAACCTGTTGTAAGTTCAGTAGTGCAGTCAGGATCCTCATCTGGGAGGGGTTTTGTGCCATTTTTGCTTGTAAAATTTATAATTCCATTGTGTTACATGCCCATAAGGTAGTGTTTAGTAAATACGTGACATATAAAAATTGAAATGATGAAAGCACAAACTTCATAATAAATTTAGCATTTAGGTGTTTAAAGGTTTCATACAAGAGCATCTCCTTCAATATTCAGAGATAAAAAAGCAGAGAGAAAGAAAGAGCAGTAGCATAGGGGAGAGTGGAGAGGAATGGGACACTTTTTATAAAAATAAGAAAATCAACTTTGTTTGACACAAAAACAAAAATTTCGATATATAGATTACAAAATGAAACACTTTCTAATGTCCTTAAACAATATAGAATCATAATTTGCAGAAGCAATTTCATAAATAAAGAAATTGTAAATTTCAAAATGTGTCCCATACCCCCCCCCCCCCTCCCTACTAACAGGGAGGTATGGGACAGCTATAAAACAATGTATGATAAGGCACAAATAGTCTAGTGTTGGCTATATATACAATCTAACAAAGATTGTAGGTTGATAAAGTTTGTTCTACAATATCAAATTCCATTACTTTCATCACTGGAAAGAAAATTCAGGATTGTCAGTCAGAGATGACATTAAAAAGTCATCAGTTTAATTTATTTACATTTTGAAGTAAATGAATATATTTATAGTGTTATAATTAATATACTACCCTCGAAAAATATTTGCATATTAGCAATTTACATTCATCTTATTGAAAAGAAGGAATTAGACATGTCCCATTCTTCCCTTTGCTGGCATGTCCCATTCCTCCCTCTACCTTCTTTTATGTTAAACTTCTTGTATAAACAAAAATGCTGCTTTTAAGCATAGTTTAAATTAAGGATAATATACAATATAATGTTCCATAAATGGGGAAACTATTACATCTACACATAAACAAGTCATTAATATAAAAAAAAAAAACATAAAAAGTATATGAAACAAATTTACTTTCGATTCTTGAAGTAATCTTTTTTTCTTATACAATCGAAAGCTTGTGCAGATCAGCTACTTTTTTCAGCTGAAGCTTGGGGTACCATTGCTTCATCTAATGTGTGATTGATGAAATGATTAGAATGATACACAAAGAAAAAAACCTACTGTCCCATTCCTCCCACTATCCCATCCCACCCCACTTTCCCCTACATACTACTTTGTTTCTATTACTCCTTTTATTTTTTTCATTAATTTTGTGTTGAAATAGGGGCCCCTATTATGAAACCTCAAAATAGTTTAATGATAAAAATTTGTTTATGCTTTTCTTTACTTTGGTGTTTACACATCATATTTTTATCTTATCACAGAGGATTTTGTATGTGTCTTATAAGTTTTTAAATGCTCTGGGAGAGATTTTATCCCTGAAATCTTCCCCTTTGTTACGGCATTGTAAGATATATAGGTATGTAAAAATTTGTAACCCCTGTTACCAGACAAAAAGGTTGCACTCAATCATATTTATAATAATAAGTAATAAAATAATACTCTTTTTTAGGGGGTTTGATAGATATCCTTAGCCAAGTTAATGCTGAATAGTAACCAAAACATGTTTTAAGAGAAAGAGAATGAATAAAATTATGACCAGATAATCTCGGCTGCCAAATAGTATAGGGTAGATGTGCCAGTAATGGACACCCCTTTATGTTTTTGGTTCATAAAAAAATAACTAATAAATAGTTAGCTTTAATTATTTTTTTTTATAATGCCCCCCTGCATGTTTTATAAAACTGGATTATTATTGACACTTTTAATCAAACCAATCAGGAAGCAGAGAATAATGTTTCAAAGTTTTGCTGTTTTTCTGTAAAAATCTTAATGAAGAGGCTAAGAGCTGGCTTTGTTTAATTAATTTATATATTATTTATTTTCTTTCAAAATTTGAATGTTGTTTTTTGAGTAGCAATAGAAAACTTAGAATTTTATATACTAAAGGCCATTTGCAAAATTTCATTTATTTTTAACGTTTTAAGAGGGGGGTGTCCATTACTGGGATGGTTAATTAGTCATTTTCCAGTAATGGACACCCCATATAGACATTGCTAAAAATTCAATTTCAGTAATGTTTATAGTGCATAAAATATTTTGACTTAACTGTAAACCTAAATAATCGAATTTAACTTTTAAATTATACTTACCAAAATGTAATAACATCAAAATTTTTATAAATAGCTGCTTTTAAGTTATTTTATGTGATTAATAAAATTTCAATATTTTTTTTTTTTAATGTATATCTACCTTGCATATCATATAATCTGGAAATCAAACCAGCCAGGAAGAAAATATTGTTTAAGATCACCAGAGACCTGGAGCTGGAGCCGGAGCTCTAAATTTTCCCCAGCTCCGGGGCTCCGTTAGCTTTTAATATTCTTTTAAATCTTTTTTTTCTTTTTTTCAGTCTTTTAAATTTCTAGGCTTAAAATATTTTAATTACATCATTATTCAGTATTTTAATTATATAATTTTTTAGGGTTTATTATTATTATTAGAGAAGGAAAACTTCTTAAAACATGGTAACACTACTTTACTTCTACTTGAACTAAGTGGCAACACTATTTGAAAACAAATATGGCCGCCTGTTGTTTACACGTGTAGTTGTGCAATTTTGGCTGTTTGAAAAGTGTAGAAGAAATTTAAGATTTTTTTGTTTAAAATTCCACCAAACTTTCTATTTTAAAAGCAAAGGCTAAAAGATGTCATATTTTCTGAACAAGCATTTCAAGTTTGATCAGAAGAAAAATGCATTTTGTCAGATCTTTAATGAAGGTAGAAAGTATTTGTGAGCAAAAAATTAAACGTGTAAATTAAAATCTGCAACTCAAAAGCGCGAAGTCGGAGCTGAGTTGGAGCCAGAGCTGGAGCCGCAGTATTTTCTCTAGGAGCAGAGCTGGAGCATGAAAAATTGTTCGGCTCTGGGTCACTGAAGAGCACAGTCAAAAAGGGGCTCATGGGGCTTAATCCCTCTCCGTTTAAATAAAAACAATTAAGTTACAGAAGCTATTACAAATCTATTTTCTGCCTTAAATGTTTCCTTATTCACCTGACCAAAAAAAAAAAAAAAAGTAATATTAATGAAAGTTATTGGTAAAACTAGTAAATCTGCAGATCAGTGACCTCAAACATCAGTTCTACTGTTTTATTTTGAAATTATTTTATTTAGTATTTAAAATATTCAACTCACAATATCATTTCTTTCATATTTGTAATATTAATTATTATAAATGATATATCAAGTATTCTCTGGAAGATTAACTGTTAAAAATAGTGAGACAAAACTAAACACTAATATTCCAAAACTTTTTTTTTTTTAATTACCTTTCTAAATCCCCCACTCCATTGTTTCAATAATTTTGATAGCTGTAATTGCCTGGTGTTTAATATTTTAAACTATCCATCTAAAATAATTAAAACATCGATCTTCTGATAATTACAGTAATTGATGCAAACAGTAAATGATTATCACAAATATTTTTGCCGAAACATCAGTGAAGGCTTACTGTGGAGACACGAAAAGTTTTGGTTTCTGTTAGTCTGTCTGTCTGTTCCGCGATAACTGCCGCAAAAAGCATCCGATCGGCTTGAAATTCCCTGGGCATGTTGATGAGGTACCCAGACTTGGCTGTATAATTTTTGGTTAAATTTGGTTCATTCGTTCGGGAAATATGGAACATTTTTTTTTTCTCTATAATGCTTTTCTATGGCAAGTCAGACGATTTTCAGATTTTCATTTGTTGAAAGAAATGGCTCATATGAAAAATGGATTTAAATGGTAAATATTTTATGCTGAAATTTTTAAATAAGATTATTAAATTATTCCAATTAGTTTGAAATTTTGTCAATATATTTGCGAGATTTTTTTAATTAGGTTTATAATATTGGGGGGAATTTTATGCATGTTTTCCAATAATATAAAGGATTTTGTTTTATCAATTTGACATAATGCATATTTCATTTTTTTCCTTTTCTTTCATCTGTTGCCTAGCAACGTATTTGGTCCTAATAATATTAATATAATTGCGTGTATAATGTTTGAGTAAAGCCAACGTCAAAACGGATGAATTAATACATTTGTATCTTTGCATATAGATGGATTTTAGCCCAGAAATAAGAATAGGAAATATTTCATATATTTTATTTATTTTATTCAAATATTTTGCTTAAAAATACAAAAGTTCATTATTTTCATAGAGAATAACGTAACATTTTCCCATAACATTTACAAATATTTCTTTAATTGTTGCCAAGAAAATCAAAACCTGGAATAATATTTTCTTTTAAACAATTTTCAATTGAACTGTTTTGTCGTGAAACAGGAAAATGAAAAATAAAATTAAGAATAGAAAAATTAATATGGCGGCATATTAGAAATAAAAAGAAAACTCTCGAGTATTTCTTAATATAACAAGATGAAAAGTTTTGAGTAAGTACGCATAGCAGGTGAATTAGACGTCATTTATCGGAAAAAAAAAGATGCTGCAATAAAAAGATATTGGGTGAAATAAAATTAACTATTATTCACGGAAGAAAGAGATAGATGGAGATGCAGTATGCCGTAAAAATAGTTTGTAATGTGATGTGCGTTTTCGCTCAAATTTAAATGCCCTCATTCGGCCCAAACAAAACAGGTACGTGGAACAGGGATCGAATTATTTGACTTCATCCGTGCATTTTTCCTGTAAAATGAAAATGATCTGCTTGTATTTAAGCAATAAGCATTCTAAGGTAGCATTTCATTGTATTATGAATTAAAAACTGTATTACTAAAAATATTATTCTGTTTTTTTTTTTTTTTTTTTTTTTTTTTTTTTTTTTTTTTTTTTAAGCACATCGTTGTGTTGTTCCGAATGTAGCGGATTTTAGGGTTACATTTTAGGGTTACATATTTTATTTTAAATTTAAATTTTATTAATTTATAAAAAAAACTTATGCTTATCCTTATAAATCACAGCGTAAAAAAATCTAAGATATACTATAACCACCCACACAATCAATAAAAAATTACGAATGTAAATTTAAATAGACAACGGGGGTTCAGGGGGGCAGAGCCCCCCTGAAGAAATGCAATTTTTGATTTAAAAAGTTACCAGAATAAGTAGCTCACCAGAATTTCAGAACATCAGTGTATAACCACTTGTTTAACACTTTTAATTTCTGAAACTTTACGAAGTCTCTTGTATGCTTATAAATATTTATGTAATTTGAAAACTTTAAAAAGCGATTTGTAGGAAGTTGAATATTACGCAATGAGTGTTAAAAAACAATGACTTGCAAAGATGACGTTGAGGCTTCTGATCTGCAGATTTACTAGTATTAATTACTGGTATCCTAATTGTTAAATTTCTTTGAAAATAACTATTTTGTTTCATTGGTATGTATTCATTGAATTCTGGTTCTAAATACAGTCATAAAAACAATTATATTTATTACTTTTTATGGGGTGTCCATTACTGGAACAGAGGGTGTTCATTACTGGGCCAGAGGGTGTCCATTACTGGGCTTTTGGGTGTTTTGATATATTTTTGTTATTTAAAATTAAATTTCGATTCGTATTGGGAAATGAGACTATAAGAATGGTTAAATATTGTTGACAGGTTAATATAATATTGAAAAAACTGGAATATAATAATTATAACTTAATAAAAAAATAATTTTAAAAGAAATTCCTTAAGGGTGTTCATTACTGGCACATCTACCCTATTTTATACTTGAAACTTTAAAAAAAAAAAATTAAATATCACTACATTAAAACTGACTTTTAGGGATTGTTTGGCCACTTATTGAATATATCAATCGGTGGATAGATTACATAATATTCAATATAGGGCAAAACTGGGTTAAATTTCATTAGCGGCCACTGGCTGATAGGACTAATTTATTAAGTGGCCACTTTTTTATTTAAAAACTAGGGGGCTCGCCCCCGTACGAGATATGCTCGCCAACCCCCGTTCAGACACCGCAGTCTCTAAAAGCACGCTAATTTGATCGGTTTTAAAAAGATTTTGGAAGATTGAATTATAATTTAAAAATTATTCATTTCTCTTTGATTGGGTAATTTTAAGGAAAAATCACTGCTGTTAAAAAATACAATGGCTGTTTTCGTCTTTCATTAAATAAAATCATTTAAACATTTAAAAATAAGCTAATATAAAATGAATTAAGTAAACAGAGTCTTTGTCTCACGGTATTTTTTAACAAAGTGAAAAGAAAGTTCTTTTAAATAAGACAGTTAAATGTATCGTTTTTAATCTGACATAATTTTCACCAAACTTTTCTTTCTCTTTTTAATATTCACACGAAAATACTTTTGTTAGAAATGAAATATTATTTGCGTTCAATTTTTAAATTCAAACTGTTTTGCAATATTATTTTTTGTTCATTTTACGTAATAAGTGTAATGTGACGTAATTTCTCTAATTTAACTTCTAATGCATGTTAATGAATTTATTATTTTACAATATCCTTTCTCTTTTAAAATTCACGTGTAAATATAGTTTTTATGAAATAATTTTCAATAAGTTCCTGCTTCTTACACGTAATTATTTAATTCTAATTTGAAAGTTTTTTTCTGTTTGTAATAATCACGTGTAAATAAATTTTTAATTTGAAGCAAACATTATTGTTTGTGCTGTTTATACAGTTGGCAACAGTTTAAATTAATACCATTTTCTAAAATAAGTAAAAAATATCTCTCGAATAAAACCTCAAAAAATGAGTCAAATTAAAAAAATAAATGAAGTCTGCACAACGGGAAATTCTAACGTATAAAATGATCTAAAAATGAAATAATTCCCATGCACAGTTTTTGCTCCTATAAAACTTTTTTAATGGAACGATTTTGTCCAACTTTAGCATTAAATATCTCTTAAAATAATTCTTCAATTGGAAAACTGTCTGCATCAGCATGTTTATCAAACATTTCTCTATAATACCACCGATTTTCATATTTTTGTATGCAATATTTTTCTTAATATTAACGGAGAAAGACCACCGGTCACAAAAAATTCAAAACCCGCAGCGGTGACAGCGTAAGTTACTTTTTTTTTAATAGAGATATACTAAACTGTAAAATTTCTATAAGTATTAATCTAAAATTGAATAGCCCAAATGTTAATATAAATATTTTGGAACCAAAAAAAGTAGAATCCTTGATGAAATGCAAAAAAATTTTATTCTCTCTTTGTAAAAAAGTGATCGGAAGGTGACCACTGATAGACAATTTATCACTAGCCAATTTTTCTTATTTACTGGTATGTGACCGGTGGCTAGTTCTAATTTCGCCCTTTAATATTCAATATACATTATTTTCAGAAATTAATTACTTCTTCCTAGCATAAGTTACATGCGGTAATACCACTTTAATTCAGTGATTTTTTTCTCATATATTAGGAATGATTTTTATAGTTTACTATGCCAAAAAGTTTTTTTAATTAAATGAATTAAAAGCTAATTTTGAAGAATAACATCTGTAACCTGGTACCCTGGTGGTAGCAGAAGTTACATCCAGATTAAAAAAAAAAAAAAAAAAAAAAATCTAAGAGCACACCTTATTTAGGTTACCCATCAGTCTACTTATTTGATTCTACCAAATGATTATTGCTTGCTGTAAAAAATTTCATTTTAAAAGTTAAAGTTTATTGACTATATAATATATTTTTATTTTGTAATTTTACTTTATAAAATCTTCTCTTGATTTTAGAAATTGTCTGTAGTTTACAAAAAGTTATTAAAAGTGTATATGGGCATTACAACAGTTCCTTACAATGTGTGCAATGTTTACAGTAATTTAAAATATTAATCTTTTTTCTATAAAATTAATTTCATATTAATATATTATTTATAAACTTATCATTAAAATTCATTTTTTAAATAAGATTAGATGAACCGAAATGCAAGTTTTTTAGTGAAATGTTGCAGAATCAAGATATGTGTGTATGCTGTATGCACATCTTTATTTAAAAAAAAAAAAATCTTCATCTGCTGAAAATGTAGGATGTCTGGTATTTTTGTATCAATAAATTAAAATAAAATAAATTTGATTATTTTTTAGGAGCACTTATTGTATATATTCTATTTTTATGAATAATTCTTTATCCTGCATGGAAGAAACATTCAGGAATCAATTTAAAAAATATTAATAATTTGAATCTATACAGAATTTTAAAATGATTATCAATATAAAATTTTTCTACAATGTGAATGAAAAACTCACAAGGAAATTTTCCTGCGTTGGGTTCCTAGATAAAGTTTTTCATCTCCAAAGCCTGTCACTATGACAACTGATTAGTGTTCCTTAAGTGATTTTGACTTTCAATTTATCTAAGACCCTTTTTTTTAGAGGGGGGGGGGGGGCTCAATGAAAAAAAAAATTAAATAATAATGATTTTCGTCCTGTTTTTTTTTTTTTTTTTTTTTTAATTAAATAATTTAGTTGCTGAGACCTGTGGCTTATGGTCCACTCTTTTTTTATTCTCTTTCTTTTTTTTTCTTTTCTCGTTAGACTAGGGCCGGGCTTAATTTTTCTTAGCAGACTCAAACTGTGCCAAATGCCAAATAGGTTTGGTAATTCTTTAGGGAAAGGTCATGCTTCTTTGGGTCGAAATTTTTGATTTTGCATCTTTCAGGTGTGTAGATTGGTTGCCCTAAATCAGTTTTGTAATATTCCAATTCCTTTACTTTATATATACAGTATGGGACCTGTATCCAGAATGCTCCAAAATCCGGAATGCAAAATGAAAACTGAAAAATAATTTTTCCTTTCAAAAACATAAAAACCTGCGATATTTTTTCATGGTGTGAATGAGCATGAAGTTGAAGACTTTAAAATTTAAAAAGAGAAAGAAATTATTACAGATCTGCTGGACTAAGCTAAAGAACTTTTATGTTCAGAAGCTCAGTTGTAGGATCAAAAATCAGTAGAAGATTGTCTAATTGCTGATAATGATACTCCTGTAAGTGATCAGATGACTGACAGTGAGATTTGTGACATAATGCCAAGGAATATTTCTAATGGAAGTGAAGATGATGGCGAGCAGAATGAGGTAGCAAAAAGATTTCAAATGAGCTATTAATGTTTTTCAATTGAACAACTGATTTGTGGGATGCAACAAACAAGCTACTCCCACAAATCATGGCAGTATACAGAAGCAGTTAGTACAAAAGACAAACTATAAGCAACCAATCTTAATAAAAATGTTCTAAAAAACCAAATCAAAGGATTCTGCCCTCTTCTTATATGCTAATTTGAATTGTAATTTAGGTTTTTTTTGTGTGTGTGTGTGTAAATAAGTTATTAAATTAACTAATTTATAACTATGCATTTTCATATATTATTCATATTTTATACATTTCATACCGTTATTTTATACTATTCTTAACATTTATAGTAAAGTGTTCCGAATTACGGAAAAACCCCTTATCCAGAATATCTCAGGTCCCAAGCATTCTGGATAACAGATCATATACTGTATATATATATATATATCACTGAATGCAATACTATTCTAAAACTCTAAACACTTTTTTTTTTCGCAAAATCATGTTTTTTAAACTGAGTGAGCATCTTTTCCCGGAACTATTCAGCTGATTTCCTTCATTTTTTATTTAAAAGAAAGGTAATCATTTTTGCTGGAACTTATACTGCCAAAAAATATAATTTTCATTGATTAATTATTTTTTCAAGCTTGCAAAAGGTGAAAAAAAAATGGCTTATGACCAGAGAAAACTGGTTGCCTGATCAGAGTTCATGGCATGCACCTGCTGGTATTCCCAGTCGTACAAGGCATTTTATTCCCTTTTTTTTCGCATAAAAATTTAAATATATATGTAAAATGCCAATAGATTATAAAGCAGAAAGTTCAAAAGTGATATCTCTTTCCTTTGTAAAAGAAAGAAAAAGTAGTAAAAAGCATCTGAATTTTAGGCAAAAAAAGTAGAACCTCCCCTTAATATAATGCAACAATTATTACTGTTACATGATTTGTTGTTGTTAATTTTTTAATCTTTCTTATGGCTTCCTTTCTGCTTCTGTTTTATTCAAAAATAAACTTTGTTTAATATTTGTTTTATTTTTATATGTGTAATTATATTTTTTTATGAAGAAAAGATTTTTCTTTCTCAAAGATACATAAAATGTTTAATTTATACTTTAATCTTATTTAGGTTGTTGACGCATCTACACTAAGTTGGTCCACAAGAATAAAAGGCTTTGCTATCTGCTTTATTTTGGGTTTTTTCTTGTCTGTTCTGGTGAGTTGTTTCCAGTACATAACCCGGAAGCACATACACAGGTTATGTCATACCCAATGTGCATATGGCCAAGTTTTCCCCAGCAGAGTGCTGCATCCTGCCTGCCCTTTGGTTAACAAATCAGCACCCTTCTTTCATGTCATCCAAAAAATTAGTACCCTACTTAGCTCTTCAGTTTAAAATAAGTGCACTTTCTTCTTTTTGCATAAAAAATTTTGCTTGCACAGTAAAAACTGACTCAATATTGTCTTGAAAAGAGGGCTCTGACTTTTAAATTTTAAAAGTGGCCTTAAAAGTCTAAAGAATACCTTTAAAATGAAAAACTTTTTACTTTACTTTAAAACTTTTTACTTTAAAGGTCAAAAGAATACCGTTAAAAATGAAAAACTGTGCCCTTAAGAATTTTAAAAAAAGTGCCCTTTTTTCAACAGCAGCACCCTGCCCTTTTTTAAACCTGGGGTAAGCTCTTCATATTGTTTTTATTGCAGTACCAATACTTAAAAATAATTATGGTCGCTTTATTTAATTACAGACGATTGTTACAAATTCTGACAGAAAATAAGTCAAAGATTACTTTTCATAAAATAGTGGTGACAGATGTAAAAATCATATGCACTCAGAGTAATCATACCCTGTGAATCTGCCTTGGGTTAAAACTTTAGGTAAATTTTTAAAGTGCTGTAATACATAAAATGGTAATTTATGTTGTGTGTTGAATGCAAACAATCCCCAGTAAGCATATTGTATATGACTAATAAATATATCATTTAGTATTCACCAGCTGAATATTATGATTATCTAGCAAATTATTCTCCTTGAAATTATGCACTAAGAAAAAATTAATGCATGTGAACAATAACAGCAATATTGAACTACTGTTAACAGTAATATATATATTCATTTTTTTTTTTTTAAATAAAACTATTTTTCAGAGAATTTTCAAAAACATTGATTCATTTAATAAAACATGAAAATTACATAGATTTTTTTAAAAAAAAATGCACTTGTTTTATATATTTTGCATTCCCCCCAATTGTTTGGAAAATTGCTAATGAGATAAGGGAATTATTATTTTTAATGCATGTTACTTTAAAATTAAACTTCTAAAATGTATAACAACAATGATGAACTTTTTTACATCCATGTGCCAATTAAAAAAAAAAAAAAAAATCTGAATCATAATGTGCCAAGAACCAAAAAAATTGTGGATCAAATTAGGAATTAAAATTTTGTTATTAAGATTATAAAAATATGGGTATCATGCATGTAGGTGTCATAATTTATAAAGTAATAAAAGAATTTGTTATCTTTTCCAGTTTTGTTTTAGGTGTCAAATAATTGATATCAAGATCAAGTTCATAAATTACTTTTAATGAAAAGCAAACTTAACTGGAGTCATATGAAAAGCAGGTTTCAATTTGAGTTTTTTGTATTTTTCATTTCTAAAAATAATGATGCAGCTTTAAGTACAGAAAACAATTATCTAAATGGCAAATGCTAACTTCCTTAAACAGCTGTATGTGTCTAAAATTAAATTCAACCTTATCATAATTTTAACATTGTCATTTTTGCTTCTAATGCCTGGTAGTCTTTTGTTTCTGACTGTCTCCAAATTGCCTCTTTAACTTGGTAGATTTTCCCACCAATTGAGTTGGAAAACTTACCAGGTCAAGCTGAGGTAGTCTAATTCGCATGTTTTATGTTATTTCGGTTTTATTTTGATTTCAAATCTGAATCAATGCTGTACCAAAAATGTTCTGCCACATGCCATATGTTCTCCGGCCCTGGTATATAAGCAAGTTAACACTGAATATAAAATTATTTTTTTTTAATTTTTTTTTTTTTTCCCCAAGATTTAAATCAAGCAAAAACAATAATTCATCAGCGTTTTTTTTTTTTTTTTTTCCAGAATTCTATTGCATTTTTTTTTTTTCATAAATTAAATGCTGAGAATAGCTTTTCTAAACATGATCTAATCTCACAATACCTTTCTGAAAATTGCTTAATTACTTTCCCTGTAAATACTAAAATGGCCTTTCACTATAAATACTGGTTCATAACATAATGATAGGATATTTTATTTTTTTGTATTATTATTATTGTTTTTTTTTTTTTTTTTTTTTTTTTTTTTTTTTGTATTATTATTATAATTTTTTTTTTTTTTTTTTTTTTTTTTTTTTTAAGGAGGCAGGGAAATATACTGAATATTTATTTTGTAACAAATGTTTCAGTTATCAGTTTTCTCATAAAACTAATGAATTTACAATTACTAAGCTAATTATACAGTTAAGAATCAAATATCAGTTTACTTAACTAATAATTTAAAATGGTGTAGTTTATCAAATTACAATATTCATATTGAGGTTGAAAATAATAATAAAACTGATGTCTATGTAGAATATAAAAATAATAAAGTCAAAGAGAGTATAAATAGTAATAGCTCTTTTTTAAAACCTCTTTTTTTTTTTTTTTTTTTTTTTTTTTTTTTTTTTTTTTTTTTAAACCAAGTATGTATGTATAAAATAGAGAGAAAATCATACAGCAGCCAAATATCTGGTTTATGCTCAGTGATGTGCTTAAGCTTATAGAAACACTGTTTGAAAGATTTTAGCCGTCCTGGAAAAAGGTTTTTTTTAGCTGCTCTCGGGCAAAGGATTTTGCTGCTCTGGATAAAATATTTTAGAAGCCATAAGTCATTCTATAAAAAAGTAACAGTTTTCGTTTTCTGTGGTATTAAAACTATAGGTGTAGAATCCCAAAATGTTTAAGGAGCCAGTGGCTTCTAAACCCCAAAAATCCAGTCGCCACTTTGGCTCCTAACCAAAATCTAGTGGCCACATTGTGAAACAAACTCATAAAACAATAGTGTTTATATGGGAAAAACTTAACAAAAAAAACTCAGGAATTCAAAATGAAAAATAGTTTAATTAATAAATACACATGTACAACAAAACACAGACTAATTACAACAAATGTGTATATTTAATTTAATCCTAAAATTCTTGGAACTTTGATATTAAAAAAGTACAATATAAGTCTAGAAAAATCAGAAGATAAAGTTGGACAAGATACAATTGAATAACAAGACATGTATAAGCTAAGCAGTCATGATAATGGGAAATATTAGGAAAACTTTCTTTCTTATTTTGATTTTGTCATATAAAAGTATACATATAAAAAAAATTAGGAATGTGTAAGATTATTTTGCACTATAAAAATCTCAAGCTTGCAGAAAACATTTACAGATCAAGAATATACCTTGCGTTAAAAAATTTTCCGTGCTAGTTTTTTTTTTTTTTTTCCTTCAGAGTTCATAATCCTCTATCCTTGCAACTCCATGATCCAAAGCTCTTAAATAATCTCCATCATATTGGGAATTTTGGACTGTATCGTGAGTAGATCTGCAGTAAAGGAGTATTTATTTCAACTCTGGATTTCGGACGAAACCTTCGAAGAAATGCTTGCTTTCGCTGGTGTCCAAAGGAGAAGCTTTACCATTAGCGCACTCATGTGCCGAGCTTCGCAGCTGCTAAGCTTTATAGTGGAGCGGACATGTGCAGAATTATATTCGAACATTATGTTCGGCAAGAAAGCTGTACATCACAGGGGCAGCATTCATGATGGTAACTGAGATCGCAAAAATTCCCTGACTTTTTATCAAAGTCATACTTGAACTCAGCCAGTGAAAAGAGGTGCTTTTCTATTTGCAAAAGAAAAAAAATATATAAAAATTCCATGGCGTGGATTGGGAACACTGGAAATTGATCTCTGGTGACTAAAACACTGAAAGTTAGTCGCCACGTGGTGACTGGCAACCGTAAATCTGCATACCTACAATTAAAAACAAATCAAATTGGTCAGAATCAGTTAATACTCAACTGTACATAAAATAAAATAGAGAAATACTTTTACTTATACATTCAGACCTTTTTTATGTTTTAATGTAACAATCTGTATGTTTACGTATCATCTTTTTGTATGCTGTAAAAAAATTCTGTGTATTTATAGCCGTTTTTATGTGAAATTTCTGTCTTTTAATGTAAATTTTCTATTTTGAGGGAAAACATAATTTTTCCCGGAATAAACAGAAAAATTCCTTTTTAGCCCTATATGTTGAATGTTAAAAATGAAAATGTTCTACCCAAGACAATTGAATTGCAGGATAATGAAAATTTCCAGAAATTTGCTCTTCAATTATGCTTTGTTTCAAAATATTGTTTTAATGTCATTTATTGACTGATATAGTAGTTATGTACCAGAATTAGGGTGTAAAAAAATCATGATTTTTTTTAAAAAATCAAAAAAATCGGATTTTTTTTATTTAAATCGGATTTTTATGATTTTTTTCTCAGCATTCAAATACGGAATAGCTACCAAGAGTTTTAGGTTTCCAAAGCAATTAAATCACTAATTGCTAACATAATCTATTGTTTTACGCTTTAATTAATAAAGTTATAATTATTAGTTAGTAATTACAGAAATTATATAAACTGCAAATTAGAAGTTTCATTAGGTAGTATCATACAATAATGTTATATATATTAATATTGTAATAATTATGTAAAACTTTATAAATACTAATGATATTTAACATTTATTACAATTATTAACTGCATTTTATATTAAATAGTTAACACTACTTCAAATTAATAATTATTAAACAATTAACTCTCTAATTAGGAACATATTATACATTTTTAAGACTTAATTATTAAAATGATAATAATGTAGTATTCATTTTAGAAAGGAAAAGGGACAGGATGCTAGTTCCAAAAAAAGGGTACTATTTCATGAGGAAATATATTAGTAATGTGTTTAGTAATGATATAAGGAAAAAAAAAAAAAAAAAAGAATAATTTTTAAATAATTTTTGAATAAAATGTCCTTAATTTTTAATAATTTTATGAATAACAAATTGAAAAATACAATTAAATAACATATTTTAATAATATCCTGTATTTTCTAAAGAAATAAAGTTCTATGTTTTTGCGAGATCTTGCCCACATGAATTTAGAAATACTGTTGAATAGGGAAGTTTTTTTACAAAAAATCTCTGGCTACAACTACAGGTGAATTTCAACTATTTTTTTAAGGCACTGTGCATTTTGCCAATTTCAAAAGGGGCATGGTGCGGCACCATTTTAAAAAGTGCTAGAAGAAATAGTATAAGTAATTACAGGATTGATAAAAACTGCAAATAAGTAATTCATTAGTTATTAACACAAAAAACAAAACTAATAAATATTAAAAAGCAGAAAAACCAACGTTTAAAATGCACAAATAATACATGAAAAGCAGCAAAACAGAGAAAGACTCTCTGTCTCTGATTTTGCTCAGCCTTGCATTTTCTAGCACGCTGTTCCTTTTTCCCTATCTTGCACTGAAGAAGAATCTATCTAGTAGATTCGAAACAGCTGTTTGCTGCTTTTCATGTATTATTTGTGCATTTTAAACATTGGTTTTTCTGCTTTTTAATACTGTTGCACAAAGGCTTTATTTGCTAGTTTTATCTAACAAATATTGTTTGCAGCACGTTTTGCATTTGTATTTAGGAAAATTACTGTAAACCACCAAAATCTAAACTTACACACATGTATGTGTATGATAACCAAAAGAATTATGAAAATGAGTTAAACCCATTCATATAGGATAAATCTAAGTTAGCCACTAATATCTCAAATCCTCAAAATATTTAAGTAACAGCATTATTACCTCTCAGTGTGGATTATTAGCTATCAATGGTTCATTTTTTTTTTCTTTTTAAGAAAAATTTTGCTGCCTTTTCAATCCCTACTCATTATTTTTTATTTAGTATTATGTGAGTTACAAAGTTAAAAATATTTATTCAACCTATACCGAAGAACTTCTTGCTGAGCTTAGCATTTTTATACCAATTATTTCTTTTTCTCTTACTAGGGGGCGCTGCCCCCTACGAGCTACGCTCGTCCAGGGGTGCAGAATATGTCCTATCCGGCGATCTAGGATCGGGGGAAATTTCAACCACCCAGGGAAATTTTGCAGAAACATATACAATTGATTTCGATTTTAACAACAAATTCCATAATTCCCTGAGATAGGAAAAATTCACTACAAATAAAAAGATCCGTATGGCGATCTTCACAAAATCGATCTCGGAATAATACGTACCGTATATCAGGGGTGATTCTGTTCCGAATTTGCCGAAAATTTAAGGCATTCGATTCCGAAAATTAAAGAAAAGGTCATCAATCTGAAAATTCGGACATAAAAATACCGCGAATTTTGTCGAAGAATTGGGGAAAAAACGCGCTTTTCGTCACAAGATCGCACAATAACCACAAATTTCGTCAAAAGATCGAAAAAGAACCGCATGTTTCCTCAAAAGATCGCAAAATAACTGCAAATTTCGTTAAAAGATCGCGAAAGAACCGCATGTTTCGTTTAAAGATTGCGAAAAAACCGCAAATTTCGGCGAAAAAGCAGCAAGTTAAAGAGCGCAAAATGAACGCAAATTTTGTCAAAAGATCGCGAAATAAACGCACATTTCGCCAAAAGATCACGAAAGAACCGCAAGTTTCCTCAAAGGATCGCAAAATAACTGCAAATTTCGTTAAGAGATCGCGAAGGAACCGCATGTTTCGTTTAAAGATTGCGAAAAAACCGCAAATTTCGGCGAAAGAGCAGCAAGTTTCATTAAAAGAACGCAAAATGAACGCAAATTATGTCAAAAGATCGCGAAATAAACGCACATTTCGCCAAAAGATCGCGAAAAAACCGTAAATTTCGTCAAAATATAGCGAAACAACCGCACATTTTGACAAAATATCACGAAACAACCGCAAATTTGCTAAAAGGTCACAAAATAACCGCAAATTTCGTCGAAAGATCGCAAAACCACGGCGAATTTCGTAAAAAGATCGCGAAACAATCTCAAATTTCGTCGAAAGACAGCAAAACAACCACGAATTTCGTCAAAAGATCGCGAAACAACCGCGAATACTCTCAAATTTCATCAAAAGATCGCGAAATCAACGCAAATTTCGTCAAAAGATCGCGAAATGAAGACAAATTTCGTCAAAAGATCGCGAAATGAACACAAATTTCGTCAAAAGATCGCGAAACAACAGCAAATTTCGTTAAAAGATCGCAAAAATCCCGCAAATTTCGTCAAAACATCACAAAAGAACCGCAAATTTCGTCAAATAATCGCAAAACAACCGCGAATTTCATCAAAAGAGGGCGAAACACCCGCGAATTTCGTCAAAAGGAAGGCGAAATAACTACAAAACTTGTGAAAAGGAAGACGAAATAACCACAAATTTCGTCAAAAGATCGCGAAAAAACGCGAATTTCGGCAAAGGGTCGTGAAAAAAACATAGTTAGTGCTGTGAGTGGATTTCCCCCTTCCCCCACTCTGCTGCTGTAACCTTTCAGAAAATTTGCTGTTAATTTCAGATTTTTTCCCCTCAGAATCACCCCTTCCATTATATACTCGTGCATAAGTTGAGATATATTGGAAAAATAAATTTTCTATACCTACGTTAATACAGCATTTACCTATAACATACCGTAAGATTTTGGGGAAATTTTCATGTGGATTGGGGGAAATGGTGCGAGTAGAAACATTTTCTGCACCCCTGCGCTCGTCAACCCCCGTTTGGACACCGCAGACTCTAAAAGCACGCTAATTTGATCGGCTTAAAAAATATTTCAGAAGATTGAATTATAAGTTTAACCCCTTGGGGACGAGCGGCACGTATACGTGCCGCATGAAGTGCTCAGAATCCTTGTTTTTCCTCACCAGTAAAATTTTACTGTAAAATTTACCTTATTTAATCAACGCATTTTCTCGATTCAAGAAGACACAAATTTCTGTTTTTAAAAAACGGTGACAATAGATTAAAAATTTCGTAAAAGGCTCCCGTCCCGAAGGGGTTAAAAACAGTGGTGATCTCCCTATAAACGGGTTTCTATTCATTTCTCTTTGATTAGGGAATTTTAAAGCCAAATCAGAAGCTGTTAAATGATACAATGGCTGTCTCCGTCTTTGATTAAATAAAATCAGTTGACATTTCAAAATAAGCTAATATAAAATGAATTAAATAAACAGAGTCTTTGCCTCCCGGTATTTTTTAGCAAAGCGAAAAGAAAGTTCTTTTAAATAAGACATTTTAAATGCATCATTTTTAATCTGACGTAATTTTCACTAAACTTTTCTTTCTCCTTTTATTATTCACGTGAAAATAATTTTGTTAGAAATGAAATATTATTTGCGCTGTCCTAATAAAAATAGTTGAAAATATCATCTTAAAATATTACATAAATGTCTCGCGCAATTTTTAATTTTAAACTGTTTTGCAATATTATTTTTTGTTCATTTTACTTAATGTGTAATGGGACGTAAATGTGACGTAATTTCTCCTATTTAAGACTTCTAACGCATGTTAATGAATTTATTATTTTACAACATTCTTTCACTTTTAAAATTCACGTGTAATATGGTTTTTATGATAATTTTCAATGAGTTCCTGCTTTTTATATTTTCTTGTTTATAATAGTCACGTGTAAAATAAATTTTTAATTTGAAGCAAATATTATTATTCGCGCTGTTTATACAGTTGGCAACAGTTTAAATTAATACCAATTTCTAAAATGTGTAAAAAAATATCTCGAAATGCTGAAAATTTGAATTTAAAATTGAAATAAAACCTCAAAAAATGAGTCAAATTAATAAACTGAGTGCAGTCTGCACACCGGGAAATTCTGACGCATAAAATGATCTAAAAATAATTAAATTCCGATGTACAGTTTTTGCTCCTATAAAACTTTTTTAATGGAACGATTTTGTCCAACTTTAGCATTAAATATCTCTTAAAATATTTCTTCGATTTGAAAACTGTCTGCATCAGCGTGTTTATCAAACATTTCTCTATAATTCCACTGATTTTCATATTTTTGTATGCAATATTTTGCTTAATATTAACGAAGAAAGACCTCCGGTCACAAAAAAATCAAAATCACCGACGGCGGTGGTGACAGTGGTAGTTACTTTTTACTTTCTTCTATCTTTACAAGAAGAAAGTATTGGTTTCATGAAAATTTTCGAATTCCAGTTTTCGACGGATTTACACCTTTTATGAGTCAGAGATTCCAAAAAACATGTTTTTACAAAATGTCTGTCTGTGAGTCTGTCTGTCTGTCCGTCTGTCTGTCTGTATGTGACACAAATTTTGTGGGCGCTCTATCTCAAGAACTAATGCACGAAATTTCACAAAACTTCATATTTAGTTAGACCTTGACATAAACTGGAACTGATTAGTTTTTGGTGAAAATCTTCCAACAGGTGGCGCTGCTATGCGGCATTTTTAATGATTTCTGCAATAGCTGTATCTCAAGAACTACTGTACGGATTTTCATAAAACTTCAGATTCAGTTAGTCCAGGATATAGTTTGGTGCTGATTACTTTTTTGTGTAAATCGCCCAACAGGTGGCGCTGGTATGCTGCATTGTTCATGATTATCGCAATAGCTCTAACTCAAGAAAAAATGCACGAATTTTCATCAAACTTCAGATTCAGTTAGTCCCTGATATAAATTAGTGCTGCTTAATTTTTGGTGCAAATCGCCCAACAGGTGGCGCTGCTGTGCTGCATTTTTCACGATTTCCACAAGAGCTGTATCTCAAGAACTATTGCACGGATTTTCATCAAACTTCAGATTTAGTTAGTCCTTGACATGAATTGATGTATAAATTAGCGCTGTTTAATTTTTGGTGTAAATCGCTCAACAGGTGGCGCTGCTATGCTGTATTTTTGCGATTTCCGCAATAGCTTTATCTCAAGAACTAATGCTTGGATTTTCAACATACTTCAGATTCAGGTATACGTTGATATCGTTTAGTGCTGTTTACTTTTGCTGTAAATCGCTCAACAGGTGGAGCTGCTATGCTACATTTTTTTCAGAATTTCCGCTATAGCTCTATCTCAAGAACAAATGCACGAATCTTCATCCAACTTCAAATTCAGATATACTTTGATATGAATTGGTGCTAAATCGTTGTTATTTCTTGTACTATTTAAATGATTTAATTGACGTGATTTATATAGAAGAAAGTTTTGTGATGGCCACAACATACTAGTTTTTAGAATAGAGAGATGCATTCATTTACAAATTAGCTTTGAAAAGATGACATTCTTTCATTCTTCTTTAACTTGAGATTGCTATTAATTACTATTTATTCTTTTACTTCTAGAAATGTATTACACTTGCTATGTGTAATTTTATGTAAAATAATGCATAAATTGATTACCTAAAGGAATTTATAACATTGCAAATTATATTAGATTTAAATATCATTTTTAAATTAAACTGTTTTAATTTGGATAAAAACTTAAAAACAATGCTTTTTATAAACTCAACTGTTTTTAATTTTTTACAATACTCATGAATTGAGCTTAGAAACAATTATTTAAAGCTCTTTTTTTTTGTTTATTCATAAGTCAAAATGTCTGTAGAAACTTTCAAATTATGTTTATGTTAGATTTTAATATATTTTTTGACATTTTAAACATTTAGAAAACTTTTGATTTAAATCAATGATTTTTTTTAAAAAATCGGTTGATTAAAATCATGATTTTAATCGCTGATTTAAATCAACTGATTAAAATCGTTGACACCCTAACCAGACTTTATATGTCCCACTTTTTCTTTTTTTAAGATATATAAATCTAAATAATTAATAATCTTAATATAAATCTAAAACCCTATTAACAGCATAACTTTGATATGAAGCTATATCATGTGCTAATCATATCTTATTTAAAGCATATTGTTACATTTTAAAAATATCTGTATTGCTTTTTAATTTTTTTTTTATATTTAATTTTTCTTTTAATTAATTTTTTTATTCTTCTTTAATTTTTTTACAAATATCTAAGACTTTAAAAAAGAAAATTCCTAAATATGTATTAAAATTAAAACATATTATGAAACTTAGTTAAAATTCCAATTTACTTAGAATGTTTCTATTAGCACTTCATGCTTGATGATGATGAAGAAAACAAAATTGTTCCCATACTACAAATAAATCTTAAAGAGAGATGCATTTACAAGAATCAGTTGTAATTTGTTTATTTTTCACTCATATTTATTTATTTTATTAATTTATTTCCAATTATTTTTTGTTATTTATTACACTTTGTTGATGTTACTTTTATTTTTATGTTAAGGGATCTGCTCTGTTGGTAATACCATCGCACAAAGGTTATATTTTATTTGGAATATTTTACTCTTTAGGAAATATTACATCTTTGGCTAGGTAAGAAATTAAATTGTCTTGTTTTAAATTAAATCATTGTAATTTGAAATTATTTATTGTCAATTGCTTTTTATGTATTATCTGAATTTTAATTAAAAATATTATAATTTTTATAAAACTTATTTGAAGATAAATATAGAAGGAGCTATATTTATTCTCCTTAACCTTCTCAGCACCATGAACTGATATATCTGTTAGCTAAGCTGTAGATTTCACTGCAATAGAAGCATTATTTAAATTAATATAATTCTACAGATATTATGCAGTTTTAAAACATTACGTTATGATTAATTCTCTGAAGGATTATATTCATATACATAATTATTTTTTTTATATCATGTAGATAAAATATCTTTTTAACATTTAAAAAAAATTACAGAAATAACATTACAATTTTATTCTTTTGCTCGGCAGTCAGAAGACTAAGTGGCTTAAAATGATTAAATATTTTTAAAAAAAAATGAATTAAGCATTTTTAATAAGAAGGTTCTGTTCTCCTAAACCTGCCATGAATGACAAGTTATTTTTCTTTTAAAATTCAAGTTTAATTTAATTTATTGTCTTTTAAACTTTTAATTTATCTGCATCTGTGTAAATCTTCATTCTACATAATCTTATAATATTTTCAATTATAAATTTTTAAATTTATCTTCTTTTTTTTCTGCCCTCTTGCCTGATGGAAAAAAAAAAAAAAAGGAACTGTTTTAATTTTCTATTTTTGATAAAACTCAGTAGAAGTATATTTTTGGATTTTTAATATTTCATTTTTGTCTTGTCATATTTCTGTATTTCTTTTATATTGTTATATTTTAAAAGTGTCTTGTGCAGTGAGTTCTAATAAAAGACTCTTAGTGTATCTCATAAAATATAGACTATGTTGCAGTACACAGGAACATTTGTTTCAAAATATGGCCCTCCCAGGATTTTGTTCTACCTCCACCCATAGCCTTGTAAAATAATAATAAGTTAACAGATAAAGTAAAAGTGTTTTTTTTTTTTTTTTAAGCATGCTTTTATTATTTAAAAAGAGAAATATGCCAAATTTAAAATTCATATTTTATAAAGGCAAATTCATATCCTTTGTATTTTGTATGATGTCAAATTCCCATGTAAAAAGCATGTAATAAGGGTTCAAAATTAATGAATTGTTATAAAAAATATATAATAATTTTTACTCCATTTCTTTTAAAGACATGGTAACTAGAATGAAAAAGGAGCATTTTTATGTCACTGCAAATGTTATTTTACATTATTGTAGTAAACAAATATTTATTGTTGAACCACATAGTAATAGATTTTTAAAAGATCATGCTTGAAAATTATTTAAACCATTTATTATTTCTAAATTATTTTCCCAATGTATAATCAAAATTTAAATTAATCTATTAATTTATAATTAAGTTCTGAAAATATGGTATTGTCAACAAGAATGCACAACTGTACATAATTTCAGAAACAAGCACATCAGGAAGTGAGTGAAAATCGTAAAATTCCATCTTTACATTTATGAACGAAGTTAAGTGAAATAAAACTGTGTAGAAATATAACACAGAATTTATGCTAATGTTGTCCTATACTTATGAAAGATGAAATAGGTAAAGGTGACAAAAAAGAGGAGGGTAAAGTAAATCATGTTGTTATTTGAAGACTTAAAACATTAAGCTTTCATATAATATTTTAATTTGATATTGTTCAAATAAATTATATGAATATATGTGAATTAAAAATAATAGTAGTGATATATATTAAAGCAAAATAAAATACTCATGTACAATTAAAGCTAACTGAAAATTCAAGATAAATAGGGATTTAATTATTATGTCTTATATATTATGTAGATTTTTTTCAATAAGACGTACTTATTATATTTTTCTATAGCACATTGTTCTTGATGGGACCATGTAATCAGTGTCAAAAAATGTTTGCTCCAACTAGATTCTTAGCAACTATTGCAGTATTAGTGAGTGTTTTTTTAATTAGTTTTAAAATTTAGTTGGTAGTATTTATAAACTTTGTATCACATTTTTTCATAGATTATGTGTATGTATTATTTCATATATTTTAAGGAAGATTATATGTAAAATGTTAATTTATAGTTGACCTGAATAACTGGACATTGGAATAACAACACATACACTTTAATCAGGGTTCGTTGATATATATCAATGGATATATATCATGATATATATCTTGATATATATCCGATATTTATTTTTAAAATATCAAGATTTTTGATATTTTCGATATTTTCAAATTCTTTACATTTATTTTCAAAATATCACCGTGCAAGGTAATTTTGTTATTTTTCACATTCAAACCAAGTGTAAATGAAATTTTCACCTGTTATTGACTGTGTCATTCTGTAGATAATTAACTTTTGCCTCTGGCAGTGACTTTTTTAGGAAAAGAAGAAAACGAATCTTTTCCAAGCTTTATGTTTCAAACTTTTATTTTTAAATGTAGAACTAATAATTATATTAGACAGTCAATTCAGAACAGCCATTGAAAGATTAAATGTAATTTTGATAATCATTTATATACAGCCAGGGTTCGTTGATATATATCCAATATTTATTTTCAAAATATCAAGATCTTTGATATTTTCATATTACTTGATATTTATTTTCAATATATCAAGATGTTTCATATTTTCTGCATTTGGTATTTATTTTCAAAATATGAATGTGCGCAAGATAATTTTTATATTTTCAGTCGTAATTTGTAATATTTCAGTGTAAATGAAATAAATTTTCAACTGTTATTGACTGTGAATCTGTAGATAAAGAACTTGTCTCTTCTGGATGTGACTTTTTTAGCCAAAAAAGAAAACAAATATATTTCTCAAACTTTAGATTTGAAGCATTTTTTTTTTTTTTTTTTTTAAATGTTGAACTAATAATTATGTGGGACATAATTAATTCAGAACAACCATTGAAAGATAAATTGCTAAATTTAAATAAGCAATTATATACAGCTCCATTAGAATCTTTTTTCAAGTTTTGGTTCAGTTGAGTTTGAACTATACAGCATGTTAGGAAATATGAAATAAAACTTTTTATACTTACATTTATGTTAAAATTTTTCAATTAAAAAAACTTTTTTTGTATTCAAAATTTTGTTTTGAAAATATCTGTTTGGTTGGTTGGTTGGTTGATTAGAGTTTTATGGCACAAAGTCCTCATAAGGACATGCTGCGCCAAGAAAAAGTTAAGGAATAAAACATAGTTAAAAATTAAAAGTTACATTAAAAGATTGTCAGAGATATAAAAGTGAAAAAACAAAACAAAATGAAGAAAGCAATGTGATGATACAAGTAATAAAAAATAATGCACAATGAAAGCGACAATACACAAGGTTTTAAAAGACAAAAAATAGTTAAAAACTAAAATATTTAAATTAAAAAATTCTAAAATCTCTAAAGTTATGAAAAGTTATATGTTCAAGAAATAAAGCATAAAATGTTATATAATACTGCTTTAAGAACGAAGTTATAATTCAAAATTTTAAAACGATATAAAGCTACGTAGGATGAATAACTTCAAAAACTGTATTATTGTCATCGTTATCAGAGTCATAACTACAAGAGTCCATAGCCTCTTCTGCATAGTTGAGCAGCTGTTTGTGATCTTTAATATTAGTTATTGCTGGGCTAAGACATGATTTATTGCTTTTTCTCTTCACAGTTTTCCACTGTGAAGAGATTTGAGTTGGAGGTTTCTTTCTTTCTTTTTGCGCGAAAGTTTTTTCATTTGCTTTTGGAATTGCACAAACAATAGGTTTCACTAATTTGCTTTTATCTGTAGCTGGCGTTTTTTTTGTCTTATGTTCGGTTGATATTTTTGATTTAACTGATGATGTTTGGGGAGAATTAGGTTTCTGTAATGATAGAACTGGAGATGAAGCAGCCTTAGTTTCAGTCTGATGATTAGATGACTTTTTGGATCCAACTGGAGATTTCTGTGAATGAGTAAGTTGTTATTCTATTGTAACTGGTTCTGAGGATGGTAGCCAACGTTCCAATAATGGGGTACCATAGCATTTACTACCAAGAGAGACGTCCCGGGTTTTTTTAGGTGAAGTATTGGTTGAATGTGTCATAGATGTATTATTTGGTGGAAAAGAGCAGTCGGTCTGGGTACTGATGTGCCTTACGGATTTTGGTTGTTGTTTGAGTATACTGGAGTAAGATACCCCAACAGAGGAGGTCCTAGATTCAACAAGTTTACGGGCTTCAGGGTAGGAAAGTTTTTGAGTAATCTTAACTGCAAGAATTTCCTTTTCACGGATCCAGTTAGGGCAAGAGCGAGAGTACGATGTATGGTCACCTTTACAATTAGCGCAGCGTTCTGGTTTTTCGCAAGTTTTACCGTCATGGCCGACTTCTGCACAACGTGGACAAGTAGCAGATCCACGACAGGTAGTATTAGTATGCCCATACCGCTGGCAGTTAAAACAACGCAGAGGATTAGGGATATAAGGCCTAACTGGACAGTTTAAATAACCAGCTTTAATTGTAGAAGGTAAAATATGGCTATTGAAAGTTAGAATAATGTGTTTAGTAGGAAGCATTTGCCCATTTCGACGGATAGTGATACGGCGTACATCTATGATATTTTGATCACTTAAATTAGCTAGAAGTTCTTCTTTTGTAGAAAATAAAAGATCTGGTTCAGATATGACACCACGGCAAGTATTAAGAGTTTGATGTGCTTTAACAGAGACAGAAAAAGTACCTATAGTATCGCAATTTGACAGAAGTTGTGACTGCCTTGCTGAAGAAACCTCAACCAGTAAGTCCCCAGACTGCAATTTTTTGAGCGAGTGACCATCACCCAAAACAGACTGAAATGTTTTTGCTATTAGAAAAGGTGAAGTTTTTTTGAAAGAACTATCTGAGAGACTATCAGTGCGTTTAATTACAAAAAAACGAGTGAATAACGTCTGTACAGTTTGTTGCTCGCCACTTGGGAGAGAAATAGAAGGAATGTTAGTTTTTCCATCCATAATTGAAAAAAAGAAAAAGAATTCAGACCCCGGCCGCACCACCCACTACCGAGCCCAACAAGGGGATGCACATTCGTGCACCAGTGCTAGCCAGGGCCCATACGTTCACAAGACACTCCTATGCCAGTCTCCACCCTTAGCGAGATGGCTAGTAAGTACTCGCTCACTTGATCCCCAGCCAGTGACACAAGTCAGCTGACCAGCCGATTGATGCATACGGGACCAATATGCACCTCCCGTCTACCTGAAGCAGAGGCCAAAGCAGTGTGTTGGTTTCCCTCAACTGCCAGGATCCCCCTTTCCAGGGACACGGGTCGCCACGTACGGCAAACACGTGGGTGGTTTACAATTCTCCACAAGTCGATATACAGGATGATATCGGCTCATACAGAATTGCCCTCACCTCCGAAGAGGAAACCACAACGAGAGTGAAACATAGAGGAAAGAAAGACAAGAGAAATAAGAAGAAAAGGAAAAGAGAAAGATCGCTCAGGAACCCGGGGTTGCGAAGCCCGTGAATACCTAAAGAAGGTATCCCCCTGGGGGGTTGAAAATATCTGATTTTTTATACTTGGTCTTGATACTGAATCCTATAGTTAGTTATTTTTATAAGTGTATAAATCAAATTGTTACTGTTTTCAATTATTTCATCTTCAATTTTGTTCTAAGTGAAAAAAAAAAAAAAAAAAGAAAAAAAAAAGAAAGGAAGAAAGAAAGAGAAAAATGCATTTTTATATTAATCTTTGATTAAGTTTTCATGTTAAGTGCAATATATTTTAGTTTCTAATCTATATTATGCTCAAAAAAATTTATTATCAGCGGTAAGTTGGCTGCTTTGAAAATATCGGATATATATCGAAAATATCGGATATATATCAAAATATCGGATATTTTTGATATTTTCGAAAATATCATGATATTTACGAACCCTGACTTTAATACAATTCTATAAAGATAATGTTACACCACTTCTTTGATACCTTCTTTAAATACAATACATTTCTCACTTAAAACCTATAATATACTTCTTTCAAACAATTTGATTAGGCCTAACAGTGCCTTTCTTGGCATGTCATAAGCCAATGCTTCGTGAACAATATAATTTTATAGACTGACTCTTTTCTAAGGTACAGATGCCATATTCGCTCCATATTGGCGCAATTTTTTTCTGTCGCCAATATCATATAGGCAACATGTACTTAACTTGCGCCAAAGTGTCGTTATTTTGTTTGATGTGGTAACCCGGATTATGTTGTTTATGCTGTTGATGTTTTCGCCAAATTGGCAACCGAAAAAAATCGCGCCAATATGGGGCGAACAACATAAACAACATAATCCGGGTTACCACATTAAGCAAAATAACGACACTTTGGTGCCAGTTAAGTACCTGTTGCCTATATGATATTGGCGCGATTTTTTTCTGTCGCCAATATCATATAGGCAACACGTACTTAACTTGCGCCAAAGTGTTGTTATTTTGCTTGATGTGGTAACCTGGATTATGTTGTTTATGCTGTTGATGTTTTTGCCAAATTGGCAACCGAAAAAAATCGCGCCAATATGGGGCAAATATGACATCTGTTCCTTTTCTAATTTTGAATATGTCCAAACTTTGATCTCGTGATCGTGAATTTTCATAATTCGTACTTTCAAATCATGGATAATAAAAATACCAGAGCGTCAGTTAATTTGCTGATCATGCACATCAAAAGAAAATAAAGTATGTTTAAATTCAAATCCTGCAAATCGGTCATCCTGACACGATGGCGTCCTGACATCATCATCTTGGCTTACTATTTTTTTCATGCTTAAACAGCTAAACTTTTGAGACTTTTATATATTTTTCTTACCCATAAAATTTTGATTACAGGTTCAATACACATACACATATACTTAATCTATCCGACTCGTCCAAGAGTTTAACCCATAGACCACGGCTTCATGTATTCGGCCTCGGTTGATGTCTTTCCTGGACCTTCATGATCTCCTACTTTCTCTACTTCGTACCGATCATGATTCTTGGCTGCAGTTATCTCATATGGCCCCAAATATTTTTCTTTAAGTTTGATAGCATTGCCAAATTGCGTCCTCTTTATGGCGATGATGTCTCCTATTTTGTATTTTCTTGGCTGTTTTCTTTTCTTATCAAACTGCACCTTGTTTTCTTCTTGTATTTTGAGTATATTTTTCTTTGCCTCTTCTCTCATGGCTTCGCTTTCTTCCATCATACATGTGGTAAATTCTTCTTCCAAAATTTTCTTGGATGTTTCGCATGTCGCTGTCCTTCATTTTAACTCCTGTTATTAATTCAAAGGGACTATACTTCGCGCTTCTGTGTTATTAATAATTCTTTGTAATTATGGTACATACTTATACCACTTGGATTTGTCTTTATATGCTTCAGGTTGAACTAAAGTTTTGCCTGTAGATCTTTTTGCGTTATTATTTTTCTTTTTTTTAACGTTTTTTGTATTATTTCCAATAGGTTTTTCTTTTAGGTCTTTCTCTACTCTTTTTGTGTTTAAAATTATTAGTATCGCCACAAATAGTCATTGAATAGGTATTATTTTCTGTTTTCTTCTCACTGTCTTTACTTTCAGATCTCTCTTGTCTAGTGATGACGAATTTCTTATCGGTTTCTTTTTCCTTACTCGGGATCACAGGTGCCATAAAATCTGAGGTGTTCCATCTGATAATGTCATTATCTAAATACTGTCGTACTTGTTTATTGATGATTTCCTGCTCAACTAAAGAGAATCTCTTTGGACATTCGCAGATAGATTTTTTATCTGCCGATAGTGCCTTCGATTGCTTTTCTACCTATTATTAAATCATAGTCAGTTTCTTGTACCACATAAAATTTATCCCGTATTTTTATACCATCTACGTAAACTTTATACAAGAAAAAACCTGTTGGCTTAATTTCTCTTCCACCTATGCCCTATATAGCTATATTGTCGCTGGTTAACTTTGGCCCGTTTATCGCAGTATGATCAAGATATAAATATCACTCCCTGTATCGAATATTATGTTTGTTTTTATTCCTTGCATATCCTTCCTTTCTTACCATTTAACGTGCCCATATTAACTACTCTTCTTTGCGTGTTTTTGCTCCAATCTTGGTATTTTATTTCTCACCAATTTTGATTATGTTGCGGGTTATAATTTGAATATTCTTGTTGTGTTTTACTCCTCATGGTACATTTCCCACTCACGTGACCAGGTCGGTCTACCATAACAAAAACAGATTATATGCGCCTCATTTCTTCCGTGATTCACATTGTGCCTATTGTCAACTTGGTGCCTTTTCGAATTGGTGTAGTCAGCCACTCTCGATCGTTGATCCTCAAAACTCCTGCTTGTATTCCTTACTGATTGTTTATTGCACTCTTCGAGCCATTTCGTAAATATCTTATTTGTTAACTAAGTCGTCTATCTTTTTTATTACTAACAATTCCTCTGCAAAATGTGTCTTTGTTTCTGTAGGTAAATTATACCTAATTTGATTAACTACAATTAATTCTGATAATTCCTCAAAGTTATCTATTTGAAGACTGTCAATCCATTGTTTGAAGTACACCTTGATCTCATAAGCGAAATCGCGCCAATTAGCCGATGGCTCTTTTTTGAGTGAGAAAAATTTCAGCCTAAACTCTTCTGCCGATAGTTTGCAGCCTTGTAAAAGAATACTTTTTATGTAATCATAATCATGCATTTCGGGTTCGCTCTCCCTGTTTATTATATTAATCACATCTAATGGCATTAGATTAATTAAATAGTTGACCCACTCTTTTTTATCAATGCCCATTTGTGCCATTTGCCTTTCATACATAGCCAAGTATTAACTAATATCATTCGTACTATCATATTTTGTTAATAATCTAAGCAATTCATATTGCTTACCTGGATTTGTCCTTGTGATCACATAGATGTGTTGTCTTGAATTTTCCTGTAGTTGTATTTTCTTAATTTCAAACTCTCTTTCACGATCTTTTTCTTCCAATTCTATTCTCCATTTTGTCTCTTCCATTTCCATTTTCAGTTTCTTTTCTTTGATCTCTGCTCGTAATTTCTTCTCTTCGATCTCTGCTCGTAATTTCTTCTCTTCGATCTCTGCTTGTGCTTTTTGTTTCTTCTCTTTCCTCTTCTGCTTTCTCTTTTCTAGCTGCCATAATTACTTCTAGGCGATCCTTTATAAAATCTTCATCATAATCCTCCCAGCTTTTAATCAGTTTTATTAGGACAAGGATTGTCGATTTTTCTGGTGGTTCAATTCCGCATTCCTCGCAGAGATTTATTAGATCAATTCTTTTAGCTTTATTCCAGGATCCCATGTTTTTCAAAGTTGTACTTGGATAAGTATGATTACGGTTTTTACACTTGCCTTGTTCATTCACAATCCATCTTTTGATGCTGGCGATTGACAACAATTTCTCTTCAATTAATATTTGACTATCTATTCCACTACTAGTTGTTTTTCCTTTTAAGATTCCGTTGCATAATATTGATTATTTATTCCACTGGTAGTTGCTTAATATCCCGGCATCGAGCCCCCATATTTGTAGGAAGATTATATGTAAAATGTTAATTTATAGATGACTTGAATAACTAGGCGTTGGAATAACAACACATACACTTTAATACAATTCTATAAAGATAATGTTACACCACTTCATTGATACCTTCTTTAAATACAGTACATTTCTCACTTAAAGCCTATAATATACTTCTTTTGAACAATTTGATTAGGCCTAACAGTGCCTTCCTTGGCATGTCATAAGCCAATGCTTCGTGAACAATATAATTTTATAGACTGACTCATTTCTAATTTTGAATATGTCCGAACCTTGATCTCGTGATCGTGAATTTTCATAATTTGTGCTTTCAAATCATGGATAATAAAAATACCATAGCATCAGTTAATTTGCTGATCATGCACATCAAAAGAAAATAAAGTATGTTTAAATTCAAATCCTACATATATATAGAAGTAACATATCTTCTCCTCAAAGCAACAGTAGGACATCTAGTAATAATCGTAAATCAGATGCCTGACTTACTGCTATGAAAAACTGCGTCTGTATCTAGTGGAACAGTAGGGAATTTTTATAAAACACATCTAAGATGTAGTATTAAACATAACTTTGTGTTTCAGAAGTTGTTCCACTAGATGCAAACACAGTTATTCGTAGCAGTAAGTCAGACATCTCATTTTTTTTTATTACTAGATGTCCTACTGTTGCTCTGAGGCGACGTTATATTGAGTGAACATTAAAGTTCATTCTCAAAAGTGAATCAGTCTTTTAAATATATATATGTAATTCAAAGATTCAAAAATTTCCAGAAATCAATAAAAACTTTGCTACATACCAGTTCCAGACTTTCAAGAACTTTTTTGTTCACATTATATTTCTTAATTTTTACATTTGTAAGAAGGTTGCCAGTTATTATTTTACAGTAACTAAAATTTTAAAAAATTCTTTTCAATCTATATTTTTTTTGTTAGAAATGAGATTTATTTAGTGCACTAGAAATGACAAAAGAAATGGTATTATTCATATTTTTATTAAATAAATCGTTAACATTTGCATCCTAAGTGTTGACATTAAGGCACATATTCACCATTATTCACCATATTCACCATTGTGTGATCACATTTTCTCCTTGTTTTGTTGTTAACCACTGGAATATGTCTTGATAATTGACTAATGTTCTTTTTGCAGTGAACGAGTATTTTACTGTGTCTTTTGAGTGTATATGAATAAATAAAAAGGATTTATTTCGTTTTTAAAATGACTGATTCAAGCATTTTTCCTGGCTTTTTTACATTCCTATGAGTTTAAAATGGTATGAAATAGAACCTGTGAGATAAATTATCATAGTTTTTTCTATTTTTTTTGTTTCTTTTGATCTTTTAACATTGGTAATTATATAATTTCAGTCATGTATTTTGCAGCACACAATGTGCTAGGCCTATCATCGGCTTCCTCTTTCCAACCGCAGTGTCTTCTGTGTCATGCCTTCTATGATATCTCAGAGGAGCATTTTCACAGATGTGTTGCTCTCCCGATCTCTCCTTTTCATTTGAATTGTGCATGTGCTGTTTGTAGCATTTCGCTTTTCTCACTGCCAAAGTCTTGGACTTCAGATGCCAAAATCATATGAGTTTGTGTCATCGTTGATAACTACTGATATATTGGTGATTAAGGCTCCTAATCCCTGCCTGTGAAGACACTCACGAGCTATTGCTAATCCTATGGGGAAGGATTTTTCTAATATCTCGTTTGCATTTCGACATTTTTAAATAATTTTTTTTGCATTAGATAGCCGAGGTCCGTCTCTATATCGCACCTTTTTTACTTTTTCGATTTTAGTTGCAGATATTTTTTAGAATGACACTTTCATTTTCAGAACCGGTTTTGAAAGTGAAAGTAACTTTATTAAAAATATCTGTGACCAAAATCGAAAAAGTAAAAAAGGTGCGATGTAGAGACGGACCTCGGCTATCCAATGCAAAAAAAAATATTTAAAAATGTCGAAATGCAAACGAGATATTAGAAAAATCCCTCCCCAAAGGATTAGCATTAGCTTGTGAGTGTCTTCACAGGCAGGGACAGGAGCCTTATAAAAATAAACGAACTGGCCTTGCCTGCTCGTCAGTATGTCCCCTAATTACATTGAGACCTCTAATTTTAAAAAATCAAGTACTTTCATATTAGCCACATGCCATTGGCTTTTTGTTTCACACAATACTACAATGCATGTATGATGACTTATTGTATACAGTGCTCGAAATGTACCAGAGCAAACCAAAATGATATACCGACTCATGAAATTATGACAAATATTGTTTTGGTTTGTGCAATTATTAAAACATATTCTTACCGTTCCTGGAAAACAACGATATTTCTGTTCTGGTTCATGTTCATCCGAAATAAAAGGCTAGAATGTTCGATGATACACTTAACATCACAATGATAAGCCAACACGCATATCTACGGCTGTGAAGCGATTGTGATAGTTTCTACTCCAAGTGCACGACTCATGAGGCAGATGACTGATTTCTCCTTGCCGTGTTATTTTGTGACCTTGCTGAAGACTGAACACGTGCGGGAAGTTAGTTGGTTTGTCCATCGTGCCATCTTTGTTGTGATCTTGTTATTTCCTGTTGAAATTCAAACATCAGAATTAATAGTCCCGCACGACTGGTGAACTTTTCATGATACTTTTATCGTATTTAAATTTATTATTGAAAATAATTGGTTTCTTTAATCATTCCACCACATGTATTATTGGATGCTGATAAGAGGATGACCAAGACTGACTAAAGTATCTTCAAACGTGAATAACATGCGTACTCGGACTTCCTACTCTAAGTAAAATGAACAATTTAAAAAATTGATTAAAAACTGCAGCAAATAGTAAAAATGATTTTAGTCTGCAATAATTTTGAAATAGTGTTCCGGTTCCTGGATTTTTCCATTTGGAGCCCTGATTGTACATATGATATACATAAATATGTACCTTCATATATGTATACATTATAATGTTTGTACAAGGTGTCTTTTAATTAACCTACAACTTTAAAATGAAATAACACAAGAATCGTTGCAGATAGCACAGCAAAAAAAATTTTATTGAAAAGAATGTCGAAAAGGTAATTAATGCACAAGGTTTTCAATGTGAGAACCTTCAGAGGCGATACAGTAGCGCAACCTAGTCACAAAATTATCAGTTACTTGTTCAAATGTTTCTCTTTTAATGCTTGCAAATGAGTCAGTAATGGATTTCTTGAGGTCTGTCGGCTTCTTCTTGTACACCAAGTTTTTCATGTGACCCCAAAGATAGAAATCGCACGGATTCATATCCGGTGAATAAGGTGGCCAATGCAGTGCACCAGGATGGTTGTTCGGGTATTGATAAGCAATAACACGGGTTCCGAACACACTGTTAATGGTGTCAAACACTCTGCCTGTTCTATGCGGAGGGGCACACCGTCCTGCATGAACCAATATTCATCGGTGTTCATACTCAGATTACAAATTTTGGGAAAAATGACTGTCTGAGATTATCTTTAACATTATCAAACCTTTCAAATTTTCTTATCAGATCTCTTACCATTGCTCTAGCCCTTTAAGACCGGACTTCTTTTTGAGTTTTTTTTTTAAACAATGGTATAACTGAAATTTGTAACTGACAATTCACTATCTGTTGAAAAATTCATATAATATAGTTTCTAAGAAAAACTTGGACTTACGCTGTCAAAATTTAATAATTAAAAACTCTTCTGATACTCATCGGCGTACATATAAATAAAAACTAAATTAAAAACACATTAAAAATTAATCCCAACATTTCATGCTCTTTCTAATGAGCCATCATCAGGGGAGAGGGTTCTTGACCTCCACGAAGCAAAGTTACAAACAGCACGATCACTTTCACAACATCAAACTGAAAACATTTCGGTAACTGATCATTAAACATCCAAAATCAATACTGCACCGGATATGACGCCATCTGTTGGTAGGCTAAAACACTATTATCAGAAACTAGGAAAATCCAAAATAAGCATTATGAATGTACTTCTTTTAAAATATTCAACTAAACATTAGAAATCTGAAATGAAATATTGTCATTGCATACTCCGTTTTTTCACAGACTATTTTTTATGGATTCACGTATAAGGGCTTTAAGTGGGTTGGAATATTTAGAGATAATTTTTACATCGTCAAAATGAACTGCCTTGACACTGCCTTTAAATGCTAATCTAGATAAAGCTGTAGATTGTCTATTGAATTTTAAATCTCTTTATGTTCTTTAATTCATTCAAACAGGCATCGTTTTGTCATTCCAATATATGAAGTTAATAGACCAGTATTGAATTGAATAGGGATTTCGTAAAGACCAGGATGAAATAAAATTGGTAGAGGATCTTGCTCTCTGGTAATAGCTGCAAACAGATTTTTTGAGGGGGAGGTAACAAGAAGAATTCTGAATCTATTAAAAATTCTCCTTAATCTGTCAAACATTGCTGGAATATAAGAAATTTTCCTATAAATAGGACGAGTTAACTGAGTGCTTTGGGGATATCTATTGAACTTCTCGATTAATTTATAGATAACCTGTGAGTTATATCCATGATCCATTCCATCAGTTCATCTTCTAAAAATTCATTCGAACAAACAATATTTGCCCTCTTAATAAAAGAATTAAGAGGGCGAATAATAAAATTAAGAGCGTGCTTAGTAAAAGAATTAATTAGTTTTTATTTATATGTACACTGATGAGTATCATAAGAGTTTTTAATTAAATATAGTTTCTGTTAACCAGCACAATTACTCGATTCCGGCATTTATGGAATAGATAACCCAGGAAGGTAGAATTTTAGTTAATGCCTAACCCGCATGATCATGCGGTTCCGGTCTTAAAGGGCTAGAAAGGCTTAGGTCGGTTTCTGTATGTTGAAGCCCACTTCCATAGAAATAGTGTTGCATTTTCACCACATAAATACCAATTTTTAACAATAAAAATACGATCTTCAGTTGAATATGACGCTTTGGTGGACATTTTCAAAATTGCATGGAACTGACACTAAGCAAATTCCTTTTATCCCTCTCTCACTGCATGCATTCGTGCTGCCATCTAGTGAGGCTCTGAGAAGTTATTTCAGATTAAAGTTGTAGGTATATTAAAAGTCACCCTGTATATACATTACATACATTTATGTCTCAGATTTCACAAACTTTTAAAGCTAAAAAAATTTCCTAAGACTTTTGTAAATTCGGTTTGAACATTTTGGTGATACCTTATAAAAAGTGTTCTATGTTAAAATCTGTGTTTCGAAATGAATTGATGTTACGAAAAAATTTTAAATCTTGAATGTATTCAACATGATCAGTGTCATTAAGCTTGGGGAAAATGTTTGGGGAAGGGGTATTACTTGATTTATTTACTGAATTTTGCTAGCTTTTGTGGTGAATTCATTTTGGAAACTTTTAAAATGACTATCATTTTTTTAATTTATCGACTTTTTTTATTTTTTTTTCTTACACTTTTTATACAAAATTTCATTATCTGAATAGATTCACTTCATGCTTTGAAAAAGTAATTTATTTACCTATTGCTGCTAGATTTTAAAATAGCACAAATATTTCTTGTCAATTAACAGATATATTTACGCATGAATATTAAAAAAGAAAGAAAACTTTAAAATAATGATTTCATGCAAAAAGCATTAAATGGAGAAAATTATGTCATATTTAAAACTATTTTCTTATAGCATCTAAACTATTCGGTACTACTTAGTTATCCTATCGACTAATTTCGCAAAATTATATAAATTGCCAAACCACTCGCCAAATTATACAAACTGACATAATTTTTATTTTAAATAACGAAAGAACAAATAAATTAGTGTAACATTAATAAAAATACAAATAAAACATCGAAATAAAAATCACTTGATGACGTAAACACGTGTAACTTACTTAACCCTCCAAGCGTCTTGCAAAAGGGTAAAATTATAATGTTGTTTTCTTTGCATTTTGTTTTAAATGCTAAGAAAATATGATTCTTTCAACATTATAAAAAAAACTCAATTACAAATATGAATGTAATCCTTGAGAGTATTAATCATTCTTCAATGTATTTAAAATTCATTAAATCTATAGAATTATATTATCTTAAATATTTCTTGTATTGCTGTGAAACCTGGAGCTTAGTGAATGGAATATTACGCCCCAAACACTTAGAGGGTTAAAGTCAAGTGAATGTGACATTTATGATCAACCATTATTGGTATTTAATCTTCTAGTTTGGCGATATATTTTTGGTCGACGGGATAACCAAGTAGTACCAACTATTCTTATAGACAAAGATGTAAAAGTCCAGAAGGCAGCGACATTTTCTCTTAACCATTTTATACAAGCTGATTTTCAAATGTGTGATAGATCTTTCTTAATCAAGCAAGAAATAAGGTTTCAGCCGTCATGACATTGGTGGATGCAGCCTTGGGATCTGAAAATCCCCTCAGTCAATAAGAAATGAATGGCAACCCAATTACAAAACTTCGTCACTGGTTGTGATATCATTCACTCTTCCATAATCAGGTAGTCTTTTAAAACAGACAAAATTAGTGTGCTACCATGTTAGCTATATCTGAAGAATGAATAGATTATCATTTAATTTTTGTTGCAGATGATTTGATTTATATGGAAGAAAGTTTTGTGATTGCCACAACATTCTAATTTTTAAAAAGGAGCCATTAAACAATAATGGAAAAAAAGACAGAAAGGAGTAAACAAAAACAAAACATATTCTTAATTCAGCATCCTATACCAATAGCGCCTCGCGTGGCTGCCCCTCTTGCCTAACCATAGCTACGTTACTGTTTGTGGGTGATTTTAGCCATTCATAAAACAGCCCAGTATAGTAAATGTAATCTTCTTTTCAATAAATTTTATTTTTAATTCGTACAGCAATTTTTAAGTTTACCACATTTTTAAATTTTTCTTTTTTTTAAGTCTCCATTTTGTTGAAAATGAGGACTCTGTTTCTCATCAGCTCGCATCTGTTTGATACCTTAGCAATCCAATGTTATATTCTGTATCTTATATTGCAACATTTTCAAAGTGTGAAACACTTACTATCAATGAACTTATTACTTACTATTATGTTTTAGCTATTTTTTTAAATATATGTGAGAATAAAACTGTATCAATTGCTTCTTAACTCAGAAAAACAAGATCAACTTTGCCCACCTTCAAGAAAGTTTTGAAATAGCAAGCACCCCTATCCTAGTAATACAATAATGTATGTATGATGACTTTTCATATATACCGTACGTACACATACAGTGTTCGAAATCCTTGGTGGTCTGCTGGTCCGAGACCACCAAAAATTCAATTGGTCCACTAATTTGAAAAATTTAATGGTACACAATACCAGTAACTTTTTCCCCCTTGCTGACAGGTGAACGTAAACTTTCACATCCCTGAGAAAAACGCAACTAAACACAAATCACATAATTTTATTTTATTTAAAAAAATAAATTTTAAAAATGGCATTAAACTTTAGTCAGTTGAAATAAATAATCTGAAATGAAATATTTAATAATTAGTTTTATAGTTTTTCTTTATGTACTGTTTAATTTTTAGCAAATTATAATTTTACATTTTATTATGCTGAAAATTTTGGATAACTGCAAAGGAAGTTTGGTTTATATTCTATGAGGGAGGGGGTCACTCAAAGGGTTAAAGGGACTTAATAGAATTGTATGTAGCAGGCCAGTCATGATAACTGCAGGCCAGTAAATTCTTATGCTTACTGGTCCTTGGGACCAGTGACTTTTTTATATCAATTCTACCGCTGACATACGATATATGTTGCATATATACATATATGTATATTTCATCACTGGCATGCACTAATAAGTGCCAAAAAAATCTATAATAAAATATATTTATTCTTCCTTTCTTTTCTATGATAATTATCTGGTATTCCACTATATCATTTGTTAATCCATCTACATGCATGTCATCTTTTTTTTTGATTTAGTTGAAATTTAGTTTATGTGTTTGTATCTTTATGCATATTTATATATTATATTTTATTTATAGGGCTTTCTTGTACTCACTTTGTGTGCTGCATTCTGGGTATGTAATGAAAATTTCTATTGTGATTTAAAATGTTTACAACTTAGATCTATCAAGTAAAAATTTCAAAACTAATTTGTGCATCTTTTTAAATACTGCATTACATTTATCTACTATGTTTATTTTATCAATAGTGTTTTAAAAATACTTTTCCATATTCTCTTTTTTCACAGTTTGCATTTTAGGCATTAAATAGTGAGTATTAAAGCATATCATTTCATTTTTAAATCTGTGAATGATTCTAGTTTGAAAAAGATTTTATTTTTTCTGATTTAATTCCTTAAGGGATATCATTGGTGAAATATCATCCATATAAAGTTTTTATTAATAACACTGACATATAGCATCGTTCCTTTCTTTTTCTCTGTGTTTATTTATGATTCCATTAAAACTAATGTTATCGAAAACAATTTTCTTCTGTGTTTTTTTACCCACAGAACACAATATTTATCTAGGGACCACTGCTACCATTGAGGTGATTAATACTTTTAAGAGTTAAAAGTAAAATACACCCAAACTCTTTTAATATGAGAAGCAATGGAATTATAAAAGTCCTCATATTAATCGTTACCCATAATCCCCCTGAGGATAATAAAAGTCTTTAAAAAAAAAAACCCACATAATTAAACTAATTATTACTATTAAAGGCTGCTCTAATTATCTCAATGCTAAAATTAACTTAATAGCATAAAGTTAACATAAAATATTTAGTCTTACCTTTGTTAATGTCATTTTCTATAGACAGGAAAAGAAGACCACATATACAGTACAAAGTCTAAAGTACAGAATCCTCAGGACTTAACCAAGTCCGAACTTCGGATTTTTACGAACTTTGAGTCGTTAAAAATATTGCTTTTCCAATAAAAAGAAAAATAAATTTCACTACTTAAAAAGGCAAAATATGACGTTTGTATATTAAAAATTGCATATAACAGCTATTAATACTAAATTAAACAATCATTTTCATTAAATAAATCATAACAAAATAAAAAGTAAAACAAAAACATTTGTTTAAGGAAACGTACAATTTAAGAACAAATTGTATCTTACTTAATTATTGAGCATTTCAGTTAATGAGCTTTATTAACTTAGGTTTATCATTAAGAAGTTTTTCTTTTATTCTGTACATAGATATGAGTTAGGGTTCAGTAATAAAGCTTGTTTGCTCTAAAAAAAAGAGAGTTTTTTAGACCTTTTTTTTCTTTGTTTACACAATTTTGATTTTTCCTTCCTTTCTTGAATACCTACTGCCACTTTAAAGTCTGAACTTTGGACAATTCTGAACTTTGAGTGTCCGAACTTTAGATTTTGTTCTGTGTATATTTTTTGCACACTGCAGAATTTTTCTTTCCATGCTGTAATTAATTAATAATCTCTATTTTTGTACTAATTGGCAATGCTTATTTTTAGATTTGACTATATGAATTTTGAAACATTTAAAAGTTTAAATGATTAAACTTTTTTATAAAGATTTTTCATTTGCAGTTAAAAAGAACTAAATCCAAATTGATTACACTGAAGTCAAAGCCTGTAAAGAACTAGTAATTCCAAAGTAGATGAATGGCGTACAGTAATGCAACTTATCACTTCTCTTTTTGTTGGAAAACTCAGCTAATATTGCAGTTGTCATTAGAATTTTTGAGTTATTAATTTCACATAATTGATTTTTCATCTATAATAGTACAATAATAGACATTAATACATTTTGACAGACAGTTCTAATCTAGAAATGTTGCTGAGAAAGAACAGTATTCAATAAGAAAGAATTTCTTCCCTAATATTACTCTATAGACCGCAAGGCAGCAGCACAGACAATCACTTCGAGTTCATGGCTGAAATTCCAGAATTGATTAAAACTTGATTTGCATATATAAAACACAATTGGTCTACCAAGTCATATCTTGGTGGAAAACACCTGAAAACCCGATTTTAGTGGTTGACTCGTAGGTTTATCATTGTGTTTTCCTACACTCAAAGGTATGAAAACATTGAGGATTGGGAGCAGGAAAACACAATGGTAAACCTACGAGTCAATTGCTAAAATCGGGTTTTCAGGTGTTTTCCACCAAGATATGACTTGGCAGATTGCGTTTTAATATGCGAATCGAGTTTTAACTAATTCTGGAATTTCAGCCGTGAACTCGATGAGGTGATTGTCTGTGCTGTTGCCTCCCGTTCTACTACTTTTCCCTCAAAATCACAATGGAATGAACAAATGTTATGCTTGTATTAGCTGTGATCCTGCTTCTCTAGCTTGTAAAAAACTTGAAAATCTCAATATAGTTTAAATGATGAACTGTACTTAAAGGGCAAGTTGCTCTGGTTAGCCGTGCCCATATTAAGCAAGTTCAGTTGTACTTTGAAATCATTGATTTCTTAATTTTACTCTCTTTTTTTTTTTTTTTTTTTTTCTATAGAATGTTCCTATTCATGTGTACTTAAATATTTCAATTCTTGTGAAAAGTATGAACATGTAAAATTTAAACTCTATGGTGTTTGTAAAGTGTATAAATGAAATGGCACTTTCTCTGTTGAATACAATATCGCTTTTACATGTTATAAATTTTATAAAAAAATTAATGGATACTTATCCAAATATTTTTTTCTTGCTATTTTATTATTATTATTATTAAGATATAGCAGCAGGAAAGAAATAATAAGGCCTTTTTGTACATGAAAGATATAATTTAATTAAGTATTCCAATAAATTTTTAATCTTTTTAAAAACTATCTCACTGAAACAAAAAGTAGTCTATGCCCTATTATTTTTTTATAGTCTACCTATAAACAAAGGAATTAATTCATTTTGATGTGATTGAATCACAAATATTGAAATATTTATTATATTATTAGTGTTTATTTTTAACTTTTTGTGTGGTTATATGCGACTGGATGGCAACTTTACTATAAAAACAATTCAATAAAGGTCTTTTTTTTTTGTTGTTTAATTGTATTTTTTCCCTTAGTATTAAGCATTTTTATTTTGGATATGTGAACTTAGAATTATATTTTTAATTATTGTGCACAGGGTTGTAGTGGGTAGCTGCCCGGGTACCCGTCCAAGCTGGGTTTTTTATAAAAAACCCGGGTTTTTTTTTAAATATATTTCTGGAAAGGAACAAATGATGTACTATTTGTTAAGTTTATGGTTATTTTGTTTTATTTATTCACTTCTTTCAATCTTAGAAAATATAATTGTACTAATTTACTTGCACTTTTAAATTGGGAACCCTATAATTTTAAAACATTTTAGCTTGTAATTTAAAACATAAATTTAAGCTTTTCAGTTAGCTTCAAGAGTATTATATTTACTAAATGTATTATATTTATTAAATTATTTTATGTAGTTTTTAGCGCTGAATCCGAAAATGACCTTCATTTTTAACCATCAGGTCAAGAAAATTAAATAAAAAAAGTTTTACATCTGTTTTATAGTACCTTTTTTTAGACTGCTGAATCCGAAAATGACCTTCATTTTTAACCATCACGTCAGGAAAATTAAATAAAAAAAGTTTTACATCTGTTGTATAGTATCAGATTTTTGCTATATTTTAACTTTGACATTTACGATTTACAAAAAAAAATTATATAATGTGATGGTTAAAAATGAAGGTCATTTTCAGATTCAGTGCTAAAAAAGTACATAAAAATCAATTATCAAAAATTAAAAAACTCAGCCATCTCCTCTATTTTATAGTATCTGATTTTTGTTATTTTTTAACTTTGACAATTTATGATTTACAAAACATCCTGAGATGATGACTTAAAAATTAAGGTAATTTTCGGATTCAGTGCTAAAAGATACATAAAAGTTAAAAAACACAACTATTGCAGTCTTGTGTTATCTAATCTAAATATTTTTCTTAAATTTCTTGGTGGTAATCTATCCGAAATTTTTTGTGTTATCCTGTAAAACAAGTATGAATGGCAACCACCGAAAATCGTAATAATATTAGATTGTCATCTGATTTACATCAGTATGTATGTAAAATTTAATCTCGATCAGATATTTGAAACTGAGTTAAATTTCGAGTACAAATTTTGAACTGGGAAAGCACACATATGATCGTTGAAGTTAAATAAAATAACATAATATTTGTTAAAAGAAGTAGCCTCAAATTCTTACAAAATAAAACATATGTTAAAATACAATAATTTTAGCCAATCTGAAACTTAATAAAAGTTAACTCAATCGTAACACTTGTACTATTTTTTTCAAAGCACATGTAAAGTTCTTCGAATACTTTAAGCACTTAGTATATGATCCCTTAAAGCATGGCCAAACTGTGTTCAGGTTCAGATGCAGAAAAATGGTATAAGTCATGCATTTTTAAAGTTTCATAACCTCAGTCAATTTTAGTGTTATATGAATGGGACTTTTTTTGTCTTACTTGCCAGTGTAGTAGGAACATTTTTACTAAATATAACTTATAGGACCCGGGGGGCCCGTATAAAAACTTAAATTTCATAATTTTTTAAGAAATGTTTTTATTGACCCAAATCACTTTTAAAATATTTCTTTGCCTCAATTTAAAACATTTTTGTAATTGGAACTATATGTCTATGACCAGGGGTGGGAAATTTCTAGAAAATCTTACCAGCTAAGGATTTTAAATTATAAGCAGAAGTTCTCTTATACGTCCATTAAAAATATTTCAAAAATATATATTCTAAAAACACACTTAAAATATATATTAAACATTTAATTGCTAAAAAGGACGTCAAATGTTAATAAAATACATTAAAAGATCTTTTAATGTATTTGCAATTAAATGTTTAATATATATTTTGAGTGTGTTTTTAGAATATATATTTTTGAAAAAAAAAAAAGCTAAGGATTTATTTCACCAGCCAGTAAAATGCCACGCACAGTTGAAAATTTTTATGACAAAATTTACGCAACTCAAAAATAGTTGGTTACTATTACTATAATGCATTTTCATATTTTTTTTTCCTGTAAAATTAAGAAATATAAACAAGAGATGGAAAGTTTAATATAAAATATAACTTTTAGTACCATGTTTACATCGCAGTAATTAGGAAATTTGAAAAATATAGCTAACTACTAAAAAAAAAGTTTTCGCATATCTCTATAGTTTGCAGTTTTCAAAGACTACCTAAAAATTCATTCGCCCTGTCAGAAAATTCACTTGCCAGTGGCGAGTAAAATGATGCATTTCCCCACCCCTGTCTATGACTAACGGTTTAGGAATTAGCCATTGGGCACCATTGAGAGGGGACACCCTGTATATACATATAAGAAAAAAAAATTTTGTAAGATATTTTTTTTATCGACATTTCCTAATTTTATGATAATTTCAAAGGAGCAAGTTTTTTTAAAGTTATATTTATATTTTATTATTAAATAAAACACAGTTGATAGCTTTACAATTTAAAATTTGTTTGTTATTTAAATTAAAGGGATCATGTATATATATATGTATTTTAAAAACAGAGAAATATTGAGATCCTTATTAAAACTATGAGGTCATTCCCATCTATTAGACTATGACAATGATTGTATTTGAGATCAGGATTGCCACTTATTTCGGCAATCAAATTCCTTGCGCTTTTCTAAGCAAAAAATTAAATTTTTCCTGAGTAATTCCTCTGAGAAATTTCAAAATTTCAACGGATAAATTTTGCAAAGTACCAAAATTTAGTAAAATTTCTTGTTTTTAATATTCATTTTTAAATTCCTTCAGTTTTTCCAGTTTTCCCTATACAGTGGCAACCCTGAAGATTATTATTTGTGAGGAAGGTGGAATCATAATCCACATTTTGACATTTTAACCCAATTTGCCTGGGGAAAATTGCCCATTTAACCCAGGTTTTTTAATAAAACCCACCCGGTCTGGGTTTTTAACAAAAAACCCGGGTTTTTTACAACCCTGATTGTGCATCTGAAAAATTGTGTGTGAATGTTCTTGACGATCTTGTTTAATTTTATCTTTATCTTTTCAGTGGCATAAAGCAGGACTTGTTATCTTGTTTTGTATACTCCAATTTCTTGCCATGACTTGGTATTCCTTGTCTTACATACCTTACGCTAGGTAATTTGTATAAGATTTTTTTAAATAAATATTGCTGTGAATGTTGAGTTTACTGACAACAACTACTTTTATAAAGTAGAATATTGAAAATTGCTTGTCCTAATTTCTTTTAGTTAAGTCCATTTTAAAAGCAAATGCATATCATAAGCAATAAAATCACAACAAATGTGTCTTTAGACGCTGGTAATGTCTTTTCATGTCTGATAATGCACTGTCAACTTCTGATTTGTTGTTATATCTTGCTTTGTGTTTTCATGTTAGCTGTTATTGCTGTTTTCATGTTGACCTCTTACCTGTTGCTCTCTCTTCTTTTCTCTACTACAGTAGCCTCCCTCTTAACCGGAACTCCACTTTAACCGGCTGACTTTTTTTCCCAACATCAGGCGAAATTCAAGGATGATGACCTCAGGAACTCAGCCGGCTTTACAGTTGAAGTGCAATCCTGAGGGAAAGGAAGTAAAATTCAGAAAGGAGAACATCTGTTCTAAATGGATACGTATTGACCTTCACCAGTGTTGAATTCAGGGTGTGGTCCAGGAAGGGGGGGGGGGGGAGAAGAGGATGTTCCTCCCAGGAACAATGAGATGTCCCCTCGGAAGATTTGAGATTTTGTGTTTTTAATGGTCAAAAGTGCAATCCCCCACCCAGAACTCTATAATGTCTGATCTATCTGCAAACTGTTTTGTACAAACGTTTAAAAAGCTTGAGGGATGAGAACAGATTACCGTAGATGTATAAGAGTTGTTTGAGTTTGATAAAAATCTCAAGCATGAAACATTATTTGATGAGGATATAATTAGGGCAGTAACTGATGTTGTTCAATACAAAGACGATCTTGATGATGATCCAGTTAAAGTTGACACTGCTAAAATTCCTCATACAGAAGGGGTAAAAGAGTTGGTACTACGTTATATGTTGAACAGTGTCTAACAGCTTCTCGGTTAAACTTATGATGTTAAAGAGATGGAGATATAATGCTGCAAAATGCCGGGCATCTTGCCTTCAACAGAAAAAGGTCGCTGATTTCTTTATGGTTGATTAACTTAAATATATGTAATGTAGAACAATTTCAACTTCTTATAAAGGTGTGTGACACGATTTTCAACAATTTAATTTGTGTTACATATTTTTCATTATTTGTTATCAGTGATATTTTTTCTTTTAATTCTGTTAATTATAACTAATATTCATTTCACAAAATATAGAAAATATGTTCTTTTGTAAAACTACCCAAATTTAAAAACTAAATGCATCCTTATGGGTTTAATTAGTTAAATTACGCAGATATTATTTAATTTTTTTTTACTTCCCCGCTTTAACTGGTTTTTCTCTTAACCGGCTTACCCTCGGTCCCGTGTAGGCCAGTTAAGCGGGAGGCTACTGTATTTCCTTTCAGTCTTACATATTTACTCTCTTAAAAATAATAGCATAGATATTCTATCATTTTAGTTCATGATGAGAAAAAAATTAAAAGGTTTTTAAAAACACAGTTTTATTTTTGCATATAAAAGTTTCTACTTAATTTAAAATTCGTATTTTACAAATGAAAATCTAGATTCTTTATATGATGTTGCATTCCCGTGTAAAAACTAATATATTAAAAATCCAAAATTTATTGGATTGTCATAATCAAAAATTTGGCAATAGAAAAGGGAAAAAAAGTATTTTTATATTACTGCTAGTTTTATTTTACTTTATTGTAACAAACGAATATTTATTGTTGAGTTACATGGTTTTAGATTTTTTTTTAATTATTATTAACAACATAGATTATTTCTTGTTTATTAGGGATGCAACGGATATCCGGCTGATTTTTCAATATCCGAAATACCGTCGGATATCCGAATCACAATCACCGGATATCCGACTTCTCTGCCGGTTATCCGGCAGAATGCAGCGAAGCGAATATATAAGGATAACAGAAATCGTTTGACCCCAAACAATGCCGAACAATTTTGTTTATAATGTAAAATATGAAAGTAAGTTCACTATTCATGAGTAAAAGGTAATTCTCAAAAGTTTAAAGAATTGCTAGCTTTCCTAACATTGATATTTGAACTCTTTATAATAAATTTAAGAATTTACGTAATACTTCTTTTAGAAAATTGTACCTTTACTTTCAGAATGTAAACAAAATTTGAAGTTGTTTATTAAAGTATAACTTTATTAAATTTCTTTCTTTCTTTTAAGTTTCACACTTAAACAGACCTATTTTTAGAAGAAAGTATTGCAATAGAATTTTTTTCGATTTCCTTTTTTCGACGGATTTAGATGTTTTAGGGGTCAGATATCTGAAAACATGTTCATACAAAAGGTCTGTCTGTCCGTGTGTCGCCATCGTACCATCAAAAAGTGAATGAAGTTATGCATAGAATTGAACGAAATTTTTTGTGAATGTTTTTGGCTATAGCCAGGTGGGGCACGCCCTCCTTCAATATGGAAACATTCCGCTGGAAGGGGTGGGGTGCACTGTAATCGTGATTTTTGTGCCATTTTCATTATTGTACCATCGAAAAGTGTATGAAGTTATCCATATAATTGAACAAAATTTTTTATATTTGTTTTTGGCTATATCCAGCAGGTTCTCCTTTAAATTGGAAATATTCCGCCAGAATGGGTCGCTGTAATAGCGATTTTTGTGCCACTTTCATTCTTGTACCATCGAAAAGTGTATGAAGTTATGTATAAAATTGAACCAGTTTTTTTTTTTTTTTTTTTTGGGGGGGGGGGGGGGGGTATGTTTTTGGGTATGGCCAGCAGGTCCTCCTTCAATTTGAAAATATTCTGCTGGAAGGGGGCGCTATAATACAGATTTTTGTGTTATTTTCGTTATTTTACCATTGAAAAGTGTATGAAGCTAAGCATAGAATTGGACCAATTTTCTGTGTATATTTTTTACTATGGCCAGCAGTTTCTCCTTGAATTTGGAAATATTCTGCCAGAAGGTGGCACTGTAACAGATTTTTGTAAAATTTTCTCAATTTTTCGCAGTTTTTTTTGTACTGCAGTAATGGAACAGCTGCGCCAAATCGATAATGCTGCGCATTTCTGCGCCAAAACGTTCACTTTTCAACAAAATTGCATCCAACTGCGCCAATTCGATAATAATTCTTCAGCCAAATCGATCATTTTCCATCCGAATTTTGCCAAAATATGCGAATTTGGTCAAAAGATCGCGAAAAAACACACGACGTTTGTCAAATGATCACTAAAAATATAAATGTTAATTTTAACAAAGGACTGCTAATTTCGTCAAAAAACGAGGTCAAAAGATCGCAAAAATACGTGATTTCGTTAAGATCTCGCGAATAAAACGAAAATTGCGTCAGAAAATTGCGAAAAACACGCAAATTTTGTCGAAAGATCGCGAAAAAACGTGAATTTTGTCAAAAGATCGCTAATTTCGTCAAAAAACGAATAAAACACGGCCAAAAGTTCGTGTAAAAACGCTAATTAATTTAAAAGATAAAGAAAAAAACCGGCAATTTGATCAAAAGGTCTCAAATTTCATCAAAAGAGCACGAAAAACACGTGAATTTCATCAAAAGATAGCGAAAGAAACGTGAATTTTGTCAAAGGAGCGCTAACTTCGTCAAAACGCGGTCAAAAGATCGTGAAAAAATACAATTTCGTTAAAAGATTGCGAATAAAAAACGCAAATTTCGTCAAAAGATCGCGAAAAACACGTGAATTTCGTCAAAGGATCACGAAAAAAAACGTAAATTTTGCCAAAGGTTAGGTTATTTTGTCAAAAAACGAACAAACCACGGTCAAAAGATCGGGAAAAAACGCTACTTATGTTATAATATCGCTAAAAAACCCGCCAGTTTCATCAAAAGGTCGCAAAAACACGCGAATTTCGTCAAAGGATCGCGAAAAAACGTGAATTTTGTCAAAGAATAGCTAATTTCATTAAAAGATCGCGGAAAAAAACGCAAATTTCATCAAAAGATCGCAAAAAACAGCAAATTTCATCAAAAGATTGCAAAAAGCGCAAATTTTGTCAAAAGATCGCGAAAAACAGCAAATTTCGTTAAAATATTTAAAAAAAACACGCCAATTTCGTCAAAAGATAGCGAAAAACACGCTGATTTCAACAAAGGATCCGAGTAACGCGCGACGAAAAATACGCGAATTTTGTCAAAAGATTGTGAACAATATGCAAATGATGTCAAAAGATTGTGAAAAACACGCAAATTTCGTCAAAGGATTGCGAATTTTGTGAAAGAGTCGCAGAAAAAACACGAATTTCGTCAAAGAATTCCAGACAAAACGTGAATTTCGTCAAAAAATACCAAAATGACATTTTGATGCTCCAAAATGAGCATTTTTGCTGCTCCAAAATAGTTATTTTGTGCTCCGAAATGAGCGTTTTTGCTGCTCCAAAATGAGGTCCATGCTGTTCCATCACTGGTACTGTATATTGGCGGCTCATGAAGCGAAGGGAACTTCGCATCCTGCTAAGCTGGCTATTCACAAACAGCTGGTGTACAACAGATTAACGAAAAAATTATTGATTTTAATAAATGTCATGATAGAGATTAACTTATTCTTATTCTGATTAATTGACTGGAGCAGAAATTTTAGACCAGAATCAAAGTTGGTATAATATTGAACTAATAATATTGAAGTATTAACATTTGGAACTACTTTTTGAAATATTAAGATGTATGAGATAAAAGAAAGTTTTGGGATTGGCAAATCCAACTAGTTGTTTTTGTAACTTCATTATAAATATTTAAAATTAAAAGTATTTTTTTTTTTACAATTAAATATAAAAATAATTTAAGTTAAAATAAAACTAAACATGACTTAGAGCAAAAACAATATTAAATAATTAAAACAGAAAAGGGCATCAACTAAACCTATGTTTGGAGAAAATAACTCTTTAATCATTGGTATATTAGTAGATATTTTATGTTTAAATTATAAAAAGAAAGTATGTAGTATTTCTTTGTGAAAATACTCTACAATTATATGCATATTAATTGGTTAAAATTTGTTGTACGATATATCAGCATCTCATTGTACAAATTAATTAATTATTAGCAATTACCAATATAGTCAATCCCCCTATTCAAATCCAGTAGCAATTATCAGCATTTCATTGTACGAATAAACAGAATATTTTAATGTTTAAATTACATTTTTTATGCAATATTTTTAATATACATTACAGGGCTTGAATTTCGAGAAGGGATGGCAGGATTCGTGCCCTAAATATTATTATTGTGCCCTATTTATTATGCCCTATTGTGGGCGGGCGTCTCCTGTTTCCAAAAAATCACTTTCCGAAAATGTTTCTTTGTAAAACGACGATCAAGTCTCAGGACCAACTGACAAATTTTGTGATATTTTCTACTATCAATGGGCAGATTTCACAGTTTCTTCTTAGACAGATTGACAAAATTCATGGTTGTTTTTCTGCATCCGACTGAAAAATTTTGCGCTTTTTCTCCACGACCGATTGATGAATTTCACAATTTTTTTCTAGAGACCGATCGGTGAATTTCATATTTTTTGTTTCTTGAGATCAATTGATAAATATAGCAATTTTATTCTGTGACCGATTGGCAAATTTCCCTGTTTGTTCTTGCGACATACTTATGAAAGTAACGATTGTTTTTCTGCATCCGATTGAAAACTTTCGCGTTTTTTCTCTGCAACCGGCTGAGGAATTTCACGATATTTGCTCATGACAGATCGGTTGACGAATTTTGTGATATTTTCCCGCTGCCCATTTCCCATGCACTTCAGTTTTCTTCTTGCGACCGGTCGACAAATTTTTTTATTTGTTTTCACCATGATTGACGAAATCGGCGATATTTTTTTTTTTATGACCGATTTATGTATTTTGCGATGTTTTTTCCCTATGCCCAAAATAGGAAATAACTAAAAGGGCAGTAATGGCCACCGGAGACTGAGCTCTACCAAACTGGCCAATAGTCAGCACTCAACAAAATGAGATTACACTTGTGGTACACATGAAGGAAAAGAAATTTGGTTGAACTTAAAAAAACAGGTTTAGAAATAACAAACTAGTTGATTCTTGCAATTCATAGAAATTAGGGCATGACTTTTTGAAATCAACCTTTTATCGTGTAATAGAAAAAATCAATTGACTATTTCCTTTTCAAACTTTGGATTTGGATTTAAAATTCCAATGCATAGAACACAGTTCAATTAACGAAAATACCAGGGATTACAGTTTTGACTATAATTCCATTAAGGATATAATAAAACAAGTTTGTTCAGAAGTGGCATACATTCACCGTAGGATATTGACAATAGAATCACCGATATGCATTATTCATGCAAGTAAGTTAAAATTGAATGCACATCAGATTTTGCAAAGTTTTCTAAAAATTTTTAACAGAGCATAACCATGTGTTTCCGATAATTTCTAAAGTTATAAAAGTTGGTCTGTGCTGTTTGTCGAAAGTGTAACTTGTGAAAGAGGCTAAATCACACAAAATAGAATAAAATCTAAATTAAGAAATTCATTTAGCAATCCAATTGTTAATTGCCCATAACATTAGGTGAAAATTGAAAAATAGACAGGGTATATATAAAGCTTGATTTTGTTCCTTTGCTTTAATAAAATAAAAATTTTGGATAATTATCTTGAGTTGTTAATTTAAACTATTTCAATGGTATTTTGTCATGTCTGTATAAATGTAATTCTTTTAAAGTGGCACATAAAAAATAACGGGTTTAAAGATATTTTTTTTTCCTTTCTAACAGTTCTACTCCCCTGCATTTTTAAATGTTGGGTGGGAAACTCCCCTCCTGGGGGAAAACTTGAATTTCAAGCCCTGATATTCAAAGATATATAGTTTTTGTAAATTATATTTCAATACATTTAAAATGTTTTAAAGATGTGTGAAACATGTTTGTAATTTATTGTTCTGAGATGGCGTTATATAAAGAAATAATTCACCATATAACTAAAAACATATCTAGTGCCAGATATCCGATCGGATATCTGGCCGGATATCCGAATCCGGCAGGCAAAGGAGCTTCGGATATCCGGTATCCGATATCCGGCAAAATCAATATCCGGTGCATCCCTATTGTTTATAAAAATTAATTATACTATCTAGGATTTCTAAATCGTTTTCTCAGTGTCTAATGAAAATTTAATTAAAATTAATCTCTTAATTGATTATTACGTTTTGAAAGTATTGAAATGTATTGTCATTGGAAACACACAACTGTACATAATTCCTAAAATTCTAGCACATCAGGAAGACAATGAAAAATTTATTACATAGTTCTGTCTTTACATACATGAGCCAAATTAAATAAAAGAATATATATTTTTTAAAAGAAGTCCTGTTTGTCTTATTTTTGTAGTGTTTTTAAGAAGTTTGTCCATTTGTACTGCATTTTAGTTGTCAAAAGTAAGGAAAATTTTATAGCATTTTTAATTAAAATTGACGTAAATCATCTAATTTTTATTTTTTGGCATGCAGTTACAAAGTTTTTTCAATCTGATTAGTTGTTGTATCCTGCTTTCCTATTCGTGTTTCTTCCCACCTATCCATCTCTCACCTTTTCTCTTCTATTTCCTTACAATCTTACTCAGTCTCTCAAAGTGGTAGCATACCTTTTTATACCTGGTGAAAAAAGACTCAATTCTTTCAAAACGTGTTGTCTAACTTTTATTATATTTTTTTGCATACTGCTTTTTTATTAATTGAAATTAAGAAAAAAATTACTAACGTGTAATTATATTGATATAAAATCTTACTTCTATTTTCAGAGATGCAGTTAAGAAGTTTTTTGGATCTATGGTATAAAGGAAGGCCTTTATTAATTTTGCTATACTTACAAAGATTATTTTTTTTTCATCTATACAATTCATGTTACTTTATAACTGTACTTTGTAAATAAAGCCCCATGTTATAATTTCATTTATAATTCTGTCCTTATTTTTGTTATGCTGGTTGTCAGCTATTTTTGATACACTGTTGTTTTGTTATTTGTCATAAATTTTATTTATTTTCTATTTGTCAGTAAAACATTTATCAAATATAATAATAAATACGTATTTGATATGTGATCTTAAAAAGAAAAATTCATAGAACTTTTTTTTAATAATTGTGTGCCTTGCATAAAATGTCATTACTATTTTCTGATGGATATTTTTATATGATGCATTAATGATATAAGAATATGAAATGAATATGGAGATAATGTTGAAATTTCCATGCTAATGATTTAGCTACCGTATATATATACATTGCCTTATGCCTTGTAATATACATATACATTGCCTTATGCCTTGTAATATACATATACATTGCCTTATGCCTTGTAATATACATATACATTGCCTTATGCCTTATATATACATTAAGAAAGCTAATCAATCTATTTTCTATTAAAATAAATAAATCAAAATGTTGAATGAATTACACTAAGGTAAAAGAAATCATGTTGAAATGTTACCCACCTACCCCCTTCTCTCAATAAATAAAACAAAGTCACTGAGAAATGTGTAAAAACATTTTATGGTGTTATTAATCTTTATTGTCAATTTCAAGAAAAAAAAATCCCCAATGTATTAGTAAATGAAATATTGTTAGTAAAACTAAATTATGCATAACTAATTTTCAAGTATTTCTAGTTGGTTGAAAATTAAGAATACTTTTTTTTAATACATTCCTCATTTCAAAATTGTAAATAGTTTATTCAAATATCCAATTTATAAAATTTTTTGTGAAATTTAAAATGGCTTAATGGAAATTTAGTTGTATTCTAAACATTTCTTAATACTTTTACGTAACTGCTTGCAGTATCAGTAATATTCAAATTATTTTTTTAAATTTTGCCCTGTTTCTGTTTAAATTCTTGTTCTTATTTTATTGTGAATTTAACTGTTATACTGATTGAAGACACAAGTGGAAGAAGGTGCTATGGAGTAATCTATCATATTTTATAATATGAAATCACTCAAATACTAAGATCTAATAGTATTTAAGTATCTAATAGTTCCCTAAGATGGAAAAGGTTTTCTGGGAGAGGTACTCGCAATAACATTTTAAACATATGATAGTTACTAAGAGGAAAATAAAACAAACATTTCATTTCAATTTTCTCAAAATCTAATTTTTGTTACATCTTTTTCATTCATGTCTTCAATTTTGAGATCTCATCTGTTATGGTGTAACAGTTCCTTTTTCTTTTTTAAACCAGCAGTGTTGCCAATCTCTAGAAGTCCTTTTTCAGTAAGACTTTTATTTTTTAGTAATTTCTGGTGTTCAGTAATTTTAACGTTATTGGCCATTACTGAGAATCCATAACAGATAGCATCTCTATGCCAATCAATATATTCATATACATTTTTTAAATTAAACATTTATTTAGTTTAGAGTATTCTATAATTCTAAGAATTGTATTATCGATACTGTCTTTAAATAAATTCCACTTCTGTTCCATTATTGAAAAATAGTCTGGATTTATTTATGTTAAGTTATCATATTCTTTTATAAACATTTGGTTATATATTTTCTTAAAAAAAGCTGACATATCAATTATATTTCTGACGTACATTCTGATCATCAGGACCCAAATCTTCTCAAATTAAATAAAATGATTAAAAACATATCAATACTACTGCATTATAATTGTACAGTTTCATAAATTCATTTTTGACAAACTATTAAAATTAAAAAAATAAAATTAAAGTTTTGAAAAATGTTAACAACATGATTTTTTTTTTTTAATATAGTAAAAATGTTATTAAATTGCAATTAACACTTTTTATACTATTTTCATATGCTAGTAATACTGTGTACCTTAAAATCAGTATTAACTATATTTTTTAACTTACTTCTTACCAGTGTATGTCAAATGTATATTTTTAAAAAAATAAATGAAAATAGTAATTTATCAAAAATATTTTGTTTGAAATGTCTATTTTTATATTTTTAATTGCATATTCTTTAAAGAAAATGCTGATATTTCAGCAATATTAATAATCATAATATATTAAAAGTATTTACAATGTGAAAACATTAAATATTGGCCAGTATTGGTTGTTACTCAGGTACATTATCAAATGTTGACTCTGTGGTGATATTTTACTTTAATTGCAAATGCCTTAAAATATTTTCATATTCATTTACATCAGGCTGCTACGTAAATTTGAAGTGAAATTTTTATAACTGAACTTTTTTTTTTTTATTATTGCAATCATTTTACATTTTAAGCTTAATCTATGTTATTCATGTGTGAAAATATATATATATATATATATATATATATATATATTTGTTGAACTTTGGTTGGCACTCCAAAATGTTTTATGCTCATTTTATTATAGTATATACCAGGTAAACATTTATATGTTTTGATATATGAGAGAGATAATTTACAACTTATTAGCAATGAAATAATTATGAATATTTGATGGGCTAATAATGTTATGCATGTTCTGTTCCATCCTTTAAAAAAAAAAAATTCTTGGCTATTATTGCACCTTGCTTTATTTACTGTTGCTTGTTGGATATTTATGATCTGTTTGTAATACATATTTGGTTATGGTTCATTTGTAAATATTATATGTTTCAGATTTTGTTTTCCATCTTAATGAATATGTTTAGTTGTATTCTTTGCTTTCTGATTATACTCAGAATTTAGCTTTGAATTATTTATTGTAAGAAAATACAAATAAATCATTACAATATTTAATACCTTTGTAGTCATCTATAACTTGTCTGTTGCTTTATATTCAAGATATACGTAGTACCTATGTATATTTGACCAATGACTAATTGAGTTTTAGAAGTATAATTCCAATTACAAAGATGCTTCAACTTTCTTCATAAGAAAATTTATATGGGTCAAAATAGTTATTTTTTAAAAAGTTACAATATTTTAATTTTTACATGGTTCCTGGGTCATATAAGTTGAATTCAGAAAACTTTCTTCATGTTCTGATAAGTAAAACAGTAAAAAAAATTATTTCTGATTAGAAAATGTTTTTTAATGAACTCATGGGACTCGGAAACTGTATAGAAATTTAAATTTCATAGTATTTTTATAAAAATAACTATTATGATGTGAATGGCTTGTAATAAAATGAACAACAGCATTTTGAAAATTTTTGCAATTGGAACTATACCTCTAAAATGGTTTGGGAATTAGTTGTTGGTCAACAATAAGGAGGGACACCCTGCATAATCATGTTATAAAGCATTTAAGTTTCACGCTAAATTAAATAAGAATTCTACTTGAAAAATTTTTGAACTAGAAAGCGATGACCCTTTTTTGCCTCAAGGCATAGGCATGATGGCTGGCGATCGGAGAAGAAGACATGAAGTTCCGGAATATTTGTAATACGATCAACAATTTCACAGCTTTTGTAGTGTGGAAAGTTTCAGTGGGAAGTTTCCTGTACCTTTGTTGGAAATCTAAACTACACTTTTGGGAAATGTTTTTCAGCTTATAAAGAAAAAAAAAAGCATGACCATGTTAAGATTTGGAACATTATAAAATGCCTGTACTTCTTCCATCTAAAACCGGGCCCTGAGCAGTTGCCCTCTGTGCCCCCCCCCCCTCTTTCTCTCTCTCACCGACCCTGTAACTAATCTTGTGTAAGAGGCCTCAAGTAAAATGCATCTTATGTACGTATTTCAATTCAGTTTAATTTTAGTAGAGTTTGCAAATCTGTATCCAGGGAGTGGATAACTATTTTGGAGTTTAAATTTCTGATCTTGAATGCATATTTATGTTCCTTCAGTCTAATGTCAAAAGTGTAACCAGTTTCACCAATTTAACTTGACTCATACTGTTGGCAGGGTATACAGTAAACAAAACCTTTATTTAGATTGTGAGATGGGATATTGATGTTTAAAACATTACAGAAAACTTCATAAAGGTTCTTGGAGAATAAAGGCCATATTAATAGCTCTGAAAAACTGTGATACTTTTCCTGAAAGGTTCCTATAATATGGCATGGATACGAAGCCTTTAAAAACGTCATGTTGAAAGGGAGGGGAATGTGTGTGGGGGGGGGGGGGGGCTGCATCTCTATTCAAAGTTTCCAAGAAAATTCTCTTAGCCCAATGTAGGGGATAACCATTATTACACAGATTCATAAAGATCCTCTTTTTCTCACTATTAAAGAGTTATTCATCACTGCAATTCCTTAGATTTCTTATCTCAAGGGTTTTGACAGCAACCTTGTGGGAAATGCATTTAGAGAGGAAATTTAAGAACTGACCCGTAAAGTTTCTTTGCGGTTGACAGATGTACTTAGTTTTTGATCCTTTCATTCGATATAGATGTCGAGGGAGGATGTCAATAATCTCTTTCGCTGTCATAAATTGAAATGATAGACAAGTTAAATTGGCTATTGCTAATATTTCAGATAAATCTTAATTTCTTGATACTATAAAAACAACGTCAATGTACCTTTGCCAAAATTTAAGCATTGCATCCAGTTTATGAATAATTTTGTTCTTTATATATTAAATTACTATTTTGCGATCTCAACCGATAATGTTGAAACCATTACCTGTTTATCTGTTTGAAAAACTTGTTATCAAAGGTGAAACAGTTGGAAGACATACAAAATCGAACAAGTTCAATGATCGTTTCTTTGCTTATATCAGTGGTAGACCCATAATAGGGCTAAATTTCTTCAATAACCATGCAAGTAAAATCGAATTGGAAAAAGAGGCTATGTCAACAGGTTTCATAAGGTCCTTGAAAGTCGTTAAAAGTGCTTACATTTTCCAAAAGGTGCTTAAAAGTACTTATTTTCATGCAAAAACTCCTTAAAAGTGCTTATTTTTACTCCTGTATTTTTTTTTAATCAGGGGTGAAACTCTCCTGCATTTCTTTTAATTACTGATTTTTAAAAAATCTTAATCCGCCTTGTTTCCCCTTCTTCTGAAATTCCACTTCCCCCTTTTGCTGCCCTCTCCACAATACCAAAGTTTAAAATCTTTAAAACTTAATTTTGTAAAACTTTTTCAACTCTATTTGTTACTTTATAGTGAATAAATAATCAGTCAAAACTGTTTAATTAAAAAAAGAAAAAAAAATCTGCTCTATTTGTCATTTTATTGTCACAATAAATAATCGATCATCAAGTTTTCTCCTCCTTTCTCTTCCTCTTGCTACCCCCCCCCCCACACACACACACACACACTTAAAGAGTACATAGAATTTAAAGTCTTTAAAACTCCTTAGGGGTATTTTTTTCCTTATTTGTAAATTTTTAGTAAGGTAAATAATGTAGTCTAATAAACTCCCTCCCTCACCCCCTATTTTTTTTTTTTTTTTTAATCTGCTTCTCCCTGTGTCCCCATAGCTCATAAAGTTTAAAACCTTAAAAATCATTGTTTTTTATTTAAACTTTTTCTGTTCTTTCTGTTTCTTTTTTGTAACAATAAATAATCGATCATACAGTTTTACTCCTTTCCCCACTGAAATTGATGTTTCCCTCCCCCTCCTCCCCTTACCAAGCATACAAAAGTTAGTCTTTTAAACTTTAATTTTTTTGCTTTATTTGTAAATCTTTATTAAGGTAAATTACCAGTCATCTGTTAACCCCTCCCCCCCCCCCCAATAATAAAAAAATATGCTTCTCCCTTTCCCTTCCTCCAACTCACAAAATTAATTTTTTTTTTTTTTTTTTTTCTTCTCTATTTGTTATTTTATTATAACAATAGTTAACCAGCTGAAGTCTTACTTCAATCCGAAATCACCACCTCCATTCCCATTTTTCTTGCATACAAAATTTAGTCTTTAAAACTGTTTTTTTTTTTTTTTTTTTTTTTTTTTTTTTTTTTTTTTTTTTAAGTAATGATAAATAATTAATCATCTAATAAACTTCCTATTCCTCCCATCTCTAAGTTTTTAAAACTTCGTCTTTTTTTTTTTTTTTTTTTTTTTGCTGTTACAATTGTAATTCTCAAGTTATGATAAATAACTGAGCAATCATCTAATCACCCTTTTTTTGCCCCCCCCCCCCCCAAATCTGAAAAAAAAAACTTCATTTTGCATCCCAACCTCACCAGATTATAAAGTTTAAAATTTTTAAAAAATATTTTTTTTTTTTTTTGGGTTTTTTTTTTTTTTTTTTTTTTTTTTTTTTTTTTTTTTTTTTTTTGCAACAATTAATTAGTCGGATGTACCAATCCCAAAACGTTGTTCCATCTCATACATGTCAATACTTCAAAATTCGTTATCACTTTGCCAAAATATAATGGCAATCTATGCTCATCATAAGGATTCTAAAAAGATAAAATTCCGTGCATTAGTTTTTGAGATATGACTATCGCTGAAATCATGTAAATCCAACAAAATGCGGCATAGCAGCACCACTTACAGGGTGATTTACACCAGAACCTAATCATCATCAACTTATGTCAATATCTAACTGAATATGAAATTTGGGGAAAATTCGTGGATTAGTTCTTGAGATAGAGCTATTGCGCAAACCATGACAAATGCAGCATAGCAGCGCCACCTGTTGAGCGATTTGCACCAAAACATAAACAGCACCAACTCATATCAAGGAATAACTGAATCTGAAGTTTGATAAAAATTCGTGCATTAGTTCTTGAGATAGAGCTAGTGAGGAAATCGTTCTAAATGCAGCACAGCAGCGCCACCTATTGGGCGATTTACACCAACACATAGTCAGCATAATTCCATATCAAGGACTAACTGAATCCGAAGTTTGATGAAAATGTGTGTGTTAATTATTGTGATAGAACTACTGCAAAAATGGTGTAAATCCTGCAAAATGCAGCATAGCAGCGCCACCTGTTGGGCGATTTATACCAAAACGTAAACAGCACCAACTCATATCAAGGAGTAACTGAATCTGAAGTTTTATAAAAATCCGTGCAGTAGTTCTTAAGATAGAGCTATTGCGGAAATCCTGCAAAATGCAGCATAGCAGCGCCACCTACTGAGCGATTTACACCATAAACTAATCAGCACCAATCTATTTCAGGGACTACCTGAATATAAATTTTTATTAAATTCTGTGCATTAGTTCTTGAGATAAAGCGCCCACAAAATTTGTGTCACATACAGACAGACAGAGATTTTGTAAAAACTTGTTTTTTGGAATCTCATACCCCTAAAACGTGTAAATCCATCAAAAACCGGAAGTCGAAAATTTTCATGAATCCAATACTTTCTTCTTTTAAAGATAGAAGAAAGTAATAATCGCTCATGTAAATCCTTCCTCTTCCCTGATTTTTTTTTTCTGCTTTCCATTTCTCCTTCCCCTGTAAAAAGTATACAAAAATTTAAATTGTACGATTACAAATATATTAGATTTGTGTTTTTCCAATATTATTCTTTTATTTGTTTATAAAAGAAGTATTATTAATTTCGCTAATTTGTCTTTCACAAATGTTATGTTAGATTGGTGGTTTTTTAATATTATTCTTTATTTGTTTATAAAGGAAGTATTAATTTCATTATGCAAAAATAGTCAGAAACAAATGCTGAAAAATGTTTGTTGCTTTATGTGCAAAATGTTTATTATTATTATGTCTTGAAACCGGCACGTGATAAGATAAACTTTAAAAAAATTATGCTTAAAAATTATTTTAGAAAATATAATACATCAGTCAATAAATACAGTTTTTAAACAAATTGCATTTGAAAGTATTTTTTTTCCCTATGCGACGAAAATTGAAAATGTACGATGGTCAGAAAATTTAAAAAATGCAGTAGCGAAAATTTCAAGACCGAAATTTGATCGTGAAGTGTTGCGGTTCGCAAAATGACCTCAGCGTTACGCACAGATACGTTTGTTCTTTATAATATAGATACTTAATCAGTAAAATATAATAAAGTTCAGTTATTAGGATGTGGTTATCAATTGAGGCTCTTATGATTGGATTTCCGGAATGAAAACTCACCAAATAGGATTTTTTTTTCAAATGTAATTTGTTTGCAAAGTTCGTATTAGTTTACTGATTGTCTATGGTTTTAAAAATAATTTTAAAGCATGAAATATTTTTTAATTTATCTATATTACGCGGAGCTCAATTACGAAAGATTAATCCGTTTGCCCTTAAAACAAAATAAAGAGTTCAGCATTTTCTTACGGCTAATATCCATTAAAAAAACTTCTCTATGAATAAATGAGTAAAATAATATAAATAAAACACAAATTTACCAGACATGTATAAGCTCTGAAATTATCAGAATATGTCAGTAGCAAAACCGTGGCAAGTAGCTCTTAGGATGCGGCTAATAAGAAAATATCGCTTTTGATAAATCTCAAAAATTTATTTGATTGTATAATTCGTATTTTCCATATGAAAAATGCTTTTTTAATGTAAGTGGTCAATTTAAAAAAATTATTAGTTTTCAATTTAAATGTTTTCACCTGTATTCTTTAACCCGGGAAGCCCGGGTACGATCCCCTAGTATTCTTAATGGTGCCTTTAGCATAATTTAATTCATTATTAAGTGATAATTATGTAAGAAAAAGAGAAAATTAAATTAAAAAAAACTTACTTCATATGATATTTTTTATGTTACAGAAAAAAAAGATCTAGGAAAGAGTGAAATTATTTCTTCTCTTGTAATTTCGGAAACATCGATGTCAACTTTGTTTCCTTCAATTTTTTTGGCCGTTCTTTAACAGGTTTTTTTTTTCTATTTAATACAAATCAAGAATGTCTATTTCGGAAATACAGTCTTGTTTCTCTAAAGCATATGTTAATACTCTAGTCAAATTTATGCATTTTTCTAGTGAAACCTTTTCTTCTGCCCGTTGTTCATCCTCGTCTTCTGAGCTGCTACTAGCATTATCGGTGGTTCTAATTTTAGCACAGCGTCAGCGATCTCGCTGTCCGTTAAATTGTTTGTTGTTGATGCATTTTCGTCAGTGCTTAGCCAATCTTCTGTATCCCTTTTTTTTTCGACACATAATGCATTTTCAGATTTTTCATGCTCAATCAGCTCATAAATTGCAGCCTTTTCTCGGTAAATTTGAAAGCGTGAAAATTCTCATCATCATTGATGTCGCCGTTGCCGAAAATTCGTTCCAGTCATATATTGCGCCTAGCATTCGTCAAAGTTGTCCCCAAAGTTGTTCCCGTTGCTAAGCAACAGTGCAGCTCCCAGAAAATTTGTTCAGAAAATAATCGATAATGACAAACGTAAAAACAGTTCAAATATTCTTTTTTTATTTTTTTTTCTTTAATCTTGATGTTTTTGATCCATAAATAATTACTATTTTTCTTCTCCCGTAATTTGAAAGTGTAACCTTTTCCCTTCCGAAAAGGTGGCTTTGATGACGGATTTTTGAAATTGCCGGATTTCTGAATACCGGATTTATGAAGTCACGCTGTACTTATTAGCCATTAAAGTTGCCTGCCTGCTTGTCGAGTGATTAAAACTTCAAATAGCTAATAATAAAACAATTTGAAGTTCAAATCTTGGTTGTTGCTTGAATATTTTAAAATCGAATATCGCATTGAATAGAAGTTGCAATCTGTTTAGTGTGCAAAAGATGACCATAGCACCTCGAACCAATCAGCAGAACATATACTCATCACAAGTCCAATAATTGCCCTTCTTCAAAGTTCTTATAAAAGCTTCCACAATTATTTAACTGAGCAAAGAAGAATACGTAAACAAAACCAAAAGAAGTGTAACTGTAGAAAATTGATGCCACTATTTGTCCCTTTTTAATTAATTTTTCGTTACTAGTTAGTTACCTTTCTTGCATCTTTTTTCACTTTTATCCTTTTTTAAGGCATCTGAGCAGTTGCATGCCTGTGTCTGTGCTCTTACTTTTATTTATTTATTTTAAGTTTAGTTTATGGATTATTATTGTGGAACTATTAAACATTCTCCATTAGAAGTTTTTTTTTTTTTTTTTTTTAATATCCTACTTATATCAGAACAGAATGTCTGGTATTTTATTTATTTATTATTTGGGGGGGGGGGGGGTACTAATTTTTTTATGAACACTATGAGTTCATTGTTTTTTTTACATAATTGAGATAGCTTCTGTAAAATTTTGAATTTTTGATGGAGAAATAAGTCTTATCTTAATTTCTATTTTAGAAATAAATTGACTATCATTTGTGTACAGATTTTTGTTAAAATTGCAATCCATTAAAGTTATTTCTTTTTAAATCTATTTTCTTTTCTAGTTATTTCTCTTTCTTTTCTTTTTAATTTTGTTACGGTTATAATAATGTTAAGTTTCCTACAAGAAATAGTTACTTGAATCCACTATCTTTTTTAACACTTTCCAACAAAGTGGAAAAGTGTTTATGCATTCGGTTTGTCTGTCCGTCTGTCCACGCTCTAACTCCCGTAAATATACTCGGATTTTCATGAAATTGATAAAGATTATTTAGGGTCACCAAAGCATGTCTGGAATTGTATATGAAGTATGTAGGATTAATCGTCCATTTACAGGGGCACTCAAAAGTATTCCATTACATTATGGTATATGGGGAATAACTCCCATAAATATACTCGGATTTTCATGAAATTGATAAAGATTATTTAGGGTCACCAAAGCATGTTTGGTATTGTATATGAAGTATGTAGGATTAATCGTTCATTTACAAGGGCACTCAAAAGTATTCCATTACATTATGGTATATGGGGAATAACTCCCGTAAATATACTCTGATTTTCATGAAATTGATAAAAGTTATTTAGGGTCACCAAAGCATGTTTGGTATTGTGTATGAAGTATGTAGGATTAATCGTCCATTTACAGGGGCACTCAAAAGTATTCCATTACATTATGGTATATGGGGAATCAGTGCCATCGCTACGACTTTTTATTGGTGGGGGGGAGAACCTCAAATTGCCAAGTCAAATTTCAGTATTTGCCAACTCATTTTACAATTTTGCCAACTTACCACAGTTAGAAAATGTAATATAGCTGTTATTTGTTAAAAGTATAATAATATTCCTAATTGGTTTTGTAATTTTTGCCAAGTCTATCAGAAATAGAAAATATACTGTAGTTTTTATTAAAGTTTTAAAAGAAATTTGCCAAGTGTAATAACATTCGCGAATGTTTGGGGGGGGAGCACCCCCCCCCCCTTAGCGAGGCCCCTGTGGGGAATAACTCCCGTAAATATACTCGGATTTTCATGAAATTGATAAAGGTTATTTAGGGTCACCAAAGCATGTTTGGTATTGTATATGAAGTATGTAGGATTAATCGTTCATTTACAGGGACACTCAAAAGTATTCCATTACATTATGGTATATGGGGAATAACTCCCGTAAATATACTCGGATTTTCATGAAATTGATAAAGATTATTTAGGGTCACCAAAGCATGTTTGGTATTGTATATGAAGTATGTAGGATTAATCGTTCATTTACAGGGGCACTCAAAAGTATTCCATTACATTATGGTATATGGGGAGAACTCGTTTGCAGAGTATTTTAATGATATTATGCTATTTCAAATGTATTGAAACTAGAGGTCTGCACGGACCCGGGCTTGGCCCGAGGCCCGTACCCGGCCCGGCCCGCGTTCCGGGCCGAGCCGGCGGAATGAAGGCGAATTTTCCAACGGGCCGGGCCGGCAGAATTAGGACAATTTTTTCAACGGGTCGGGCCGGGCCGACAGACAAAATAAACGGGCCGGGCCGGTCAAAAAATTGAACGGGCCTGCAGGGCCGGGCCGATAAAAAAAATTAATCGGGACTATCGGCCCGATATAAGAATTCAAGCGAAGCAGATAAAATACGAGCCATTTTCAATGAATATGATTTTCTCGAGAAGTATAAATGTGCGTCACGAGCCTATGCGAGTTTAACAACATCAATACAGATATGTAACATGTCCATCGTAGAGATCGGCATCGTACAGTTACAAGATGTCTGATTACGGGGTTAATTTTTTTTCAGCAGACTCGTGCCGGGACGGAACTGGTCTTAATCGATCTCAGGATGTGTAGGACAGGTATTATGTTTTGTAAAAGTATTAATAGTGATAATGAACTTCTGTTAACAGTATCTTTGGAAATATACCTTAAGGGGTTCTCATATTCACTGCTCAACAATGCGAAACTTTCAAACACATTTTCTGACTCATTTTTAACTATAAAGGCATAAAATTCACAGGCCTGACTATTGAAGGCATTTGGAAACAAATAGCTTTCTCCATATTTGACAAATTACTTACAGAGATAACAGAGATTCTTGTCATGTGACTGTACGTTTTTCTCCTTTCCTGTGCTATCGCTTCCGGAAATTCGACTCATAACGCTAACTTTGGCAGTATTTTCAGAGAAAGATATATTGCTTTTATCTATGAAAAAGAAGGCATTTACATAGTTTCTGAATAAGAATACCTGCCAATCTTACGCGTTTCCGAAAAGAAATGAATTCTCAAATGTGTCGAAATGTAACTTCTTTCGATTTGAGAAAAGCCTTAAAAATGAGAGAAATATTTTCGCAAATCTACTTTTTATCATACAGCTTCAAAAGGTATCATGTTTTTAATCCTTTATTCTGAACTACATTAACTTTTTAATGAATCCTTATTGGAATTCCGAAATGTCTGTAGAGACGATGACTAAAACACTGTGTAATCGTTAATGTTTACTATTGTGTGTTTTCTGCTTTGCGAACACATTGTAATCTAAAATATGCTGTAAAATTTTCCCATAAATATGTACGTAGTATTCATTAAAAAAATCTTAATTGTACGTCGAGAAAAAACGGATTTTTTTTGTAGAAATTGAATCGGGCCGGGCCTGTTTTCACTAATTTTTGTACGGGCCGGGCCGGGCTCGGGCCGAACTTTCAATTTTTACACCGGGCCGGGCCAAGATAACTTTCGTTCGGGCCGGGCCCGGAAATTCCGGCCCGTGCAGACCTCTAATTGAAACTGATATAAACCACTGAATTTCACTACAATCACGTTAGAACAGGACATTCATAGCATTTTTTATTCATATACAGGGACACACAAAAGAAATCGGTTACAGTACAGTACTGTCTTTGAGTAATAATTGCTGGAGTGCACGGTTTAAAATTCGGTATGCGCTTTTAAATTTAATTAAGTTTTTGCATTTTACCCGTTATATATAAATTCTATACCTCAAATACAGGGCTGCACAAAAGTATTCACGTACCGTTCTCCTTATTAGAGGAAACTGCTGAAGGTAAATTTTCAAATGAAGTATATGTAGCTCTTAAGTGAACTAAATTTTGGTTTGCATGTAGCTAATAGATTCAAATCTATAAATCATATACAGGGCAGCAATTCGCATAATTTTCAGATTGTGGATGGGAACAGCTGAAATTGGGTTCTGAAATGTATTATGCGTTTCCATATGTTTGAATTTGACGTAATATTTTAATTTTTTAAACAGTGCAGTTTTGTTACATTATTCTGAATGCGTTGGAAAGTGTTTCATAATCTATGCTTGATGCATGATATTTTCTTACTTGTTTAATTATTAAAATCTATTTTAGATTTATTTTTTTAAATTTTTAGCACATTATCGACGTAATCTGATGAGCAGAAATATTGAAAAATGCATCGGAAGATTCTATACCCTCTATATCTATTCTAAATTCTAGTCTCTATCTAGATTCTCTACCCTCTATTTTATACGAAAACATCGTGGAATTCCGGAGGTTATGGAAATCCTATCGGGCAAGGCCGCCTATACCCTTAGAGTTATAAACCTTTATTAGTCAAAGAGTCCAGCCATAACACAACCGAAAACTCAAACCTTTGAGTGGTGGTGGGGAGGACTTTCCCTATTGGCGGTTTTACGAAAAATTAACGGGATTAATTACCCCTCCAAGACTTTTGAAATTCAGTGTATTGTTTTCTCCTTTTGTAAGCCATGCATGGGCGCTGGCAGAAACAAAAACCCAAAGAGGGTCAATAATTTGGAACAGACGTAACTCTAATCCACTTCCAAGACTGCCTTTTTTTGAATGGAGAATATAAGCATGAAATAAACTAAATTAAGTATTTTTTGTCGGAACACCCCATACAAGAAAAGTTTTAAACATCAAACACAAAAAATAATCATTAAAAAAAGGAATGTATATATATATTTTTTTAAGTAAGCTTCTACTGCTTCTTTTTTTCTTTCAAATTAGTGAATTCAAACAATTTATTTCCTTTTTAATCAGGAGGGCGGAATCCCAATGAACCTTTCGTTTAAGATAATTTTTAAACACATATACTACGTAATTAGAAAAATGAAATTACAAACTGTCCTGCATGAGAGGAGGGGGGGGGGGGGGTGACACAATGACTCTCTGACGAAAGGTTCATAGTTATTTTTCTCTTAATGTTTAATTATTTTAAGTCGCTCGAGAAGAATAAATTTTAGGTTTTTTTTTTTAGTTAAATGTTTAATTTGAAAGTCCAGAGAGAAGTAGTGGCCTCCTCTCCTCCTCTTGCCAACGCCTATAAAACTATATGAATGATTTCCACCATCGAAAATTTTTAATGTCATTAATCCCCCCTCCCACCCCCAAAAAAAATTAATAACAAGATTTTCAAACTTTTTTTGTAAAGAAAAAATGGTATCCTTGTTTGATATAGTTATTCGTTTTATGACACATTCTCGACTTCCAACATTTTCTTTTTATTATTACTTCTCATGATCTGAGACTGAAATTCGCAAGTGTCTCTATCAAATTTAAGTGCTCTTGAAAACAAGTGATTCTTTGTTTCAAGAACAGTGCTTGGCATTTTTCTTTTTACGCGTGGTTCAAAGAGTCACCATAAATAGTCTGTTAAAGATATAACTTTTTACTCGATGAACGTTCCATTATCTCTTTCGTAGAAGCTCATGGCAAGAAAATGTCAGCTGCAATAATGTTTGACTAAGCACTCTTTAGTCATAGTGATAGCCTTTGAGACTAAAATTGATGTCTGACTGTGGTGCAGCGGTTCCCAAACTTTTTTATCTCCCGTACTTCCTGCGTAAGTTTTCCCAAATATGAGTACTCTTCGTCTCATAAACCAACGCTCACCCATACCTGATAATTATTTTTTTTTTTTAAGTTTAACCAATTGTTAGAATACGTTATAAAATAACATCAATCCAATGTGGCTAAATGCACTGATTAATAAAAAGGAGAAGAAAAAAAAATAAAAATCAGAAGATAAGAACATTAAAATAAGAAAATGGAAACTTATATCATGAAACACTTTATCAAAGACAATATTCCCTATCATAAGGAAGTCGCAAATGATTTATTTTTTTAACTTAGAAAGCGATTAAGCAGAAATTTCTACATTCAAATTGCCCGAGAACTGCAACAATACATATCAAAATAATGGGAAATTAAGAATGGATCGATCCTAAATTCCATAGAAGAAAATGCTATATCAATACCAATAGAAAATTCATTAAAAATAAATCTAATGTAAGAAATAAAACAATAGAAAATCTTCACTTACCAGTACTATTCAAACTATGTTATTTAGAAAAATGAGTGTTACAAACGTATGTAACAGGTACAGTCGTGGAAAGAAAAAAAAAAAAAGTAAACACCCCCTGCTAACTCTGCAACAAATTATCGCAGAAGAAAGTTACAGGTAGCAAACAATTGGAAATAAAATCTACTTTTAAATGGTGTACATAAAATTTGTTTAGGGGGCCATCTACATATTAAATCGAATCCAAACTTCATTTTTTTTCAATAGCAATACCAAAATTATGCTTTTTGCACTTCATAAACCATCATTTTGACTTTTTTTTAATGATAATTCGAAAACTACTTGGGGAAAAAAATTGAAATTGAGAATTTCCATAAAGCAGGACATAATAAATATAAATCTATCAAAAAAATCGTAGGTTGCAATTTATGTTTTTTTTTTTTTTTCGAATATTAACGCCATTATTCATACTGATTTTTTTTTTTTAATAACAGATTAAATGTATTTATGTTTGGTGTTTTTAGAATTATAACCACACAAAAAATTATCACATTAGGATTATAATTTCAGGAGTTATTAATAAAAATATGAAAATGTAACTTAACATTAGAAGCTCTAAATTTTAAATGTTTATAATTCAAAAACTTATCGTTCAAATGACTAAAAATTTCGTTTCTAGGTATAGTTTGAATCGAAGATTTAAAATATAGTGTCGAAATTGGTTGTTGCCATTGAAAAAAAAAACAAAGTTTGGTCTGATTTTGATTTGTAGATGGCCTACTAATCAAATTTTATATATATCATTTAAAAGTAGACTTTATTTCCAATCGATTGGTACCAGTAGCTTTCTTCTATTATAATTAGTTGCAAAGTTCGTAGGGGGTGTTTACTTTTTTTTTCTTCACGACTGTACATATGTCCGTAAAAAAGGAAAGAAAAGAAAAAGAAACTCTGCTCTATACTTATTTCTCTGTTCGTAGTTTTTCTATTTATTTATAAAACCAGAAACTCTAAATTGGAAAATGTCGTTAGAAGAGAATCTTATTTTTCTTTTCAAAGTTAGCAAGTATGTTACTCATTATTTCATTTAATTAACAGACATAAGTTAAAATGTCATGTTATAAATATCATAATTAAAGCAATGTCTAGTAGCAACCGTCTTAATTAGGTATCTTCAGGTAATCCAAGTCTCCAGGCTCTTTTTCCCCGATCCCCGACTTTCAAAAGCAGGTTTTAACATGCAATGATTTTAATTTAATTTTTAAGTATCAGGTTCTCAATCAACTGACGAGCTAACGATAGATTTTTAAAAAAATGCATAATTTAATTGCGAATCATTTTGAAAAAAGTATTTTAGTAAAGTGTATTATATATAAAAAATAAATATATATTATTAGATAAAATTATATTAGGTTGAATTCTCCATGTCTGTTCATTTTATTTATTTATTTATTGCGTGATATACATAGCAGAATTGGATCCACTTGTCATTTTATTCCAATGGCTGTCCTGTGAAATTCGTTTATTGAAGACGTAAAGCTTTGTAAATTCACACAAAGATGTAAAATAGTGTAGGTCGACAATGACGTTCCAGAAAAAAAATCTAATGTGTTAATTCATCAATATAATTGCATTATTTGTGATAGAGTGTATGTGTTAGCAATATTTTATTTCTTATAACAAGAAGGGGACAAAAAGAATTTTATTTGCATACTGATTATAAAATTTAAATTTTTCGCGTGCCTGAGAAATGCCATTTGTGAGGTGGCACGCGTGCCATCTATGGCGTAGTACGATTGAAAATTGGGGCCACTTTAACTCTATTCAGTCTTTTTAGTAAAATAAAGTATCACTTGATAAACGATAGCAAACTTTGAGGATCCTCGGTCAAGGCGCTGTATTAATTACAGACCTTCGGTCAAGGCCCCTACATGTTAATAAAGGTTTCTCGGCAACATCTGAAATTTTCAAACCACGTAATGATGAGCAGACGATTTCGCAAGCTACAATCCCGAAATCTCGTCTGCTCTCTCTTCTCCGCATAAAAAAGAACGGGAAGGAGGTTCTCAACTTCCCTTGCCTATATTTGGAAGGCTCCGCTCTGTACGCAAAGATTCGGACCCCGTTCGGTTCACGCATCCCTCCCACCCGCAAGTTATTTTGTGTTTCAGTTTCGGAGTTCGACAGTACATTTTTTTGTTAATATTATTGTTATTTGTGCCGGCCGGGAACTTGGTTGTTTTGACGGCGCGTTTCGCTTTAACCAGATAGCAGTGATAAGCTACGGATGCGGAGATTTATCCACTAGCATCTTGGGATTGTAGGAAATACGCAATTGTGCAAGAAGTTTACAGCTGTTGTAGGTAAGTGCATATGTTGTCTTTTTACAATGAACATTTTTATTTGAAGGTTTTTTTTTTTTTTTTTTTATTTGGATATAGGCAGTTTGAATTTGAAGGTGTTCGATGCATGACCAAAATGAGGACTAGCTGGTTAATTTCTCATCCAGGTATATAAAAGTTTTGTGGAAATTTCTTACTCTTTTCTTTTGGTCTTAGAACTTTTCATGAACATGAGTAAAGATTTTGCCCAAATTTCAACTTCTGAAAGTAGACAATGCTCAGGAAAATTAAAAGTAAACTTTTAAAGCATTTACATAATATTTACATAACTTTTTCAATATAAAAAATAGTCATTTTGTTAAACTATTAAAGTTGCTGGTCTGATATTTATTTTTTAATTTTTATGAACTTCTGCGAAGATTAGCATTTTTCACAAATAGTTCTGCAACGGACCTTTCGTTTTCTGTATGATTTTTAAATTATGAATAATGTAAATACTAACAGCTATATGCATAAATATTACACTACAGGAGTTCCCTGGATGTTTGAGGGGGAGGGGGAGGAAATTGTATTTCAAATGTTTTATTGGATAAGCTTTCATTTTTTAGCCCAATAGCAGAAATTTCTCCAAGTGTCTGCGACAGATCCTTCAGGGGCAAAAAATAATCTGCAGGTAAAATATTTTTACAATTAAAGCTTTAGTTAATCAAACAACCCCTTACCCGTAGAGTCTTTAGGCATTTTATAAAATTTATTAATAATACTCTTAACTTTTTGTATTAAGTAATAAAGAGCTAAACATAATATGAAGCAAAATAAAAGTTCTATGAAAAAGAATCTGCAAAAGAAAATCTGCTATGCCCGTCTCCCGTCTGGAACTTTCTGCTACCGGGTTATATATATATATATATATATATATATATATATAGATAGATAGATTTATTGATATATGCTATGTTAATCAAAAGTCATATTAAGGCTATACAGTACAAATATAATATCAAGTTTTTGGCAAATTTGGACATACCCTCTCCCCCCCCCCCCCCTTGTAATATCATACATTATCATTCCTCAAACCCTTTCTCCCTTCCTAATAGACCAGGAGGTGGCAGCACAGATAATCACCTCATCGAGTTCACGGATGAAATTCTAGGATTAGTTAAATCTTTATTTGCATATTAAAACGCAACCGGTCTGCCAAGACATATCTTGGTGGAAAACACTTGAAAACCCGATTTTAGCAGTAGGCTCGTAGATTTACCATTGTGTTTTCCTGCTCCCAGTCCTCCATGTTTTTATTCCTTTGCATGCAGGAAAACACAATAGCAAACCTACGAGTCAACTATTAAAATCGGGTTTTCAGGTATTTTCCACCAATATATGACTTGCAGACCGATTGTGGTTTAATATGCGAATCGAGTTTTAACTAATTCAGGAATTTCAGCCGTGAACTCGATGAAGTGATTGTCTGTGCTGCCGCCTCCCAGTGTATGATATTGTTATAATTGCCTAAATTTTTTTTTCTTCGTTTTTTTTTTATATGTTTGCCATGATAGACAGATATAGTTATACATTTATTATTCACGCACTTTACTAATTTGAATGGAGAATAGACAACAATAAAATATATTGTATATGAAGTTACTTTATGTTAAATAACACTTTAAAGAAACATTTACTATTTAAAAGTGTTTAATAATAGTTTTCTGTTGCATAATGCATTCAACAGTAATACAGTAGGCTCCCTCAAAACCGCACAGCTTGGGACCAGAGGTTGTGCAGATTTCAGAATTCTGTGGATTTCTGGTCATTGCTTTGCTTAAATTATTTAAACAGTAATTTGAATGTAATAATGCAATCAAAATTCTAATGACTGCTTACAATATAGTAAAATATTAAAATAATTAAATAAAATAGTAACAATTGAGATAATTTAAAAAATAATTATTAAAAGTAAAGGTCAAGTAAATAATTAATAATGTATAATTAAATATGCATACATTTTTCTTGAATTATTCAATGAAACTTGCCTCATAAAGGTATCCTACTAATTCACATAAAATTGTAAAATAACTAAGTTTTATTTCAGACTTAGCTAGACTTAATAACCAAAAAAGTTTGATTTATACATAAATATATTTGGTAAAAAAATTGCAATTACCAGAGACAGCAGCAATTTCTTGAATTTTTCAGAAATAAATTTATACTTTCTTCATGAAAAAGCATGTGTTCCCAGCAGCAGAATTTTTTTCTGCAGTCTGCAACATAAGTAGAAACTTTAAAAACAGTCTGCAGAACTTAAGGACAAACGCCCTCTTTCCAATCCCTCATACACTCACCCCCCCCCCCCCCCCCCACCACCAGTATTTGTGATTAACATAAAAGGAAAGTACTTTTTAAAATAATTTGCCTTTGTCCTCAAAATTTTTAACACCACTATCTGAAAAATCTTTCATAAAATTTGTCAAAATTTCTGTGAAGTTAGAAAACAGAATAACAGTAAAAATAACATATAAACACCAATTTCTAAAATTTTTGAAAAGATTGATACAATGTGATAATATCAAAAATTATATATAGATTTGATAATACAGGGATGAAAGTGCACTAAAGCCACTTTGAAGCAGCAAAAGTCTAATTTTTTAGCAATAACAGTTGCTATTGAAGCAGATTGAAATTCTTAGAAAATCAAATTTGAGTAATTCATGCAAATAACTATAATTCTAAGGCAGTGTTTTATTTAGCAATATTAGCTAGTTGTGCAATTCAAAATTTAACATGCTTTCACTCACAACATGGCTAACTAATATTTAATCTGCCACTCAGCTGTAAAGAAATCTCGTGAAAACATCAATGCTGCAGCAAATTTTTTCGCGATTTTTTGACGGAATTCACCTTTTTTCCCTCGATCCTTTGCCGAAATGCGCATTTTTTCGCGATCTTTTGACGATGTTCGCGTCCTTTCGACGATATTCGCGACCTTTCGACGATGTCTGCCTTTTTTATCGCGATCTTTTGACGATGTCCGCATTTTTTTTATCGCGATCTTTCGACGATGTTCGCGTTTTTTTCGCGATCTTTCGACGTTCGCGTTTTTTTCGCGATCTTTCGACGTTGTTCGCGTTTTTTCGCGATCTTTCGACGTTGTTCACGTTTTTTTCGCGATCTTTCGATGATGTTCGTTTTTATCCGCGATTTTCCGACGATGTTCGCGGTTTTTTTTTGCGATCTTTTGACGAAATTCGCGTTTTTTCCGCATATCCTTTGAAAAAAATTCGCGTTTTCTCCGCGATCTTTTGACGATATATGTGTTTTTCGCAATCGTTTATCAAAATCCGCGTTTTTTAGCGATCTTTGCGCGAAATTCGCTTTTACCGCGATTTTTTCGACGAAATGCGCGTTTCTTCCGCGATTTTTTGACGAAATTCGCGTTTTTTCGCAATCCTTTGACAGAATTCGCGCTTTTTCCGCGATCATTTGTCAAAATTAACATTTTCTCCCGATCATTTCACAAAACTCGCGTTTTCGCACCATCCTTTGTGGAAAGTTGCTATTTTTCCGCAGCCCTTTGACGAAATGTTTTTTTTTTTTCGATCGTGTGACAATATTTTCGCCATCTTTTGACAAAATTCGCCTATTTTCCACGATCTTTTGACGAAGATATCATTTTTTAGCGATCCTTCGATAAAATCCGCGATCCTTTCACGAAAGTTGCTATTTTTCCGTAGCCCTTTGACGAAGTTCGTGTTTTTTTCCGCGATCATTTGACAGAAGCCGCATTTTTCTGCCAATCTTTGACGAAAGTTGCTATTTTTCCGCAGCCTTTTGACGAAATTAACGTTTCCTTCTTGATCTTATGACAAAAATTCGTTTTTTCTTCGCGATCTCTTGACGAAATTCACGTTTTTTTCGCGATTCTTTGGCGAAATTGGCTATTTTAACTGCAAACGATTGACGAAATTGATTTTTCGGCGAACATTTGTCGAAATTCGTGCTATTTACGTCCGAACTTTCGGACTAATGACCAATTTTTTATAAATTTCTAAAGAAATCATCCCTACGAGGATCGACTCATTTAATAATGGACGTTTCACGATCGCGTGTCTAGAGTTTTCTCCGTGAATTATATTTATATTTTAAAGGGAATCGGAGCTTCGTCAATCGCATGTAGCGTGGATCGTATTATTATGGCACATGCAAATAATTTCTAACAAACTTTTTTTTTTCCTAAATTTTAACAGTTGAAAAATAGTCTGCAGACCCTCTCAAGAGTCTGCGACGTGCGTCGCAGCGTTGCGCCGATTCTGCGCCCGGGTTTTTTAGTACGTAGGTAGTTTTCTAAAACATGAAATATACGGCATTTTTTCGTGTCTGCCACGCCCCTGTGTAAATACGCACAACCTGATTACTTCATTTTTTTGGAGGGGGGGGGGGTAAAAAACAGGAGGAGTAAAATATTTCAAATTCAAACATATTTTCTTCGGTTAAAATCTAAGCATTAGTGCTAAAACTGCACAGTATTGCTTCATGGTTTCGTAAATTTAAATTCAAAATTGCCGCCTAACCATTTTATGCAGTGACCAATGGGCATAGGCTAGTCAAATCTCAAATAACTCATGTTTCACACGTACCCCGATTTTGATAGTGAATTTTAAGGAGAAATAAGCATAAAAGTAAAAAATGGATTAAAAAAACACTATTTTAGAAACATCCAATGTATATCTTAAAAATTATGCCTAATTCCATGACTGCATTTTTTGTTGTTCTAAAAAAAATAAATCGTTATAATACGTTATTTTGGCGTGACGCCGGATTATGGGAAATTCCCCTCTTTGACTTACGCTTAGTAGAAAGCGCGAACTAATGAACTTATCTGAAAAAAATTACAATTTTTACTCTAAGACGAGGCAGCAGGAAAGAAACTAAAGCATTATTTAATCCTAAAGCGGTATCGTGAATATCAGCGCAATAACGGTACATATACGCGTTCTAGGCGTGTTCTCTAAAAATATGAATTATATAACCCATTTTATACTCTATGTAATTTCAATTGACGTCTCAAGGTCAGTTTCCCGGTACTCATCTTAGGCCAGCAACTATGGTAACTCACCACATTTGGTTGACTGACCGCTGTACTTTTTCTCATGGCAACGAAGGGTTGAAGAGGGGAGGGCGGATGACCTTGAGAAGCTAATTGAAATTACATAAAGTATAATGATTTTTGGTCCCCTCCTCGAAGCACTCCCAGATGGTGGGGGTGCACCTCCTAGGTCAAATAGAATGGAACTTTTTTTTTTTTTTTTCTACATCCACGTCTTAAAAGCGTATAAATACCGTTCTAGGGTCTATCTGAACATGATTTCAAAAAAGTTTTCTCAATATATAATCATAATTAATATTAAACTATTAATTGCTAAAAACGTATATATATACATTTTAATTTTTGCGCTTTTTATTTTATATTATTTTTTCTACTTTTCAGTGTTTAAAATATTTCATTGTTTCAGTTTCACGGCCAGTTGGCATACTTTAGCGAGCGCGGTTTGGCACATAATTAACTCCACTGTTGTTGTAACTCATAGACAGTTGTAACCATAAAGAGATTTGGCGAGATCTATCACCTGCGCTCGACTGATGAGAAAATGGCAATTCTAAAAATATTAAAATGTTCCATTGTCATTGGAAACACATCTGTGTACATAATTCTTATATTTCTAGTATATCAGGAAGTGAATTAAAAATCGATTATAAAATTCCATCTTTACATGGGCCAAGTTAAGTTAAAGAAAAGAGGGTAAAAACCGCGAGGCATCTAAAAACTAGTCGAATGTGGCAATCCCAAAACTTTCTTCTATCTCATACATGTCAATACTTCCTATAAAGAATGCAGCATAGCAGTTACCGGGTAGGTAATTTACACCAAAATTTGATCAGCAACAACTTTTGTCAACTTCTAATTGAACTTGGTTTGATAAAAATCCGTGCATTAGTTTTTGAGATGGAGCTATTGCGGAAATCGTGAGAAGTTCTGCATAGCAGTGGCACATGTTGGGCAATTCACGCCAAAATCTTATCAGGATTAATTTATATCAGGGACTAACAGAATCTAAAGTTTGATGAAAATTCGTGCATTAGTTCTTGAGATAGAGCTATTGCGATAATCATGAATAATGCAGCATAGCAGCGCCACCTATTGTTCGATTTACGCCAAAACGTTATCAGCACCAAATTATATCAAGGAATAACTGAATTTTAATTTTTTTATAAATCCGTGCTTTAGTTCTTGAGATATAGCTATTGTAGAAATCATGAATAATGCAGCATAGCAGCGCCGCCTGCTGGGCGATTTATACCAAAAAATAATCAGCATCAATTTATATCAGGCACTAACTGAATCTAAAGTTTTATTAAATTCCGCTCATTAGTTCTTGAGATAGAACGCTCAAACCTTTGTGTCACATACAGACAGACTCGCAGACAAACATTTTGTAAAAACATGTTTTTTGGAATATCTGACCCCTAAAACGAGTAAATCCGTCGAAAACCGGAATTCGAAAATTTTCACGAATCCAATGCTTTCTTCTTGTAAAGATACAAGAAAGTAAAAAAAGTATGATAGTATTTCAAAAGCATCGTAAAGACATAAATATTGAATAATACTAATCTGTATGAAATATTTGAAGAAATCAGACGATAAAGGTGGTAAGTGACACAGTCATCATTTTAATAAAAGGAGCTGTAAAGTTCCAAATCTTTATTTGCATTTATTGTCAAATGCCTCCTTTATCAATTAAAATCTTTGAGTATGAGGTTTTTTACAAATAGTAATTTAATAGATGGTGGGGAACTATTGATTATCTTCAATCATATGATTAATCCAATCTTTTTATTTGGTAATATACCGCCTTTATCATCTGAACTCTTCATTTAACTGATAAATTACTACATATTAAATTTATTTATCTTAGGGCCAATATTTTAACTGTTAAGGATACAATAGAAAAGAAACAAATGGTATTATTTTGACATTTAAACGGAAAGTAAAACAAAACTTTTAAATTTAAACATAGAAATACAGTGTTAAAAAATTGCCGCAAACGGTCTAGTCATTCGACCTAGAGATCTGCACGGGCCGGGCTCGGGCCGATTTTCATTCACAGCAGCCGGGCCGGGCCTAACTTCATTTTTCTGTACAGAGCCTTGCCTGGTTTCATTCCTAGTCTTCACGGCCCAAAATTTTCAGTCCTAGTTTTGAGCCAGCCCGTATGAAAATCATTGTCTCAGCGTGGCCTGGTCCATTTAAAGGTCAGTTAAATTAAGCCTGGCCCAAAAGTTTTTGCAAAAAATGCATACATTTTTGAATCGCCATTATTCTACACTTAAACATTAAAATTTATTATTTTTAAAGAATAGTAGATTTCTACGCATATTAAAATATAACTAAATTAAAATACAGTAAAATGTGTGAAAAGGAACCTGTCTATGACGGAACCCTGTTTTAAACTGAAAAACGTGTTGATCCATGCAAAATTAATATACTAATAAGTAAGAAAAGAATATATAATACATTTACACTTGCTAAGAAGGGAACTTGTCTATAACGCATTTTTTTTTCTTTTCTATGCAATTCCATCTTAGAAGATTTTACTGTATAGCATTTTTCCGATTTTTAACACTTCTATACATGGAATATGGATTAACAATATTAATGATTACTGAAACATTTACATACAAGAAATAGAGATTCATTAAACAAATAAATATCGCAGCCTACTGCACTTCTATAAAAATAAAGATTATAAACATAAAAAAAAGTTAAGATAAATATTTTTGGTCAGAACTCCTGGTACGAGACAAATTTTTAACTAATTCGACGTAAAAATCAATGTTTTATAGAAGTTCACTCGGGCCGAACTTTTAATTTCTTTATCGGGCCGGGCCAATATTACTTTTTCTACGGGCCGGGCCGATTTTTTTCTCTATGAGTCGGGCTGGGCCCGGGGCTGGAAATATCGGCCCGTGCAGACCTCTAATTCGACCGTTTTAATAGAAAACGGTTACATAACCGTAATTTAACTCTATTCTGATTATAATATGGGCAACAATATGTCAGAACTTTTCTGTAAAAACGGTCGAATGACTAGCCAGTTTGCTGCAAATTTTTAACAGTGTATTATATATTGCTGTTTTCATATTATTCCATATTTACTAACCAATTAAGATTTAGCTATAAAATATGATTGATATTGTTATCCAAAGAAATGTATTTTTAAATAAATAATTCTTAAATTATTAACCTTTTCGGGACCATGGGTGCATATTTGCACCTTCAAAAAAAGCATTTTGGCACCTGTAAAAAAGAGAAGTAATATTAGCTTTCTTTAATTAAAAAAAAAAAAAAAAAAAAAAAAAGTGGTGCCAAACGAATAAAATTTGTGTAAAAGCCGCCGGTCCTGAAGGGGTTAACATATACACTCAAAAAATGTCCCATCTTTCTCCCACTAAAATTATGTTTAGTGCATTAGTTATTAGCTACGTTAGTAGCTTGTTTAACATAAAAATGTCAAATTATAATTTAATGGGTAATGATATATTACAGTGGAACCCGCTTAAGACGCTCACGGCTAATACGCGATCCCGCTTAATACGCGGATTTTTTCTGCTCCCGTGAGCATCGCCCGTAAGACTAATGCAAAAATATCACGTTTAAAGCGCGAACGGTTATTACGCGAAACATTTTCGGTACTTTGTGGTAAAAAGTCACGTTTAAGACGCGAATTCATTGGTGTAGATACGAATTCCTTCTTTCTTCTCCAGTGTTGCCATTTTAGCGGATTTTTTTATTCATATAAAAAACACTGTTTCTGTATATTAATATTTACAATATTTACTTTATTTAATAACAGATCAATTAAAGGAACATTTCGAAATAGTGATAGATATTTGAATGAAAAAAACTCCTCTAAATTAGCAACACTGCATTCTTTGGTCCCTTGTTCTAACATTCTTTGTCTATCGTTTAGTGTATTTTTTATTGTAGAAGAGAGAGATACATAGAGGAATTCAGGATGCTCAGATGCGTCGTAAAATTATGATTAAAGATGATTATACCTGTTGTTAGTTGAGTTTTTAAATGTATGTTATACCACTACTATGTTTTATGATGCATGTTATATACAAAAAAAAAAAAAAAAAAAAAAAAAAAAAAAAAAAAAAAAAGAAAAGGAAAAGAAACTCGCATAGCTTAAACAAATACGACTGCTGTTGTATAATTCTTTTATGTTTTCTATGTTTTCGTTACTTTTTGCTATGCTAACAATACTTTTTACACAAAGATTAATAAGGGTAGTTTTTTTCTTACATTAAAAAGGACAGGTTATATATTGGTACTCATTATCACAAGTACTAAATATGATTTTAACAACTGGATTATTCTTCAAAAATTTAATATTTTTATTTTTTCTGTTAAAAAAATTAGTCTACCAGAAAAATTACTTTTGTTGTTTTATCTTTGGTTGTAACGTATTATCGACAATAAAGCCGCATGTTTGAATCCATATTTATTTTCAGTTATTATTCCAGTCTGTCCTGTAAAAAGATAGATTGAGTAAAGTTAAATACAATTAAATTTAAATCTAAATATATGTATAAGCCACAATTTTCGACCACAAACGTATCAATGAAAGCTCTAAAGTTCATTTAGACGATTAGATGTGTAAATAAGCCCAATTCCTTCAACATTATACAAATCACGTTTAATACGCGATCCCGCTTAATACGCGATTTAGGTCCACTCCCTTGAAACGCGTCTTAACCGGGTTCGACTGTATTTTTGATGTATTGTTGTAAAAATAAGTGTACGTTTAATTTTTATTCAGTCTGCATGCAAAAATCATACGTCTTACAAGCGACTTTCTTATATTATAATAAACTGATAATAAACTGTAAGCAGCATTTAATATTTTATGTTTATGAATATGTTATGAATAGGATAAAAAACAGGACAAGCGCGAATTGAACTCGAATTCTGAGGGTTGCGTTACCGTTAAGGTTATAGTTGGGGTAATTGGACCCACGAAGTAAATGGGCCATAGGCTATTTTATAAAAAACCGTTGATGTATTTTAATTTTTAGCTTTTGTAAACAATGCCCCTTAACCTCTACTTCCTAAAACAACGTGTGTCAACTCAATCTATAACTATCTCTTTGCTGTGATAGGTTGTCGTAAATTTACGTTTCTTTTTTTAAAAACAACGTCAATTTGGTTCAACTTCCTCGGCTTTTTATTAAAATACTGTAAGTACTTTTATTAAACAATCTTTTTTTTTTTTTTTTTTTTTTTAACGATTAGGCATATAACTACATTAATATTATTAGGTATCTATACATATTTACTTCATGTTTCAAATGTAAGCCCGGTGTCCCAGTTACCCCATAAATTTTTCGAGAATGGGGCAACTGGGACATGTATCCGGGGTAACGGGGGCATGCTGGATCCAGTTACCCCAATAGTTATAAATATTTTTTTTTTAGTTTTTCTTACAACGGGAAGTACATTTCTCCATTGTTTTTTGCTCACAATAAAGAAAATTATAGAATACCTTATTAAAATTACGTAATAAAATTTTAAAAAAAAGCATATTGAGTGATATAAAACCAAATTTCTTGACCCCTTGAGAGGCGGTGATGCAGTTATGACATCACATAATTTTAATTGCTAATTGCCACATTGGCACCGTAATTTTATAATGAAAATTTCAGCTTTATTAAGTATGCGAAAATATACTTTTACTTGATTTCAATAGATTCTCTTGTAAATACTGGTGTCATTAAATTATTTCAACATTTTACGAATGCAAATACCTTGCCCCTGAAAGCGAGATAGTCAAACCTTGAAATTGTACGATACAGGGGTCGCATTCTATAGGGAAACTTTTATTGCTCCTACCACTATTTTAAAAATAAAATCTTCATCGCACCTTGCTTTAGAATATGTTAAATAAAATGATCATGAAGGTAACTCATTAAGAGTTCTGGTACGAACAATAAAATTTTCCCTATATAATGCGACCCCTGGATACAGATAAAGTACTTAAGTACTTACGTAGCCGTTTGTTCATAGGTTTACCTTGCTATTTTTTTCCTTAAAATACCCAAGTGACTTTCATACCTATTACCTATACTAAAGTACATAAGAACTTACTTAATTTTTATGTTTTTGGTATAAATAAATCTAATATTTTCACTTTTAGTGCTTTTTTTAGAGACATTGACAGCAAAGGTCTCCCTTACAACGCTCTCACATAATTTACATGATCTGCCTGGTTTAAATTTTTTTAAGTTGTTTACGCTTTTTCAAACAGGACCTGATATCCCACATGAAAAAAATAAACGTGTGTGGAACATAGACCCTCCTGGTCCACTTACCTCATTTTTATGTGGCAACTGGACCCATGAGGAAAGAAAGATGAAACATGTATATTTTTATATTTTTAAATATTAAAATGTAATTTTGAGCATTTCTGTCTGATAGAGGGAACCTAACTGAACACATTTGCAGAAGTTCAGACTTTAATTCAAATGAAAATTAGCTTTTTGAAGCTCAATGTTCAGAAGCTCCAGAGTCACATTGTAAAATCATGGCCCAGTTGCCCAACTAACCTTATCTCATATTACCGTAAAACTTAGTAAGCACCTATAGTTCCTTGACAAATATTAAAAAAAAAAAAAAAAAAAAAAAAAAAAATCCGTTACAATACTTTAATCTGACGTCAATCCCAATTATAAAAGTTCATGAGTTTGTCATGCAATCAGTATAGAATTATTAATTAATGATTTCCGAATTTTTTCTGTAACATGTACTATAAGACCTTCTTTCGGGCCAAATTTTAAGATTCTTGGTCATCCAAAAGTAACTTGTAAGTTTTATTTTCAAAACCTACAGGCTACAGGGTACTTCCGGTTTTCCGGTTGACCTAGAACCTTGAAATTTGGCACGAAGGAAGGTTTTATATCATATGTAAACAAAAAGAATGCGAAAAATCATTAATTTATAATTCTAAGTCAATTTATTACGTGATTTTCCTTAACCGAGATTTCCAAAAGCGTTGTTTTAAGATCGTAACTTTTTATCGCATTAAGTTAGAAGCTCGAAATTTTTACACAAGAATGGAACTATTGGACTTTATTATTTGATATTAATTTCAGCTTCATACCCTCAGAACAGAACGATCCTACAAGGGTTCCGTTTTTTCCTTTTGAGTTACGGAACCCTAAAAAAGCGTGTAAGAGCTACTAAGAGCTATAATAGAAAGAGAATACCAAGAGCTTTATAAGCTTATTTTCGATGTGTAAAGAAAATAAATTAACATCTAACTGTGTAAATCACTGTCGATAAAATATATAGCTAAAATGTGGAAAATTTCAATATATTTTTAAAAAATTAATTCAATTAATTTTTTCATTCTCATTCCATTTTTTTAATTGCAATTTCATGAAGATTTGCGATTATCTTCGGCAAAAATCCCTTATCTTGAATTATATAGTGTAATCACATAGTTTCCCAAATTGTAGCTCACGTATACTGGTGTTTTTTCTCTCGGCATTTATAAAATTATTTTTATAAAGAAGTTAAATCGTTAAACCATCTTTATCAAGATCCTTTAAATATTTTATAATCATTCTGCATTATTTCATAACCAGATGCTAAGACCTATCCAGTACTCGATTTTGCGAGAGGGATGGTAGTGTCAGGCGTTCCGTCTCTTAATAAATTTTTTTCTTTTTTTTTGTATTCTTCCATGCAACAAAATATATTGTTTTATACACATTTCATTGCATTATGGACGGAGTTGGGGGAAGGGGTATAAATTCCCATGACGTCCCTGGATCCGAACTTGACCTGACTATGGAGATGCTAGAAGAAGAGTAGAATTACAATCCTACTTATATTTGCTTATTTAATTAGTGCCATTCTAGAACTCAAAGGAACTGACCGATTTTAAGAAATGGTGTATCTTTGGATTTTTCATGAGACTGAGGATGACATAAACCGCAGCCAATGAAAGAGAAAAAGATACTTTCACTTCTTTTGGCTGTGACGTAATCAAGATAAGATGATTTCTAGCAACTGTTGAATTATCATGTGATCAACGTAGGTTGAAAAGTATCCGAGATCGGTGGAGTGCCGTCTATTTCGTTGCCTGAGGATTAGACCATATGACGTCACGGTAAATTCAGTAGGGCAAGGTATTAAAATGTCAAAGGATTTTTTTTTAACCATTTGGAAAAATGGTTATTGTCTTCGTCAGGGTAGGAAATCAAAAGCATATCTGAAGCGTTTTAATGGTTGAATCCGCATTTTATTCGTGTTCTGATTGGTCTATACACTAACCTTTGCTTTCAACAGAGATGGATACTTCTGTTGCCACTATTATGACAAAAAAGTAATAAAAACTAAAAAAAAAAAAAAAAATTAATAACTCAGAAACAAATTGAGATACAGCTTTCAAACAAATTGCATTTAAAAGTACATTTTTTTCTCTATACGACGGTGTAAAAAGTATTATTGTGGGATGTTTGGAAGTTTAAGATTGAAATTTCATTTAAAATGGGTCGTCAGATTTCTTGGAAATCTGACGATGGGAAAGCCTTTTCCCGAACAGCCAATGAAATGCTTGGATAACACGCACAAGTCGCAGGCGATTTTTGTCGCTTGCAATTTTTGCGTGTAATAATACTATTAATGTTTAATTCATAGCGTACGTAATGTAGGATCAACTCCGTGTGATTTTTTATGTCTTAAATTTTAGTCTTTGAAAAAATCATTTTCCAAATGGTCGTTGCAATTTGTTAAATTGCATTTTCTTTCTTTCTTTTTTTAATCTTGCAGTGATAGACATCAAATGAAAGACCAAGATCAGTGCAAACTAGATAAATTGATTGATTAAATTAAAAAAAAATTATAAATTAATAAACAAATAAAAAAAAATAATATTAATAAAATTAAATAATTGAACAAAGTAATAAAAAATAATATATAAATAAATAATAATAAAATAAATAAATGGCATTAAATAAATATTGTATGTATCTTAGATGAAAAGCTAAGTTAGATAGAAAGGAAGCAAACTGCAAACATTAGATTACGATACCTAGTTAAAATATGACGCGGTGCGGTGACCCGCATTTAAGTTTTACTTCATATAAAACTTTGACTTGGACTTTTCTAATAATGTTTTTCTAATTAGCATAATTTATAATTTTACACTGTCTTTATCAAGCAAGCTGGGCAAGTTTATTAAATGGGTACTTGAAAAACCGAATGAAATATTCTCTCTTATCCCAGATATTTATATACATAAAACTTTTTGAATATTCATTCCCGTTCGTCATAGATAAAATTCATTATTAGGACTAACATTTGATAAATTAGGCATAAAATAAATGTAATGTTATCGTTTCGAGTGACGAAAGAAAAGAACTGCGGCATGTTAGACTTTTTCGTGACGTATTCCGTAGGGGAGACGCCTACGATCGGAGCTAATTAGAGCGATACTTAGAAATACTTCAGTTTACACCGCTGAATGACTGACTCTTTTGAGCTTCTCGTTGATAAAGAAAAAGAGTTGCTCATGCAATGAATCATTGAAAGCAATTAATGGTGCCAAATGGTCCGTCATTATAGAAAATATTATGTGTCGTGACCTGAAGAATTAATAAGGAAGTACATGCTGTGTTAAACTTTTTATTTATTTTTTTCTTTATTTATTGATTTATGCATAATTTTATTAAAAATCCATATAAAGAACCCGAACTTGTTCAGAGCATTTTTTTTTTCAGAAACTCGGTACAAATATTATTATTATTTGTTTATTTACTTAAACATTAAGTATGGCTAAATACTTGATATCAAACATTATTATTTATTTTGAAAAATTATAAATATGCATAGAATTTTAAGTCAATTTCTTTTTAAGGAACTACATGTATTTTTTTTAACTAACAGACCCACCCGGCGTTGCTCAGGATAGTAATCTTAAATATACATAAAATTACATTCAATATAATATCCAAACGAAGGTATAATATCAAAAGTACTTAAATTTACCTATCAATATTATTCATATATAAATTAGACTATTGGTGAAGGTCAAACTACCTTTAGAAATATTGAATTCTAGGTCCAGTTAGGCTTAAACCTGAAGAAAAAAAGATATGCCGGGCCGGGACCGAGCCTGCCGAGAAAAATTATACCCGGTCCCAGTCTGAGAGAAAATCGGCCAGAGACAGGCCCATGGATGGACATTTCACCAAGCGTAGCATCAAAATTCTGGCATTTTTCTTATTAAAGATCCTATCCTTGGCTATTAATAATAAATAGAACTAACAGGATCATAAATATTTGGTGACGAAAGGTTACCATAGAAGCGACGAAAAATTTCATTCTCCCTTTCGCCGGATCTTCTTTTCCGTGGTCGAAAATTGCGGATCCTGTTAATCTTTTAATAAATTCGCAACAATTCAGAATATTAATGTTTTTATAACCTTAAAAAAAAAATCCCCGAAGATTTTCTCAATACAGAGATATAAAATGTAAAATTGGATGGCTACGGTTTCAAATAGAAATAGTTTAACATACAAAAAACAGCTCCCACCTTTGGGAGAAAGAGGGGTTTTAAGGCTAATGTCAGACGTCTATTTGCACGCTTTTTTCCCCAGCATTGTGTAGAGATGATATGTAAGGAAAAAAGCGTGCAAAAAGACGTTCGTCTGACATTAGTCTAAAAAATCGCAAGAAATTCAAAAATTGCTGTACGATTTCTGAATATACTTCATTAAAAAAAAGGGGAGGACAAAAGTTATTCTATTGAGCAAAAATTTTCAATTTCGATTACTTTTAAGACTGAGTCAAAAACGACGTCAAACCAGGAAAATACGATTTTTTTTTTCTTTCAACAAATAACAAAAAATCTAATTTAAAAAATCAAAAGTCTGAGACTGGTACCAATGCATCTGAGACTCAAAAGTCTGAGTCTCAGATGCATTGGTACCAGTCTTCGTCTAATTAGGACCAACTTCGCAGAACTCTACGCGCGATAGATTTTCCTAGCCATCGCCAAAGATACACGCGCCAAACAAAAGTGACAAACATTTCCTTTTATTAATACAGATATATACAAACTATCTATATATTAATTATATTTATATTTACATAATTATATTTTAACTAGGGGGCTCTGCCCCTGCAAGCTACGCTCGCCAACCCCCGTTCAGACACAGCAGAATCTAAAAACACGCTAATCTGATAGGTTTTAAAAATATTAGAGAAGATTGAATTATACTGAAAAAAGCTGTGCAGATCTCCCTGTAAACGGGTTTCCATTCAATTCCCTTTGATTGCAAAAATTTAAGGGCGAATCAGTTGCTGTTAAGACATCCAATGGTTGTTTTCGTTTTTGATTAAAGAGGATCAGTTAAGCATTTGAAAAGAAGCTAAAATAAAATAAATTAAGTATATAGAGTCTTTGTCTCGCGGTATTTTAAAACAATCCCTATAACAATAGCCTAAGTCATGTGACTATCATCAACAGTTCCAGGCGGACCACTTCGCTTTTTATACTCTAGGTGCCATTTTGGTACTTTAATGTTAGCCAGGCACAGGTGATAAGTCGCCAAATATTATTCTATCGCCATTATTTCATCTATGTTATGATAGTTCAACTCATCAACTGCCATAAACAAATACGGTCTGATACCTTCGCCGTTCATATGAAAGTTTGGCAAAGATGTCATATACGTCCCATATTGGCGTGATTTTTTAACGACGCCAATTTAGGGAACGCATCAACAGCATAAACAGCAACATCTGGCTTACCATATGAAGCAAAATAACGATACTTTGGCGCCAGTTATGTGCCCGTTCCGTATATGACATTGGCGTCAGAAAAAAATCGCGCCAATATGGGACCGTAAGTTTTCCATTTTGATTAAAAAATCAACATTTTTTTTTCGAATAAAACTACATAATAGTTGCTATGGTCGCAAAGAATTATAGGTACTGTTACGCTAGCAGAATGCAAATCTCGCCAATAGCTTTTATTCAACTCGCCAGTTAGCATTTTTTTTTTTTTTCCGAGTGGTAATATTTGGCCAGATACGGTTATACAGGTTACAGATATACACGGTTACAGATATACAGGTTTGGCGTGATTTTTATTTTTTTACGAAAATTTGGCGAAAACTTCGTTTTCAAATACCAGTTACATATGTATTTTTGGTAATTCCTTAGATATCCCGACGACCAATCTCTATCGCCAAATTATAAGATTAAATGCCAATAATGGTTGATCGTAAATGTCACATTCACTTGACTTTAAGCAAGTTACACGTGTTTATGTCATCAAGTGATTTTTATTTCGACGTTTTATTTGTATATTTATTAATGTTATGCTAATTTATTTGTTCTTTCGTTATTTAAAATAAAAATTATGTCAATTTGTATAATTTGGCGAGTGTTTTGGCGATTTATATAATTTGGCGAAATTGGTCGACGGAATAACTAAGTAGTACTGTATTTCTTAATTATTTTCTATTATTTTCTAAAGGAAATATCAAAAAATAATTAATAACCATAGAACAAAATAATTTATATAATCTGTAAAAAGAAATAAAAGTAAATAAACATTTATTATCAAATAAACAACAATAGCCGCGTTACCATGTCAACCTTTTCTGAAATATATATAAAAAAAAAAAATCTGTCTGATTAAAATTTGAGTTGCCATCATTAGAAAAATGTATATAAAATTAGAAAAAAAAAATAATATTTCGAAAACTAATTCGAATTTAAAAATTCTAATACCAGTTTTGAGATCTGCAGATCAATACGGATTTTTGGTGTTAATTTCATCGCAAAGTATCCCATATTTTAGGAGAAATCGCCATGAAACATAATCAGTTGTTTAATCAGTCGATTCATACTTCCGTTTCATACTTCCGTTTCATAAATTCGTTTCATTAGGATTATATATATATATAGGGTAGATATATATAAAATCGAGAAAATGTGACATAAGTTTTTCCACTAAGAATTTCAATTATGATACAATTTTTTAAAACTTTCTTTTTTTAATCACTCTCTAATTTGGTTAGTTACCTTTAGTACTTCTCTGAATTTATTATTTTATTTTTTGGTTGGCGCTTAAAATGCAGAGATCTCTCCCCCCCCCCCCCTCATCCTCCAGTTTCATTAAATACAAAACTTTTTTCATTTCGGCTATATCTAAAATAAATATTTAATCATTTTTCATTACCCATCACCATTTTCTTCAAAAAGAAGCAAAGCCTGTAAAACAACTTTTACGGCAAAAAGAACGCTAACACGGAAAAAACAGGTTTTGACATTTCGGAACGTTAGATTTCAAAAATTTTCTAAGAAGTTTTATTGAATTTTTATTGTGAAATCACGGCAGTTAAATAACTGAGCTTCTCTTCATGAATTATATTTAGAAAATAATGTTTTCCCTTTTAACATCTTCACAAAAAAGGAGAAAGATAAAATTGGCATGCTCCTACCTTTATTTTCAGCGTTGATTGAATCCGCGTAGGGTAATCCAACCTGCTATAAAATCCAAAGTGAATCAGCATGAAAATATTCCACTCAGTAACAAAAGAGGGCACAGGATCACAGGACTACACTATTTAATTAAAAGCACATAGATAAAGTTAAAATTAAATTTACATTCAAAGTTATATATTTAATTAACTTTCAGAGCGCAGACACACTGCGTGTTTTGCTTAGGGCATATATTTAGAGACTGACTAAAAAAAAAGGAAGAAAAGTTTTTCAGAGTTCATTAGTCTTTCTTATTGCATCTCGTTGTGCAACACTTTTATGTATACCAGATGTTGGAAATTCCTTTTTTTTTTTTTTTTTTTTTTTTTTTTTTTTTTTTTTTTTTTTTCTCTCTGCACGGGAAAAAGAGGGAAATGGGTAGTTGTTCTTCACTCAGATAAAATAAGATTTCATCTATCAAATGCAATCTTGAAAACACAGCTGTAATTATTTCACAATGTCTTGCAATTTCGGTAAATCATTATACACTTTCTAACACCCCTGCTTGATTTCTGAAGTTGCAATAGTTCTTAAGTTCAAGTTGTCTCTGTGTTTGATAAAGTCAGGTTTGGGAAGGGGCTTCGTAAAGATGTCTGCAGTCATTTCCTTACTGGGACAATATTCTAATTCTATGATTCCCTTCTCTCGTAAATCTTTAATTGAATTAAATTTGATATCCACGTGCTTTGTTTTTGAATGATGTTTATAATTTTGAGTCATCTTGATGCATGACACATTATCCTCATACAGAATAATTGGTAGGTTTTGGTTTAAATCTAGATCCCCTAATAGCTTTATCAACCATATGGTTTCTTGTGCTGATGTGGCTGCGGAAATATACTCAGCCTCAGCAGATGATAATGCAACTGAGTTTTGCTTTTTTGTTGACCAGGAAATCGCTGCATTTCCTAATTTACTTAAATTTCCTGTGGTTGATTTTCGATCACTTTTATCTCCTGCCCAATCTGAATCTGCAAATGTCGTCAGAATCGGATCATATTCGTTGCTTATAACTAATTTTAATTCTTGTGTTGTTTTTAAATATCTTATAACCCTCTTGACTGCCCTCCAGTCTTTTTCTCTTGGTTTCTCATTTCTGCGACTAAGGATGTTAATAGCCGCTGAAATATCTGGACGAGTTATCGTAGCTATGTATAGCAATGCCCCTATGGCTTGTCTATACTTATGATTATTAGGTAGTAAATTTTCATCGTCATCTAAGTTTAAGTAACCTGCCTCCATCGGAGTATCACAAGGTTTAGAGTCCTTTAAATTAAATTTTTCAATCAGTTCTTTTATTTTATTTTCCTGATCGAGTGCATAAGTTCCTTCTTTAATTCTTTTTATGTTTATGCCTAAGTAGTAATTTACCATACCTAAATTTTTCACTTCGTATTCTTTACTAAGTTGTTTCATTATTTCATTTATTTCCTTAGTATCTCCTGAAATTAACAGATCGTCGACATAAATGATGATATAAGTTTTATTTCCGTTAGTTTCTCGTGTGAAGAGACATGGATCAGCGGTGCTTTGCACAAAACCTAGTTTGTTTAAACTTTCAGCTATTTTAATATTCCATGCTCTTGCTGCTTGTTTTAGGCCATATATAGCCTTTCTTAGCTTACATACTTTATTTTCTTCACCCGGTTTAATATGTCCTTCTGGTTGCGACACATAAACAACTTCTTCTAAATTTCCATGGAGAAACGCGGTTTTAATATCTAAATGGTTTACATTTAAGTTTTTGTGAGCTGCACACGCTAGAAATGCTCTTAGCGTTGTATAGGCTACTACTGGTGCAAATGTTTCATAATAGTCACTACCAAATTTTTGAGAATAGCCTTTCGCTACCAAACGCGCTTTGTATTTATTAATTTCTCCATTTGAATTATATTTAACCGTAAAAACCCACTTATTTCCAATTACTTTTACGCCTGGTGGAGGATCAACTAGATCCCAGGTGTTATTTTTTATTAATGAAGCAATTTCTTCACTAGTTGCTTCGTACCATTGGTTTTTCTCATGTGGATTGTTTAGATTTTTAATATCTTCGAAATTTTTCGGCTCTATAATTTTATTTTCTTTAGTAATGTATGCGAGTCTGTCTGGTGGAACACCTCTATTCGATCTTTGTGATCTTCTAGGTTCATTTGTTGTATTTTCCTCACTGTCTGTTTGTTTTTCTTCCTGCATACTTATTATAATTTCTGAGGAATTTTCCCCTGCTTTTTCGGGTTGTTTCTGAACTTCGCTATCATTTTTCAGATTTAAATTTGGTGTTGTGTTTGAATTAAAGTTTTCTAGAAATCTGACGGTTCTTGCTCGTATAATTTTATTATTACCAGTATAGATCCTATAACTTTTAGATCTATTGTCGTAACCGACAAAAATTCCTTCAATCGCTTTATCATCAAGTTTTCCTCTTTGGGATTTGTCGAGATAAGCGTAAGCTTTGCAGCCAAACATTCTAATGTTGCTTAAATCCGGTATTTTATTTGTCCATAATTGGTATGGAGTAGAATTGTGAGCTTTCGTGGGGAGTCGATTAGTTAAGTATACCGCTGTATTTAGAGCTTCACCCCAAAACTTCTGAGGTAGTTTCGCTTCCGATAACAGGCATCGCGTCATTTCAACTAGTGTACGATTCTTCCTCTCCGAAACACCGTTTTGAGCTGGAGAATTTGGCACGGTTAGCTGATGGTGTATACCTGCTTCTTTTAAGTAATTTTCTATCTCATCACTGGTATATTCCCCGCCGTTGTCAGTTCTTAATTCCTTTATATTGCGACCGAATTTATTTTTCGTTATGGCTACGTACTCTTTTAGTTTAGTGATGACTTCACTTTTCTTTGATAAAAGAAATACCATTGTAAATCTACTGAAATCATCAGTAAATGTGAGAAAGAATTTCTTTCCTCCCATACTTTCTGTTGGCATCGGGCCACATACATCAGAATGAATCAAATCGAGAATTTTACTAGCTTTGTTTGTAGCTTGTTTAGGATACGGAGCATTTGTTAATTTACATTTTATGCAACTTTCGCATATTACTTCATGTTTACAATTTTCCATATTAAAACCTGTTGCTAAGCTTTTAGTTTGCAGTTGCTTTAAAGCATTTATATCTCTGTGTCCGAATCTCCTATGCATGAGTTCAATACAGTTTTTATTCTTGCATTGATGAGCTAAATTCGCATAGTTTACTTGTTTATGTTTGTAAAGGTCTACTTCATATAAATTACCTTTAATTTTCCCTTCTATAAAGGTTATGCCGTTTTGGATTAATTTACAGGTTTCGTTTTCAAAAATGAGTTTACACCCATGCTTCACTGCTTTATTAACAGACATTAAATTTGACTGTATTTCTGGCACGTACAAAACTTCATTTAAAGTAATGTCGTTTGATTGTGTTTGTAATTTTATTGTGCCTGTCCCGTGTGAAGCAAGAATTTTTCCGTTTGCAATCGTGACTGTGTTCTTATTATTTGTATCAATGTCACTGAATAGGTTTATGTCGTTACAAAGGTGTGAAGAGCTCCCTAAATCAATTATCCAGGTAGATTTATTTTCAATGTTCGCGTAAAAGGAACAATTGTTTTGAGACACCTTTGTATCTAAAGTGGTTTTGTTTTCTTTGCTACTATTCCCCAGAGTCTGTGTGTTTGTTTGTTCTTCTACTTCCGGAGTGATTTTGTTCGTTTCAGAACATAATGCAGCATTCTGTCTCCCTTTATTCATTGTTTGGTTTTTAGAATTTGAATTTTTATTCTTAAGGAACCAACAATTTAATTTTATGTGATTTCGTCTTTTACAATATGTACAAAACATATTTTGTTCTTGTTTGCGATATTGTGGTTTAGTATTATTTTTTTCTGCTTTGTACGCATTTTCGCGCGACGTATTATTCGAGCTATCTTGTCTTCTTTGATACTCATCGGTCAATTTTCCTTTTATAAATTCAGAGTTTAACTCCTCTTCATTTCTCGCTTCAAGTGCGATAATCAAAGTATCATAACTCGGTGGGAGGGAGCATAAAAGTAACGCGGATAAATGCGTGTCCTTAATTTCTTCCCCTATCGCCTTTAATCTGTCGGCTGTTTCTAGTATTTTTACGATATGATTTATCATATCTCCGTTTTCCCCGAGTTTTATACTGTATAACTTTCTGAGTAAATATAATTTGCTCGAAAGGTTTGCGCGCTCGTGTATAGTTTTTAAAACATTCCAAGTTGTCTTGGCTGTCGTTTCATTTTTCACATAAATAAGTTGTGAATCTTCTAAAGTTAATATAATTGTAGCCCTAGCACGATTATCTCGCTTAGTCCACTCAGTAGTTAGTGGTGTTGGGGGGTCATCCTGTGTATAATTAAATAAATCTTCCCTCATTAGGAGCATCTGGGTTTTAAAACTCCATTGGGCATAGTTATGCGGATTTAATTTTTCGATATTAAAGTTTTCTTTTAGGGAGGAGGCCATTGTTTTATCTTTAAAAGATTTCTTTTATTTTAGTTTCTTAACTTTCAAGAGTTTTCGTTTATTTTCATTTATTGTCACAATAGTTTAAATAGAAGAGAGCGGTAACTTGCCGTGTTCACAGCCTTCAGTCTGTCTCATAATCTATTGAATTTTTATTGTGAAATCACGGCAGTTAAATAACTGAGCTTCTCTTCATGAATTATATTTAGAAAATAATGTTTTCCCTTTTAACATCTTCACAAAAAAGGAGAAAGATAAAATTGGCATGCTCCTACCTTTATTTTCAGCGTTGATTGAATCCGCGTAGGGTAATCCAACCTGCTATAAAATCCAAAGTGAATCAGCATGAAAATATTCCACTCAGTAACAAAAGAGGGCACAGGATCACAGGACTACACTATTTAATTAAAAGCACATAGATAAAGTTAAAATTAAATTTACATTCAAAGTTATATATTTAATTAACTTTCAGAGCGCAGACACACTGCGTGTTTTGCTTAGGGCATATATTTAGAGACTGACTAAAAAAAAAGGAAGAAAAGTTTTTCAGAGTTCATTAGTCTTTCTTATTGCATCTCGTTGTGCAACACTTTTATGTATACCAGATGTTGGAAATTCCTTTTTTTTTTTTTTTTTTTTTTTTTTTTTTTTTTTTTTTTTTTTTCTCTCTGCACGGGAAAAAGAGGGAAATGGGTAGTTGTTCTTCACTCAGATAAAATAAGATTTCATCTATCAAATGCAATCTTGAAAACACAGCTGTAATTATTTCACAATGTCTTGCAATTTCGGTAAATCATTATACACTTTCTAACAGTTTCTTGGACAGCGTAGTACTTTAAAGATATATTTTAAAGATCTCTGCTGGATTTCATTTCTAGAAAAGTAAAACAAGCCCGTACGTTTCTTTGATAATCTTAGAATATAAAAAAAGAAATGTTGACTATCTGACTCATCTATCAACGTAGAACCTCAACTGTTTATCGTAGACCCCTGAAATTGGGCAGTTATACTCTTAATCATCATGTAGATGTGCACTGAAAAAGGATTTTGCACATTAAAAAAATAAAAGTAAACCAGTATGCAATTTTATTTCATGTTATTTTTTATCTATTGCTTGCTTGTCAAGTAGTCTATGAGTGTCTTCTACATAACATGCAACAGGAACTACTTCGTATAAGGAAAACAGTAAAGAAAATTATACCTAAAACTTCCCTTAAATGGAAAAGTCTCTTTATTATCAGATAGTACTCACGTCTTACGAAACCATTTGAAAACTGTATTGTAGAGCAGAAAATCAAATGAGCCCCTCTAAAGTTGTCGCCAGGAAGCCTGTCTTTCCCGTTGACTCCTGTTTATACTATGTTCACACTGGATACCTTTAAGATATCTCAGGCCACTGAACTCTCTGAGAGAGTTCCACAAACTCTCTCAGTGAGTTTCGGCTTACTTCGGCTAGATACAGGAACGACCACTCACTCTCGTTGGCTATGAAGCTTCGTTTTTACTGATTGGCTGTTGCGGCCGTATTTATTTTAAGCGCATGCGCATACTTTACTTTTGTTCAGATCACAGACACAGTGACTCTACTGAGATATCTTAAGGCAAGTTTTCGATGTCAACAGGCATCCAATTCCGGGATGGTACCACTTCAAAACTGGCGGTCTAAGATATCTTTTCTAGTGTGAACAGGGTATTAGCGCCTTTAACCTGGGCTGGTTACTCAGCTTCGGATTCTCCTCCGTAATGTTAAGTCTATGGACTTTTGATGCATTCGTATATTTAAAATATCTTCTCGGAAAATTCATTTTTTTTAACATATTTTTTCTGCATTCTCTTCTTAAAGGGTGTCTCTTTTTTTTCTTAGTTTCTATAATATTTCTAAAATCTATGCTGAATTTAATATTTTATGTGTTAAAAGCGGGCGAACTGTGTTTAAGATTTTAACACTTCCTATAAAATTAAGTCTATACTTTAGAAATATTTTGAGAACTAAGGAAAAAACAGACATCTTTTCAGTGCACACAAAAAATAGAAGTTAAAAATATTAATATCCCGAGGAGATATTTTAAATATACGAATGCATCCAATGCCCGTAGACTTTACATTAGTGAGGAGAAATCAGAAGCTGAGTGACCAGCCCTCTTAACCGGAAACATGAGATGTTTGCCTCTACACATCTGCCCTTCATATTTTCTCTCTCCGACTTTCCAAACTTATTTTTATGCTGTTATGTTAAAAAATTGGTCCTGTTAATGCATTACCATTAAAGATTAAATGTTTAAGTTCACTGTTTGGTAAATTATTAAGTGTTCTGTTTGTTCACGGGATTTTCACGTTTCCGGTTAAGGGTTAAGTAAACCCTATTCTATAATAAGAAATAAATCGATAAAAATAAATAAAAGCGTCATTCTGTCTGAAATTGAAACTTGGAAGCACAAAGACTGACCGAGAAATCATAAACGCTTTTTTAACTATTTCGAAAATATAAGAGAAGAAAAAAAAGCGTTATTAGCAAATTTCCTTTACACGCCAGAGTTGGTATGATAATCAAATACTTTTTAATTTTTAAAATACCTTTATATTAAATATTCTTCATGAGATTCCCTTTGAGTTATCTATGTTATACAAGTTATCTACCTATCGTCTAAATTTCATAATTTTATTTGAGACTGGTTCTTAAAAGTCTGTCCTTGTAAGTTCTATGATTTTTCTGTTACTTGCCTCACAAACATCGCCATAACTCTATAATCAAACATCCCATAAAGATGTACAACATAGTAAAATTTTACACACAAATACCTAACTAACAATGTAAGTACCTTTGAAATCCACTAATCCGTAGAATTAAGTTACAAATTATATTAATTTCCATTATGAGATTTTAAAATAAATACAACAGAGATAAAAAAGAACTCTTTTTTAAAACAGATTAAAGTGATAGTGACTAGTGGAGAATCTGCCATATTAATTCACAACATAACAACTTCACGATTTCTTTCATGATCGTGAAGGCATTGTTTTGTTATGAATTAATAATATGGAAGATTCCCTACGAGTCACTATCATTTTAATTTGTTTAAAAATAGTTTTTTACAAGAAATAACAAGTCGTTTTTAGGGCTAATGAAAGCAATAAACAACTTAAAAACATAAAAGGTAATTTATTCAGAATGAAAAAAAAAAAAAAACTATCTAATTTCGGATGTAAGAGTCATCGAACAAAACTGTATCATTCAGGGAATTCTTCGCATATTTACACAGATAGTTATCATTCATAGACATAACCTGTGTAAATACAGAAATGAAATACGTATGGCGATGAAATATGATAGACGAAAAAAAAATGTCAAATAGGAAAGAATCGGTTATTCAATTCCACACGCAAAAAGCCAGACAGAGTTATGTTATCTTTAAAAAATATCTTATATACAAGCATTTATATAATTCTTTGACAATCTACTTCTATGTATCGATATTTTCGTTCCAGCTAAGTAAAAATCTGATTAATTCGAATATATTTTATTGTTATTTAATTAATCAATTTTTATTTAAACTTGGCTCAGTGAGTATGCATAAAATTATATTTAAAACGATTATAATTGAGTAATTTATGTGTATTTTTTATATTCTGTGTATAAATATTTCCGAATTCGAATAAATTTGCAATGAGATTATTCGTAAAATTATATTTAAAACTATTACAATTGAATGATTTCTGTTATTTTTTGATATTCTGTCTATAAATATTTCCGAATCAGAATAGATTTCGAAATGAGATTATTTTTCTTTGCTTTTCAGTGAGATTCCATTCTTACTTCAACAAAAGAAAATCAATTTATTGTTTTTCGTGCATTTTTGTTGTTAAATATGGCAGCGTTTCTCAATCGTTTTATACGATTTTATTTAGAGTGTCAACGATTTTAATCAGCTGATTTAAATCAGTGATTAAAACATGATATTAATCAACTGATTTTTTTTAAAATCATTGATTAAAATCACAAATTTTCTAAATGTTTAAAATAAAATTAAAAAGTATTAAAATCTTATATGAACATAATTTAGAACGTTTCTATAGATATTTTGCCTTATGAATAAACAACCAAAAAAAAAAAAAAACTTAAAAATTTTAATTTAATAATTGAAATAAAATTTAATAATTTTTTATTTAAAGAATTTTTAATTTAAATTCCTTAGGCTTGTAATACATAAGTATATAGTAAGTTTGTAAAAAGTGTAAAAAGCAATTTTTATCTGGCATAGAAAGCTTTTCATTTAATAATTATATTTAAATCTAATATAATTTGCGATATTATAATTTCCTTTAAGTAATGAAATTATTCATTTTTTTATATAAAATAAGATAGCAAGTACAATAAATTCCTGCAAGTAAAAGAATAAATAGACAGTGTCTTTTTTTTAAAATCATTCTACTTTTACAATAATAAATTTATAGGAAATTGGAGCTAAAGATGAATTAAAGAAGGACATTGGCTTCTTTAATTCAGCCGATGTCTCTGATATATTTGTAAAAATAAATGCAAAACGAACTAATTGGTATAAAAATGTTAAGCACACCAAGAGCTTTTTCAATAAAGGTTGAATACATGTTTTTTTATTTAATTTTTGAACTCATATTCACGAAATAAAAATTGTTAGGTATTAAAAAGGCAGCAAAGCTGTTATTTGAAACACTGCATGCTGATAATCCCCACTCAGTTTCAGTGGTAATAATGCAGCTATATTTGTAAAAGAATGTATAAAAGAAAAAGAACTAATTAGTATAAAAATGTTAAGCCTAGCAAGAACTTTTTCAGTAAAGGTTGAATAAATGTTTGTTTTTTTGTTGTTGTTGTTGTTTTCTTTGAACTCATATCTACTTATAATAAAATCTGAGTGCAGGAAGCTGTCGGTAACTATGCCGGTGCGAACCACTCCGGTCTCCGAATCGACCGTAGCTAAACGCCATATTAGGCTTAATGAAAAACATATCCTAACATATGACAGCTAAATGATAATTTTTTTCTACTTGAAATCATGTCTGTTCAGCATATTTTCACGTAAAACATGTGTATCATATCCATTTATAATGTATTAAGTTCTAAATTAAAATTAAGCTATTATAAGCATAGAAATCAGATCTAAACAAACGATACTGTTGCCATTCAGATTCAAATTCCAGCAAATCTACAAACAAACGAATGACTCTTTGAATGCTTCAATAATTAAAAAAAATATATATATATAGGTTAACGCCGATGCTGGTCTTTAAATATTTGTAAAAGTATTATTAAAACCTTTAAATATTTTAACTTTGTTTAAAACCTTCAAAAACTATCCAACTAAGTTCTAAATTTAAAGGCCAAATCAACAACAATAATAAGTTCTAAATTAAGAATAATGGGTAACTAACGCCATCTGGTAGAAAAAAGTTATAACTTTCGCTCTAGGAAGGTCCATGGAAGCATACTGCATTGCATTTATTTTTAATTTAATCAGAATGATTATTCCTTTGCACAATTTCAGATTTCCTGTGACATTTGTTTTCTGTCTTATATGACAAAATAAAAATTATCCAAATTTGAATATCTAAAACTTTCAAATGCATTTACAATAAAGAATTATTTCAATGGCACTTTAGCATTATTTAAAGGGACAATTTTTTCTGTACCGAAGGCTGTGAGCAGCGCCTCTGTAGGCCGTTTTAATTCCCAATAAATCAGGAGCTTATGTTTCTTCTAATTCTTTTGGCGTCAACTTTCTGTTGTAAGACCAATGTCAGACGGGCGTCTTTTTTGCTGCTTTTTTGCTTAAGTATTATCCATTCACAACTCTTGTGAATGGATAATATTTAAGGAAAAAAAGCAGCAAAAAAGACGCCCGTCTAACATTGGTCTAATCGTACTTTTTTTATGCATTTTATCAGATTTAAAGACATTGCAAATAAAATGAATATTTCTTATCGGTACAACATATTTTAATTATCTTGCAGATAAAATTATGAATTTTAACATAGTTTGTAGCAAAAGAAGAAGAAAAAAAAGTCATGATAAACAACAAATTTTTAATGTAGAGGGAACCTAAACAAGCATTTTTGTCATAGAATGTGTAGCTGGAAATGGCACGTATAAGCGCTGTTGACTAAATTGTAGTTTACAGTAGCGGTCAAAAGTTTCCGGCCAGCATAAAATTTTTGGTTAATTTGTAAGTATACCCATATGAAGAGGGATCTCAAAGTGATACTTATGCACTTTATTGATATAACAGTTAAGAACTTATTTATGAAATAAAAATGAAATATTAATAAATTTAATTGACAAAATTAATTGCAAAAGAAAACGCATATTCTCAAAAGTTTCCGGCCACCTCGGCAAATTTGGAAAAAAAAATGGTGTTATAACAGAAAATAACAGTGATCAACAGCATTTACAATTAGTATTTTGAATTCATACATTTAGCAATAAGTACTGCGGCTCAGCAACGCGGCATCGATTGAATGAATGGTTATAGATCATCAATGTTAAGTTTTGTCCACGGTTCTTGCAATTTTTGTGAAAATGCTGCTGAATTGGAATATTTATAATTCCACACACGTTTTCAAGTTAGTTTCAAAGATTTTCTATTGGATTCAGATCGGATGATTGGACTGTCCATTTCAAAAGCGGAATTTTTGTGCGAAAGCTACTGCTTGACGATCTTGCATGTATGCTTTTGGTCATTATCATGATGAAACAAATAGTTGCGACCACAATTTTTCCTCCAATAAGGCAGCAAATGATCTTGCAAGATATCCTTATGCATTGTACTATTCATCTTGCCGCGGATTTCAAATAACGGACAGGCACATTTTTCAGAAAATGCTCCAAACAACATAACGTGTCCTCCGCCATGCTTCATTGTAGGAATAATATATCGCGCATCTTATCTTTTGTTTTTAGGTCGTCGTTTGTAATGTCTTTTATCACTCACAAAAAGACTGAACGTCGATTCATCGAAAAATAGTACTTTTTTCCAGTTTTCTCTTGACCAGTCTTTGTATTCCTTGGCAAACGCCAGTCGGGCCGTCGGAATTTTTTTGCTTATGAAAGATTTTTTAACACCGACTGTTCCACAAAGTTCTACGTCACATAAGTGTCTTGACACTGTAGACAGACTTGTTTCAGCAATATTTTAACACCATAAATCGCGTGGAATTGCAGCGAAATTTTTACGCGGGTCATCAACTGCTTTTCTTCTGATAATTCTGTACACAAGAATAGTCGTTTTCCGGGGTCCCCCGGACTGTGACAAGTTCCGAAGACCAGGACCATCTTTATATATTTTTTAAAATATCGTTTAAAGCAAATTTTTCGATCGATAGCTTTGCTGCAATCTCACGAGAGGATTGTCCCTTTAGCGACAAACAAATCACTTGTTTAGGAACAATAAATTGTTAAACTTTTCATTTTTGAATTTCAAATACATTATTCATGTTGATTAATTAACAAACATGGCCATAAAAACACTTTAGCCATAGCAAAAACTAATGGATGACGAATGGCCGGAAACTTTTGCACGCGCGAATTTCGAATTCCTCCCCTTTGCATCAAGTATCTTCAGTATCCAATCAAAATGATCACGTAGTCAGAGGTAATTTGCTTATTCCTAACTTTTGGAGCAATTTTGCATCTTCTTCGCTGAAACGTTCTGTCAAACAAATCAAAGAAACTAACTGGCCGGAAACTTTTGATCGCCACTGTACATAATTTCTTTGTTCTAATCACAAAAAAAAAAATCTAAGGATAATACTTTTTGATTAACAAAATGCCTGAGGCATCATTTTTTTTTTAAAGTCAGAAAAATATTTTTTTTAACTATTGTTTTGAAGATTTGTCATTCACTTTCCGTCATTTTTGACGGGGATTATATACTAGTACACAAAATAAAAATCGTTAGGGATTGAAAAGGCAGCAAAACTCTTATTTGAAACACTGAATGCTGATAATCCTCATCAGTGTCAGTGGTAATAATGCTGTTGTTTTATATTTTGAGGATTTCAGATATAACTGGCTATTCCTTATACTTACTCTGTTATTGTGAATTAATGGGCTAACACATTTTCATACTTTTTGCCGTTAGCATATACATACATGTTTTTAAGTTTAATTTAGGCGATTAACATAATTTTTTATAAGTGCAAATGTAAAACAAGCTGCCAATGATATATATATATGTACAGGGTGATTCATAAATATCGAAACAATAGGCTATCTCCTTAAATATTGCCTTTAGGCACATGCTTATAATTGCAAAGTTTCATAAAAAAAGGTGCAAAATTTGATGAGATAAATTTAAACTCCATGGGGGGTCTATATGAGAAAATACAAAAAATAAATTTTTATACGGCCCCGTAGAGTAAATTTCCCAATTAAGAAATTTTTCCTTGTCCATTCCTGAATTAAACACAAAAAAATTCATCTCGATATCTTTAAAATTGGCAGAGATATCAAAATCCAAAATTCATGACTTACACCATTTATCCATACCTCTGAGTGACGAGTTTGTGACTCAATCTGAATGCAAGATAGGGATCATCCGCAAATTGTACATCATTAAAAGTCGATATAAGACAGTGCCTCTCCTTTGGACATAAAATAGGCAGCGTATAGATTTTAAGTTAAACCTGTTTTCAAAGTATTCTGGTGGTCTGCACTAGAGGTCTGCACGGGTCGAAATATCTAGGTCCAGTCCCAAACCGACCCATAGGAAAAAAAGTTCGGCTCCGGCTAGAAAAAAGTTCAAATCTAGCCTGGCCCGGCTTGATTCAATTTCTACATAGTTCTTTTACATCGATATGGTTAAAAGTTGTTTCGTATGGAGGAGTTCTGACCAAAAATACTTATTATATTTTTTCTTTTTTCCTGTTTATAATTTTTATTTTTAAAGAAGCGCCAAAAGCTGTGATTATTTGTTTTATTAACGAATCTCTATTTATATGTAAATGATTCACTTCTCCTTTAATATCGTTAATCCATATTTCACGTGTTGGAGATAATGAAAAAGGCTATAAAGTAAAATCTTTTAAAATAGAATCACATAGGGGAAAAAAAAAAAGCGTTATAGACAAGTTCCCTTTTTAGGAGTTGTAAATGTAGTCTATTTTTTCTCAGGTATTATTGTATTCATTTTCCATGGATCAACAGATTTTTCCGTTTAAGAAAGGATTCCGTCATAGGCAGATTTTTTTCACTAGTTTTAGTGTATTTTAATTTTTTTTCCTTAAAATCTACTATCCTTTAAAAAAATTAATTCTAAAGTTTTATTGTAAAATAATGGCCATTTAAAAATGTATGCATTTGTTGTAAAAGTTTTTGGGCTGAGCCAAATTTTAATTATTTTTGCACGGATTAGGTCAGTCAGAGATAATGATTTTAATACGGGTTGTCTCTAGAGCAGGACTGAAAATTTCGCCCAGGGGAGACCTAGGAATAAGGAAGCCAGTTCCGGTTCGGCATAACCAGTGGCTGAGAGGTTCTGCTCTCAAAGCTGGTAGACGGGGGGTGCTGGGTTCGAACCCAATCGCGTCGTTCGGCCCAATCGTTCGGAGTTTTCAGTTGTTTTCTTTGAACCTTGGAAATCTTTGCGTAAATACGGGTTAGGTTCCCTTATAAAGACCTCTACGGAAGGCACTCCCCCTCCTTCGGGCCCATATCCCTCGTGTAGATAATTGGCCGTCATAAATCACACCAACACCTGTTTCGGTATGAAAAAATACGTTAGACCCGGCCTAGCCGAGTCTTCAGAAAAAAGTCGCCTATCCCGGGTCTGGCCTTGCCCGGCCCCTGAATACAGACTGTTTTAACGGGACGATAAAAAGCCTGAATTTGTGAGGGCTAAAATTATGAAAAACGCTTAATCGGCATGTTAGAAAAAGCATCGTTTCAAATTACACAATTAACATTTATTTATGGACATTTAAATAGTACAAAAAAGTGGTGGAAACGGCAAAAGTTAAACTGAATCGGAAGTTTAAGCTACAGAAAGAAGTTACTTTATCATGTGCAATTTTTTAAAAAGCATTTAAACATTTTATTAGCAGCCAATCAATGTTTAAAACTTTAAATGTGTTTTTCTGCATGATGTTTTTCTTTTCTTTTCTTTTTTTTTTCTTTTTACCAAATTTCGTCTTTAAATTATTATAAGTCAAGAATAATAAATAAAAAAGGTGCAAACTTGAAACATGTCTTTCTTTATTATTTTACATTAATTTTGTTTCGGCAAATTTGAAAAAAAATTTTTACTTTTGAAAATATGATTTTTTAAAAAATATGTTACCTAATTTTTTAAATAAATATTTTTGATATTTTTAAAATTAATATTTAAAAAAATCCTGAAACAAAACTAAAATTTTACTTTCATTTTTAATTAAATGAAAAAAAAAATTAAATCCGGTTTATAATGTTTCAAGTTATAAAGATTTTAAATTAAATCCGCTTAAAAAAGTACTAATCATTTAAATTTTTTAAAAACTTTATGAGAAATATTAGGATGTGATTTTGTTTGCAAATTATATGGTTAACCATCACAAAAAAAGAAAAAAAAATCAAAATTCTAACTCAACAAATATATTTTTTACATGTTTCCTAGAACTCTTAAAGTAACATTGTTTCTTGGATTGCAGGCATTTCAATTTGTGTCTAATCCCTTAAAACCTGATGAATTATTTAAACGGCCGTAACTCTGCGAGTTTTTCAGATATGAAGATGCAACTTTTTGTGTTTAATTCAGGAAAGGTATAAGGAAAGTTTTCCTGATTGGAATTTTTACACTACGGGGGCCGTATAAAAATTTAATTTTCGTATTTTTTCAAATAGACACCCATGGAGTTGCAACTTGTCATTAAATTTTGCACCCTTTTTTAAGAAATTTTGCAATTGGAAGTATGGGTCTTGGGGCAATATTTAAGGAAATAGCCTATTGTTTCGATATTTATGAATCACCCTGTATATATAAACTGGGGAAAAAATTGAAGAATTTTACAAATGGTATATTCTGGCATTGCACCATAGATATCCTGAGAAATTTTTGAAGAGTCTGCTGCGAAATTTCGTAAAGTGTAAGACTTATCGCAGAGATTTAGAGGTAATGTGGATGCGAAGAGAGGAGTAACTGTAATTTTGACCGTTTAGGGATTGCGTGCACGTTTGTTTGAAGTTTCACGTTTAGTTGTTGGTTTTCGATGGGTCTTGGCAGCTCATTCGATTTGTTAGTTTTTTTCCATTTGGTCTTGACAGGTTGTTGGGGGAGCGTTGTGCACATAAAATTGGTTTTAACCCCGCAGAGCATGTCGCAAGTGCATGCCGCCTGTCTCCATTGATTCAATTTCTTCTGTTTTTAGTTTGAATAATTTTAAAGTTTGCCGTTTTTAAAGTATGTTGTTTTTTAAGTTAGTTGTTTTTAGTTATTTTGTCGTTTTGTCGTTGTCATTTGGTTTAGTTTATTTATCTTCGGATCAGTTCCGTGATTTCGAATTTTTGGTTTGGTTTTTGGATATATATATATATATATATATATATATATATATATATATATATATATATATATATAGCCATAATATAATTCCAAAAATCATCTAATCTTATTACAATAATTAATTTAATAAATTTAGCAGCAAATTATAACTGTAACATTATACTAAATACAGATGGAACCCTATACATGTAATAATAATAATAACTAAGCAAAGTCCTGAATTAGCCAGCACATTGCATACGATTAATATATATATTGTTAGTTGTGCTACTAACTATTGAAATTACATATTTGCAGTTTTTATTAATTCTGTAATTACTTACTGTTCCCTTTAGGTCCTTTTTCAAGGGCGAAGCACCCTGCCCTTTTTTTAAATTGGCAAGATGCACCTTTTTTTTTTTCTGTTGTTGTTTGTTTTGTTTTTAATAGAGAAATTTCCCTTTAGTTGTACCCAGAGAGTTCTTGTAAAAAAACTTCCCCATACCACATTATTTCTAAACACGCGTTCATAATTGCTTACAAAAATTATTGAACATTAAATCTTAAGAAAAAAACAGAAGATTACTAAATGATGTTGTAATTTATTTGTATTTTTGAATTTGTAATTCATAAAATCATTTCAAATTTTCACTTTATTTATCACATTAAAAAAATATTACTTTTTTGGAACTAACATCCTGCCCGTTTTTCTATCTGTAATAAAATATTAAATTATTATCATTTTTAGTAATTAAAGCATAAAACTGTGCATTTTCCTAATTAAATAGTTAATTGTTTAATAATTATTTGTAAGCAGTGTTAACAATTTAACATTAAATAAAGGTATTAATAATTTTAATAAATGTAAATATCAGTAGTATTTAATATATTTTTTCCATAATTATTATAAAATATTAATGTGCATAATGTTAAAATTCATTAAAAAAAATTTAAAATAAAATCGAAAATAAATGTAAAAAAAATACTTTCAGGTGCATACATATAATATACAATTATTTAAAATACATTAAAAATATCTTAAAATACATCAGATAAAACTCAGGACGTTTTCAGCCATTACAAGGTCGTCATCAGTGGGATTTAAATGTTGTTATTATTTTCTTTGCGCTTATTCGAGAATTGTCTAGAAGAAATCATTGTAATTTAAAGATTGTACGTCAGATGAGATGTCAAATAATGCTGATATAAAGTTAAGGTAAAGTTATAAGATATTTTTAATGTATTTTAAATAATTTTATATTATATGTATGCACCTGAAAGTAATTTTTGTACATTTATTTTCGCTTTATTATACAGGGTGTTTATAAAGTCCCGGACCCATTTTGATGTTTAATAATTCATAAAATAATAAAGATAGATTAAAATTAATAACATAAATGGTTAGATAGACTAAAAAATTTTCACGACCCTTGTCAGTGAACTTCCACGTGTGCCCCCTTCATCGCGCGGAGAATATCAAGTCGATAGTCAATTTCACGCCGGGTAGCGGCAAGCATGTCGGCATCCACAGAGACTATTGCGGTTGTAATTCTGCCTTTTAAGTCATCAATGTTCGGCACTCTCCTCCTGTAAATATTGTCCTTTACGAATCCCCAAAGGAAAAAGTCCAGCGGCGTTATATCAGGTGATCTGGGTGGCCAAGGAATTGGACCTCCTCGCCCAATCCATCTTCCTGGAAAATGGTCATTCAAAGAAGTACGAACGATTGGTACCTCAATGAGGTGATGCACCATCTTGTTGCAAAATGACATGTGGCTGAAGCTCTTCTAGTTGTGGAAATACGAAGTTTTCCAACAGGAGGAGAGTGTCGAACATTGATGACTTAAAAGGCAGAATTACAACCGCAATAGCCTCTGTGGATGCCGACATGCTTGCCGCTACCTGGGGTGAAATTGACTATCGACTTGATATTCTCCGTGCGACGAAGGGGGCACATGTGGAAGTTCATTGACAAGGGTCATGAAACATTTTGAGTCTATCTAATCATTTATGTTATTAATTTTAATCTATCTTTATTATTTTATGAGTTATTAAACATCAAACTGGGTCCGGGACTTTATAAACACCCTGTATGAATTTTAATTATTTAACTCAAGGTAAATTTAGCACTAGAATTTTAACTTTCATTTAGTGCATAATGTTATTGTATGCTTCTAACTAATGAAAATGCTAATTTGCAGTTTTTATAATTTCTGTAATTATTAACTAATAATTATAATTCTATTAATTAAAGCATAAAAGCATAGATTGTATTAGCAATTAGAGGTCTAATTGTTTCGGAAACAAAATTGGTGGTAGATATTCTTTATTTTAACGCAGGGAGGAAACATCCTAAAACTTCGATTTAAATTTTAAAAAAAAATCTTACTTTAATCAAAAATATCTGATTTTTTAATTTTCTTTTTTACTCCCTTACTTTTATTACATTCATTGCACTCTTTTGTTTAATTTAACTTGTCCGTGTATGTAAAGATAGAATTTCGTGATCGATGTTTCACTCACATCCTAATATTCTAGAATTACAAAAATTATGTACTCAGGTGTGTTTGCGATGACAATACAGCATTTTAGTATATTTTTGAAACTTAGTTGTAAATGAATAAATTAATTTAAAGCTTGATGTTTTTTTTTGCTTGCCTGGCCCAGGTGATAAATCGTCAAATATTCTTTATGGTTACAACTGCATACGATTTATCACAACAAGAGAGTTAATTATACGTCAAACCACGTTCGCTAAACTATGCCAATTGGCTGTGAAACTGCAAAAATTAAAAATATCAATCACTAAGTAAACAGTAATTAAATTTAAATAAAAAGGAAAGAGCGCAATATACGAGTATATATATATATTTAAATATGCTTTTATGATTCGATTAACAACACGCTTTAAGTTTAATAATATGTTTTATAATCTTCGACACGTCATATTTTTTAACCACCCCCTCCTCCCTTAATTCATATTTATATGTATTAAAACCTGGTAAGATGGAACCGAAAATAAATAATTCAGTTTTAAGACAGTTTTCTGTTTTAGGAAGTACACGATCTATTTATTATAAATCTATTATTTTGTTTTCGTCGGGTCCATGAATCTTCTATGTAAGACAGAATTCCATTACAGACAGGTTCCGATTACAGAAGTTTTACTTTATTTCTTGAATAAACCTCTTTTTCATGTGTGAGCGAGTGATTAGAAATTAGAATTGTAAAAACATTTTCCGACTATTTATGTTTTAAATTTTGATGAATATTTTTCACGGTGTTCTTAACTGAAGAGATATAACTGCAATTTTGTTCATATATTTTAAGCAAAAGCATGAAACTTGGCGAAATATTAAAAAAAAATCTTTAGCAAATGATAAATTACAGTAAATATTCAGAAAGAAGCTTTAATTAAAAGCATATTTTTAATTCTATTTCAATATTGCAACGATTAAAAATTATTACCACTTGCTATGTATTTATAAAAAAAAAAAATAAAATAAATAATGGGTAAAAGGGAATCATAGTATTATATTATTAAAAAAATATTAAAAATCAATAAACTTAAAGTTAAAAAAATATTTAGAATTAGAAAGTGTGTTTTTGGTATATCTAGCAGGATAACATGTGTATGTGCAATTTTGAAATAGTTATAAGCAATGACATGAGCAATCAAACTCTATGGCATATGTCACAATAAGGTTAAAAAAAAAAAAATCACCAAAATAATTCTTTTAAATATCTAAATAGATTAGTTTTTAAATATCTTTGGCCTCCACAATTAGTATTTTAGTCGAAATTTGCGTAATTGTCAGGCCTTCCTGTTCTGAATTATACTGTTTAAACATAAGTAAATTGTTTATTTTATTGTTACATATATTCCATTAATTTTTCTTCTTCCTTTAGTTTATTTTTCTGTTTTTATCAAAGATCAAAAGGAAATTTTATAAAATCGGCATCAGACGCCCAATAGTCAGCAAACTTTGGGTTTAGAAACGCTGTTAAAACTTTTATCTTGCTGCATTGTTATGTGTAGTGGTTATTATGGTAGAATGCATGAAATTGTATCTGAATAATACGAAATAAACATGCTCAGTATTTTTTTAAACTAAGTTTAAAGAGTTACTTTATTGCTGCGAATCTACTTTTTAAGCCAGTAAGAAACATAAAATTTGAGCCAATAAGTGACAGAATTGTTAAGTCAAATAAGCAAGACCTAAGGCAAGAAAAACACACGAATACATTGTTTCTTTTATTATTATAGATTTTCCATTATAATTTGTTTTGGAGATCAAAGGGAAAATTTAAAAAATTGCTTGAGGGTCTTCTAATGACCTTTTAGAGACCTCAAATTCAGCGAAAGCTTGATTTCGAAAGTTATCGAAACTGTTATGTTGTCACATTTTTAGATGTAGTATTCATTTTGGAAGAATGCGGGATATTCCGTTTGAACAATAGATTCACTAATCTATTAAACTATCAGAATTAAAAAAAAATTATGTTTAACGAATAATTGCAGTCAAGAATTTTGCTAAGCAAGGTACTTTTTAAGCTTACATAAAAAACATAATATTTGAATCAGTAAGGAAGACAAAAAGCAGTGAAATAACAGGGAAATAATTTTATTATTATTACTATAGATTTTTCGTTATTTTTTGTTATATTGAGATTTATCTTTAAAATTAATTAATTTATTTATTTATTTTAAGAATTGCTTATGAAACCTCTACTGATGTCTAGTAAAAGGCCTAGAGTTCCAGGAAATTTCAATTCCGAAACACTATCGAAACTATTATGATGTTATCGCATTGTTATGTATATAAGTATTTATTTTGGCAGAATGCGTTAAATTCCGCCTGAACAATGGATTCACTAATCAGCTAACCATGCTCAGCATTTATTTATTTATTTATTTTTTATACTAAGCTTAACGACCGTCTACAAAGATACTTTCTGAGCCAATAAAAATCACAATTTTTGAGCCAATAAATGACATAGTATTTTTTAAGCTAATAAGTAAGACATGTCAGTAAAGGTAGATCCCTCTTTAACATTCATAAAGTAAGACCGTTCGTTCCATTTTAAAAATTCGGCGAGTCTTGACATTGTGCCATAAGCTTGCTTATTTTTTTTCTTTCTTTCCTCTAGCAAACACTGTTTATTCAGTTAGCAAAGAAAGCTGCTATTTACCCTCGTTCTGCATTGTGACTAAATCTTATACTAATTAACTAGTCGGATGTATCAATCCCAAAACTTTCTTCTATCTCATGCTTGTTAATAGTTTAAAATTTGTGCAGTGCCAAAATTAAATGACGATCTATGCCCATTATAAAGATTCTAAGGTAAGGGTATAGGTTCGCTGAATTGTGTGCATTTAAAAAGATGTAAGCATCGCATTTTTCAAGCAAACCATTGAATTTCCGCTACCACCCTATTAGATATCTGCAACCAAAATTTCCAGCCCAAAGAGCATAAAAGCGACACTTGTTGGGCAGTATGCACTCGAGCCTATTAAGGATCTATTTATGTGAAAGTGTGACAGAATATGAAGTTTGATAAATTCCGCGTATTCGTTTTTGAGCTATCGCGAAAATCGTGAAAAATGCATCATACCAGCGCTACCTGTTACATGATTTACACGAAAACCTAATCAACACCAACTTATGCCAAGATATAACAGAATATGAAGTTTGATGAAATTCCGTGCATTAGTTCTTGCGATATAACTATCGCTAAAATCGTGTAAATCCCGAAAAATGCAGCATAGCAGCACCCCTTGATGGGTGATTTACACCAAAAACTAATCAGCACCAAATTATATCAAGATCTAACTGAATCTAAAGTTTTATTAAATTCCATTCATTAGTTCTTGAGATAGAGAGCCCACAAAATTTTAGTCGCATACAGACAGACAGACTGATAGATAGGCTCACAGACAGACATTTTCGAAAAACAGTCAAATCGTGTTCAGAATTTTCTAAAACGTATAAATCCGTCGAAAACCGGAAGTCAAATTTTTTTACGAATCCAATACTTTCTTCTTGTAAAGATAGTAGAAATAATAAAAGCATGTTGCTTGCAGGTGGGAAGAAAATAACGAGAAAGGAAATCTGAGGAAAAAAAAAGAACAATTCTGTTCTAATTACGGGGTAAAAAATATTTTTAAAGCAGGGACATTCTCAATTAATATCACTATTCGAATTCGACTCAGTAAATTACATTACTTTTTTTTAAAAAACATCATTTTAAGGCAAATTAAAATAATTTTCCATTTCCCTATTTTATTTTCGATAGTTTAACTTTTTATTACTTTTATTTTTTTCGGTTTAGCTATATTTATTTAATTTTTTAATGCCTCATTCAAATTATGTTAAACTTATATCTTTTTAAAAGTGTTACAAAAATAAAAATAAATAAATTAGATTAAGCATTCAAGCCTGATATTTTATTAATAATCCTTATAAAAGTCTCATTCCTCACAACAAATTTTGAAAAATTAAATTGCATTAAAGTTGATGTTCCTCAAGTACTCATTCCTTCAATAAATATTTCAGAATCACAACATGGGATTCTATGATAAATCAAAACATGTTATTTTTAATCTAAATTAACAATATTATAATAATTTCTAAATTAATATTATTTTTTACTACTGTTATGTATAACTGTTCTTCTAACTTGCCTTTTATTACTGTTATGAAATGTCTTGCATTTGCAGTGACGTAACTACTGTGCGCGCAAAAATATATCTCGCCCGCTGAAGGGTTAACTAAACTAATGTAAAATTCATTTACATTAGGGTGTCAACGATTTTAATCAATTGATTTAAATCAGTGATTAAATTGTGATTTTAATCAACCGATTTTTTTTAATCCATTGATTAAAATCATAAACTTTCTAAATGTTTAAGATTGCATAATCATTCTAAGATTAAAATATTTTTGAAAGTTTCTACAAGCCTTATGAATAAACAACAACAACAACAACAAAAGCTCTAAATAATTGTTTTTAAGTTTAGACTATTCCTAAGACTTGCAAAAAATTAAGTAGAGTAAATTTGTAAAAAACAAGTTTTTATCTATACAAAAAAATATTTCATTTAAAAATGATTATTTAAATCTAATATAATTTGCAATGTCATAATTTCATTTAACTAATTAAATCATTCCTTCTTTCATATAAAATAAGCATAGCAAATATATTAAATTTCTGCAAGTAAAAGAATAAGTAGCCAATATGTTATTTTCTCATTCTAGTTTTGCAATAATAAATTTATAGCAAATTGGAGCTAAAGAAGAATGAAAGAATGACATCTGCTCAACAACTGTTATAAAAGAACGTATAAGAGGAAAAACAGTATTTAGTATAAAAATGTAAGGACAGAAAGAGCTTCTTCGATAGAGGTTGATTATTATTATTATTTATTTTTTTTTTTTTTTAACTCATATACACCAAATAAAGAAATAAGTTAAAGATTGAAAAGGCAGCAAAACTTTTTTTTTTAATTCTTTTGAAGCACTGAATGCTAATAATCTGTACTGAGTGATAATAATGCTGCTATTTAATATTTTGAGGATTTTAGATATAACTGGCTATTCTTATATTTACTCTATATGTGTGTATGAATGAAGCAACTCATTTATATATATATATATATATATATATATATATATATATATATAGCTTACACATACATGTGTGTAAGTTTAGATTTAGACAATAAACAGTACTCGTTCTAAGTACAAATTCAAAACGAGCTGCAAATGATATTTTCTTGTTTTGTTATTTGTGCTACTAACTAATTTGCAGTTTTTATTAATTCTGTAATTACTTTCTGTTCCCTCAAGGCCATTTTTTTTATGGTCGCAGCACCCTTCTCTTTTTAAAATTGGCAAAATGCACTCTGCTTTAAAAACAAATAATATTAGTGACATTCCCTTTAGTTATACCCAGATATTTTTCGTAAAAAACTTCCCCATACCACAGTATTTCTAAATCCATGTGCTCAATACAAAAATTAAACTTTATTTCTTTAGCAAAACAGGATATTATTAAATCATGTTGTTATTGAATTGTATTTCTCAATTTGTAATTAATAAAATAATTAGTCACTTTATTTATATTAAATAATTATGTACTTTTTTCTCTTATCATTACTAAACAAATTACTACTAATATATTTATTCATGAAATAATGCCTTTTTTACTGTTATAGTGCCTTGTTTGGGAACTAACACTTTGCTCCTTTTTCTTTCTAGAATGATTACTAAATTATTAATTATCATTTTAGTAATTAAGGCATAAAAATGTGTATTTTTTCATAATTTGATAGTTCTTTAACAATTATTAATTTTAAGCAGTGCTAACAATTTAATAGTAAATGTAGTGATAATTTTAATAACTATAATTATAAGTAGAATTTAATATAGTTTTAGATAGTTATTACAAAATACATACATATAACGTTATTGTATGCTACTAATGAAAGTGAATGCATTTTTTATAATTACTGTCATTACTAACTAATAATTATAATTCAATTAAAGCTTAAATACATAGATTATGTTAGCAATTAGAGCTTTAATTGTTTTGGAAACATAAAATTATTGGTAGCTATTCCGCATTTTAACGCAGGTAAAAAATCATAAAAATCCGATTTAAATTTTAAAATAATCTAATTTTAATTTTAAAAAAATTCCGATTTTCTTTAATTTAAAAAAATCAAGATTTTTTTTACGCCCTATTTTACATGCGATTTCACAAACTTAGCAAATAAAAAATACAACATTTTATACAGGTTTTGGCTTTGTAAAAAATTCGTGTTACAGTATTTTGAAAATAACTCATGTTATTTTTAATAATTAAAAAACTATTAAAAAAACTGATAAAATAAAATGATTAAAAAAAAAACCTTTTCCCTTTAAGAATAGTCTTGAAGCTGGTAGACGGGAGGTGCTGGGTTCGATCCCAATCGCGCCCGTCGGCCTAATCGTTTGGAGTTTTCGTGGTTTTCTTCGAACCTTAGTTTTCCAAGCGTATAAACACGGGTTAGGTTCTCTTAGAAAGACCCCTCACGAAGGGCACCCCCCACCCTTTGGGCCTATATCCCTCGTGCTGATAATTGGCCGTCATAAATACAACCAACCCTTTATGAATAGTTTTAAATAAATAGACTTCGCTAAAGGTTACTTTAAAAAATACTTAACTGAAGAAAAATATATGCGTTATCTTAAGAAGAGCAAAGTCACCTAGCAACCCGCGCTAGCTATCTACGAAATAAAAGAATAATTAGCAATAGTGATGTAAAAGTGGTTGTCATAGAGATCGTGTTTAACAGATTTATTTGCGCTGAAAAACAGAATTACCCCTTTGTTTTCGTACGCGTTTTATGTTTATTAACAGATTCCCCCATTTCCCACCCCAACCCCCGTTAAATAAGAGTCTTTTTAGCGGTTTCCTAACTTACTATCTAATTCCCATAAAATGAGATTTTTAAAAATTATTATTGTTACTTTTTAAAGCAGAAAATTTGGGGTTTTGTAAGAGTTTATCTGTTAGAAATTTTAATTTGGAGGATAGTAATGGATTATAATCCATCAAAAAATTTATTTAGAAGGTAAATCAGGCAGTTCTAGGCAAAATGGGCAAACCCAATCAAAATATGATGCTTAAGCTTTTCAGGGGCAATTCGTATAATGTTGAAACAATTGAATGACACCAGTATTTACAAGAAAATTTATTTGAAAACAAGTAAAAGTATATTTTCGCGTACTTAATAAAAGTAAAATTTTCATTCAAAAATTTTGGTGCCAATGTGGCAATTAGGGATTAAAATTAGGTGATGCCATTACTGCCCTTCAAGATGTTAACAGACTGCAAATGTGAGGAGGTGGGGAGGAAAGCAAAGAAAACAAATAGACAGATTGATATAAAAATATTGTAAAAACAGTAAAACCTATGTAAACAGACTCTGGCTTTAACTAAATCCTGCCTTGGACGGAAAATTTTCATAGTACTAGCGAAAAGAATGACCTGCAATACCTGCTAAGATGGAATCCTTTCTAAAATGGAATTTTTTTTCCGTCTTTTGCATTTACATTTAACTTGTAATAAAATTACTTTCAAATTTCCAACGAACAGTACTACAGGATAATTTTATAAACACTCATGTTTATAAACAAGAACAGTTCATTTAAGATATGCAATTTTTGAGAAATTCACTAAAATCCATTTTTAAACACGTGTAGTCATAATAATCTCGCTGTATTACGCTATATATCATTGACGAAGAATGCGGCAATGACCCAAACCAAACTCGGCTTTCAAATAAGGACAGTGGTCATCTAAGCAGCGGATCGCCTTTTGGTTCTCCGAACTCCAAAGTAGGTCTCCCTCGCTCTTTGTCCATACATGGCTCGTAGGTTTCGAGAAGTTCAAGAGCGCTTGTCACTGCGCGTTATCGTACAGAACGTAACAAGCGATTATTGTGATCGTAAAGTTGCGTGTGAGCGGTTGAATTATTCCGATTTATGATTTCTCCTTATCTCTCTAAGTGAACGGCGCTTTTCTTAACAAAATACATAAAAAATTAGGAATATAAAGGTTCATTGTTATTTATTTATAATTTATAGTTTTTCACGACTCATATTTATTTATTTATTTATTTTTACTGAATAATTAAATCTACTCAAAATGGTTAAGGTGAGTTATTTGTTTAATTATTTTCTAATTATTTATTGACATTTTAAAATTTCTTTTATAAATGAACTAATAGTAAAATTGCGATCATAAAATAGACAAACGGAGTGCAAGCTGATGAATTCTTCTAATACTATTTATGATTTCTGGATAACTTCATAAATGAACAGCGTTTTTCTTAACACTAGAACCGCCGGCTATTTTACTCAATTTTTATAAAAAAGTCTTTCACACCAGAATTTTTATTTAAAACTATTTAACTTATTTAATTAGCTTATTTTTGTGCTTCATACATATAACATATCTTATGGAAAATTTCTGGTTCGAATCGACTATTATCAATTTTGGCAGGGGTCAGAATGACCCCTAACAGCGGTTCTAGTGTTAATAAAATAAATAAAAATAAAAATAAAATATTCATTGTTGCTTATTTGTAGTTTATATTTCTACGCGTGTCATATTTATTTATGCATTTTTACTGAATATTTAAATCTACTCAAAATGGTTAAGGTGAGTTCTTTGTTTAATTATTTTCTAATTATTTATTGACATTTTAAAATTTCTTTTATAAATGACCTGATAGTTTACTATTACGTAAAAATTACGATCATAAAATAGATAAACGGAGTGCAAGCGGGTGAATTCTTCTAATACTATTTATGATTTCTGGATAACTTCATAAATGAACAGCGTTTTGCTTAATAATAATAATAATAATAATAATAATAATAATAATAAAAGATTCATTGTTGCTTATTTGTAATTTATATTTCTACACGTGTCATATCTATTTATCCATTTTTTCTGAATATTTAAATCTATTCAAAATGGTTAAGGTGAGTTCTTTGTTTAATTATTTTCTAATTATTTATTGACATTTTAAAATTTCTTTTATAAATGACCTGATAGTTTACTATTATGTAAAAATTACGATCATAAAGTAGATAAACGGAGTGCAAGCGGGTGAATTCTTCTAATACTATTTATGATTTTTGGATAACTTCATAAATGAACAGCGTTTTGCTTAATAATACTAATACTACTACAACTACTACTAATAATAGTAATAAAAGATTCATTGTTGCTTATTTGTAATTTATATTTCTACACGAGTTATATTTATTTAATTATTTTTACTGAATATTTAAATCTACTCAAAATGGTTAGGGTGAATTCTTTGTTTAATTATTTTCTAATTATTTATCGACATTTTAAAATTTCTTTTATAAATGAATTATTAATTTATTATTATATAAAAATTATCATAATAAAGTAGACAAACGGAGTGCGAGAGGATAAATTCTTTTAATTCTATTTATGATTTCTCGATAACTTCATAAATGAACAACACTTTTCTTAATAAAATAAATAAAAATTAAAAATATAAAGATTCATTATTGCTATTTGTAATTTATATTTTTACACGAGTCGTATTTATTTATTTTACTGAATATTTAAATCTATTCAAAATGGTTAAGGTACGTTTTTTGTTTAATTTACTATTCATATTTATTTATTTAATTATTTCTACAGAATATTTAAATACATTGAAAATTGTCAAGGTGAGTTTTATATTTAAAAATTGTCATCCAGTTTTAATTAATGATTGATATTTTTAAATTTCTTTTATAAATAAGAAAAAAAAAAATATGCGGTTGCGTCAAAAAAGACATAAGCAATTGATGTGTTCGTAACGTTGCATGTGAAAGGATGACTTATTCTGATTTATTACTTCTTCTTATCTTTCTGAATGAACTTCTCTTTTCCCCAAAAACTCGGAATATAAAAATTCATTGTTATTTTAATCGTAACTTATATTTTTTCACGGTTCGTATTTATTTATTTATAGATTTATCTTTATTGCGTTTTAAAATGGTTAAGGCGTACTTAACTTTAAAAAAAAAATTCACAGAACGACAAGACAAAACTTATTCATAAAGATTTTTCAACTACGCTGGAAATTGTTCAAACATAACAAATGGTACTATAAGGGATAGGGGCCGGTCGTTCATAAGGTGTACGAGCCGTGTATGAACAAGTGATTTATTTTGGCCTTATTTTTGATTTCTCATTATGTTTCTGAATCAATTCAATTCTTTACAAAATATATATTAAATTTGGAAGATAGATATAAAAAAAAATCATTATTATTTATTTAAATTTTATGGTAGTTCAAATATCATATTTATTTATATCTTTACATTTTTTAAGGGGGGGCATAGGACTCTAATATTTAAAAAAAAAATCGATTTTTTTAAATAATAATAACAACAAGAAGTAGAAAACGAAGGAAAGAACAATATTTTCTTGACATTTTAAAAACAAACTGCGCAACTAAATTTCTATAATTACGGTAGTTCTGACTAAAAAGTGTGTAAAGAGTTCTTTTGTAAAATCAATCATTAAAATTTTACTTTAAATGCGATTTTCTCAAAACACTGGTTTTTAAGTCGTTACTCAAAATTTCTAGGCAACGGATAAACCAGTTTACTGAAAGCTTATATATTTCTCTAGTCCTTGACTAATGCTTTTTTAAATTTTTCATTTGTTCGTTTTTATATTTAAAAAAAAATGTTTTTGTTAAAAATTCCAAAATCAAATATTTGAAAGTTGTTTTTTTTAAAAAGAATAATTAAAAAAAATCGCCGGTCAAGGAATAGACAATTATGTATTTTGTTAAAGTGCTTTTTGTTTATAGGTTTAACTTCCTTGCACCGCCGAGCAGTTTTTCAGTTATGTTTAAAAACTTTGCTCATTACAACTAATTACAACTAATTACCGAAATTTCTTCACCGACTGACTTCCCATTTGGTATCCCGGGTAAAATTTATCAATTTCAGGATGGAGACGAACCCCTAAGCTTTTTTCAAACAATAGCTAGATTGAAAGTAGATATAATTTCTAATCGAATGATTATTTCTTTTCTTTCCCTTTTCTTTTTTGGGTCAATTTGATAATTAAAATGTATGGGGTGGGGTTTTTTTCTTTTTCTTTGTTTACTATACAGGAAATCCTTTTAAAAAGGCCCTTTTTTCTTTTTTCAGTTCATAGTCAATTAAAAATGTAATACGATCTAATACTTCTACAATTCGGTATACGTACTTAAAATGCTATGTTTACGTACATTAATAGAACTCAAAGAATGCAGTTGCTGTAATTCGTTAAACTCTCATATTCGAAATTGCTCAATTGAGAACATTGAGCTGTAAATGCAAAATGAACTTTCAAAGGGTTGGTGGGGAAAATGGTCCTTTTCCAGTTTATTGATAGAATATAGGAGTAAATATAAATTTTATGATTATTTTGTTTTAAAAAATATTTTCATTTCGATTAACTTATAAGATACTGTTTCTGTACTAAACTTTATGTGCAAAACTATTATAATTAAAATCCCTATTCAAAAGTCTACAATGATAATAACAGGGCTCCAAACGAAACACAATTTCAATAGTATGTACAGTTAAACTGCGAAAATTGAAAAAAGTAACGGTCTGTAAGTCCGCTAACAACAGTTAAGAGTTAATTTAGAATTGTAAAACAAATGTTTTAGAAGGTCTTACTACTTTGCTTATTATTTTAGTCTACTTATCAATATATTCCATTATTGAATCCAATGTCCTCAATAGAAGATATCATAAAAATGATGCATAAAAATTTTTCACCCCATTTTAAGGATTTATATCTTTAAACTAAAGCTTTAAAAGATGAAATGTGAAAAGCATTAATATGCATATGGGTTTAATTTTATATATAAAATGTTATAATGATGTAATAGCACATTAAAAACATAGTAACAAATGTGGCAATCATAAAAAGCACAAAGATATAAGCTTTTTGGTTTTACTTATTTTAATTTATCAGAGCCAAAAATAAAATAATAAATCAGAAAAACTGAATTCTTCTTTCTGAACTATTTCGGAGTTAATAATAGTTGGGCGAAATAAAATGAACATAAACTAAAGGTTTAAACTTTAAAGTATCTATATATATATTGCTATCGTACGTTGCACAGAAATCGCGATTATTTGTTAATTGTTTAATGGCAACGCTTGAATGAAACGCATCTCATTGGTTATTGAACAGCATTTAATGCATCTCCATACCTATAAGGGGGTTACCATAGGGGGTGTTGTTCTGTCGCCAAATGCCGCCAACTTGGCCATATATAGACAAATTTGGTTATCAAAATTGGTCGCCAAAAGTAACGCCAACTTGGCGATATCTCTCATATTTCGCCAAATTCCCATAGACTTCCATTGTGAACCAATAGGGTTTATTTGCTTAAAGAAAATCAACAAATTGAAATATTTTAATGCAACAAAAACTAATATAAGCTTAAGAGATTATATTAATTACATTTAAGGGAGTCCAAATAAATTAAATTATGAATAAAAGTAGCATGATACAATGCTTAGCATGCTTTCCCAAACATGAATTTTAAGGGAGACCAAACGGGTCGTCAAGGGCCGCTAGTATTCATTATTAGATCGAAATTATATTTTACGATATATTTATTTAGTTCGTATCATACAGTTGAAAATCTTACTTTGATTATACTTAAACGTATTATGCATAACTTAAGTTTTATTGAATCTTTTGATGCAAGATTTCCCCTCTTTCGGTGTTGTGTGCTATTCATTTTTTTTTTTTTTTTTTCTCAGTGAAGCTTTTAATTTTCAGATTTTTAATGGCACGTCAGTTAGAGCAGATGTACTATTTAGATAACCGAGAATAATTGTCTGAAGTGAAAAAGGTTATGAATATTTATGCAGATGTCATGCAGGAGCGTTTAAAGATCGTGATCAACAAACAGTCGGAAATTACAATTAGCTTCTCTTGTGATGCTAGAAATGTATAGAGCTTCATTAACTTGTCTTTAACCATACAAGACGATAAAGCCGGGTTTCCCTAGTTACAGACTGTAGGTGAAAAAAATCATCTGCTGTTGTTAACATCCTTTTTTTTCTCTGCACATATTAAAGACGCAGCGATGAATGAGCTATTTTTAGAGAGGTTCTTACATACAGTAAAACACGTTGTTTGGTTAAAAAGAGAGAGAGCAGTTAATAAAAAAATCGTGAAAAAACATATCAGCAGTTTAAAAAATGCAATAAAAGTTAAATTTAATCGTCCGCTGTTACCATCGTCAAAATGACATCAGCGTTACGCACGGATACGCTTGTCCTTTATAATACTCGTATGGACAGTTAAAATAATTATCTCGGCAGTGACGCTTTACAACACAATTATAAATTGAAGGCATCTGGACATGTTTAAAACACCGCAATTTCGGCCAAAAACGTGGCAATATTTATTTTATTTTATTTTATTTTTATTTTTTTTTTTTAAAGATTCTAAAGATGAATACAAAATCTAATGTGAATGAGTGAGGTTATTTTTTGCTAACGTAAAATTTAGACGTGAATGGCCTTTTCAATTGATATTTTAGCTTTCGGCTGATGCATCGTCGGAAACCTACTATTTTTTGCAATTTATTAAAATATTACGGTGGTTTGATATAAGGATATTTTAACTGGCTGAATTTGACTGCATTTGTGCCTATGTTGTGTTCATAGCCTTGAACATTATATTTTGCAGATCTGTGAGGAAATTAAGCTGAAATTAAACCCTTGCAAAAAACAGATGGGAGCATCTATGGATTATTACATAACCCCCCCCCCCCCCCAATAAGACCTTTTTTTTCTAAGATGTTTTGATTTTTTCAGTGTAATTTAGGATGTATATTAATGCCTGATTGGTTTTTGTTCAAATTTGTTATACAAGATCCTACACATAGGTTTATTTAGCAAATTTAAATGTATTTCAATTCTGTCAGTTTGATTTATTTCCTACAGCTAGTAACATCATTATAGCTTTTACATAAGTTAACATGTGAAAATAAAATATACATAAAAACTATGATTGTGTTATGTTCCTATAGAAAAAAAACACCGTATAATTAAAAATATTGAAATTTTTTAATTATTTCTATGTTTCTAATCTTTTAAAAATGTTAGAATGTTCTAATTATTTCTATGTTTCTAATCTTTTTAAAATTTTAAAATATTCTAATTATTTCTATGTTTCTGATCTTTTCAAAATGTTGAAATTTTCTAATTATTTCTATTTTTCGGATCTTTTATAACACACTTAAACAGTCTCCGAACAAAACTCAATGAGGCGGGCAGTAAATGAGGATCTTAAAATTATATTGAAACAATCTTAATATTTTACTAACTGAATTTTTTTAATACCCTATCCTATGGAGGGTGGGTTAAAAGTCAAAAATAGTGCCTATCTGTCATCTCCTTTGATTGTGCAACCAGGTTGAGTACGAATGTTTAATATCGAGTCATTTCAGTTTGTTGCCAGCTGAGATTTTAAAAATAATGTGAAACTTAAGGAAACTTATGAGAAACAGTTGCAAAAAATTTAGCCATTCTGCGTATAGCATATCACCTCATTTCTTTCAATGAGCGCATTTTTAACTTAAAGGGGCAGATCACGTTGACGGTTTAAAAAAATGATTTTTCACAAATTTCAGAATGGATGCCTTCAAAAGTTACAAATCCACTGCAAAAAGATTAAAAAAAAAAATACCAATTAGAACAGAAGTTATGGCTAAAAATATCTGGCATAAAAGCATTTGCTGTAATGTTATAAGCCAACTTTGAAGCCGTTTTTCTAAAAATTGATTTTTTGGTATTGCGTGCACTCTCATTTAAAAATTAATTATCATAGAACCGTGAAATTATGTATATTCTTAGTTTACATGTGTTAGTTTATGCTGAACTTCAATTTAGTCTAATTTTTGTTCACAGAAAATTGTGGATTGGAAAAATAAGTATACATTTTTTGGTGAAATTTAGTGAATATAATTAGAAAAGCCATTAATTATGCTAAAGAATTTTAATATACTTTCAAATTTAGGTTCAGTGTAAAATATAGTGTTATAAGTAACAAAATATGAAACATTAAATAGATATCTGCAGTAGAATTTGTAAAATCGTGCGCACAAAATGCATATATCAATATTCACATTTTTCAAAAGCCACTTTTGCCGTTATGATTTAATTAATTAATATCCTTGTACATCCGCCCCCCCCCCCACACACACACACCTAATTTAGATAAAAGGGTTTTTCATGCAGAATTATTCGATTTGCTCCAAATTTGGTATACCGGTTTATTATGTTAAGTAGCTTCCCTGATTAGATTTGGAGGTTCATAAGTTAAGTATAAAGGGGGAAAAGGGGGCTAGCCCCACCCCCTTAATTTAGATAAATGGGTTTTTCATGCAGAGTTATTGGATTTGCTCCAAAATTGGTACACGGTTTATTATGTTAAGGAGCTACCTTGATTAAATTTGGAGGCTTATTGGTTAAGTATAAACGAGGTATGGGGGGGGGCTAGTAATATTATAAATGTGAAAGTGTGTCCGAAAGTTTGAACGAATTCAGCGTCAAAACGGGTGAATTAATGCGTTTGTATCTTTGGATATAGATGGATTACAACCCAGAAATGAACATAGGCTGTGTTTAATTTATCTTATTCAGATATTTTTCTTAATAACTCAAAATTTCATTATTTTTCATAAGAATCAATTGACAATTTTCCTGTAACATTTAGCCATCTTTCTTTAACGTTGCCAAGAAAATAAAAACCCGGAATAATACTTTCTTCTCGGTAATTAATTTTCAGTTGAACAATTTCCATGCGAAAAATGAAAATACAAAGAATTCAAAAGAAAATAAATATGACGTCATATTTGAAACTAAAAAAGGGGAATATTTTTTATTATACATGAAGCATGAATATATGTTACGTTAATCAGAGGTTTTCTGTCAAAAATGGCATAATAATTAGAAAGAATAATAATGAAACAGATTTATATTATTAAGAAAATATTTCGCTTGGAAAAATATGACGTCATATTTGGAATAAAACAGGTATTTTCAAGCGTTCGTTAAAAATACAAAGGGCATGAATATCAGTAATTAATGAAAATAGATAAATAATGACGTCATATTTAAAATTAAGAATAGAAAAACTTTTTACTAATACTGATTAAAAAGTGTGAATATAACAAGTTACATACAAATGAGAGTTTTAATTCAAAATTCACTTTATAATTATAAGGAAAGGAGACGACATTTTTTATGGAAAAAGGGAGAAATATAACCGACTAATAAATTTTTGACGCTATTTTTTCTTTAAAATTGAAAAAAGAAAATTTTCCAAACACTAAAAACACATTTTCACACGTTGAAGCTTCATGAATGAATTTATTCCACAGAGATAGAAGCGAAAATCGTCTGTCAACACACTGACATTTACAACCAAAGATGTAAGTATAACTTCCGTACATTTAAGTGGATAGTTATTGCCCCGTATTCGTATAACCTCAAAAACTCGGAAACCATAAGGCGCAGAGCTACTAAATTTGGAACACGGGTTGCTGGTAGTTGGCCCGTGAACGATTGGGGCAAAAAATTCGAAAATTTAAAAAAAAATAATTATTTTATGTTTTTGACGAATTTTTGCATTTTATATGTTCAACCCGTAATCGCGCGAGTTCCAACCAGTTCTAAATGTTTACTGCAATGTGAGATATACATATTACGTACGCCACGCTGCAATACTAAGAAGCTGTAGCGGGTATTACGATAATTCTTTTACCTCACGTGCAAAAAAATCCGAGATTACTTAATTGCGTTTAATTATTACCTTTTTTTAAAAAATAAAGAAAAAGATTTTATCACAAACATCAACAAAACTTTTTATTCTATTTATTCCCTTATTCCAAAGATATCGTTTTATCGTCTGCTGCCATAGCAACATGATAATTCGGCAAAATTTTATTTTTAATTTTGTTTTAAAATTAAATTTATGAAATCCCGTGCGTAGAACGGATTTAACAGCTAGTTACTAATATATGTGCATTTGAATATTTTGTCAAAAAAATAAGAATGTGTGAAAGTAAAGAAAAAAAATTGATGCGTTTCATTCATTGATTACGAAACTACAGAGTTTTTGGTACGGCTTTAAATACGGTTATTTTCTGGCTGCTCAACGAGATCTGCTCCCTTAAAACATATCTAATAACGGAATATCCTGCCTTACATATACACAGGTGATACTACAAGATGATTTGTTTATTTTTTCAAAACATCCTTCCGTGTTCTCTTCGTTAATAAGAAGATGAGACATTATATTATACAGTCGGGATATTCCACAATAAATGTACAATAATTAAAAATTGTGAATGTGATGTTGGAATGTGATGTTGGAGACTTCGCTCCGACGAGGTCAAGGACTCTCTCCCCTGATGATGTGCTCGTTAGAATGAGCACGAAACGTTGGGTTGGTTGTATTTATGTCGGCCAATTATCTGCACGTGGGATATAGGCCCTAAGGGGGGGAAATGCCTTCCGTGGAGGCCTTTCTAAGGGAACCTAACCCGTATTAACGCTTGGAGAACCAAGGTTCGAAGAAAACCACGAAAACTCCGAACGATTAGGCCGACGGGCGCGATTGGGATCGAACCCAGCACCTCCCGTCTACCAGCTTCGAGAGCAGAACCTCTCGGCCACTGGTGGGGCTCGAAACGTTGGGAATTATTTGTAATGTATTTTTAATATAGTTTTTATTTACATGTACGCTGATTAGTATCGTAAGATTTTTAATTATTAAATTTTGACAGCGTAAGTCCAAGTTTTTCTTACTGTAAATGTACAATATTCTAAACTTTTAAAAATATATTTCTCAAATCTGAGTTTTGTTTCTAATTTACCATTTCAAAAGTTACAATTCAATCTATTATCAGCACAATTTTACGAAACTTTCCGTGACTAATCAATCTACTGTTTCCTGTAAAATGCATTAAAAAGAATGTTTGTCATATAAACACTTTCTAAATTATGTATATTATTAGAAAAATATAAGATTAAACATTACAGAAAATTTCATAATAAATCTACTCTTAACAGTATATATTTTTTAATTTATATATGTAGCCTTAAAAGCAGGGTTGGCACGGTTTAAACCAAATGGTTTTAACCATGGTTTAAACCACGGTTTAAACCAATTGGTCTTTTTGTCAAAAAAACCATTTGGTTTTTTTAGAAAAAATCTAATATATTTTCTCTTTTTTGTAATTTAATTGTTTTAAATTATTAATAGAAGTAATTTCTACTTTTAACACTTCATCTCAGCAGTCAACATGAGACATAATGAGTCTAGGTCATGTTTCTATGCATGTAGAATGAAAATTAGCATGTGCTGATTAACATATCTGGTACCCTAAAGATTTTCCTTAAAACATGTGAAATTAGAAAAGATAAAATAGATAAATAATATTTAATATTTAGCTTAAAATGTTTTCATTTAAAAAATGCAGATTATTTAGAGCAGTTAATAGCGAAATACAATGATCTTTAAGATTTTGGTTAAGTTGTAAAAGAAAATTTTCTGGATTGGGATTGGGGAAGATTATCCTCAAAGAATTTAAAAGAGTAACTTAAGATATCAAACTGAATAACACAGCTTGCAAAAATTGAGTGCTAGTTATAGCATTTCAATAATACCAATCAATCTTTTCTGTTAGTTGCTGAATTTAATAGCCAAAAATGTTCACTTGGACACTTGGAGTTATCACTCAGAAAACAAAATAACCAGAAGTATTTGGATATTAAAATAATAACAACAACCACAGAATAATATATTATATTCATGAAACTGCATCAAATATTTATTGATTGATTATTATATTATTAATCAAAGGATTCTTCATATGATTTTCAAGGTATCAATGTTTCACTGTGTAGAGCAGTTTACTTTGAACATAAGACATAGCTGTTACTAATAATGTTTAAATTAGAAATGATTTCAATTTTCTATATAACTGACTGTAATTATTTAATTTAAATATTTTCAAAGGTTATATTACTTATATAATATCCAAAAATGTTTATTTTATCAACAGATATGCATCTGTATGCAATAGGAAATTATATTTAAAAAAAACCCGGTTTAAACCAAAAAAACCTGGTTTAAACCAAATAAACCGGTTTTTTTTGTTTTTTACAAAAAAAAAACCCGGTTTTTTCCCAACCCTACTTAAAAGTTTTATAAATTTTCTAGACATAATATTTAGATTATTTGAATATTTCTTTTATTCTAACAAGTTTAATATTTTCAATTTAGCATTTTTAAATTTATTATTAAACTCATAAAGTTGAATATCTTTTAATTTTTTAAAAGAAAAATCGGATGTATATCAAATATAGATTCTCATCTCTTATGTCTACTAGGAATAAATTTACAAAGAAAAGTTGTGAAAAATCTCTACTATGATTTTTTTATTTAACACAATCTGGTTTTTGTATGTAAAGATGAGATTTTGCAATCGGTTTTCCACTCCCTTCCTGATATACTAGAATTACAAAAATAATTTTCACAAGTGTGTTTCCAATGACAATGCCACATTTTAATATTTTTAGAACTTAATAATAAATTAATATATTAATTTTAAGGCGTTTTTCCGTTAGCTCGCCACAGACGATGAATCGCCAAATATTCTCTGTGATTTGTACAATTGTATACGAGTTGAAACAACAAAGGAAAAAGATTTAATTATGCGCCAATATACGCACTCCAAAATATGCCAAATGGCTGTGAAGCTGCAAGAATTGTGTAAAAATATGAATTACAGTCATTTAATTAGGCGTAATTTTCAAGATAAGCATTGAATGTTTATAAAAGAGTGTTTAAAAAATTTTTTTAATTTATATTTATTCTTAATTTTTAAAATTTTTTGTTGATATTTTAGAATTTTTCACAATCGAGTTTGTTTTGCCAGATGGTGTCAGTTTGACCCCATCTGGACATTTTGCAGTTTTTTTTTCTCTCATTTAGAATATGTATGATAAAATTATTTTCTTGGAATTATCCTATAAAGGACTCTTTCATGATTTTATCTACTTAGTAAGTTTCGCACAGTTAACTATTTTTGTTTATTTGTAGAAATTGTAAGATCACATGGGCCCCATCTTAATCAGGGAATAAATGAGTTTTCTATCATTTATCACATTTCAAGAGAAAGAAAGAGAATTTTTGGCATCCTGCCAAATGTAGTTCACTGTAGGTATAGTGTTACCATGCAAGCGAGCGTAAGCCCCTCCCTCATTTCGTTATTTCTTTGTTTTTGTGTTCGGTTGTGTGTAAATTTCGCTATTCAGTGAAATGAATCGTCGCATCGTATGAGCATTATAATTACTTAGGGGCGGGGGGGGGGCTAAATTACCTATAAGGTCAGCCCTTTATAAATCTTATGCATTTAAGCAATATTTTGATCTTAGTACTGCGAGGGTTAAATAACCGTTTTAAAGTTTAATTTTCCTTTGTCTAGAAAAATATTAAGTTCAGTAAGTTTGTAAAAAGCAAGTTTTTATCTGACATAAAAAGCATTTCATTTAAAAATTATATTTAAATCTATTATAGCTTATAATGTCATAATTTCCTTTAAGTAATCAAATTACTCATTCAAATAAAGCATTCAATCAAAATAAGTTTAGGCATAATAAATTTCCGAAAGCAAAGAATAAATGGCCAGTATCGTATTTACTCATTCTTCTTTTGCAAGAATAAATATACAGTAAATTGGAGGTAAAGAAGAAAAAAAGAATAGCATCTGCTCAACAGCTATTGTAAAATAATGTATAAGGAAAAAAGAAATAATTAATATAAAATGTTACGCACAGCAAGAACTTCTTCGGTAAAGGTTAAGTTTTTTTTTTGTTTTTTGTTTTTTGTTTTTAACTTAAGAACTTATATACGCCAAATAAAAAAATTTGTTAGGGCTGAAAAGGCAGCAAAATTTTTCTTTCTCTAAAATTTTTTGAAAAACTGAATGATAATAATCCCCAGTGAGTAATAATAATGCTGCTATTTAATATTTTGAAGATTTTAGATATAATTGGCTATTCTTATATCCATTATCATAATTTTGTTGGGTAGTAAGATACACGTGTGTAAGTTTAGATTTAGGCGTTTAACAGTATTTTTTTTTTTTTTTTTTTTTTTTTTTTTTTGAGTAAAAATGCAAAAAAGCTACAGATGATGTTTGTGTATTTTGTTATTTATGCTACTATCTAATGAAATTACTTATTTGCAGCTTTTATTAATTCTCTAATTACTATTCCTTCTATGCCATTTTTTAAAGGCTCATCACCTTGCCCTTTTTAAAATTGGCAAAGTGAACCCTGCTTTTTTAAAAAATAGTGAAATTCTCCTTTAGTTGTACCCAGAGATTTCTAGTAAAAAGCTTCATCGTACCACAATATTTCTAAATCCGTGATGTTCCCAACACCTTGCAAAAGTAATAAAACTTTATTTCTTTAGAAAAAACAGATTATTATTAAATCATGTTGTTATTCAATTTTATTTTTTCATTTTGTAATTCATTAAATCATTAAAAATTAATGTCACTTTATATATTATATTAAAAATATATGTGCTTTCTCTTTCTTATGTAGACATTACTAATATAATTTTCTCATGAAATAATACCTCTTTTCTACTGAAATAGTGGCCTTTTTGGGAATTAGTACCCAGCCCATTTTTTATTTCTATGTAAGAATGAATACAAAATTATTCATTATCATTTTAGTAATTAAAGTATATATATTTTTTCGAATTAGAGAGTTAATTGTTCAATTTTTTTTTTTTTCATTTTAAGCATTGTGTCAGCAATTAAGTATTAATAATTTTAATAAATGTAAATATTTCGAGTATTTAATATAGTTTTACATAATTATTACAAAATACAAATGTACATAACGTTATTGTATGCTACTAACTTATGAAATTACTAAATTCCAGTTTTTATAATTTCTTCAATTACTAACTAATAATTATAATTTATTAATTTAATCATAAAAACATAGATTATGTTAGCAATCAGGGGTTTAATTGTTTTGGAAAACTAAAATTCTTGGTAACTATTCAATAACACTGGTCAACAAATTTGAACTTTTGCTCTGTCCTAAAACAGAAATTAGTTGTTTTTTATGCGGTTTTTTGTGCTGTTTCCTAATATAGTTTTAGATTTACTCCAGCACGTCAAGTTTGAGAGATATTTGCATATTTCAATTTATATAAATTTAGTAAATTTTATACTATTATTTGCAAATTTAAGGTATAAAGCAATATCAGACAGGGTTTTTTGTTTTATGTTATGATTACTACCTACTTTACTTCACAAAAACGTTGTTTCTGAGATTATGCTGACATGTGACTGTGAAATATTGTACCTAATTTGCATATTTTTCATGTTTTTCTAATAATGCTTCTTGACGTTCAAATATTTCTGCCGCACGAGCACGCTAATATGTTTCTAAACCAGTTTTTTGAGCTGATTTCAAATCTTGTATCTGTTTTCTTCTATCACGTCTAGTTTTTGAAAAAAGTGAAATTTTAGTTTTTGGTCAAAAAAGCCAGAAATAGCTTTTTATGATACTTTTTATGATAAACTTCAACTAGTTAGGATAGATTCTACTACTTTTTTTTTTTCAATTATATAAATTTTTGTTTATGTCTCTGATATGAATCTGACCCTGTTCACCTTCTTGTCAGTGAATTACATACCCCTAAAAAGCATCTTATATCAAACCTGTGTTAATGCCGTGCAAAAGTAGAAATTCGTCTTACTCAAAAACTAGACATGGCATAAGAAAACAGACTGCATATTTGAAATCAGCATAAAAATCTAGTCTAGAAAAACATTACGTCAATTCTGTGGCAAGTATTTTAAAGTTGATAGTGATGTAAACATTACACCATTGAAAAATATGCAAATTAGGCTTAATAACTGATAAATAAATGTTATGAATGTGCAAATCGTGACATTTATCTAAAGCAAATAGTCAAGTAGTCATTATCTAGAAAACGTAGTTAGATGTGACATATATTGCATCTAAAATTTGCATAAAATAGCACAAAAAAGCTTAAATTTGCATAAATTTAAATATGCAAATTTCTCAAAACCTGGACCACCTAGACATAAACGGAAAGCATATTCGGAATCAATGCCAAAAACTAATCTAGAATCAACTAATTTTAGTTCTAGGACAAAACCACTGTTGTCCAGTGTAATATAACACAGAGGAAAAATCATAAAAATCCGATTTGAATTTTTTTTAAATCTGATTTTAAGTTTAAAAAATCCGAATTTTTTTATTTAACACGTTCACGCCGGCGGGCGCCTATATTCATGTTTTTCGCTGTGAGGCGGCTCTTGAATTTATCTTTTGCTTCATCTGGCGGCGCGGTACTTTCGCTTATTCAGACACTGTATGTAATGACACGCCTACCTCATATTTATTACATTGAACTCAAATATAACGAGCAGAGTTGATTGTGAATGTCTGAAAGTTCGTAAGGAGTAAGCAAATTAATTAGAGACATGATTTTATTGACTGCATATGTACGAATTTAATATAAAATGTCTTAAAATCTAAAGAAATATGGACAACATCATATAAAGGCATTTTCTGTAAGGTAGAAGCCACGCCCTTAGTTAATGATATCTTTTGAATGAAAACGAGAATTGTCGTTTCCCGTCGTCAATGTATAAGATTTATAATATTGAATTGTTTTTACTACTGAATTTTCGAATATTCAAGTGTGACCCACCTGTAGTGCACGCCGTCTATGGCATAGTCGAGTGTGACCCACCTGTAGTACACGCCTTCTATGAACAGTGGAGTGTGACCCACCGGTGATGCACGCCGCCCAATGCGGCAGTCAAGCGTGACCCACCGGTGATGCACGCCGACCGATGCGGCAGTCAAGCGTGACCCACAGGTGATGCACGCCGGCGTGAATGTGTTAAATAAAATGTTGATTTTTTTTTCTTTGCATTGTCAAATTATTTAATTAACGTCAATAACTTTGTTTAATATGCAAGTTTGGGTTAACTCTCAATTTGGACAATCCAAACGTTTCACGTGTGTTCATGGAGTTTGAGTCAAAAAAGAGTCTGTTTTTTCAACTGTGTTGGTAGAAGCTGGAAAATGCATTTGTTGACAAACAGCTGTATAAACAAGAAGAAAAAAGTTCATTAAGACGCGTTTGGCGAAAAATGACTCTCTTTGCGCATCCATCACTTCAGGAAGAAAAAAAAATATTAACTGAAAACAGATATGTAAAAATATGGTACATGTCACAGTTTATTTCGTCCTTGCACTAGAGAATATTTTTTCAAAAAGCTGAATGGTTTTTACCTTCATTTTCGACAGTTTACAGCATACATATTTCTAAAGGGATTATTTCCATGTTAGATTTGTTGAATTTCCGCTGCTGAAACTAACGTCAAAACCATAAACTTTACAACTTCTAAAAGTACATGTAAGAATTGGACTGTTTACGATATTTTCATAAAACTTCACCAATCTAATTTAAGAAATTTGTTTACCGCCCATAACTCTACGTCATCAAAAATCTCGGTGCCTACAGCAGAGATTTTTCTTTTTGTTTGCTTAAAATTAAGCCCTTACCATCAGACAAGGTGGTAGAAATAATTGCCCTTCGATAAAGATTAGATTCCGGCATCCAAGATTTTATCCGAATCTGACCTGCGGTTCGGTTCGAAGCTACTAGGTGCTAATTTTTTTTCTGTTGCGAATAGGAATCGATAGGTTTCACCATTTTTAGGTGCGTCCGTAATTCTATAAATACGTAGCACTAGCACTGTAAAAAATGACAGATGTTTTATAATATGCAAAAATGTACTATAATCAAGAACGAAAATATACAAATACCTCTTTCAAGTTACCGAAGATTCCGAAAAGCGTTCCTATACCCTTAAAAGCCTCAGAAAACTATTTATTTTCGAAATTTAAAGAAGAATTTATAAAAATAAATTTTTATTAGCTGCCCATCATTTTCGGAAACGTTTCTGAGTAGCTTTTACAGTGCAATAATCAGTTTTCTCAAATCAGAATACCATATTTTCGGATGCTATCCATTCTCAGGTAAATATTTTAATATTCTCAAAACCTGTTTAACAGACAAACATACAGTATTAACAGCATTAACATAACATTAATATGAAAATTAACATTATTTTGTTATAGACCGGGAGCCGACAGCACAGACAACAATGTCATCGAATTGGAGGCTGAAATTCCAGAATTAGCTAAATCTCGATTCCCATATTAAGACGTAGTTGGTCTGCCAAATCATATCTTAGTGGAAAACACCTGAAAACCCGATTTTAGCGGTCGACTCGTAGGTTTACCATTGCATTTTCCTGCACCCAAAGGTATGAAAACATGGCGGACTGTGAGAGCAGGAAAACACAATGGAAAACCTACGAGTCAACCGGTAAAATCAGGTTTTTAGGGGTTTTCCACTAAGATATAACTTGGCAGACCGATTGCGCTTTAATATGTGAATCGAGTTTTAGCTAATTCTGGAATTTCAGCTTCCAACTCAATGAGGTGGTTGTCACATGGTTCGTACGCCTCCTTGCAGACCAGAAAATTTTTCGGCACCAGTATTATCTTATAGAAAATCTCTTCTTAAAAGAAGGCGAAATTTTGCGCCGCACAGTGGAGTATTTCTAAAAAAAGCTGGACCAAAGTCCAAAAATGAACTTCGTTAAAAACCGCAATACTTTATGTGTTTGTATAGCTTATTAGTCAGTGCTTCCGGTAAACAATATCTTAGGAATGTTCGGTAACATTCCCCGTCGCGTTATCAGTCTGAACACAGCTGTCGTGCATTGCAGATTTCTCTTTTCTCAGCGATGTGGTGAGAAGCGCATTATTTAATTGCAATTATTGTTGCATGCAGTGGAGATCTGAATAAAATCCTTTATGGACATAGAAGTGGGAGGTATGTAGCTTAAATTACTGTATTTAGTTTTAGTTGTAAAAGAATACAATTATGAAAATAGCCATATTGTTTTATCTTTAAAAATAAGTGTAATTTTTACTAGTTCTTTTAAATTTTTAGTGATTTATGAATGCTTGTCGCCCTTTGTCGGGTAAAACTTTTTGTTGGAATATAAAATATAGAATATAAAATATAGATATATGAATATAATAATTTTATATTCATAAAATGAAATCTTTCCCCAACTTGCCCCAATTTTTTTTTACCGTTTTATAAAAAAAATGGTATCAGAAGATGATGATATTTTGAAAACGAAAAATCTTCATTCTTCTTTTAGAAACTTCAATAACAGCAAAATATCTTTCAAGAAAGTTGCTGTTTGACCAGATTGTTCTAATACGAAAACAGATGAAAAATTATGTTTCATGCAAATAAAGTTACAAAAATGATGAAATATCCACTAGATAAACAAATATCATGAATACGTCCGTTAAGCCGTTTCAAATCGGATTTTTTTTTTTTAAAGGGAGGCTGCCAATAGGGCAAAATGGCACTTTCTTAAGGTAAATGAACATTGGCTTAACAGTTCCATAAAATTAACTGTAGAATATACTATCTGTACAATATCAAAAAAAGGTAGACCAACAAAAGATTTCGCCGAACTGTGTGACAGAAGCAATTGACAAAAAGCAAGAGGTTTAAGGGAGCAAGTTCCTCTAGATCAATTAACATATGAAGCTAGTACAAATCAACAAGCTGCTGGTAATATTGATGCCTCGACACTCATAAAACTCTAAATCAACAAGAAATGCAAAAATACAGAAAAATTATAACTTCAGCAAAAAAACCCCACTATTAAGAAGAATATATCATCAGAAACCTTATCAATTTTTGTAGAAGCTGATCTAGCAAGAAAGCAAATGGAAATTATTCATAGTGCAAATAAGAATATTTACTAATTATTTTCTGATTAAGAAAGCGAAGAAGGATTGCTATATATGTGAGGAGTCAATGAATGTGACAGAAACAAGCGCAGAAGTTAACCTACAGATCTTCTTGATCACACTTCTTTAAGACTGCGTAAATATTTAGAAGAAGTTATTCTAAATAATACAGAAGAAGAAAACCACAATTTCGAACAAATATCTAAATGATGTTGCGATGGCTCCCAGCAGATCGCAATTTAAACAGATATTTCAGAATACTTCGGATAGTGATGCAAATATATTTCCGAGTTTTCTTGTTCCTTTACGTTTAGAGGCACTGTCCAGTGGACATAGAATTGATGTTAAAAAATTTCACATTACACCGAAGAAACTGCAAATCTTTATGTCGAATTATATGGGTAGCACCCAATGTTCCCAACAGTACATAAAGTTTTAGCACATAGGGCCACAGTAATTAAACATGCAGTATTGCCTATCGATCAACTTTCGAACGAGGCTGCTGAAGCTAGAAACAAACATTTCCGCCAATATAGGCAAACTTTTTCCCGAAAATTTTCTCGAGAGGAATGTAATAAAAATGTTTTGAACAGGCGTTTACTAAATTCTGATCCTTTTATAAGTAGTTCAAGGCCAAAGCTTAAGAAAAAAAGGCCTTTTTCTAGCCAAACAACCAAAAACACCATACGGACAACATCCAAAATAAGAGGAAGATGAGGATAAAGACGAAACAGATGAAGATGAATATGATTAGAATAGTAAGTTACAGAAAGAACTTGTTATAAATATGTTAAAATAAAAACGGAATATTTAAATAAATATCATAAATGTTTATTCTAAACTGATTTAAATAGTAGTTTACTTATTAAAAAGCAAAGATTTTTTGTAAATTCGTAAAAAAATATATCTTTTTTTTTTAAAAAAAATTACATATAATGACTCTAAATAGCTCTTTACAACATTTCAACTTGATACAGCTCATAAAATAATTTTGTCCACATTTTTCAGAAAATACTCCTCTGTGCGCTGTTAACCTAGATTTCTTTATCTATAGAAAGATATTGGTAGTTTTCCTAGAGAAATAACGGTATTCGCACGAACCACGTGTCTGTGCTGCCGGCTCCCGTTCTATTACAACTGCATGCACAAATTCAATTATGCAGCTGAAAATGTTTACTTGAGTACTATTGAAAGAATCCGGAAAACCGATTATCTGGGTACCGAGAATTGATTAATGAATAGTAAAAGCTACTAGGAAACGCTTTCGGAAGTTACGGGCAGCTAATAAAAATTTATTTTCGTAAATTCTTCTTTAAATTTCGAAAATAAATTGTTTTCTGAAGTTTCCAATGATAAAGGAACACTTTTCGGAACCTTGAGTGACTCGGAACAGGTTATTATATATTTACATTCGTGATTATTGTACATTTTCGTAGATTAGGAAACATTTTTCATTTTTTACAGTGAATAGACTTCGTCTGGCCTGTCTGTCTGCATATAACAGCGCACAAAACAATCCAACCGAATGGTTTGAAATTTAATATACATAATAATTGCAGAATTTTCTCGTGTCATTTCAAATTTTGTAAAAATCGAATCAAAACTTAAAAAAGATATTAATGAAAGTTTTCTTTATTCTATTAAATCTTATCATGCGTAATGAATTCAATGATATCCCATCATAAGTAATAATTCTAGGTTGCCATGGTGATTACGCCCTATTTAAGATGGAGTCCTATTATTTCCGTATTACTGAATTTAATATATATAATCATAATAAATTTTGTATTCATGCTTTTTTGCATAAGAGTGGAACGGCTATAGCACCAAGATCTGAATATTTATAAATCTAGTTTTAGTACAAATGCACTTCATCTGCTACCTTTGACGTTCAATTCCGGACTTGTTCTTTTTTTCTGCGGATTTGGGGTTGTCTTTGTGTCGAATTGACATTTATTGTTTCGGATGGTCGGATTGAGTTTTGACTCTGACGAGTAGAGTTAGGATTAACCCGATTTATGTATTCATTTTTTATATAAAAGAATTTATATTGGATATATAATTGTATACTTTTTCTTCATAATTGCATTAAAATTTGGATTAATTTTCTTTCACTCTGGATTTTCAAAGTTTTTCGAGTTGGGTTGGCTAAAATTAGAATTTTCGGTTTCGGGTGAGATGTAACTGGACCCGTTAAGGACTATACTACTGGTATACAAAGGCCATTCATATTAATGATTAGTAAGACAAGATCTGCCCCATCGCAAGCTTTTGGACTTGCGACAAAAAAAAAAGATATTTTTTGTGTCTAGTTATTTATATAACTGTAATTTAGACAAATGTATAATTTCTAAAAATCTGATTTCATGAAAATAAAATAAAATAAAATAAATTTACAAGCTCTTGCTAGTATGTGAACGATTTTAATCAGTGATTTAAATCATGATTGTAATCACAGTGATGGAACAGTGGCGCAGCAGTTGTGCGATTGTCACCACTAAATTTTAATAGTAGGGGAGACCGGGGTTAGTTGTGCCATCGAGCTTTCTGACTGAGTCAATAGGCTGCAAAACCTGTCGCGTCATGTGAGTGAAGAGGTTGATTGTATCAGTGTGCTGCGTATGTTTTGAAGTATAGCGTTGTGTTGTTTTCGAGATAAAAATGTTTATCTTGTTTTCTATCGTAAAAGTAAATTTTACGACCTACGTTGGAATCGTCATTGCCACTAGCGATGCTGAAGTATGTAAACTTCCCTAACATTATTTAAATGCTTATATTTTGAGCTGTTATTCTGTGTATTTCATTTGTTAATCATGCCAATATTTCGGAAACTAATGAATAAAGTTCAAAATGGCGTAACAAGGGGCTAGTTGTGACGAAGTCTAAGAGGCACGTTGTGACAGTGTCACTACTTACCCCAGCATAATTTTTCCTCATAATTTTAGCTTCCTATGTTCCTCAGTAACTGACCGACCGTTATCATCAGAGATGAGAGCGTTAAAGACCATAATGACAATGTAAAAAATTAGTAAATATGAAACTGTTAATAAACCAAGCACTTCAGCAATAACTTTAATCAATGATGGTGAGATTTCAGGACCGTCTTCAGAAGTAAGAAATCTCATTGAATTAGATGATTCTATGACAATTGATAATAGCAATGTGTCAGTGGTACTTCTTACAGAAATAAGACCACTCCTTAAAGCAGGACACTGAAAAGGCAGGCGATCCATTCGTAAATGTTTGAAATCTGCCATTCTAACAAGCACACCTGTAAAAGAGAAAATTCGAGCAGAACAAAAAGCAAGAGAACGCAGAAAACAAATTGAAGAAGAAAAAGCAAAAAAGAAACTGTATGGAAAGGCCAAGCAGTGCATAAAAAAATTATACCAAGGTTATTGAAAAAAAGGGAGAAGCAAGTATTAGACAGCTCTGAAAATGACGAAAATTGCTTATGTCTAGTTTGCTTGGAGCAATAGAAAATTTCTAGATCCGGAGAAGACTGGGTGCAATGCATGACATGTAAAAGATGGGCGCATGTCAAATGTACCAAAAATGAACCTTATTATATTTGTATTAACTGCAAATCAGACCCTGAAATAAGCGATGACAATGAGTGATTAAAAATATAGGATATAGGCCTACACGTTGTAGTGGGCTACCGAGTTAAAGATCAATATGGCCAAAGATTAGTGTTGGCTTACTTTTTATTTCTTTCCTGATTAAGACAGTTTTTTTTCTTTTTATTGCTAAGTGTCTCTAAAAGTATCTTTATAAAGGACTAAGAGTTTACAAATGTTAACAATTTAACTATTTTATTTTCTTTTGATTTACAATATTATTAAAACATGAGAGTGTTTTATTGTGTTAAGAACGTTATAAATGTATAAATATCTCATTCTCGATTTAACATATCCCATTTAATCGCCTTTCTTACAAAATTTGTATATATTACAATGCACTTGTATGTGTCATTTATGAGTCACAATGTACCCCAAGCATGTCACAACTTGCCTCATAGCGGGGGTTAGTAGTGACAAATTTCGAGGTTACGCAGAATTCACTTTGTGTTATGAAAAACGTTAATAATGTTAATAGTAGTTTTATAAATATGTTACGCAAGATTTACTCTAATGATATGATATACTAAATGTTTCGCTTCGGTTCAAATCTTACGGCTAATATCAAAAATGTCGAAAATGTCACTACTAGCCCCGGTCTCCCCTATTCATCGGCTTAAAAAATTTCAGAAATTCTGTCCTGGAATAAGACGAAAATTTAAATTAATTTAAATTAAATTAGACGAAATTAAAATTTAGCGGTGTCAATTGATTCTCTGCTGCTACACTGTTCCATCACTGTAATCAGGTGCTAGAAAAAATATTAAAAATTTGGATTTGTTTTTGTTCTTGTTTTTTTTTTTTTTTTTTTTTTTTTTTTTTTCATTTTTAAAATGATGTGAAAAGAATTAAATGCTTAGATGTACATAATTTGCAATGTTTCTAAAGATATTTTGCTTACTAAATAAATGAAAAAACTTTAAGTATATTTGTTCATAATTACATTAAAATTTGGATTAATTTTCTTTCATTTCCGGTTTCGATTCGATTTCGGGTTGTGTTTTCGGTTACTTCAAATATAATTTTTAGTTTTGGGTTGGATATAACCCAACCCGTTCAGGACTCTACTACTGATACAATGATCACTTATGTTCAATATTATTAAGAAAATGTGTAGGAGCGTTTGAACTTTCGATGAAAATAGAGGATTTTTTTAAAGAAAGAAAGTGTTTATATTATTTATATAACAAGATACATAGTCAGCTGGATTTAGCTCTCCTCCTATATGTTCCACTCGGAAGTCGAATTCCTGGAGATTTAATGTCCAACGTGTTGTTATATTAATCTGATTTTCTACCTTCAAGTAATAAGTGAGGGCTTTTGAGTCTGTTAAAATTGCGAATCCTAGCAAGGTATTTTTGAATTGAGCGTACTGCCTCGTGTATAGCTAATAACTCGAATTTAAGGCTTGGGTAGTATTTCGGTTTCTTGGAGTTTTCTTCCGAAAAATTCACTCGGGAATAAAAAATCTTTTTTGATCTTGAGCTAGAATCGCAGATATCGCTGTTTCCGATTGGTCTGTTATTAAGAAAAAACCTTTATTAAAGTCCGATGGTGGATTTTGAATGATTGCCTCTGGAATGGCTCAGAACGCTTGCTCGGCTGCCTCATTCCACTGAAACTTAACCTTTTCATTCTTTAGCTCCATTAAAGACTTAACTATCTCTGCGTAACTTCGAATTAGCAATCTAAAGTAATTAGCTAATCCTAAGAGAGATTGAACTTTTTTTTTTTTTTTTTTTTTTTTCAGACGAACCAGGCTTTTGATCTTGTCTGCATTTTTCTCTTTGTATAGACGGGTTGCACATGACGTCACACGTCTGAAATCGCTTCGTATGGCGCCCAAATATAAGGCGAATATGGTGGTCTCCATTGGATTTATTAGACTTGTTTGCACTATAATAATAAAAATAAGGAAGATCTAAATTAAACAGAAAGATAACATGTGCTTTTAACGGCAAACGGGCAGTCCTGTGCTCCACGTGTGTGCACCAGATACGATAGTATCAGTCATAGGCGTAGCGTCGGGGGGGCACGGGGGGGCATGTGCCCCCCCAACCTTCTACACCCCGGGCGCCAGAACAGAAAGCGTAGGGGGCGCCAAATGAAGATTTTTTTTGTCTTTACATACAAAAATATATATGTATTTATATTGAATTTGCATAAAAATGTCTTACAGCCGGAAAATCCAAAAGTAAAACTGAACCAAATGCATTGAAATTTACAAATATATAAAAAAGATTCATCTATAATAGAAGACTGCAAATGAATTGGAAAAAAAAAAGATCTTTTCTCTTAGGCATTATTCTTTCTCCAATTCCAAGTGTACCGAAAGGCAAAGGGGGCGCCAAATGAAGGTTTTGTTTGACTCTGATTTTTCTGATGAAAAGATTCCATGAAGACTGTTCAATTTTTTTTCTCTCTCTCCCTGAGCAGTGTTGAGCTTTCATTTTTCCCGTCTTGTTATGGGTGAGATCGGGTGGCTGCCCGGGACAGGTTCGGCTAGGTGGGGAGGCCTTCCAATTGTCTTTAGCTCAACGAGCCCCACCCAAGCTGCCCGGGACAGTAAAAATTAACGGGAGAAGGAGTCAGGGCCGAAACTAAGGGGGTGGAGAGGGAGCATGTACCCTGGGCGCCACGCAAAGGGGGCGCCAGATGAAAATTTGGTTTACCGTTTTATACAATCTATATATGTGCGTGTGAAATTTGTGTAAAAAAAATATTTTTTAGCTGGAAAATCAAAAAGAAAAGCTGAGTAAAGTGCATTAAAATTGTCGAATAGATAAAAAGATTTGCCTACAATATACAAGACAGCAAATGAATAACTCCATTCTTTTTCTTATAATTACTTTTTTACATGCATATCACCATATCTGGCCTTAGATGGGGCGAGGTTAAAAACCAAGCGGTCGAAAATTCACAAAATGAAAAGTAAAAATTTAATAATTTTGTTGTTGTTGTTTTGAGTCACACATAAATTTGAAAATTAGCTTTGAAAATTAAATTTGAAAAGTTGAGGAAAGTATGTAGACATATCAATCTATAAATAAGAAGAGTGATATAAGTGATAATTCCACAAAACTGGTGTAGATAGTACAGGAAGATATTTTACAGTGCTGGAATTCATTTTTATGCCTACAGTAAATCCTGGTTTTTTAGTTCCTGAAACAATGTGACTCATATCACTATGACATTAAAGTACATCAATTGTAATAATTTGTAATGCTACAACAGTAAAATCTAGAAAAATGAAATATGTCTGTAATGGAATATTGTCTTAAATGAAAAAAACTGCATGGTTCCAACAGAAATAATACCGACAGTTATATCTGCTAAGACGGAAACCTGTATAAAGCGGAATTATTTCCGTTTCCTTTCGATTTTTTTCACAGGTTTTATTGAATAAATATTTGACAAAGCTGGTTATATATTTCAATATTTTTATGTATTTTACTGTTACACATTTTAAATTTTAAAATTAGTCCTCTAATAGAAACTTTCGTAAATTTCGCTTTGTAAATTTACTTTGGGGAGGAAGGAGGAGGGCGCCAAAATCCATGTTTGCCCGGGTGAAAATATACCTAGTTTCGGCCCTGGAAGGAGCGCATAAAGTAAAATGCTTTAGTAAAACCCTTTAAAAGAAAAAAAATGAGTATAGAATTGCAGTGGTACAATAAAAAATCTCCCACAGGGCGCCATGGCTAATAAAGCCGCCTCTACCTTTCTCCCCCAAATGATCTTTTCACTTCTTTTTGCCTCCTTACCCTTGAACTTCCTCAGTCAGTCGACAAAAGAAAAGACGAATTTCGATAAAAGGTCTTGGAAAAATATCGCGAATTTCGTCAAAAAATCTCTGAAACAAATACCGAATATCATTTTCGTCAATCGGTCATAGCAAAATTCACGAAATTTGACAAAAGATCGTGTAAAGAAAATCGTGAATTCCATAAAACGATCGGCGGAAAAAAATGCGAAGTTTGGTAATTCGTCGTCGAAAAAATCGCGAATCTCCTAAAAGGACCTTGGAAAAATATCTTTAATTTTATCAAAGGTTGCGGAGACAAATGGCGATTTTCGTCATTCGGTCACGAAAAAAATCATAGCAAATTTCGTCAAAAGAATGCACAAAATATTACGAATTTCGTCTAACGACCAAGATAAAAAAATTGCAAATTTCGTCAAATATTCGCGGACAAAAAGACAACAGGGGTAATTCTGAGTAAAAAAAAAAAAAAAAAAAAAAAATCTGAAATTCACAGCAAATTTTCTGAAAAGTTACAGCAGAGGAGGGAAAGAGGGGAAATCTCCCGGCCCCAATTATGCGTTTTTTTTGGCTGTCCTTTAGCGAAATTCGCGATCCTTCGACAAAATTTGCGTTTCTTTATCGCATCCTTTGACGAAATTCGCGCTTTTCCGCGTTCTTTTGGTAAAAATTGCGTTTTATGCAATCCCTTGGTGAAATGTGTGTGTTGTTCGCGATTCCCAGACGAAGTTTGCGTTTTTTCGTGATCCCTTGTCGAAATTCGTGTTTTTTTCCTATGATTCTTTGGCGAAATTCGTTTTTTCTACGATTCTTTGAAGAAATTGGCGACTTTTTTCTGTGAACGATTGTCGAAATTGATTTTTTCGGCGACCATTTCCCGAAATTCGCGATATTTTTTATGCCCGAATTTTAGGATTGATGGCCGATTTTTTTTTAATTTTCAGAACCGAATGCCTTAAATTTTCAGAAAATTCAGAACAGAATCACCCCTGAAAAGACGCGACTTTGTTCAAATAATCGCGTAAAAAATTGAGAATTTAAACAAATAATCAAGAATTTCGTAAGTCGGTTTTGAAAAGAAAATTTCGATAAATTATCGCGGAAAAGAATCCCGAATTTCGTCAAATGATATCTGAAACAAACAGCGAGTACCATCAATCGGTCACGGAAAAAATATATATCGCGAATTTCGACAAGTGGTGGCGGAGAAAAAATTTCCCCAGTTTGTCGCAGAAAAATTCACGAATTTTGGCAAAGTATCGTGGAAAAAACTCGTGAATTCCGTGAAGCGATCGCCCGAAACAAAAACGCGAAATTTGGCAAAGGATCACGGAAAAAAATTATGAGTTCCGTGATACGATAGCCCCCAAAAAATTGAGAAATTTGCAATAGGTCATAGGAAAAATTGCGAAATATTCTTCAACGATCGTAGCAAAAGATAGCGAAAAGAAATAACTATTATCATTAATCGATTAAGGAAAAAATCGCGAATTTCGCAATTCGTCGCAGAAAAATCGCGAATCTCCTCAAACAACTGTAAAAAATGTCTTGAATTTTACCAAAGGTCACGGAAACAAATGGCGATTTTCGTCATTCTGTCGCGGATAAATCATCACAAATTTCGTCAAAAGAATGGACAGAAAATTGCGAATTTTGTCTAACCATCACAAAAAATAGCAAATTTCGTCAAAAGAATGGACAAAAAATTGCAAATTTCGTCTAACGATCACAAAAAAATCGCAAATTTCGTCAAATGGTCGCGGGCAAAAAACGCAAATTTGGTCAAAAAAATTGAGAATTTAACCAAATGATCGCGCAAAAAATCACGAATTTTTTGTAACTCGGTCATGAAAAGAAAATCACGAATTTTGACAAACGATTGGGAAAAGAATCGGAAATTTCGTCAAAAGATCTCTGAAAAAAATAGTAACTACCATCAATCGGTCGCGGAAAATATATATCGCGAATTTGGACAAGTGGTGGCGGAAAAAAAAATCAATTTCGTCAATCTGACGTAGAAAAATTTGCGACATTTGGCAAAGGATCGCGGGAAAAATCGCAAAATCTCCTTCAACGATTGTATAAAAAGAACTCGGAAAAAATCAAGTATTTTCGTCAATAGATTGGAGGGGGGACGGGGCGAAATCGAGAATTTTGGAATTCGTCGAAGAAAAAATCGCGAATATCTTCAAACAACCGTTGAAAATGTGTGTTTGGGAAGATGACTTTACAGGTGCTTTGAAGAAGAAGATCAAATATTTTCAGTAAAAACAGTCACTGAAATCCGGAAAAAGTCGCCTTTTTTCTTGAAATAGCCGCTTTTTAATGGTTTTCGGCCTAAAATAGTCGCCATAGACCCCGGATGCTGAAAATAGCCGCTTTTAGTAACAAGTGGCAGCCCTGCAATTGTATAAGAAGAATCGGATTTTTTTGAGAAATTGTGCCGAGCCGAACCGGGACTGATTTAATTGATTTTTTCACGGGCCGGGCTTGTTTTCACTGATTTTTATACGAGCCGGGCCTGGTCGTAAACTGTGAAAAAATAAGCGGGCCGGGCCCGGGTAGAACATTTCATTTTCTCGCCGGGCTGGGCCTGGGCCTTGGAATTGCGGTCCGTGCAGACCTCTGTTGTGCCCCTCAGGGCCGTGCAAAGAGCGCGCTAAAGGAGCGGTCTCCCCGGGCGCGAAATTTACGCTGCAAACCACGGTGTTGTTTATTTATTTATATTTCGAGGAATTTCTTTTTCTCTCTTAATCATCTTTTTCCCCTGTCGCTAAACACCATAAACTCTCTAACAAATAAGTGCAATTTTCTTTTATGTTATTTAGCTGTTCTGAATTCCTAAATTAAAATTAAACTTTAAAAGTTCCAAAATAAACGCAAAATATTTATTCGATAGAATTTATTTATGTTTCTGTACTTTATCAATTTTATTACACCTATCCCAAAAAAGAAAGTTTTTTTTTTGGAGGGGGGGGGGGGCGCAAAATTGAAAATTCGCTCGGGGCGCCGTTTTTACTTCGCACGACCTTGGTGCCCCCCCAAAATCTCTGGTCACGCTGCGCCTATGGTATCAGTCGTTGCTAATAGCAACGTGACGTCAATGCAAGGGGTCTATATCCAGTGGTGTAGTCCTGGATAAAAAAGTGGGGGGACGCTCACAGTTTCGAACATTAGGGTCTGTATCACTATAGGCAAACTTTATTTTGAATCTTGCTTTTTATTTTCAATTGCAGAGAAAAATAAGTGGAAATTTAAGTTAAAAAATTATAAATGTAAATTTAAATTAATTTAATTAAAGTTTCTTTATCTGTTGGACATTAAAAAGCTTGCTATAGAATTCAAAAATTTAAAACCTTATGTCATGACTGAAATGTTTTTGTATTAGAAGCCGTTATTCAGTAGAAATAATTCAAGCAATGAAAATTTTATAAGAATTTGTTTTGCATTATTTATTTTGGAAATATAGTTATAAAATAACTGCTTTCTATTGAGAATATTGAAAATTATTGCATTTTTACTTTATGGTCAGATAAAGAGTAAGGAATTTATTGTAATTAAGGCAAGGAAAAATAAGACTTTAAAATTTTGGTATATCTTTTCGTCTTCCCCTCCCTCCTAAAAATCAATTTTTAGAAAAACGTCCACTTAGTCCTTTTATGGTGACTTAAGAAAAAAAAATACTAATGTGGAAAAAATCACCGTAAAACGCTAAAAATCGTGAGGACAAAATTTACTATAGTGGGATAAAGCATTCTAACAGAACTTTTACCAATGTAAAGGAAATGCGGAAAAACGTAAAACTCATTGAAAATCGGATTAAAAATCACCAAAAATTCAAAAATTAAAGAGGACAAAATTTTCTATATTAAACTACCAGAAGATTGAAACTGAGTGACAAAAAATCGCCGCAAAACACAAAAAAACTGAAAAATTATATAAAAAATTAGCAAAAAAATTAAAAAATCATGATACGAATTCCAAATAAAATCCCTGCCGGCCCGGCCTACAGGCAGAGGTAGATTTCGAAGTCAAATATACTAATTTCACAAACAAAAACTAAACCATGATTAGAGATAAATCCACTTTAACAATTTTATCTGGCCGCTTTTGACGAGTTTTTATTTCATTTTTATATAATAGCTGGTTTTATCAGAATCATGTTAGGGCGGTATTCAAAAAAATACTTTCCCATGCTCAACAACTCGAAATTTTCTGGCATAATTCCAGATTCATTTTTAATTAAAAAAATATGTAACTTGCTGACGTGATTTTTGAAGAGATTTATAAGCGACCTGTGTTTTTATTTTTTGTTCAATTAATTAAAACTTGATATATAAACAATTATTTTCTCAGAAGGACAACACAATCGCTTCGGGAAATTCCGTTCAAAATGCATACTTTGATATCATTTTTTTGAAATATATTCTGCCTCTATCAAAAAATCGATCATTACGGTACATTATATAGTTTCTGAATAAGCGAATCTACCAATTAAATGCGTTTGAGAGCAAAAATGAATTTAAAAATGAGTCAGAAAATAAGCAGTTTGGATTTGAGTGCATCCTTAATACAATGATTTTTCCAACACAATCCGCTTCGGTAAATTCGGTTCAAAATGCCCTTTTTAACAGCATTTTTTAAAACATATTCTGCCTCTATTAAAAAATCGACCATTACGGTACATTATATAGTTTCTGATTAAGAAAACGTACCAATCGCGAAATGACAAAATCTATTACATTAGGGTTGAGAGTTCGAAACCGATTTCCTTTTTCGAATATCATAAAATTGAAACAAAACGCAAAAAAAAGCTGAAATTCGCATAAAAATTCGCCAAAAATAAATCGCTGTACAAATTCTGAATAAAATTTATTGAAAAAGCTGAAAAGAGGACAAAATTTACCATTACTTGGCTAAAAAATTGAAACGGAATTCCTTTCATCAATGTGAAAAACAATCACAGTCAAAGGTAAAAAAAAAAAAAAAAAAAGGCTAAAAATCGCAAAAAAAATAAAAAAATTATTTTAAAAAAATCCGAAGTGCATAACTTTTAGACAAAATGGTACCTCGCCTCTATCTCATAGCTGTTACAGTGGTCTTTTCAGCACATAGACCACACAGACCAAACTCTATTTTTAGGGTTCCGTATTTAAAAAGTAAAAACGGAACCATTATAAGATCACTCCTGTGTCTGTCCGTCCGTCTGTCTGTCTGTCACAGACATTTTACTCGTAAACTATGGAACATGGAAAGTTCAAATTTGGGAAAGTAATAAAGACCATTGACCCACATATTTTCAGATTAATAAACATTCATAAATATATTTAGTAAAAAAGTAGAGGGGCTAATTATGCTACTTGAATAAAAAAAAAAAAAAATTTCCTGTGAAAGCTTTTGTAACGCTGAATACAAAAATACATTCCTTTTAATTTTAGGTATTATATTTTCAAAGATATTGTTGAAAATGTAGCGCAAAAATATGCCCCCCCCCCCCCCCTATCTAATTCTGAATCTACTGAAACTAAAATTATGAAAAAAATAGAGGTAGTAGACGTTAATATAAACCTTCCCTGAAAATTATAGCGATTACCCTAGGCAGGGTTGGGTTTTTGACGTCAAAACTGGTTTTTGACATGACAAGCGTCAAAAACTGTCATAAACTGGTTTAAACCGTCAAAATCTGCCAAATGCATGTAACACACTAAAACATTTTAACAACAATAGGTAAACATTAAATAAGTCAATGATTTATGTGATCTTTTAAATTTATGGTAATTTAATAATTTAAAAAAAAATTGTTAATTGCCATAAAATATTTTTATTTTTTTGTATTTTCAATCAGAAGAAAATCCTTTTAGTACAATTAAATAATCTGGATCAATTTTACCCCCAGCATGCTGCAGCACACAACGTGTTCACATTTATTTACACCCAGATGATTTCTAAGTTTAGAGTGTATGAAGCATTAGAAAATAGCCTGTCTTTTGATAGCAAAAACATTGCTAAATGGGCAAGTTTTGAAACAGGCTCAAAAAGTTATTGCATTTAATGATACCTTTCCACCAAATAATGGGGTCCTCCCTATAGCACTGAAATAACAAGACGAGAAAGGGGATTCTTTAGCTTCATACACAATCAGTTATGGGTAAGCATCCATAAATTCTCTCTATAGCTCAAGCACGAGCTGAATCAACTGATACATCAGTCAACCCTTGCCCCTGATGGTTGAGATGCAAAATATAAGCCAAACAATGGTATAGTTTCATGATTTGATCCCTTCTATTATGCACTTTTTCAATATGGGGCTTAAGTGAATTTTCTTTTAGAAGACTGAGCCAATTTTGTTCAGTTTTAAAATCGAAAACATATTTTTATATATTTAAAAGAAAGCTGTTTAAAAAGAATTTTGACTTTAAGCTTTTTTTTTTAATTATTATTACTTCTCTTATTTTGTAAATGTTTAAGATTAATAATCCAATTTCAATTTTGAATGGAATGGTTATTGCTTAGACTAGAATAACATTGATGCACATTATCTTGTTATATATATAAAAAAAATCTGCACTTTTCTAAGTTTTTATTTCTTATTTTTAAAAAAAAAAACCTAGCTAGTGCTTTAAGCTCTCAAAAGTAAGAGAAATTAAAACGATTTTAAGTACCGTATTTTATGGAAGAAACGCTGTGGCGTTTACGGGTTTAAAAGTTAATTTTCTTTCAAGTGCGGCGTTTACACCATGTGCGGTGTTTACGATTTTTTTTTTTTTTTTTTTTTTTTTTCGCACGTGTAAAATTGAGATAAAATAAAAATTCCTTTAGACTGCTTTCAAGTCCCCTGCCCAACAACTTTCTGACTTTGCTGATAATGAAAACTGTGACATTTCTGATGATGATAGCGAACCATACAGCATGGAAGAAGAAAATTTACAACTCATGCATTCTGATATTGAAGACTCAGATTTTGAGGGCTTCGAATAGGAACTAAAGATTGCCTAAAGTAGATACGACCCACTCGTAAAAAACGTGCCAAGTTGCGCCGGCCACTTAAAAAAAACATGGAACGCCTAAGGAGAGGGTCTGAGTCCCGCGCTCTGGGTGTTTTAAATACCAACTGACATCTCCTTCATTTAAAAATTACATAAAAATATTTTAAACACGATTTAAATATTTTAAATAAAATTTTAGATATCTTAAGATATTAAAAATGAGGCACCCTACACTTACACTGTTCAGAAAACTTTGATTAAAGTTAGGTCAATGTGACGCTGTCGACAAAAGTAGCGTTGCCACAGGTTACGATATTTTTAATCTTATTCAGGCCAGTTTTCAGTAGTGCGGCGTTTTCTCCGTAAAATGCAGTAAGAGAAAAAATTTTCAGCTCAGGTGAGCTTAATGTCTACTTTTTAGAAAAACACAATTTTACAAAAAAAAAAAAAAAAAAAAAATTAAATGAAAATTTTACCCTGTTAAAAAATTGCACTTAACAATAATACTTAACTATGTACTAATTATTGATATACAGTAATGTGAATTTAAAATATCACAATAATACTTAACTATGTACTAATTATTGATATACAGTAATGTGAATTTAAAATATCACAATAATACTTAACTATGTACTAATTATTGATATACAGTAATGTGAATTTAAAATATCACATATAATGTTGTAATGTGTGACATTTAATGTGAATTTTTACAGATCACTATATAGTATTTTAGGTTTTTGACAGATGGTTTTTGACATGACGGTTTAAACCATGGTTTAAACTGTCATAAACTGACACATGTCAAAAACCTGCCAACCCTGACCCTAGGTCACATAGTTTTTGAGTAATTAACATTTTTCTGTTATACACAAATTTCGATTTACGGGCATTCAGAAAAATTGTTGAGCATCGCTGAATATACCTATCGTTGCACAAGAATAAAAGCATTGTTGCTAATGATTTTCGAAAAAAATCATCGGTAATTAGCCGAGATATTAACCCTTAAAGGTACGGTCAGTTTGGACATACACAGGACAGGGGCGGCGTACTCTATGCCTAGTTAACAACTCTTAATGATATATATGTGTAATGTAATGTCCAGTAACAGTATAAAAGCAATAAACGTCAAATTGTTAAAAACATACTAATTTAAGGGGTCTCGGGACTCTAAAAAGTGGAAAAAATGTAAAAAAGACCATTTTCAACATTTAATGTCTTAAAATGTATATGATTTTAAAACACAATTTTTATTCGGATGAAAGATATAAGTATGTTCTTTCGTTTCATGTATTTAAAAAATTGCAAGATACAGAATTATTATTTATAGGGGGCTCGAAACTGTTAGACATTTGTCGAACAAAAAATTGGCATAACAGTTTACGCGCAGGATTACAAAATAAATATTGCAACTAGAATGACAATTTTGTTGCTTACTTATACTTCAGATTGTAATAATTTCCCTGAACTTAAATAAATTTGTATTTAAAGCATTTTTATATTTTTAATGCAATGTTGCATTTAGCTAATACAAAATTTTGAAAATTTCAACAGTAAAATCACCTAAAAAAATATTTTTTTGAACAATAAAAAGGAAATTTTAGGTTCAGTTTATACAGACTAACATGAAATGTATGTTTTGAAAATTTCATGAAAAAATATTCAGAAGTTTTTGATGCATCCTTCGCGTTATGCCCAAAAAACGCCATTTGGAAATTAATGACTTTAAGATTTCGGAAACGCCGCTTCAGCTATTGAGCGGGTATAATTCTAAAAGCCAAAACTTCTGTTCTAATGGGGATTTCAAGGAAACAATTATATCAAAATATTCAGAAAAGATAGGAGTTTAACATCTAAAAAAAATTTTAATTTCTTAAATTTTGAAGCTTTAAGAGTCCTGCGACATTTCTTGAGAATCCTTTCCGGCAAGGAGTAATTCTATTTATAAACCTTTGAAATAATGAACTGACACCAGAATTTATAAACGAATTTATTAGAAAATGCGAACTTGCTTATTTTCACGTACATGATAAAAGGAAAATTTTAATTAAATATTCTTGGTGCCGTTCGTCTGTTTTGGAATTAAAATTAGGTGTCCGTTTTTTAAGGGCATCGCCCTCGAAAGATTTAATTAGAATGAATCGCATAAATATTGTGGGATTCGCGATAGTTTGCATTGAGTGTATCTCTCAATACGCCTCGAGTGACTTTAAAAGTTAATTAAACACCTATCTGGAAAAACGCGGCACTGACCAAGTCGGGGTTGCAACTTTGAGACCTCAATTCGAAGCGCGCTTAGCACAATGCCAAATTTAAACTTTGAACAAAGGTTTTGTTTTAGCTACACTGTAGAAATAAGGGTTATTAGTACGCTGAATTTAATTTCATGAAATGCCAAATGAAGTTTAACTATGCACTGCTTTTATTGTCAGTACCGAATTAAGTTCATCGTAAACAGATTAGGATAATATTAAAAAAAAAGAGTTATACGAATAGCTATATTTGACATTATTTAGGTTCCATATCTCTTTGAACTTTCATGGTATACCCATTTACACTTTTCTAATATATGCAGTTATACCCAAGCCTACGTTGTATAGTTTTTTTACAAAGTCTTAGTATTCTTTTAGCAACGTTCAATTACAAATTCATATATTTATTCTATGGAACCCTCTGTGCGCGAGTAATGCTCGCACTTGGCTTTTTATTATTATTATAGATTTAGTTTTGTCTTCGATTTTGGTGTCAAGTACTTCTCTCTATTAAAGGAAATCTTAATTAAATATTCTTCTTTTTTTTGTTATACTTCTTAAATATATTTTTATCAGAAGAAAGTATTGGAATCTTTTTGATGGATTTACACGCTATAGGATGACCTGAATATGATTTGACAATTTTTTGATGTACGATATATACTCTCTATATGTATGATACAAATTTCTTAACTACTCTATTCCAAAAAGTAAAGCAAGGAATTTCATCAAATGGCACTTTTTCCACTTTTGGAGGACTAAAATGTGTTGGGAGCCCTGATAATATAATTGAAAACATGTTCAAGCAGCTGAACCCATAGATGACAATGTGATGGATTCTTTTGCGTGGCATTGTAAAATGATTATAAATGTTTCACGCACCGTCACGCATCCTATAGTTTTCCATGAATTTCGAATAATTATCGTTAATGGATCATGGTATTTGAAAATATTTTTTAATGTCCGTGTAAACGAACAATATATGCTATTTCCGATAGGGAACATGTAACAAATTTCAAATGCCATTTGCGTTATATTTAAAATATAACTTCATTAATGTCTATTTTAAACAATTTTTGCCAATAAAGCGTAATATGAAAGAACTTTCTTTTTGTTTTCACGTAAACGAAATACTAATGCTATACAATAGAGAATTTTTATATGATGTAAGTATATGATGCTATACAATAGTGAAACATTTACATACTACATTGAAGCTAAAAAAAATACATAAAATTTTGCTGTAATTCCAGCAAACTTATGGAAGTTTAGTGAATAGGCGAATCAGCACAATAAACACTTTTCAAGTTTGTTGAAAAGTATTAAAAATCATTATCTTATTTCTAAAATTGTTAATTTATTAGTGTCTTCATTAAAAAACTTTGGGAAAGTCTGCGTCCTCCCACGTCTCTAGGCGTCCCCTTTGAAAATATAAAGTAAGGGGACGCTCGAGATAACATAAAAAAGTGAGGGGACGCCGTCCCCTCGCGTCCCCCTCGACTACACCAGTGTGTATATCCATGTTTATTGAACTTAATGGCCAGAAATTCGATTTCATTCCTGCAAATTTGCATTTTGGACAGCTAAATGGTTAAATTGTGTTTTATTAGCTCCTGTAAAACTTGTTCAACAGTTTGTAATTTTTTTTTTTTTTTTTTTTACCGTAGCTGCCGCCAAAATAACATCGCCAATTAAAAAGGCGACCTTTCTTTTATCAAAATGACATAAGGCGGTTCTCAAATCCCTGCTCAACAATACGAAACTTTCTCACTGATTTTCTGACTCATTTTTAAACATAAAGGCATAAAATTGGCAGGCCTGACTATTGAAGCGATTTGGAATTGAAATGAGTTTTTATTATTTGATAAATAAATTACTTCTCGCGTTATTAGCGATCCTGGTCACGTGATGACCAGTTTTGCTACTGTCTCGCAGTGTCGCGAGTGGAAATTCGGTTCAAAATGCCTGCTTTGACAGTATTTTCTGAAAGAACTTTTGCGTCTGCCAAAAAAATGAAAAACGACAGTTTCTGAATAACAACACCTGCCAGTTTGATGCGTTTCCGTACAAAAATGAATAAAAAATGTGACAGAAAGTAGCACCTTCGGATTTGAGAACAGCCTTAAGTTTCTCGTCTATTAAATAAGAAAAAAAACATTCTGTGTTGACCTTTGCTCAAAAATTAAGTCTTATAGGGGAAACTTTTCCATATTCAGTAATAAAGGCAAGTTTGTGTCTATACACAAGCCTTAAATCATTTTGAAAGAATGCTCTGTAGAGATCTAAAACTGTGTATAATAATGTCAAACTTGTAGACAGATAAAAAATACATTTTCATTTCTATTGCTAGTATATTGTAAGCATGAAAAAAAAATATAAAACACCAAGAAAATATTAATGAAAACTTAATGGTATGGAATGGTACTTAAAAATCATATGACACCTACAGAGGTTCACGTAAGCATTAATATTGTGTAAAATTTATATTCATACATTGTTTCGTTGATTCGTTGTACTTGTGTTTTAAATGTCCATTTAGCCCATTTTAAGCTGGCGTGATATAAAAGAAAGATGCGTGGGGAAAAATAAATGTGTATTTCTTACAGTACAAAAAAAGAAAGACTTTGCGTTGCACATCAACCATTTCAAAATAAAAATTCATCGCAACATATATTAAAAAAAATATTAAATGTGTTGTTTGTCTGGTTCTGAAAGTATACTTCTTTATTAGAAAGTATTTTTTAAAATACACTGGTGGTCAAAATTAAGGAATAGTCATAAAAGGCTAATTTTTAAATAAGCGAATACTCAAAAGGAAATAATATAATTCGAATAATTACTATCCCTACAGCACAGCAAGTCCATATAGCATCTCATTCATGTCACACATGGTCACAAGTGTCACAGTCACTACGGTGAAACAAGAAATAGGAAATTCCACACGTCTCATTATGAGTCTCAAATGATCACTATATGTGACTCCACTGAAATGTCAACGTGACTGCTGCTTTGTGACGAGTCACCAGGTGACTTTACAATGCAGTTACATTGTGACTTTCGTGCGACTGTCATTTTTAGACTCAATTTCAAAGCCATCGTGAACGTTGCATTATGATAAGTCACCAAACAATGTCACATTAAAGTCACATGATGACTTTCATGTGACAGAGAGACTACTGTGAAGTCACCATTGTGCTCTTTTGTGAAAAGTCACCGTGTGACTATAATGTGGTATTATTTAGTGACTTATCATAATGCAACGTTCATGATGACTTTGAAATTGAGTCTAAAAATGACAGTCACACGACAGTCACAATGTAACTGCATTGTAAAGTCATCTGGTGACTCGTCACAAAGCAGCAGTCACGTTGACGTTTCAGTGGAGTCACATATAGTGATCATTTGAGACTCATAATGAGACGTGTGGAATTTCCTATTTTTTGTTTCACCGTAGTGACTGTGACACTTGTGACCATGTGTGACATGAATGAGATGCTATATGGACTTGCTGTGCTGTAGGGATAGTAATTATTCGAATTATTTTATTTCCTTTTGAGTATTCGCTTACTTAAAAATTAGCATTTTATGGCTATTCCTTAATTTTGGCCACCAGTGTACTAAATAACTTTTACCTTCATTTTCGACAGTTTACGACATTTATTTCTCTCAAGGGACATTCTCAAGGGATTAATTTCTGCGCTAGATTTATTGAATTTTCGCTGCTGAAACTAACGTCAAAGTCATAAACTTCACAGTTTGAAAAAAAAAAAAAGTGCATCTTTAAATAAGTGATAGGTTGTTTACCTATTTTCATACTACTCCACAGAAACTAACGTAATAAACCATCCCATATATTCTCCCTGCAACATCAGAAGGATTTACCATGAATATCTTGCACTTTTGTACGAAGACTAGACTAATATTTTTGTTAAAGTTTAAGCCATGATTACTATCAGACTAATAGTGGAAGGAAAAGTGCTCTAATATACAGATAAAATTAAAACTAGTGCTGAAAATTGGGGAAGAAGAGTAAAATCCCTTGAATTTTTTATTAAAAGAAGTATTGATTCCCCATGCATACAATTTAAAATTGTTTATATAGGGTGACTCCGCCAGTAGTTGATACCCTTCCAGTAGGAAGTTGATCAAATTTTTAAAATATTGCGCCATTTCAGTCGGAAATGAGTTTTACGCGTAGCACTAGACACAATATTTTAGTTTGAATGTTAGTGCACCTGTTGTCATATTGTTAGCAGCTGTCTGTTGTAAGGGAAGCCATATCATGAAATTTTTTTATTACAAAGTGTAAACATTTAGTTTTTGACTAGATGGAGACGATTGCGGAAAATTAACACAATCCACTTCCATCTTGCTTATTTCAACTAATATTTTTATAAGAATTATTGTTCGCAGCCCAATGATGATATTTTAAAGATTAATTTTTAGATTTTCGATTGACTTCTTTCGCCTGATCGACTACTGGGAAAATGGCAATTAAAAAAAACTATTTATTTATAATTTTGTTGCTATTTGATTTCAGCGGATTTCATGTTTGTCCATTATAGGACATGCATTAAGGGTTGTAGCAATCATGTTAGTTTACTTCTAAGATTTAAAAGGAAGGAAACAGAATAAAAACCCCGTAGCACTGCCTTTATTTGATCAACTACTGACTGGGTCACCCTAGTTTCCAAAAATTTGATGTCATAAAGATAAATAATTAAAATTAATGTATAATTTCTATTTTCTTTTCGATTTTTACTATACGCAAAAATATGCATGTCACTGTTATTTATTTTTTTGCACATATATACAGGGTGTATGTGAAATGCTTCCACAAACTTAGGGGTATGATAGTACTCATCAAGACGAACAAAAAATGAAATGGAACATGGGGTCGTAAATGACGTTTAAAGGGTGAAAATCGCAAAACTGATAAAAATTTCGAAATCTCGCATGCTGCTTTTCAGCAGAACTGGCTAGTAGCACGAAGCTGGTTTTCCTTGCACTTTGTGCATATCCGGTCAGAAAGAGATAACAAAAACTTGGAAGAAACCCAAACAAATCTGTGAGCAGGAATCCACGTATGCAAATTTGAGAGTGTCCGCCAGTCGTTCATCCATAGATGTACTCTGTTTAATAGTGTCCGCGGTCGACACTTTGAACAATTGTTATAAGTGTTTTACCTATTCTGCGCAATAAATAATTTTCTGGAGTGTTTTTTCTTGTCTCAGTTTGTCCATTTCCAAACACATTTTCTCGATTTTCATATTTTAAACGTCATTTGCAACCCCATGTTCCATTGCATTTTTTGTTCGTCTTCATGAATATTATCATCCTCTAAGTTTGTTGAAGCATTTCAGATACACTCTGTATATATATATAGCATAAGAATTTTGAACCTTATACAATAGGAAAACAAACTTGAATTCTAACGAATTTTATTACTGGATTCCTTAGTGACCGATTGTTTTAAGGGGGCTCGGCGCCTAAAACATTTTTTTCTTCTTATTATCAACTTTAGAAAAGACATTTTTAGATATTATAATGTAAATGATAATTACGAATAGTTTAAGCAAAAAAAACTTTAAAAGTTAAAATTATTTTTTCACAAAATTTGAGAAAAGTTCAATTTTAAACAATCAATTTAAAACGCTACTAATATTTTATTTAATTTTTTTTTCAGCTTTTTTTTTTTTTTTTTTTGTAGGTCAGTAAATAATATTCTGAACAAATTTAAAGATCGGATTTTTTTTTAGAAGAAATATAAAGTTCAGATATATATAGTTTCAGAGGAAAATTAATAACTAAAAACAAACGGAAAAAACGGAGAAAATGACTCGCCTTTGCACATATGAATTTTTTAAACAAAAGTTATCAAGCTATTAAAAATACGATCCTTAAATATCTTATTATATCAATAAATCAACTAAAAAAAAATCAAGTCTTTTCATTCATATCTTTAAAGGCCTTAGCATTTTGAAGACATAGAAAATCTGAAAAAACACAAACTGAGATAAATGTGATTAAAGAGTTTTTTTTTTTTTTTTTTTTTTTTTAAGGATGAACTAACACGATATTATATGTTTGTTAAATCAGCCGTAATTTTGGTTCTAAACGCAGTATCAGCCTGAAATTTTGTCAGGATGTAGCCGGCAGTATGTAGTATGTGATAAGTTAAAAATCTGAAGATCGAAATTTCGTAAAAATTTCGATATTGTCAGGCTGCTGTAGAGGTCTGCACGGGCCCGGCCCGCGGGCCGGGCCGGGCCGGGCCGGCGGAATGAAGGCGAATTTTCAAACGGGCCGGGCCGGGCCGACAGAATTAGGACAATTTTTTCAACGGGCCGGGCCGGGCCGACAGACAAAATAAACGGGCCGGGCCGGCAAAAAAATTAACCGGGCCTGTCGGCCCGATATAACAATTTAAGCGAAGCAGATAAAATACGAGCCATTTTCAATTAATATGATTTTCTCGAAAAGTATAAATGTGCGTCACGAGCCGATGCGAGTTTAACAACATCATTACAGAAATGTAACATGTCCATCGTAGAGATCGACATCGTACAGTTACAAGATGTATGATTCCGAGTTTAATTTTTTTTTTTTTTCAGAAGACTCGTGCCGGGACGGAACTGGTCTTAATCGATCTCAGGATGTGTAGAACAGTCATTGTGTTTTGTAGTATTAATAGTGATAATGAACTTCTCTTAACAGTATCTTTGGAAATATACCTTAAGGTCGTTCTCATATTCACTGCTTAACAATGCGAAGCTTTCAGACACATTTTCTGACAAAATTTTTAACTATAAAGGCATAAAATTGACAGGCCTGCCTATTGAAGGCATTTGGAAACGAATAGCTTTTTCCATATTTGATAAATTACTTACAGAGATAACAGAGATTCCTGTTACGTGACTGTACGTTTTTCCCATTTCCTCTGCTATCGCTTCCGGAAATTCAATTCAAAACGCTAACTTTGACAGTATTTTCAGAAAGATATATTGCTTTTATCTATGAAAAAAAATGACATTTACATAGCTTCTGAATAAGAATACCTGCCAATCTTACGCGTTTCCGAAAGGAAAAGAATTCATAAATGTGTCGAAATGTAGCTCCTTTGGATTTGAGAAAAGCCTTAAAAATGAGAGAAATATTTTCAAAAATCTACTTTTTATTATAGAGCTTCAAAAATTATCATGTTTTTAATCCTTTATTCTGAACTACATTAATATTTTAATGAATCCTTATTTCCATTTTGAAATGTCTGTAGACACGATGACTAAAACACTGTAAGTAATCGTTAATGTTTACTATTGTGTGCTCTTTGTTTTGCTAACATCATAGAAATGTAAAATATACTGTAAAATGTTCCCATAAATATGTATGTAGTATTCATTAAAAGAATCTTAATTGTATGTTGAGAAAAAACGGATTTTTTTTGTAGGTTTTGTGTCGGGCCGGGCCTGTTTTCACTGATTTTTGTACGGGCCGGGCCGGGCCGGGCCGAGAACTGTAAAAATGCAAACGGGCCGGGCCGGGCTCGGGCCGAACTTCCAATTTTTACACTGGGCCGGGCCGGGCCGGGCCAAGATAGCTCTCGTTCGGGCCGGGCCGGGCCCGGGCCTGGAAATTCCGGCCCGTGCAGACCTCTAGGCTGCTGAGTCCCCTTAACCCTAGAACTGCACAGGTTCAGCTGGATGGGGAGATCTATCCAAGGTCTAAAGCTCAACTAGTCCCACCCAAAACCTAGAACTGCATAGTGATGTATATATGAATCAATTAAAATCTAACCTTCAATAAATAAATCCAGTTCGAGGTTACCACTATATTTAAATAAAAATATTCGCCTTATGTAATCACAGAAGTCTGAAATTAATTAAGGCAGAAAATTATTCTATAATAAAAGTTGTGGTTCCTAACTTTAAGTATAAGATGATAAAAAAACGTAAAATTCCAAAATAAGTGTGGGATTAACTCAAAGATTGTGAAATGCCATGGGGTAAACTTTATCCTAAACATAGAGTTGCTAAATATGGGTAAATAAAATTTTTAACAAAAGAAGATTGGCAAACCTGATATAATCCTGATATAAATTCTATAATGTAGGCTGCCATAGTTTGAACAAAAACTTCTCATCTCTGCATGCACAGCGTGCGTATGTCATCAATCTTACAAGGACAATCTACCTAAAGACACCTCCAAATGAAGAATCGCTTACTGACCTCACTTACTGATAAACATTATTCACTGTCATTGGCAGTAAAATTGCTACAGGTTCTCTTCAATGGCGGATCTAAGGAAGGGGCGAAGGGGCGATCCCCCCCCCCCTCCCTTGGGCTAATAAAGTGTTTGCAAAACGGCATTATACATCGTCACGGGAAATAACTTGGCCGGCTCGCGCTAGTTTCAATCCACGAGACTTGTGCTGGGTCAGGTCTTCTCTCTTTTAGAGCCGGGCCGTGTCCTGATCTTAAATTTTTCTGCAGATTCGGTTCGGGACAGACTTCTTTTTCTTCCAGGTCGGTGTTCGGCCCGGAATAAAAGCTAAACGTGATAAAAAATCTACTTCGCCAATCTAAAAATAACTTCAATTTCGCCAAAGAATCGCAGAAAAAACGCTAATTTGCTCTAAGGGCAATAGAAAAATGTGAATTTGGTCAAAGGAACACGGAAAAAACGCGAAATACTTCAAATGATCGTCGAAAACGTGAATTACGTCAAAGGGCAGCCAAAAAAACTCACATTTCATCAAAGTATCGCGGAGAAAACGCGAATTTTGTCAAATAACCGCGAAAAAAACGTAAGTTTTGTCAAAGAATTGCGAAAAAAATTTCAATTTTATCAAAGAAACGCGAATTTCATCAAAGTGTCGAGAAAGAAACGCGAATTTCGCCAAAAGGTGCGAAAAAAAACTCAAATTTCGCCAAAGGTTTCCGTAGAAAACGCGAATTTCTTCAAAGAATCGAGGAAAAAAGGGAATTTCGTTAAAGAATCGCTTAAAAAACACGAATTTCGTTATTGAATCGCGAAGAAATGCAAATTTTATCAAAGAAACGCGATTTTCATCAAAGGATCGCGGAAAAACGCAAATTTGGTCAAAGGGCCATGGGAGAAACGCGGAAATTTTCAAATGATCGCGGAAAACGTGAATTTCGCCAAAGGGCAGCGGAAAAACTCAAATTTCGTCAAAGGATCGCTGAGAAAACGGGAATTTTATCAAATAGCCGCAAAAAAATGCGAATTTTGTCAAAGAATCGCTTAAAAAACGCGAATTTCATCAAAGGATCGCGGAAAAAACGCGAATTTAGTAAAAGGGTCGCCGTAAAAAAACGCGAATTTTATCAAAGGAATGCAAAAGTACAATTTTGTCAAAGGGTTGTGGAAGAAATGCGGAATTTCATCAAGCGGAAGGCCAGGAATTGGACCCCGAATTAACGACTATTGTTTGCAGCGCCATCTGTCGCTGCTATTGTAAAGTAAAATCAAGAATTCCAGTAAAAAATCTCCTGACATCTTACATAACCCTCCTGCAAGATTATTTTTTAATTGCCTGTCACCATTTGCAAGTTACTAAATTTTAAAATCAGTCAGTCCATTTTAGGACACCCGGTATATTTTTTAATAAGTTTCAAAGCATTCTTTACTGAATTACAACTGATCTTAGACAAAAAGAGACAATCAGTCTTATACCAAATTAGTATTTTTTTACACAATCCTGAAGATTAAAAAGTATTTCTAAATAATTATTTTGGAGTGTCCGTTATGGAACTTTTACTGTATATAGTTTTTATTTTCAAAAATATTTAAACTTTCTTTTCAAAAATCGGATCAATCCAAACCCTTCTCGCAAGAATGAAAACCCAATCCGAAACTGAACGAAACCCGAAATAATGCATGTCGATCTGCTCTGTGCCAAACCCAACGAGCTAGGCGCAGGTGAAAAGTGGAAGTCAACCTGACCCGCAGCAGAAAAGTAGAAGTCAGCCGGACCCAAACCCGACTCGCAGCAAAAATTTAGAAGTTAGCTCTTATGCAGCAAAAGTAGAAGTCAACCGGACCCAAACGCAACCCACATCAAAAGAGTTTAAGCTAACCCGACCAGCAGTAAGAAATAGAAGTCAACTGGACCCAAACCCGACCCGCAGCAAAAAGTAAAAAAACACGACCCGCAGTGAAAAACATTAACCCCGACCCGCACACCAGATTTGAGTCTCCAGATTTCTAAAATCGCCCCCCCCCCCTTGAGGACTCTCCAGATCCGCCCTTGGTTTTCTTAAGCATCCTCAACTATCCTCCTAAATTCTTTAACTATCACTGTTGCAGCACGGTAATTCTTTCTTTGTACGTGAAGCATATCTGTTATTATTGTTGTTGTTTTTGTTACAATACCATTTTGCCGACCTTATTAGGAATCCAGACCTTGAAGACGCTGGGCGAAGGAGGACCGCTACCAGTTGATTAGGTACCACAGAGGCAGAAAATTGACTTGGTTTCAATTTTTCCTTAATATTTATATTATTAAAAGAAAAAGGAGTAGAAGGTCTGTTCCGGCTCGGCACCCCTCTCTTTTTCTTTTTCTAACCCCTGACCAGGCTCCTACCTACCGGGCTATATAACCGAGTTTTAAGGGTCTGAGTACCTGGAAACGGGTCGAAATCACCTGAACGCCATATATGGGCGGTCTGCTTGGACAAGCACTTTTGCCATCTTAATGGCAGCTCTGTTAGGTAGTTTCGTAAGAAATACTACCTATTGCAGTCGTTACCATGGTGCGACTTTAGAAAAATTCCTTCATAACTTTTCATTATAGGACCCCAGGAACCCAAAACCACCCCCACCTAAAAAGTTTATATATATATGTATGTATGTACTAAATTTTGTCCGCACGATAAAAGTCGCAATTATGCACGGATCGTTTTCAAACTCGCCAACAACTTTGAGACGGCTAATATCTCGGCGGGGATTGAAAATGGGCAAAATCGGCCCAAGGAAATGGAAATGGGAGGGGGGAGGGTTAAAAATTTTGAATACAGTCTTAATAAGATTCTGATCATTGATCTTACACAACAATGACAGGAAAAAATAAATATTTTTCGTTATAGCAGTTGCCAACAATTAAAAAAAAAAAAACAATAAAATTTTCACCACAACAATTGCTTTTCTATTGAAGAATTTCACGTGAAAAAATAAATTAAATAAATAGTTTGACGAATTGAAAACAAATTGAATATTACGTCATAAGTTTTCTAGAGCAAGATTTCAGCATGGAAACTCAAAATGAAATAAATAGTTTGACGAATTAAAAAAAAAATATATATATTGCGTCATATTAGAAATATAATGGACCTCAGCAGGTGAATATGTAACGTCATGTGAGTTTGAAGAAACGTATTAAAACATGATAAAAACCCGACTACAGAAATATTAACATATTTTAACACTTTGAGGTTCTCTGAATTTGTTTTAGCCATTTTTAAACCTATCCCATATACATGCGTGTGTGTATTCGTGTATATTAAAATTTTCACAAAATGTTTAGCTCCCTAGAGTTCATTCTTAGTGAAGGAAGTGGGTTTATCTCTAACATTGATTTAAGTTTTGTTGCTGAATTTAATACTTAACATCGAAATCTACCTCCGCCTGTAGGCCAGAGCCGGCAGGGTTTTTTTTTTCTTTATTTTGGTTCTATGTTAGCCGGTTGCTTAAAGTGGATTTGCTTGTTTAATTTTACGCTGCATCACACACCTATACATCGTGCCGAGCAACCGAAGTGCGGCTCTGGCCACTCGAGTTGGTCTCGTAATTTAGAACCTTATCAGGTGACGAGACCTTCACCTTACCAGGCACCTTTAGAGGTATAATTCATAGAGAACTTGGAGGACTTTGCACCCACGACGGATTTTACATGCATCAGGAGCCATTAGCGTACATGGATATCTCCTCCCAGCTAGAAAATTTTGTATCTACAACGGATTTAATGTGCACCAGATACCATTAGTGTACACGGCGATTTTTTGGCTATTGTCAAGTCTCGAACCTTCAGTTATCCGATCGCCCGCTCGACGCGCCTCCAACTGTGCTATGGCGGCAAATGAACTTCCTTATATTTGTCGTTTTAATTTACCTATTTCTTAAAAATGTATATAATTATATTTATTTCTGTATTGATTGATTTGTAAAAGTTTCTACCTCCTATCTGGTTTTTGTTCAATTCAAAAGATATAATCATACAATAAGTAGTTTAATCAGACTCCAAATCTTCATTAGAAACCGCTGGCATCAAATTGACGAATATTCACATTTGACGAACATACATCATTAAGTTTTATAATCCATTCATAGCATGGGTATACACTATACATGCTAAGTACATTAATGAAACTCTGTTGTAAAATTATATTCACGGAAAATCCGAAATGTTACAGTCTAAGAAATTCTTGTTGGAATGAACTGGAAATTTAAAATTCCTGCCCCTAAATTTTGTGAGTAATGTAATATTTAACTGTAAACAAACAAATCTAAATCCATTCCCATGCATAAAACAATTCCTTTGTATTATTTCATTCTCTCGATTAGTTCAGCTCAATAGACTTCAAACACACTTCCCATTCTTTCATCTTCTTCCGTAATACAGGGTGTGGGAGTTGTCACAGAGATTCTGTTTAGGGGACTGTTGCCAAAATGTTCTCTCTAAAATTAGCCTGTGTGAAGTGGGGGTGATGAAAATAAAGCCCGTGACTCATTTTTTGGGGCGCCTCGTGGAGGAATGACATAAGATAAAAAACCGGCTGTGAAAACTGGGATATGTGGGTTTCGTTTCAATGTATGTGACTTCGAGTATCAAGAAAAAGTTAATAATGCACAAGCAAGCCAATGTGTAAGTGTATATGTATGTGTGTTTTCTAAGCAAGGAATTTTAAAAAAGGATAAGAAATTTTTGAAGGATTGCTGGGTGTAAGTACACTGAAACATTCATTTTATGCTATCTTAGTATCTACCTTATCTGAATATCTTTAAGTGAAGGATTGTTTTTAAATTTATTTTTTTAACTGAAGATTTTTTTAAATTTATATTTCTGTGTTGAAAAATACTATGCTACCCTTTACCGTGCTGCTTCTTATTTCTTATTTTTTATTTTTTCCGAGCAAGATTATTTTTGAATAGCTACGGAAAATGTTGAGCATATAAGCATGAAATTTGATTTAAAATATCATTACTAGTATTTTAAATACAGTTTCAATTCTTTATCCACAAATAGTTTCACTCTTTGTGTGCTTGGTGATATATTTTCGAGATATTCCTCAATATAAATAAATTATTCGAATGAAATATAAATTTTAATTCAGTGTCATACATATTTGACAGTTTTTGCCGCCCTCAACTGGAATTGGCGAGTCGGTGAGTACAATGCACTCAGAGATCAGTTATCACGAAAGCCACAAGCGAGATTAAAAAGAAGAAAAATTAACTTTAAATCTATTTTAACCTTAAAAAGTATTATGGGTTCAAAAATCTTTTTGCACCCAGACCCCTTTGTAGTAAAGGTCGGCGATTTTGTCATCAGGGTCACATGTGCCCTTGCACCAGAACGAAAAAAGAACAGGGCGCCAAATGAAGATTGGTTTTTGAGTTCTTAAGAACCAGCGCTAGTCACGCTAAGAAGCTCGCAAGCAAATGTTAAACCTATGGGAACATTCTTTTCAAATTTCTCTCTTGCATTTTAATATTTTTAAATGATTTTTTTTTCCTTAGGATAGTTGAAGTTGATCTTTAACGTTGTTAGTTTGTACGGTTTCAATTTTGGTTGCAGTTTTCTTTTTAATTTTTTTTATGAGGCTACTTTTACTTTTGGAACCGGTTCCGAAAGTGAAAGTAACTTTATAAGAAAAAAAGCTGCAACAATTGAAAAAGTAAACATTAACCCGGTTAGAGAGCAACTTCAGTTATCCCAAACAGAAAAAAAAATCATTTACAAATATATGCAAGCGAGAAATTTGAAAAGAATGCCCCATAGGTTTAACATTAGCTTGCGAGTTTCGTCACGTGACTAGTGTAGTCTCTTAAAACAATGTGATTCATATTACTGTGACTTTAAACAAGTCATTTGTAATACTAGAACTACCGTAATTCATATCACTGTGACTTTAAACGCATCATTTGTAAAATCTGCGAAAATGATATCTGTCTATAACGGAATCCTGTCTTAAAGGAAAAGAAAATACATGTTCCCAAAAGAAAGAATACCAACAATTATACTTGCTGAAACAGAAACTTGTAACAAAGCAGGATTTTTTGTCGGTTCCTTTGGATTTCGTTTTCAAGGTTTTAATGAATCAATATTTGACAAAATTGATTACAAATTCAGTATTACGTATTTTTTTTATTACACATTTTAAATTTTTAAATAAGTCGGCTATTAGAAACTTAGTAAAATTCTCTTTGTAAAATTACTTTGCGGAGGAGGGGGAGTGGGCCACCAAAATCTATGTTTGCTCCGGGTGCAAAAAAGTCTAGTTTCGGCCCTGTTTGTCAGCCTGAACATCCCTTTCATTTCATTCCGTCTTCTTAAATCTTTCATGTGCAAAGCAAAATAATTATGTTGCTAAAATGTTGAAAACTCATCAGAATTTACGAACAAATTTTTTTGAAAATAATAATAAAACAATAAATTCTAAAAAAGGTTATTTAAAAAATTTTATACAAATTTTGGCAGTTGAAGATTAAAATTAACAAGTATAAATAATAATACCGGCGCCCTTCAAAGAGTTAAATATCTCTTTGCACTATTTCTTAAAGATCTTTTGTATTATTTTGAATATTGCAGTCGCTTCTAATATCTTTCTCTTTCTTGTGCTTTACATTCTCTATTTCAATTTTCTTTAAATAGCAAAGTTATTCTGTTAGGTATTTTAATACTTTATGTTATGTTCCAATAACGACAATTTAAATAGTACCATTTTTCATGATTTCCTCTTATGAAAATTTAAAATCTACAAATATTTTATTTTGCAGATATTTCGTGAATAAGATATTAAAAATACATTATTGTACTTTTTATTTTATTTTATAATTCTAAAAAATGATATTTGTTTTTATTGTTAATTGAGCTGTTTGTGCATGAAAACACAAGTCATGTTTGAGTTTAGGATATGATTTGAAAAAGATTTTTATAACAGAGTGGGGTTAAAAAAATACATATGTTACATATATTTTTAAAAATTTCGTTACTTATACAAACTAATATTTTTTAACAAAGCTTGATTCTACTTTTTCTCATAATTGATAATGCGATTTACTGTTTCATAATTTTATGGGTACTTCCTGCCAGGAAATAGATTGCTAAAAGAGGTTACAATTGTCAATTAGGTTCACAACAGTAATTTAACATTATTAAATACATAACATTGTTAAAAGTGGTAAATAATATAAAATAAATAAATAAATAAATAAAATATAATTAAAAGAACTATAATAAAAAAGGGAAACTATAAACTATAATAAATAAACTATATACTTCATTAACATATGTAGGACAGTTGCACCATAAAATATTATAAATAAGAAAAGACGTATTCGTTAAAAACACATAAACTTGCTCAATGGCACACATAAACAAGAACCTTTATATGGACTTGTACAAATAAAATTAATGATATATAATAAAATTAATAGCATATTATCTTATGCTTCATGCTTTATGATATTATGCTTTTTCATTAATTTTATTTGTACAAGTCATATAAAGGTTTTTGTTTATGTGTGTCGTCCCGTTTAAATGAATTTTGACGGTTCCAGAAATAATATTCGATTAAGCGGGATATTTGATTAAACGGGAAATCATAACTGTAATATTTTATGCGTAATAAGAAGGTAAAAGAACCATCTACGGTATATTTAATTAACAGCATAATAAATCGTTAATAGAACGAAATACAAATGATAATATAAAGTAAATACTTTAATTTAATGTCAGTACATATCACAATGCAGCTCATTTGAATTTGGTCAAAACTTTGATACTTCTAATTTACGTTACTTATACTGCATTAAAAAAAATCGTTTAAAATGGTTTGTTTAAGTGGAATCTTAAAGTAGTAAATATCGAGTTATTTTTCGAATGAGTGCAAAATATCACAATTACCACCTAGATTCTCGAAGTGACGGCGCATTGCCTGGTTAACAGCAAAAAGTGATGTGAGGGGATCAAGGTGGGGAAATCATTTGACCTGTCCATCATACGCCTGCCGGCCGAAATGATTGTAGGAAAAACTGAAAATTTGTTTTCAGCGTAAAGGAACTAAAAATGACAAAAGTGAAAGGAAATTCCAGCTGAAACGTGCTTTCCGCGTCTATTTTCAAACATCGGTCACACAGTTGTTATTCGATTAAGCGGGGACGCTCGTAAAAGGTATTTGGTTTAAACGGGGGAAATAGCATAGAACCAATAGGAATAAATTCGGTTCCGGAGGATTCTATTCGAATAAGCGGGGCATTCGATTATCCGTGACCCGATTAAGTGGGGAGGACTATACCATTTAGCAAGTTTATGTGTTTTTATAACGTATACATCTTATTTAAATTATACACTTGTAAAAAAAAAAAAAAAACAATAAGGGTTATTGTATTTAGTATAATTCTCGTCATGCTTGGTTCAGTTGTATCTGGCCTGGGCCGGATAATACATAAGTACCAGTTTATGATTGATCCGACAGATTCGAATATTGTTCATTTTTACCAGTTCGAAAACGGACGTTTGGTGAGCTAAAATACAAATTTATCTGCGCTTCAATCAGAAGGTTATAATTTTCATATTTCTTCTTAGACTTAAATAATGCTCCAATAAAACAATGCACAAATTGTAAGCTTTTGTGCCATAGCCTTACATGTACGGATGCGGGGAAGGGAAGATAATCTCAATGCTTTCATTTCATAGTACTAGGCATTATGAAGGTGTGAAGATTCATCTGTGGAATGTTAACTGTACAAGACGCGGTAACGTTAGAGAATTAAAATCTGTTAATTTTTATTTAAGCTTTATTCGGATTTGCTGCTTTTTATTGCAATTTCCCTTTCCGGAGATACAGGCGGAAAATTTAAATTGCATTCACCTGTTGTCATAAAGGCTTTTTTCTATCATTGAACATCCCTTTTCATTATTGAATTATGTAATATTTAAGTGATATCAAATTTACCACAAATGAGTTGTAAATCGTGGCTTGTCAATAACATTTACATAGCGATATATTTGTTTATGTTTGATGTGAAAATGTTTGGTGAGATTGAAACAAAAAATTCCTTCCCGTCTGTATCGAGTGAAAAATATAGCTTCCCTATTCCCTGTTTTTAAGAATTCATCTAATTTTACTTGAATTTGACTAAATTAGTCAGCTATAGCCAAATTTGCTTTATTTACGGTGATTTATTTTTGATCGCCAAATTTGGCGAAATTCCGCCAAGTATTGACAAGCTTCATGAGAATTCGACGCTGGCGGATATGACTATGTAGTTTTAAGCATATGAGAGTTCGAACAATGGTTACAACAATGAAAGAAAATTTCCAAAAAACCACAATAAATACCGATCAATAAAAGTCATAAAATAAATCCGTTTATGGGGGAATCCTTTATTTTTAATCTGTTGTCTTATTTTAAAATATCAGCCACACTAGAATTTCAAACTGCTGTACCTCAGCCAATTTTTAAGAATCAATGCCGAACACTTGAGAGTAATTTTTTTTTTTTTCTTTGAGTGTCTACCATTTTGAAAAAAGATGTCAGGTGAAGCTGGCCAACGAACTCAGTCGAGACTTAAGTAAGTTCTGTACACATGCTCAATCACATCCAGATATCGATTAACAAATACGAGTGCTATCGCATGACAAAAATCAGATATATATATATATATCAGATAGCTAATTATATTAAAAAGAGAGCGAGAGAAAGAGATAGGGGTAGAGGGCTATTGTATAATCATACTTCGAAACATTACAGATTTTATTTCGTTTGTTGATTCAGCAAACTTCAATAATGCCTTACACCAATAGTTTCAACCTTTTATTTAATAATATTGGTCAAAATTTAATATTTACTTCATTTTTTTTATTTTTAGCCAATTGAGGATAATATCATATCTATCGCTCATCATTAGTAAATTCTATTAGAATACAGTTCGTCTCATAAATATAAAGACACTGATATTTTTGAAATAATATTTTAATAATTCAGTATTCAAAATTATATTTATGCATATAACGAAAAGTATGTGCCAAGAAAACATTTTACAGTACATTAAATTAGAATTATATAATTTCAACTCGAAAATTGATAAATGTAAATAAATTTGCTGACTCATAAATATAAAGACATTTTACATACTTTTGAATTACCGTCCAATAAATAATCCATTCTTATTAATAACAGAAAATATTCTAGCTTCCATGCTTTTTATTAAGTTGTATAAATATTTGGCTTTAGATTAAACCAATTTCGTTCGATTTCTTTTTTCAACTCAAGGACGTTTGAAAATTGCCATCCAGATGCATATACACTGCGAACGAGAGTGCCACAAAGATTCTTAACTGGCTGTATATCAGGGTTACGTGCGGGCCACACCGTGACATGAACATTTCTATCGGCAAACCGTTTTTTTTTTTTTTTTTTTTTTTTTTTTTTTTTTTGTGAGTCTTGATGTGTGAATCGATGCATTATCCTGATGGTACAAATAATTCCGACCACCAAGAGTTTCAGCAATTGGCAACATCTGACTATCAAGCAGTTCGACATACTCTTTAGATGTCTGTTTACCTTCCAGAAAAGCAATATCCATAGTTCATTAAAAGAAAAGGCACCCCACACCATTACAGAAACTCCCCCTTTCTGCCTACTGAAGAAGGTTTGAGATTAACGTCTTAAATCGTGCGAGTAGAAATTTCAACCATCTGAGCCATCCAAGTTAAACCTCTTTTCATCTGAAAAAATGTCTTGCATCCATTCGTCCTTCCAGTGCATATGATCTTTATTTCCGATTAACCTCCGTTCTTTGTGTTCTTTTTTCAGTAAAGAAAATCTGCACGTATGTCGGCATACAATGTTTTTTCTTTCTTTTTTACGACTATGTAGTGTATCCTTTGGGACCATAGCATAAACTCTTTGAGAAACTTATCGGAATGACATTTTTTGCGACGAAACAAGTCGCATGATCTTGCGATCGAATCTTTCACTAGTTTTTCTCGGCCTGCCAGATCGTTTTCTCGAATATAAATTGTAAGTTTTTGATAAAATTTTATAAAGTGCAGCTCTGATTCTCCCTGGTTTTTTTTTTTTTTTTTTTTTTTTTTTTTTTTCATATTTGACAAACTGTTAAGCCATTAGCTTTAAATTCATGTATTTTACAAATTTCATCTTTAGAAATTTCAATGTTCCACGGCATCTTTGCAATTGAAACTAGTATGTTGTGGCCATCACAAAACTTTCTTCTATATAAATCACAGCAATTAAATCATTTAAATAGTACAAGAAATAACAACGATTTAGCACCAATTCATATCAAAGTATATCTGTATTTGAAGTTGGATGAAAATTCGTGTATTAGTTCTTGAGATAGAGCTATAGCGGAAATTCTAAAAAAATGTAGTATAGCAGCGCCACCTGTTGAACGATTTACACCAAAAGTAAACAGCACTAAACGATATCAATGTATACCTGAATCTGAAATTTTTTGTAAATCCAAGCATTAGTTCTTGAGATAAAGATATTGCGGAAATCGCAAAAAACACAGCATAGCAGCGCCACCTGTTGAGCGATTTACACCAAAAATTAAACAGCACTAATTTATACGTCAATTCATGTCAAGGCCTAACTAAATCTGAAGTTTGATGAAAATCCGTGCAGTAGTTCTTGAGATATAGCTATTGCAGAAATCGTGAAAAATGCCACATAGCAGCGCCACCTGTTGGGCGATTTTCACCAAAAACTAATCAGGTCCAGTTTATATCGAGGTCTAACTAAATATGAAGTTTTGTGAAATTTCGTGCATTAGTTCTTGAGATAGAGCGCCCACAAAATTTTTGTCACATACAGACTCACAGACAGAGTGACAGAGTGACGGAGTGACAGACTCACAGACAGACTCACCGACAGACATTTTCTAAAAACCATCAAATCGTGTTTTGGGCATTCTAAAACGTATAAATCCGTCGAAAACCGAAAGTCGAAAATTTTCACGAATCCAATACTGTCTTCTTGTAAAGATAGAAGAAAGTGACAAGTCAAACAACTTTGCGCGTTTGGGTAAGTTAAAGTGTATTTCTGCGCGTGCGCATTAATTCTGTACGCGCGCATTCGAAAAAAAAATTGCATATGAAGCAGCTTCAAGTTTGTCTTTATATTTATGAGACAGCGTAATTTTTAATTTTCTTTTTTAATTATTCGAGAAGAAATTATTTTATTTAAATTAAAACCCCTATAAGAGATTCATTTCAGTGGTCTTAATATGAGGTATAAAATTTAATTTTTTTTAATTGAATTAATAAAATGTAATTTCAAAAACATCTGTGTCTTTATATTTATGAGACGGACTGTAGTATAAATAAACAATGTATGTATTCATTAAATGTCAAACATATTTCTTTCTTCTTTCCCCTCTCCCAAATTTAAATTACGTATTTTTATTATTATGCAAGTGTACAGACACTTTAATTGTTATTTATTTATATCCATTATGTCACTTTGTAATTTGGATTTATTTAATCGCTCAAAATCTGAGATAAAATATGAAAATTTCCAAACTAAAATACTGGTATTCAAATTTAAAAATTTTGTTCGCTTTACCTGGCAAGTTTTCTTGCCAACCGGCTTTAATGAGTTAATTTAGTTTCATACATCACCTAAATTTATTATTTTTATGATTTTGCACTGTAGTGGAAATTATAATTAAATATCACTTTATTTAAATTTGTTATTCTGCTATAATATTGTAGTCCATTATTCATACATCTATTTAAAATTGAATCATAATTAAATAACTTATCCTTACCAAATATTGATTTATTTTTTCCGTAAAATTCATCATTTATATTAAATTAATAAAGTTACTGTTTTAAAAGTTAATCCACACATAATTATTATTATTATTTTCTATATGATATAATAATAGTACTGTTTAATTGTTTTATCTAATGATAGAGGGCAGCACTATATCTGATCTGATAGTAGTGGGCAGAACTATCTAATTCAACATTATCACGCTGTTTTTCTTAACTCCATGTATTTATTAGTAGTTTTATACTTACAATATGTCTAACAATATATGAAAATCATTTCTAGCACTTTTTGAAATTTGTTGTGTCATAACTGACTTGGTTAATTCTTGAGGAGGTAAATGCTTTCATTAATCCATTTTATTTTTGATGTCTTGTTATTTTTGGCCATTTTTTCTAGATTTACTGTGTACGATATCCCAAATTTTGCATTTTTAGGGCTAATGCAAGGATGAAATCATACATGTTATTTGTGGAACTTAAAGTAGTTTGGGCCTGAAGATTCTGGCTTGATTCCACAAATATTTCCATTTTTCCAATATTTGCAATATTTTTATGATATGCAGTGTTTTACTGTCTAACTTGATATTATAATATATGTTGATATTTTTTATGAAAGATAAAAATTAAATTTTAATTTGCATATTCACAATTGTAAATGATCATTTGTGTTAGTTTATAATGATTATATATATATATTCATACACCCAAATCAACATTTGAACGGAGGGTTGTTGTGGGTGGAGTCTGGTGGATGGTGGTGATCATGACCTGTGAAAATATACCAAATTTTTTTCGGAATTTCTTCCTTTCTGGCTACTGCAATAGGTAGCTTCTTACTTACCCAAAAGAATATGTTTTAGTATAAAAGACTATTCATTGCTCGATCAAGTTAAAGTAAGGCCAGGCCAGGTTCTAACGCAGTTTGGTGTCCCCGCTTTAAACTCACATGAAAAATTTCCTTAATTGCAAATTGGTTATTTGTTTTGTATGGAGGAAGGACAACCTAAATAGTATGCTATCTCTAAATAGTATACAAATCTACTACAATTTTTGACAAAACCAAACTTGGCAAATGTTCCATTATCCGCATTTTTTTAAAATCTCATTCAGAACTTGCCCAAGCGAATATCACCAAGTACCATAGTTTCGATGAAAACTTCAAATCTGAGCATCTGCCCCGTGCCTATGTCAGTCTGATAAATACATTTTTAGTCTGATAAATAATTTTTTAGTCTGATAAATAATTTTTTAGCCTGATAAATAAAATTACTGTAAGGTGAACAAATGCCACCAATTTGCAGAGACAGAATTCACGTTTAAGACGTCAGTCTCAGATTTTTTTTTAATAAAAATATTGCGTTTTAAAGAGTTTTATTTATTACGTTTAAAATAGGTTAAAAAGCTTTTGAAGTTGATTTTTTTTTTAATGTACCTTATAGTATACCTTATAGTATTGTTAATTTATTGTGAACTCGTTATGTAGTAATGTATGACAATTTGTTAGTTGGGAGCCCTTGAAATTTTGGTGTCCAGATCCCCGGTCCCTCAAAATCGCACATTAATTAGATCCCGACTTTATTGATGCACGGAACAGAAAATCCTATAGCTCATCGGTAATGTTCTTTTATTTTACATAGAAGATTAAAATCCAAATTTAAAACATTCGATAAAAAAGAATTACGCAATTTTTCAGTGCAATGGAAGTTAATGATTCTTCCGGGTTACAGTACTTTCTCCGACACATCAGAAATGGAATTGTTCAGATATATTATTTTTAGAAAGACCGCAGGAAATTTCGAAGGGTTGCTGAAAACCATGTCGACTTAAAAAACATTTTAGTATTATTTTTTTTTTTCTTTATGCGACTTCTTTTAGGCCATTGAACTCAACCAAAGATTCGTCATGTTTCATTATATAGCATTTTAATATACGACTCTTGCGTTAAAAATTTAAGTACAAGATTGTTGTTACATTTATCGGCCGTCACATTTAGAAGTAATGACCTTGTATGCATTTCAGAAGGGGGCGAGGGGGGAGTTAAAAAAATTAAAATTTAAATTTTGTGCACACGAACCAGTTTAACTAAAATCCAGTATGCGATATTAAAATTCGGATTACATATTCCACTTTTCAACGATATTCCGTTTATTTGACAGCTTTAGTAAGTAATTTTTAACATATTGTCTGTAGATTTTACAATATATTCAATCCTAATTAAGGGGATTCGATGCCTTTTGAAGAACTCAGAAGAATTATTTTTACTGACGTACATTTACTTATTATATACCCATATTATTATAAAATAGACTTAGAAAAACTGATTTTGACAAGAAAATAAATCATTTTTGGTGGTAAAAAATGAGAATTTTAATTTTCTTTTTCAAGATTTTTTTTTTTTTTTTTTTTTTTTTTTTTTTTACATTACTGTGTTCAAAACACTAAAACTTCTACAAAAATTCGTCAAATAACTCCATTATTTTTTGTATCCTCAATATAGTGTGCTTAATAAAAACAGGGATGGATTTTAGAATATAATGAAAAAAATAAAAATAAAAATAGAAACTTTGAAGAAATCTTTTTTTTTTCTGCGTTTTTTCCTATGTTTGTATGTTTTATTTTATTTTTCTCATAAACTAATTTGCATTAGTTGTAAAATCGATCCTTAATTTTATTAAGTACACTATATTGACGATACAAAATAATAATAGAGTGATTTGACATACATTTGTAGAAGTTTTAGTATTTTAAACACAGTAATGTATAAAAAAACAACAAACTAAAATTCTTTAAAATTTTTTTAATTTAAAATTATCAATTTTAACCCACAAAATGATTTTTTTTCTTGTCAAAATCAGTTTTTCTAACTATTACCTTTAATAATATATGTATGTAATAAGTAAATGTACATGAATAAAAAAAATTCTTCAAAGTTCTTCAAAGAGTACCAAGTCCCCTTAAGGGGGAAAAATCATGCAGCATAAAATCAAGCAAGATGCAATACAAAACGTAATATGATAAAAATACTCTCTCTCGTTTCTTTAATGAAAACCAATGTTTTATTTGGATAATAAATAAAAAGTGGTCCGAACCGATAAAAAGATAATCCATATCAACAATATAACTTATAAATCACTCGAGACAAAGCTTCTCGAGACTGAATCAGATCTTTACTTTTGAAGAAATATACTGCCGTAGGCGTACCTCTCAAACGAACTATTAATTATTTCTACATTCCTCAGGGAAGACACACACTCAATAAACAGTCTTTGTTATCGAATATCGCCATCCGGATATTATAATACTCTTTAAGTGCAGTGGACCGCGAGCCTCTATTGCACTTTTATGCGATGTTAGAATACTAAGACCCTTTTGACGAACATGAACAGGATACAGGACAATGCCCTTTCTGAGATTCTGCCACTTTCGTATCAAAACAAAAATCAGAAAACAGTATTTATCAGCTTGTTTTTAAAATTAAGCCCTTCAAAGGCAGACAAACACACACACATGCATATATAATTATAATAAAGACTACATGTAATTTATCATCTCATAATAAGGACAAATGAAAATCATAAAAATGAAAGATGAAATGTATATAACGTGTGTGTATGTGTGCATTTCTTCTTTGTCGGAGATACTGCGTTAGCAGTAAAATTAGAATTTTAATCTACATATTCATTAGCTGAAAACTAAGTCAAAGTCAGTGAGTTACATAAATTAGATGCATTCATAGTAAACATTTTCTGTTTTATGAATGAAAACATAAATTTGTCTGCTGCACATGACATCATGTCTACAAGCGGATGCATTTTTGTAAGTTCTTTAATCCTTTTTATTCGGATTATTATTTCGAAACAGTATTGTAGATGTAGAATTTTGTTATGGACAAGTTTTAAACATGGATAAAAATGAAAAGAATGAATTGTGGAGGGGAAAAAAGAAAAGGGAAAGAAAAATAATGCATTAACATGCGCAATGAATTTTTCAATAAAAGTATTTCCCAAAGTTCTATATTTTTCTTACTTTTATTTATTTATTTACTTTAATTTTTATCGTATTTATCTATGAAAAGTATGTTCTCAAAATATTTCCTAAACATTATCTTTCTTTTATTATTTTTTATTTTCTGTATGTAAACATAATATATTTTTAAGCAGCATGGAAAAATACATTGGAAAAATATTACGAAACTTTTGACGAAGATGTGCAGGGTATAGGATGATGGCCTTTCTTATATTTTGCCACTTTCGTCTCAAAACAAAAATTAGAAAGCTGTACTTATTAATTTGTTTCAAAAATTAAACTTTTCAAAGATGCTGCGGTATTTGTTTTTCCGCAGCTTTCTTTAGTTATAAAATTATGTTAATTTTTATTCTCATGAAAAGAAATTTTAATAAAAGTCACTGAGGTACAGTTTTAGATGCATTCGTGGTAGATATTTTCTATTTTCTGTTTTACGAATGAAAATTTATATTCCCTGTTGCAATTCGCGTCATTTTCACAAGCAGAAATATTTTATACTCATTTTTGACTTGAATTATTTGAAAACAATAGAAGAGAGGTCGTCAATCACTTAACTACTCCCTCACACATACACATATGAGTAGTACATACATGTGTAAGCAGAGTGCTCGTGTATTTATTGTAGCACGAAAATTTTAGAAAATTATGTTATATACCTCGCTCCTCCCTTTCATGAGAGAAGCTCGTATAAAATAAATATAAAAAAAAATATTGTAGCGCATACCACAGTTTAAAAAGAACTTCTTTCAGGAATAGTTTTACTATTTTTTAATAGTAGTTTTATTTAATGAACTTTTCTCAAAAATAGCTTTTAAAAAATCCACATCACAGTTTGATAAAGCTATTCTTAAAACATTATTTTACCTTAAGTACAAAGTTTGTATTTATGCATATTAATTTATATAGACTTCTGACACAGTAAAAGGACTGTGGGCGCAAGTACATCCGGGGACGCGCTGTTCACGATTAGTGTTGGCAGGTGTCCCGATTTACGCGGAGCGTCCCGATTTTCAGGTGTTCCAAAACTTGTTTTGCGTAACCACTCCGCAGGACGCCAAAAGTCTCGATTTTTCATATGATGCACTATTTTTTTTTAATTTCCTTTAGTACCATGCTATTTGTTAGTCTGCACCGAGTGGCACTTAACACTTACAGAACTTAATACAATAACCTGTGAAGACGGAACCTATCTATAACGGATTTAGTCCCTTCCAAAGGAACTTACAAATGTACCTTCCTAGACAGATAGCTGCCTAAAACGGAGTTCCTAGCGATTTTATTGTCACAAGTTTTACTGTACTGTACTTAGTAAGCCCTAAGTAAACGCAACCTGTTTATAACGAAATTCTGTTTTAAAGGTAAATATTCCACTCTCTCTATGATAAGAATACTTCAGATTATTCCTTCTACATTTAAATTTTGTTTCAGCACCTATCGATTCCGTTTTACAGATTTTACTGCCTAAAATTGTTGTGTTTATTTAGTATAATAAAACGTGCTAAGACGGAATCGCAAATTACTTGCGAGAAATGCCGTTTTAAACAGGTTTTTACCTTAGTAAATATGATTGTATCTTACCGTCAGTTCTTACAGTAGGAGCAATGGCAACTTTATGTTTAAGAAATGATTCTGTTACAGACAGGTTCTATTTTCATAGGGTTTAATGCATTTTTATGTCCCGATTTAGAAGCCGCTGTCCTGCTTTTTTCGTCTCTCTGTCCCTCTTTTTGCGACACTGGATCTTCGCAACCCAACCCCTGTTTTAGGCCTTCGGAAGACCAAAAAAAGGAAAAGAAATAATTTTTGCCTAGTATTTGCGCATCGGATACCTCAGTCAAAGTTCTCAGTCAAGTTCGACAGTTCATAAATTTAAAGAATGTAGTTCACTAGTTGTAATGTAGTTTAAAATTTTTTCTGAGGGTGGGGGGTGGCGGTGGCACTGACCCGCCTCATTTGAGAGGTACCTGAAAGAAACACTGATTGTTTTTCTCGTTTTTATTTTTTATTTATTTATTTATTTATTTATTTATTTATTTTGCTGCGCATATATGTGAAGACTATACTGATAGTATTTCTCAAGAATTTCCTTTCTCTTTATAATTTTTGCTCTCTGCATGTAAACGGAAAACGTTTGTAAACAAAATGTATGTAGTAAAAATATCTCAATAGCTTTCTAAATTTAATTATCTCTTTCAGTTTTTAAATATTTAAATGTTAGCGTTTTCGAATGTACAAATAAAACAAAAATAGAGGATATTTATCAAAATTACAATTTTTAAAAGAATTAGAACTCAAATATCTATAACTAATCAAGGAATCTATGAAGAAAACTGCAAAAGTTAAAAATGTTTTAAAAGTTTAAAAATGGCGGCTGAATACAGACATCATTCATAGACAGCGTGTATGATAATGATATTTTTCTATACTGCAATTAACTGTGAGGAAAATCAGACCTGCTTGCAGACGAATGGGGTGAAATGATTTAGAAATCTCTTAACAAGTATAAAAATCTCAAATTTAGATTAAGGTTTTCTCAGAATTTAATTTGCAAGCAATTTGTGGTTTTTCTTTAGGCATTTCAATTACAGGTGATGTGAGATCTTCTATTCTATATAGATCATCTTTGTTTCGTAATCAATTGAAGGGGTGGGTGCAAAAAGGATAACATTCCAAAAACATGAAAATTGAATTGAGATACTTTAATAGTAACTAATAAACTAGTGAGTGTTTTTCTTTGAAATTTATAGGATAAACCCTCACCGACTAGATATACGCATTTCTCAAAAATTGATAGTTTGTTTTACATAAATGTTTTTTTATGCTTCCTCAACATTTACATCAGCTGAAATATTATCCTTTTTCTACTTACCTGTTCAATTTGATTTGTTTAATAATTAGGAAGGTTGCATTTCACTTTAAGTAAAATGTCTATCTTAAAGCGGCATGTTCGTAAAGTCTTACTTTTATCCTAAATTAAAATGTGCACAAAAAAAAAAAAAAAAAAAAAAAAAAAATACTTAGCTTTTTAACGGATTTATTTTTAGCGACTAATTAAATAAAAACTTATTAAAAAATATAGTTTTGTTTTTATTAATCGAGTTTTTGTGCACGGTTTTATTGCAGAAAACCTTTGTTCTAAAACTAGTGTGCGTGTCTGGTTTAATCGGTAAAAGATTTTTTTTAAATAATTTTATTTATTTATTTATTTATTTTTGCATTGATATTTTTCTCATAATTAACTCGGTTTTTGTTCTGTTCAAAGAGGGATACATATCATTAGCACACATAAGTTTTCCCCAGAATCAGCTAATTTTTAGATTAATTTATAAAACTTATTCAACCTATCAGTAAAATTTAAATTTTTGAGGCTCCTATTTCATTACCCTATGTTTGAATAATCAGAACAATTTTGTATTACGGTATTCAATAAATTAAGCATCCGGTATTTTTAATATATCGTAATAAATTAATAATTATATTTTTGTTAACTTTTACATTAACAATAAAATAATAATCCCTTAATAACGTGGTTAATTTAAATGCTAATAGTTACTCTTTTTGAAAACTATTGCCTTAAAGTAAAATTAAATGTGTTATATTATGCAAAATATAAAAGTCTTCTTTTTTATAATTATTTATCTAGTTCTTTATATTTTTGTATACTTTTATTTGCATGCGTATGTATATTACAAATCTGCACGGGCGATGTTTTAAGGCGGGAGGTTTTTTTTCCCCCGGCAGGTTATATCTCGGATTTACCAATGCAAAAATTAGCAACTTTAAGCCCAATTCAGATTATGCAAAAGAAAAAGAAAAAAGTCCGATTTTTCTTAATCAGCATTATTATATGATTGAAATTTTTTTTTAAGTATATTGCATACGCAATTTATGAAATGTTTAAGTACAACATTTTTCAGATAATATGTCTGCAAGTATGGAATATAGAATAAAAAATACAGAATAACATTAAAAATAACTTGTCACTTATATACAAATGAAAACTCATGAAAGGAAAAAAAAAAAAAATTATATATATATATATATATATATATATAAAATGAATGAAAGAAAATTATGGTAAAAAAAAAAGTCATAATTTTAATGCTCAACAAGAATTTTTTTATGTTTCTATGAAATGAAATCCTTTTATATATATTAAAAAAAAGTTTTAATTTGGAAATGGACCAATGAAAATCTGCGTAGATATTCCCGGTATTTCGCCATCCAATTTTAACGCTTAAGCATGGCCTTTCTTCGTTAATATTAAAAAAAACTTTTGCATACAAAAATATGAAAATCGGTGGTATTATAGAGAAATATTTGATAAACACGCTGATGCAATGCAGACAGTTTTCACATCAAATAATTATTTAATGTTAAAGTTGGTCAAAGTCGTTCTATTAAAAAAGTTTTATAGGAGGAAAAACTATACATAGGAATTTAATCATTCTTAGATCATTTTATACATGAGAAATTCTCGCTGTGCATATTACATTTATTTTTTTTTATTTGATTAATTTTTTAAGGATTTATTTCCATTTTAAATTCAAATTTTCAGCTTTTCCAGAGATATTTTTTACATAATTTAGAAAAGGATATTATTTTAAATTGTTGCCAATTTTTAAAATAGTGCAAAGAATAATATTTCCTTCAAATTAAAAATTTATTTACACGTGGCTATTATAAACAGAAGAAAAAAAAACTTTAAAATTAGAATTAAATAATTGCATGTTTAAAGCAGGAAAATTACGTCATAAGAACCATATTTACACTTGAATTTTAAAAGAGAAACAAAATGTTAAAATAAAAAAATTATTATTGTGCTTTAAAACTTGTAAATGGAGGAAATTAAGTCATATTTAAAATGTCCAAAAAATATGGCAAAACACTTTAAATTAAAAAATATATTTGCGCGAGACATTTATTTGATATTTTGAGATAATCTTTTCAACTATTATCGTGAATTCGAAGACAGCGCAAATAATATTTCCTTCTAACAACAAAAGTATTTTCACGTGAATATTAGTAAGAGAAATAAAACTATGGTGCAAATTACGTCAGATTTAAAACGATCAATTTAAAATGAATTATTTAAAAGAACTATCTTATAGCGCTGTTAAAATATACCGGGAGACAATGACACTGTTTACTTAATTCATTTTACATTGGCTTATTTTCAAATGTTTAACTATTTTTTTTTTCAATTAAATACGAAAACAGCCATTGTATCTTATAACAGCAGCAGATTTGGTCTTAAAAATCCCCAATCCAAGGAAAACGAATGGAAACCCGCTTACAGAGAGATCGCTACTGATTTTTTTTTTTTTTTTTTTTTTTTTTTTAATTCAATATTGTAAAAGCCGATCAAAGTAGCGTGCTTTTTGGATTTTGGTGTGCCTGAACGGGGATTGGCAAACGTAGCTCGAAGGGGCAGAGCCCCCTAGTTTATTAAAGTAAAATGAATTTCTAAAAATTCTTTCAAACAGACGCAAAATATCTCTCTTATATTTTTTAAAAACTTTACTCGATTCTAATTTGAACATTTTCATTTGTTTTGTTTGACCCAGAATTGTATAATTTAAAAATTATATATGAAAAGCAAAAAAATTATCTTTTGAGGATTTAATACTGATAGTTTCCCTTAATACAAATTTTCAGAATATAGAATAACAACATTAAAAATATCTTGTCACTTATATTCACAGGAGGATTCGTGAAAAAAAAATTATATAGCTTAGAATGAAAGAAAATTATGGTTAAAAAAAAATCACAAATTTAAAGCTCAATCAAGATTTTATTATTATTATTATTATTATTGTTATTATTATTATTATTATTATTATTTTAATGTTTCTGTGAAATGAAATTTATTAAAGTAAAATAAAATTCTAAAAATTATTTCAAACAGATGAACAATATCTATGTTATATATTTTATAAACTTTACTCGATTCTAATTTGAAAATTGTCACTTGTTTTGTTTGACCCAGAATTGTATAATTTAAAAAATTATATATGAAAAGCAAAAAATCTATCTTTTAAGGATTTAATACCGATGATTTCATTTAATAAAAATTTACAGAATACAGAATAACAACATTAAAAATCATTTGTCACTTATATTCACAGGAAGACTCATGAAAAAAATTTATATAGTTTCGAATGAAAGAAAATTATGGTTTTAAAAAAAGTCATAATTTTAAAGCTCAATCAAGATTTTCTTTCTTTCTTTTCTTTCTTTCTTTTTTTTCTTTTTTTTTTTTTTTTTTTTTTTTGTTTCTGAGAAATGAAATTTATTAAAGTAAAATAAATTTCTAAAAATTCTTTCAAACAGATGCACAAATCTCTATAATATTAAAAAAAAAAAATACTCGATTCTAATTTTAACATTTTCATTTGTTTTGACCCAGAATTGTATAATTTATAAAATTATATATGCCAAAGCAAAAAAAATCTATCTTTTGAGGATTTAACACTGGTGATTTCCCTTAATACAAATTTCGGCTTTTTTTCTACAGTCTCCTTTAATAGTAAAGTAATTCTGTTTCTATAATATTGAATTACCACCAGAATTTTCGGAAATTTGCATTTGAAAACAAGGCAATTCAATTTTACAGCTTTATTACTTTCCGAACACATAGTAGGGAAGTATTGTGATCATGAATTGCATTGTGAGTGTGTGGGAGAGAATAAACACGATAGGTCTCAAACGATATTTCCGATTGAGCTCCATTTGGCGAATATGTTATAGACCTTTGTCGCAATAATTGTACAGATTTTCGTAAAAATCAGCCGACGGATTAAGTATTTAATCCATTTTAAAACCATTTTCAAACCATATTCAAGGCTGGAATATCACAGTTGAAGTTTATACCAACAGAGCGAAAAATGTCCAGACCAGGAATCGAACCTGTATACTTGGCGTGCCGTGCCAATGTGCCTGTTAAGCTATCCGGATGATACCTGGCTGACATAATTCACTCTTATCTGTTGACATGGCTGCGAACTGCAGCGCTATTTTCATTCATCCGAGCTGTAACTACGGCATTTACATGATGAAAGTGTGCTTTAACGCGGAAACTCCTATATACCATGTAATTAGAGCGTAATGAAGAGAACGAATATTTTTTTCCAACTGGTTTAAATCATATCCAAGGCTGGAGTAGCACAGTTGAAGTTTATACCAACAGAGCGAAAGTGCTGCTCCAGCCTTGAATATGATTTAAGGGGGTAGAATACCTTTAAACCTACAAAATTCTCGAAAATTTTTTAAGATATATTTTGATTCCGTAATCATTTCTGAACAATTTGCAAAAAACCGCATTAAAAAATTCCCATTAGTTTACTAATTATAACAGTTTCATTAAGACTATATATTAAGAATACATAGGATAATTAAACTTTGCGTTGCGTTTATTCAAAATGATGAATTTTGATACTGCGCGCAGTGTTACTAAAAAACTATGCATGGCAATCAAAAGAAATTTTCAAAACATATTCATTTCTGTATTATCTACAATTTAAAACCAGAAAAAGGTAATATTTTATTTTTTTCTGTTTTTTTACTTTCAATATATTTTTTAAAAAGTGAAAATTTTTAATTTTCTGTTAATTTTTTAATTTAGTCAATATATATATATATTTTCAAATATTTTGGTTTTAGTATAAAGGTAACACTATTATGTATTTATTTTCACCAAAATTTCTTATTTAAATTCAGATTTTCAGATATTATCATGCGCGCAAGATTTTTTTGTCTTATTATCATATATTTTTAAACTTATCATTTCAATATTTATTTATGAATCTACTCTATGAAAGCTCTTATTTAAATATAAATTTAAATATGAGCTTTATATTTAAATGAAGTTTGATTTTTATTTTTGACTTATTACACAAGTTTTGAAGCGTAAAACATAGTGATATTTTTTTACTTTTTCGACGTGTTCAAAGGTATCCTACCCCCTTAATCCAGTTGGAAAAAATATTCGTTCTCTTCATTATGACCTAATTACATGTTATACAGGAGTTTCCGTGCAAAACACACTTTTATCGTGTAAATTCTGTAGTTATAGCTCGGATGAATGAAACTAGCGCTGCAGTTCGCAGCCATGCCCAACAGATAAGAGTGAATTATGTCAGCTAGGTATCGTCCGGATAGATTAACAGGTAAAGCATTGGCACGGCACGCCAAGTATCCAGGTTCGATTTCTGGTCTGGACATTTTTCGCTCTGTTGGTAAAAACTTCAACTGTGCTATTCCAGCCTTGAATATGATTTAATCCGGTTGGAAAAAATATTCGTTCTCTTCATTATGACATTTTCAAACCATTATGCGACCGATTCTATACGGAAAGCCACCAAGAAAATGCGACAGAATATAAATGATAAATATTGCGGCGATGCAATAGAACATTTGTGTTGCAAAGGTAACATCTCCAGTTTCAAAACGTTAGATCCAGCATTCGAATTCAGGCGACTTCATTGTGTCAACAATTTAAAAATCCCCCTTTCCCTTCTTTTTGTACTTTTTGGACATGCACTCCAATGTTCCGAAAGTGGAGTAGAATCCCTTCACATCCTTTTTTTTTTTTTTTAACCAAATATATATAAAAGTAATTTATTTATTCCAACATTTTGGTACAAATAATGATTAAAGTTAACTGGTAGGTATAAATAATATTCCCCCGCCCTTCGAGGAGTTAACGATGGTATGAAAAATTACTTTCTTTTTTTATGGGTGTCTGGTAAATATGTTTTTTGCATTTAGCGTCAGGGATAGACATGTTCAATCCATTATTACGATTGCCTAGAAACAAGGTTAAAAATAAAATAAAATAAAATAAAATAAAACACTGAATCGAAATTCTTTTAAGACGAAGAGTAATCTAGAGTTTGAAATATATGGAATGTACTATTCATATCAGCCTAAAATGTTTTAGTTAGGGATTACGGGAGGCCCTTCACGGGAATAGAGAGTTTCTTGGAAAGCATTCCTTAGATTCTTGACTTGACGCATTCAATTCTTGAAGCTCATTTTGCTGTCAAATTTATTCTTAACAAACAAAGAAATTGGACATTTTATATAGTTATAGTAGAAGCAATTAAAAAAAAAAAAAAAAAAAAAAAAAAACTTAGCACAGTACAACATAAAACGACGTTACAGTTACATTACTATTTTTATGTGAAAAAAAACAACAACAAAAAAAAAAACAAAAAAAAAACGATAAATTGAATTACATTTTTTTTTATAATTCTAACAAAGCAAAATCCAATCGCAAAAGAAAAGATTTATCTTCTAAATTGTAAGATACTTAAAAATATTTAATAATTTTCGATCTTTATATATAAAGCGATGTTGAGTTGTTGTTTATTCTTTTTAAAGGGGGAAAAATGATAAAAAGAATTGGATTTTAAAAAATTCCAAAAAGCAGTTCAATCGTAAAAAAAGAACGTATATTTTCTGAATGGTAATGATAATGAAAACAAAAAGTAACAACAATTTTCATTTATATATATATATATATATATATATAACAATATTGTATTCTTTTTATTTTTTAAAGAAAAAATGATAAATGGAATTCTATTAAAAAAAATTCTGAAAACACTATAGTTTATTCGTAAAAGACAAAGAGTTATCTTTTAAACGGCAGTGGTGATGAAAAAAAAAAAAAAACTTTCCATTTTTATGTATAAAACTTTGTTGTATTTTTATTATATTTATTTATTTATTTATTTGAAAATAAAAATAAATAAATAAAATTAGATTTTTAAAATTTCTCAAAAAAGTTCAGACGTAAAAGAAATAAAAAAACTCATAAATGGCAATGGCAATGGAACAGAATTTAACAATTTAACCTTTTTATACAAAAAACTGTGTTGAATTTTCCTTTTGTTTTATTGCATTTAAGAAAATTACAAAAAACCAATTTAATCTTAAACAAAAACGAAAAATCATGCGTCCAGCATCGATTATGAAACCCTTTCCAACGCATTCAGAATATTGTAATGTAAATTTACAGTTTATTAACGTGAAAAATGTCTAAAAAAAATCAGTTTAGAAAATTCCTAATGCATTTGAAAACCCAATTTCTGAAATTACTATTAAAATTCGAAAAAATATCCGATTTTTTTTGCGCAGCCCTGTATATGATTTATGAATTTGTATGTATACTTACATAGCATAGAAGTTAATTCAATTAAAAGCATCGTACAGTTGAAAATTCCCATTCAGCAATTTCCGTCAATAAATGGAAATGTACTTGATATCTTTTGTGTAGACTTGTATAACTTCTATAGAATTTATACATACCAAATAATATAAAAAAAACAGTTAAATTTTAAAACAGGTACTACAACTGAAAACGCACTTCCAGAAATTTTTCTTCATAGGCAGTACTGTAGCCAAATACTTTTGTGCGTCCGTGTAAATGAACGATAAATTATATGCACACCAAGCTTATACATCAAACTCTTTGTAGCACACTTCAGTGATATATATATATATATAAATTTTAATATGTTTTAAATAGCGTACTATCATTAAAATGCACCGAAAACGATTTTTTCCCCATAAGCCGTAATGTAACGGAATTCTTTTGAGTGTCCCCGTGAATTAAGTATAAATGCTACATACTTCATTTTCAATAGCGAACATGCCATAGTAAACCCCAATAACATATATTATTTTCACGGCAATCTGACTATATTTACGCGAGTTACAGTACTGGTAGTCAGACGGACAGACAGACAGATGGAGAGACAGACAAACCGAATTCATAAAAACTTTTCAACTATATTGGAAAGTGTTAAAAACACCATTAAACAATTCACGCTCATTCTCAGTAATGGTTAGGCAGCCTAAGAGAGACTAACCCTTAGAACTTAACGCCTCTCCCGGTATGGTCCCCGACACGTTGGGGCTCGTCAGTCCAGCCCTGTCCGGCCGAATGCAGACGCACATACATAAGAAGCGCACGGCACGACGTCCACCCGCCAAGGGCGGCCACATACCACCGACCACAGAACCCAGAATTTATTTGATAAGTAATATGGAATTTTAGAAAGAAAAGGCAAATGCCCCCAGCCCGCCAGGAAAACTCCTACTCGCGACAGAGGGCGGGAGTATCAGAACATTGAAGAATAAAAAAAGAAAATAATTTACATCACTGCTCCTGGCCGCCAGGGGACAGACCCTTTTCGCGACAAGGAAGGGAAAAGAATGATTTGCATGGCACGAGCAACTACTCAAGCGTCCATGAGAGGATAGGTTCTGGGTTAGGTTAGTAAGATGGCACGAGCAGACACTGAAGCGTCCATTGGAGATATATCACCAGATAAAGTGGTGGGAAGCACAAGCTCTTGTGTCCGTAGGAGACTGACTACACGATGGATAGGAGAATGCTCAAACCTCCAAAGAGGGCTGGATGCTGGTGCTGTTTGAAGCTTGATGTAGTGACAGTGAGACTGGTTAAGCAGAACCAGGACTTACATTAAGTTTGATAGGTAAGTAAGGAAATTGTGAATGGGCTTTAATTTGTTGAGTAGGAGGGTGCGTGAAAGGACATTTTGGAGCCAATTGACTGGAAGTATGTCTGGACGCCTCAAGTGCCAGCATTGCCTGAGACTACAACTATAATACGGGTGACTTACAGTGTCAAGTTCACCGCATTCACAAGTGGCAGTGGATCTTATCTTGAAGCGGTCCAGATATGCCATGAAAGGGCCTATCCTGTTAAGAAGCTGGTGGTGCAGGGTATTAAGTTATATAGTGTGAGAGAAACTTTAGGAATTAGCTTATATGTGTGCCTGCCCTTGACTGAGGTATCCCAGTGTTCCTGCCATCGCGTCAGTATCCTTGCTCTAAGGACCCTTTTGACGTATGACTGGGGCGCTGGGAGATATGTCTCTATTGTTTCTTTCTGTGTGGCATTTTTCGCTAGGTCGTCTGCTAGTTCATTGCCAAAGATACCTTTGTGAGCCAAGAAGTGACCTAGCGAGATACGATGAAGGAGATTCTTCAGTTTTAGTTTGATTTGCAGTACTAGAGGATGTTTTGTCCCGTGTGCCTGTATTGCCTGCAGGCCAGAGAGGCAGTCACTGTAGATGGTAATACTATTGCTAGGGTGGGATTCCGCCCACTCTAATGCGTTTAGTATTGCGAACAGCTCCGCTTGGAAAACGGAGTTATTATCATTTAGCCTTGCAGACCACTGATGGACCATCACCGTGCCTTCCGTGGCGCAGAAGGCTGCACCCACGCCGGTCTCTGTGCCTGATCCATCAGTGAAGAGTGTGGTGCTGAAGGCAGGTGTGTAACTGTTGCGTGTTGTGTTTACTTGAAAGTGTGAAGTCTCCTTAGCGAGGTAAAGCTGCCAGCTCCTGACTTTGTATTGTAATGTTGTGTTTGGAAAAAGAGAATCTATTACTGTGTCACGTTTTAGCTGTAGGATTGAGGATTTGGCGTGTTCGTATTCTAGTTGAAGTGTGACGGGTGGAATACCTGTGAGTATATGTAGTGCATCTGTGGAGATTGTGAGGTAGCCCCTTGATATTTGTAGGAGAAAAGTGCGTTGTATTGAGATTAGTTTATATTTTGCTATGGATGATAATCTACCCCCAGATACAGACCCCCCAGATATTATTTATTTAAGCATTATGGTAAAAGAAAAGGTGTACTTCCTGAATATCAGTGATAATGAAAAATGTTTAACAATTTTCAATTTTTATATGCAAAACTAATCTGCATTGCTAATAATTTTTTTTTTTTTTGAGAAAAAATGATAAACATAATTACATTAAACAAAATAGGGAAAAGCAATTCAATCATAAAAGAAAAAATATATATATTCTGAATGGCAATGCTAATAAACAATTTGTTAACAATTTTCAATTTTTACACAAACTTTTACCCGAAAATTTCACGAAGAAAAATATTTTATCCTATGTCAATTGTTAAAGTTTTTACTTGATTTGTTCATTGCGCTTTTGGGCAATCATTAAGAGCATTTCATTAGAACTTACCTGTTTTTTCTCGTTAAAATCATTAAACTATATTGTAAAAGAAAAATCTATTTAAAAAAATAATTTTGTAAATGTAACATCGTTTCAAAAACCACAATTTATCCTATTTTTAATAATATAAATAGCACACATAATGATTAAAAAAAAAAAAAAAAAAAAAAAAAAAAAAAAAAAAAATCGTAATTCCTTTTAGACATAAAAATAAATGTTGTTTTCTTTATTTAAAATGTGATATCAGGAAATAATTCGAAATTTTCATATTTTATGTTAAAAGTTAAAGTTGTGAAAAGTTCAAATAAATAAATAAATAAATAAATAAATAAATAAATAGAAGTCACAATTTTTTCTAACTCTGTTACAAATCATAGTATAAAAATGTTACTTGTATCAATCAATTATTAAAAACGTCTTCTAATTAATGATAGACCTTAAAGTTTGATTAGAGGGTCGTCGACGTATAGAAATTGAACCAAACTTCAAAATTTTCAATACTAATGCACAATTTTACACCATATTTGGATTTTTCGATAAATTTTATAAACAGATATCAAATGGGAAGCCATTCGATGAAGTAGTTTAGAAATTATACAGATTTAAAGTTTGGAAAATAATGTTAAATTCATTTGGAATCGCTGCCAAACAGATTCTAATGCGCGTAGTTTTTAAAGCATAACACAAAAACTACTTACAAGGGAACCACTTTTGGTGCTGTTCACACCTAGAATTGAAACCTGGTGCATTTTTTAAAGACCTATATTACGAGGTTTGAGAACCGATAAAAATTTTCGTTAAAATAATATTTCTTGATTTTATCGCAGCATAACTTTCTGAAAATGCAATTTTCGAGACCACTTATCGGACTATTAATATTGAAGTTTTTTAAAGAAAATCATTAAAAAATAAAAATTAGTTAATAATAAGTATAAAATATGGAAAAAAAAAAATTAAAAATTGCTTCAAAAACCCAGGAATTTGATTTTGAAAAATTGCAACATTGTATTAACATTTTTGTCGGGGAAAAGATTGGCGTTTTTTTTACGTTAGAACCTACGCATAGAAACTTCAAAAACCCAGGAATTTGATTTTGAAAAACTGCAACATTATATTCACATTTTTGTCGGGAAAAAGGTTGGCGCTTTTTTTTTCAAACGTAGAGTTTTCCGGCAACCCTAGCCAAATGTCATAGCTGTTTGTCTTGTGTGAAGAGAGGAACTTCACTAGAAATTGTAATGTCCGACTTAATTAACCACCGCAATTTTTCTAAATTGTCTAAAAATATTAATTTACTTTATGATAACTTTTATCAAAGGACCATTTAATACAGCAACATTTCATTTTAAACATTCGAAACTTTATTCCATTTTATTTCAAAAGAAAATAGTTTCCTTATTTTGTATTTCATTAAAAAATAGTTTTCAATGATCTTGAAAGCTTTTATAGAAATACATTTACTATTTATATGTTTATCGTCTGCATAGAAAAAAAAGAAAAAATCAAATTCTAGTTTCTTATGCTATCAATTATTATCAAACAAATCGCAATCTGATATAAGTCTAATAATACATGTACTGTACATTCACTCCCGGATAAAACGGGCGGAAAAATTGTAGCGCCATATTTGGCGACTTATCTCACTTTTGGCGTGAAATAAACAAATAAAAATGTAATAATAAAAAATTAAATGTATAAAAATTATATAAAATGTAATTTTAACAGAGAAATTTTATCGGTTCTCTAACTTTTATGTATAGGGCTATAAAATACACCAACTCTCGATGCTAAGTACGAGCAGCACCAAAAGTGGTTCCCTTGTTAGTAGAATAATCTGGATTTTAAGTTTAAAGCTGAGATTCATAGGCTACAATTTATATTTTTCTCGAAAATTTATCTACTTTGAAATTAATTTTTGGAAAACGAAAAAATAAATGACTTATAAATTTTCTTACATGAATCGATTTCTAGAAGCTTCAAATATGCAAATCTGAAATTACAGCTCATTCCGCCAAGAAGATTTTAAATTATGCTTTAAAAACTATCGGCGTTCAGGGACCAATTTACGAATTTGGGGACCCCAGGCACAGATGCTTACAGGGGCCCCCTTGCATCAATACTTAAAGGGGGCTTGTGTAAAAAAATATATATATACATTGAAAACGGTACTTACTAAGATAACTACTACTGACTTTAATAATTACTTTAAAATATCCATTAAAAATTATGTTTGATAATCATTAATTTACTTTAAATAATTATTTCATAATTATGAAGTTTAAATGAGTAGACGTTTTATAATATATTATATGGAGCTGATTATCTTTTACTGTGCTAGTCCATCCTATTTGGGATGGACTTATCCATTTCCTATGCTAGTATATCTGAAATGATAAAGTATGCAACTAATAATAAATGTTACGCAATACGAAGCAATAATTAATTTAAAATATTAGGGGGCTCTGCTGACTACGAGCTACGCTCACCAACTCCCAAATAATCTGTCGAGAATAGGAACAGGATTAAATAAGAATTAAAAATACAATATAGTTTTAAAGTTATAAGGATAAAAGAAAATATTTACTATAATAAAGTAATTAAATACGGAAGTTTCAGACAAAATATGCAATTTATAAAAACACAATCGAATGTAGGATGAAATGTAAAATTCCATCAGATGTTAAAACTACATCAGATTTTGGACAATAATTGCAAGCCTTCAGCAGCATTTGGGGGCCCTTGAAATTCAGGGGCCCTGGGCCTGTGGCCCGAATGCCCTGCCATAAATCAGGCACTGTCGGCGTTGAAATCTGTTTTGCAATGATTAAAAATTAATTTAACGTTAGAAGTTTCAAACTTTAAATCTGAATAAATTCTAAACTACTTGACTGAATGGCTTTTCATTTGGTTATCCTAAGGCAAAATTTCCCGAAGAATCCAAATATAATGCAAAATTAGGTGTTAGTACAGAAACGTTTCAAATTTGATACAATTTTATATGTAGACCCCTTAGGGTCATTTCATACAAAATGAGCAAGTTAGTTGTGGCTGACATGCCACAGATTTTAATGAAAACCAGCATATAAGTAGATCCTATTTATTTATGAGTGAATACAAAATAATAGATTTCAGGATTGTTTATTGAAGTAGGTACTAAAACTTATTGTTGATACAAAATCGAGATTTTGTCTATGTACTTGAAATTTCAATTTTGGTTATTAGCCTTAGGAATGATTATTAGCTATAGCTGTAGAAGGTAGGAAGGCAATATCAAAAATTGTTTATAATTAAGACTGAAAAATAAGTAATAGTTTGGCATAATTTAGTAATTGTCTTTTTAGCCCTTAATGAAAAAAAAAATGAAAATTTTTGAGGAGAAATTGCATTATTTCTACTGCTTGTTTGAACATGAAGGAAACCTCTTAAAATTTTAAAATTATTTGACATTATAGATAAAGAAGTCTATTTTAAATATAGAAACTTTCATTATTGCCTTCAGTTTATTTTTGTCTCAAGAATATTTCACCGTAGAGTATATTTGAACAAATAATTATATAGTAATCATAAATCAATATAAATGGCAACACTAAATTTCTCCTGAAATTACACTTGTAAACCTCATTTCTTTTTCCACGTGACTGAAAATATTACAGTCAGTAAAAGGAAAAAGAGTTTTGTAGCAAACCCTGGGTCAATTTCAATTTTTTTCATTTGTTTCCATTGTGTATGACAACAAATGGTGGCTTGGTATTGTGACTGACATTTCCTCAGATAACCGTAATTTTTTTGTAAAGTTTATAAGTTCACATGGACCTAACATTTTTCGTGGTCCATTAAAGATGATCTTTGTTGGATACCACTTGAAAATATACTTATTGCAGTACCAGTTCTATCAACATCATCAACAGGCAAAATCTTACAAAATCGAGCAACACACTTTTAACCAGATTGGGTCAATATTTCAAAAGAGGTTTAAATAATCTGTTACATAATTGGACGGATTTTCTTTTTCTTAAGCATTTTATAATAGTGTATGTTTATATATGTTTTCTTACATAAAGATCAGATAAAATATTATTCAATTTGATAATAATATTTTCATCTGTTTTAACTCTGATATTGATTTTATTGGGGTATATGATATTCATGTATGTGAATAAATCACATTAACTGAGTTTCAAGTTCCTGTTTACCTACCTATATATATTTTATATCACATTACATCACTGAACATAGTTATTAAATATATATACATTTTCTCCTTTTAGAAAAGAGAAGTGCGGTAAATTTACATACTTTATATCATATACAGAACTGAACATAAAGTTATTGAATAAATATACATATTCTCCTTTAGGAAACAGGAGTGCAGTAAATTTACATATTTTATATCACATACTTCACTGAACATAAAGTTATTAAATAAATATACATATTCTCCTTTTAGGAAACAGAAGTATAGTAATTTCATGTTCACATTAGCCATTCGTATGATTTAAATAATTTTATGTTAAGATCATTAAGAGATATTTTTTTAATATTTGCAAGCAGAAAAACAACAACTTTGAAGTCTAATTATTCTCCATATAATAAACAGAAATTGTCTAATTGAAAGACAAAACATATCTTTATGGGTCTTTCTTTTAAAGAGATATCGAAATTCTTTACAAAACATTAATTCCTTAATGTTATGAGAAGAAAAATATATACTATCAACTGACTCTGTCACACACGCAATCATGAAATAACACATAGAATGCAACAAGTATTAACTTCTTGAACTCAATTATGTTAAGTTTGGAATTAAAAAAAAAAACAATCTTTAATTTTTTCAAGCATATTATGGCTTATAGATCTTTATGTCTATTAAATATTGTTGATGTCTTAATTTTCTTTCATTTGATTTTTTGTGCCTACATAAGAGGAAAGTGTGATTTTGTTAATTTTATTTTTAAGTTTCTATAAACTATTTTGAATTCGAAGGAAATAAATGGCTATTTCCAAACTTGAGAAATGGGTTACATCAGAATGGGAAAACATCAATTTCATTGATGCTTTTAAATTCCTTTGATTTTTATAATTTTTTTAATTTTCTCAAAATTGAGAAATTTTTAATTTTTACGACCAATTTAAGATTAACCCTTCTGTTATTAAATTATTATTACTAAATAAGTATGTAGATAATTTTCCAGAGATTACAATATATAAATAATTTTAATTTATGTTAAATAGTATATAAAATACGGAACTCCAAACTTGTAACTTTGAACGATTGCACACATGCCATTCTATCCCTCAAGTTTTTTTTTAAATGTCCATAACTGCCAAAATGTTTTAGTTTTTGTCAAGATTTTTGCATAACTTTATTTAAATATGAATTGAATCTGTGTACCAAATTTTATTAAAATTGGTTAATATGTGGTTACAACTTTTTTTTTAAATTTTTGCTCATTTTGTATGGAATGACCCATAAGAAAAATTTAAATATAGTATTAATCAGTAGAGGTTGTTACAAATCGATGACTACCAGTCACATTTTATGCGATGCTTTGTGGCCGAGTTAGTAGGAGAGGTGCAAAGTGCGCTGTTTTTTTTCTTTTCTCCCTATGACCATGCATCAAATTGTCTAAATAGTATTTGTAAAGAGGAGATTTGTATAACGTCATAAGCTAAAAATAATAAAATTGCTTTAATTCGGTTATTTTTAAATATATTGCGCGCTTTTAATGACATATGGGGTGGGGAAGTATGTTTCTGATTCACTCAATATCATTCATATGTTTTCATATCTCAAAAATGAAGAATCACGTCTTTTCCTTTTTTTCACTTAGGAATAAATGTGCGAAATGTTATTTGCCTCATCCATTTGTAAAACAGAAAAAAAATCTAAAGTTGGCAAAGAGTTCTAAGTTATTTTTCTCGGTGAAGATGTGCTGAGATGGAGCATGTAAATATTTTGCGAATGAGTTATTTGCATAGTCATTTACTACATGGAATGGAAAGTCCCAGGACTAGCAATGGAAAAAAAATCAGTTTTGGTCAATAGATTTTTTTTTTCCAACGTAGTTTCATTCAAGAGCGATACACTTAACCGGGGCCAAACTAAGGGGTGGGCAGAGGGGGCATGTACCCCGGGTGCCAGAACGAAGGAGCGCCAAATGAGAGAATTTTGTTTGTCGATTTTTCTGACATCTATGTTTAGCACGGTATTGTTAAAATCCTCCTGTCTGGGGTATGCCAAAGCATAGAAGAATCTAAAGATGATATGGCATAAGGATCCTGTATAAAGCGGAATTTTTTCGATTGCTTTTTCAATATTTTAATGAATCAATATTTGACAAAGCATATTAGTATTACATTATTATACATTAGCAGTTCCGTATTACATATTTTAAATTTTAAAATAAATCGACTGTTAGAAAATCAGTGAAATTCTCTTTGTAAATATACATTGTGGAGGAAAGGGGAAGGGAAGGGAGCGCAAAAATCCATGTTTGCCCCGAGTGCAAAAAATGCTAGTTTCGGCCCTGCACTTAACGCACCAGTCCTGTCTGTAACATTTGCATACATTTCATACATTTCATACAGTACGATTTCAATAGGGCTCCAAATTATGCATGTTTCACATTTGACATGCTCATTTAACGCATATCTCTTCCTTTGGAGCCACCTCTTGAAGTTTGGAAATTAATAACAGTCGCTGGTGTACACAGACCTATAGAATACGCGAAGTGGTTGAGGAATTCGTACTTGAATTCGTGCAATTTTCCAATCGCTTTCATGGACATGAAAGCTGTTGTATTCTTCTTGGAGAAACAGAACATTCTTTATCGCCATATGCAGCATTTTTATTTTCATTTCTATATTCAAACGATCCAATAATGCTGCAAAATACTCTTTTCTGTTTTTTTTTTTCTTTCCCTAGATAGTAGATAAATATTATGCCATGTTCATCTCATCCCAAAAAAATAGTGGGTTAGATCTTTGTAACTGATTGTTGCGGCTTTTGCCCTATTCTAACCTCTCAGGTGATTGAATTCAGATGCATTCTACTGGATCCGTGTCTCATTCAGTGTTAAAAATTGGCGAAAATACTAATTTGGATTAGATGAAATATCGCCAAATTGTGCTATGAATCATAGACACATTGCTGATTTTGGTCTTTTGTTAGGAAATACGGCACCCATCTTGCACAAATCCTTTTCATGTGTAAATATTCATGCAAGATATTCCTCACACTTTCTATTTATATCTTTACGATGCTATCTGCCTCACTTTCACTTTGCTGTCATTCAAAACAACATGATGATTTTTTTTAGTTGTCCAGAACATGGTGCAACGTTGATGCTTGTGCGGCCACATTTAAATTCCCTAAACCATCGACAAATAGTTGTTCTCGATAGAGAACAAGATGCTTCACATGCCATTCTAGGGCTTGAACTGTATTTGTTTACGCCAAAAAGCAATATTTAATCAAAATATGAAGTTCTACTTCATCCATGTTTTCACAAAAGCAAAAGTAGTCTCACTTACACGAGTGCAATTCGTAAAGTAATGACCAAAATGTCATGAAAACGTGACACTAATCTTTTGAAGAATGGTACTCTCTAGAAATTACATGGATATAATTTGTTCGTGCTGCTGGCTAACAGAAAGTTCCGGTATTTTTCACTCCATGTAGTAGCTTAATGCAGACAAAATAATAGTTTGCTGTAGAATAAATTTCCATTCAAAGCAGAAGTGGAAAATCTGTTCATATTTTTCAAGACTATGCCATCCAAATAAAATAAATCTTTTCTATAATTTTCATAAATTTTCTCCATTTAAAAATAAACAAAAAGATAAATTAACCTCGCCCTTGACTAAACAGATGCACTTGGGCACTTTTCCAAGAACGTCTTCGATCTTAAAAGCTAGTAAATTTTTGCGAATGTTGGAAACATGTGTGACTTTTCTATAGACAGAAAGGACAAAAATAAATAAATAAACAATGATTATACTATATTTTGCTATATTTTATGCACATATGCTTCTTTTTTTTTTTTTTTTTTTTCAAATAGAAAAAAAAAAAAAACTGTTATAAATAAAACTGCACGAAGGCAATGTGTTGAATTCAGACACCTTTCTCCGGGAGGGATTTCTGTGGCTCCGGGGGGACATTACAAAGTTATGGGGAGGGGGAATCGTACTATTTGACCATTGAAAATACGAAATCTTAAATCTTCCGGGGGAGGGGGAACACAACTGTTAGCTCCGGGGAGAGGGTGGAACGTCCCCCCTCCCCCTCCGAATTCAACACTGGGTAATGACCACAGCCTCTTTTTTTTTTTTTTTTTTTTTTTTTCTTTCGCTTTTCTTTAACTTTTCTTGGTTTATGAAATTTTTAATCAATTTTTCACTTACTTCCTGATGTGCTATAGATGTCTAGAAATTATGTACAGTTGTGTATTTTCAAAGAGTAAAGAGAAAGAATAGAGGTGTTGTATGCCGTAAAAACGCTTTGCTATACGAAGCCGGTTATCGTTATCGTTCAAATTTGAATGCCGGTTCGGCCCAAACAAAATGAGCAAGTGGAATAGGGACCGGATTCTTTGACGCCAACCGTGCGTTTCTCTAAATGAAAAAGTGATCTGCAAATGTTTAAGCATTTTAAACGATAACAGTTTCCAACGGTTAAAACAAAGCAAAGAAATACGGGTTTGAATTGACAGGCACGTCAAAACACGTGGTTGTGTTTGGGCTGAATGTAAGGGATTTTAAGGTTACATTTTCGGCTTTCACGGGCATCCACCATACTTCATCGCTATTCTTTCTCGTGTTCCCGATGACAATTTTCGATATTTAATTATTTTCAGAACATAATTATTAATTAATATATTAGTTTTGATTTTAATGAAAATTACAAAGGATTTCTAACATTGAAAAAACAATTTATAAATCGTAGATAGTTTAAATAAATTTCAGAATATTTTTTTTTTTTAAATCTATAATAATGTGACTCAACAATAAATGTTTGTTTGGCACTGTAATTTAACGTAATATTTGTAAAAATATAAAAATGCATTTTCCCCCCTCTTGTCATAAATTAAAAAGAAACTGAACAGATTTTTTTTTTTTTTTTTTTTTTTTTTTTTTTTAAACACTAAGGGCTCTGTTCTCTACGAGCACCACTCGCCACACTCGTTCAGACTCTAAAAACACGCAAATTTGATAAAAGAATTACGAAGATTGAATTATAATTAAAAAACCAGTGCCGCGATCTCCCTGTAAATGGGTTTCCATCCATTCTCCTTTTACTAAGGGATTTTAAGGCCGAATCAGCTGCTAATGGCTGTTTTCGCGTTTAATGAAATAAGATTAGTTAAACATTTGAAAATCAGCTAATATAAGATGAACGAAGTCAACAGAATCTTTTCCTCTCGTTATGTTTTAACAATTCTATAAAAAAAATTGTTTTAAATAAGACATTTTAAATGTATTTTTTTTTTTAATATGACGTAATCTTCAGCAAAGTTTTCTTTCTCTTTTCAATATTCACGTGAAAATATTTTTATCGTTAGAAAGGAAACATTATTATTTGCGCTTGTCTTAGAATTGGCAACAATATTAGAATAGAAAAGAAATATGAAATAAATGTTTTGTGTAAATATATTTTTAAATTTAAACTGTTTGGCAATGTTATTATTTGGCCATTTTAAATATAACATATCTTCCCTCGTTTGCTGCTTTAAATACATATTAATGAATTCATTATTTTAAAGTTTTTTTCTTTTTTAATATTCACGTGTAAAATACAATTCTTATGACGTAAATTTCAATATTTTACTGCTTTTAACACGTAATCCCTTAATTCTAGTTTGAAAGATTTTTTTTTTTTTTCTGTTTATAAAAGTCTTGTGTAAATAAGTTTTTAATTTAAAGGAAATATTATCCCTTGGCCTGTTTTTATAATTGGCAGCAATTTAAAATAATAACCTTTTCTAATATTCTTCTATATATAAAAAAAAGTTTTGATTTGGAAATGGACCAATGAAAATCTGCATAGATATTCCCGGTAGATCAGCATCCAAGTTGAATGCTTAAGCATGGTCTTTCTTCGTTAATATTAAAAAAAAAAAACTGTTGCATACAAAAATATGAAAATCGGTTGTATTATAGAGAAATGTTTGATAAACACGCTGATGCAGACAATTTTCAAATCGAATAATTATTTTAAGATACATTTAATGTTAAAGTTGGTCAAAGTCGTTCCATTAAAAAAGTTTTATAGGAGCAAAAACTATACATAGGAATTTAATCATTCTTAGATCATTTTATACATGAGAAGTTCTCGGTGTGCTGACTGCATTTATCTTTTTTATTTGATTCATTTTTTGAGGATTTATTTCCATTTTAAATTCAAATTTTCAGCATTTCCAGAAATATTTTTTACATATTTTTGAAAAGGATATTATTTTAAATTGTTGCTAATTTTTAAAACAGTGCAAAGAATAATATTTCCTTCAAATTAAAAATTTATTTACACGTGGCTATTATAAACAGAAGAAAAAAAAAACTTTAAAATTAGAATTAAATAATTGCATGTTTAAAGCAGGAAAATTACGTCATAAGAACCATATTTACACTTGAATTTTAAAAGAGAAACAAAATGTTAAAATAAAAAAATTATTATTGTGCTTTAAAACTTGTAAATGGAGGAAATTAAGTCATATTTAAAATGGCCAAAAAATATGGCAAAACACTTTAAATTAAAAAATATATTTGCGCGAGACATTTATTTGATATTTTGAGATAATCTTTTCAACTATTATCGTGAATTCGAAGACAGCGCAAATAATATTTCCTTCTAACAACAAAAGTATTTTCACGTGAATATTAGTAAGAGAAATAAAACTATGGTGCAAATTACGTCAGATTTAAAGCGATACATTTAAAATGAATTATTTAAAAGAACTATCTTATAGCGCTGTTAAAAAATACCGGGAGACAATGACACTTTTTACTTAATTCATTTTACATTAGCTTATTTTCAAATGTTTAACTAATTTTTTTTAATTAAATACGAAAACAGCCATTGTATCTCTTAACAGCAGCAGATTTGGTCTTTAAAATCCCCAATCCAAGGAAAACAAATGAAAACCCGTTTACAGAGAGACCGCTACTGTTTTTTTTTTTTTTTTTTTTTTTTTTTTTTTTTAAATTTTAATTCAATATTTTTAAAGCCGATCAAATTAGCGTGCTTTTTGGATTTTGGTGTGCCTGAACGGGGGTTGGTGAGCATAGCTCGTAGGGGGCAGAACCCCCTAGTATATATAAAAATATCTTTCGAAATACTGAAAATTTGAATTGAAAATTAAAAAAAGCCACAAAAAAATTTAGTGAAATAAAAAAAATAATAAAAGCAGTCTGCACACCGCGAGCTTCTAATGTATGTCCTTAGAAAAAATGATTAAATTTCTATGTATGGGTTTTACTCCCATAAAACTTTTGTAATGGAACTATTTTGACCAACTTAACATTAAATAGCTCTTAAAATAATTATTTCTTTTAAAAACTGCCTGCTTCAGCGTGTTTATCAAACATTTCTCTATAATACTACCAATTTAAATAATTTTGTACGCAGTAGTTTTCTTAATATTAGTGAAAGAAAGACCCCCCGGTCATAAAAAAAAAAAAAAAATCATTTACGACGGCGGTGACATCGTTAGTTACTTTTTTTTTAGAAGAAGAGATTATTATTATTACTTTATTGCAACAACTATTGTAAAAAAAATAATAAGAAGAAGAAAAGAATAAAAAGAAAAGTGCCCAGTTAAGCTGATGGCATTGAGCTCACAGGCTATTGACACTAATTGTATATTATACTCTTATTTTTTCAAAGAATAATGTCCCTCGAAAAATAAATTAAAGGGGGGGATTAGCTCCCCGATTTCTCCCCTTTATACTTAACCAATGAACCTCCAAATCTAATCAGGGTAGCACCATATCAGAATAAACCGGTTTACCAAATGTGAAGCAAATCGGACAATTCCACATAAAAAGAATCCGTTTATCTAAATTAAAAGGGGTTGGCCTCATCCCCCCTTTATACATAACCAATGAACCCCCAAAACTAATCAGGATAGTACCTTATCAGAATGAACCTATTTGCAAAATTTGAAGCAAATAGAATATTTCTATCAAGAATTATTGCGTTACGTATATACATACGTACATACAGAATCTGCGGGTCCATTAGTTCTCAGGCTTTTGATAGCCTGTGAGCTAAAAACTTCATGAAGGCAATACCTTTTATATTTCTTCTAGATTATTTAATTGTACTGAATGCATTCAATTATACGAACATTTTTCTTCTTCTTCTTAATAGAAATGTAAAAATTTTATGGATATGGTGTTCATTTTTCAAAGTAATCTTTTTAAATTTTTATCTCGTTTACAAATAATATAGAAAAGGAAAAAATCAGTTTTGGAATGTTAGTTTATTAAGGCCCTTATATCAGCATGAAAGTTAATTAACATATGGATTTTTAATGATAATTCAGTTTCATTCCAGTTTTTTGTCTTTTTTTTTTAGCCCTTTTATAACACAAGGTTTTTTTTTTTTTTTTTTTTTTTTTTTTTTTTTTTTTTTGTATGCAAAGATAATTTTGCCATTGATTTTTCACTCACTTCTTGATATCCTACGGGGGAGGGGGGGGGGACGTTCACCAGGTGTGTTTCCGACAATATACAGCATTTTAATATTTTTAGAAATTAATTATAGAATAATAAATAAATTTTAAAGCATTTCTACAAATGCCCGCCACAAGTGATAAATCTCCAAACATTCTTTATGGCTTAAATTGTATACGAGTTACAATACAACAAAAATGGATTTAATTATCTGCCAAAAACTACCAAAAACTGCTCTTCAAAAACTGCCACCTGTGAAACTACAATAACGAAATATTTTAGACAAAAAAAAGTAGAAAATATGAATAAAGAATTTAATATATATACCATTTTTTAAAATATGCTTTTATCAATTAATAGCTTCATATTAATTTAATTATGATCGTGCGCTGAGAAATTAACTTAGAAATCCTAAAACAATAAAGTAATGTTTCATTTTTTCTTTCCTTTTGCCATATCATTAAGTGGTCTCAGGACTCTTAAAGCTTCAAAAACTTAATTCTTTTTTTTTAGATGTTAAGCTCCTATCTCTTCTGAACATTTTAATATAATTGTCTTCTTGAAATTCCCATTAGAACAGAAGTTGTGGCTCTTAGAATTGTACCTGCTCAATAGCTGAAGCGGCGTTTCAGAAACTTTGAAGTCATTTTTCTCCAAATTGGCTTTCCGGGCATAATGCGCAGGATATCTTAAAAACTTCTGAATGTTTTTTTCATGAAATTTTCAAAATATATGTTTCACGTTAGCCTGCATAAACTGAACATAAAATTTCCTTTTCATTGTACAAAACAATATATTTTTTAGGTGATTATACTGTTGAAATTTTAAAAATTTTGTGTTAGCAAAATACCAATTTTGTATTAAAAATATAAAAATGCTTTAAATACAAATTTATTTAGCTTCAGGGTAATTATTATAATTTGAAGTAAAAGTAGGCACCAAAATTTTTATTGTAGTTGCAAAATTTATTTTTTAATCCTGCGCGTAAGTTGTCATACCAATTTTCTGCTCCTGACGGTTTGGAGTCTCCTATAAATGCTAATTCTGCATCTTGCAATTTTTCAAATACATGAAATAAAAGAATATACTTATATCTTTATTTCCCAATAAAAATTGTATTTTAAAATCATATACTTTTAATATATTAAATGTTAAAGATGGCCTGTTTTTTTTTTTTTTTTTTTTTTTTTTTTTTTTTTTTTTTTTTTTTTTTACAATTTTAAGAGCCCCTTAAAAAGAAACAGAGCGAAAATTAAATATTTTTAAATAAATTCACTAGCTTGTGCTTATGCCAAGCTTTTTTTTTATTATTAAAGTAAATAAATAAATAAAAATACAGCGAATTTTCCATAATCGAATTCAGTGTCCACTCCAAATTAATGTACTGTAACGGAAATTTTCGGTATAAATCAGGAATCGCAGTCACGAAATTAAGCGTGATTTTAAAGACGAACATTGAATGCTTATAAAAGAGTGTTAAACAATCTTTTGATAACGGTGTAGAGTAAAAAAAAAAAAAAAAAAAAAACAGAGGGTATACGCTGCAAGGTAGAAGATGTAATGCTAGCGAGAGAGTATACGTTATAAATACAGAGGATAAAGGGAGTTTTATTTTAAAAAAAAGAAATCCAGAAGATATACGGCGAATACCACCATGCAGCATCCACTACATTCCTGCTTTTATACTTATATTTTATATATAACTGTTAGTCTGTTTAAAAAATGGATACAGAAGTTTTTTGTACAATGTATTAAGATTATCCTTTAGCGATGTTGAGAATATTGAACATAACTTTAAACACATGGGACATTTTAAAAATGCATAGACAGGGCCTGATTACCGCCCAAAGTGACCTTGTGCCCAGTGCAGACTCGGGCCATAAGATGAGTAAAATGATTTAGAAAAAAAAAATAAATTTCACAGAAGAAATTTAATTTCTAAGCAACAACTTCCGATATCTAAGCAACAGATGCCGCTATTAACATCTTGCCTGCATTTTTAAGTTCTCTAGAAACAGCTTAAATTAGTTTTGCATATGCCAAAATATTTTTATTAGAATTATATTTTAAGAAATATTTAACATGAAGCGATATTTAAGGTATTATAGCAGCAAACAACAAAAGAAAAACGAATTAACCTGAGTTTCATAAACATTTTTATAAAATGCAAGAAATCTTCCGAATACTCCCGAAAAAAAAAAAAAAAAAAAAAAAAATGGCTGCTAGTTTGTTTTGAAGGAGGACATGAAAAGCTGCTGGTTCTTGGACCTCAGATAACCTTAATCGGGCTGTATGTATTGATTACGAAAAGTTTGCTGTGAGAAAAATGCTTTTGAAATAAATTATGTTATTTTCATTACTTACTGAAAACATAGAATGAATTTTGAAGATACTCTTTTTGCCAAGTAATGGCAATATATTGATATATTTTTTTAATTTTAACAATAAATTTTAACACAAAAACCAAAATAAAAAATTTATGCTCTATTCAAAATCCATCGTCACCTAAGACTGTTTGAATGACTGATGCCCTAGTCAACATAATATCTGCTAAAGATTATATACATGAAAGCTTGATTAAAGCAGCATAAACAATTTAATTATCACACTTATAGAAAGGTAAATTTAAGTAATTAAGAGGTAATTTGTCAAATTTAAGTCCTTTATTTAAAAGTATAAAATTAAATTATTAGCAATGCAGTTTACTTTTATCCTTTTAATATTTTACAGGCGCAGCAAATGCATAAGGATAAAAAAAAAGCATCCAATAAAAGAAGGAAAATAAATCATTCTTATCATTTATTTATTAATATTTATAAATTGAAAAAAAAAAGATACTCTTGTATTGAAATATGTATATACAATATTTTTTAAATCCCTTTCATTACACACTCGTATTTTTTCGTCAAATTAAACTCAATGCGCAGAAAATATTATCACTTTCTAAGAAGTTTTAAATTTTCGTGCAACAATAAAAAGCAACTGCATATGTCGAGGGAGAGGCCATTTTCACCCTCATCTATATCACAGTTATCTTCCTCATCTTCACCATTTTCAACAATGATATAGAAGAACTATGAATTTTTTTGTTTTTTAAAGGGGAATCAGAATATGTTTATGTAACGGGTCTTTTTATGTGCGTCTTCAGATTTTTTGACTCATTATAATAACCAAGTTTTTTGCAATGTTATTTACATATTGGACCCACCATTTACTCACTAATTCCTCAATAAAACAAGTTCTCGATAAGCCCTAATTCGCTATAACCACTTTCGATCTTAACTATTTTACCTGTCACAAAGAGAAAGAAAAGGAGTTAGTACTCAATACTGAAGCAAAAATCCAACTTTTAAAATGAATTGGTTAAGTGGGACAAGGATAACAAACAATTTCAAGATCTGAGCCCGAATAGAAAAGTCAAACTAAATAAACACATTAAAAAAATGTACATTGATTCACTCCAGTGGAATTGATTCTAAAAAAAAAATAGTCTTCCAACTTCGAAGAAATTGCTTTTCCACAATGGATTCGGCAAGAGGAGCTATTTAATCGCGATGTGGTGCTGCAAGAGAGATGATGACTTCACCGTTATTCGTGGAAGACTGTGACGTATCACGATGACGAAATGGAATGTATACTTAACTTCTGCGGCTTGGAAGATCACGTTTACTCGCGGCGTATTGTTTGTTTTTCATACTCATCTCGATTTTTTTTTTCAGCCCACTGTCTCAGATTTCCGGTATGTTTCGATTCGTTTAAGAAGTAAATCGGATATGGTGTCACTTACCATTTATGGGAAGGTGTCTACTCACAAATACGATATGATGAATCCTGAAAAATTAAAATGGGGATTTCTTGATCTTGACGCATGTAGACAGTGACTGTAGCGAAATTACACACCCCACCGAAAGCATGAGCATCGAGTGGTATGTTCTCTAAGAAAGTTTCGAATGAGGAGATGCTTATACAGTGCGTACGAGGAAAATTGAAATGCGCTTCAATTTTTCACCTGTTGGGCAGCAGTGTAAAAAAAAAGAAAGCAGTGTAAATTGCAAAAGTGTTCAAAACAAAGTAGAAAGTAAGAGGGCCATTCCATGAAAAACGGACAAATGTCCCGCACGTGACGCTTACATAAGTACCTATATTTATTAACTTATAAGTTGTTAAAATATAAACTATACATTAAAATTAACAAAAAAGCCTACATTTTCATATTAGCATAGCTTTTTTAATTTGAGGATACAATAGTATTATTAAAACAGCAGTAATATGTAGAAAAGCTGTTCCACACGTGATATGGAATGGCCCTTTAATAGGTTTAAAAATCTCCACATTTTAAACCCTAGACCTTAGTAAGCTGACCGTTTTTAACAATAAATAAATAATAAAAATCTCCACATTTTAAATCCTAGAGCTAAGTAATCTGTCCGTTTCAGGGTCATTCCATGAAAAACTGACAAAATGTCCTGCGGGCGATACTTACATAAATACCTATATCTATTGACTTATAAGTTGTTGAAACATAAACTATACATTAAAAATAACAAAAAACGCTAGATTTTCACATTAGTATAGCTGTTTCAATTAGAGCATATAATAACATTGTTAAAACAGCAGAAATATGTAGAAAAGCTGTCCCACATGTGACATGGAATGACAAAGGACTATATTTATGAAATAGTCTTCCCATTAATTCTCAAAAAGTTACACTTTTAAAATTTTTATGCAATCCTTCTAGACAAATTTGATCAATTGGAAAAAAATTATCTTTGCTGCAAATCCCTTTGCTGGTCATAAAAAAGGAAAGAGGATCTTCACAGTTGTATCTTTAAAATTAACTGAATTATAATGAAAGAAAAGCTGACTTATATCTCCTTTTCAGACTATTTAAAATGTCGCTCCATCATAAAAAAACAAAACAAAAAATGGCCATACAAATTGACAACAGCGGTCCTTATATCAAATTATTTTCACCATTGTGAAATAATTGTAGTATCACAAATACATCTAAATAAAGTCTAAATAATAAATCCCATCGACAGAGATCATGTAATCAGACAAATGTAGCTCAAAAATCCTAGAAACATAATGCACAAAGCATTCTCAAAATGTTTATTCTAAGCTTCGAAGCGTAAACGAGCTGTTCTAAAAATGCTTCTGTAAATATTTTAGTGTCCTTTGCCACTAATATTGTAAGCAAGCATCATTTATCTTTTGTTTCATTTATCTTTTGTTTAAGGTGAAGGTGAAGGTCTGCTGCATACGTATTAGCGTCCGCGTTACCCCTTCCTTGCAATATCGGTCAGATTTACATTTCTAATTTAACATATAGACCACATTCACAATGGTCAATATTCAGTTAAGCATAACTCATTCAGTTTTAGAAATACAGGTATGCATATTTTTATGATGGTCTTTTCACCTACAAATTTTGTTCTGGGAGGTGTGTGTGTGTGTAGGGGGAGGGGAGGGGCAATGGAGGATCTAAGTAGATAGAAATACCGTACCGATATTTAAGACAACCGACAATTGAGTTCTGCAGGGGAAAGGTGAACCCCGGCATGGCCGCAGTAGGACTAATTTTTATTCACGAGGCTCGGGCCGGGACGAAGGCGGGTCTTACTTGTCTGAGATTCGGGGCATGCCAAAAAAAAAAAAAAAAAAAAACTATCAGGTTCAACCTGGCCATGACTTAATTTTTCCTAGATGTCTGCACGGGTCGAAAATTTCCAGCCCGGTCTCGTCCTGGTATAAAAGCTAAAAGTTCGGCCGGCTTCCGACACCTGACCCAGCCCGTATGAAAATGATTAACGGCCCGGCCCATGTAGACCTCTACATTCTCCCATCTCCTCCCTAACCCATATTCGGCTGGCAGTTTATTTATTTATTTTCGTAAAAATCATCGTGACTTCGTAAAATTGTTTAACGAAATATTTAGAAATTTAATTTGGTTTCAATTTGGTTTAATAATTTACAGAGATATATTTTTGAAAAGCTATTATTTTTCTTTGTAGAGCTTTAAATTTAAGCTTTTCTTTTATACTTTGTTTCCTTCAGCATAAACTATGTTGATTTTCTTACTGAATCTTTCTTTGAAAGCAACTGGCTGAGCCATTTTTTTAAAATCAATGCTTATGTACGTAATTGCCTAAATTGTTATTCCGTATTCCATGAATTTCGAATATAATCTGAAAATAAAATATATTCATAAGTAAGTATCCTTTATGAATAATTTTAATTACAGGATAATGTTCATAAATATCGGCATGTTTTGTAAAAATTCAGTCGAATCAGGTCATGCCAAACTGTATTTTTAAGTATTTATAAATATATTTTCAAAAATTATATATTCTACTTAAAAATTATATCAATATTCCACTTCAAAAATTATATCAATATATTCCGATGTATTTTTAAGAATTTATAAATATATTTCCGGGTTGTTCCGACCCGAACCCAAAAATTCTATTGGAAGACAAACCGAAACCCGAAGAATTTTTTTTTTTTTCGTCGACCCGAACATGAAATGAAATTTCAATGCGATTATAAAATGAAATTATAGTCTGCAAGTGTATTTCTAATATCAATTTTATCTTTTGTACAGAAAAATAAACATACCGGGTGTCCTAAAAAGGACTGACTGATTTTAAAATTCAATAACTTGTAAACGGTGACAGATATTTAAAAAATTCTTGCAGGAGGGTTATGCATAAGGTCAAAAGTTTTATTACAGTGATTTTCGATTTTAGTTCGAATTACAAACAATAGATGGCGCTGCGATCAATAAACGCTAAATTCAGGCTCGATTTTTGGTACTTCGTGGCCCGTATAATACATTTCCATCTCCTTTTTCCGCATAGAACAAGAGAAAGGACCAAAAACCAAGCCTGTATTTAGCGACTATTGCTTACAGCGCCATCTATTGTTTGTAATTCGAACTAAAATCGGAAATCACTGTAATAAAACTTTTGACCTTATGCATAAACCTCCTGCAAGAATTTTTTAAATATCTGTCACCGTTTGCAAGTTATTGAATTTTAAAATCAGTCAGTCCTTTTTGGGACACCCGGTATCTCATATACTTATTAATATTCGAATGCAGCAAAACCTGTGAACAACCTACCTCGGGGCCGCCGAATTTTTCTCTTATGCGGAAGTGTGCGTTATTCAGAAGCAAACAATATGCAAATATTTGTGTTTGTTGGGGATTGAAAATTGTTCACCTAATAGAGGTGTCCGCTATTTGAGAGTGTCTTAACCCCTTCGGGACGTGAGCCTTTTGCGAAATTTTTAATCTTTTGTCACCGTTTTTTAAAAACAGAAATTTGTGTCTTCTTGAATCGAGAAAATGCGCTGATTAAACAAGGCAAATTTTACAGTAAAATTTTACTGGTGAGGAAAAACAAGGATTCTGAGCGCTTCACGCGGCACGTATACGTGTCGCTCGTCCCCAAGGGGTTAAGGAGGTTTTACTGTACATGCTATTACTTCTGAATAACGGGCAAATTTCACAGTTCCGAGGTGTCAGCTATTCAGTGGTTTTACTACATAAAATATTAAAGAAGTCGGAAATTGTATGTCAAATGTGGCAAATGAGGTGCATATATATATATATATATATATATGATCTTTGTCATACTGTAACTCTCGTATTTATGAACCGATTTAGATAAAATTTCGTGTGTACCTAGTACATACCAATGTCTGGACCGAGTTCGTTGGCCAGCTTCATCCGCCATCTTGTTTCAAAATGGCGGCCATTTAAATTTTTTTTAAAAATTTAAAATGTAAAATGAGGCACAAAAAAATTAGACATTGAAAAATATTTTTTTCTTATTTGTTTGGGCTTGATACAAAGATTCTGGACCATTTTTAGTTTCGTCTATATCTTAAAAAATGGCCGAGTTATAGCACTTTGAATTTCTAGCATGGCTGACATTTTGAAACGATCTGATTTTTGTCCCGCGATAATACACGTATTTATGAACCGATTTGGATGGGACAAGGAATGTGCATAGTACATAGCAATGTCTCGACCGAGTTCGTTGGCCAGCCTCATCCGCCATCTTGTTTCAAAATGGCAGCCATTTAAAAAATTAAATTTAAAAGTGAGGTACAAAGTAATTAGAAATTAAAAAGATTTTTTCCATATGTGTTTGGGCTTGATACAAAGATTCTGGAGCATTTTTAGTTTCGTCTATATCTTAAAAAATGTCTGAGTTATAGCACTTTGAATTTCTAGCATGGCTGACATTTTGAAACGATTTGAATTTTGTCACGCGATAACACGCGTATTTATGAAAGGATTTGGATATAACTTGGTGTGTACATAGTACATACCAATATCTCGACCGAGTACGTTGGCCAACATCATCCGCCAGCTTGTTTCAAAATGGCGGTCATTATTATTTTTTTTTTAATTTAAAATGAGGTACAAAAAAAAAAAAAAATAGAAATTGAAAAAGATTTTTTTCTTATGTGTTTGACCTTGATACAAAGATTTCGGAGCATTTTTCGTTTTGTCTATATCTTAAAAAATGGCTGAGTTATAGCACTTTGAATTTCTAGCATGGCTGACATTTTGAAACGATCTGATTTTTGTCACGCGATAACACGCGTATTTATGAACCGATTAGGATGTGACAAGGCATGTGCATAGTACAAAGCCATCTCTCGGCCGAGTTCGTTTGCTAACTTCATCCGTCATCTTGTTAAAAAATGGCGGCCATTTAAAAATTAAAAAAAGAAATTTAATTTAAAATGAGGTACAAAAAAATTAGAAATTGAAAAATATTTTTTTCTTATGTTTTTCAGCTTGTTACAAAGATTGCGTTTCTTTTTACTTTCTTCTTTCTTTTATTACTTTTATTTACTTTCTTTTATTTACTTTCTTCTATCTTTGCAAGAAGAAAGTATTGGATTCGTGAAAATTTTCGACTTTCGGTTTTCGACGGATTTACACGTTTTAGGGGTCAGAGAACCCGAAAAACATGTTTTTACAAAATGTCTGTCTGTGAATCTGTTAGTCTGTGAGTCTGTCTGTCTGTATGTGACACAAATTTTGTGGGCGCTCAACCTCAAGAACTAATGCACGGAATTTAATAAAAATTGATATTCAGTTAGTCCCTGATATAAATTGGTGCTGATTAGTTTTTGGTGTAAATCGCTCAACAGGTGGCGCTGCTATGCAGCCTTTTTCACGATTTCCGCAGTAGCTGAATCTCCAGAACTAATGCACGGATTTTCATCAAACTTCAGATTCAGTGAGCCCTTGACATGAATTGATGTTTTGTACATTTTGGTGTAAATCGCTCAACAGGTGGCGCTGCTATGCTGCACTTTTCAGAATTTCCATTATAGCTGTATCTCAAGAACTAATGCAACAATTTTCAGCAAACTTCAGAATCAGTTAATCCTTGATATGAATTGACATTTTATACATTTTGGTGTAAATAGCTCAACAGGTGGCGCTGCTATACAGCATTTTTCATGATTTCTGCAATAGCTCTCTCTCAAGAACTAATGGATACATTTTCATCAAACTTCAAATTCAGTTACTCTTTGATATGAAATGATGCTGACTACGTGTTGGTGAATATCGCCCAATAGATAGCGCTGCTGTGCTGCATTTTGCACTATTTCCTCAATAGCGCTATCTCAAGAACTAATGCACGAATTTTCATCAAACTTCGGATTCAAGTACACCTTGACAAATGTTGATGCTGATTATGTGGTTGTGTAAATTGCTCAACAGGTGGCGCTGTTATGCTGCATTTTTCATGATTTTTCATGATTTGCGCAATAGAACTCAATCTCAAGAACTAATGCACGGATTTTCCCCAAACTTCATATTCAGTTAGACATTGACATAAGTTGATGATAATTAGGTTCTGGTGTAAATCACACAATAGGTGGTGCTGCTATGCTGCATTTTTATGGATTTACACGATTTCAGGGACATTAATATGTCAAGAACTAATACACGGAATTTCATCTTTTTAGAATCCTCATGATGAGCATAGATGCACTGTGATAATGAATTTTGAAGTATTGACAAGTATGAAATAGAAGAAAGTTTTGTGATGGCCACAACATACTAGTTTTTTGATTGCCTTTATCTAAAAAAAAGGCCGAGATATATCAGGTTCAATTTCGAATGTGTGTGACATTTTGAAAAGTCTGATTTTTTTTGCCTGCAACAGCACTCGTATATATCAACCGATTTAGATATGAGTGAGCATGTGCACAGGAATTACTAAGGCCTCGACTCGACCAAGTTCATTGGTGAGCTTTGTTGCACGCATTATGTTGTTTTAAAATGGCGGGCTATCACCGATAATTCGGGTTAATATAATTATTAATATAATTCGGGATATCACCGAATTTGGCGACAAAATATAAATCACTTTAATAAAACCAGCTTTGATAACGCTGACTAATTTCGCGAAATTCTCATTCATATTCAATATTGACAAAAATTAGTATTTAATCTTCTATAATCGGGTTCCACTAATTTGAGCTCCGTGTGTTATAATATAAGCTGGCTTTTAAAAAATAAGGAATACGAAAGCTACCTCTTCCTCCCAGCACTGGCCGGAAGGACTTTTATAAATATTCAGATCTTGGTCCAATAGCTATTGCACTCTTATGAAAAAATGCATGAATACAAAATTCATTACGATTATATATATTAAATTCAGTAATACGGAAATAATATGACTCCATCTTAAATAGAACATAATCACCATGACAACCTAGAATCATTACCTATCAAGGGATATTTTTGAGTTAATTACGTATGATAGGATTCAATAAAAGGAAGAAAACTTTTACTAATATCTTTTTAAATTTTGACTCAATTTTCATAAAATTTGAAATGACTCAACAAAATTCTGCAACGATTATATTACATTTCAAACCTTACGGTTGGGTAGTTTTTGCGTTGTTATATGCGGACAGATAGACAGACACACGGACGGTCCAGACGACGATTATAGTTACTACATATTTATATAATTACGAATGCACCTAAAATGCATTCCCCAAGTAAAAGTTAACGCTATTTTCAGGGCTGCCACATGCAACTATTTTTTAATTCTACCTCACAGCTTTTTCTCAAAACAAAAATTACTGGCATACTGTTCGAGAACATTTGCAAGAGAAATATACTACAAAATCTGTGTTTTTTTTTTTTTTTTTTTTTTTTTTTTTTTTTTTTTTTTTTAATAATGGTGCGAATAGAATAGAAAAATAATCGCCGGTGACAGTCCTGTTTGGGAGTGTCCGTTATGGAGCTTTTACTGTATATAGTTTTTCTTGGAAAAATATTTTAGACTTTTATTTGAAAAATCGGGTTAACCAGAACCCGACTCGCAAGAGTGAAAACCTAACATGACTGGCCTGAACTCAAAATAATGTTAGTCAACCCGTCCAGAACCCGCCCCGCAACAAAAAAGTAGAAATCAACCTGATTCGAACTTGAACCGCAGCAAAAAATAGTACCCGACCCACAATGAAAAAAACTAGACCCGATCCTTGGGTCAGATTGGAATCTCCAAACTTGTAATATCGCCACCTCTCCTTGAAGACTCTTTAGATCCGCTCTTTATTGGGGGGGGGGGGGGGGTATAAATATTTTGAAAGTGTAACTTTTTGAAAATTAACGATAGGGCTATTTCATTAATTTTATTTCCTATTTTATTAACACTTTTGCAATTTACATTGCCTATTTATTTCCAACAAATAAAAAATTAAAGCGCGTTTCAACCTTTTTTTGGGATACTTTGTATAAATGAAGAAGTGATGATTAATGTAAAACTTCAGAAAAGAGCAAAGAAAACAAAACCGTTCTAGATATTTTTCTGTCTTAGAAAGTAGAATTCTACATTTTTAATTTTTTTCTTATGGTACCATGAGAATTTTACGTATCGGGATTCCGTTATAAAAGCAGTATTCCTTAGAATAAAGGCCGGCCCTCAGAAGGCTCCAACAGCACTAAAAGACCCCTACTTTTTTTTTCTTTCTTTTCTACAAACTGGACCAAAAATTTCTCAACTGGACTCGCATCTGCCCTTTATGGTTATATATATATAGATAAAGGCCATCAATGCTAAAAGAATGCCATTTGACACCACCCACCACCCCTGTTTTTCATTTATTTTATTTTATTAAGTTTAAATTTTACTTTTTTTTTATATAACATTAATTTCATTTTTGAGAATTAATATTCTTCTTCAATCCCATCTTTTTTTTTTTCACATCTTATATACTTTTAAATTTTAATATATACTATATATATTTTTTATTTATTTATTTTTAGCCTCTGCGTTTATGTTTAAAATAACATCATTCAAATACGTAGTTTCCAATGGATATCATTCCTTTTCATCTACAATTTCAGAGAAAAATTAAAGATTTTTAACTCTGAAATTTATATCGAATTCTCTCTACTTTTAATTTAAAGAGAAATTATTTCACTTTCCTGCTGACCAATTTATCTTGTCTCTCCTTCCAGACTAAACACCCAGCCGATCAATCAAGGGAATCTCCGGAAGTGCTTTCCTGTGAGGTCACTACCGGCGAAGCACGAGTAAAATCAAAAATGCAACAGCAGCAGAATGGCAACCCACCTCAGGGTGGACAGACAGAGAACGAGCAGCCAGACGAGATGGAGCGCGACTTAGCCGAAGATGCTGTTTGGAAAAGAATTCAGCAGAATACTTTCACTAGATGGGCAAATGAACATCTTAAAACAGTAAATAAAAGTATATCCAATTTAGAGACTGATTTATCTGATGGATTACGTTTGATAGCTTTAATTGAAGTTCTATCCGGCAGACGAGTTCCAAAACACAACAAAAGACCGAATTTGAGGGCACAGAAATTTGAAAATGTGTCAGTTGCTCTTAAATTTTTAGAAGAAGATGAAGGGATTAAACTTGTAAATATAGGTAAGCTGATTGTATTATAATTTACTTTAAAATAGTAATGTTTTGAAAAATGGCTGATATTTGCTCATTTGAACTCGCCGGCACGTTTTGTGACGTTTTTAAAAGGCGGGGCATTCGATATTTCGAATGCTCTGGTTTTTGTTTACCTTTTAGTATGTACCTCTAAAAGATAAGTTATTCACCATAATTTTCTTTTTTTTTTTTATCCGGAGTGAAAAAATAAATAGATGTAGCATTATATTCTTAGTCTTTGCTTTTAAAATGTTTAAATATCTAAATTGTACAAAAATGTATTTAAAAGATTCTATTTTAGTGAAAAAAAAATTCAATTTCATTTTTCAAAGTTTACCTCTAATTTTTACTGTAGTATACTAAAAAAAAAAAAAAAAAAAAAAAAAAATCCTATGATTAACATTGATTATTGCTCGTAATCTTGAAGTTGAAAGAAATGAGGTTATTTTTATTAAATTCAATGATGGGAATTTTAAATGAGTTATTACGAATTTTGAAGTTAAATATTAATACTAATATTTTACTTCTCATATATTTTAGGATTTCAATATGATAAAATAGATTTAAAAGCTATCTTAACTTCTTTTAATATCTTGTTAATGTTTCTTTTTAAATACAAAATTAAAGTTAGCAAGAATGATAAAATTGTTTTTGTACACAAATAAAATCTAAGAATGAAATAAAGTGGTCAGGAATTTGGGGATCTCATTTAAACCTTAAAGTTAAGATTAAACAAAACTTATTTATTAAATTATATCTCGAAGCTTTTTTTTTTTTTTTTTTTTTTTTTTTAACAAAGCAATTTTAATTTTTTGATTAAGCATTTCAACACCCATCTAACTAAACTATATGTAGTAATCTGTTATTGTTGCAAACCTAAATCTAATAGTTTATCCAGTTTTTTAAATCTTCTTTTTGATAAATTTACATACACCCCCCTCCCCCTCTAAAAAATTAATAAAATAAAGAAATAAATATAAGAATAAAGAAAAATGTCATTTATCATTCATAACAAATGTAAGAGAAATATTAAATTTTCTCATTCGCTAGAAATTTCATAATTATTTATTGATCAATGATTTCGTAAAAATAAATATTATTTCTCAGTCATTTTCTTTATTCGCAATCTTCTGCAGTTAACATTGATGTACTGCTGTTTCAGTCCTAATGTTGAAATTCATATCTGTTAAAAGTGAGTTAAGACAATGAAAACCTTCGAAGAGAAGTTGGCATTTATTTGAGTTTGTAATTTTCTTTTGAAAATATAAGATGGTTATTAAATAAACTAAAATTCCCTGCCTTTTCATAATCTTTCAATGTTTCAAAACTTTTTATATCTCTTAGATTGTTGGAATAAGACGTTATATTAAGATTGTCCTCAATTTGACAGCATATTTGAATATGTAATACATTGAGCTATAATCAGGAACTTTTGTCCATGTATCCAGAAAATTTCAGATGGTCCCAGTCCTGGTTCATGTCTTTCCGAACCCCTACTTCCATTACAAGTTACATTATTGCTCAGATATAAATTTAATATGTTTAACCTGGTGGCCATTCTTATCTGGGAGCCCTTGATGAGTGCAATAGTAATATGAAACTTGGATGTTCTAGTTCAGATTTGCTAAGAACCGATCAGAGTTAAAATTTTTTTAAATATTAATAGAGCTTTGATTAGTACGTAGTTGATTTTGATATTTTGACTATTTGTGGTTTTTAAATATTTTTATCTAAGAATTTTAATAATAAAATATGAAAATCATTTTTTCAGACAAATGAGTATTCGAAATTATATGGAATATAAATTTTTAAACATGTATGTTAGTAAATCACTTAGGATTTTTGGCTAAAAATGTTTTAAATTGAAATATAGCTTTTGAACCTCTTTACGATTTTAATTTCCTTGATCTGTTTGATGCTCCCTCTTTCACCATTTCCTTGAATCTTTTAGAATGCGCTATATTGTCTTAACGTTCTCATTCTGCTTTTGCACTAGTAGTAGGGTGTGGGATACTGGAAACAACCAATAGCAACAAAGAGATGAGGTGCATAAGCATTAATTGTAGAACATTGATGTGCAAATCATAGTTTGTGGAAAACCTTTAAAAAGCAGTGTAGAAAACTTGTAATCTCAATAAAACTCGCCCCCCCCCCCCTCATCTGTATTCTTTGCATATGTCCTACAGCACCATTTTACGTGCTACATGTAACATCATTTATGGTTTTTCACTTTGCTGATCATTTTAATATGTGGGGAAAAATTGGGCGACTTTTCATGAGGGGAGGGACTATGGAAATGGATAAAAATATGCCCATTATTAGCTATAAAACATTTATTTTGCAGAAAGAGCTTTAACCTAATCAGCTCTGCCTCTGATTATATCCCTTGTTATGTGTGTACAGTTAATCCTAGAAGGAAGGCAAAAGGGCCTGTGCCCTTTTCTGCCTTATGGAATTTGAACAGAGTTTCATTAGCCTAGCAATGGAAATTCATACTTTTTGCCTTTAATTAATAATAAATGTCCATTAACCCTTAAAGAAGAGCCAACATTATTTAAAAATTGTCTTAAATATCTTTTTTCTCTTATATTTTTCTTTATCTGATCACCTTCTTGATAAAAACATGACATCAGCCTTTCTCTTATCACTGTACCACTACGAGTGCTATAGAATTCTTCAGACTTTATCTGTATTACAGCTCAATGAATTTTAGTTATGAAATAGTGAAGATATGCGATGGATTAGATGAACAATCCAGCATAAGTAAAACCCTCATTTGATTTGAATTTTCTGTAACAATTATCATTAATATAAAAGCTATCTTACTTTCATTCTACTTCTCATTCAAATACTAAACAATAGAATTAAATTCCAGAAGAAAAGGAGAAGTCAAACTTAGAATTTTTAAAGTTAGCAGAAAATGTTTAAAGAAATTTTTTAAAAAGTGCATTTCAAGTAAGGAATAATGACAATTCTGTTTATTAAATGAATTTTTGTATTTTATATGCACTTAAAAAAAAATTCTTTAAAGAATTTGATGTATCGTTATTGCAAACAAGAATAATGCTGATATGTAGTCATTTGTAATATACAAATAGGCTGTTCTGAAAGTTTAAAAAGACTGCATTTGTCGCATTTTTTCAGCCTATTGTAAATTTAAGTGCATTGCGTAGGGGCATCAGTTGTATCTAGAGAGGATATGTAATTATATTAATATTTTTTTGTAATTAATGTCATCCTTTAGAAGTTCCCGACTCTAAAGAATGAATTGAAGTACACATTGTGAGTCTACAAAGGTTTAAATTAGGTGTTAGGTGTTAAATTTATTTGAAATCAGCATAAAGAAAAAAGTTCTTACTACTTTGTCTTCAATATATATTTCTTCAAAGTTTGTACATTGCTTTAACTTTTTTATGCAGCTACTTTCATTCATAGAATTAATCCTTTTGAATGTTATTTCAATTTTTTGGTTGCATTTTTCTAACTCTCCTCTGAAAAATTAACAAATTATAGCTTTAAAGTAACATTCTGAAGTGAAATTTCGCATTAATGAATAGAAAGTCTATAGGTGCAAAATCCATTGAATATGGAGGATTGTGAGAAATAGTTTTTCTCTGTTAGAGGCTGCTTGATAATGGATTAGCATGAAAACAGCATTGTTAATGACAACTAGGTAAAAACAGATGACTATTATGAATTCTTTGCCTAAGAAGATGAGTTATCATAAAGTAGATGTTTTATATAAAAAAGAACTTTTGTTCATGATTTTTTTTTTCTTTTTTGTGTGTTCTGTGTGGGCATTTTTGGAAAACTATAGTAACAGATGAGACCAGTTGTTTTGGTGAGTTTGTTAGATTTTGTTTTAAAAGATTGGTTCTTACACTTTGTAGATGCACTGTGTATAAAATAGGCTGATAAATGAAAATCTTTGCATAGAATATCCAGGTGTGTGCTGACCCAGTGTGCAAAGTGTGCGGCGCACACAGGCGCCAAAGATTTCAGTTGAGGAGCAAATACTTAAAAAAAAAAAATCCTTAATTTAATTATATTAAAATGTATTATATTTTCTTGGCATCTGAATTATGTTTTGTAGATTTACCTGGCAGAAACTTACTTATAAATATTCAATTCCTTTTTTTTAAAAATTATTTATTCTACTTCTTAGTCGCCTAATAAGAGATTTAGACTCAGACCTGTCCAACCTTTCAATAAGCAGAGGCGCACCTCAAGTAGTTGCAAACAATGAAAGGCGCCGTAATTTACACAGTGTTACCAGTGGGCTACTTTTTTTAAAATTCAGATTTCTTGGCTGGCACTACTTTTTTGAAATCATAAAATTCCTCTTATTTTCATCGCAATTAATGTGTCATTAAATAAGGGGAGTTTTACCACTTCGAAAAAGTGGTGCCAATCAAGAAATCTGAATTTTAAAAAAGTAGTCCACTGGCAACACTGGATTCACATGACTGAAAACATGCAACACTTCTCACTGCAGTAGTGGCAGAGCATAGTGCAGTTTTCTTACCATAGGGGCTAAATTCCACCTGTTTTTTTATTTTTAAATAGCTATCGCCACCTTACTGTAGAATTTCTATCATAAATAAGATGAAAATTACTATTCGGAAATACTGGTAAGTTTCCCCTGCGGTAATCAGGCCATGAATAGTGGTAGACTTATGAGTCTACTTTCCTACTAACCTATCTGCTTGGCATTGCTCGGGCCTATGATAATAACTTTAAATATGAATGAAATCAAACGTTGAACAATTTTATTTTCCAAACGAATCTAGAGATGGAATGGGGGATTGTTTTCAGCAGTATACACCAGACTGTGCTACTTAGTGTCAGGATTATTTTTATTTTATATCTTCGCGGAAATCTTTCCAAATGAACTATTAGCAGCAGCACTACCTTTGGCAGGATACAACCTCGAATTTGTATGATTTTTAAATGAAAATCCATCCAAAGGAGGCTCGAGTTAAAACCCCGCTGTCTTCAGCAGCGTACACCTGTTGTGCTATCCATGCTCTGGTCTGTTTTTTCAAGCTAACCTCGAATTTGTATTTAATTTCTGTCATTTAGATACATAAAACTTTCATTTCTGAACAAAAATTCTTGATAAAACATAATTAATATAAAATGCGCATCATCCCCTCACTTTTTTAAAACCCGCAATGTTATTCAAAACACATATGGGGCATTCTCACGATCTTTTGACTTTTAAGTCCCTGAATAATAATTTTTATTTTAGTACATATTCTTGTGTATTCTGATTGAAAGTAAAAATAAGCACTTGCTACTCAAAGGCAAAAAAAAAAAAAAAATACTGGTTTATTTGGTTTAAACCGGGTTTTTTAAAAAAAATATAATTTCCTATTGCATACAGATGCATAATTGTTGATAAAATAAACATTGTTGGATATTATATAAGTATAAGTAATATAACTTCATTTGAAAATACTCAAATTAAATAGTTAGTCAATTATGTAGAAAATTGAAATCCTTTCTAGTTTAAACATTATTAGTAACAGCTAAATGTTAAAAGTAAACTGCTCTACACAGTGAAACAGTGATACCTTAAAAATCGTATGAAGAATCTTTTGATTAATATAATAATAAATAAATATTCGATGCAGTTTCGTGACTATAATATATTATTCCGTGGTTATTTTTTTTAATATCCAAATACTTCTGGTTATTTTGTTTTCGGAGTGATAACTCCAAGTGTCCAGGTCAACATTTTTGGCCATTAGATTCTGCAAGTAACAGAAAAGATTGATTGGTATTATTGAAATGCTATACTCAATTTTTGCAAGCTGTGTTATTCAACTTCATACCTTAAGTTACTCTTTTAAATTCTTTAAGGATAATATTTTCCAATCCAGAAAATTTGCTTTTACAACTTGACCAAAATCTTAAAGATCATTGTATTTCGTTATTGATCGCTGTAAATAATCCGCATTTTTTAAATGAAAATATTTTGTATTAAATATTGAATGTTATTTATCTATGTTATCCTTTCTAATTTCACATGTTTTAAGATAAATCTTTAGGGTACTAGACATTAGAGATGCAACGAATATTCGGCCGAAGCCGAATATTCGGCCCATTCGGCCTGTCTGCCGAATATTCGGCTTCGGCCGAATATCAAGTCCATTATTCGGCCTTGGCCGAATAGTACTGTAATAAATGTTTTTATATTTACACAGTATAACTTTTTAATTTGACAATTTATATTCATCATGTATAACGAAAATTTTATTTGAAATTAACTAACACTTTTTTTCCCCCATTAACTTTCATACTGCGAATGGATTTTATCTACCCATTTTTATATAAGAGGCTAATTTAGGAATCATGTTAAAAAAATTTTATGCGGTATCAGTAAGCATAAAAAGTATCTGTAATAAGCTAACATTAAATCTATTCAAAATTGTTTTAACACAGCTATACAAGCTAATTCAATTTTTTTTTATCATAATGGGAAGTTTAACATTTATCCCTTGTTACATAAAAATATATTTCTTTCAATAATATTTTGAATTATACCTATAAAGAACATAAATATATGATTGATTAGATACAGATGTTTAAGATATTTAAGTCATATGTTGCTTAAGGGTTTTTTTTTTTTTAGTAAAATACGCTTAAAAGTTAAATATAATTTAAGTGATTTTTTTAAGTGTGTCACTATTTATTATTAAATAATGAAAGAAATGTAAATACTAAATTCTTTTAATTAGTATGCATATGCATTTACGTTTTAGATATTTTTTTTTTCAAGAATAGCATTGTAATGTTTATATTTGCCTTAAAAAACAGTTAAAATGTTTTCAATAAACGTAGATTGTGATGCAGAAATAATAATTCAGCATTCTCAGGTGATTGCCTTTTTTTTTTTTTTTTTCGTAAATGTTACCTGCTTTTGAAAATCTCTTACTATATATGGTACTTTCTGGTGCAGAAAGGTACTTTTTGGCTAACCGTGAAAGGTTTGGAAAGTCTTCCGAATTTTTCGCCCACCACTCCAAAGGACACTGTTGTCTTTCTAGCAGTGGCTGGGAAAGAAAATTACTAATTTCTTTTCCTTCTTCACATTGAGGGGCACTTTCTATAGAGGCTTCACTGCTGACAGCAAAGAAAAAAAAATAATAAAGATGAAAAAAAAATTTGTTAATTGTGAGCTTTATAAAGTCTACAATGATTTCTTTCCACTATTTTAGAGGATATTCCTTTCACCCTTTCTATCAGTGGTTTTTCTTAAGATATTAAGATTTCTTATTTTTTATTTTATCTGAAAGCTGAAACTTATCTTTCCTAGTACTTTTAAAGTTTTGTCATTATTTTAAAATGTAATAACAACACACATATCTATTAAAATGTAACTAGACAGTACCTGATGAGGAACTTTTGCTAAAAATTTTATTGGGGGGGGGGGGGTGCTGAATTATATTATTGAGCCAATTTTTAGGCCGAACATAGCCGAATATTTTTTCAAAGTAAAGTAATGCTTTAAAAAATTAAAAATTTGTATATAAATAATTTTTTAAAAGAAAACAATACATTTTAATTGTGAAATATACAAGAATTGTGCACATAGTGCACACTATATTTTGTTTTTAGGCAAAAATAAGTTCATTATTCGGCGGCCGAATAGGCCGAATATTCGGCTATAACTTGGCCGAATATTCGGTATTCGGTTATTCGGCCAAACCACTATTCGTTGCATCACTACTAGACATGTTCATCAGCACATGCTAATTGTCATTCTACATGCATAGAAACATGACTTGGGCTCATTATGTCTTATGTTGACTGCTGAGATGAAGTGTTAAAAGTAGAAATTACTTCTATCAATAATTTAACACTTAAATTACAAAAAAAGAGAAGATATTAGATTTGTTCTAAAAAATCCAAATGGTTTTTTTTTTGACAAAAAACCCCACTTGGTTTAAATCATGCCAACCCTGAAAAAAGTATGCAAATAGTTATTCAAAGGATTTTAAACTGCTGTTTTTCTGTTCACTGTATTTTTTTTATATTCTCAGTAGCAGTAGGACAAATAGTGATTTCAGTAAATAAAGAATATTTGGTTAAGTATGCAGCCAACTACTCAATATTCAACAGCAGAATATAAAATCTTTAAGTACAATAAAATATAAACGATAATGATTAAAATTTGTTTTTTGTTTTTCATATAAAAATTTTAAGAAACATATGAATTTTTTTTAATGACATACGATGTTTTTTAATGCCATCAAATTTTACAAATACAATATTGCATACAAGTGATACCACGGATCTGTTTAGAAATAAATTGGGTTCTTTAAAAGAACCATACAATGACAAAAAGTTATTCAAAAGATTTTAAACTGCTGCTTTTCTGAGTATTCACTGTAATTTTTTAAATTGTCAATAATTCTCAGTAGTAGTAGGACAAATAGTGATTTCAGTAAATAAAGAATATTTGGTTAAGTATGCAGGCAACTACTCAATATTCAACAGCAGAATATAAAATCCCCTTATAGCAGCAGAATATAAAAACCCTTCACAAAAATTTTCCTTTTAAAACAGGACCCTTAAGAAATTTTTTCATCTCAAAACAGGACCCTTCACAAAATTCTTAGACTTAAAAAATAAGCCTTTCACAAAAATTTTCCATCTTCAAAATGAACCTTTCACATGTTTAATCATTTTAAAGTGAAATCAGACCTGTCATTTTTACATATATAAAGAAAATATATAGAATACATTAGTGATGCAACGAATAATGGTTTGGCGGAATAACCGAATACCAAATATTCGCCTTGTTATGGCCGAATATTCGGCCACCGAATAATGAACTCATTTTTGAATAAAATCAAAATATAGTATGCACTATACGCACAATTCTTGTTTCATAATTAAAATGTGTACATGTTTCATAATTAAATCTTGTTAAAAAATTATTAAATTATTTATATGCAAATTTAATATATAATCCCCCTCCACCCTCCCCCCCCCCCAAAAAAAAAAGAAAGAAAAACTTAGTAAAAATTCCTCCTTAGGTACTGTCCAGTTACATTTTAGTAGATATTAAAGAAAAATCGCTGATAGAAATGAATATCCTCTAAAATGGTGGAAATAAATCACTGTAGACTTTATAAAGCTCACAATTAACAAAAAAGCCATGAGTTTTTTGCTATGTCAGCAGACGCACTATTAAGAAGCGTGTAATGAATGTTTTCAGATTTTAAAAAAAGAAATATCTGTTTAAAAAAAAAAAAAAAAAATTCAAAATATTGACTATGCAGTATCTTATGTACTGTATTGTTACAATTTAATAGATATTATGTATGGTGTTGCTGTTGCATTTAAATATAATCACAAAATTTAAAAGTAGGTACTAGGCAACATAAATTTCAAGTTTCAGATGAGAGACTCTAAATATGTAAAACATACATACTAATTTAAAGAATTTAGTACTTACATTTCTTTCATTATTTTATAAGAAATAGTAACACACTTAAAAAAATTGCTTAAATTATATTTAACTTTTAAGCGCATTTTGCTCAAAAAAAAAAAAAAAAAAAAAAAAAAACTCGCAGCATATACGACTTAAATATTTGTTATACATACATCTATATCTAATCAATCTTATATATTTGAAATATCATTGAAAGAAAGATTTTTTAATTTAACAAGGTATAAATATTAAACTTCCCATTATGCTAAAAGAAAAAAAAAAATTGTACGGCTCTATTAGGGAATTTTTGAATAGATTAATTTTAAATTTAGAAGATTACGTTAGCTTTATTACAGGTACTTTTTGTACTTTACATACAGCATAAAAGTTTAAACACGATTCCTAAACCACCCTTTTATATAAAAATGGGTAGATAAAACCCATTCAGGGTATGAAAGTTAGAAAAAAAAAAGTGTTTAATTTCAAATAAAATTTTTACTATACATAATGAATATAAATTTTCAAATTAAAAAGTTTTACTGTGTAAATATAAAAACATTTTTTACAGTATTATTCGGCCAGGGTCGAATAATGACCTGATATTCGCCCGCATCTCTAGAATACATACATATATCTTAAAAATGTATAAACAAGAACCTAAATATAACGATCTGGCGTTGACTCTAGAGATAAAGGGCCGCCAGGCGGGAATTTTTCAAAAAGGGAACACTATTCTAAAAAAAGGGTACATTTTTCAAAAAGGAACACTATCTAAAAAAGGGCACATTTTTTTCAAAAAGGGGACACTCGTACCTTGTTCACAAAAAAATATTGTGGTTTGTTTAGAGTCCCTAGAATTTGCGCTATTTTCCCGAGATCAATTGAATTGCCACGGGGCGCATAGGAAGTGTTAAGGGCAGCCGGGCGCATCGGAAGGTTTAAAAGATCCGCCGGGAGCAAAAAAGAAATTAAAAGGGCCGCCGGGCGCTGTGCCCTGCTAAAGTAGCTTAGAGTCAACACTACGACCTTTTCAAATTCACAAAATTATGACTAGATTTTTCACAAATGTAAAAAGCTTTTCACAAAAACTAGACCCTGGGAGAAAAGTCTGGGCAGAACCCTGAATACAATGTGTAACAGTTTCTTTCAATAAGCAATGTAATTTGCTTTTAACATAAAATTGTTTCGTACATTGCTATTTATTTGTATAGAGCATTTTATTTTTATAGCTAGTATATTTTGTAGGCTTATTTTTATATTTTATTATTTCTATATCATTAATTTAATTTGTACTTTATTTTTGACCGAAAATTGTCTTTGTATTGTTTATTTTTTGTTTTCTAGGCCCCCTTAACTTTTTCCAGTGTAATAATTTTTCTGGATTTCGGCTACGGTTATAAATCTAAGATCCGCAGTGTTATTACTAGATATAAAGTCCATGGCTCCAGAGACTTTATTAATGATCTCATTACAAGTTAACATAAAATGGATAACGTGTGTTTAATATTCTCTATTTATCTATTAAGATTAATCAAAGATTATTAATACAGTTATAAACGAAGTATGTACAATGTATGAAAATTGTGAACTGCATAGCCAAACATCACCAGACACTTTCAATTTTAGATTTTTTGTCGAATAATCTAAAGAAAGACTTGATGAATTCCCGTGAACTTCAGTTTTATGTCGTCATGTTTGACCTCTTATTTCTCAGCGAATGCTTGATCACGAGGGAAATTCAGGGATCAACTACAAATCTCTATTCTTAAAAAATCTATTTTGACTTTTTCACTTTCTCGCCTTAATCTTACACAAATTGTGGCACATAAAAACTGGTAATTTTTTTTATAGAGAAATGTATGTTAAACATGCAGGCAGTTAAAGAAAAAAAAAAAAAAAGTTAAGTGCTATTTAATGTTGAAATCTGTCAAGATAGTTAACTTTTATAGGATCAAAAACTACGCATAGCAAATTACCCATCTTTTACAGGCATATGCTTGACTAGATTGTAGCGCGCAGTGGCCAGTCATTTTTTTAAATTTGTCCATTTTTTTTTATTAATTTTTTTATTCAAAATTTCATTATCTGAATAAATTTAATTTATATTTTGTAATAGTCGTTTTTATCTACTGTTGTTAAATGTTTAAAGACCAAATAATATTTCCAAACACTGTATTTTCAATTCATACATATATATTTACACGTTGATATTGAAAACGAAAAAAATGTTAAAAAATAATTAATATGTGTGAAAATTACTTCATATTTAAAGCATTTTGTTTTTCTTATAGCGTCTTTTCTTCTAGATGTTATTACAACCTGTAAGGTAGCGACATTTTACTTAGCCATTTTATACAAACTGATTTTCAAATATGTAATTAATCTGACTTCATGAAAGCAGCCGTGAGCTGTCGAGACAGCCGTGGATGCGGCCCTTGAAGCAGACTCCACCCCATCCCCCACACCCTCCACCTCCGGTCAAAGGAAAATGAATGTCAACCCGATTACGAAAGATCGGCATTGGTTGTGATACTGATAATCTTTTAATTGGGTAATCGTTTTGAAATACAGCTAGTTAGCGCGTTTTTAGAGCCTGTAGTATTTTCACGGGGTTGGTGATCGTAGCTCTTAAAGGGTAGAGCCCCTTAGTTGAGCAAAAAATATTTGCTATCACAATGTAAAATAAAATGATCTATAGCTGTAGCACATGACCATGTGGATCTTGTACAGCATTTGTAAGAATAAGACGTTATTCAGGGATATATAAAGGCTTCTTAATTCAAGAAATGTCTGCATGCTTTTTTGTTCATAGTTTGCAGTGATTTCAACCAAATTTGACGCTATTTTCCTGAAACTTCACAAAGAACAGTAGAAACAACGTACTACACTATATGGCCAAAGGTGACCGGTTACTTGCGATTTTAGACGTTTTGTTAAATATCTAGAAAAATACATGAATTAACCTAAAACTGCAGGTGTGTAAACAGTATAGTATAGGTCATACATTTCCGCGAAGATTTTTTTCCCGAAACCCCATAGGGGACCGTCAACAAATTAAAAAAGGACGAATATCTTTTGGACAACCCTGTAAAAACTAATGTAGCTAAAGCGTTCAAACTCGAGATTATTAATAAGTGGCTTATTGTAAAGTTCTTTTCAGAAAATATGACGAACAACGTGGTACACAATACTCTGCAATCAGATTTTAAAAAAAATAATAAAAATTGGATGAAAAATGAGCATGTTTACTAAAAAATGTTTTACTGCGCATGCGCGAATGCGATTAAAATATAATGTGCATGAAGTGTTAGCTAAATGTAGAGAGCAACTTCTGTAAAAGTCTCAAACATAGTTTGAAAAGTGATAATAATCGTTTACAGAATAAGCTCAAAATCCGTTGTTCCCAAAATGAAGCAAAAAGATGAGGGGTTGTATTCATATATCCATTGATTAGTGCCAATATAGCATACACAATATTGCACGTACTACTGTATTTGGATACAGCCCCTCATCTTTTTGCTTCTTTTTAGGAATAACGGATTTTGAGCTTATTCTATAAACTATTATCACTTTTCAAAATATGTTTTTGAGACTTTCACAAAAGTTGCTCTATACATTTAGCTAACACATTATGCAAATTATATTTTGATTACGTTCGAGCATGCGCAGTGAATCATTTAATAAACCTGCTCATTTTTCATACAATTTTTAATATTTTTTTTTATTCTGATTGAAGGGTATTGTGTACAATATTGTTTGTCATATTTTCTCAAAAGAACTTTTTTTTTATATTAAGAACTCTGCAAATTATAGGCAAACTTGGCGAAATTTGGGACTTTTTTTTAAAAACCTTAATTTTTCTACGAGTATACATGCTATCTCATAAAAATGAACACAGTATATTACAACAAGCCACTTATTAATAATCTCGAGTTTGAACGCTTTTGCTACATTAGTTATTACAGGGTTATCCAAAAGATATTCGTTCTTTTTCCATTTGTTGACGGGCCCCTATGGGGTTTCGGGGGAAAATCTTCGCGGAAATATGACCTATACTAGACTGTTTACACACCTGTAGTTTCAGGTTAATTCTTCATGTATTTTTCTAGATATTTAACAAAACGTCTAAAATCGCAAGTGACCGGTCACCTTTGGCCATATAGTGTATGTATATTAAATATATTAAATATTTGAGGAAATATGAAATAATTGTAACTGCTAACGATAACATTAATAATTTAGTAATCAACTATATAATAGGGATGCATAGAATATTCGCATAGACGCCAACATTGTAAAGACTGTATCAGGAGTAAACCAGTTAAATTTCAGGAGTTTTGGACACTCTTCAGGAGTAAAATGTTCACGTTTCAGGAGTCATTTCAGGAGTTGCACATAGTTTTTTACGAGCTATATTTTTTACAAATATTCTCAGTCCTCTTGCAGCTTTTGCATTTATCAATACAAACATAATTTAATTAAAGGTTACTTAATTTACTTTTAATGTATTAATAAATTTTTATAATAAATTTATAAAAATGGAATATTTTTTTTAATCCCTACAGAGCAAAAAATCCGTGATTGATATAACTGTGTGAAATTACACGACTATTTTTTCCCCTACAAAAAAATAAAGTGACTTTACCCGCGACCAATTAACAAAATTCGCGATTTTTCGCCGAGATTCACTGACGAAAATCGCGATTTTTCGCCGCTATTGACGGACGAAAATCGCTATGTTTGCCACGACTGACGGACGAAAATCGAGATGTTCTGTCGCGGTTAGCCAAAGCCAGGCGGCTTTGGGTTAGCAGACGAAAATCGCGATGTTTTGCCGCGACTGGCAGATGAAAATCGCGATGTTTTGCCGCGACTGACAGACGAAAATCGCAATGTTTTGCCGCGACTAACAGACGAAAATCGCGATGTTTTGCTGCGACTGACAGACGAAAACCGCTATCTTTTGCCGCGTCTGACGGACGAAAATCGCGATGTTTTGCCGTGACTGACGGGCGAAAATCGAAATTTTTTGCAGCGACTCACTGACGGAAATCGAGATTTTTTGCCACGACTCACTGACGGAAATCGAGATTTTTTGCCGCGACTCACTGACCAGGGCTGATTCTGAGTAAAAAAAAGAAATTATGAAATTCACAGCAAATTTTCTGAAAGGTTACAGCAGAGGGGTGAATCCACTCCCGACACTAACTATATGTTGGCAAAATTAGTGTTCTTTCGCGATCCTTTGACGAAATTTGCGTTATTTGTTATATTTTTGACAAAATTTGCGGGGTTTTTTGCGATCTTTTGACGGAAATTGCGGGGATTTTTTTCGCGATCATTTGACAAAATTCGCGTTTTCCCCGCGATACTTCGGCAAAATTGCCGATCTTTTTTTTCGAACGATTGACAAAATTAATTATTTTGACGGAATTGATTATTGTCGAAATTTGTGCTATTTTTTATATCCGAATTTTTGGATTGATGACCGATTTTTTTAATTTTCGGAGCCGAATGCCTTATATTTTCGAAACAGCGATTTTTTGCGACGACTGACTGAAGAAAAGAGCGATTTGTTGCCGCGACTTATTGACGAAAACAGTCATTTTTTGCCGCAAATGACCAACGGAATTCGTGTGATTTTTGCAGTGCAGCGAGTGATTGACAAAATTCGCGATTTTTATCATTGACCGAATACCGGATTTCAGGATATTTTTTCTTCAACTGATTAACGCAATTCGCGATATTTTGCCGCGGCTGACAGCCGAAATTAGAGTTTTTTGCAAAATGAAAAAAATTGTGATTTTTATCGACGAAAATTGATGAATTTCACGATTATTTGCAGCGACTGATTGACAAAAGTTGCAACTTTTTTCAATGATCGGTTGGCGAAATTTGCGATTTTCTGCCGTAGAAATTCGCAGTTTTATCGACTAATAGACAATTTTCGCGATATACTTCAACGACCGATTGACGAAATTCGTGATTTTTTGCAGCGATCGATCGAAGAAATTTGCGATTTTTTTGCCTCAAATTTCCGTATTTTCTACCTTATTACCGTACTTCCGTATTTTATCCTACATTTCCGGAGAAACTCCGGAATTTCCGGAGATATTGGCATCTATGTATTCGGGACGTGTTCGATATTCGGCAACGAATATAATAATAAAAATAATTTCTATTTTATTCAATATCTTGCATGGGGAATGTCTAACCGAATACATAATTTTCTGTAGAAAAAAAAAAAAAATTGGCAGAAGGTTTCGATTGGCAGAATACCAATCGAGTATTCACTCATCTCTTGTTCTAAGCATATATTTTAAACATTATTTCATAGAAATATTATAGTAGTTTTAGCTGGATCAGTGATGCCGCTGTACTTGAAAAAACCTGGGTCCCCGGGACCCAGGATTTCCAAAAATCAGGGTCCCTTTTTTACAAAAGCGGGTCCCCATCAATAATAATTTATATTTTAAAGGAAAATGAAACTTGTTTATTTGGAAAAGATAAATGAAATGCATTAATTATTGTTTTAATAATAATTAAATAATGAATTAAAACCAGTATTATTTGCACTCAAATAAGATATTTTTAAAAAATATTAAGAGAAATTTTCTTTACTTTTTTAAAAGTAAAAATTTTTAAAAGTAAAAACTTTTTTAAAAGTACAATTTTAATTGTAAAATAATGTTTATTTGAGAGTAGAAGATACCAAGTTCCACTAACAAGTATCACTAATGTTCGCATTTCTTTTAAAAATGGGCAAGAGGTTTATTGAAAAAGATATTTTTGCTGAAAAAATGAATACTTATGTTAAGTAAAGGTGTACTTTTTGTTGAATGAATAGGTGCTTTCATTATACTTCCCATTGAATTATTTGTCAGCATAGATCTGTGTTGAAATCAGATATTTTCCTTGGAAGGGAAATTTACATCTAAATCATTAATGAACATCAAATCCTAAATGTTCTGAAGGTGGGAGATATTTCAATGCAGTAAGAAGGGGGGGGGGGGGATATTTCACTGGTCCACCTACTGAATACATTATCAAAGTACACTGAAATCATTCTGTATTTTTAAGAATCTCATAAAAAAAAAAATACCATTTTATGAATTTTCAACCTATAAATTTAGTTTGCACATCTTTTATTGTGCTTTGACTAAATTCACGTTTTTTCCGCGTTACTTTGACGAATTTCGCGCTTTTTCCGCGATCCTTTTGTCGAAATTCGCTATTTTTTCGCGAGCCTGTCACGAGAATCGTGTTTTTTCCGCGATACTTTGACAAAATTCAGCTTTATTCCGCGATTTTTTGACGAAATTAACTGTTTTGTCTCGGCCCTTTTACGGAAATAGCGTTTTTTTTCGCGATATTTTGATGAAATTTGTGCTTTTTTTGCGATTTTTTGACGAAAATCTGCTTATTTACGCTATTTTTTGACGACATTCGCTATTTTGGGGGATCCTTTGACGAAATACGTTATTTTTTGCGATCTTTGACGAAAATCGGCTTTTTTCCGCGATATTTTGATGAAATTTGCGCTTTTTTCGCGATCTTTTGACAAAATTCGGCTTTTTTCAGCGATTTTTTGGACAAAATTCGCTATTTTTCGCGATCTTTCAACAAAATACGTTTATTTGTCGCGGCCCTTTTACGAAAATCACGTTTTTTCGCAATATTTTGATGAAATTTGCGCTTATTTCCGCGATATTTTGATGAAATTTCGCTTATTTCCGCGATTTTTTGACGAAATTCGCTTTTTTTCGCGATTTTTTGACGAAATACGCTACTTTTTCGCGGCGCTTTTACGAAAATCGCTGCTTTTGCGCGATATTTTGATGAGATTTGCGCTTTTTTCGCGATCCTTTGACAAAATTAGTTTTTTTTCGCGATTTTGACGAAATTCGCTATTTTTTCGCGATATTTTAACGAAATACGCTATTTTTTCGCGGCACTCTTACGAAAATCGCTGTTTTTGCGCGATATTTTGATGAGTTTTGCACTTTTTTTCGCGATTCTTTGACGAAAATCGGCATTTTTCTGCGACTTTTTGGCGAAATTACGCGTCCTATGGGACGCGTAAGAGCTATTTTTTTGCGTCCCGTCTTCGATTTTTCGCGTAATTTACGCGCTATAGCGCGTCCGCGGCTTCCCTGCTGGTATAAAATTTCTTGTTGGGTCAAGTTTTTAAATATTTTTTTGCGAAGTGTGTAATAGTAACTCGTATTTGAAAGTAAGCGTAAAAAAAAAAAAATGGTGAACACAATATTAGTTTCCATTTCTTAGCCCGCGTGGCAACAATTCAAGCTTCGAAGCTTCCTTATGTTTATCTTCATTTCCAATCCTGAATAAGTTTGCCACCTTTAAAGTCAACTTTATAGTTAAACTATGATTAAGTGAAATAAGGCTATAGCTGCTCAGAGAAGTTAGAAGTCTTATGAATTGATGAGTTTCTTTATTAAAATTGCAGATAGTCTAAAGTTGAAGAGATTGTAGTTTTTACTGTTTTCACCTCCTTTCTTATAATATACAGGGCACGTATAGGACGCTTGTGTTCATTACGAAACAGATTTGCAAGAAGATGAATGTTTTGAGGAAAATGTTGAGAAAAAAAATAAAGTTCATATTTAAAAGATTTAACACTTAAATGCCGGGTGTTGCCTTTCGGCAACATACCCAATTTAGGCTTCTAAAATGCTATTAGAATAATATTTAAGCTATAATGCCTAATGTTGCCAATAAAATACATTTTGAAAATGTTATTAAATAGATTTTCAACATGTAGAGGGCAACACTTGTGCTGTTTAAGAATAAAGATAGTTTTATTTTTTCAAATATTGCTACGTGTTCTTTCTGTATTGTTTGGAAGCTTGCGAAATACCCTATTTTGTTCTGCCGTGAGGAAGTAAAATTTATTTCTTATGATAGTTCTGAAAATTCTTGTGTGTTTAATATTGTTGAATTTTATCAGATAAAATTATTTTTTCAATAAAGACCAGTATTGCCAATTAGTAACAAACTGTTTTTTAACCGTAAACAATACTTAAAACAAAATGATTTTTTAAAGTATTTTTCCCATGAATTATTTAGAAAATGAAAACCGAAAAACATTATTAAAATGATTTTTGAAAAATCAGGCATATAAGGGTTAAACTGAAACATTTTGCTTGCTCAATTTATTGTATTAAAAGAGTGTTGTTTGATTTACCAGAAAGATCCTTTTCTGATCCTGTTCGGTCCTGTTCAGCTTTCGATTACGCTAAGTTAACATGCATCGCACCGCGTTTACGATTGCACGATATTTAATGATATAGAAGCTCAAATCTCACTTATTGGGATAAGTCTGGAATTGGCTCATTCTTTTTTTTATAACTCAAGGCTGCTTTTAGGCCAATTTGTTTGTTTGTTTTTTTTCTCTGAAAAATGAATTTAAGAAATTGTTAAGAGCGCCTATTATGTTCAAATATCCTTTAAAGTACTTAAAAAAAAAAAAAAAAAAAGACCGTTCGCATCCCAAACGGCACGTAATAAATCATGTTCACCTCGAAGGGCAAGCATAACATATCTGCTAATTTGTTACGCTTGTTAAATACTGCCCACTCCTCCTCCTTTAAGTTATCCTAATAAAATTTTGCACTAAAAGAAAGTTGTAAAAATAGATTTCTTCATTCGGACTTTTTTTTTTTAGTTGTAAAGCATTAGAATGTTACCGGAAGCGACAGAAAGGATGAATGTTTAATAGATACTATTTCCTTTTGTTGTTCTTTCGCTATTCATTTTTTTTTTTGCGATCCCCCCTCCCCCCTTAAATCCCATAATTAGAGCGCGATTGTGAATAACGTTTTGCACCGGGCCGAGTAACCCGATTTTTTCGAATCTGATCAGACTTCAAACTGCTGGTCAACGCTTTTTTTTTTTTTTTTTTTTTTTTTTCTCGTTGTGAGTGGATTTTGGTTTAACTTGACTTTTCAGAAGGAAGGCCAAAATATTTTTTTCATTTAAAAAAAAAAGGTGTTAAACATGTCAATAAATTTATTGAATCTTTAACTATAAGCAATTGTTGTCTCATGGCAACGTTTCTCGGGCTGTTACATCGCGAAAATCTGTTCAAAAACTCTAACTTTGAAAGCATTTTTTAAATACTTTATTTTTATCGAAAACTGGAAACTATTTGATTTCATAGTTTCTAAATTAGAGCACCTTCAAATTTTAAGAATAAAAATGGCTTCCTAAATGTCTCGCAAAGTAGCCACTTCGGATTTGAGGAACAGCCTTAATACTTTATTTCCGACCACCCATTGTTGCATGATTTCGATTTGCCTTTATGCAACTATACGCTTCTTTAAAGTTTGTACACTTTGCACTGAAACACTCTGTACATTTATAATAGCGACAGAAAATTGTGTTAATCATAGATTATTGTACTCTTGCAAAATGCACCTTGCACGTTAATCTCTTCGAGGTGAACATGACTTATTACGTGCCGTTTGGGATGCGAACGGTCTTTTTTTTTTTTTTTTTTTTTTTTTTTTTAGTACTTTTATTTCCGAGTAGTAATCCTTGCCTTGGTGAGGGTATATGTAATCCCAAAGGGGTCAGACTTCCTAAATATTGGAATACCTCAAAATTTTTCGATATCTAGCTAATACAAATACAACTATGCAGAAAAGGCAAAAGTCTTTTTTTTTCACGTGCAGAGGTTAAGAGGTTAATTGTGGCATCTCTTCCAGTCTAGATATTCTATTTATCGTATTTCACTTATTGATACAAAACATTTTAAGAATTCTGTATTATTGGATCTTTGCATCGAAGGACGTAGTCCTCCCCCTCCTCCCCCCTCTTGATCTTTTTTTTTTTTTTTTGTACGGACGGTTCAGCGACTACGTGTGTTACGCCTTGTTAACTACCTTGAAATTATTGGTACGTCTTTTGCTGAAATTGCAGGTTGTCTGCTTTTCTCTTTTCGGTCAAAATGTTTATCGTGTTATTATTTTTGGATTAGTTTAAGATATATTTACATTTGTTGAGTCCATTCAGTTTAGAATTGAATATATTGTTTAAAATAACTCTCACACAAGGTTTTTTTTATTATCAGACTTTAATAAAGATATTTTTAATTTCTACTCATTATCGGTGTGTTTATACATGATTTCATTTCTTCCAAATCAAGTGGTGACCCCAAAATGAGAAGTTTAGGCCGATTTCGAAACCAACGCGGTCTGGGTGAGGTGGCTGTGCAATGTTGTCAGTGTTTTTCTTCTACAAGAACCACAATTCTGATTACTTTCCTTTCAAAAGTCTTCCCTAAAGGCATCTCTCCTATAGCAATCTGACCACGTCCAACCGATGCTTAATAAGATACCTCCTTAATCATTTCGAATGCTCCTTTGGCCAGATTTTGAACTTTTTTTTTATATCTATGTCATAGAGGGCTTATAAAATGGTGCTGGGTTTCTATGTTCGACTTCCAAAGTAGACATAAACTTAAAAAAAAAAAAATAAAATGCTTGAACTCAGTATTATTATGTTAGTTCTTTTACTCTATTAATTCGCAAAATCATTAACTAGGAAATCGGAATATTTTACTTAACTTCGAAATTTTTAACATAAAATAAACATGGTCATATAGTACATCGGTTATACGTAGAGCATTTTGTCAAAAGGTAAGGGCGCTTCTCCGAGAAGTGCCGCTAAGTTGTTTAACCCTCGTGTGCAAGAAAATTACCGTAATGTCGCTAATTAACCAGTTAACTTAATGCATTTAAATTGTTTTAAAACTTAAACAAGTTGTCATATTTATTTTTTTTCTCTCCAAGGATGAGTACTATACATTTTGTACTCATCCACAGGTTCTTAACTGATAGTGTAACCGGCTGGCAATCTTTTGGTACGTAATAAATGAACATTTAAAACGATCCGTTTTACACATAAGCATTTGACATTGAAAATCTCATAACAGTCCAAAGTTCTCGTATTGGAAAATGGCAAGTTGTGAAAACAAAATTGAGAGACTTATTTATGAATTAGACACTATTTGTCCACCTAAACACAATAATATTTCGCCCATAAAATTATTTATTACCACGCTAGTTTCGCAAGTTCATAAAAAAAAAAGAATACATTTTAATATTTTACTCTGTTGCGCAAAATAAACATTGTATTAACGCCATCAATTTTTGGACGCAAAGTGTTTTCGCGGAAGGAAATGACGTCATGTGAAGCATACATTTTCATTCATAAATCTAAACTATTTTATTGTGAAATTATAATTGAGGCTAAGAAAAACTTAATTTTCATTGTCTTTTATTCCTTACATACTTTGAAAAACATTTTTATTAAGGTTTATTTGTGAAATTGTTTTTGCATTTGGACTTGAAATTAATTTTTCTCTCGAGAGCCACCCTACACTTGTAAATTACGGTTGGTAGATCTGTTTGGGAAGGAGAGAATTATTTTTAACTCTGCATTTATTTTAACATGTTTAATTTAACCGTAAGTATCAACATACGGCGCATTATCGTTGACAGAATTTGCAAAGAATTCGGAAAATTTTAACCAATCTATCTATATTATAAAGAACAAACGTATCTGTGCGTAACGCTGACGTTATTTTGCGAATGGCAACAGCAGGCGACCAAATTAAACTTTTATTTACTTTTATTGCGATATTTTTAATTTCTAAATATCGCACATTTTCAGTTTTACACTATCGAATAGAGGAAAAAATCTACTTTAAAACGCAATTTGTTTGAAAACGGTATCTCAATTTACTCAATTTTTATTGTTTTTAAAATAATTTTCAAGCATGTTTTTCTAAAATTTATCCCTGCATGCAGAGCTAAGTGCTGCAATTTAATCTTAACGTAAAATTATGCAAATTTTCCTTTTGCCTTTCCTGTGAAATTTACTTTTGTCGAGATGTGTCACTTTTCTTGCGAGTGAGCGATATGTGCGATGACATTGAATTTTCGGCGGTAACGAGAGTATATAAAACAGGTGCGTCTTGCGGTCAGAAACGAACTCAATTTTTATACAGGACCATTTTATATATATATATATATATATATATATATATATATATATATATCGATTTTTGAGCTAAGATTTTTACGCCATCCGACGTAAAATGTCATTCTCTTTGAAAAAGTCTTTATTTTTTAATTTCGACAATCCGATAATCGGAACAACGACAATCGGACATTTCGTCAATCGGAAGCGAAGATAGTTTTTTGGCAATTAATTCCAGAATTGCATTTTTTGCACGGCAGGCCACGTGACAGGGAAAGAAAGATAATTTTTATATTAGGGTTTGATAGTCGCAGTACAAATTTAACTATTGATTTTACAAATTTGGTTCTTTCGCAAATATAACGGCACAATATAAATAAAACGGATTTAAAAAACATTTATGATCAAAATTACATGAAGCTGAGACGTCTCATTACAAACAAACAAACAACAACAAAAAAAAAATTAAAACTATGCACTGTAAATTTCTTTCTTTCCGTTCCTTTGTTTCCTGTTTTCTGTCATATAATTATCTCCAACTTAAGTTTTATCTAATGACAATTATCTTTTAAAATTTCTGTATATTATACCAGTTGTACACAATACTCAAATACTGTTTTTTTTTTTTTTTTTTTTTTTTTTCAATAATAGCTTTAATATTCGGAAACATGAAAGCTGATGTCAGACATCTGTTTGACATAATTACGTCATTTTGCATGCAGAAACTCTTTCAGTTGAACTCAATAAGCCATTGTTCATTAGTATCTTTGTCTTGAATGTCCACCTGGGACAAATTGTGGTTGTGCCTTGTGCCCCCGGGCACAAAAGCGCGGAAAATCGCGGGCAGCCCACGCTTTTTCAGAAGTTTCTCAATTGACTCTCTTCCGCAACTGGTTTCTCACTAGAATTTGCGCTCTCTTGTCTTACGTTCAAAAGCATTGTTGATCTCCCTCTCGCACCGTCCTTGAACCGAAGTGAAATATCTCTTATAGAAAGGGTTGGGGCATCTTTCCTGCTTGGAACGGGTTTTTGTTTTAATTTTTAAAACTGTCTGGCGCTTGCGAAATACAATGTTGAAAATCTCATGCGATATTTTTCTGCTTATTTCAGTCATTATAACTGTAATCCCACCCTCTAAGAACATGCTGTGTAAACTCCGTGCGGACTTGGAGATATAAGATTATTTGAATTCCACAGTTCCGATAAATTTGTTTGCATGAGATAATTTTATCACTTATTGGAGTTATCCTCTCCACCTTTTCTGATTTCTCTCAATGGCTGATTTTATTCCATTAAGATTTCCACTTATATGTTGCAAAATCAAAGTATAACTATAGCTGTTTACTATTAGAAAATTATTGTTAATTGTAATTAAGGCTCTTGTCCCTGCCGGCGAAACCACTCGCGAGCTAATGCTAATCCTATTGGAAGGGATTTTTCTAATATCTCGTTTGCATTTCGACATTTTTAAGTATTTTTTGCATTGGATAGCCGAGATTCATCTCTAAATCACACCTTTTTTACTTTTTTGATTTTGGTTGCAAATATCTTTTTTAGAATGACTTTCATTTTCAGAATCGGTTTTGAAAGTGAAAGTAACTTTATAAAAAAATATCTGCGACCAAAATCTAAAAAGGAAAAAAGGTGCGATATAGAGACGGACCTCGGCTATCCAATGCCAAAAAAAAAAAAAAAAAAAAGAAAAAATTAAAAATAGTGGTGTACCGAGTAGCACTTTGGCCGAGTACCGAGTACTCGGCCACTGACTACTCGACCGAGTACCGAGTAGTTGTGTAATAAGGGGAAAAAAAACCCTGATGTGCACATAATTTGAGCTTAGGTGTACATTGTGTGTACATATATATAAATATACCTGTATACATACATATAAATATACCTGTATACATACATATAAATATACCTGTGTACATACATATATATACCTGTGTGTACATATATATAATATACATATATAGTATATATAAATTAACTAATTAAATTTGAAATTTATTTGTGCACCTTTTAAAGACAATTTTTGACAATTTCAAAACAGTAGCAAAAAAAGGATTAACTAATTAAATTTGAAATTTATTTGTGCACCTTTTAAAGACAATTTTTAACAATTCAAAACAGTAGCAAAAAAAAGGAGAATTGACACATAACAAGTGCAATTATTAACCAATATAAAATTAAAACATTCTTCAACCCTCCAATTTATTCCGATGCCTGAAATCTGTCTATCAAAAATAAAAATGTTTATTTTTTACTGTAACAATTCATTGAATAATGCAAAACATTTCATATTTGTTTTGTAACTGTACCTTATTTTCTTTTGATTAAAAATAAAAAAAAATTGAAAAATAAAAAGAGAGGTACAAAAAGCGATACAGGGTTTCTTAACAGAAGACTTATGTAAAACCGACACTCCATTTACATGGTTGGGGGAGGGGGGCACTTTCCCGATTATGTGCAACCTTGTAAAAAAAATTTATGTGCACCTTCAACCACTGTTTATTCTGAACGTATATTTTCAGAGGCAGGCCAAATTTATAGCAGTAAAAGAAATGCCCTCTCTACTGATAATGTAGAACGTTTGGTGTTTTTGCACCATAATTTGAAATATAATAAATTTAATTATTTTTTTTATTACATTTATTGTATTTTCAGTTTCTTTATAGTCTTTTCTGTTTTCCTATATATTTAAAAAGAACTTATTTTTATTTGTATAAATGTGAAACTAAATTTTAATCTGGAATTATTTTATAAGTGTTTTTGTTCTTAACTTTTTCTAAATTTTGTAGACATATTGTTAAATACCGAGTAAATAATTTTATGAATTATTACATATATTATACATTGATATTCGAATAACTTTTTACAGATCAGTTTTAAATTCATATGCTTAAAAAATGAAATTCTTACAACTACTCGGTATTGGCCGAGTACTGGGCCAAAATTTCGCCGAGTACCGAGTACTCGGCAAATTGGCCGAGTACCGAGTATTTACCGAGTACTTGGTACGGCTCTATTTAAAAATGTCGAAATGCAAACGAGATATCGGATAAATCCCTCGCTATAGCATTAGCTCGTGAGTGTCTTCGCCGGCAGGGACACAGGATCTACTTAAGTCCGCTTAAGTTGCTTTAATAAGACATGTTTGATTAACCCCACATAAATCAACTGAAAGTGTTGTTATAACCAGTTACTGAAAATATCTCTATAAATGTTGTAGTAAGATTTAATTTTTCTATTTCTACGAACATTTTCTCATTTTTCCGTGCTAAATTCTAGAATATCTGCAATTAAATTCCGTTCAAAATTACTTACCGCATGCATTGTGTTCAACAGTTTATATATGTGTAAAATACTTTTGGATACTAGCTTTCTTAGGGAAAAAACCATCTAATTATAAAGATATCGAATAAGTTCAATTGAAATGCACGATTTAAGGTAGGGGAAGGGGGAGAAACCTTTTCTCCGATATCTTTTTAAAGCTGACAGATGTAATATTTTATCGAAATTTCATCTCACTTTGTTACGGTCGTGTGGTAAATAAGATTTTGTACGAGTGCATGATAATTTCGTGCAAATATAGTATCCCTCCCTCCCAGTGGCCTTTTATGCCAGAATTGCCTCATATACAGTGTAGTAAAGCATTTTAATTATAAACTGCACATCTTAGTGTTTTTTAAACGGACTTTAAAGATACTTTATTGCATTAAAATTTAATAACATAATTTTTCGAAAATGAAGGCAATTGGATATATTGGAATAATACATACATAGAGCTGCTAGTGATTTGTACTCAGTTGCAAATATGTCAGGTAAATTTAAAAAATGCATACAAATTGTTTTATTTGGTTTACATTGGCCTTTAACACTTTTTGTTGCTTTAAATAATTAAATATTTTATATTTAGGACAATAGTTACATATTTAATTACTTATTTGTAAGAGCTATTGATGTGTAATAGTCTTATATATATTTTTTCATAAATATTTAAAATCATGCACGGTAATTTAGTAAAAAGCTCAATTTCTCACTATTGAAACAGTTATTAACCCCTTAATTCTCGCTTCCGTCAATATCACGGGCTGAGGTGTCGTTCGTTATTTCTCGTGCCCGTCATATTTCCGGGCTGGAGATTTATTGCTGGAAAAAACTTCTAAAACCAGAAAAATTTAATTGACATTTCCGTGTGAAGTCTTTGAATATCAGCGTTTGGTTTTTGGCGCTGATTGTGATGTTAGACTTTGTATTGCATGTTTCGAAATATATCCCACTCAAGAAAATTATTAATAATCAAAATTTAATGTGTATTATATTATTTCAAATATTATTTGTAAAAATTTGATGATAAAGATCTAAGATGTGAAAAGTAAAGGTCTTATTCGCATTAATTTGTATGGTGTAAAACAAACATTAAAACACATAATTCTCGCATGATGGCTTTTCCACAAATGTGAATTTGTTCTACATCTTTTTTTTTTTCGCCTAAAAAAAGATAAAAAAAAAAAAAAAACTAACTGCATATTTTATACATAAACCTTATAATTATTCAATTTCTGAAATAAAGAAGTAGAGGTATTTTTGATGGTTTTTCCAAATATTAAGCGACCGTTAAGGGGTTAAGAATAAGATAAAAACATGTTGAATAACTTTTTTGAATAGCTATAGGTATTCCCACATTTTATTTTATCAAGTTTTATTTTGAAAACATTTTTTTAAAAAATTATTATCTATGTTATCACTTTTTCCTATACCTACACATTAAAATCTCCTCAAATATTATCTCCTTCGTAATTCGTATTTCAACATTGACTCGTCCTGACCCTGCAAGATTAAAAAAAAAAAAAAAAAAAAAAAAAAAAATGCGGAAGATTATTATCACGGTTAGTTTCGATCTTCTGTAATCGGATTTGGCATTCATTTCCCTTTCACTAGGGGATTTTGCCGTGCCCAAAGCCGCGTCTAACAAATATTGTATAAGTGTATAGCAGAGATTATTTTTCAAAAAGTTGTACCAGTAGGGGGAGGGGGATAGCCTTCTGGGACATATATCCCCTGACCCATTGCCAAAAGCTTAACGCAAATAACATTTAAAATGAAAAAAAATTACTTTTTTCCTTTATTTAGGAATTTACCCTTAAAAATAATCAAACGATTATTAATTGATTTTCAAAAAAAAATTTGCGACACAGCGGTTGAAAACCGCTGCTCTATTTTATCTGGGAATTGAACATTGACTGTAAATCTCGTTTTGCAGCAAAAACTGTCTTCATGCAGTGAAGCTAACACTTTGTAACAAATATGTATTCTAAAAAAAAAAGAAAAACAAAAAAAGACCTAAATTCATGGGATGAAGGAGAGGACATAAATGTATCAGGTGCATTCTTTACTCAAGTTCTCATTTTCTTTTATGGCTGTTATTTTAAAACCAAAACATGTTTTTTTTATCCGCATTCTGATCCGATTCATCATTTTCATCTATGCATTCGTAATAGTTCTATATTCTAATTTAGATTACAAATAATTGAGCTTTTCTTTATCAATAAGTACAATATATTTTTTTTCTTATACTCACAGGAGTATCTTTGATAACATTAGAGATTGATTTTTTCTATAAACCCATTAGTTTACGGGGGTAAAAAAATCTTTATATGGCAAAATTGAGTAAAAACACTAATTTCTTCATGTTATACTACATTAAAAAAAAATTGTAATTCATTCTATTGCAAAATCCATCCCTAATTCTATTGAATATCTTTTCGAATGTGGGAAAAAAAAATATATTACATATTTCTTGAAGTTAACCCTTTATCCCCCGACGGTAAGATTGGGAGGGGTCCGCTCGAAAATATGTCTATACTTCTATTGTAAGAACATTATATTTGTACATTTCCTAATTCTAAAAAATACAAAAAAATATTTTTTAAATAAGATTTGAATGGAGTTATAAATATTTCACAAAATCCCTATAAATTCAAATTTATTTAATTCATTTTAATTGGCAAAATATTTCTAAAATTTACTAAATGATTGTGTAAATCTTCTAATGTAGTTTCAAAAATTAACGAAAAATGCTTTAAAAAGACTAAAGTTTCATGAATTCATAATTTGGTACATAAAAGGTTAAACATTTTAAAAGTACCCCCCCCCCCAAAAAAAAAAAAAAAAAACAAAAAAAAAAAACAACCTTGAACTGAGAAAAATGAATTTAAAGATTGGAACTTTAACACATTTAAAAGGAAATAGATGCAGTAAAAAAGTTTTTTCACATCTATATTATAAAGCACAAAAATATCTCCGTGAGTAACGAGAGACATCACATTGAGGGTGGCAATGACCTGAGCAATAAATTTCGCTTTTACTACAATATATTATATATTTTTTAATCTTCTAAACATTTTGCACAATTTAAATTTGTACTCCGTTGAATAGGGAAAAAATGTACTTTAAAAATAAAATGTTTGAAAACTGTATCTCAATTTACTGGGTTTTTTTTTTTTCATTCATTTTGTTGTGGTTTTAAAAATACTTTTGAAACATTAGTATTTTTAAATCTTTGTGGAACCGAATTATGGACGATGAACCGTTTTGCACTTAAAATAATGTAAATAATTCATCTCTTACTTGTTTCCGTATAATATTTCATAAGTAAATTGCCAAACTAATAAAACTCCACAAATAAATATATAAAACACGAATTTAGTGCAATATGTAATCAAACTACAGTGAAACCTCCCTGTGCGACCACCTCCCTGAACGACCAATTTTTCATGGAACGAAATTTATTCCCATAGGCTCAATGCTAATTTTACCTTCAGTCAGAGACCACCCCAGTTGAACTCCCTCCATGAGCGACCCATTTCTTTGAAGAAAATGAAACAAATTCCATTTTTTTCCTGGTGCTTGAAGAAGGTTTTATTAGAAAAATAATTCCGGAGAGCGCTTTATTCACCAAACTTCTAAACTATGTTTAGATTTTTTTTTTTTATTATTATTCCGGTACCTTTTAAGTGTTAGATTTAAACATGACCTCCATTAAGAGACCACCTCTCGGAGCGACCCATTTTTATTGGAACGGAACGTGGTCGCTTTAGGGAGGTTTTACTGTATTATGCTCTTAAACTCCGAAATAATAGCGAAATGTTTCGCGATTGACCGCTGGCATCCGACGGATACAGAAGTACCAAAAGTGCATTTTGCTGTAGCTGGTGGGCAATCTATAAAAATATATACGATTGAAGAAAAAAAAATCTTATTATAGTTTTCAATTAACTATTTTCAGATAATCTATTCCGTGTATCCGGACAGTATATGGGGGAGGTTTAGCCCGGATTGGAATTATTGCCTGAGGTTTATAATCATCGCCATCGGATCTTTACGTAACTTCGCCAGAATATAGTAGGGATGTCCAAATACGTTTTAGGCTAAAGATTGGAAAATTGATATTTTAATTATTTTTCTCAGTGATGGATATTGAGTTTCTTTAAGACACAGAATAGTGCCCTGCACGGGTCAGGTTAAACCCGACCCCAAAAAATTTTATTTGAAGTCAAGCTGAGCCGAACCCGGCAAAATAATTTTCGTCGACCCGCAATCCGAAATGAAAGAAAAATCGTGTTTTAGTGGAATTATGAAAAGCAATCTTAATTATCTCTAGCACCAATTTGATCTTTTATAAGAAAAATACACATCTACATTCTTTAATATGCAAATACAATAAAACCACTGAAAAGCGGACACATCGGGATCATCGAATAGTCCTGCATAGTCGGGTTGTCACTTTATATTAATTTTTTCTGCTGGTCGGGTTCACCCTGGAATGCTTCTTTCTAATTCGATTTACGTTTTTGCAAATCGGGTTGTTGGGGTTTGCTCAAAACCATTTGAGCAGAACTATGTTTCAGATGAATATAATACAGTGGAACCCGGTTAAGACGCGTTTCAAGAGAGTGGACAAAAGTCGCGTATTAAGCAGGATCGCGTATTAAACGTGATTTGTTTAATGTTGCAGAAACTGTGCTTATATACACGTCTAATCGTCTAAATGAACTTTAGGGCTTTCGGTTAGATGTTTACGGTTGAAAATTTTATCCTTTTAGGTATATTTAGATTGAAATTTAATTGTATTCAACTTTAACTCATTATTATTTTTTTTAGGAGCGACTAAGAATAACTGCTGAAAAAAAAAAAAAAAAAAAAAAAAAAAATTTAAACGGCTTTAATGTAGATTAATACGTTACAACCAAAAATAATAATAATAATAATAATTTCAAGCTAGACTAATTTACAACCAAAAATAAAAAATTAATTTCAAGCTAGCCTATTTCTTTTAAGCAGAGGTAAAAAATTTAAAATATTAAACTTTTGAAAGCACAACCCAGTTGTTAAAATCATATTTTGTACTTGTGATAATGAGTGCCATTATAATCTATCCTTTTCATTATAAAAGAAAATTATCCTTATTAATCTTTTTGTAAAAAAATATCGTTAGCATAGCAAAAAGAAAAGAAAACATAAAAGAATTAAACAACCTCAGTCGTATTTATTTAATCTTTACGAGTTTCTTTTTTCTTACCCGACTGCCAAGAAAGGTTATGTGTTTCACGCGTATATCTGGGTAAGTGGATTTCTTTATACTCTCGAAACATCCGAACGGCTGGATGGATTTTAATGAATGAGGTCTCCATCGATTCGTCTTAACCGTCCGATGGTTATGGACTAGATTTTGTTTTTATAAATTCAAAATGGCGTCCGTAAAATTAAAAATGGCGGTAGAGACGAAAAAAAATTTTTGCGCTCCATATTGAGTGGCTTAACATTGGATAGGTCTTTCAAAATGAAGACGATGTTTCATTGACTATTTTACAATCAGAAGCTCCGTTTAAACATTACACAACCTCGAAGTTGTGTAGGTAGGATCTCTAGCTTTACCGCAACTCTAACCTTCATATACATCTATAGGCCTCATCAAAACTGTGTTTATAGATAGGAACTAACAATTAAACACAACTTAAAAGTAATCAATACAAGTAAATTAAAAATAGGTAAGTGATATAAAAAATAGCTTCACATTGATGAGAAATAATTAGTTCGCTTTTTACGCAGTCGGGTTTTTTGAATTTATTTTTATTTACCTTTAATATGCATTATAAAACACATTAGGTATATAACTTACATTTAAAACCTCACTAACAAAAGGTATAATCATCTTTAATCCTAATTTTATGACATATCTGAGTACCCTGAATTCGTCTTTCTCTACAGTGAAAACATACACGAAGCGAAAAACACAGAAAGTTAGGACGCGGGATCAAAGAATTCCAGTGTTTCTAATTTAGCGGGTTTTTTAAAATTCAAATATCTACCGCTATTTCCGGTTAGTAATGTTCGCCTTAGTTAATCTGTTATTAAATAAAGTAAATATTACTATTTGAAGTCGCTGTTTTTCAATTTAATATAAAAAATCTGATAAATTGTCAATACTGGAAAGCAGACAAGGAATTCGCATGTTGATCAATGAATTCGCGTCTTAAGCGTGATTTTTTGCCTTAAAGGACCAGAAATGTCTCGCGTATTAAGCGGGATCGCGTATTAACCGTTCGCGTATTAAACGTGATATTTTTGCATTAGCCTTATAGGCGATGTTCAAGGGATCGGAAAAAATCCGCGTATTAAGCGGGATCGCGTATTAACCGTGAGCGTCTTAACCGGGTTCCACTGTATATATATATATATATATATATTCAGTTTACTGCATGAGATGTAAAATGTATATAAGAAATGTGATCAATTCTTTATAGCACATTTAAGAACCCCTTTTTTTCTTCTCTCGGAATTTGGAAATTATTACCAATATTTTGTTTGTTATACAAACTGAAACACGTGTATCGTATTTGTGATAATTTATGCACACACGTACGTTACGTGTGTGTAGATTCGCAGATGTCCATTATTCAGAAGGCATACAACTATGTGTGTTAGGAATTGAAAAGTGTTCGCTAAATAAGTCTACGCTATTCAGGAGTGACCATTATTGAGGTTTTATTTTACATAGATTTAAAGTATTATGGAGATTCTTTTGAAAAATTGTGTCAACTTGACCCGCAAGAGACAAAACCCAACCCCGAACCGCACCCGCAATGAAAAAATGATGCAATGATAGCGCCAAGCCGAGAGAAATTATTTATCTCCCGTTTTATCAAACATTTCCTAATAAAGATTTTATTTTTTATTCATTTATTTATTTATTTATTTTTTGTTAGGCACTAAATCCCGTTTCTAACAAAATGAATATATAAGTGCAAAAATTTTTAAACATTTTAATTATAAAATGCAATTTTAAAGATATAATCAGCCCAAAAAAGGAACTTGAAAAAAAACAAAAAAAAACTGACTTTTGTAGTTTTTGAAATATCTGATTGGATTATAGATAAAGAAGTTCAGTCAGTGAACAGGATGGAATATTAAAAAGTTGTATGCATAGAATTGACGGGATGACTCTGCGATCACAATTTGCTCTCAACTAATGATACTGTCATTGAGTTAGCCGTCTGTTAAAGAAAAGTGGTTACGAAAAACAAAACCTTACTTAGTTTAGTCTTAATTTTGACATATCTTTTTAAGGATTGTCAGTCTAATAGATTTGAAATTTAGGCTGAATAGGAGTGTGGGTGTACTGATCATATGCATTTCACATTGTTAACTAACATCCACCCAAAAGACCCCGGCGTAGTTTTTTGCTGTTTCTGCATTATGAAAGTAAATTTGCGTTGGCGTGACATTTGATGGCACTGTTTTGAATTGTCACTTGATTTTGCCGGTATCCTAACTCAAATCTTCCGTAGAAAGCTGTCTGACATACTTCTCTTATCGCCTGTTTTACGATGCCCTGAAAACAATATTGTCGCGTCGGTCATAACCCACGCACTTTTTTTTTTTTTAATCAAAAGACTATCGAGTGTTGAACGTGGTATTTATAAAGGTTGCAATTTTAGGATAGCAATTGCAGGTTTACTGCAAAAAGAAGGTAGCTCCATTTTTGCACTTTTGGGAAATTTAAAGCTTTTAAATTTTAAAGTTTCGCCAAAAGTGTTTTTTCTACTCACGCATTAGTACATACTTATGAATGTTTTCCCACTAATATCCAAAAATACCTATTCTGGGTGTCTTTTAACAAGAAAGTGGACATCTAAAAAATGTCAAAAATGGAGCTATCCCCCTTTTTGCAGCAAACCCTTCAATTACCTTCAAATGTCTTCAAATAATCATCATTTAGGATCTCATCTCAAATACTCTGAGAATCACCATATTGAAAGAACTTTTCATTTAAATAACGCTTCCTATATCTAAATTGCATTGTATTGGAAGGCTGGGAATTCGATAAATTGACATGGAATCCTCAAGTCGATCTCAAACTGACATCTTATAGATATTTCAGATAGTAGAGTTCAATTCAGACCTTTTTGTCCTTTCATGGAATACCAAAATTTTATGTTTTGATATAATTTCAGAGGAAGAGGGAGAGAAGTCTACATGAAACATCGAAGAAGATAAGGGTTTAAAAAAAAGCTCAGAACTAATTATAATGTTTTTTTTTTTAAATATTTCTCCGATGTATTTTTTAATTAATATTTTAAGATGTCTAATTTTTGTTTTTTTCTAAAATTAATACCCCCCCCCCCTCTCCTTTTTGTATAAACGCAATTTTATGACGTACTGTCATCTAGCTTTTTTGCGACTCATTTTAAGTTACAGAAATAGTACATAAACATTATTTGTTAAAAAACACATGAACAAATGCGAGTATTATTTAATGGTTCAATTACTCGGAAGTAGAGTTTAGCTAGAGTAAGAGCTTACTCATCTTTAAAAAAAAAAAAAAAAAAAAAAAAAAAAAAAAAAACCTCTTTGGGATATTTTTGGAAGCTTTTAAAAGCCGTGAAATTAAATCTTCGTAAATATTTGATATCCACCCTATTTTTAGGTTTTGTCTTGTGTTGACGAGAAAGATTTATGACTTATACTTGACTTATCTGAATGCCTATTACAAGTGGCGACGATGCGTTTCACCCCTCCATCACCAAGTCGTCGAAACCAGACTACTTATTCTCGGTACTACATTAGTCTTGTTTGCATTCCGAGAAAAACTTGGAAATTAGGGTTATCTAGTAAAGTTTTTAAAAAGATTGTGTTATACCAAACAAAAATGCACTACGTTATAGTGAGGAGCAAAAAAAAAAAAAAAGGCACAACGCATACATCTGAAAACGCACCTCCACTCTCCACTCCGTCTTTTATCGCTCATCGAAAATAGTGTAACCAAAATCGTGACCCTATGAACGATAACTGTTATGCACGTCATATTCTACAGTAAGCATCTTTTAATGCACCTCGGTGTGCATATAAATTTTCTTGTGTTTCAAATAGTGTAACATTATTGAACATATACATGACATAACATTGATATTGAACATGATTAACACATATTGAACATAACATGTTAAAATACGCTGCAAAGAATTTTTCCCCGTAGACCATTATGTAAGTTTTTTTGGTGACCCTGTAAATGAATGATAAAGGCTTTGCACAACATACTCTACAGAAAGCATATTTTAGTGCACTTTATAAATGCATATCAATTTCATTGTGTTTGAAATAGTTTAACATCATTAAAATAAATCTCGAACGATTTTTTCGCATTGACCATAATCATAATGTGACGGGATTCTTTTGAGTATGTTTGTAAACGAATTATAAATTCTGCTCGTTCCATTTTCAATCATGCTATAGTCAAATCTTATAACATATATCAATTACATGGTAATCCTACAATATTTACCAGAATTAGAGGACCGGCAGACGAACCGAAGTCATAAACACTTTAACCATGAGATGAGAAGGGGGGAGGGGGGCGAAAGAAATCTAAAATTTTTATTTATTATTACGGCTGTGCACTAAACGTGGGGTCGGCCATTGAGATTTTATTAAACAGTTACTATTAAAATTCGAATTTTCAAGCTCCTATGTATTTTTGAGCTTCCCTCTATTTTATTGATAACTTTCAAATAACCAGAAGAAACAAACATTTTGTATCATTTTACTAAAATAGCCTTGTCTAAGTAAATTGCAACAAAAGTACAAGATTAATAAAGTGTTTTGTTGTGTATATTTATCTTGGTTTATTTTTAAACTAATCATTTTATCGGTAGTCTGACTTCTAACATTTTGAGTTTCCGCAGTTTGTTTTTAATTTAGTAACAAATTTTCGCAATGTATAACAAGAATACCTTTTTCTTTTAAATCTCTGTTTCTAAGTTGGCACTCTATTTCTTACGCTCTTTACGGATTTTAGGGTGTATCGAATCGTCCATATCATTTAATTCCTGCCGTAAGTTCAAACATTTGAATTTTAGGCTGACAATGGGCATTCTTGTGATGTATTTTTAGTGATCCTCCCTCATGCTAAAATTACAGATTTCAAACTTTCATTTATTACGTTAAAAATAACTTTCTTTCTTTTTAACACTTCACGAAGTTTGTACCTCATACATTGACATGTATTTCTGGATTTCTCGATCGTTTTACTTTTTCGCTTTTTAAGCTACCTATTGCAGCCGTTCGGAGGAATGATTTCAAAAACGTTTGGTATATTTTCATCGATCATGACCCCCAGACCCCGAAACCACCCTCCGTTCAAATGTTGATATATATATATATATATATATATATATATATATATATATATATATATATTAAATATTAATTTACAAAAAAAAAAAAAACATAATTCATAATACGAATACTCAAATGATAACTTTTTCAAATCATATATTTAATAAAATTAATATCAATTCTATAATTAACGATAAAAAATGTTATTTTCCTATTAATAATCTTCATATAACAAAAACCTTTAAATATCCGAATACAATTGGTAGAAAGATTTTTAACTACAATACATTTTCAAAAAATACATCTGCTGCAAGTAATTTTCCGTGTAATTGCAATGACCCCAATCTAAAAAAATATATAAACAATGATCATGGACATAATCACTGGAAATCTTAATATTGTTAATGATTTTAAATTGAAAAAACTAATGGGTTTTGGTACTAAATATAGACTTCCATCTAAATTTACTGTTAAATCCATAATCAAACAGTTTACATATGATATAGATATTTTTATATATAAAATTTCAATATATTACAATAAACCTATTGCATATTTTAATCAATGAAAAATATTAGTAATTGAAAAATTAACTATGACTTTAAAATATAATATTTCTGATTTGGTTTCTATTAACACAAAGCATTTTTTCCAACAAATAACTAAATTACAAAAAGAAAAAAACTACGTTATTACATATGTAGACAAATCTCCTAATAATTATGCAATCATATGTAAATCTTATTATCACCAACTTCTTACAACCTGTATTTCTTCTAATAATTCTTTTCAAAAAACTAATGAAAATGTAATTGTAAATAATCGTAAAATTCAAAGTTATTATAAACTATTAAATATTCTATCTACTAATTTTAATTATCCTTATTTAGTTCTAATTCCCAAATTTCATAAAACTCCAATTAAATTTAGGACTGTAACTATTGGTTGCAATACATATAATAATAAAACCAATATACTTCTATTAAATTCTTAATTATATATACTTACTACAAACAATGATAATACACATTGTATAAAAAATAGCTATCAACTGGTCACTATTTAAAAAAATCTTAACTGTGTATATAATATAACGACATATGACTTTAAAGATCTATTTAATAATATAGACTTATTAGATTTACATAATATAATAAATGCATTATTTAAAAAGTATTATAAAAAACTGGAATTACCATCTAATATTGATATCGCTTATTTTAAATCATTAACAAACTTTATTATCTATAATAATTATATATTGCAAGATAATACATTATATTTACAGCACGTCGGTATACCACAAGGTGGTTGTACACTATGACGCAAAAGTTTAGACAATGAAGAAATTCTTACATACTTTGAAAAATATTTATTCAATTTTCAAATCACTGCTTGAAATTAATGTGCTGTACATATAAACAATATTTATAACAAAGAAAAGTGGAATTGTGCATATTGCAATAAATTAAATGGTAACAAAAATAAACTGCTGTCTCAAAAGTTTAGACACAAATTAAATAAAATCGAAATAAACAATTTTTAAAACCTGGTTGCGCATCCATGCTTATGTATTACGTCATATACACGAGATTGCATGGAAGAAACTAAATCTTGCATAGTTTGTGGATCGATATCGTACCATGCATTCTCAATAGATGTCTTAAGTTCCTTTTCAGAAGAGTATTGTCTAGCGTTGCTATAAACTTTGCGACACATGATGCTCCAAAGATTTTCTATAGGGTTAAGATCTGGGCTACATGCTGGCCAGTCGAGAACTCTTATATTATGGGAATTAAACCAAGATTTTGAATGTTTTGCAGTGTGAATTGAAGCATTGTCTTGCTGAAATTCCCACTGAGGACCCCCTAGAAGCTCAGCAAATGGCAGTAGGTTTTCTTCTAATGTCTGTGTCTAATGCTGTGAAGTTTGACGACCACTGGTGAAGGTCAGAGATACTTGTCCATTATAGCAAAAGGCTGCCCAAACCATCACCGAGCCCCCTCCTTGTCTGCGACTAAAAAAACGTCGAGGTTCCTTCCGCAAGTCATGCCAGTACGATAAACAACCATCTGGACCATCCAGATTCCACTTTTTTTCATCGCTAAATATGACTGACTGCCATTTCTCTCCATATGACATATGCTTTCGAGCCCACATAAGTCTTTGTAACTTATGATATGGTTTCAGAGCTGGTTTCTTCTGCATTTTGCTATAAACGATTGTTCCTTTTTCCAAAATTCGTCTACGAATCGTATCCTTTGATACAGAGAGTCCCGATGAGCTTTGAACTCCACGTACGCTCATTTGTTGAGTACTCGCTAGTCTTTGTATCAGGCGATCCTCTCGTACATTTGTCACACGTGGCCTCCCAGACCGACATTTTGCTTTATATTCGGAACCACTCGATAAATAGATTTTTTTGACCTATTAATAATAGCAGAAATTTTAGAAACGCTCTTCCCTTCACCTTTCAACTGCCAAATCCTTGAAACCTCATTCACTTGAATTTCTTTAGCTCTCGGCATGTCGACTATGAAGCGCAATCGTTTGCAGAACTTAAGTACTCCAAATTTGTGACATCATCGATTCTAAATTTGCATATGCCAGCGAATATTCAAAGAAATTTAGAATAGTGTCTAAACTTTTGCGACAAGCACATTTGAATTTTTATGAAAAAAATTAGTATTATAGCAAATAAAACGACTGTTTTTTGTACATAGCATTTTAAATCAGTTTTTGAATATATTTACAGGTTTTTGTAATTCTGACGTCATAATTCTACATTTTAAAGCTGAATGATGTCATTGTCTAAACTTTTGCGTCATAGTGTACATCCAGTTTATTATCAGACTTATACTTATATCACTATGAACGTACTTTTACTAATAATAATCTCCATTTATATCGTTATATTGATGACATAATTTTAATTGCCACTGATCAATCTAAAATTTCTCAATTTCCAGTTGATTATCCCACTAATTTGGAATTAAAGGAAAACCTCTTATCTAACAATACTATTAACTTCTTAGATCTTAAAATTACAATAAAAGACAACAAAACAATAACTGATTTATATGATAAACGTAAAGAATTTAAATTCAAAGTTAATACATTTACAAATTTTTAAATCTTGTCTTCATCATTCTGTATATCGAAATATACTACTTAGTCATTTATATAGAATAAAATGTTTATGTTCTTCTCATCTAATTAACAATAATATTAAAAAAACTAATTTATGATGCATTAAATCATGGTTTTCCAAACAAAAATCATATATTCATTAATATACAATTACTACTTACATGATCTATATATATATATATATATATATATTAAAAAAAAATTAACACATGCGTAAACAAAATTACAAAAAAATTATAAAATATTTATAAAAAAATTGTAAAATAAAAATAAACAATTACTATAGGATGGTTGGGTGGGTAGATGTTAGAGTACGGAGGAGGGTGGTGTTGTCTGGATAATACGCAATGGTTAATTTATATATATATATTAAAAAAAGGGGGCTTTTGTATTATAACTACATTTCTAATACGTATTTTATATGGATGTTGATTTGATGTTTTATATGTAATTGGTGACTTTTCCTCTTTTTTTTAAAATTTCATATTAAATTTAACTTATTTAATCAAATTCAATATTAACTTATTTTTAATTTAGTCTACTCAGGACAATGTCATATTAATTAATAATAGTATACCAACTTTTCAGTGATTATTATGCATATTGGTTTATTTGATTAACTAATGTTATACTATATGTATTAAATTTGGGTAAATAGTTTTTATTATTATTCCTCTATACTATTTAATATTGTTTTATTTTCAACATTGTATTCCATGATTAATTATCGGTTTATATGCTTGATTGGCACAATCATTTTTTTTTAGCTTTTTTATGACTAATATAAGGATAATTCACACACTATATATGTGATCTTTAGACTATTTGGAATTTTAGTATCTGACAATCTTATATAAACATCCATTTTTTTTAAAATTTATTTTATAATTTATTTTTTTTTTCTTTCTTGTTCATTTTTTATATGCAAAGCTAAATATTAAGACTATTATATTTTTATAATATATAATTTATTTTATTTTATAGCATATAGCCTATATTCTATATATTATCAAGTTAAAAAAGTTTTTAAATTTCTCAGTGTAGATTTAATGGTATGGTAATAGAATATATTGTATTAACATTTATTTAAAAAAAAATTTCTAAATAATGAAATACAGTATGGTATTGTTTATATTAGGATGTGTGTAGGAATGCAGTTGATACATTTTAATTCATTAGCATGTATTAGGTTCTACTTACTGTGACATTTGTATAATCATAATAGTTTTTAAAATAAAATAATAGATGGCAGCGCCATAAATTTTGTATTTTTAAATAGCCTCTATTAAAGTAATAATTTAAATTTTTTACACTAGGTGGTAATTAACGCTGAATATTGGCAATGTTGTAAAATTGTTATTATACAATTTAAAATTGTTTTTAGGTATTATAAATAATGTAATTATATTTTATTTATATTATATTTATTATATTTATCACAATATTTCAACATGAATTAACTGACTCCATAGCTTTTAATTTCTGTGTTAACTTAACTGTTTTATTCACCTTAATCTTATCATGCTTTTTGGATTCCATGTGTGGGAATATATTTTGAAAATCTACTGGAAATTAATACGGTATGTTTTGTAAGATTTCTATTGCTATAAATTAAATATTTAATGGGTTGTAGTTTTTTTTTTTTTTCCATTTCATGCCATTTGATAATGTTCTGTATTCATTTTATTTTGATTATATTGGTTGTTTGAGTTTGTACAGGGGAAATTTTTTTTAGCTTATAGCTTTTTTCCCACAGAAAACTACCGATTTGCTTAATATCATTGAATTCTGTACTCTTGAAAACTTAATTCAATATATGTTTTTCAATTTTTTCGGAATCCATATTCTTCTTTATTTCTTCCATGTTAATTCTTGTAATTAGGTATACGGTACTTTATTTTACACATACAGTTTTATATTGTTGGTTTATGGCGTGTAGTCAATCATTCACAATATTGCAGTTTTTGATGATGGCCAGTAATGTTTAATTAATGGTTATACAGTAAATTCTGTCTAAGACGGACACTGTGTAAGCCGGAAATCTGCCTACCGCGGAAAATTTTTCAAGTCCCGGCGAACCCATAGAAAATAACATTAATTCTTGCTGCATAAGCCGGAATCTGCCTAACGCGGAAACGGAAAGGGTTTTAAGGTCCCACCGAAAACAAAATTTTGCATAAGGCGGAAAATAGGCTATTTTGAAAATGAAAGGCATTTCGTTTATGAAACTTTAAAACTGATATATATATACGTCAAATACTCAATGTCGAGCATAAAAATTAAATTACGTAATACTTTAAGAAAGTTAATTCAAAGGAACAGAAACTGTTTAAATTTTAAGGAATTCTTGTTTATGCCATTTTTTCCTATATAAATATGCATTTAAAAGTTATTATTACTAGTTGAGTGCACATTTATGAAAATATGTATTTCCTACAATATATTATGCTTTAAGGTTGTACTCAATTCAAAGTGATGGCTTTCTGTCTCATTCCCGAAGTTATTATTATTATTTATTTTTTTATTTTTATTTATTTATTTATTTATTTATTTTGTGTGTGTGTCTATGTAAACTTCAAATTTGTAGGTATTACGGCGGTACTAAGAAATTGAATAGCCTTTCTCATTTATTTATAAAGACAAAGGATCTTCCAGAATTTCACTTTTCGACAGATCTTCGAGTCAGGGCAATAGATGAAAGATTGTGATGAAAGATCGTGAGCAAGTCATTATAATTCAGGATCCAATCTTTTTATCGAAAACATAAAACGCTATTCGACTGACGTATGCTTCATTTAAAATAAATCACGATCTTTTGCATAAGCCGGAATATTGTTTACCACGGAAAATTTTCTCAGTACCGACCGATTCCGCCTTAGACAGAGTTTACTGTATTATAAATGCATTATTTAAAAAGTATTATAAAAAACTGAAATTACCATCTAATATAGATATTGCTTATTTTAAAATCTTTAACAAACTTCATTATCTATAATAATTATATCTTGCAAGATAACATTATATTTACAGCACGTCGGTATACCACAAGGTGGTTGTACATCCAGTTTATTATCAGACTTATATCACTATGAACTTACCTTTACTAATAATAATCTACATTTATATCGTTATATTGATGACATAATTTTAATTGCCACTGATCAATCTAAAATTTCTCAATTTCCAGTTGATTATCCCACTAATTTGGAATTAACGGAAAACCTCTTATTTAACAATACAATTAACTTCTTAGATCTTAAAATTACAATAAAAGACAACAAAACAATAACAGATTTATATGATAAACGTAAAGAATTTAAATTCAAAGTTAATACATCTACAAATTTTAAATCTTGTCTTCATCATTCTGTATATCGAAATATAATACTTAACATTTTATATAGAATAAAATGTTTATGTTCTTCTCATCTAATTAACAATAATATTAAAAAAGTAATTTATGATGCATTAAATTATGGTTTTCCAAAAAAATTCATATATTCATTAATATACAATTAGTACTTACTTGATCTTAAATTTTTTTTTAACACATGTGTAAATAAAATTACAAAAAAATTTATAAAAAAAAAAATATTTATATAAAAAATTAAAAATTGTAAAATAATAATAAACAATTACTATAGGATGGTTGGGTGGGTAGATGTTAGAGTACGGAGGAGGGTGGTGTTGTCTGGATAATATGCAATGGTTAATTAAAAAAAATGATGGGGCTTTTGTATTATAACTACATTTCTAATACGTATTTTATATGGATGTTGATTTGATGTTTTATATGTAATTGGTGACATTTTATTTTAATTCATTTTAAATTTAGCTTATTTAATATTTAATCAAATTCAAAATTAACTTGTTTTTAAATTTTAGTCTACTCAGGACAATATAGTATTAATTAGTAATAGTATACCATCTTTATAGTGATTAATATGCATGTAAGTTTATTTGATATAACTAATGTTATATTGTATGTATTAAAAATGGGTAATTACTTTTTATTATTATTCCTCTATACTTCTTAATATTGTTTTATTTTCAACTTTGTATTCCATGATTAATTATCGGTTTAATGTGTTTGATTGTCACAATCATATTTTTTAGCTTTTTTATGGCTAATATGTAGATAATCCACACACTATATTAGTGATCTTTAGGCAATTGGGAATTTTAGAATCTAACAATCTTCTATAAACATCCATTTTTTTCCCTTGTTCATGTTATTTATTATTTTTTATAATTAATAGTAATTATTAAAGTTTTTTATATTTTTATTATATATAATTTATTTTATGTTATAGCATATAGCTATATTCTATATATTATCAATGTTATAAAATTATTTAATTTCTCAGTGTAGATTAAATGGGTAAGGTAATAGAATATATTTAAAGCATTTTACTAACATTTAATTTATTTAATTAATGATATATAGTATGGCATTATTTATATATTAGGTTTTGTGTGGTAATGCAGTTGATATATTTTAAATTCATTAGCTTTTATTTGGTTCATCTTGTGACATTTGAATAATAATAAAAGTCCTTCCGGCCAGTGCCGGGAGGAAGAGGTAGCTTTCAAATACCTTATTTTAAAAAAGCCAACTTATATTATTCAAACACACGAAGCTCAATTTAGTGAAAACCGAATATAGGAGATTCAATACTAATTTTTAGCAATACTAAATCATTATGAATGAGAATTTCACGAAATTAGTCAGCTTTATCCAAGCTGCTTTTATTTAAAGTAACTTATATTTGGCTGAGATGTTAATGCATACTATCCACATGCTTTCTCACATGGAAATAGGCGAATACGTGTTATCGCGTGACAAATACAAGATCGTTTCAAAATGTTAGCCATACTAGAAATTCAAAGTGCTATAATTCAACCCTTTTTTAAGATATAAACAAAAGAACAAATTTTCAGAACAAAATCTACTCCGGAATCTTTGCATCAAGGCCAAACACATAAAAAAATCTTTTTCATTTTCCAATTTTTTAATACCTCATTTTAAATTTAATTTTTTTGTAAATGGCAACCCTTTTGAAACAAGATGGCGAATGAAGCTGGCCAACGAACTCGGCCGAGACATTGGTATGTACTATGTACAGACCAAGTAACATCCAAATCGGTTCATAAATACGCTTGTTATCGCGTAACAAAAATCAGGTCGTTTTAAAATGTCAGCCACAATAGAAATTCAAAACGCTATAACTCAGCCATTTTTTTAGATATAGACGAAACAAAAACTGTTCCGGGATCTTTGTATTAAGCTCAAACACATACAAAAAAAAAAAAAAATCTTTTGCATTTTCCAATATTTTGGTATCTTATTTTAAATTAAAAATTTTTAAAATTTTTTTAAATGGCCGCCATTTTGAAACTAGATGGCGGATGAAGCTGGCCAACGAACTCGGTCGAGATATTTGTATGTACTATCAAAGTACATCCAAATCGGTTCATAAATACGCCTGTTATCACGTGACAAATATCAGGATGTTTCAAAATGTCAGCCACGCTAGAAATTCAAAATGCTATAACTCAGCCATCTTTTGAGATATAGACGAAACAAAAACTGCTCCCGAATCTTTGTATCAAGGTCAAATACATAAAAAAAAATATTTTTTTCAATTTTCAATTTTTTGGTACCACATTTCAAATTAAAATTTTTCTTAAAAATTTAAATGGCTGCCTTTTTTAAACAAGATGGCGGATGAAGCTGGCCAACGAACTCGGTCGAGACATTAGTATGTACTATGTACAAACGAAGTTACATCCAAATCGGTTCATAAATACGCCTTTTATCGCGTGACAAAATTCAGGACGTTTCAAAATGTCAGCCACGCTAGAAATTCAAAATGCTATAACTCAGCCATTTTTTAAGATATAGACGAAACAAAAACTGCTCCGGAATCTTTGTATAAAGGTCAAATACATAAGAAAAAAATATTTTTCCATTTTAAATTCTTTGGTACCACATTTCAAATTTAAAAGTTTTAAGAAAATTTTAAATGGCCGTCATTTTGAAACAAAATGGCGGATGAAGCTGGCCAACGAACTCGGTCGAGACATTGGTATGTACTATGTACATACCGAATTACATCCAAATCGGTTCATAAATTCGAGAGTTACAGTATGACAAAGGTCAGATATATATATATATATATATATATATATATATATATCAACTTTTGAACGGAGGGTTGTTTCGGGGTCTGGGGGTCATGATCGATGAAAATATACCAAAATTTTTTGAAATCGCTTTCCTCCGAACGGCTGCAATAGGTAGCTTTTTGTAATGAAAGCTACCTAATAGTTTTAAAATAACATAATAGATGGCAGCACCAAAATTTTGTTAGCGTAATAATTTTAATTTTTTACACCAGGTGGTATTGAACGCTGATTATTGGCAATATTGTAAAATAGAAATTAAATAATTTAAATTTGTTTTTATGTATTTTAAATAATGTAATTATTTTCTATTTATATTATATTAATTGAATTTATCACGGTATTTCAAAATGAATTAACTGAATCCATAGGTTTTAATTTCTGTGTTAACTGTTTAATTCACCTTAATCTTATCGTGCTTTTGGATACCATGTGCAGGAAGATATTTTGAAAACAACTGGGATTTTATTCGGTATGTTGTGTATTATTTCTATTTTTTATGCTATAAATTAAATATTTAAAAGGTTGCATTGTTTTTTCCATTTCATGCCATTTGATATTATTCTGTTTTCATCTTGAAACTATTCTCTTGGTCATATTGGTTGTTTGAGTACAGGAGAAAAAAAAATTTCAGCTTTTAGCTTTTTTTCTCGCAGGAAACAACCGATTTGCTTATATCATTGAATTCTGTACTCTTGAAAACGTAATTCAATATATAAGTTTTTCAATTATTTTTTTCGGTATCCATATTCTTTTTCTTTGCATTAATTCTTGTAATTAAGTATAAGGCACTTTATTTTATACATACAGTTGTATATTATAGGTTTGTGGTATCCATTTTAATTGTCATTTCATTCACAATATTGCAGTTTTTGATGATGGTTGGTAATGTTTAATTAATGGTTATGATATATATATATATATATATATATATATATGTATGTATGTGTGTGTTGCATTCTAGCAACATTAGATTGGCTTTATCGTTGAAAATGCCGTACTGGCTGTCACGATAGTAGTTGTGGATCACATGCAGCGATAATGGCGTAAAAAAAGTGGTCAGAACAGATAATTCGAATCTGTTATATTAGTAGAACGAATTGTTGAAATGCAGTTGTCGAGTGAAAACAATGGAATGCATCGTTCCGTGAAGTTTCCCCAGAAGAAATTGAAAACAACTCATAATCAACTAAGCACTTTATTAAAACATCTTTCAGAAAGTGCAGTTTCCACCAAGATAATTAGCCATCGCTCCGTAGTAGTAATTACGTTAAAACAAAGTTCCAGATAATCGAATAACAGGACGGTGACCAGGGGATGGATGAAAACTGGAAATACGACTCAAATCTGCTGAAACACAGCGAGTATCAACTTTTTGTTCCTCACGTGTACGTGTAAGGATACAAATATGACGTAGATCGCGCTCTTAACCAATGAATAATTAAGAATGTCACGTCATATAAAGAGTGCGAACAGAACTAGCGGGTGAATTTGGAGGAAAAAATGATAACATCAGAAATGCGCGGGAAGTAAAAATGGAAGCTAAAAGAATAATATCGAAAGAAAAAAGCGCGGGAATGGAACATTTAATTTAAGAATACTAAAAGCGTAATATTTAAGCGATTAAGACAAGTGAGACATTAAATTAAAGGGAATTTAACAGAGTTAACGATAGAGATTATTTAAGGATAAGGATTTAGTGAATATAAAGTAGTAATTTAGAATAAGATAAGGAAATCGCGGAATTAGATCTAATAATGTAACAAATATGATCTTTGTCGCATTGTAACTCTCGTATTTATAAACCGATTTGGATGTAACTTGATGTGTACATAGTACATACCAATGTCTCAACCGAGTTCGTTGGCCATCTTGTTTCAAAATGGCAGCCATTTAAAAAAATTTTAAAAATTTGAAATTTGAAATGTGGTACCAAAAAACTGAAAATTGAAATTTTTTTTCTCTTATGTGTTTGACCTTGGTACAAAGATTCCGGAACAGTTTTTGTTTCGTCTATATCTAAAAAAATGGCTGAGTTACAGCATTTTAAATTTCTATTGTGGCTGACATTTTGAAAGGACCTGATTTTTGTCACGCGGTAACAGGCGTATTTATGAACCGATTTGGATGTAGCTTGATGTGTACATAGTACATACCAATGTCTCGACCGAGTTCGTTGGCCAGCTTCATTCGCCATCTTGTTTCAAAAGGGTTGCCATTTAAAAAAAATAAAATAAAATAAAATAAAATGAGGTATCAAAAAATTGAAAAAGATTTTTTTTTAATGTGTTTGACCTTGATGCAAAGATTCCGGCGCAGTTTTTGTTTCGTCTATATCTTAAATAAACGGTCAAGTGCGAGCATTACTCGCGCACAGAGGGTTCCGTAGAATAAATATATGAATTTGTAATTGTATTATTTAAAAAAAAAAAAAAAAAAAAAAAAAAAAAAGTTGCTAAAAGAATACTAAGACTTTTAAAAAAAACTATATAAAGTAGGGTTGGGTATAACTGTATATATTAGAAAAGTGTAATCGGGTATACCATGAAAGTTCAAAGAGATATATGGAACAATATCAAATATAGCTATTCGTATAACTCTTTTTTTAATATTATCCTAATCTGTTTATGATGAACTTAATTCGGTACTGACAATAAAGGCAGTGCATAGTTAAACTTCATTTGGCATTTCATGAAACTAAATTCAGCGTAGTAATAACCTTTATTTCTATAGTGTATCTAAAACAAAACCTTTGTTCAAAGTTTAAATTTGGCATTGTGCTAAGCGCGCTTCGAATCGAGGTCTCAAAGTTGCAACGCCGCCTTGGTGAGTGCCACGTTTTTCCAGATAGGTGTTTAATCAGGGTAGCAAAAAAGCCGGCTAAAATTTAAAAAAAAGCCAGGCCGGTGGCTTCTATTGATTTTAACCGGCTTTTTTTTACCATAATTGGCTTTTATACAATGAAGCATTGTAATTATAAACTACACATTTTAAAGTGTTTTTAATTAGTTTTAATGACATTTAATTGATTTAGTTTAATAAGTAGCCCAATTTCTCAATAATGAGGACATTAGCAAAATCATTTAAGTTTTATTCCAGTATTAGTGATTTGTAGTCAGAATTGCAAATATGTCAGCTAAATTTTAAAAGGGCCATACCAACTGCCAATTTTTTCATTTTTACTGCTTTATAAAATTAAAGAGGACAATGGTTAGTTAGTTACGTATTTTATTACTTAATTTTAAGAGCTATTCATATACAAGTCTTATTTTATTTCTAATCTAATAAACATTTAAAATTACATAGTCATATTAATAAAAACACCATTTCTCACTATTAAAAACATGAATAGCATATGCATGAATTAGCAACAAGCTTTTCAAAATTTTATTTAGAGATTTTTTTTTTCCTTGTTTTAAATGCTCTATTTTTTATACACTTATGTACCACTCTTCTCAAATATTACATCTTTTCTAATTTCTCTTCTAACATTTATAACTTAATCTCTCCATATGGACACATAAGAATGTTTCCATTTTGATGTGCTACATTTTGTCATTAATTAAATATAATCTTTAAAATGTTTAGTATGTGTGGAGCCATGTAATATAGAATCTCAAAACACCAGTTTGGAAGCCAAACTTATATTCTTTTCAATGTTTATAATTTTTTTTTTTTTTTTTTTTTCAGACATAATGCCTTCACAGTTGCCTTCTAGAAGTTATAAAGACTTATTTATTTGATAAAATTTAATAGAAATCTATAATTTTTTTTTAATAGAAATTATCTATAAGTGTGTTAAAAATTAATTGATCCAAATTTAAAACGAATTTACTGTAAACCAATTTCAAAAAATAAAAACCGGCTTTTTACAATAAAAGCCGGCTTTTTTTAAGTGGTTAAAACCAAAAAAAAGCCGGCCGGCTTTTTTTGGCCTGGCTAAAAGCCAGCAACCCTGTGTTTAATTAACATTTAAAGTCACTCGAGGCGTATTGAGAGATACAATCAATGCAAACTATCGCGAATTTCACAGTATTTATGCGATTCATTCTAATTAAATATTTCGAGGGCGATGCTCTTAAAAAACGGACACCTAATTTTAATTCCAAAACAGACAAATGGCACCAAGAATATTTAATTAAAATTTTCCTTTTATCATGTACGTGAAAATAAGCAAGTTCGCATTTTCTAATAAATTCGTTTATAAATTCTGGTGTTAGTTCATTATTTCATAAGTTTATAAATAGAATTAATCCGTGCCGGAAAGGATTAAGTGGTCGCAGGACTCTTAAAGCTTCAAAATTTAAGAAATTTTAAATTTTTTTAGATGTTAAACTCCTATCTTTTCTGAATATTTTGATATAATTGTTTCCTTGAAATTCCCATTAGAACAGAAGTTTTGGCTTTTAGAATTATACCCGCTCAATAGCTGAAGCGGCATTTCCGAAACTTTAAAGTCATTATTTTCCAAATGGCGTTTTTGGGTATAACGCGCAGGATACCTCAAAAACTTTTGAATATTTTTCATGAAATTTTCAAAACATATATTCCATGTTATTCTGTATAAACTGAACCTAAAATTTCCTTTTTATTGTTCAAAAAAATATTTTTTTAGGTGATTTTACTGTTGAAATTTTCAAAATTTTGTACTAGCTAAATGCAGCATTGCATTAAAAATATAAAAATGCTTTAAATACAAATTTATTTAAGTTCAGGGAAATTATTACAATCTGAAGTATAAGTAAGCACCAAAATTTTCATTCTGGTTGCAATATTTATTTTGTAATCCTGCGCGTAAACTGTTATGCCAATTTTTTGTTCGACAAATGTCTAACAGTTTCGAGCCCCCTATAAATACTAATTCTGTATCTTGCAATTTTTTAAATACATGAAACGAAAGAACATACTTATATCTTTCATTCCAATTAAAATTGTGTTTTAAAATCATATACATTTTAAGACATTAAATGTTGAAAATGGTCTTTTTTTCATTTTTTCCACTTTTTAGAGTCCCGAGACCCCTTAAATTAGTATGTTTTTAACAATTTGACGTTTATTGCTTTTATACTGTTACTGGACATTACGTTACACATATATATCATTAAAAGTCGTTAACTAGGCACAGAGTACGCCGCCCTGTCCTTGTGTATGTCCAAACTGACCGTACCTTTAAGGGTTAATATCTCAGCTAATTACCGATGATTTTTTTCGAAAATCATTATCAACAATGCTTTTATTCTTCTGCAACGATAGGTATATTCAGCGATGCTCAACAATTTTTCTGAATGCCCGTAAATCGAAATTTGTGTATAACAGAAAAATGCTAATAACTCAAACTGTGACCTAAGGTAATCGCTATAATTTTCCGGCAAGGTTTATATTAACGTCTACTACCTCTAATTTTTTCATAATTTTAGTTTCAGTAGATTCGGAATTAGATGGGTGGGAACATATTTTTGCTCTACATTTTCAACAATATCTTTGAAAATTTAATACCTAAAATTAAAAGGAATGTATTTTTGAGTTCAGCGTTACAAAAGCTTTCACAGGATATCCCACATGATATACAAAGAAAAGATTTTTTTTTTTTTCAAGTAGCATAATTAGCCCCTCTACTTTTTTACTAAATATATTTATCAATGTTTATTAATCTGAAAATATGGTCAATGGTCTTTATTACTTCCCCGAATTTGAACTTTCCACGTTCCATAGTTTACGATTAAAATGGCTGTGACAGACAGACGGACAGACACAGGAGTGATCTTATAATGGTTCCGTTTTTACTTTTTAAGTACGGAACCCTAAAAATGGTTGAGTTATACCACTTTGAATTTCTAGCATGGCTGACATTTTGAAATGATCTGATATTTGTCACTCAATAACACGGGCATTTATTAACCTATTTGGATGTAAGAAGACATGTGGATAGTATATAGCAATGTCTCGACCAAGTTCGCTGGCCGGCTTCATGCGCCATCTTGCTTCAAAATGGCGGCCATTAAATAAAAAAAAAATTATATTTAAAGTGAGGTGCAAAAAAATTAGAAATTGAAAAAGGTTTCTTTCTTTAAATATTTGACCTAGATTTAAGGATTGCGGAGCATTTTTTGTTTTGTCTTTATCTTAAAAAAGGGCTCATATATAGCAGCTTGAATTTCTAATGTGGGTGACATTTTGAAAAATCTGATTTTTTGCCTGCGACAGCACTCGTATATATCAACCGATTCCGATGTAAGTGTGCATGTGCAGTGCACAGGAATTACGAAGGTCTCGACAAAGTTCAGTGGTTAGCCTCATCCACCATGTTGTCTTAAAATGGCAGGCACTTCAAGATATCGCCGAATTTGGCAACCAAATATAAGTTACTTTAAATAAAAGCAGCTTGGATAAAGCTGGCTAATTTCGCGAAATTCTCATTCATAATGAGATAAAAATTAGTATTGAATCTTCAAAATCGGTTTCCACTAAATTGAGCTTCGTGTGTTTGAATAATATAAGCTGGCTTTTTAAAAATTAGGAATATGAAAGCTACCTCCTCCTCCCGGCACTGTCCGGAAGGACTTTTACCTATTCATATTTATTTAAACATGTAACTTTTTTTTTTTTTGTCTGTTTGAGTATAGAAAATTTCTTGTCTATTAATCATGAGTATACATTTCTGTTTTATATGCACGAATAATTTTATTGTAAGTCTTCTATCTAAATTAAAACGTTGGTTTTGTGATGACATGAATATTTAATTTGAATGATTAATTATTCTGATAAAAATTTTATTATTCATTGATAATCCTAATTGTTAAATTTATTTGAAAATGACTATTTAAGACCCTCCCATAACTTTTAAATTGTTATGAGCAGACTTGTATAAAACCAAAAACTTTCTGCGCACGCAAATATTGGGTCAAAAACTTTCTGCAAATTAATGTTTAATAAAATAATGTGTTACATTATTTTGACGATATTAATTAAAAACAGTAGTTTTAAAGTAATTTCCATTTAAATTAAAAATTAATCGATATTAAAGTATAATTATTTTAGTTGAAAAAAATAATAAAGCTAAAAATCCATGATAAGAAAAGGGGAATTCTTATCAATTATTTTGTCAATGCATTTAGAAACAGCCCAATCCTTAATATCTATTTGCACAAAATACCAGTCACTCTGTTCACAGAAAGAATACGGCATTGCTTCTGAAACAACTGAATCTCATTTTATAGGGAGAGGTCTATTCATAGGTATCACCATTAAAGAGAATTGATGCAGGGATGAAAGTGCACTAAAGCCATTTTGGAGCAGCAAAAATCTGTTTTTGGAGCAATAAAATCCATTATTGGAGCAGCAAAAATCTAATTTTGTAGTAATAAAATTAAAATTCTGTTTTTGGAGCAGACTCAAATTCTTATGCTAATAAACTCCTAAAAATTAAAATGATTGCTATCTTGAAAATATTTTCACATTTGAAAGAATAATTACTCGGATAAAATTTCTGCACACATTTTGCTAACTCTGGGCTAACTAAACGACAATTGGGTACAGATTGCAATAATGAAAAATTAGCAGCAGGAAGAAAAAAAAAATCAGTTTATTTGGCTTTAAAAAATATTATTTTAGAGCAATAATTTTAATTAATCAAAGGAAAGCCTATGAATACAACATACAGGACTCCCACTCAACTTTTATAGTAAAAAATGGTAAAAGGGGATCATTTTTTTTCATAAAAGGGACCAAAAAAGACCATTTATTTCGCATAAAAGGAACATTTGGGGACCTAATTTCAGCAAATCGTAAAATAAAATAAACAAAATCCGCGCCATCATTTCACGAAATTAGCGTTTTTAGCGATCCTTTGAAAAAATTAACGTGATTTCACAATCTCTTGCCAAAATTTGAGTGTTTTTTGCAATCTTTTGCCGAAATTCGAGTGACTTTCACAATCTTTTGAAGAAAATTGCTTACTTTTCGCGATCTTTTGACGAAATGCGCGTATTTTTGCGGTCTTTTGACGAAATTCGCTTGTTTTTCGCGATCTTTTATCGAAATTCGCGTGTTTTTGCGGTCGTATGACGAAATTCGCGTATTTGTTTGCCGTCTTTTGACGAAATTCGCGTATTTTTGCGATTTTTTGACAAAATTTGCGTGTTTTTTGCAATCTTTTGACTAAAATCGCATATTTTTCGGGATCTTTTGGCGAAATTCGCGTGTTTTTCGTGATCTTTGGGTGGAATTAGCTTGTTTTTCGCGATCTTTTGTAGAAATTTACAGGGTTTTTTTTTTCTATCTTTTGACCGCGTTTTGTTCGTTTTTTCACGAAACTAGCGATTTTTTGAGAAAATTCACGTTTTTTTCGCGATCTTTTGACTGAATTCGTGTATTTTTCGCTATCTTTCGACGAAATTCGCGTGTTTTTTCCGGTATTTTGACGAAAGTTGCTGTTTGTTTCACGACCTTTTGACGAAATTCCCACTTTTTTCGTGATCATTTGACTAGTATGGCGTGTTTTTCGCGATATTTTGATAAAATTCGCAAGTTTTTCGATTTTGACAAAATCCACGTGCTTTCCGCGATCTTTTGATCGCTGTTTTTTTTTTCATTTTTTGACGAAATTATCTTTTTTCTTTCAGGATCCTTTAAAAAAAATTCGCGTTTTTTTTTCGCGGTCCTTTGACGAAATTCACGTTTTCTCTGCGATGCTTTGACGAAAGTGGTGATTTTTTTCTGCTAACGATTGACGAAATTGTTTTTTTTTCGGCGACCATTTGTTGAAATTCGCAATATTTTTATGTGATATTTTTTTATGCTTGAATTTTCGGGCTGATGGCCGATTTTTTTTTTTAATTTTCGGAACCGAATGCCTTAAATTTTCGGAACATTCAGAACAGAACTACACCTGGCAAACAATAAATAAATCATACATAAAATTGGGAAATATTTCTAATATTTCGGGTTTTTTTTTTTTTTTTTTTTTTTTTTTTAGTTACAAAAACAAAAATTACGTTTTTTTTTTTTTTTTTTTTTTTTTTTTTTCAAAAAAATTTTCCGCAAAGTTCCCAATTTTGCGGAAAACTTTCCGCGCACGGTGTGCGCGTGTGCGTCTATATTATGCAACTCTGGTTATGAGAGTGCATTTATCTATCCTCACTTGCTTTTCTTCTATCTCAATGATGGAATTCGAAACATTAGAGCTCCAGCGGCAGATTTTGACGTTTAAAGAAGGGGGGGGGGGGGAACTCATTTCCAGATAAACTTTATCAAACAGCTAATCCAGCTCTTCAAACTTTGTATAAAAAAAGAAAGTAAGGAGTAGCGATTAGTCAAGTGCATTCTTGAGTTAGTAGAAAGATTAAATTATCCTGAAGGCATGCCTTACTGAATTTGGCAAAGAGTTGTGGAGCTTTCTTGTCTGGAACGCAAGTTTTTCTCCTTTCATTTTTTAATCATTGCAAATCGAGTGACCTACTGCCTGAGCTTTTTGATGAAGAGGAATTTATAACCTACTGACATTGAACTCTTTATTTATTTTTTTTTTTTTCCAAATTTGGTGACGCGTATTGCGGATGATTTATCTATTCTATAATCAAGTCTTATTGTCCCCTGTTTTGTATTATTACTTTTAAAAGCTTGTGATAGATAACCAAATCCTTCACCCTTGTAATTACCATTTAATTGGCATTGTCCTTTCCCTCCCATCAATTGAACAAAATTGAATTTGATTTTTATATTTTTGGAAAACGTTCCATAATCGGAATTGCCCTACAAATGTTGGTAATAATGCTTTTTCAATAAATGAAGGAAAAAGCGGTCGCTTTGCCACTAGTAAATAAATATATGAAAGAAAGCACAATTCAGTTATTGGAATTCTAAATATTTTAATGTTTTATGTTTGCTTGTGATCTAACGAATATTTTCGCGATTTCTTGTGGAAACCACGAAAATTTTCGTGATTTTGTGCAAATTTTGCTGTAAAAAGCATTTTAAATCGAGGAATTGAAGAACTGTAACAGTAGTAACTGTATGAACTCTAACAGAAAGAACTGCCTATCTTTGACTGAAACATTTTCGTACAATTTTTCCATTTTTTCTTTTACTTTCTTCATGCAATCCCAAAAATCCCTGCCTGCTCGGCCTACCAGGCGCAGGTAGATTTCGAAGTTAAGTACTAATTTCACCAACAAAAACTAAATCGTGATTAGCGATAAACCCACTTTAACAATTTTATCTGGCCGCATTTGACGAGTTTTTAATTTCATTTTTATATAAGAGCTGGTTTTATCAGAACCATGTTAAGGCAGTATTCAAAAATATTTTCAATACTGAACAACTCGCAATTTTCTGACATATTTTCAGATTCATTTTTAAAAGGAAAACATGAAACTTGCTGTACTGACATGATTTTTTAAGAGAATTATAAGCGACCTATGTTTTTATATTCCGTTCAGTTAATTAGAACTTGATTTATAAACAATTATTTTCTCAGTAGGACAATATTTTTCGTTTCCAACACAATCGCTTCGAGAAATTCGGTTCAAAATGCCCACTTCGACATCATTTTTTGAAATACATTCTGTCTCTATCAAAAAATCGACCATTACGGCACATTATATATAGTTTCTGAATAAGTGAACCTACCCAATTGGATGCGTTTGAAAGCAAAAATGAATGTAAAAATGAGTCAGAAAAAAAGCAGTTTAGATTTGAGTTATACGATATTTTTTTCTTCAACCTCTATGTATTTTTTATTTGTTTTTGCTGTAAGAATTGGTCCTCTCAAAAACTTGTCAATATAAAAGTTGTAGATAATATTCAGAAGATGTATAATAAATTTAAGCGGATTGAGTATCTTGTGAAGTGACGAAGTTATGGATTTTTTTCTTCATGCCCCGCCCCCCCCCCTTTTTTTTTTTTTCGTTTTTTTTTTTTTTTTTTTGGGGTAAAAATTGGTCCTATCAAAAACTTGTCAATATAAAAGTTGTAGATAATATAAGACAATTTATAATACATTTAACTGGATTTGATATCTTGAGAATTGACGAAGTTATGAATTTTTTTCTACCCAAAACCTTATTTTTTTCGCCCCTTGAGCCCATTTTTAATTTTATCAAAAATCTGTTATACATAATTTTTTGGCCCTTTTTTTTAGAAGTAATAAAAACTTTAAACTGAGTCGATATGTATTATAATTAAGAAGTTATGGGGTTTTTCATTTTTCACAAAACCCCTCCCAATTTCTACCCCCTTGGTCCGATTTTGCCCATTAACGAACTTGACCGAAATTTTATGCCCATTGATTTTATGCATCAACTTGGAAAAGATTTGTGCAGAATTATGGAAGTTATCGTGTTCATAAAAAAGTGATATATATGTTTTTTACTGGGTGTGGTTTTGGGTTTTCTAGGGGTCATGATCGTAGATCTGCAAAAAGTTTTCCGAAATTCCAACGTAGGGGAGAATGTAATAGGTAGTATTTCATACGAAATCTACCTAAAAGGTGTTTTCATCTGCCTGATAATTTGCGAAGCGGAGCCGATATGTATTATAATTAAGAAGTTATGGGTTTTTTTCGTTTTCCACAAAACCCCTCCCTATTTTCACCCCCTTGGTCCGATTTTGCCCATTAACGAACTTGACCGAGATTTTATGCCCATTGATTTTATGTATCAATTTGAAAAAAATATTCGTGCAGAATTATGGAAGTTATCGTGTCCATAAAGTGATATACAGTGTAACCTCTGAATAACGATTACTCGTGGGACCGGTAAAAAGTGACCGCTCTTCAGAGGTGGGTGTTATTCAGATGTTTCATTAAAAAAAAGTCAAAATTACATAAATTTAAATAGAAATACACACAGTCATTTTAATTGATCCTCATTGTTTTAATATACAGTGCCAGAAAAAAAAATCTTGACACTCAAGCCACAATCTCAATGTTCAGATGTTTTATTTTACTTTTTCCTGCTTTAAATAGAAGGGGCGGGCTAGAGTCTCTATCACACGTTGGTCACGTAGAGCGGTGGCCCTGCAGTTTGAGATCACCCATCGTTCTCTCTCTCTCTTTTTAGGGTTTCGTTCATCTGACGAAACCCTATTCGTCTCGCTCCTCTGTCTGTCTGTCTGTCTGTCCGTACGTCCGTCCGTCTATCTGTCCGTCACAGAGCCCGTTCTCAGAAACTATGTGTTGGAGACTTGAAATTTTGCATACTTATAGCTGGACACCTCAGATCAAACGACAAATCATAAAATTTTGAAAAAGTCTTAGATTTAACCCTTTGGGCTCCCACATGTGTATTTTAAACAATTCTTTCTAAGTGAGCCCCTAATTAGATTGAAGGCGTGAAATTTTGCATACTTATAGCTGAACACCATCATGCGACAAATTATAAAATTTTGAAAAAGTCGTACATTTAACCCTTTGGGCTCCCACAAGCGTATTTTAAGCAATTCTTTCTAACTGACTCCTTATTAAACTGGAGATTTGAAATTTTGCATACTTATAGCAGGACACCTGAGGCAGGCGACAAATCATAAAATCTTGAAAAAGTCTTACGTTTAACCCTTTGAGCTACCATATATGTATTTTAAGCAATTCTTTCTAAGAGAGCCCCTAATTAAGTTGGAGATATGAATTTTTGCATACGTATAGCTGAATACCTCAGACCGCACGACAAATCATAAACTTTTCAAAAAGTCTTATATTATTTACTCCTCCGGGCTCTAACTTGTGTATTTTAAGCAGTTTTTCTAACCTCCGCCCTTTTCACCCGGGGAGCACTTTTCCAACTTTTGCCGACACTCCTTTGACCATTCTTTCATATTATGCACCATAGCCAATCCATATTTTAGTTCCACTTTTTACCGCCAGGGGCGCCTACTTATCTCGGTTGCTATGGGCCCAATCCCCTCGACTAATATATGTACGGGTAGTATATAAAACGGAGTTTCGTTCGAATAGAGATTTGTTTAGAATAGAGTGCGCCCCTGGTTGCGAAATGTGGAATTAACAGATTTTTCAAAAGGATAAAATGTTTTGAAAGGTATATTAAACGAAACCCTCTGTGCGATCTGTGATCACACTTACCCACTTGTTTTGTCTTAGTAGTGCTTTGAAAAGAGGGCTTTTTTTAAATGTATCAATGACTGTCAAGATTTTTCTGACACCGTAATAAGAAAATCAGTGATTTGCAGTTGCTTTTTTTTTTTTTTTTTTTTGCTGCAAATGTCTTTCTCCGAAGAAAAGAAAATATGATTTGATTTGCTATACAATCCATCATCATTATGATTCAATGAGAAATTTTGGATTTCACGAAGGTTCTTCAAATCTTCGGTATATGTGTTAATACTGGAAATTTTGGGTGATTCTATTATCTATTTCCTCTTCCTCTTTTCTATCTTCCACCATTTGCTGTATGAAATCAAATGTGGCAGTAACTTCCAAATTTTTGACCAGACATACAAACAAGCTGGCCTTTTTGTTAGTTATCTCTGCCGTTCTAAGAATATTATATAAAAATGTCCCCATTATTGATGTCTTCATTTTCTGTTTGTTCACATACCAAGTAAATTTTGTTTGATCTGCTTCACATTTCAGTTTGCAAATAAATATGAAATTGTACCAGGAGCTGTAAATTTTTTTTCTCGTGACTTTTGAGTGGCCATTGTTCAGAATTCCTTATTTAGAAGTTCTTACTGATGTTAATGCTATGGAGCGTGTTTGGTTCCATCAGCATGTGGCCGGTATTCGGAGGTTTTCGTTGTTTAGAGATGGCCGTTCAAGGGAGTTTCACTGTGTTTTTTACTGGGGGTGGTTTTGGGTTCTAGGGGTCATGATCGGTGTAGATCTGCAAAAATATTTCCGAAATTCCAACATAGGGGAGAATGTAATAGGTAGTATTTCATACGAAATCTACCTAAAAGGTGTTATTTTCACCTGCCCCATGATTTGCGAAGTCGAGCTAATGAATGTTTTAATTTACTAATTTAATGCAAATTTTCTGAAGAAAAGAACTGAGAACAGCAGAACGTCTGTGAGCATAGAACTGTTGATCCCCCCCCCCCCCCCAAAGTTCACATTAACTAGACCTTTTGCGTCATCTGAACTAGAGATGCTCGGAAAAAAAATCGGAAAAGTTGGGGGCGGGGGGGGGGGGGTCAGTTTTTTTACGAAGGCTTATTTTTCAATTTTTCCAAACTGGGAAAATTGAAATTTCATTTATAAAATAATGTATTGTATTCAAAAATTTGTAATAGCTACTTTCTGATACTTTTTATTTTATTTATTTTTATGTTTAATGTTTTCATGTGAGACACTTATGTGAGAAATCCGATCTGTAAGAAGACTAAAAGATCCTTTAAAGTAGGGGTGCACAACCTTTTTAAGAGAAGGGCCACTTACAAAAATGCATGGGTTTCCGAGGGCCACATCACTAACACAGAGATAATTCTATTTCGGGAAGGTGGGGAGATCTGTGGCCTATAAAAAACATGGTTTCATAGGAGTGGCAATTTTACCCCTTTAGGTTCCCCTATCCAGTCAAGATACCATATTCGATTCAGTTGGCAAGGATATGTCAACAGTTTATGTTTGTATAATATAACAAAGTTTATTTTCAAGGAGTGAAAATATTCATTGACTTTATTCGGGGGATTAAATTTTGCTTTATTAAAAGTGCTAAAAAACAAACGTACGTATGAAAGTGGCTAGTGCCGAAAAAATGTGAAATTTATGAACGAAATTAAATTGACAAAACTCTCATTTTTTCCGCAACCGATCAACAAAATTTTAGATTTTCCTGCGTCTGATCGACAAAATTCGGAATTTTTCCACACCTTATAACGGATTTCGTGATTTTTCCGCGTCCTGTCTACGAAATTCGCTATTGTTAACTGACTGGCGAAATTTTATATTTTTTTTCCCTCGGCGAATTGTCGAAATTCACAACTTTTTCTCGCAATAATTAGCCGAAACTTGCGATTTTACTGTAGCTCATCGATGAAATTTGCAATTTTTTCGACAAACGAACTAAAATAACTTCTTAAAACACCATTAAAACCTTAAATGTGCATTTAAGATTTTGATGGTGCTTTAAAATATTATTTTAGTTCGTATTAATTCACACCAGTTTCAACATATTTACTTTAATCGACAAAATTCGCGATTTTTCTTCTGCCCGATGAACGAAATTTGCGATTTTTTTCGCGCCTGATCGGCAAATTTTGCAATTTTTTCGCGCCCGATCGACAAAATTCGCGATTTTTTCGCGCTCGATCGACAGTACTCGCAATTTTTTCGCACCTGGTCGACGAAATTCGCAATTCTTCCGCACACCGTCAACAAAATTTGTGATTTTCCACTGACTCATGGTAAAATTTGCAACTTTTTCTCGCGATAAACTGACGAAACGCACGATTTTTCTCCAGCCGAACAACGAAATTCACAATTTTTCCGGGACAGATCGACGAAATTTGAGATTTTTCCTTACCCAATCGACAGAAATCGCGATTGTTTCGTGCCCGATCGACGAAATTCGCGATGCTTAACACACTGACGAAGATTTAAATTTTTTCCCTCGGCAAATTGCCGAAATTCACGACTTTTTCTCTCGATAAACTGACGAAACTCGCGACATTTCCGCGCGCGGTCGAATAAACAATCGACTTTTCTGCGCGATCAACAAAACTCACGATTTTTCGCACCCGATCGACAAAAATTTGAGATTTTTCCGCGCCCAATCGACGACATTCGCGATTTGTCCGCGCCTAATCGGCGAAATTCGCATATAGTAAGTGACTGACGAAATCTGCAATTTTCTCGCGGCAAATAGGCAAAAATTCGCGCCTTTTTCTCGCGATAAACGGACGAAATTCGCGACATTTGCACGCGCGGTCAACGAAACACTCGACTTCTCTGCGCGCGATCGACAAAACGCTTGATTTTTCCGCGCCCGATCGATGAAATTCACGATTTTTTCGTACTTGATCGAAGAAACTCTTGATTTTACAACACCCGATCGACGAAACTTGCAGTTTTCTGCACCCGATCGACGAAACTCGATTTTTCTACTCCCAGTCAACGAAATTCGCAATTCTTAATTGACTGACGAAATTTGCAATTTTTCCGTGGCAAATTGACAAAATTCTACTTTCTCCCTCGATAAACTGAAGAAACTCGCGATTTTCCCGTGCTCGATCAACAAAATTCTCGACTTTTTCGCGCGTGATCGACGAAGCACGCGATTTTTCCGCACCCGGTCGATGAAATTGGAGGTATTTTCCGACCAGAGACTGGGGAAATTAACAACTCGAGAATTTCCTATATTGATAAAAATGGTATCGGCCGGACGATTAATGAAATTCACGATTTTTAACTGACTGATGAAATTTGCAATTGTTTTTCGGCTCAAATTGACGAAATTCATGATCTTTTCCTGCAACCTATGGTCAAAAATTGCAATTTTTTGCCAATTATAAATTGACGAAATTCGCGGGCCACTTGTTAACCCATCGCGGGCCACAGGTTGTGCATCCCTACTTTAAAGGATCCTTCACACTTTTTTTTTTTACTTTGAAACACAAGACCCCTCACAAAATTTTTCTTAAAAATAGCATTTAAAAAAAAAAAAAATCTCCGAATTGAATCTTTCACAAATGCAATGATTGAAGAAAAAAAAAATCTCATGTCATATAACAACCGAATCTTATCAAGTTGTATTTATATATGTATGAAAAACTTTATTAAAAAATTTCTAAATAGGAACCTTATAACGGTAATTTCTAATTCACAAATTCTGATTACATTTTGTACAAGTATATACAAAGTTCGCAATTTCACAAAAACAGGATTACATGAAAAAGAAATCTAGATATATGCTTGGTAAGATAATTAAATGCAACTTCTCTTGTTGAAAATGAATTCATGTGCAAAATTATTTGAATAATATGCCGATTAATGGAAATGGTAAAATAGAAAATTTAACATAAAATTTGAAACATGCATTTATTTCTTATGCCATAGCTGCAGTTAATCATGTAGTCGTTAATTGAAAAAAATATTTAACTAATTAAAAAATAACAGCATGCATTTAGCATTGCTCTTTTCAAGCTCTTTTCCTTAAATATATATTCTCAGACTTATCTAACTATACATATTTTTTTATATATAAATGTAGATAAACTTTTCGAAGAAAATGTAAACAACTTCCTGTACAAAATTGTGTTGAAGGAAGTTTTTATACTTAAAAATATCACCTGTTTTTAAACTAAAAAAAAAAAAAATTATTACTTTCATATTAAAGAGAAGAGAAACAAATTTTTTAGTTTTCATTTTTTCAAACTTATTACAGAATTTATAGTTAATGTTATTAAAGTCTTCATTCTGAGTCAGAATCTGAATTAGCTGATTCTGCACATCTAACACTGTCAGTTCTGAACTAAATGTGTGGAAAGTATGTATAAAAAGTTTTGGTCTAGTTTTATAACACAGATCTGCAGATTTTTTTTTTTTTTTTTTTTTTTTTTTCCAGCTGCATAATGGAATGTATATTTGGTCAATTGTGTGTGTTTTTTTTAGAGCGCTGAATCAAAAAATGACCTCCATTTCCCTCCATCACATACAGTATTGTTGCAAAACATGGGGAGTTTACATTAGAAAACACAACAGCAATGAAAAAAAATAAATATTTTATTACAAGAAACTATGTTCCAAATTATACTTTCCCTCTTGACTACACTTCGCATTTCTGTAGTTGTATGAATCATAGTAGCAGCTTATGTCTATATGTAACTGCTTCTGTTCGTTCCTCAAATTCCTCGCAATTTCTATTTGTAGTACTGTGTTTTGTAGTTTATATCTCTTGAGTGTCAGTCTTAGTTAGAAATATGAAATTAGCATACGGAAATATTTTATTGGATATGGTTTTTACTCGAGAATGGGATAACAGATGCTAAAAAGAGAAATTTTATGCTTAAATTAAAAGCATTTTTGCGGGAAAACTTGATGTGATGTACCCCCCTCCCCCCCCCCCCCCCCCCACCCAAGCGCGCGCGATTTTAGTGAGTAAAAATCTAACAGTCAATAAATCCTATGCTGGTTTTTGGTTGCAGACCTATGTAATCCAAATTCCAAACTAAAACTTAGTTTTGGTTTGGGTTTAGATTTAGACTGTAAAACTAAATCAAAACTTTTTATACTTGGTTTGAGTCTAGACTGGAAAGCTATACCAAAACTAAATATATATTTTTACGGGAAATGAAAATAACTGTAGAAAGAAAAATGTAATATTGTAAAACTATACATTTTTTAAACAATGGAAGATTTGAATACTGATATTTATAATAATGATAGAACTGCAACAATTTGTTTCTTTAAACTAGCATCATTTATATGCTTAAAAATCAATACTATGTATATTTATAATAATGATAGAACTGCAACAATTTGTTTCTTTAAACTAGTATCATTTATATGCTTAAAAATCAATACTATGTAAATGGGATGTATAACATATTTGATTTCAAACTGCAGAAGATATTGGCTGCGGTTTTTACATTACTTCAATTGGTAACTAAACAAATGTAACTGAAAAATCATTTCAACAGAGACATGATATAATAAACAATAGCTTTAAATAAAGCGTGAATGCTGCTATGAAAATTCTGAGACTGAAAAACTAAACTTTTAAAATCAGGCTTTGCTTTTTCTTTTCGTTTGTAATGTAGCCATATAAAGTGAAAATAATTCTTTTAGTGCGGATAAATGAAAAAAAAAAAGAGTTTATTATTTAATATTCTCTAAGAAAATATAATTTATTTGGGAGAAACATTTGTGAAAAATCAATTTTTCCAATTTTTTCCGAAAAAAAAAATTTCTGCCACTTCAATTTTTCCGGAAATTTTACATCTTTAATCTGAACTAATCGCTCTGAAATTCGCTAGTTCAGTCGAAAACAGGAGGGTTGCTAACCCTACCCAAGTGATTACTGCATTGTTGTTGCTGAAGTCTGTTTGATAACTGAAATGATAAATTAATATACTAAACTCTAACAGATAATTTTTACAATCCCAGAATTTGCATCCCCCCCCCCCATAGTCTGCAACAATAATATGCACAGTACATTTATATTTTCCCCACAATGAAAAGCTACACCCTGCTTATCCTTTGGCTTAAAACATAGCAGCCATCGCCCCTCAGTCAAACTGTGCCCTTTAGTGCCCTTTGTATAAAAAATTTGCTTAGATAATATTATAAAAAGACTCATTTATTGTCTTTAAAAGAGTGCCCTGACTTTTAAATATTAAGTCTTATAAAAAAACAAAAGAATTCCCTGATTTTTAAGTGCTTTTAAAAATTTAAGTAATTCCTTTTAAAAATTAAGTGTCCGTACGATAAAAATATATTTTTTCCAACTGCAAGCAACATGCTTTTATTATTTCTTCTATCTATACAAGAAGAAAGTATTGGATTCGTGAAATTTTTCGATTTCCGGTTTTCGACAAATTTATACATTTTAGAAGGTCCCGAACGCTATTTGACTGTTTTTAGAAAATGTTTGTCGGCGTGTCTGTGGCACAAATTTTGTGGGCGCTCTTCTAACTCACGAACTGCACAAAATAGGATGAAATTTCATATGAGATTCTATACTTATGTGAATTGGTGCTGATTAGTTTTTGGAGTGCCGTAAATCGATAGATTATTTGTTCGATTTTTGTGATACTTGCCTACAGTTTATGTACGCAGATTTCAATGGAACGTCAAATTTAGAATCTTCATGATAGGAATGTAGTCATTCAATTAATTTTGGTTACGGTCGCATACGAGAGGCTGCCGAAATCCTACGATTTGTTCGAAATATGCGATGCTTATTGCTTATTTCACCACTTTAAATGCTTATTGCTTATTTCACCACTTTAAATGCACAGAATTCCATAAAACTTCAGCCTAACATCCTGAATATGTGAATGCATTGACATCCAATTTTTGTTGCAGAAATTTCAGAAGAGGTGTCGAAATTCAGTGATATGTTCGAAAAATGCGATATCTCCAATTTAAATGCACTCGATCATGTACATTTATTCTATGAAACTGTATGTCTGTTTTTTTTTTCCTGCATTAAAGTCTTCATTATCCACGATTCCATTATGCGTTTATATACTTAAAAAAAAAAAAAAAAAAAACTTGCCAAATGGATGTAATCTCATGTAGGTATACTATTTAAGCCATTTAATTTGATTTACACGGAAGAAAGTTTTGCAATGGCCACCCACAGCATATTAGTTTAAACATTGTGTGTGTGTGGTGGGGGGGGAGGGGAGGCTCTACAGGAGGGTCAAGCATAAGTTTGTTATTGTTACACCAGCCATTTTATTTTGTAGATTTTTTGTTATTAACCATTTGGAAAAATGGTTATTGTCCTCTGTCAGGGTAGGAAATCAAAAACATATCTGAAGCGTTTTATTAGTTGAATCCGCATTTTATTCGTTTTCTGATTGGTGTATACAGTAATCTGTATTTTCCCTTTACTTTCAACAGAGATGGATACTTCTGTTGCCACTATGACAAAATAGTAATAAAAACAACGAAAAAAAAAATAACTCATTGACATACAGCTTTCAAACAAATTGCATTTAAAAGTACAGTAAATTCTGTCTAAGGCGGACTCTGTATAAGCCGGAAATTTGTCTACCGCGGAAAATTTTTAAGTCCCGGCGAACCCATAGAAAATTACATTAATTCATGCTGCATAAGGCGGAATCTGTCTAACGCGGAAACGGAAAGGATTTTAAGGTCCCACCGAAACCAAAATTTTGCATAGGGCGGAAAAAAAGTATAATTTAAAAATGAAAGGCGTTTTATTTATTAAACTTCAAAACTGATAAGTCAAATACTCAATGTCGAGCATGTTAGTTAAAATTCCGTAACACTTTAAAAAAGTTAATTCAACGGAACAGAAACTTTAAATGTTAAGGAATTTATGCTTATGCCATTTTTTCACATGCAAAATTGCATTTAAAAGTTAGTATTTCTAGTAAAATGAACATTTATCAAAATATATATTTTCGAAAGTACAATATATTATACTTTAAGGTTGTACTCAAATTCAAAATTATAGCATTCTGTCTCATTCTCGAAGTTTATTGTTTTTTTTGTGTGTGTGTGTCTAAATTTCCAATATGCATTGTAAAACAGTAGTACTAAGAAACTGAATATTGTCATCTATCTATACTACTATTATAAAGAGGTAAAAATTGTTTATTTGTAGAAGGTAAGCTCTGGAACTACCGAACCGATTCTAAAAGTTATGGTATCAAAATGATGGTGTTAGTCCAACTTAGAACATAGGCTATATCTTATGTCCGTGCCACCGACCAAAAGGGGGTGCAGGAGCAAAAAACGTTCTAAAAATGCGATTTTTGTGTTACTGAAGGGCCTAGAAACATGAAATTTGGAATGATAGTTACTTATAAGATACTAATGTTCTCTAAGGACATTTCTTTAAAAAATCGAAATTAAAAAGGGGTGAAAATGCGCAAAAAGCATTCTAAAAACGTTCTAAATGGCGATTTTTGCGCAGTCTCAAGAAGTACCAAACCGATATAAAAAATAATGGTGGCAAAATGATGGTAATAACCCTTGCTTCAAAATAGGCAACATTTTATGTCGGTGCCACTACCCCTAAAGGAGGTGCAGGAACAAAAAAACGTTCGAAACTGCAATTTTTGTGTTACTGAAGTGCCCAGATAAATGGAATTTCGAATGGTAGTTACTTATTACGTATAAACGATTTCCAAGAACATTTCTTAAAAAATTCGAAATTAGAAAGGGGTGAAAATGAGCAAAAATCGTTCTAAAAAACGTTCTAAATAGCGATTTTTACGCAATCATGAGAAGTACCAAACCGATTTAAAAAATAATGGTGTCAAAATGATGGCGACAACCCTTTCTCCAACATACGCTCCATTTTATGTCGGTGCCACTACCCCTAAAGGGGGTGCAAGAGCTATAAAACGTTCGAAATTACGATTTTTGTGTTACTAAAGGGCCCACATACATGGAATTTGGCATGGTAGTTACTTATTAAATATAAATGATCTCTAAGAACATTTTTTAAAAAATTCGAAATTATAAAGGGGTGAAAATGCGCAAAAAGCGTTTTAAAAACGTTCTAAATGGCGATTTTTACGCAATCTCAAGAAGTACCAAAACCGATATAAAAAATAATGGTGTCAAAATGATGAAGACAACCCTTGCTCAAACAGTCTACATTTTATGTCAGTGCCACTACCCCAAAAGGGGGTGCAGGGGCAAAAAATCGTTCGAAATTGCGATTTTTGTGTTACTGAAGGGCCCAGATACATGGAATTTGGCATGGTAGTTACTTATTAGTTATAAATTATTTCCAAGAACATTTCTTAAAAAATTCGAAATTTAAAAGGGGTGAAAATGAGCCGAAAGCGTTCTAAAAAATGTTCTAAACGCCGATTTTTACGCAATCTAAAAAAGTACCTAACCGATTTTAAAAATAATGGTGTGAAAATGATGGTTACAACCCTTGCTCCAACATAGGCTATGTTTCATGTCGGTATCATTGCCCCCAAAGGGGGGCGCAGGAGCAAAAAATAACGTTCCAGAATTCGATTTTTGTGTTACTGAAGGGCCTAGAAACATGAAATTTGGAATGGTATAGTTACTTATAAGATATAAATGATCTCTAAGAACATTTCTTAAAAAATTCGAAATTTAAAAGGGGTGAAAATGCGCTAAAAGAGTTCTAAAAACGTTCTAAATGGCTATTTTTACGAAATCTCAGAAAGTACCCAACATATTTCAAAAGTAATGGTAGGAAATTGATGATGACAGCTCTTGATCCAACATAGGCTTTATTTCACGTCGGTGTCACTACCACCTAGGGGTTGCAGAAGCAAAAAACGCTCTAAATTGCGATTTTTGTGTTACTGAAGGGCATAAAATCCTGAAATTAGACAGGACAGTTATTTATAAGATACAAATGATCTGACCGAACCGATTTAAAAAATAATGGTGTGAAAAGGAAGGTGACAGCCCTCGCTCCAACATAGGCTGTATTTCATGTCGGTGCCACTAACCCAAAGGTGGTGAAGGAGCAAAAAACGATCTAAATTGTGTTTTTTGTAATACTGCAGGATCTAGCAACTTGATTCTAGACATGGTAGTTACGTATAAGATATAAATGATCTCTAAGAACATTTCCTAAATAATTCGAAATTTAAAAGGAGTGAAAAGGGACGAAAAACGTTCTAAATTGCGATTTCTATGCAGTCTGAGAAAGTACCCAACCGATTTCAAAAGTAATGGTTGGAATTTGATGATGACATATTGCTCCAGTATAGGATCTATTTCATGCCGGCGTAACTACCATCTTGCGGTTGCATTTTAAAAAACGTTCTAAATTGTGATTTTGGGGATACTGAAGGGGCTAGCAACTTGAAATTTGGCATGGTAATTACTTATGAGATTTAAATGCTCTCTGAGAAGAGTTCCTTAAAAATTTGATATTAAAAAGGGGTGAGAATGAACGAAAAGCGTTCTAAAATTGTTTTAAATAGCGATTTCTACGCAGTCTCAGGAAATATAAACCGATTTCAGAAGTAATGGTTTCAAATTGATGGTGATAGTCCCCGGTCCAACATAGCCTATATTTTACGTTGTTGTCACTACCACCTGGGGGTTACAGGAGCAAAAAAAATTCTAAATTGCGTTTTTTGTATTACTGAGGTTGTCTAACATTTTAAATTTGGAATGGTAATTACTTCAAAGATGCAGATGCTTTCTAAGAAATGTCGAAAGAAAATTCCAAATTTAAGATGATGAAGTGAGCGAAAAGCGTTCTATAAGCATTCTAAATTACGATTTTTAGGCAATCGTAAGAAATACGAAACAGACTTCAAACATAATGGTTGCAAATTGATGGTGATAGAACTTGCTCAAACATAAGCTATATTTTATGTAGGTGCCACAGTCCCTCGAGGGTTGCAGGAGCAAAAAATTTTCTAAATTGCGATTTCTGCGGTACTGAACAGGCTAGAAACTTTAAATATAGCACGGTAGTTACTTATAAAATATAAATGTCCTCTAAGGGTATCAGGAAATACCAACCGATTTGAAGGTTAATGTTGGCAAATTAATGGTGACAGTCTCTGTTTCAACATTTTTCGAGACATTCTATTTCAACTCTATTTCGGCATTTCATGTTGGTGCCACTAACACCAGAGAGGTGGTAGACTGTTAGACAAGACGTTTGGAATTTGACATGATGGTTAATTTTAAGATGTAAATGTGTTAAGATGGTTTCTAAATAATTCAAAACTTCAAATGAATACTGAAATGAGCAAAAAAGACTCAAAATATTTTCTAAATTATCATTTATTTGGAATTAGTTTTAGTTCTTCTTATTAATTAAAATCTCATTTCTGTCTATCGCACTTTTATAATAAAGTTTAGTCAAATTGTGGCTTAATTTGTATATTTTGAATTATTCCAAAAAATGTTTTTCTAATAAAAAATAATCATGCAAATATCACTTGGCATATTTCAAATATTACGCGAGCAAAGCCGCGGGGTTTGCTAGTTTATCTATAAAGACAAAGGATCTTTCAGAATTTCAGTTTTCAACCGATTTTTAAGTCAGGAAAATCAATAAAAAATTGTCATCTTCAAGGGATTTTTTTTTTTTTTTGCGCGGCGAGGAAGAGAGAGCTTTTTTGCATAAGCCGGAATATTGTCTACCACGGAAAATTTTCTCAGTCCCGATCGATTCCGCCTTAGACAGAGTTTACTGTACATTTTTTTTTCCCTCTACACGACGGTGTAAAAATTAATATTGTGGGATGTTTAGAAGTTTAAGAATGAAATTTCATTTAAAATTGGTCCAGGAATATTAATGTTTAATCCATGGCGTACGTAATGTATGACCAGCTCCGTAGAAGTTTAAAAATTTACAGTACCGAAAATTGTAAAACTGAAATTTCTTTTAAAATTTGTTCATGATGCGTCCAGGAATGTTAATGTTTAATTCATGGCATACGTAATGTATGATCAACTCCGTGCGATTTTTTATGTCTTAAATTTTAGTCTTCGAAAAAATCATTTTCTTAATGGTCGTTGTAATTTGTTAAATTGCGTTTTTCTTTTTCTTGTTATGTGTTGTCTTTTTTTATGTTACACTTAACATTGTAGTAGAATTAGAAAACTTCAAATGGGTGTGTTCTATGGCAAGATCTACAGTTTTACTTTTTTTTTTTTTTTTTTTTTTTTTTTTTTAATGCTTCATGAAGAAAACATTCCCAAATTCAAGATTTAGTTCTTCCCTTGTGTGTAGCAATAGAAATAAGCATTCGATAGAAAATAAAACTCTGCAATTTTTCAGAAGAAAAAAAAAACTAGTTTTTGTTTCTTTTTAAGGTTTTTTTCAGATGAACGAAACCCTATTATTCTCTCCTGCTTGTCACAGAGTTCGATCTCAGAAACTGTACAAGTCAGGGACTTGAAATTTTGCATACTTATATAGCTGAATACTTCCGATCCCACGATAAATCATAAAATTTTGAAAGTCTTAAATTTTAATTAAAAAATTTAATGGCATCCGACCATTTCTGCGACTTAGATTTTAAAACAGAACCTTAATTTTCTAGTCTTTTTAGCGTGGGCTAGATGGTTTCCGTCGTAACGCATTTGCCTGCTACTCAAGGCCCCACCAGTGGCCGAGAGGTTCTGCTCTCGAAGCTGGTAGACGGGAAGTGCTGGGTTCGATCCCAATCGCGCCCGTCGGCCTAATCGTTCGGAGTTTTCGTGGTTTTCTTCGAACCTTGGATTTCCAAGCGTTAATACGGGTTAGGTTCCCTTAGAAAGACCCCCACGAAGGGCACTCCCCCCCACTTAGGGCCTATATCCCTCGTGTTGATAATTGGCCGTCATAAACACAACCAACCAACCAACCAGCCTGCTACTCAAAAGGTTCATTGTTTGAAGCTGGGTGTCGGAGTTTGAAAATCCCCCCCCCCCCCCCCCTCGAATAGATTTATTATCTAAATGGATTCAATTTTACGGAATTTTTGTAATTTTCTTATTGTCATTTTAAGACCAAAAGTTGTTGAAAAACATTTTAACGATTTTTTTTTTTAATTCAAAAATTCTTTTTTTGAGAAATTGCGAGATTTTAAATTTTGTTTAAGCAATTTTTGCTTTGAGAAAATTCGAAATTATAAATTTTGCTTTAACATTTACTAAATTCTTGAAATTTCAGCATTTTAAATTTCTTTTAAACAATTTGTTTTTATAAATTTTATTTAAACCTCCGCTAAATTTTTGAAATTTCGAATTTTATTTAAATAATGTTACTTAAAATTTAAAATTTGATTTTAACAATAGTTTACTTTTGTAATCATTTTTAAATTAAATTTAATGCTAATTCTGCGTAAGGATTTAATAATTATAAGTTAATGATTTGGATTTATTGTAGAATAAAGTGTTTTGAAAGGAATGTTGAACGAAACTCTTTGTGCGATCTACGATCACACTTACCCACTTGTTTTTAATTTATCATTTGAAAAATTGAAATTTTATTTATAAAATGTATTCAGATTTTCTGGATTGCTCATGCTGATACTTTTTCTTATGGCCCATCTTCCCATCTTCTTAAGTAAAAATATTCAAATCTTTTTTTCATATGTAAATTAAATTATAATTTTTTTTAATATATGAAAACATTAACTTAGAAAACATAATCTGTAGGAGAATTAAGTGCCACTCCTGTCAGTAAAAATGAAAATTCATATACAAAATTATATTAGTACATACCATCTAGTATAATTGGCAAGATAAGAACTTAATATAAGTATCATAATTCTAAGAAAATGTAGTTGCGGAATTAATAGTGTGTAAAAAATCGTTTAAAAAAAATTAAATCGGATTTTTATCTTTTCCCCTGCACTAAAATACGGACTGGCTACCAATAATTTGATTTCTAAAACAATTAAACCTCTAATTGCTAACCTGATCTTTGTTTTTAAGCTTTAATTATAATTATTAGTTAGTGTAATTAGAGTAATTATGAAAACCACATTCGTTTTCATTAGCAGTATACAATGTTACATGCATTATTTTGTAATAATTACCTAAAACTATATTAAATGCTATTGATATTTACAGTTATTAAAATTATTAAATAACTGCATTTAATATCAAATTCTTAACAATTTAATTATTGATTATTAATAATAAATTAATCATTATTTAACAATCAACTCTCTAATTAGGAAAAAATATGCTTTAATTCCTAAAATGAGAATTTAGTATTCATTCTAGAAGAAAAGGGGTGTTAGTTCCCAAAAAAGGCATTTGTTCAGTAAAAAGAGAGCATTACTTCATGAGTTTTAGTAATGATATAAGAAAAAAAGTATATAATTTGTTAATATAATAAATAAAATGACATTAATTTTTAAGGATTTTATGAATTACAAATGAAAAAAATGCAATTAAATAACGACTAGATTTAACAATATCTTGTTTTTTCTTCTAAAGAAATAGCATTGTTACAACTCAATAGAGATTATTAACATTCAGTGCTACAAAAAAAAAAAAAAAAAACTGCCTGTTCAATTCCTAATTTCTTTATTTAGTGTATGAGTTACAAAGTAAAACAATAGAAACATTTATTCAACTTCTACTGAAGAAGCTCTTTCTGAGCTTAACATTTTTATATCAATTAGTTCTTTTCTCTTATACATTCTTTTATAATAGTTGTTGAGCAGGTATTATTCTTTCATTCTTCTTTAGCTCCAATTTGCTATAAATTTATTATTGCAAAAAAGTAGAATGAGAAAATAATATAACATACTGGCTACTTATTCTTTTACTAGAAGAAATTTAATGTATTTGCTATTAGTGTTGACTCTAAGCCGCTTTAGCAGGGCGCAGCGCCCGGCGGCCCTTTTTATTTCTTTTTTGCGCCTGGCGGCTCTTTTAAACCCTTCTGATGCGCACGGCTGCCCTTTTTAACATTTCCTATTTGCCTCGTGGCAATTCAATTGATCCCGGGAAAATATCGCAAATTCTAGGGACTCTAAACAAACCGGTTCAAAATATTTTTAGTGAACAAGGTACAAGTGTGCCCTTTTTGAAAAAAATAGGCCCTTTTTTTAGAATAGTGTTCCGTTTTTGAAAAAATTACCCTTTTTTAGAATAGTGTACCCCCCCCCCCCTTTTTTTTTTAAGAATAGTGTTCCCTTTTTGAAAAATTCCCGCCCGCGGCCCTTTTTTTCTTGAGTCAACACTATGCTGTGCTTATTTTATATGAAAGAATGAGTAATATAACCATTTAAATGAAATTATGACATTGCAAATTACATATTAGATTTAAATATCATTTTTAAATGAAACATTTCTTGTGACAGATAAACTTGCTTTTTTTTTTTTTTGCTTATTTATATAAGGCAAAATACTAATAGAAACTTTCCAAATTATGTTTATCTTAGATTTCAATACTTTTTTATTTAATTTTAAGCATTTAGAAAATTTATGATTTTAATCAATGATTTTTTTAAAAAAATCAGTTGATTAGAATCACGATTTAATCACTGATTTAAATCAATTAATTAAAATCGCTGACACCCTAGGAATTAAAAAAATAAGACTTTTATATAAGAAATCAATTTTTCTCAACATTTCTGGAAATTTTACATGTTTACCTGGGTGTGTTATTGAATGTGAAAACAATCATAATTGATTATGCCTTATTTACTTTTATTTTCCAGACAGCTCAGACATAGTTGATAACAAATTGAAGCTAATTCTGGGTTTAATATGGACTCTCATCTTGCACTATTCCATATCCCTTCCTATGTGGGAGGGTGAAGAAGGAGACTCGGTGTTTGACAAAAAAGGTGGACCTACACCCAAACAAAGATTACTGGGATGGATTCAGAGTAAACTTCCAGATTTGCCTATTAACAACTTTAATTCAGATTGGAATGATGGTCGCGCTGTTGCTGCCTTGGTGGATGCTTTGGCTCCAGGTAAATACATTGTTTTATCTAATTTTTAAACTTACTCATATCCATGAATAAATATGGTAAAACTCATGAAAACTGAATCCTGCCTAAACTAAGAAATTTCATGATCTCGGTGGGGGAAATACCATACAAATCTACTTGCAACGACAGAAACCTGTTTTAAACGGATTTTCTTTTTTTTTCTTGGCTCTGTAGTGATTTTATTTTCACAAGTTTTACTCTATCTAACCATCCGAATTGTAAATACCACTTTCTATGAATAAAAATATTAGCTTTTGTTAATGTTTGCGATTAAATAAGACAAAGATTACCATTCGGAAATAATGATACTAAAACATTGGAAGGTTTAGCAGCTATAATATTAATAATCATTGTGTATATAACAGCTTACAAACCGATGTTCTAAATTACGAACGTCAAACTGAAAAAAAAAAAAATTAAAATTAAATTTCACTCATTGGCTTAAAAAAAGTTAGTAGTTATAACTGAAAAGTGGCTTGATTTCTTTAGATTGAAATTACATTTGTCATGAGAGATGTAGAGAAAATCGCAAAATGGCCTGTTCTCTATCTTTTAAACTATACACACTGCACAATTTAAAAATTAATAATGAAGATTAATTTCTTTTAAACTTTCTTTAGTTTTTTGTTAACTTTTTATTCAACACATCATGTTCCTAAAGGGATTTTGTACCATTAAACCCCAACCAACCAGGCTTTTTTTTTCATTTACTGGATGCAGTAAAAGCTTGCTGTAAACAGACTTCTATTGATTTTTTTTTTTTTAATTTTGTGGGGAAAAATCTATTACACATTTTTTTTTTTGTTTTATTACTATTTTTTTACTGGTTTTTATACTGTTTTCTTCCATACACGGATATAAAACTTTTCTTTGACAAAAATTAGACTATTTGATAAAGAAAAAAGTGCCGAAAAAGTGACTTAAAAAAAGTATAAAATTCCAAAAATTGCGGTACAAACACAGAATAAAGTTTATTGAAAATAAGACAAAAATTACTATATTGTTCTAAAACATTGAAACCAGATTCCTTTTTCTAATGCCGAAAAATCATCACCAAACGCGAAGAAACTCTAAAAATGTAAATGAAAAAAATCTAATTTAAAAAAAAATTCAGGTGCAGGTTCAAGTGCACCTGAGGCTCGTGTTCATTCGGACCTGTCTTTGTCTATCTGAACCAAATTTGCAGACCTCTATGTGCGATAGATTTCCCTAGCCATTGTGAACAGACACACAAACATTTGTCTTTTATTAGTATACGTTATTAGCAGACTGGAAAAAGAAATAATGTTACTCAACTATTTTACAACCCTTCTCCCCATGTTTTCATCTAATTAAGCTCACTGTATGGAATGTGTATGATTATTTATCCTTAAAGGAAGATTTGAAATTACATCCAACAATTCAAAGCAACTGTATCACAAGAAAGGCTATAAACTGGTCTTGCATTTTATTTTCAGCAATAACGTACATGCACTAGGAATTGGTATGCATTCAAGAAGAATGAAGGTATAAATGGAACATTTTCGTGAATCTAAGATTTTTTTGCTTGTTATATCAGATTTGCTCAGAACTAAAATCCTTACCATGTTTTTTTTAAATGTGAGACTAATCGTTTGATGAACAAATCCTTGTTAAATCAGAGTTCTGCTTACACCAGAGTTGATTATAACCAAGTTAGTATATAACTTGAAATGACTTTGCACTTTAAGAATAGCATACATTTTTTAATTTTCTACACTGTCTTGTCACATTCTCACCCTGATTTTTAAAGCCTCATTTGAGGGAGAAATAACTTTGGATAACAAATACGAGAAAAACATTTTATAGAAGTTTTATTTTATTAAAATCTAATACTTAGTGCCACAACATTCACAATGTATTGCTTAATGATTTTGTACATTTAAATACAAGATTCACTTCCCCAGCAATTTTATTAATGATTATTTTTTATTAGGTTTATGCCCTGATTGGTGTGACATGAAACCAGAAAATGCACTTCAAAATGCCAAGGAAGCAATGAATCTTGCAGATGACTGGTTAGGAGTTCCACAGGTAAGTTTCAAACAGTATGCAGATTCTTATAATTTTAGTACCTTTCCTTAATATATCTCCCCCCCCCCCCCCCTATGAAGCATTTTCAATTATATAAAGATGTACAGTATATTTGTGATATTCAGTGATGGTTCAACTAGGTTGCCAAGGATGAAATTTGTAGTTACTAATATTGCAAACTTTAACAGCTTATTATTTGACATTGGCTTAATATTTTACCGCTCTGTTATTTTTTTCCTTCCTGGAAAGTTACACATTTTGCCCGTTTAAAGAAATCATTGTAAGCTCTAACAAATATTAGATTTAAAAAAAAAATTGTTGAAAATGGAACGGTTGGAAATTTGTACTATTATGAAGTGTGTGTTCTTACAATTATGAAGTGTGTGTTCTTACAATTATGAAGTGTGTGTTCTTACAATTATGAAGTGCGAGTTCTTACATGGAACTACGACATCAAAGTCTGCGTGAAACATTAATAGTGTATTTGGCTCTAATGTTATTATGCAGCAGACAGTATCAAATTGGTTTGCCAAATTTCATACGAGTAACTTTGACCTCACAAATGAGCCACACGATGGACCAGAATCAAGGATCAATAATGATGAGCTAAAGGTCGCTGTTGAGTCCAACCCATCTCAGAGTGCCTATGAATTATCCTTGAAGTTTGGATAAAATAATTCCTTAAGTTTGAATAAAATAATTCCTAATATTTGTTGAAAAAAAAGGCAAAGTTAGTTGATAACTTACAAACTTCATCGTTGACAACCTGATAATTTTCACACGTAGGGCATGGTTTGTAATATGCTGATGTGAAATTCTAATGTAAATAACATTTCTTAAACATACAAGGAATTGTTAAACAAGTATAAATTTTAAGTTATTTGCAATCATTTTATTTCAATTATACATAATTTAAATTTTTATCTCATTCATTTTAGTTTTACATACTAAAATGTTTTGATGGAATATTATTTAATTGAAATCAACATATAGATTATTAATAAAATTAAATTAACCAATATTTAACAGTAAAAAACATTAATTTATAAAACGTTTAATCTATTAATCAGTAAACTCTATTTCAATACCTCATTTATACAAAAATTCTACACAACATAATTTTCAAACAAATATTTCATTATATTTCTTATTTCAGTATATTTCCTACCTTATTTTTAAAACAAATTCCTTATGTATTATTGAGAGTACAAAATGGTTAGAACCTAATCATTCTTGGTCAGTAGAACTATATACTTATTCATTTCAGACTGTTGAAGAATCTTCTGTAAATACAGTCAAACCTCCATAACTAATATTTCCGAATAGCAGACACTTTTTCATTCCTCAACACAACACTTATGTATTTGTACATTTTACATCTGAATAGCAGGCATCTTTGTGTAATAGACTAATTCTGTACAAGCCCAGTTCTTGCAACATTATGCGCATCCTGTTTAATATGCGACTTTTGTCCAGTCCCTTGAAACATGTCTAAACCAGGTTCAACTATGTTAATGTATTCTGAAGGTAAAAAAAAAAATTTTAAGACACCACCTTATCACAAAATTGTCAAAGAAAAATCATTCCCCGCCACCGCCATGTGCTGTGCCAACACCCATGTTATGATTGGATATGATTCTGCTTTAGTTTGTCTTTTCTCTCAACAGGCTTTTTTTTTTTAAATATTCCAGTTATTAAGGTATGTTGTACAATATTCACTGTATCACAGTGGTACATATTACAGATGTGAAACACTTTCAATTTATTCAGCAGTTGTCACTGTTTATGATAACCTATTTTTTGTTAATTTACATTAAAGTAGGTATTATAGAATGACATCAAGAGAGTTGAGCCACAATAATATGTTACAAACAAATACAATTTCTATACCATGTTGAGCCATTTTTACAAAGAATTATTATATTAAAATATGCTTGTATGTTTGTATTTCACGACGACTCCTCTAGAACATAGAACACAGTGCAATAAAATTAATACCAATAATTTGCATTGATCTGCGGATTCCATACAAGCTCTCAGAAGTTTAAAATTTGATTTAGTTTGAGAATTTAATTGATACTTTTTACTGTGTATAATATACTAGTTTGTGAACTAAAGAGCTGTATTCATATAATAAATTTGTAATTTTAATCTTGATTTGAGTCTTTACAATATAGTCCTCTGCCAAAATACAATCTTCATTAATTGCCAGCATTCATTGTGGGGAAGTATTGTATCCTTCACAACAATGGTCTAATGGCTGCTGGATATCTGAAGTTTCACTATATGTATGCAATACAGCGACTATTTTTAAAGTGTACAATTTTAATTGCCGAAACGTCAGTGAAGGCTTACTGTGGAGACACGAAAAGTTTTGGTTTCTGTTTGTCTGTTAGTCTGTCTGTTCTGCGATAACTGTCGCAAAAAGCATCCGATCGGCTTGAAATTCACTGGGCATGTTGATGAGGTACCTGGACTTAGCTGTATAGTTTTTGGTTAAATTTGGTTCATTCGTTCGGGAAATATGGAACATTTTATTTTGCTCTATAATGCTTTCCTATGGCAAGTCAGACGATTTTCAGATTTTCATTTGTTGAAAGAAATGGCTCATATGAAAAATGGATTTAAATGGTAATTTTGGATGCGGAAATTTTTAAATAAGATTATTAAATTATTCCAATTAGTTTGAAATTTTGTCAATATATTTGCGAGATTTTTTTTAATTAGGTTTATAATATTGGGGGGAATTTTATGCATGTTTTCCAATAATATAAAGGATTTTGTTTTATCAATTTGACCTAATGCATATTTCATTTTTTTCCTTTTCTTTCATCTGTTGCCTAGCAACGTATTTGGTCCTAATAATATTAGTATAATTGCGTGTATAATGTTTGAGTAAAGCCAATGTCAAAACGGATGAATTAATGCATTTGTATCTTTGCATATAGATGGATTTTAGCCCAGAAATAAAAATAGGCAATATTTCATTTATTTTATTCAAATATTTTGCTTAAAAATACAAAAGTTCATTATTTTCATAGAGAATAACTTAACATTTACCAATATTTCTTTAATTGTTGCCAAGAAAATAAAAACCCGGAATTTTCTTTTAAACAATTTTCAATTGAAATGTTTTGTCGTGAAACAGGAAAATGAAAAATAAAATTAAGAATAGAAAAATTAATATGGCGGCATATTGGAAATAAAAAGAAAACTCTCGAGTATTTCTTAATATAACAAGATGAAAAGTTTTGAGTAAATACGCATAGCAGGTGAATTCGACGTCATTTATCGAAAACAAAAATGCTGGAATAAAAAGATCTTGGGTAAAATAAAATGAACTATTATTCACGGAGGGAAGAGATAGATGGAGATGCAGTATGCCGTAAAAACAGTTTGCAATACGATGTGCGTTATCGCTCAGATTTAAATGTCCTCATTCGGCCTAAACAAAACGAGCATGTGGAACAGGGACCGGATTCTTTGACTTTATCCGTGCATTTTTTCTGTAAAATGAAAATGATCTACTTATATTTAAGCAATAGGCATTCTAAGCTAGCATTTCATTGTATTATGAATTAAAAACTGTATTACTAAAAATATCATTCTGTTGTTTTTTAAGCACGTTGTTGTGTTGTGCCGAATGTAGCGGATTTTAGGGTTACATCTTTGGCGTCACTTCAAGATTTATTGTCAGTGTACGGTTAACATGAATATTTTATTTTAAATTTAAATTTTATTAATTTATAAAAAAAAACTTATGCTTATCCTTATAAATCACAGCGTAAAAAAAATCTAAGATATACTATAACCATCCGCACAATCAATAAAAAATTACGAATGTAAATTTAAATAGGCTATGGGGGGGGGGGGGGGGGGTTCAGGGGGCAGAGCCCCCCTGAAGAAATCGAATTAATTTTAGATTTAAAAAGCTACCAGAATAAGTAGCTCATCAGAATTTCAGAACATCAATGTATAACCACTTGTTTAACACTTTTAATTTCTGAAACTTTACGAAATATCTTGTATGCTTATAAATATTTATGTAATTTGAAAACTTTAAAAAGCGATTTGTAGGAAGTTGAATATTACGCAATGAGTGTTAAAAACAAATGACTTGCAAAGATGATGTTGAGGCTCCTGATCTGCAGATTTACTAGTGTATAACTTGAGAAGATATCCAAGTTTTATGGTATATTTAATCTATTTAGAGCCTGGCAGGCCAGACAAATATGCCATTCTTTCAGAACCTAATAAAATTTACATGGGACCACTATAAAAAGAACTTCTTTTCTAAAAAGTAAAGTTGAATTGTATAACTGTATTTGAAGTTGATGAAATAACACTTTAACTTTTTCGGCTAAAAGTTGTAGCATTTTAGTATATCACAGTATCGAAAAAAGATTAATTTCTCCATTTTTTTAAAAAATAAATTCAAAACTATGTTAATTCATAGTAGATTAATATAGTTTAAATTGCATTTAAATATGCACAGAACAAAAAATCTACTTAAAAGTAGTATAAAAGTGCATCTGTACCCTCACTTTCCCTCTAACTCTGAAATCCATAAGGTAACTAAATTTCTATCAATATCAGCGGTAGAATTGATTTAAAAAAAAAAATGACAGGCCCGCTATACCCAGAAGCAGAATTTTCTGTGTTAGTCTGCAGCAAAGTAAAATTTATCTGAGACCTAAGAATGCTAGACTAAGCTTACTACCATAAGAAATAATAAAATCCCATAAAATAAGCAAAATTTGCATTTATGAAGAAAATATAATAAAAGATACAACATATACCATAAATCTAGAGACTTAAAGTAAATTTCAGCTATTTTTTAAGCCTAGCATTTCTTTTTAAGCTGGTGGATTAATCTGCAGCGCCCGCTGCGTGCTGCACTGTTCCTGCTACTGGGCCGCTATATAAAATTCTATTAAGTACCTTTAACCTTTTGAGTGACACCCTCCCCCCTCCTAGAATATAAACTATAAACCAAACTTCATTTCAGTTACCCAGAATTTTCGGCATAATAAAATGTAAAATTATAATTTGCTAAAAATTAAATAAACAGTACATGAACAAAAACTATAAAATTATTATGTATTTTATTTCCCATTATTTCAACTAAGTTTTAATGCAATTATTTATTTATTTATTTATTTTTTAAATATAAAATTCTGTGGTTTGTGTTTGGTTGCAGTTTTCTCAGGGATGGGAAAATTTACGGTTACCTTGAGAGAGGGAAAAAAGTTACTGGTCCTGCGGACCATTAAATTTTTTTAAATTAGTGGTCTGATTGAATTTTTAGTGGTCTCGTACCAGCAGACCACCAAGGATTTCGAATGCTGAATATACTTTGTATCGTAAGGGCATTTTAGAATGTATCAAATGTTATGGAGTATTTTCAATGAAATAATGCCAAATGTTCTAAAATTATGTACCATTCATTTGAGAATAGTGAAATGCTAGTCTATATAGTTCATGCAATGGCCACCAGTCTAATATGCCCCAAATAACAAAAAATGGAAGTTAATTTCAAAAGTGATGATACTTAGAAAATAGATGTTAGCAGAAACATTGGGCTGATAATTCCTGCTTATTATCCCTTTAAGACCTGACCTACACAATTGGGTAGGTAATCTTAAAGAAAAACATAAAAAACATTATCTTTTTGTGCGATTTAAAGTGAAGCCTGCATCCACAGAATTGCGTGGATCCTCCCTTAGCATAACCTGACATCAGATATTTTTTTTAAATGTTTTTTTTCAATAAAATACGATCCTATTAGGGAAAACCATCAGAACTTTTCGTTTTCATGAAAAATCTTCCGCTCTTAAAGGGTTATAGGGACATTGCATATAGTTTGATAATATTTTTTCAAAGTGCTCACATTTAATATGTACAAAAAATAAGCCGTTAAATAAAAGAGTAAGAAATATTTCTTGAATTAAGGCTTCAGTGGCATATGAGGAATCTTTCATGATATGAAAGTAGATTTTACATGATATGCGTAAATATCTCCTACTTCAGAGCATTAGAGCTTTTTTTTTAATTTCAATTCTTAAAATTTATAAGATGTGTGTTACAATATTTTTATAATTTTTAAAAGATGAAATCTGTGTTAACTTAATCAAATTTATCTGTTTACAGCTGGTAAAACCTGAAGAAATGGTAAACCCCAATGTAGATGACTTGTCGATGATGACATACTTGTCACAGTATCCCAAGGCTGAATTGAAACCTGGTGCACCATTGCGACCAAGGACTAATCCGAATAGAGTTCGTTGTTATGGTCCAGGCATTGAGCCTACTGGAGTCAATGTTGGGGCACCAACTATGTTTACTATTGAAACATTTAGTGCTGGAAAAGGCAATGTTGAAGTATTCATTGAAAATCCTAAAGGAAAATTAGAACCTGTAAGTTAACTTTTAAAAAATTGTATTTTATTTTAGAATGTTATAGTATATTTATTATCTTGCATTTATTTTTTGAGTACTTGTTTGTTAGGGTCTTTGGCCCTTGTTAAAAAAGCTTAGCATAATTCAGGCTTAAAGTGAGATTTGTTGCCAAGTAATATAAACTGCTGTGTGTAGGAATAAATTCTTGTCAAGGTCATTTTATCTATCTCGCCAATGCCACTTTAACAAACAAGTAATGATTTTTTTATACAGAGCAGCTGTTAAACTGTGGTCCCTTACGGATCTACTATGGATCTTAGAAGGCCCACAAAGATCTCGCATTTTCAACATATTTTTTGTGTGTATGTAGGTCTGAGATATCTAAGAGTTTAAGGATTGCTGCATTAGAGCATTTCTAAATAATTCAGTTTACTTTTTAAAGTACTGAAGTTTTTTAAATGGCATCAACTTAAAATCTGTTGTTTCTCCTACATATAAGAATTGTATCATTCAGTAAGTCGTCTGGTATGTGAATTGCGAATCTTTAGGCTAGGAAAAAAATACGTATTATGATATGCTTGCATTTACATTAGCATTAATTTCTTATGATAGAAAAATTTATTTAGTGAATCACTTGGTTTTCAATTGTAAATACAGCTTTAGTTATCATTGCTGGGGTGAAAACCTATTACTCCTTATCATATTACTCCTATTACTCTACTCCTACAACTTATTACTCCATACAACTTATTACTCCTTACATCATTTAACCCTTTATATTCTGATGGGATTTTGAAGCTTTATTAAAGAGTATCTGATGTAAAATTTATTTAATGAATTGAAGCAGTCTTTAGATTTCATACAAAATATTTTATATTTTCGATAACACAGTTAATTTTGCATTGCTAAATATTAAAAAAAGAATGCATAATTTCACAACCTGTTTACATACAAGATGTGGCAGGTATTTGAGAACACATTATAAGTGAAATACCACCCTGTACATCATAGTTACAAATTCTTTTTTGTTACATATGAACATGTCAGAACCTTGACTAACTGAGGAGATGAAGAGGCATTCTGTCGCTCTCATTGGCTGAAGAACACTGATTTAGAGATTGTCGCATTCTTGAAATTCACCTGGTCGTTCGTCTTTAAAGAAAAACGCAAACTGAAGGCTGCCAGGTTTGATGTGGCAACCGTTTCATCCAGGAAACGATCTTGTCAGCAATATGATATTATCAAGACTCTGGAATTCATCAGTCAGATCGAGGAGGGCACTCTCTAGGAAGCTGCAGGTTTATGAAGCCCATCATCTGATGTGAGATTCCTGAGGACCTTCATTAGAGACTTACGTGATGGGGAGAGAACAGTTCTTGTTCAAAAGAGTCAGGGATAACAGACTGACCACAGCTAAGCACCACCTTAACAAGATGAAAAGTCAAAAGAAGCAAAGAATACTGTTGTTTCCCTCCGATGAGTAAAACTTTGTCCAGGTCTAGAAAGTGAACTATGAAAAGTTCGGTAGCTGTGTAAAATCTCTGAAAAGGTTTTGACTGTCATGCATAGAAAATTTCTAGCCTCACTGAGGATTATGGAGGCTTTGTGAGCAGCAAGACGGCCTGATGCTTCCACATTTCTTTCTTCAAGGTGCCAGAGTCATTGCTGATGCTTGTACTGAGATATTAAAGCTCTGGATTACTTCTGTAAAATGTGGGAACCCGTATGTTTTTCAACAAGACTCTACACCATCCCATACAACCTAATAATGGATGGCCAAAAACTTTCATCACCATGTCATCCTGAACTTGATGTCCCCCAGCTCCCCAGATATTAACTCAATGAGCTATTACATATGAGGTATGGTTGAGAGGGAGTCCAACAGTCATCCACACAACACTTGCGGCTCTCAGGGCAGCCGTTGTCTATGCAATGGCAAATGTTCCCAACACCTGTCTGATTATTGCCTGCTATCAGTTTTGACAGCATGTAGAGATGGTTATTGCAGCTGGCGGTGGTTTCAATGAATGATGTCATCCACTGTGTTTGTGGTCATCTGCACAGAATGTCAAAAATAAATGTTCTATATCTAATATCTGTTCCTTTTTGAAAGCAGGCGTAATTTTGTTTTCAAATACCTGCCACACCCTGTATGTGTGTGTGTGTGTGTATGTGTGTATATATATATATATATATATATCTTGTTGAAAGTTGTGTAATTATAATTTTTAAATAAAATAAAAATGGCTAATTTTTTAACAAAGCAGTATCATATATAATATATTATTTCTGTTGTCAACATCCCTTTTTCTATTCATCTGGAAAATGCAGAATAAGATATCATTCCAATTGTTTTTGAATCTACTTCTGACACAGCATACTCTCATTTTTTAAACATTTTTTTAATTAAAAATTAAATTAGCATTGTTTTCATAAATTAAATAAGTTTTCTCAAATCAGTGTTGACACAAAAATAAAATACCGCACATTTATATAAAAAAAAAAAAAGTACCAAAAAACGAAGTGTGATATATCTGCATGGGTTTATTTTATATTAAAAAGCAAAATTGAATTTGAAATGTTTAGAAGAAAACACACCATCGATTAATCAAAGCAATGGTATTATACGTGTAACCTAAAAGGTATGCTTTGTTATATATATTAAATTATTTTATGTGTATTTGATTTATTTCTCTATGCTCCTTTTTTGTCCCTAAACAGATGACCTCATCCTCTAATGTCCTTAAAATAAGACTAATTTTTTTTCTCGCACATGCCTTTTGCTATCTTCGATCCGTTTTTACTGTAACTTTGATGGAATAAATGAGATGATATTCTGGCTTGACTAATGCTGTTTATATATTTTTATCCTTAATTATTCTTTAGAAGTTTAAACTTGCATCTTAAAAACATTAGATTGCTAAAAAAAAAAATAATAGACTGCAGTGTGAAATATTGGGTCCACTGGTATTTACTTTTGTTTTATAAGAATAATCAGTTTTAAAAAAGAATATTACATGTTAATTTAAAATTATTTCAAGTATCTTGCAAACAGTTGTTTAATATGTTGTAAATTTCACATTTTATTACATGAATTTTCTAATCTCTCTTCAAATGTTGAGTGGGAAAATTACTGAGTTGGAGTTTTTTCTTAATTTTTAAGTTTGGACATAAACAACATAATCCTAAGAGGATCTAGTGCTCATATTTTTAAGGAATTAATTGAAGTTTTAATTTTTAGTTTTATATTAAGGCAGGGGCTGAGGAGTATAGGCAGCCACTTCCTGCTGGTGTCTTCTCTGTCCATTTGATTAATCCAGTAACATAACTTTATAAAATTAAATGGGCAGCAGTATCATTATAGTATATCTTGGGTGACTAAATTCCTAGTTATAGTCTCATATTAAGATGCTAAGATATTGGACACTGTTTCTATCAGTGTCCAGTGAAACTTTATTTTTATTTATTGTTATTTTATTTATAATTTTAAAAGCTGATAAATATGGAAATCAATATTCAGTGTATTGAAAATAATTTGACTGTCTTTTATTTTTAAAATTAAAACATAGATTATAAAAACCTGACAATTAACAGAAAGCTCGAAAGTAACATTAGATTTTAAAACTGACATTACTGATTTCACATTGATTGTATATAGATTTTTACTTCTAAATATGCATAATTCCAATATTTACTTCATCAAATAAAATAAAAATTTTAAAAGAAACTTTATTTGATAATTGTAACTTGCTGATTTTTGAGTTATAAATAATTTTTCGGCATATTATTTTTTAATCTATTAACACATGATGTAACAATAAATATTTGTTTGCTACAATAATATAACATATGCAGTACTATAAGATATGCAAAACTAAGGAGAAACTGGCTGGCTACCACAATATATCACCTAAGCTTAGCAAGGGCAGCTTCTTCTGGTAACTGCAAATCAAAATCTTTAAACGTGTCATTTGACATTGCTAGAAATAATGATAAAGCTTTAAAATTTTATAAAAAGTTCAATTTATCTGATATTAATAGAGAAAGAAAAGAGGAATTTTCAAAGTTTTTAGATACTTCCCCTGTTGATGATTTTAAATTATTAACCATTTAAGCAATATTTATGTTTTAAATGCATTGCACATATGTTTTTCTCTTGAAGCAGTAAGAATGTTATTTTATTTTGAAATAACTATGATCTTTAAAATACTTTCTGATAATGTAACTTTCTGATTTCTTTTTAATGTTTTTGACAGGTTGAAATAAAATTCAATGATGATAGGAGTAAAACTTACACTGTTACATATACTGCCAAAATTGAAGGTCTCCATAAAGTGAAAGTTGTGTATGCTGGAAAAGAAGTTCCTAAAAGTCCATTTAATGTCATGGTGGAAGGCCATGCTGGTGATCCATCCAAAGTCACTGCTTCAGGTCCCGGTCTAGAGCCAACTGGTGTTATGGTTGGGAAGCCCACATACTTCGATATTTTCACTAAAGGTGATTTTGAATTATAACTTATATTTGTTAATTATAACTTATATTTTGTAAACTTAGGCTTTAACTTTCATGTTTTTATTGAAAATTAATTCCCCTTCCTCTTAAATCTCTCCGATTTTTATTAAAGTGTTCGGATATATATATATATATATATATATATATTTAAATTGTTAATAAATTAACATATATATAAAATTTCATTTTTTCATTTAATTTAATATAAACTTAATTTTCTGGGCTTTCCCTCACTGACAAAAACCTTCTACTCCATTACTAGCGTTTGTATTGTTCCTCCTCTTCCACTATCTAAAATTGGCTATATTTTCCCTCCATTATTTGCTGTCATCTTCCAAATACCTTCTTAATATTGTCTCAACTTTTTTAAAACTAATTCTTTTATTAACCTAAACTACTATATGAAGGATCCAAAAGTCCATTTATATATAAAAAGAAATGGTGATGCTACTTATCATATGAAAAATATGTGATGTATGAATCATTTATTAAATCGGATCAATCTATTAAAAAATGACATGAAAAGGTTCAGAAGTTCCTTTAAGGTGATTCTCAAATACACTGCTCAACAACGCGAAACTTTCTGGCACCTTTTCTCATTCATTTTTAAATGTAAAGGCATAAAATTGGCAGGTCTGACTATTGAAGCGATTTGGAATCATAAGTTTTCCATTTTTTATAAACAATATACTTAGAGTCAGCGGCGGCCGGTCCATTGAGGCCACTGGGGCACGGCCCCACCAGTATTTTCTCTTCATAAAAAATATATATATATTCATATTTTTAATTTAAATATTAAAAAAAGAACTGTTTACTGAAAATATATTGCAAACAAACTGCTTCTTACATCGCTCCCACTCATCCGTTATCGACTCTCAGCATCTATGCTTTTCTCAGAGGCAATAAATCACTTTACTGACCACTACTTCCTCCCGACACCAAGGTTACTTTATCTGGGCACGAGACATTTGTGCCCATATGGTGCGTTAATTCGAGTATTTCCCTCCCTCACGTATCATTCAATTTTGGCGATCTATTGCTCTTTTAGAGCTAAATCTTCCGTATTTTTTTGCAATTTGGGGCACTCGGCGCGTTTGCCCTTGATGCAAAGTAAGGAAAGGTGAATGAGTTTCTGTTAGAATACGGGGATTCTCAAAAATATTTGGCGACATTTGTATTACTATTGCTGGTTATTCGTCAAATTACTCGATCTTTGAGTACTCTCTTTAAACGGAGACGCATGTTATTGTTAAGTTCTTGAAAGAAAAAAAAGAAGTGAATTCTGTAGACGATTTATTACGAAAGCCCTCTTCAACAATGAATTTGGAAGAAAAGCTTGAAATTAAACGCCTGGGACCTTATCAACCGAAGAATTTTGAAATGCAACAAAAAGATGGGAAAAAACTGCGCTATTTCTCTACACAGTGGTTTGACAAATTTCCGTGGATTTCAGCGAGTGAAGAAAAAAAAGCATTGTTCTGTTTTTATTGTTTATTGTTTGGAGGGGAAAAATTATGGAGTATGGCTGGCTGTACCGATTTGAAGCATCTTTCTGAAAGAGTAAAAAAACATGAAATGAGTACTACTCACTTAAATAATGCTATCAACTATAAAACCTTCGGAACTGTCAATATTGTAGCGCAGTTGGATGAAGGTTACAGGATTTCATTACAAAAACATAATGAAATGGTTGAGAAGAACAGGTATGTGCTAAGTCGTGTGATCAATTGTTTGAAATTCTGTGGATTTCATGAAATAGCTTTAAGGGGTCATGATGAACGTAAAGATTCTTTAAACCGAGGTATATTTTTAGATTTGGTCACATACACCTCAAAACTGGACACTATATTGGAAGACCATTTAAACAATGCTACAGTATCTAAAAATACTTCAAAAACTATACAGAATGAGCTGTTGGATTGCATATATGAAACGTATATGCATGAAGTTAAAAATGAGATTTCTGCTTCTAATTTTGTAGCATTACAAGCTGACGAAACTACTGATGTAAGCTGCACTTCGCAATTTGTTATCATTTTACGATATATAAAAAACAACAAACCCGTGGAAAGGTTTGTTCAATTCATTGATGTCCATGACAGAACAGCAGAGGGACTTACTAAAATCTTAAGTGAAAATTTAGAACAATTTAATTTAAAAGATAAGCTCGTTGCGCAAGCATATGACGGTGCACCTGTTATGAGCGGGTGCCATACGGGGGTTCAAGAGCAAATGAGAGACAATTTTCCCCATGCAAAGTACATCCATTGCTATGCCCACCAAATGAATTTAGTGCTGAAGAAAGCTTGCACTAATATTAAATCTATCAGATTATTTTTTTCAAATGTAAATTCATTTTCTACCTTTTTTTCGGCATCACCTAAGCGTAGTGATTTATTTCGTCAAATATGTGCTAAAAGAATTCCCGTACCGTCAGAAACCAGGTGGAACTTTCATTCACGTATCATCAGTTTCATAGAAGAAAATAAGTCCGAACTATCAGAGTGTTTTGATAGAATTCAGAACGAAGTGCAGTGGGATGACAGAACAATCAGTGAATCGCATGGTTTACTCAGAATTTTAGAAGATGATGATTTTCTCTTTCTCCTTTCTTTTTTCAATTCGATATTTCAACATGTAAATATTTTATATAATGTTGTTCAGATGACAAATACCACTTCATTCATCTGCATTGCAAGCTTTCAACAGTTTTACAGATGCCGTTAATGAAATCAGAGGGAAAATCGATGTTCATCAAACTGCTGAAAATTATGAAAATACTTGCAAAAGGAAACGCATAAAATTCAGTGGCTATAACACAATAAAAATAAATGCCAAAGAAGCGTGCGACATTATAATATCCGAAATGAAAAACAGGTTTGAAGAGCAGGAGACTCTTAATGCGTTTGCAGTACTGGATCCAAAAAAATTCAGTTTATTTAAGGATAATTTCCCTGAAAAAAACATATCTATTATCGCAGAAAACTACAATATGATTGATAAAGGAAAATTAATAAATGAACTTCGTGTAATATATCATAATTCCACTTTTGAAAACATTCAAACAGTTTCGAGCCTGTTAACATTTATGAAAACCAATAATCTTTCCGAAGAATTTTCTGAGCTTTCAAAGGCACTTGAAATTGTCCTGGTGACACCAGTATCGACAGCAGAAGCAGAAAGGTGCTTCAGCACACTTAAAAGAATTAAAACATTTTTGAGAAACTCCATGGGACAGGAACGATTAAATGCCCTTGCTGTTCTTTCAGTCCACAAAGATTTTATTAGTACAATATCAGAATTTAATGTAAAAGTAATTGAAAGATTTGCTCATCGAAAAAATCGACGTGCATAATTTGTGAATGGATTAAATCTCTGCAAGAAAAGTATGTATTTTTTTCTATTAAATTATGAGATAATTATTTTTTCTTTGATTTGTAAATTTGTTTTTTAATTTAATAATGTTTGATGTAAATAATGGTAATTAAATTTAATGTAAGTGAAAGATTTGCGCAGCTAAAAACATACCGAATTTTTATTTAAATAATGTACTAAATTTTAATTTCTGAATAGTTTCAATGTCTGCAAGTAAAAAGTTTATATTTTTTTCGGTAACGTTGTGAGATTATTATTATTATTATTATTATGCATGATTTGTATATTTGTTTTTCAATTAAATAACGATTGATTAGAGTATGTTCAATGCTAATAATGGCAATTAATAGTATGTTAAATATTATAATTAATTTGATAAATTTGAAATTAACGTTGATTACTTGAAAAAATAATTAATTTTTTATCTCCAGAAGTAAGATTATTTTTTCATTTTATTCTTAAATAATTTGTTTTCATGTTTAAACAAGAAACATTAATACATAAAAATTTACAATATGTTATGAGGACCGGGCCCCACCATTGAAGATTGGCACGAGCCGCCACTTCTTAGAGTTGTAAGCAATTTTGATCATGTGACGACCGGTTTTTCTCCTCTCCCTGTATCGCATCCAGAAATTCAGTTCAAAACCCCTTTTTTGATAGTATTTTCTGAAAGATCTTCCTTTATCCACTCTCCCAAAAGGAAAAGAAAAAGGAAAACCTTTTGATTACACGATTTTTGAATAAAAAACCTGCCAATTTTATGAGTTTCTGAAGAAAAATGAATTAAGAAATGTGTCAAAGTAGCTTCTTTGTATTTGAGAACAACCTTAACTATACAAATTTCAAATTTAGATTAAGATTTCACCCAAATTTAATTAAAAAAAACTTTTGTCCTTTCTATAGATCTTTGTCTTTCCAAATTCTTTTTATTGTATACTTGCATATCAAGAATACTTTTATGTATCTTTTATAATAAATTAAAATACAGCAACATCTTGGCTAATGAAGGTTTTTTCCATTTTTTTGATTTAGCTAATGAATGCTTTATTGGATGTTCAAGCTAACTTAAGGTAGTCAGGTTGCATTTTATTTGGATGGGAAATCTTATTTCTGTCAACAAAAAATTTTGACTAATGAATATGATTTCAAGTTATCTTCATTAGCTAAGGTATCACTGTGCACTGAAATTTAAATAAAAGTTTTAAAAGTACTCTTTTCTCTCACTTAATGAAAAATTTAAAACCCACAAGTTTTTTAATAGAAAATTTTATAAAGATTTAATTTTAACAATTTTTTAATGATAGTGATTCATTTTCTTAATAGTGAAGTTTAATATACATAATTTTAGATGCTGGGCGTGGCCAAGTTGAAGTCATTATTCTTGATCCTAAAGGCAATAGAAATACAGTTCCATGCAGAGTGCGTAAAACAGAAGACAATGTTTATCGGTGTGAATATGTAGCTCAAACAACTGGAATGCATTCTGTAAATGTGTTCTTCGCAGGCCAACAAATTCCAAAAAGTCCATTTGGTGTTAAAGTTACTCCTGGTAAAGTAACAAATTCAGTTACTTTCTTTGATTGAACTATTTGTAATTTTGCAAAAAAAAAAAAAAAAAAAAAAAAAGTTCTGTTTTTTTACTGATTTTACTTTATAAAACATTTATTATACTCATTATATATTTTTTAATTTAGTTTGTGATGCTCGTAAAGTTAGAGCTACTGGAAGAGGTCTTCAACAAACTGGTGTGAGAGTTAAAGATATTGCTGATTTCAAAATATTCACTGAAAGTGCTGGAGCTGGTCAATTAGATGTTAAAGTAATAGGGCCAGGTATATTAAATAGAATTTTTATTAAAACTTACCTGTTTGCTAGCTCTAATTCTGTATAAATGTGTTTTGCTTTTTGTACTTCATTGGTTCTATAAAGTGCTATAATACAAAATTGAAAAGAGTGAGTTAAATATAAGTTAAGGATAAGATCCTTCTTCAGAAGGATAGAATAATTGATAATTATGAACAAAAATAAGTTTAAATGAGATTTTAATTAATGTAGCATTACACCATCAGTTGCATGTAATGTGTTAAATTCATAATTTAATTTGTTTGAACATAGCATTGAAAAAAAAGTAATAGTTTATTTGAAGAAAAGTATCTCCTTAATGCTTCTAAGCTAAGAGCAAATTTTTGTAATCTGCTCATTTATATCTGCACATGTAATGCAAAGTTTTAATTGTGTCAAAATTTTTAGAGCAATTTAATTCTTTGTAATAGTAATTTTATATTTGGCAGCCATTTTTCTTATGTATCTTTTTTGTAACACTGTATTCACAAAGTATTTTTTTTTGTTTATCTTTAAAATGTTTCCAGGAGGCTCCCAAGAAAAATTAGATATCCGAAGGGTAGATGAACACACCTATGAATGTGCATATTATCCACAAAAAGAGGGCCGTTATATTGTGACTATTGCATATGGTGGGCAAGAAATTTTCAAAAGTCCCTATGAAGTGAATGTTGGACCCTACAAAGAATCTAGAATTCGAGTTTATGGACCTGGACTTCATGGTGGTGTAGTTGGTTATCCTGCTTGCTTTACTGCTGAGACTAATGGTGAAACTGGAACTCTAGGTAACATTTTCCTTTTAATTAAAAATATTTGTTAAAATTTGAAGTTCTATATAACCCTTCAGTTCCAACATAGGATAAACACAGCAATTATTTTTTTCGATTGTTTTTAGTTTTATGATCTCTAAACAAATGCCCAGCAGCTTGGTGGTCAACACATTATGGTACTATGTTCATGTCGTGGTCTACAGTTAGATTCTAGACCAGGCAAGGTTCACTCAACCTTTCATCCCTTTACGGTTGATAAAATGAGTACCAAGCATGCTTGGGAACTAAACACTAAGAGTATATCGGCTACAAATTTTCGAACGTTCAAACGCACAAATATGTACAACACCATGACATCAAAACCCCATATGGCCGTTTCAATGATTCTTGGATCCCCTTCTTCGATGCAAGGAGGAGGTGGGGGGGGGGTGTCATTTTTTAAAAACTGGTTCAAAGAACCCCTTGGTTATAGCCCCTAGTACTGGCTAATGAATTGACTGAAATGGCAAAAGTAAGAGTTTATATATCCAAAAGGAATGACGTAACTGACAGGAAAACACTGAAAAATAGGTGACACTGTGCGGGATCCCTCTACACAAACAAGAGAAATGGGGTGCTAGTCATGTCATTCACCAACAAGGAAGCAGCATGTTTATGTATGTAATAAGCTTTGTAAAATTCTAGACCAAAAACTGTATTACAATTTGGAATTATTTTAGCCTCAGAAAAATTAAACCGGAGGTTGGGATTCCAACAATGTTTAGCTATAGTAGATTTATCCAATTCCTGCCTTCTAACATAATTCTCTTGTTCTCTCAGCCTAAATCTAAGAGCATGATGCTTCATTTCAAATTAGGAATATTGTACTTTATATCTTTAAAACTCGCACAAAGTAATTACTTTATAGATATAAACACTGGGAGTCCCACATTAGGCTCACCACCTCATTAGAGGAAAAATGCTGTAAATGACTTTTTCTTAAGTTCTGTTAAACTTTTTAAAGGGAAGGAGTGGTATGTTACACTACGTATAAAATAAACACAGTAGTTGTTCTGTGTTTTGAGTGTTTATTATTATTTGGAACTTGTTCTTAGTTTAAATTATTAATGATTTCTAATTTTATTCTAAACTTTATTTAATTAACTTTTAAAGAATATATTACATTTTAATTATTTTATTCTAAACTTCAGGACTTAGTTAAAAAAAAAAAAAAGTCTGGGCACTGTAGAACGTGATCCATAATTGATTGTAAGTTCGCAGGTTTAGTTTGGTTTTTTAGCTTCTAAATAAGACTAATATATATAATTTGTTTTTTGTTATAGTACCACACACTGCAATGTGCATTGGTACTGATAATCAATAATTCCTTCATAATTTTTATAAAGACTTCTAAAACTATTATACTAACGATAAATTGTGAAAAATTGCTCTGTTTTGAGTGTTTATTATTTGGAACTTGTATTTAGCATAAATGCGAAATAATAATTTCTAATTTTAATTAAAATCATATGTTCTGAAATATTTTAATTGAATTATTCTTTAATAAAATATTCAATGAAAATAAAATTATCTTGGAGGGCGATTCCATGCGGAGAGTCACACACGTAACGCAGGCTTTAATTTGCATTTATTCAATTATTATATTTTAATGTTAATTCTGATTTTAGGTGGTATGGTAAATAAGTTATTAACATATTTTTTAGTTTAAATGTGTGTAAGTAAAACTCACAGAAATATATCATTTAATTTCATACTCAAAATGTGCTTTTTTTCTGAAATGGAAAAGAAGCACATTTTGAGTAATGAAATTAAATGATATACTTCTGTGAGTTTTATTGCCACACATTTAAATTTATAAATATGCTAAACTTATTTACCATACCACTTAAAATCAGAATTAACATCAAAATTTAATAAATAATTGAATAAATGCAAATTAAAGCCTGTGTTACATGTGCGACACTCTCCACGGAATCGCCCTGAACCTAAATTTCATTCTGATAATAATCAAATTTTCTGTTCAGAGATAAACTTACTAATAAAATAATTATGAATGATATTATGAAGTGTAAACCATTATAAATAATTAAACCATATTACTCTAATTCAATTTTAGAATTCCTTAGCAGAATGGACGAAAACTCTCTTTAAAAAATAATTGCTTGTTGCACTCATTCAAAAATGACTTATTGCACTGTGATCAAGTTTGATAAATCTATTTCACTGTTAGTCATAAATATCAGAAAACTCATTAACAAATATATGTATTACACTTGACATTTTCATTTGAATAATGCTTATTATAAAACACGGAAAAAATAAATTATAACACTAGGGAATTTTCTGGAGTAATATGAGTGTTTCTTGAATAATTTATTTATACTGGAATGTAAAAAAAAATAAATTATTTCTTATTATAAAAATATTGGTATTAAATAATTACATTTCATTTTGCATAGATGCTGCTAAAGAAAAAAATTATCAATGTCGTAATAGCAAAGTAATACTAGATATTATTAAAAGAATTCTATTCACTTTCTTGCTACTTTATCGCTAATTATTATATTAACTAATATTTTACTTGAAGATTATCCCAAATTATTCACTAATTATCACAGTTGCTTTGGAACTAGGAAATGGATGTAAATAAGCACTGCATTAATAAAAATTAGATTTTCGATAAATTTAGTGATTTTAGATACTTGTATTTTTAAGCATTTAAAGAATTTTATTACAAAAGTATTAATAAATAAAAATTAATACCACGTTGATTTAATCCTGATTCAAAATTGTCTATTTTGATTCAAGCTTGATAATTGAAAATACATAAATTTTCCTTTCCCGATGGATTTTCATGCATCTCTGTAATAACAAATTGGGTTTTAAGTGATACGCTTGTCCAATTTATCATTTAAATTCTTCTTAAAGCACTACAGATTTTGTTCAAATGTTTTTTCCTTTTTCTTTAAGGTGGCATTTGCTTTTTTTTCGATTGAAAAAACTTATTTTACATTTTTCTATTCTTTATAGTCTGTAGCTTATCCCTGTATTCTTTGTATTCGGCCAAATGGTTTCATTTGGCCGAATCTGAACTCTTTTCGTAGTAAGTACTTTAGTGCAACGTGTCTGCAGACTTTAAACATTTTGGAGCACTATAAACTCATTTTATGCAAAATGACTTTTTTCAAACTGGGAGGGATCAAAACGCAAAAGTTATTAAACTAATCTTGCTAAGTTTTTTATTACAGGTAATATAATTTATTGGAGCTTAAACCACTTTCAGCCATTTTTATAAAAAAAGAAACATTTTTAGATACACGCCAAAGTGCAAAAAAAGCGGTCAGAAGTAGACCTTTTTTTTCAAACGGCTGCCACTTCATTGCTTTTCAGCTTTTTTACTTTAAAATGCTCTAAAGCTCCAGACAATATTATCTGCTTTCATAATCCTTAACGAAAATTGATTGCAGATGACTTTGCTGATCAATCGGATCCTGCCCAATCGGAAATGCACCCAAGGAAATCCACTGGGGAAAAAATGCTAAAAAACACCTTTTTTTCACCCTTCTATAATCAAATTACCCCTTAAAAAAATTTGATTCAAAATACTTAATTGTCAATGAAGATCACCACACTGTTATGAAAAACTTAAAGAAACAAATATTTTTACCTTAGTATTGCTTGTTGGCAAACTTTTTTTTTCCCACACAAAAATTGGGTTTGATGAAAGCTGAATGCTCATCATTTTCCATCAGAGATTCTTTCAGTAAAAACTGTAACTATTTACACCTGAAACAATTCTGTACCATATTTAGGAAACTCTCGCCAGGAACTTAAATTAATTAAATCAAGGAATGGAATGCTGTGGTGAGAATTAATATTGTAAAAATAATTTAAATATTCCAGTCAGTTGATTCTAGATTTGCATATATTCTAATCTTAAACATTGAAAACAGTAGTTTCAAGAACATCAATGTTTTTCACAGCTAGAGTTCCATGTTAGAAAAAAAAAAATTTCAATGACACCAATTGTGACAAAATTAGTGGTGATAAAAATTAATATAGAGAGTGGCTGGATATTTAATTCTGACTATAGAAACTGTGAAAAAAGATTACTTTAAGATCATTGAAAAACTCTAGATTCGAAGAATTCATAAAGTGTTGTGAATTAGACAAATGTATCAACAACCCAAATAAAGTTTGCAGTCTTAATGAAGAGGAAAATATAAATAATTCAAAGTTTTACCATTGGAAGCTTGGACGCAATAATTGAGAAGCTTGAAAAAAATAAATAAAATGGAATGTGTTTTCAGAACAAATATATCTTTAATGTTCATTAAATTTCAGAATAAATATTCTCGTTGGCCATACATTAAAGAGGAATTTTGATCTTTAACAACATGATAACTTGAAAGGCACATACATTTTCTTACAAAAATGGATATCACTTTGAAGAATTCCAATAATCTTAACTTCATAAAAAATGGCTTATTTAAACAAAGCATGTGTGACCTTGTCATATCAGTTCTTACAAGAAAAATTCTGGTTGAATTTAACTGGCATTCTATTGTATACTAAGTCTAAGAGGTTTTCAAAAAGTAATCAAACAAAGATTTAAAAATTATTTGCGGAAAGGAAAAATGTGACTAATTTGTTTTTGCCAAAAGAAAAAAAAAAAAAAAAAAAAAAAAACACATTCTGAAAAAATAGAACTTTTTTTGTGAAAATCTGAGACAAGTTATGCATGACATAAAAACACATCTCCAACAAGCAACCATAGTCTAAAAGATGTGCTTTAAAACTAAGTCTCGTCTTCATGCTACGGAGATACGATGACTGGGTAGAAAACAAAATACGCAATAACACCACATCATGATAGACACTGTAGATACACCTAAATCAGTCCAAAGTAGTAGAGATGAAGTGTTGATAGAAATCAACTTTGCAAAATATTAGCAATGTGAAAATTTAAAATTACGGAATTCTTCAGAAGGCCAACAACAGTGAAAAAAAAATTCTTAATTTTCTAGACCAGGCCAGTAATTTCAACACTGACACATTTCTTCCATTCAAAGTCTAATAAAAAGATACAAAGAAAATCTGTTGTCGTTTTACTCTCTGAAGAAAGGCTGTAAAAAAAAGGTTACAGAACTCCTTTCGCCATGTCTTCCTCTATCGAATACAGGTGTTGTTTTGCTGTTTGTGTGTTGAATTTCAAAATGCATTTGCTGTGTAACGTAAGTTGTGGGATATTGATATTTGAAAGGTGTGATATATCAATTATTACAAAACTAGCAGGAATGACTGAGCTAAGCTCTGTAAAAATTAGCTTTGTGTTTATCTCGATATATTATTCCCATTGAATTGTTCTTGCTGTTTTAGTTACAATTAGCTTGACCCACAGCCATCAAAATGACCCACTAATCGAATTTTTTCGAACATGTGACCTAACCCAATGCTCTTCTGGAGTCTGAAAATGATGGAATACAAAATTTAGGGAAAATCGTTAGTCATTTTCTAGATAAAATTAGCTTGGCCCATGTTGATCCAAAAATGACCCACTAATCTAAATTTATCGAACATGTGACCTATTCTAATGGTCTTCACGTACTGGGAAACGGTATGATAAAAAAATTTGTCAATCATTTGAACCTTTTTGAGATAGTTAGCTTGACCTTGACCCATTATGACCCAAAATAACCCATTAATAGAATTTTCTTGAGCATGCGACCTAGTCCAATGGTTTTCTCGTGCCCAGAAATGATATAATACAAAGTTTTGTCAAAATCGTTTGAGCTGTTTTTTTAGATGCAGCTAGCTTGATTCTAATCCATTCGGACACAAAATTCCCCTTTGATTGAATTTTCTTGAGCATGCGACCTAGCCCCATGGTTTTATGCCCGGAAACGGTATAATACAAAGTTTTATCAAAATGTTTTGAACTGCTTTTTAGATACAATTAGCTTGACCCTGACCCATTGTGACCCAAAATGACCCACTAATCGAATTTTCTTGAACAATGGTCTTCTCAAGCCCGAAAACAATAGAATACAAAATTTAATCAAAATCGTTGCAATCGTTTTCTAGATAAAATTAGCTTGACCCACAGTGACCAAAAAATGACACATCGAATTTTCCTGTACATGTGAGGTACTACTGTTATGAATTTGAAATACACTAAGTGAGGTGTTTTCTTATTTGAAGATACTATCTGCAAGGATATCAACAAATACTTTTCTGGAGTTTTCGTAAATAATGTGTATCATATAATTATTATTATTATAAACTTTGTTCTGATTTAAAATGTGTGTTATGACTATTGTGCTAACTTTTGTGTATTGCATGATTTATAAGTACAAATATTAAATTGATATTTTGGCCTGAATTTTTTTTCTTGTGATGTGATCTATATTATCCATTTGATCTATGAGATGATTTTAAATTTCACTTATTTTGTCATAATGAAGATGTATAAAACTTGCTCCCTTATTTCAAAATATATTTTTGTATGTAAAATTTTTCTGTATATTGTATGAAATTTTAATGTTTGACACTTAAAATCGAAGGTTCAAGGGAAAATATTCTTTTTAAAATTAGCAAAAGATTTTAGGTTTTACTACTGTAAGCATTTTGATACTTTTTAATTGTTACACAAGTTTGAACGTTAAATTCTCACATTTCGTTTTGCTTGAACTTTCACATTATTACTTGTAGAAGTTGGCAGTCGTTATCTACTTTGAATAATTTGCTATGTTTATATTTAGGTTTCTCAATTGAGGGTCCGTCACAAGCCAAAATTGACTGTAAAGATAATGGGGATGGATCTGCTGATGTACAGTACTTGCCAACTGCTCCAGGCGAATATGCTATTCATATCCTCTGCAATAAAGAAGATATTCCAAAATCGCCTTACATGGCTCACATCTTGCCAAGAACTGATTATCATCCTGAAAAGGTATGTATAGTTCAATATTTAAGGTTTTAGCATCTAAATTATTTTACTACTGGAAACAAGTTTCTTGTGATTTTTAAATACGTGAAATCATCTAAAAGTTGAGCATGTTGCCATTATAAATTTTGTATTTTTAGATTTAAATATATATATACACAAGTTAAAAAGCATTAAGTGATGAAAAAGTACAGTACAGTCTCAAATCTGAATGTCTGAAATCCGGAATTCTCCAAAATCCGGGCGTTTTGTTAACTGGTGATTATTATTCTGAAAAATCAGAGCAAAACACACAAACGCTAAAGTTACATAAAAAATCGCAAAGGACATAATTTACTCTGTTAGGCTTAAATTTTAAAAACTAATTCCTCTGGTGAATGTGAATAAAGTGCTGCAGAATAAAAAAAATGAAAAAAAAAAAAAAAAAAACTCTAAAAATTCCAAATAAACTTGAATGAAAAAAAAGAAAGACAGCCTTTACTATGTTGGATTAAAAAATTAAAACCAGATTTCTTTCACCGTTGCAGACAAATTGCCGTGAAACGAAAGGAAAAATTAAAAATTAAAAAATTGCAGAGGAGAAATTTAGGCTAAAAGTATAATTATATTAGGCTAAAAGTTGGAAATTGAATTCTTTTTACAAATCTCAAAAGCCGCAAAATTAAAAAAAACTCAAAAAATCACACAAAAAAAAAATTTGCAAAAAATGAAAAAAATCGCTGTTCGAATTCTGAATAAACTTTATTGAAAAGGGGACAACATTTACTATACTGGGCTAAAAGATTAAAGCCTGATTCCTTTTACTGGATACAGAAAAATTGCCAAAAAATTCGAAAAAATGCCAAAAATTACAAAATTGAAAAAATTTTTAAATATAATTTTGCTTCAAAAAAAAAATCCCTATTAAAATATTTGCTTCAGTATTTCAAATGCTTTCCTGATGTATATAATTATGGGAGTGAGGGAAAGAGAAACGGGGGTGGTGGATGATTAGTTTTTTTTTCCTTTTATAATAAATAAACTGCAGATCCAAAATTCAGAATCACCGAGGTCCAAAGGGTTTCAGATTGTAGACTTTGTACTGTACATGGATTTTTTTTTTCTTGTGGCAAATTTCTCTGTCTACATTAATTTTAAACTGCATTGTTGTCAGCATTGCCCATGTTTGTTGCACAATAGATGATCATCTTTCTCTCTGTCTGGGCATACAGCAGTATGCAGACTAGACTGTTACTGTCTTGATTTTGATTAGACTGTTACTGTCTTGATTTTGATTAGACTGTTACTGTCTTGATTTTGATTAGACTGTTACTGTCTTGATTTTGATTAGACTGTTACTGTCTTGATTGTGATTAGTTCGCTGGCGCATGTAGTAAGATTTATCTATCAAATTTTTAAAAAATCATTAGATCATTAGTATATTTTTAAAAATGCTAGAAAGAGATCTTTAAATGTTACAGAACTAATGAACTGTATCAAGAATTGAGAGCAAAGTTAAATCAATCGGAAGTCGGTCATCTACTAGAAAATCAATGAATTTCTCAGATTTGGTGACTTTTTTTTTTACATTTGCCACTCATGGCATGATTCTGGGAGATAGATACTTTCTATGAAATACCTTTTAAAATGTTTAACAGGTTTGAGGATTAATTTTCTAAATAGAACAGTAAAATGGAAGGTCTTTTAAAGAAAGTTTTTAAGTCTTACAATAGACAACTATAATCGAGCGACAAAATAAGAAAAGTAGCTGGTGTTAATTGGACGGCAAAACGCTAGTCAGGAAACAAAGGAAAAATCTGGGACAGATGTGGAAATGCTGGGGCCTACATCCAGCAGTGGATTGAAAATGGTTGTTCATGATGATATTTGAAATGAACATGCATTTAAATTGGGCCATAAAAATTTTGTGTATTATTTTTAAAAAAAAAGTCCAAGTAGTGTTTTAATTTTAATTTATATTAAATATAATGTGCTTGAAATATTTTCATAGTATAAAAATAAGTGTTTTTAAACTAGGAAATCTTGGTTCAATTAAACAGTAATTTTGTTAAGATTTATACTTAAGATTTGTACTTAGTCGGTTGTGATTAAAAAGAATGTCAATGTATTTTAAACTTGAAAAATATTCTCATTATTGTTTGTGTGTTTAAGGTTGAAGCATATGGTCCTGGCTTGCAAAAAACTGGAGTTGTTATTGGCCAACCTACTGAATTTACCATTGATTGTCGAAAAGCTGGAGGTCATGCACCTCTTGATGTGAATGTGATGGATGAGGATTGTAAACCTGTGGATCTGAAAGTGACAGATCTCAAAGATGGTACTTTTAAGGCAACTTATAAGCCTACAAAAATTAGTAAACATACTGTCCAAGTGAATTATGGTGCCGTAGCTATTCCAAAAAGTCCATTCAGGGTAAATGGCTCATTTATAAAATTTTATTTATTTCTATAAATTTCTCTGGTTGGTATTTAAAAAAATCGCTTTAAGGCATTTAAATTTGTCTTAACTTGTAATTATTTAGCTAATTATAGAATAGAACCAGTCAATATAATAATGAAGTGTTTTGTTTAGTTGTATATTTCTTCCGATATCATTGAATATTTTCTTGAAACCTTTTTTAGCAAAATTTAAATTCTTTGAATAGATGTTATGATATTTAATGTTTAGCTTTTGATTTTTAATAGCTTTTACTTGTTCCTTCATACCTTTATTTTCTATAATTTTATACTAGTAAAAAAATTTGTTTCTATAGCTTCATTTTTTTCAGGATATTGCTCTCAATGTTTGAGAGCTTATGTTATTATGTTACTCTTCCTATACATTTTCTTTTTTTTTATTCCTGAACATGATTCATTAATAAAAATGTCATGAAATCTCAGTACACAACAATGGCCAGATGAACATATTCAATTAACATGCTATTAACCTACATTAGCACATACTGTTTTTCATATGTTCATGCAGTTTTACATATTACCAGTTTAAAGTTTTAGTGTTTTGGCGACTAATTTTGCTCGCCAAATTTGGTGATATATCGCCAAGTAGGCGAAAAACTTGCCGTTATTTGGCAACAGAACTGGATCCTCCCTACGGTAACCCCCCTTATAGGTATGGAGATGCATTACATGCTGTTCAATAATCGCATAAAAAATTCGCTAAAAATTAATCGCTGTACGAATTCCGGATAAACTTTTTTGAAAAGAGAACAAAATTTACTATATTGGGTTAAAAGAAAAGAACCGTATTTTTTTCCCTAATGTGGAAAAATCTAATTAATATAATCTCTTAAATTAATATTAGATTTTGTTGCATTAAAATATCTCAATTTGTTAATTTTCTGTAAGCAAGTAATTCATATTGGTTTACAATGAAAGTCTATGGGAATTCGGCGAAATATTAGAGATATCGCCAAGTTGACATCACTTTTGGCGACTCATTTTGGTCGCAAAATTTGGTGATATACCACCAAGTAGGCAACAAACTTGGCGGCATTTGGTGAAAGAACTTTGTCCCTCTACGGTAACCTCCTTATAGGTATGGAAATGCATTAAATGCTGTTCGATAATTGCATAAAAAATTCGCTAAAAATTCAAAAATCGCTGCACGAATTCCGAATAAACTTTTTTGAAAAGAGAACAAAATTTACTATATTGGGTTAAAAGAAAGAAACCATATTCTTCTCACTTATATGGAAAAATCGCCTCAAAACTTAAAGTGCTAAAAATCACATAAATTAAAAAAAATCGCAAATCTGGCTTCGAGGTGCAAAACTTCATATATAGACGTACCTTTTCCCCAAATTTTGTAGCTCTACGTGCAGTGGTTTCTTCAGAACACCGTTGACACACTCACTCACACACAAACTTCTTTCTTTATTATTATATATTTACTATTCTATACTCCACATACATTTTTATTTTCCTTGAAATGACATCTTAAATAATATAAATAATATAAAATAACTGATAATAAAAATAATATAACTGATAATTGCCTGTTTATTGAAATATGTTAATCTGAAGAAATTTTCACTTTTTACAATTTTAAGATTTCATTATTTTTATTAGGTTAATGTTGGGGAGCCTACTGATAGCAACAAGGTTAAAGTATTTGGTCCAGGAGTTGAACCAGGTGTAAAGGCTAGAGTTCCAACTCATTTTAATATTGACTCCAGAGGAGCTGGTGCAGGTAATTATTTTATTGCTACTTACCATTAGATTACATCTTTGATTTTCACAGACAAGCAAAAATTGAAAAACTGTTTCAGCCTGATTTACTGATGTTATTTCCATTGAAGGTTTGGGGGGGGGGGGGGGCAGCATTAGCAATCAGCCTGTCATTCATTTCACTTTGCAGTGGGCTGTGCAATGACTGGTGTACCAGCTGATTATAGTTTCGTTATTTTCACAATTTCTTTTATCACATATACCAAAATCATAAATGCTGAAACTGGTTGGAAAGATGTTAAAAATTATTCATTTCAAAACTGTCGAGAAACATCATTCGAAGTAATAAAATGATTTCGATAAAAAACAAAAATATTTCGTTGAATCCAATTCTTGAAAATTAATAAACCTTGAAAGTCTTTATCTTTTTTTTTTTCATAGCACAGCATGACGACATTTAAAACAATTAACATTCAACATTTAAATAACATTAAAAGTTCCGAGATTATGATAAATACATATCCCAGCCAAGAACATGGATATTCTGATAATTTCGAAGAAATATATTCAAGCATTACTTCTGTACATTAAATCACACTTGTTCATATTTAATTCCAAGAAACATTTTTTTCTCGACCAAGCATTTCGAGTTTTCTTTACTTAATAAAAAAGAATTCTAGCATCTGGCTGCGTGCGCTCCTTCGCAACATGTACTGAGCCACGTGACAGCTGGGCTATTTTTTGATTTCCCCAGCGCAAGGCAGAAGCTATTTCGTAACACTGCCCACCCATGAACATATCGGTGTTCATTACAAATAATTAAAATATGATATTAATACAAATACAAATATAAAATAATGAAATTAATACAAATATAAAATACGAAATGTTATACATACTTCAGGGTATTTAAACATGTTACAATGAAATTCAAACTAAAATAAGAAAGACAAAAAAAAAATAAGATTAATATATGAATTAATTTTTAGAGTCACAATCAGTTCCAAGTTCAAGAGGATAAATCAATTGGATGGGTCTTTTGAGAATACATTTCGCAGTTTTGACTTTACAGGCCCTCATCTTGCCGTCTCTTCCAGGAAATAATTTAACAATTTTTCTTAGACTCCAGAAACTTCTGGGTAATTTATCATCTTTGATTAGTACAATGTCATTTATTTTAAATTGAGGAAAATTAGTTTTTTTCGAACTTAAATGAGCTGACCTCAAATTTAACAAGTATTCCCCTTTCCATCTAGACCAAAACAAGCGCATTAATTATTCACGATAGTTATAAGATCTAATTAACTCTTTCCTGGAAGAGATATTCGAGTCAAGGTGAAGACGAACTGGTGGCAGAGAAGATATTCTTCTCCCAATTAAGAAGTGAGCAGGCGTTAATGGTAGGGGGTCTGGACCTTCTGGCGAGATATAGGTAAGAGGTCGAGAATTGACCATGCCTTCAATTTCGATTAATACAGTATGCAGTTCGTTAACAGTTAGTGATGATTTGCCAAGAGTTTTTCGCAATGCAGTTTTTATAGTCCTAACCATACATTCATAAAATCCCCCCCCATCATGCTGCTCGTTCGATTATGAATTTGCACTTAATGTAATGGGAAGAAAAAAATTCTTGTTCATCTGGATGAGTTATAATGGACCAAAGGTTTCTCAAGTCCTTTTCTGTGTGTTTGAAAGTCTTAGCATTGTCGGAATATACTATTAATGGTAATCCTCGTCGAGCAATGAACCTACTGAAACCTAGTAAAAATATTTGTGTCGACAATCTCCAGGTGAACATTTCTAGTTACCTCACACGTAATCAGCAGGATGTATTGTTTGTTACCACTGTATTTTACGTACAAAGGTCCTGCAAAATCACATCCTATCACACTGAATGGATTTGCCTGATCTACACGATCAGCTGGCAATGGAGCTACCATTTGGTCTCCTGTAGTTGAAGAAAACCTCTTGCATACAATGCAATTTTTTAGCACACCTCTCACGGTTTGTCTAGCCTTCAGTAGCCAGAATTTTTCACGAATTTGAAGAAGTGTATGGGCAATAGCAAAATGAAAAACTTTATAATGAGCATCCCAAATTATTAGCTTTGCCAATTTAGTTTTTGGCAGAAGAATTATTGGATGCTTTTCATCCACCGATAAATTAGTCTTATAGAGTCTTCCGGAGACTCTCAAAACTCCTTCTGGATCGAGGTAAGGGTTCAAGGAAAGTAATTTAGAATCTCTAGGAAGCGGTTTAGAATTTTTCAGGCATATGATTTCTTTCGCGAAAATTTCATTTTGACAATTTTTTATCCAATAAATTTCTGCTTCTCTGATTTCCTCAGACATAAGATTACAATTTTTCTCGCGTTTTTTTCTTTAGTATTTTGATAAAGAGTATAACATAGCCAGTTACTCGTAATAGTTTTTTCAGGTTACTGTATTTTCTTATGTCAATTAAATTCTCCTTAACAATTGTTGCATTAACAATAATTTTACTTCTAGCTTCAATTTCAGGGTTGACTGATTTTGTTTTATACTTATCCTTAGGCCAAAATTTTTCAGTTTTACTAAGCCATTCAGGACCATACCACCACTGCTTAGAGTTTATTAACTCTTTAGCTGATAGCCTCCTAGTCAGCATATCCGCAGGATTATCCCTGCTAATTACATGCCTCCAAGAACTAGGGTCGCTCATTCCCTGTATTTCCATTACCCTGTTAGGAATGAATGGCTTCCATCTGGATGCCGCTCTTTGGATCCAGTGTAATACGATTGTAGAGTCTGTCCACAGTACTATTTTTTCGAGATTAGAGAAAATACATTTAAGGTGATTAGGTATCCTAGCAGCTATTAGAGCACCTAAAAGTTAGTCTTGGCAGTGTTATTTTCTTCAACGGAGCCACTCTAGCCTTAGCCATAACAAAACAAGTCTTAAAGAGCCCTTCGGATGATTTAAACCGGAAGTACGCTACTGCTCCATAGAATTTTAAGGAAGCGTCCGAAAATATGTGAAGTTGTACATTGTCCTGCACTTCACTCGAGTGATAATAATACCTGGGTATTTTTAATTGTTCTAGCAATTCTATTTCCTGATACCATGTTCTGTATTTAATTTTAAATTCTTGGTTAAATTCATCGTCGCAGTCTAACCCACTCTGCCATAATTCTTGTAGAAAAATCTTAATTCTAATCAAAAATTGTGACATAAATCCAATTGGATCAAATATTTTGGCGGCAGTTTGGAGAACATGCCTTTTGGTAAATTCCAAGCTGTCACCAAGTGACACTGAAGACGCCAAATCTATGGCCAGAAAATCCTCTTCAATATTCCAGTTTAACCCCAATACTTTAGATTCTATACAATTTTCATTAATTTCTATAACCGGGTTACCATTCCACGATTCCTTTAATTCTGGTGAATTAGTAACAAACTTTCGCAAATGCATATTAGCATCTTTAAATATAGAAACTGCAGTAGTTGTTAGTTTCATGGCTTCTGCAACCGTGGATGCTCCATAAAGTCATCCACATATAAATATTTATTAATCATTTCATAAGCGGCGGGTTCTATTTCCTTATAATTACCAATATCTTTTTTAATTGTAGAGGCTAAAACATAGGGGGAGCTGGTCACACCGAAACAGTGACGGTTAAAATGGTATAAAACGGTGCATTGATCTATGTCGCAGTCATCGAAATACAAAAAACATAAATAATTTCTATCGTTTTCTGATACATTTGTAGAATGGCCCTAGCAATATCCCTAGTGAAAGCAATTTTAAACTGTCTAAAATTTAATAGCACATCTATGAGATTAGGATTTAAATTTTCCCCCGCAAAAAGACATTGATTTAGACTTTTTTCCCCATTTTTTTCGGCTACTCGCGTCAAAAACTGTCCTGGTTTTTGTGGTAAAAGAACTTGGCCTCGACACTGATTGATGGGGCATTACATAATCGATAGAGCAATTATCACTACATTTTTCAATAATTCCCTCACTTAATTGCTCTTACATAATTTCGTTATTTCAAAAACAAAGATTTATCACTTTTTAATCTTTTCTCCAAACCTGCAAAACGCTTTTTCGCAACCTCGTAATTATTAAACAAATTTTGTTTATCTAATTCATTACACCATAACAAGGGAGTCATATAGCTATCATTTTTAAAAATGATTTCTTTCTGGAATTGATTAATGACCTCATAAGTCTCTTCATGCTTTTGATCATTAGAATAGATTAAAAAAGACTCGATGTGCCATAAATTTCTAAGATCATTTTCTGGAGGTAAACAAATTACATTTAAGCAGGGAGTTGTGTGAGAATTATTACTGTCAACTCGACCGACCAAGGTTTTACCAAATATTGTTGGCTGCATAAATAATTGATGATTAATTTTTTCGACAGATCCTATTATAGTACAGAATAAATAATCTGCCCCTAGCAATATTTGAACAGGTTTCGAATGAATAAATGTGTCAGCTAATTCATGTTTATCTAATCGTAGTTTATCTATTAACTTATAATCAACAGAAGTCATTATCTAAGTACCGCTAATAACTTCAGAAACCAGCGCTCTTACAGTCATTTTTTCATAAGGATGATAACTAATAATAGTTAAATTTACCACATTAAATTCTTTTTCTATGGTGTCGCGATTCGCAAAAGTATAAACCAAAAGTGTTTCCTTAGCAACAGGTTTTAATTTTAATGCTGAGGCTAAACTTTTTGTAATGAATGTTCTAGAGGATGCAGAATCATATAAATTTCTCGAGTTTAATTTATTTCCAGTTCCCTGCACTTGTACACAGGCAGTTTGCAACAATGTTGCATACTTTTCGGGTGAATTATTTGTTTTTACTACATATGAAAACACGGCTTGCCTTTTGTAATTTTTAGACATTTCGGCTTTCACTAAGCCATCATCGGACGCGTTTTTGCCGATTTTTTAGTGGGACAAAATAATTATGCTGATTACTTTTGCACAATTCACAAGGTGGTATTTTTACCTTACATAAGGATATTAAGTGTAACTTCAAGAAGCATCGATAGCATCTCCCATCTTTTTTCAACTTATACCTTTTCTGTTCATCGATAATTTCATTACACTTTAAGCTTGAATGGTTCGAGTTACAAAAAATGCAAACATTTTTTACAACAGTATTAAGCGCGACTGAAGTGGGAACATTAGGTTTTATCCTAGGAGCCCTTTTTTTCCCATCGTGTTACTTCTTGATTTTTTTAGGAAAGCCCTGACACTGCATTAGCTTCTTCACGTGATTCTATTTCAAACTTTATGAAATTCATTAATTCATTCACGTCACCAGCCTTTTCATCATTCTTTTTCCTCTGAAATTCTATAATTAATTTATGGGGTAATTGTTTTAAGATTATTGGTATCAATAAATACCCAAAATTATCTGACGCCACCCCGATAGCCTTTAAATTACGAATGCTGACCTCGCATTCATCATATAAATCCCGTAATAATTTTATGTTTGCGGTGGATTTTACCGGTTCTAGTTCTAACAATATTTATAAACCCGCTTATCAAAATTTCCGGTTTACCATATCGATTCTGCAGTAAGTCTAAAGAGTGTTGATAATTAGTTTCGTTTAGGGCCAAACCGGAAATTGATCTAAGCGCTTCATCTGACAAAAATGATTTTAAGTAATTGAATTTGTCAATTTTGGTTAAATTCTCGTTCGAATCGATTGTACTCTTAAAACTATTCATAAATTCTAAAAAGGTGTTTGGTTCCCCCTTAAAGACTGGTATAGTTATTTTTGGCAAATTTATTGTTGCCGGTCTAGCAGTAACATAAGCAACTGTACTCTCATTAAATACATAACTAGCATCAGGTTCATCAGAATTAACTTTAAATTTTTTCAAATTTATTTTAATTTTAAATTTTGTTTCATTAATAACATTGTCGTAATCGACGCTTAATTGTATATCATTTTCGAAAACTGTTCCATCAGCAATTAATTCCTGAATTTGATTGTTTACTACTTTTAATTCATTTTGCTTTTCTATTATATTATTTAAATATTCATTCAATTGATCAAAATTACTTTTATTTTCAAAATCAATACTTTCTAAAAAAGTTTCAATTTTTGTTATAAGCTTCGTTATAGAGGTCTTCATGACCTTTCGTTTACCTTTTAATTTATCTACATCCATTATTTACAATTATTTTCATGTATAGAACAAAATTGTGTACAGTACCTTTTATTATCCGCGACGAGAAGACGAATAAACCGAGGACGGGTAATCCAATATTTTGAAGATGATGATAATCTGTGCACTAGTACTCCATGATAATCAAAACACTATCATTAATAAATGCGAAGACGTAAGTTGCACTCTTGATAAACAATGGTAAATTTGATCTGAAGGTTTTTCCCGTGTTTCTTGGCACCATAAAAATTCTTCATTTCAAAACTGTCAAGAAACATCATTCGAAGTAATAAAATGATTTCGAGGAAAAACAAAAAAAAATATTTCGTTGAATCCAATTCTTGAAAATTAATAAACCTTGAAAGTCTTTTTATCTTTTATTATTCACAGCACAGCACGACGACATTTAGAACAATTAACATTAAACATTTAAATAACATTAAAAATTCCGAGATTATGATAAATACATATCCCAGCCAAGAACATATATATTCTGATCATTTTGAAGAAATATATTCAAGCATTACTTCTGTACATTAAATCACACTTGTTCATATTTAATTCCGAGAAACATTTTTTTCTCGACCAAGCATTTCAAGTTTTCTTTACTCAATAAAAAAGAATTCTAGCATCTGGCTGTGCGCGCTCCTTCGCAACATGTACTGAGCCACGTGACAGCTGGGCTATTTTTGATAGGTATACCCTTAGTTCTTGTTCCTGTACATATCTTTGCCAGCCTTTACTTTGTGTAATTAGTGTACCTACTGGTGCACATGTCAAGCATGTTTACACCCTTTAGAACCTAACCCATTCACAGCTATATATTTATTAACTTCATTTACATTCCATTATATTGCATTAACTTCATTCTTTCATTCATCTTCATTCATTCAAATAATTACATTTCTATAAAAGATCGTTCTGCTTTATTAACATTTCATATAATAACAAATACAACTTTTACTTTTATTAAAAGCACTTCCTTTATTAAGAACAATAGTTACTTACCTCTTATATAGACCTTTTCCATTACTTTTTATCAGTCCATAGTTAATTCTTTTCTTTATTTATGTTTTACAAATCCTTTTTATATTAATCCGGCATCTGTTTCATTTCCACAACACTCTCTTGCCGGACACACTCAATGCATGACGTAATTTAATCGCTCCGATCACCGCCAGATGGCGTGATCGGCCTGTGTCAGTGACGTCTTCACTTGCGTGAATCGACGATATGACTTATTGACCAATCGTATTACTGGAATTGATAGGTGTGTCTCTGAGGATGTGATAGGAGGCTTTTCAATCCAGTGAATCATATATATATTACCGGAGCTTCACCGTATAGCAGTAGCTTCGTCTTCGTCTGTTGAGTTTATTTTGTGTTTCGTTACGAGACGTAACGTCATTGCTGGAAGATGATTCCCACTCATTTAAAGTCAGTCCTCATTGATTATATTAAAGTTTCTGTTTGCCTCTTTTATCATTTAATGGATATGAAATAGTGTTTTATCTTTTAAGTTGTTTATCGCTGTAAACATCAATGTTAGTTGCCGGATCTCTATATCGACGTTTAGATGAACCGTCTAATTCCTGAGTACAAGAGTTGGCCGTTTGCAGAACTTTTCTCTACTGTGATAAACTGTTCGTGCGGTTTGACGTGTTTCCAGAGATAGAAGGATCAGTTCCATTATGACTCGTACGGGAGGAGTAACTGCGTTGTGGTTTGCTTTTATGAATGACCGCTGGCATATTTTTGTTTCGTCTGTTCGCTTTACGAAGAGGATACTGTTGGATCTTCCCGAGGCTGTGATCTTTCGCCCGTTTAAGATGTGGTTGAGTGAAAGAACATTGCGTCATGGTTAGTGACTATGTTTGGATCGTCTCAAGAACATTTACGTTATGCCAAAATGACTTTTGGGTGGATAATTGATCGGGATAGACTCCAGCGTTGTTCTCAGCTAATTAAATCACTAAAATGCATTTTATAGTTTAGCTCTGGTACATCTTCATCGTGACAATAGTACTTTAATTTATTTTTGTGTTTGTTTAATGTGATCAAAGCAGTTAAGTTTATTTTAAATTTAAATCTTGTTTAATAGAATTATTGTGATGTTTGGGTTTGAAATATATTCTGATTGCTAATGGCTTTCATTTTTACTTTACCAATATAATTTCCTGTTTTTATGTTAATGAACTGTGGTATAGAAATCTATACACACAGCTTATTATACAATTAAAATATTTATACAAAACAGAACAACCTATTATTATTCAAAAGAAAATAATAAATGGCATTTTGACAAATATTTCTTTATAAAATAAAGTAAATTAATTTGTAAAAAATCTTAAGAGTATTTAGATAAAGAAAAATCATAATTTATAATAAGTATATGGATGCATATATATGTTTTTGGTATCATTTCATTTGTAAAAATTTAAGGTTTGTGAATATTGAATGTATTTCGTAATATGGCAATTAAGAATTTTGTAATATTTTATATGAAAATTAATAGTGTGATAAAAATTTACATATACTTCAGACGAAAATAGGGCAATAAAACTTATAGGAAGGGCACATGAACGCCATATAAGACATGTTAATAATAAAGCCAGTCACAATTATTTATGATGCACTTAGCACTGACAGGGCTACTATTTATTGGTATCATCGTGTGTGGCAGAGGGGGTCCGAAGCTCACAGGTGACATCAGATCTCCGTAAACGAAGAGAAAAAATTAGCTATGCGTTGGAAAAATACGGAGACGCCCAGAAGAGGGGAAAAAAGCGAACCACAGCCAAGAGATCAGGCGCACCAGTAAGAGAGAAGCACCAATCGACAAATAAAAAAAATCATATGGTACTAATGAAATGCGCCCATTTTTTTTTTGTGGAGGAAGATTTTGAAAAAAAAAAAGACACTTGGATTTTGTCTTCCACTTATGTCACACCTCCTGAAGGAAGCTCTGGGATTAGTCTTGCGATCAAAAGGGCTAGGTTGATAAGCTGAAGTCTGCGAAATCCTGCATCACCCTGTATCGGATATGGAAAGAAGTCTGATCTCGGAGGGCCCCAACATTTCTAATGACTATTGATGGATGGAACCCTGCGAAAACTTTTCATCATCCTGAATTGATTATGGACAGAACTCTGACCTAGGAGTGCGACACCATTTTTCTGATTGCCATTAGCAGATGAGATGGTATGCCACACCACCATTTTTCTGATTGCCATTAGCGGATGAGATGGGATGCCACACCGAAAAGTTCCAGTTATCACCGTGATTGTATAAAGAGTTCCGCCAAAAGAGACTATATGAACTTTAATGTGCTCGGTCAAAAGTGACTTTCAAAATTTGAAAGGTGCGGATCAAATCTACCTAGTGTTAAGAACTATGAGTGCTCTACAGGAAGTGCTTTCGCCCCTTTCGTCTGAGGTATATGGTGAGATAAAAAAATTTTTGATTACTTAATATATGGCCATTATTTTATTATATATTTATGTTGTGTGCGTAGGATTTTCTGTGTCTAAATATTTTATAGGCAAAATTTTAATGCAGTTATGAGTATTTGTCATTATTATGGACTAATCATAACATTAAAATATCAGCGTTGGAAATTTGTCAATAACTTGGCTAAGAAGCCCATCTATTTGTGCTGTGGGAACTTCAACCAACGTTTTGAATCCAAAATTCCACAAAGATATGACTCATAATTATCTTGTTATGAGATCTCATGTAACTGAGTATGCTGTCAAATTAATATGCATTTAAGAGTAATCATGTTTGATATATGGAAGTTATGTGCTTGAAAATAATAAAATTTGATCCATATGTGCATTTCCTATCTTTTCTTTGAAGCATTATTCTTATTCCTTCTTTTCAGAGGTTTATTAAATTTGTGAGTTTTAAGAGTTTAATTTTAGAAAATATTAAATCTAATAATTATCTATGCAACCCCCTGAATATAAATTTTAACGTTAAATAAGTCGATTCTGAGTATTGACGTATAATTTTATTCAAAATTTATTCTCCTCCTATTTTATTAATTAATATTACCCTCTTTTGATCTTTCACAACGCAGATTGGGTAATATTTCTATCATTTGTACTACCACTTTATTGTCGCGTGACCAAGTGTGTTGGTGATGGATCGTCACCACATGAACTAATAAATGTTATTGTTGATTTTAATCAGTGTTATGTTTTTATATTCTTTAGATTAAGTTTCTTTAGGTTTCTTTGAACCAATTAAATTACAGGATATCATATTTAAATATTTCTTTTTGGGGTAAATAAATCAGCTATTCGCTTCTATCTGCCTTAAGCAGCTCTGCTAACCTTTAACCCCTTGGATACTACGTAAGTAGTATTCATCAATTTTTTGATTTCCCCAGCGCAAGGCAGAAGCTATTTCGTAACAGATGTGATGCTGCCTCCTGGACTATTATGACTGACTTGTCAATATATATGAGAGCACTTTTCTTTTTACTTCCATTAGTGTCGCTAAAGGATATAGCACAAAATTAGCACTCGCCACTCGCCAGGCGTCGAGTAACACTTAAAACGTGGCGATTAATTTTATTGTACTCACTCGCCAAATTCAATGGGCACCACTCGCCAAACGCGATGGTTAAAAGATCGATGCCAGGGAGGAAAGGGGTGAAATTCGTTTGGAATTTACGGCGTTCAAATCGGCGATTCTCCCGAACGTAAGAAAAGAAAGTAGCAGGGGTGATTCTGTTTCGAATTTTCCTAAAATTTAAGGCATTCGGTTCCGAAAAAAAAAAAAAACTCATCAGTCCGAAAATTCGGACATAAAAATGTCGCTAATATCGATATGGTCGCCGATAAAAATCAATTTCGTCAATCGTTCGTAGAAAAAAATCACCAATTGCGACAAAGAATCGCGAAAAAACGTGAATTTCGCCCAAGGACCACGTAAAAAACGCGAATTACGTCAAAACATCGCGGAAAAAACGCAAATTTCATGACAAGATCGTGGAAAATGCAAATTTCGTCAAAAAATCGCGGAAAAAACACTTTTTTCGTGAAAAGATCGCAGAAAAAACGCAAATTTCGACAAAGAACCGCGAAAAAGAATCACAAAATTCTTCAAAGTATCGCAGAAAAAAGGAAATTCGTGAAAAGATCGCGGCAAAAACGCAAATTTCGACAAAGAATCGCAAAATTCTTCAAAGTATCGCGGAAAAAACGCAAAATTCGAGAAAAGATTGCGGAGAAAACTCAACTTTCGTGACAAAATCGCGGAAAAAACTCAAATTTCGTCAACAGATTGCGGAAGAACACAAATTTCGAGAAAAGATCGCGGGAAAAACGCAAAATTCGTGAAAAGATCGCGGGAAAAACGCAAAATTCGTGAAAAGATCGCGGAAAAAACGTAAATTTCGTGAAAAGATCACGCATAAAACGCAAAATTCGTGAAAAGATCACGGATAAAACGCAAAATTCGTGAAAAGATCGCGAAAAAACGCAAATTTCGTGAAAAGATCGCGGAAAAAACGCAAAATTCGTGAAAAGATCGCGGAAAAAACGCAAAATTCGTGAAAAGATCGCGGAAAAAACGCAAAATTCGTGAAAAGATCGCGGAAAAAACGCAAAATTCGTGAAAAGATCGCGGAAAAAACGCAAAATTCGTGAAAAGATCGCGGAAAAAACGCAAAATTCGTGAAAAGATCGCGGAAAAAACGCAAAATTCGTGAAAAGATCGCGGAAAAAACGCAAAATTCGTGGAAAGATCGCGGAAAAAACTCAAATTTCGAGAAAAGATCGCGGGAAAAACGCAAAATTCGTCAAAAGATCCCGGAAAAAACGCAAAATTCGTCAAAAGATCCCGGAAAAAACGCAAAATTCGTCAAAAGATCCCGGAAAAAACGCAAATTTCGTCAAAAGATCGTGGAAAAAACGCGCATTTCTTGAAAAGATCGCGGAAAAAACCTAACTTTCGTCAAAAGATCGCGGAAAAAACCTAACTTTCGTCAAAAAATCGTGAAAAAGCAAATTTCATCAAAAGATCGCGGAAAAAACGTAAATTTTGTCAAAAAATCGCCTAAAAACGCAAATTTCGTCAAAAAATTTTGAAAAAAAAGGCAAAAATTTTTAAGGAATGGCGAAAAAATCCATAAATTTCGTTGAAAGATTGCAAAAAACGCAATTTTGTGAAAAGATCGCGGAAAAAATGCAGATTTCGTCAAAAGATCGCGAAATTGCAGAAAAATACATATTAGTTAGTGCTGGAGGGGGGGGGGTCCCCCTCTGTTGTAACCTTTCTGAAAATTTCCTGTGAATTTATTTCATTGCAATTAATAGTAAAAATAAAATGTTTCAGTTAAGTGTAATCATATCGAATGGTAAGTAATATATATTAGTAAATTACAATGTTGATAGTTAGAAAAAACAAAATTTTGTATGGAGCATACATAACTTTGTTACTGGCCAGTGGTTAAAAAAAACTGGGCAGTGAAAAAAGTCAGTGTACTGGCCAGTGAGTAAAAATGTTAATTCTGACCTATACTAAAGGATAGATCATAGGAGCTGGAATTGAACATAGCATATCTCTACACTTTCCTCGTCACAACTTGTACCATTACAATGGCCAAACTTCAGCTAAGAGTATTTTAACATGACTGACATGATCACGTCTTCCATCAAGTAAAAATTCCAAAGCGACAACAATCAACACAAATATCTGTCAGACATTGCAAAGAGTATGAAGAGTGATATGAAACAAAGAAAATGCATTCTGTCTTCAAGAGTTGTCATTGCCACCTAGAGTACAAAGCCTTCTGGCTGGCTGGTGACATCAGCAGCATGAGGCGAACAATCTGTATATCACATTTATAAAGTATAATGTAATATTGCTATGTTTTTCTATATAAACCAGTAAGCGTTAAAATGACCTAATAATAGAATTGTAATCTTGTTTGATATCAATAAATTGCTACTGACATATAATTTAAACTTCATAACTAAACAATTTTAACATGAAACATGTTTATCATCACTTTTATGTTTGCTGAATTTTCTTGATATCGTTATAAATACTACTAATTTCAAAAATATCTTTAAAAAAAAATATTTTTATCTAGATTGTTCATTTTAGAATCAAAAGTTCAATAATCTGAAAAACAGGTTTTTTTTGTTTTTGTTTTCTTTTGATTTTTTTGATTGAAAATGCAGCAAAATTTTTGAAGTAATGTGTAAATATTATGAAGAAATGTTTAGTCTTTATTATAAATAAAGCATCATAAAAGAAAAGAAAGAACTAGATTGTTAATTTAAAAAAAAAATTTTTCCCTCTTTTGTTGAAAAGGCAGCAAAACTTTTTGAAGAAATGTTATTCTTTAAATATTATAAATAAGGCATGTGAAAAACAAACAAAAAAAAAAACCCAGCTTGTTCATTTAAAAATAAATTTTTCAATACTCTGAAAAAGATTTTTTCCCTCTCTGCCTCTTGATTTTTTTGCTTGAAGATTGTTTAATTTTTGAAGAAATGTTTAAATATTATCTAATTATAAAATATGAAATTGATTTGGTGTACCATTTCTATTATGTATATAGTGATAACTTCAACTTCATTACTAAATAGTTTTAATAGAAACATATTTATCGTTTTTTTTAAGTTTATGCTTTACTAAAATTCTGATAAATAACACCCTTTCAAAAAAAAACTAGTTTTATTTTGCATAGGGTAAAATATTCTTTAATAATATAAATAATGCGTCAGAAAAAAAAAAAAAAAAAAAACTGCTGGATTGTTCATTTTAAAATAGATTTTTTGGATGAAAAATAGGATTCTTTTTTTTCTTTTTTCCTTCTATTTGTTGAAAAGGCAGCAAAACCTTTGAAGAAATGTTATTCTTTAATTAAATAATTAAGTCAATTTGTAATTTTATTAAAAATAATTTTATACTACAAGATAAAAAACTGTTTCAAAAATAATCTTTTTGTGAAAATAATTTGCATTTTCAACATTTTTTCTTCTCTTGCAAAATTATTAGACTTCCAATTTATTTAATATTCTAAGATTGTTTATGTGTAAATATATATTTTTTATTTATTTCTGAAAAGTAATATTTAAATCTTCTATTGAAAATCTCATTTTTATGAAAATGGTTCATATTTTTAATTTGTCTTCATTCATAATTAATTTATGGAACTAACAAAGTATTGTTTCCATTAACTTGGAGGATATTTATTATTATAAGATTAGTTTTTTATTTTGATAATTTTAAAAATATTTTGTATTTATTTAATCACTTTCTTCAAATATTTTTACTTGCTTTTGATAATGTCAAACATAAATTATCTTAAATATCTAAGTGCATTTAGTAATATTGCTATGATGATTACTATTAATTCTATAGACAATTTTTTACAATCGGAAACTAAAATATTAAATTTTGATTAAATTTGAAAATCTCTAATAATAGAATTATAGAACTAGAAAATGTTAAATTAAATAACGCTCTAATTTGTTAAAATTTTAATAATATTATGCATTATTTAAAGTTCACTTTAATTATTAAAATAAAAAAAATGCACATTAGCCCAACTGACTGAAAACCTGTTATCAGTATTGATTCAATAATTTATATAACTGAAATCTATAGAAGTTAATCCATATAAAATGAGCAATAAACTCAATAAACTTTATGTACATACTAAAATAATAAATTTTAAAATGTCCAAAACTAAAATTTGTTAATTAAAATACCAACAATTTAAAAATGAAGTGTTTAGTAAATTTAAAAAGTAATAAAATAAACATTGTAGGGGAGACTGGGGCTAGTTGGCTACGGGGGTAAGTGGGCGCAGTCCTCATAATTTGTTTATGGAAAGATGACGCACCCAGTCACAGAGTACCTTTCTTCTTGCTTTCTATAATCCCCATTGTAGTTTTGCAGCATCACCTATGTGCAGTGGACATTTATTACAATTTTTCTTCTTTTTGCACTCATAAGTAACTTTTTGTTGCTTCATTCTTTTACTAATTTCTAATACTTATCTTAATAATTGTGTTTAACTTTTGTAGTTTTTCATAGTGTATGATTAACTCTACCTATTCCATATGTGATTTACTTGGATTTTTATGTTTAGAGGGTTACATCTCCAATTTTGTGAAGAAATTTGTTATGGGGCTAGTAGACGCATTGAACACGGGGTAAGTTGGCTCGGCGCGCCAACTAATCCCGTTACACTGTTTCGTAATATTTTCTGCTATTTTATCCCATTTGATAAATTACTTTTTTTACAAAAAACATGCGTAATTACCAAAGATAAACTGAACAGGTTAACACACCAAAGAATTCTTAAAAATCGTTGATGTGTTTAACACGATCTTTAGGTTTAAGCATATTAAGAGAATAAACAAAACACAACTTCGTACATAGCGACATAACTTTATTCTGAATACTCATGCTGGCTGGTACGGCCATCTAGCGGATCTAAACGTAAATACTGGTATAATATGTAACAAAAAGATTTGGTATCACCTTTTTGGTTTTATCTCCAGCAGTCACTGGAGCTCCTCTGATTTTGACTTAAAATGTTGGATAATTATAGTCTGAGGATGACCAATAAAGAAGACAGAATAAAAAAGAAAATAGGGATAAATAGGTGTAGGTAAAAGGCAGCCACATGCATATTGACAGATTCACTAAATCTGAAGGCATTGAAAGAGGAAAAGTAAGCTTTAGAGAGGAAAAAAGATGGAATACAAAAAAGAAGAAAATAAAGGCAACAGAAAAAGTTGGCAAAAGGTAAACAAATAATAAGGGAATCTTTGTTTCCACCTATAATAAAAGGGAACTTGTTATAGAGAAAGCACAAATCTTGACAATATCTCAGATGACGAGGAAGATTAATATCTGGTGTGTGTTGGTACTTTAGAAACAGCAAACACCAATAAAAGTGTGTGTGATGCATTGTTTAAACACATGTAGCCGGCACTACACTCGATTTTACATTTGTGATAACCGTAACTCTGATGATGATGATATCGAGTATAATAGAAGAAAGTTTTATTCATTATTTTTACATCTGTATAATTTAGAATCTACATTATACGGGGATAATTCCTTTGTTTAAACTTGCTGGTAATAATAGAATTGATTTCTCTTAACTGTGTGTCTTATTTGAGCTTAAATTAACTTTTTATGAAGCGTGAGCCAACTTACCCCATAGGTATAGGCAACATGCCCCGCAGTGGGATAAGTTGGCACACATTTTTTTTCTTACTTCAGGCTTCTTCTAAACATAAACTACAAAAGCTACAAACATAGAACTCTGGGTATTTATAGCCAAATGTCTGTGCTTTAAAAGTGCAGTGAAATTTTGTTAAAACACTTAAACAAAAAATAAATAAATAAAATTAATAACCAAAAACTGCGTCTACTATCCCATAGTCTCCCCTAATACTAAAATATCCATTATTTTAATGATGTTTAATTTTATTTTAAAGAAATTACACTAAATTTACATATCTACTATTATTAGTATTTATTCTAAAATTTAAACAACAAAAATAATATGCCAAATGAAATGTTGATTTAAACTTCAAATCATTGTTAAAAGTACAATAAAATCTTTTCATAGTCAGACTAAACTTTAAACTACACTAAATATTTTACGATTTTACTATTATTATTTACGTTTAAAATTTTTTTAAAATTTTTAACTGTATAATTTAAAATATAATAAATGAAGGAATTACAATAGTAAAATAAACGAATTACAATAGTAAAATTACATATCTTTATTATAGTACCAAAATGTAATTCGATTGTTAAAAGAAAAATATAATTCACATTAGATTTATCTATCAAACTAAAAAATTATTTTTGAAATGTATTCTATAAAATAATTAAGAGCAAAAATTTGCCATAAAATGTATCATTTAAAAGAACACATGCATTTCAAATCCGAAGTAATAATTATGTTTTTAAAAAATATATAGTAATTAAAAAACAGATATTATACAGCACTCTCTCATCCAAACACGTAAGTTATAGCTTATGTTCAGTATTGTATATCTGAAGCAGGCAAAAGTACTAGAAGTAATATAAATAAGTAAATGCATACCCAAAGTTAAGATTTATCAAAATAAAACACTTACCTTATTTTAAATTGTTTAATAATCTTATTTTAAATGTAGAAAATGTCGAAAACAGCACTTATAAACAACGCACAGAGCCATTGCCACCTACAGCCACTATGTTGTTCCCTACCTGCTGAGAATTTTTTTCTCGCCTACTAAGCTTGATGTTACTGGAACTTGCTCTTCCAGACAAAAGGCATGCAACTCTAGGTGGCAATGGTTGTGTTCCTTCATAACAATGCTGAACTACATGATACTACTTCCATCCACTAGCTTCTTTCAAAATTCTAGTGGAAAGTATTTGATAAATCTGTTTATAGTTTGAGTGACTTTCATCTTTTCTAAAAGACGAAGTTTGGTAGAGTGACTATTAAAGTGTCGTTCTAATTTGAAAGTCTGGCTGAAATTGCTGACAAGAAATGTTTTTAAAGATGGTATAAGTCTTATACATCATCATAAAAAAAATCCCGATTTTTACAGTGATTATGTTGAAATATATTTTGTATTGTACTTCTGTAAGTAAAACCATAGACACAGTTATGCTTGTTTTGATTTTATATGTTATTGGGAGTTGGGAGAGAGGTGGTTGTGGAGAAAGAAATAGTTCTCAAACCCTTGGTTTCATGAAACTATAAAAATGAATTAAATAAGCTGTGTTCCTAAATAACAGCATATCCTGAATTAACAAAATCTGTTTTACCCTGGCATACATAACAGGTATGCCTTTACTGTGTGAAGTCAATCATTAGAGGGTGCTGCAACCCTGCACCAAAATTCTGACCAATCGTGCAACCCTATACCAAAATTGAAGTCTGATTTTGACTTCTTCTATCTGGGTAGTATATAAATGTAAACAAAGATCAGCTGATTCAATGAGAATCTTTGGCAGGGTTCTGCTAAACCCGGCTTTCCTTTTTCTGCAGTCTTCGTGCATAATGAACCTGCCATTTATTATTACCTACACCATGGTTTTATCAAACTATATTTGGTACTCAAAAGTAGTAAAATTTGAGCTGAGTCAAACTTGGTTTGAAATGACGAGTGAGAAAGCATCTTAGACAATTTTAGCTTGTTTTCACTCAAATTAGCAGGATTGAATCTTCACAAGCAAAGCAAAATAGTTCTGTAAGGTTTTTCAAGGCTTTTCTCATATAATAATTTGAGGTTTCATTTTTTAAAAAGAAAGTCAGTTCAGGGCAGTATGTTTAAAGATTGCTATCTTCCTGTATGTGAATGCATATGTATGTTTGCATGCATGCATTACATATGTGTATTGTTTTCTTTAAATTTATTTTAGGATGCAACTGAAAATACAATTCATGTAATTTAAAGTAATTTTTTTTTCCCTCATCAGGAAAAGTTCAAGTTAAATTATCTGATGAAAAAGGAGGTCTTGTTCCTATTCAAGTTCTAGATAATGACGATGGTACATACTCTGTTGATTATGTACCACCTAGCGAGGGTAACTACAAGGTAATTACAAATTTCTCACTTCATGAACTGATGCAAAATGATTATATTTTCTTAAATGACACTAAGAGTAGTTTTCTATACTGTTGAACCAATGTTTTGCATTTAATAGAATATTCGTTTTATTTAGGAAGTCATATTTTCTCTGTGAAGCAATCTTTGCAGGGTAGCTGCCATTTGCTACATTTGAAGAGGAGTGTTGCTAATTATTTGCTCTCAAAACTGCATGTGCAGTTTTACAAATTTTGGAGAGAAAGATCTCCTCTTCTTTCCTATAGCCTTTAAAAAATAGCACTCTTTAGGATCTTGAACTTTACTGTTCCATTTTTAATTCTTGTATTCATTGTAGTTAATTAAAAAAAAATTTGAGGCAAATATGTGAAATTTATGTAAATTATTTGGTTAATATAATTTGTGTATTAATATATTAAGTGTTTAATATAAATGAAAAGTCACAAGATAACAAAGTTTGTCCCAATTTTGCGGTAATTATGAGCCATAATTTGAAATCAGTATATTCAGCACTAAATTTTTTCCTATTTAACTGTTTGTTTGCACCCAGAAATAAGAGTATTTTTAATTTTAAAAGAAGTTTTAATAATTTATTTAGTTGAAATAGGTAAGGTATTTCTAAAGAAGCCCAGAATCACATTTGCAAACTTTCTCTTTTTGTTTACTGTTTAATCTTTGTGAACTATTGTGAAAACAGTTGAATGTTTTTTAACTGCTTGTTAATCATTTTCCGTGAATTGTTATTTTATTTTTATTTTATATTTTTAACTGCTTAAACTTTATCAGTTTGTGTAATATATTTTTATTTGCAGGTATCTGTTGCTTTTGCTGGTAAAGAGATTCCAAACAGTCCTATTAACGTTAAAGTTGAATCTCAAATTGACATAAGTAAAGTGAAAGTGGATGGACTTGAACCAAGTAAATTATTTTTGTTTCACTACATACGATATGAATTCTTTCTCTTAGAAATTTTTAAAATTTAGTATCAACAATATAGTGTACTGAATTTTATTGATAATTTTATTTAATAAATATGCATTTAGTTATTTGCATGTAGTTATGTTTTTATTTGTGAAATGGCTGTGCAGTTAAGAAAAACATGCTTTAAAGCATAAAATTTTGTAAAATAAAAAATTTGTAAATAATTACAAATAAACATTATTAAATTGAATTGCATTAAAAAAAAAATTAGTGTTTTAATTCTTACAAGAGAACAAGGCATTCGGGTCAGAGATTTGCCTAACACTATGTAGGTTAGGTAAAGACCAGAGGTAGAAATAACCTTGAAGTAATTAGGTATTGAATGACTACCTCTCAAAAATAAAGAAAATTTAAAAAACTTTCAAAAGCTGTTACATCTACTTAAGGCATTTTGTTATATTAATCAAACTAATGCTGTGGCTGAGTGGTTAGAACGCTGGTTTTCAATCTAAGCAGAATGGGTTTTTGAAACCTTTCATTTTTTTTTTTTTTTTACCATTTGGAAAAATGGTTGTCCTCGGTCAGGGTAGGAAATCAAAAACATATCTGAAGCGTTTTATTAGTTGAATCCTGCATTTTATTCGTTTACTGATTGGTCTATACAGTAATCTGTATTTTCCCTTTACTTTCAACAGAGATGCTTCTGTTGCCACTATGGCAAAGTAATAAAAACTACAAAAAAAAACTCTGAAACAAATTGAGATACAGCTTTCAAACAAATTGCATTTAAAAGTACATTTTTTTCTCTATACGACGGTGTAGAAAATAATATTGTGGTATGTTTAGAAGTTTAAGAATGAAATTTCATTTAAATATGGTACAGGAATATTAATGTTTAATCCATGGCGTACGTAATGAATGACCAGCTCCGTAGAAGTTTAAAAATTTACAGTACCGAAAAATGTAATCCATGGCGAACGTAATGTATGATCAACTCCGTGCGATTTTTTTTATGTCTTAAATTTTAGTCTTTGAAAAAATCATTTTCCAAATGGTCGTTGTAATTTTGTTAAATTGCTTTTTAAATGTTCCATTGGTTGCTGTATTTTTCATAATAAAAGAATACTTATGATCAAATTAAATTTTTAGTATTAGTAACATAGGATTTTTTTTTTTTTGTTGTTAAAATAAACTATTTAAATAAGATAATATGAGTTCAAATCCTATTAAAATTTTACATTTCAGCAGCTTTTAATGTTTAAAATTTCATTTTAATGCGGTATTGTAAAAGAGCTGCAGATAAATATCTTGTTTTGAAGCAGATAAAAAAATAAGAATTGTGTTAAAATATTTATTTGTGCAGTTGATAATTTTACCTTTGCCATCAATTTTGTAATGAATAAATATCATTAGAATGTTGATACATTTTATCTTGTAATAAAATTGAAGTATTTTGCACATATTAACTTGATTTTCATATATTGTAACTAGATCCATAATTGTTTCTTACATTTTTATGGTGTATATTACACTTTTGTTATAAAATTTACAATCATAACTAATGTATATGTATATATAATATACACGTGTGTGTGTAAGTAAATTAAAAAAATTAGTTTTTATTAAGAATGTTCAATTTATTATGAAAAATACAAAGCAATTGATGATGAAACATTATTAAATTGAACTTGTACATCTAGATTCCCATTCATTCCCAGCATTTTAGACTTGGCCAGGACATTAATCTCTGAATGAAAAGTATTTTTAGTAGATCTGTGTTTACAAGATTTTTAATTTTTTGAGAGAGAAAGATGATACACCTAATTATTTCAAGGCTTATATTCCATTTTTGGTCTACTAACTTTCAGTGTTAGGCAAATTGGTGACCTAAATGTCTGGTTTCTCCCTTGTTAGTTTTGTTCATAGAGGATAACATTTAAAGTGGGGAACTTATATTATATTGGTTAAAAAAATTTAGTCAAGTGACTTTAATCAGCAGATTTTATGAAATAGATTATTTGTTATGCTATTTTTAATTTTAAATTATTCTTAATTTACACCTGGTAAAATCTATTGGTTATTTTACTTTACTTTAAATGTATACTTTTAAGGTTATGAATTGATATTTTTCCAGCTGAGTAAAAAAATGCTTAGGCCAGGAGACAAATCAAAGATCTTTGGTGTAAATTTTTAATGCCCTGCCTGTTGAGCTACCTGAACTGAAAAACAGCCATCACATTTCACTCGGATAATCTTACTGACAATAGCATCTGGTCTACCATGTCCGGTACTTTTTCACTTAGTTGGAAAAAGGCCAATTCGTATGATATCTTTACAAGTCTGTATGATTGAATTTATAATGATATATTTATCTATTGTTCAATGGAGTTTCATTACCTGTGGTATATTCTGTTGAATGGTCTACATGGCTGACCGGATTCCATTGCCAATAAGGTTATCCGAGGGAATTGTGCCAGCCGATTGTTGGTCAGGTGGCTCAATAGGTAGTGTGTTTGAAATTTAAGCCAAAGCTTTTGGGTTCCTACATAATTTTTCACTCAGCTGAAAAAATGTCAATTCATATATCTTTACCAATCGGTATGATTTGAGTTAAAAATAATCAAGTATGATAATAAATAATAAAATAATATAAAATTCTTTCTGGATAAAGTGAATGTGAAAATTTTAGAAGATTAGTAGATTGATTTGTACTTGGATATCGAAACTATGTATAACAATTAAAAATGAAATGGTGATAATTCAGTACTAATCTCGATGTACACTTTAATATATTAAAATAATTTACATTATACCGTAATTTCCGGCCTATAATCCGCATCGGCGTATAATCCGCAGCCACAATTTTTTGCCCTTATAAAAATATTTCAGCAGATAATCCGCGGATTATACGCCGGACTATACGAGAATTACTCATCGTTTTCAACATTCCAAAATACTACTAATAAACCACCTCCCTATTTATTTAGCTGCTCTATTTAAATGATAATTGTAATAAAATAACTGAAAAATAATAATAATAAAATAATTACAAGATAAAAAAATACAAATAATTTTTTTCATTGAATCTTATATCTAAAACGTTGAATGTCTCGTGAAAACAGATAATTCTGTAATAATTGCTGTTTTTAAATCATCTTCTGCTTGTTAAATAACGTTCTGTTTAAATTCTGCAGTATTAAATAACAGGCTTTCTCTTAGGCATTATTATAACTTTAAACGTGATATACCATGAAATATGTTTTGGTTTTTAATGTAAATTACAAGGACATAATTGTATTTCATGATCCTATCCATAGATGGCAGCAGTAAAATTGCGAAACTACGATACGATAATGATTCATTCGATTAATGTGTGATGGATTCTCATTGGTTGCATCGTAATATCAATCATCGTAATCTGTAAAATTGCCGTAAATTTGGGAGGAGCTATTTCATAAATGATTGAGATTGCAATTTTTGAGAGGAATGAGTTGAGAAACGTTTTGTTCTTCATAGAAACATGTTGCCAAAACGCTAAAAAAAATAAAATCATAATCTGAAGACACTCCCACTAGCACGGTCACGTCATATGTAAACCAATCACAAGCAACTCCACAAACGGTCGATAGCAGACAATCGTTTGATAACTGTTTACATCATAGACTTCTCATATATCATCTCTTCTTATCTTTACTCTGAGGTTTACATTTTTATTTTATGACTGCCGGTAGAAACTGGATGTCTGCCCTGAATTTCTGCCTAAAAAAAATTTCAGCAGATAATCCGCACTTACAAATTTTGAGGTTTTTTAACAGATAATCCGCGGATTATAGGCCGGAAATTACGGTACTTTTTATTTATACTACAAGTTTCATTTTCCTCCTAAAGTTAAAAATATGCAATAGAATGAAACATAATTATTCATCATACTGCTAGTAAATGAGTATAATTGCTTCCAAGAATGTAAAATTAATACTGACAAATTTAACTTGCAACATTTTGCTTCACATAAAATTTCATTGTGTTAAGTTTGCAAAGATGGTTAAATATCCAGTGTTTAAAGTTAAAACATTTAACTGTTAAGAAAAAAGGAAAAAAGGTTCTAACATTTTACCAAGATAAATGTTCTTAATTTTTCTAAGATTTGAAATGGGTAATTTTTATCTGAATTTTGCTTAAAAGATAAAATTATTTTAAGTTTGTGAATAGTTGGAATATCTTTTTATGTTACCTTATATCTGAAGCAGGTTACTTATTTTCATCCTAATTTTAGTTTTGAAAATTTTTTATTTAATCAGTTACAATTTATTTTTAAAAAACTAGGGGACTGTGCTTCCTTTGATCTACGCTCATCAACCCTTTTTCAGAATTCGCAGCCTCTAAAAACATGGTAATGTGCCCTATATTAAAAATATTACCTGGTTAAGGAAGATTGAATGATATCACGAACAGCGACGATCTTCAGTGATAGGGTTGTGATGCCTTTTCTTTAAAAGACGGTTAAACAGCTATTCATTGTTTTTCTTCCTATAAAACTTTTTTAATATAACCATTTTGACAGACTTTAACATTTAAATAAGTCTTAAAATAATTCTTTGATTTAAAAACTGTCTGTGGCAGCATGTTTATCAAACATTTCTGTATAAAGCTACCAATTTTTCATTTTTACATGGAAAAGCTTTCTTGAGGCCTTACTTCAGTCACGTGAAAAGACCCATTCGCTAATGCTATTCCTATGGAAGAAATTTATAAAGATATCTCGGTCGCATTTCAATATTTTTAGATTATTTTTTTTGCAGTGGCTAGCTGAGGTCGATCTGTATGCAGGATACTTTCTACTCTTTCAATTTCGTTTACAAGTATTTTTAATCAGGACACTTTCATTTTCAGAACCAGTTCCTAAAATGAAAGCGTCCCTTGAAAAAATCCCCAATGAAAATTGAAAAAGTAAAAAGCGGCCTTTTTACAGATTGACCACAGCTAGGCCACTGCAAAAAAAATCATCTAAAAATATTGAAATGCGACAGAGATATCTTTATAAATTTCTTCCATAGAAATAGCATTAGCGAACGGGTCTTTTCGCGTGACTGAAGTAGGCCGTTAATATTAGCCTAGAAAGACCTCCAGTCACAAAAAATTCATTTACGGCGGCAGTGACAGCGTTAGTTTTTTAAATAAAGCGATTAAGTTAAAAAATGTTTCTATTCTTATTTAGAAGGATAATAAAAAATCATTTGTGAGAAACATTTAAACATAAACAGGCAATTAAATTAGCATGCCTTGCTATCAAAATGTACCAATGGATCATTTAATGTAAAATAGTTTGCAATAAAATACTTTGATTCAAACTTATTTTGGAAGAAAGGAAGACATTTTAATTCCATTAGTATCTTTAGCACAATATTCTCATTGATTTTTGACTAAGTGTAGGCTAATCTGCAAAGAAAAACTATAGCCAAATAAAAATAATGTTAGCAAAAGATTTGTTGTGAAACAGTTTAAAATCATTCTTTAACCTACTAATCCATCTCTATTGGCCTTTTTCAATATGTATTCCGAATTTTTGTAGCTGTTTTTAGATCAGTTATTGATCTAAATTTCTTCTTTCAGCTATAGAAATTAATAAAACTGTATTCTAGATACTTTGCAAAATCTGGGGGGGAAAAATGTCTATTTATAAATAGTATCATGAAACAAAACCCAAATTTATTAGTGGGTTAAATAAGATGAAAACAATTTCTGAAAAAAATCAAAATAAAAATGTTGGATTAAAATAAAAAAAATCTTTTAATCCTTGAATAATATGAGAGTATTGCTACAAGAGAATTTATTTTTTTTTTCTCTTAACTCTTACAATTTGGTCTTATCAGTTTTTTGTTTTCTCATCATATGAAGCAATTTGTCAAGATTTGTCAACGTCGACTGTCAATGATGATCGTCAGAATGAATGTTGCTTTAGCATTATAGAAAATGCAATTGTTAATAGTAAACACACTAGATAAAATATTGCAGAATCTTCTCCCTCCTTCCAGTTAAATCAATAGAATCAAAAATGTGAATTTAGGAGTAATTAATTAGCGTCTCCATTTATTTTCCAGGATGCAGTAAAATGATGACATATAAGCTGAATTTCAAATATGTAATTGATTTTGTTTAATTATATAAAAAAGCTATCAGTTGCCATGACTGCGGTAGATGGAGCCTTGGGGGCCGCAAGATTGTACAGTCAAAATGAAATCAACAATATCTGGTTTTATGGATTGCTACCAACACAGTCGCAGGAACGTCCTTAAATGGGATACCATTTATTTTCTTAAGTTTTTCTTTGCAAAATTTATTTATGCATTTATATATTATACCCCCCCCCCTCACCCTCTCCCAAAAAAAGTAAAATTAGACATCTAAGAATTACATTTAAGGTTAGGATAGAAAGAAATACACTGCTCAAAACAATTACGGGAGCACATGGTTTTAACAAAATTACACAAATATTTGAACCAATAAGTAACGTTAAATAAAACATCCATAATTTAAAGCGTAGTAGAAAACAGATTTTAAAAAAATTTCACTCGAAAATTAAAGTTTGACGTCAAAAAGTAGAAAAAAGAGAAGTGTAGAAATCTGGATTTGCTGAAACGTCTGTTTCACTGTCTCAGTTGCGAAATTCAATTGCTCAGCTTGTGTTTTGAGAAAAGATGACTGGAAAATTTCACAACAATGTGATTTAACGAAATACATGGCTTGATATGTTATCAGGACACTTGAATTTGGGGAAACACAACGAAGTGTAGCAGACGCTGTTGGGTTCGCAAGAAGTGTCAATGCAAGGCTGTGGAATCGATTCCAAGACACATGGAATGGTAGGCATCGACAAGGACAAGGTTGGCCATGCGCTACCACAGAAACTGATGACCGATATATCCTGTTAACAGCTCGTCGAGGCGGAACGGGCAATGCTACTCCGTTGCAAATACAGTTGTTTTTGGCCACAGGATGAAGGGTGTTCAGCCAAACAGTCCGAAATAGGCTTCATTAGGGTGGTTTCTATGTACATAAGCCAATGGTTTGTATTCCGTTGATCTCAAGCAACTGTGCGGCCCAAAGAAGGTGGGCAACTGAACATAGTTTGGAGACAACGTTGTTGGAGTCAAATTCTGTTTACAGACAAGTCCCGATTCAGTCTGGATGTGACATCTGATGTGTTTTGGCATGGAGAGAAAGAGGCACTCAAATTAATCCCACATTCGTTTGTGAAAGATCACATTACAGACAAGGTGGGTTGATGCTATGGACTGGAATCAGCATAGGTGGACGTATGGGCCTGCATAGCATTTGGAATAGCACTTTGACAGTCCGAAGTTATACAGACGAGATACTGAGACTTCATGTCATATTTTATGTAGCAATTAGTAATCTTTTTTTCCATGCATGATAATGCCAGACCTCATACAGTTCATTTTGTGGAAAACATGCTTGAAGCTAAAACAATACAGCATATGGAATGACCAGCATGCTCTCCTAGCCTAAATCCAATCGAGCATGTTTGGGACATACTCAGACGACACATTGCTGCGAAACCAAGGCCTCCTTTTACTGTTCGGGACTTGGAGATTGCAATTCTTGAGCGGTGGAACAGTATTCCCCAAAGTCTTATCGATAACCTCATCGCATCCATGGAAAACAGGTGTGCAGCTGTCCTATCTGTTCGAGGAGACCACACGCCATATTAAAAATCTTGCATAATTTCTAAACAACTTTTTTTATCATTTACATGAAATTAAATTGTTACTCCAAACCATCTTTTCAAAGAATAAAAGCTCCCTTACAAATTTTTGTCTTTTTTTCTGTATTGCACATTGATACACGTGTACTATCCATTCTATGCCCATACATGGCTGTCTTGCACTGTTCTCTTCCCTTTTTTGCTTGCTCCCCTAATTTTTCTGAGCAGTGTAGTTTCAAGTGCCTGTTTTATATATATATGAAAGATATTAAAGTCCCATTTTAAATGCCAAATTTAAATTAATTTCCATTTATATTTTCCGACTCTTAATGCCGAAATCGGAAGCTGCCCATTTTAAGTTCTTTTCCTACCCCGACAAATATTACTTTCAGATGTTAAATATAACTCACTTTAAGATAGAAATTGCTGATCTTAGTGCAACTTTATTTTATCTTTAGTTAGTGATGCACCCAGGGCTCGACCAAGCCTTGTTTTATCATAAAGATCAGATATCAATCAAAAGATAATTATGCAATTAGGGTAATTTCCTTCCAATTTGACGCTATTGCCCCCCTTCTGGAAAATATTGCATGTGCTTATGAAAAGGCTGGAACCCATGTGAAAATGAGTTTTTTGGTAGATTTGAGGTGCCTACCTAATTTATGAAAATGTCTTGAAATATTATTTTTCTTGGGGTTTCCATTGAACTCCTACTCTCTGAATATACTCATACTGGACAATAAAAATGGTTCAAATAGTTAAGTTCTGAGTCATATTATGTTAGTCTGTAAGACTTTAATCCACATTGTTCTGGGAAAGCACTTTAGTGTTGTGAAGATTATTAGCAGTCATTTTATCAAAAAAAATTATACGTTTTCATTTCGTATTTCCTTTTGCCAGTTTTATGAATATACTTCTCATTTTTCTCAGTAGAGGGCAAAGGTGACAAAATGGAAGGAAACTTTAATGCTTTTGATTGAGGCGTGCCAGATTCAAAAAAAAAAAAAAAAAATCCAAACATTGCATTTGTTTTTAATTTAGGTTAACATTTAAAGATTATCTTTCTTATACATACATCCATTTATACTCATTTAAAACATAAATTAATCCAAGGAAATTTTTTTTAAACATGATTGTTTACATTTTAAGAGAATGAAAAAAACTTTCTTTTAACAAAAAACTATTGCCAAATCACCATTATATGAGACATTCTCAAAATGCAAATTAATCAACTTTTACAAATAAACATTTGATATTTAAATTGATAACACCAAATGGTTTTAAGATCTCTTATTATATATTTATATACACACAGTAAAGCACTGTTTATAGGTTTCTCATTTATAAGTTGTTGTGTCGTGCGGTTCTGATTCCTCCCTATGTATTTTAATGTTGTAGTGTTTCGTTTATATGACACATAATTAGCAATATTTTGGGAAAGATGATGGAAAAGAACACTTATGACTACTAAAGGGGTAATTTCAAGTTTGTTGAGCTTGTGGAAGGGGTGGAACGAAAAGAATGGACAGTGGGTGGCATACCCACAAGATTTTAGATTAGTAAACGTTATTTCATTTCATTTCCTGATTTTGCCATTTAGAACTCGTTTGAGTGTAATATCTATTTTTTCTTTTAGTCTCTTTTGAACACTTAACGTGCTCCTAAAATGTCCCGAAAATGAAAAGCACTTTCATTAAAAAAAGAAAATTGAAATGTTATGAATTTGAAATTTGAACGTGTGCAACTGATATAAGATTTGATAATTCTCACTTTTATTTTTCAATTTTAGAAATGATGATTAAATAATTTTTTTCAGTAATTATCAAGAAGGAGCTTGGTGTAATATAATAAAAGTGTAAAAAATAGCAACGTTAAAAGCACCAAAAATTGATTTTTTTAAAAATTCCATCCAATTTTAATTTAAAAATTTAATTTTTGTGCTTTTAACGTTATTTTTTACACTTCTATTATAATTTTTTTCAGTGTTTTACTTTTTATTCAATATATAGTGCATCGTAACAACCAAAAATGCTAGTAAAATTAATTTATGATTGCAGCATTATATTTCTACAAAGATTTTACACCTTAGGCGACTACAATTTCGATTGTATGTCTTTCACAGTAATGTCGTTTTAGAACGGTCTCTTGAAAGACATATAATCAATGCTTTACTGTATATATTTATGATATTAAAAGGAAAATATTTTCTATTTTCAACGTGACAGTGTGAATAAATGTCATAGTTGTAATGATATATTCTTAAGATCTTTAAAAGTAATCATAAAAATAATTAAATTCTATGTCAGCTCTTTCTTTACATCCATAGGTGCAGTAACTTGCTACAATTATTTTTTTGTGAAACCTTTTTCCTTTTTTTTTCATTATGCAAATAGAGAATATGATTTTATAAAAATGATAGAATAATCTTTCACACACAACTAAATGTTCTTAGTCTGTCTAAAATAAAAATAAAAAACCTTTTAAAACATTAGTTTTTAAATGAAGTTAGAAAATAGTATAATTAATTTTGCACAGCCATATTAAAGTAGTTTGTGATATTTACTAGAGCTTATATGTCATGTGTCTTTTATATGTTGAAAACTTTTATAAATATTCTGTTAATTCCATTGTTTCAATGTTTTTTGTGCTGCACAGTTGCTTTATTGTAAGTTGACTCCTTTACTAATAGTGTTTTGGTTGGTTTAATATCTTAACAATTTGTTGATGCATGCTTTTGAGTTAACCTGAATAGCTTGTTTAAATTAATTATATACTACGATAACAGTTAGTAAATGTGATGTAGTAGCCTTTTTTATGTTAATATTCTTATATCTGTTAATATTATCTTTGAAGTGTTTGTTGAATGTCAAAAAATTAGCTTCTGCTGAAAAACTGCAATTTTTTAAATTGTGAAAAATCTAAGTGAAGTTTGTTGAAAGTTGCTTAGTTAGCATTTTATAAGAAGTGATGCATATCAATCTCATTATGTTTTAAATATCGTAACATCAATAAAATACACCAAGTGATTTTTCCATAACCCATAATTTAACGGGAAAACTTTTGTGTGTCCCTGTAAACAAACTATAAATGCTACACACTTCCTTTGTACCGAACATGCAATAGTAAACTTTAATAACATAAAAAAATTACATGGCAATCATAGTATATTTAAAGCACATATGGCCAACTAGACAAACTAATTCATGAACACTTTTCATTTAAGTTAGAAAGTGTTAAGAATTAACTTCTAAAGGCAATCTAGTAAAAAAAAAAAAAAGCATGGCATTTATTTTTTAATGTTAATTTAATATTTTCTATTAGCAGTCACATAAGTTTAATTCTATTCATCTTTTTATGTAATTATAGTAAGCATATACTAATAAGTATTGTTCCCATTTACATGGCTACTTATAATTTATTGTATAATGTAATAATGATTTTTAAAATCAAAGTCATAATTATTTTTGCATTCTTGTCCTTTTTAAATCTTCTAATACTGTTGGTTTCATTTTTGTGAAATTTTAAATATCTTTAACAATTTTGCATGATTGTTCAAACTTTTTTCAAGCGCATCTTTTTGTTATATCACATTAAATTATTCAGTATTAATGACTTCTTGTTTTTAATTTACATTTATTCTTTTATACCCTTAAATTAATGCATGCACAAATATTTTAGGATTCAGAGGTACCAACAGATTTTGGAACATTTCAGTTATATTTTATGTAGTTATTAGTTTCTGTGAAACATCCATAACGTCAGTGGAAAATTAATACAGTACCGGACCTCAAATCCGGAATCCTAAAATCCGGACGACCCAAAATCCGGAATGGAAAAAAGAAAATTGAAATTCAGCGATGATCTCGAATAAATATTTCGTAAAAACGTTTATAGATGGCGCTGCGTGTGCGCGTAACACAGTACACCAAACTAGACTCAGCAATTTTATTTTATTGCAATGTTGTTTTTCATTCATTAGTTTTAATCCAAATTTTCTAACAGAATTATCGTAGTTAGTGTGTGCACACATTTTAAATTTATTTTAAAAAGAAACCCTTTTCTTCATTTATATAAAAAATGACAAAAGAATAAATAAATAACCACAAGAAAGAATTATTTTTAAAAAGGTTCGTAGAATATATTTATAATATTTATATGTAAAAATATTTTACAACGCCCTCCCCCCGCTTTTAATATGTTCAACAAATTTCATTTTTCGAAAAAATTCTGTTTGTAAGCAACGTACCAAAAAATTCTTTTCTTTAACTCAAAGAGAAAAAAAAATCTATGCAGAGTTCCTTTCTCCATAACAAAACAAGCTATCCATCGAAAGCTAATGATCTCATTCTCATAACGTTGACTTTCCACTTCACGCAGTTAAATCAACATGTTGAATAAGCAAAACAAACAGCGGATAGAAATGTCGTTTTTCTTTACTTTCTTTTCATCTAGTGGCCTTTTTTTAGAGGTACCCTAGTTTTCTAATAACTTATCATAATTAAATAAAAAATTTTTACACAATCTAATTCACTATTATTGTAACTTGCTGAAAATTTGAAAGAAATTCGTCAATTAGCAACGGTATGTTTGTTTACTTATACCTCATATGGCAATCCACGATATAGAGTCCTAGGCCTAACTCGCGAGCAACAACGCATTTTCATTTTCTAAAAAATGCTTTAATGTTTCTAAGAATATGCAGTAATAGTATTTTTTTAAAAAAAACTTATTTTTATTTTGAATTACTTTTTGTAATTTGTATTTTTGGCTTTATTTACACTAAGCCTAACATGGCAATTCGTGGTATAGATTGCTTCGTGGCATGTAAAATTTTGCCAATGGCATGTACTGTATCTGTTTATTTATTGTTTTGGTTAAGGACCTAAAATCCGGAAAATTCTGAAATCCGGGACGGCCGTGGTCCCGACAAGTCCGGATTTGAGGTCCGGTACTGTACAATAACAAGAGAGAACTCTTTTTACAAAAAAAAAAAAAATAATAATAATAATTTATTTGCTTTATTTCTTTGGTTTGTAGTATACTTCTAGAACAGTTGAAATACTTGTTTTCAATATTGGCAGACTCGTATATAATATAAGAATTGTCGAATAATTCCGGTGAAGAGCTCAAAATTGCTTGTGGATATTTTACTAATGTCTATAACGGCTTGAAGCATTTTTTCGTCTGAACACACATTTTTTTTTTTCATTCTGAGAAAGGAATTGTTTAGTAAACAAGTTATATAAGCATCTCTAAAATCTTAGTTTAGTTACTTCCTTTTTTTATTTACTTTCAACATTTTTTTTTTTTTTTTTTGTCAGTTTTGGATTAGCTATAGGAACAATTTCTTTTATCCAGCTGCCCCCAAAGTAAATTTTGCATGCAAATCGAAAATAACTTTATTCTAAATTATACAAAAATAACTAGTAAAAATATAATTCTGCAAATAAAGATTTTGTAATATAAATAAAATCAACTTTATTCATGAGTTCTCAGACAAATTTTCTACGTGACGTCTCCAGACTTTCTCTATTAATCCCTTAACTGCCACGGGCATATATATACACGTCTTTGGAGAATGCTTCCATATATTATAAAAAGGCAAACTATCAGGACAGCAGGCCAATTTTCACCAGCGGAGCCGTGTTCTGCACACTTATAGCGTGTGAATATTTTCATTATTTCAGAAAATCATTGTCTTATTTAATTGCAGAATTTAGTTATTAAATAAGGAAATGAAGATCGTGTCAGATTTCGCTGGCAGCTAAGGGGGTTAAATAAAATAACAAAAAGAAAGGAAGCAAAAGATCTTTGAGAAAGTAGTGCAAAAGTTAGTGTTATTAATAAATATCTATTTGCATATGCGGAAGTATATGCACACCAGTGTACACAAATGCTAATAAAAGCATTAATAATGTATATGAAAAATAAGGAAACCACATTACTTAGGCGTTCCTCTAAAACAGGGTATATTATTCGAAAGTATTTTTGAAGGTGTAATAAGATTACACCTTGTGATGCAGTTAAGTTGAAGAATTGCCCCCCAAAAAAAATATGCATCAATTTGTTAAAAAATAAATTCACGAAATGCTTTAAACAAGAGGGTGGAAAACCCCCCAAATTTTTTTAGTTTTGTTTTCTACAGATTGTAATATATTTAATATTACGGCTTCATGAACTTTACCGTTATAGAACAATTTTAACTTGGATGGGGGGGGGGGGGGAGAGAGAAACTGCAGTAACAAATATACTTTCTTTTTGATTTCTTATTGGAAAAGGAAAAAAACCTCCTTACATCATTCTCTCACTTGATAAAAAAATTTTCTTATCTCAATTCCTCCATGACACGTGATTAAGAACCCATACATTGAAAGAAGAAAGATTTGTTCTCAACCTTAGTCACAGAAAATATTCAGTTAAAAAAAAAAAAAAAAAAAAAAGCAGAAGAAAGAACGCAATAAAAAATAAACACAGCTTTTATCTCATTGTTTAAAATGAGTTTGTTTACATTTAATTTGCACAAGAAAAGAACATCAGGTTCTATTTTAGTGAGTTTAATTGCATAGAACCTCGCCTAACATAATTATACTAAACTCTGATTAGTTTACAGGTGGGATTTGTCTTCATATGACAGAGAGCACTGCATAATTCATTAATGGGAATTTTGCTTTGCAAATGATTTCCTCCATGGTTTAATAGTTTTGTCATTCATAGAAGAATGAATGAGTTGTTTAATTTGATGGAATGAGATATTGGACTGTCTCAAAATTTTAACATATTTGGATATAACTCATCTCCAAATTGATAAATAAATAAATAAAATATGTATTTGTTCCACAATCTTTCTAAAACAGAAAAATTTATGCGGTTATCAAAAAAATAATTTTGAGATTGTTGAATGGCTTCTGAAATGGGAAGCAGTTAGCCCTATATTTTAGGTGATCACATGATATACACTTTTCTAATATAGATATAATGAATGTAATACGCGCCTTTTGAAGCTTGAGGAAATAGGCATTGAAAATCAACAATATAATAGGAAATAAATTTTAAAACTACAGAATTTTTACGAAGCATGGGTATTAAAATGACTCAGATAAATAAAATTCTACGTCTTAATTCTTAATGTTTCCCATATAGTGTGTTTTTGAAATGATTTTTAGCCTTTCCTTTAGAAAATATACAAATTTTCTGTTAAGATTTTGTTTGCTTTGTGATTTTCTGAATTTTGTAAAGTATTTTCATCTTTTTCTGAATTTCTTGTATTTTTTATTTTTATGTGTACTTAATCATTTTGATGTCATTTTTTTAAAGTGATTTTTTTTTCACTCCCAATAGGATTCTATTAATTTGTTACTCGATGGTTTATACCCCCCCCCCCCTCCTAACATATATATATGTCAGACTATTCTAACATTGGTTTTACTAGTGAACGAAATAACTGGTTGTTATGTTACCAGTACTGCAATATTGAAACTAATAGAAACACAGGTAGAGTTGATTTCTCGTCGACAAATATAACGAATTTTGAATTTTAACGAAGAGAATGTTTCATAGTAAATCAACATGGACAACAACCCTCCCCCCTAAAAGATATAATTCATAAAAGGAAAAGATAATTTTCTCTATTCTGAAATTAAACTTTATTTATTTATTTTTTTTTTTACCAAATTAAATCTCTTTCCTGACAAAATGTTAGATAAAATTTGTCATAAATATTCTTTGTTATTAAATGTTGTAGCTGCTATTGAGCCTATCTCTAAAATTGATATACATTTTTGTCATCCATCGTACTATATACTCTTTAAGGGTGTTTTCTACATTCTACTTCTTATATCTAGGCATTTTGAGGAATTTAAAAAATATATAAACAGTATATATTACTGATAGTTTGAAATATAACTATTTGTAAAATAAAAACATATTTTTGCATTTTGCTTGGAGCAAAAAATACCATTTTTTGTGACTGTAAAATGGGGGCAAAGTTGAGCCTGCACCCCCACACACAGTTGTAATCTCTCACTTTCCAGTAAATTTATAAATCAGAAATAGAATTTATGAACAGTTTTATAATCTGTAGGCTTATTTTGTCAATGGCGTTTATCTGAAAAAATGGGTAGCAAAAATGGATGTTTTTTTTCCATTAAAGGACACAAGAAATAGATTATATTGTAAAGTATATTGCATTTTATCTCTTCCAACCATAGTCACATATACACAGAACCATAGATAAATATACAAGATGGGACATTTACGGCAAAATCTGTAATAGCAACAGCACTAGCGTCACTACCAACAAGGAGGTAGAATTAACAAGCCTCAGAAATTTACCTATGTTGAAGAAATATGTTTATGCTCTATGTTTTGAGTATCTATTCTCTCCGAAGATGATGCAGATGATATTCTATTTATGCTTTATTTATTTAGCTGCTTTAAAAAAAAAAAAAAAAAAAAAAAAAAAAAAAAAAAAGTATTGTTCAATTTTAACTTACAAAATGATAATTAGAATAATACTATAAAAGAAAAACCTTAGAAAATTCTGTTAAGAACGTAAATATGTAAGTTTTTGGAATTAAATTCTAAAAAATCAAATTCAGGTATTGTGTTAATTTATTCATATCGAATAAAATTTTATTGAGTGTAATGCCAGTAGCTCTATTTATTTTTAACTTTTAGATTTATGTAATTCTAAAAATTTGTCGAAAGAAACTTTTCCCCATCTGTAATTTTATTATTTCTTCTATGTTAATATTATAAATACTATTTAATTGATTGTAAGTTATTTACATTAAAACAATATTTTTATTTTATCTGTAAGAAAGTGAAAATACGTAAATTTTAAAAGATTATTGTAACGATTGTTTAATACGTTAAACTTCATAAATTAATAAAACATCGGTTATAAAAATTTCCCTACCAAATGGGAATATTTATGAAATTTTCGTGGACTTTTAGCGTACAATATTTCGTATATTTTTATATTACACCATTGCTTTTGATATATAGCATTCAAAATGAAATTTTTGCCTTGTTTTTCATTGCATTTAAATTGTTCACTCATCATGTAACAGAAAAAAAAAAAAAAAAAAAAAAAAAAAAAATTAAAGAAAAGAAAAGCAATTATCCGTGCATGAACATAGAATAGATATTAGATATATAAAATAGAATATCTGTTCTATGTTCATGTATCAGTGTAAGATTCTATTGAAAACGTAAACATGCAACATTTAAAAAAGAAAGATCACAATAGAGTAGATACCCAATAATAAAAATATTACAAGGATGAAGAGTTTCTTCCCCATTGTCACTAAAGGCGCTACGATCGATATCGCATTACCATTATGCTCTATGGAAATGTCCGATCTTGTATGTTAATCTATGCACAGAACAATGTCTAAAAATTTCATTCAGATTGACCAAATAATATTTTCAGAAACTCCAGAACGGGGTGAAAAGTTTAAAGAAAAATGTTTAAAATTAAAAAAAATTTTTTTTACTACAAAACATTAATTTTTTAAACTTACCATTATTCAGCAATTCTGGTGCTATAAAGGACCACTTCTTCGAACAAGGCGATCGTCAAGTATTTTCTTCTCGGGAAGCAATTCTGTCCTCCTTTGCTCACCTAACATACACTGCTCTGAGCGATGCAAGCGATCTTCGTTACAATTGCGGCAGTATGTCGTAGCTGTTGAACCTATCTGAATATCTCTTGTATTCATCATATCTATTATACTAAAAAAATTCATCATTCAATATATATATATGTGACAAATAAAAGTAGCTATTTTGACAGGAGCTTTTCTACAATGAATTTTTCAGGTCAAATGTCCAAATCAATTAATTTAAACTTTTGTTATTGTTTTGTGTATTTGCTCCAAGACATCTTTCCAGCAAATTAACAGATAAATAATCATAGATATGTATTTTATAGCCTGTTGCATGTTGTCTGTCCTTTGTGAGTCATCATCTGGTTTCATGCTCGGCGCATTGTCTCATAACACATTTTTAAGACACTTTTTCCTCAAAAAATCACTTTGGTTGCATATTCTTGTGACTGAAACAGATTTAAACAACTTAAAACCTTTTTTAAAAAAATACAAGAATACATAAAACCCACTTAAAATTAAGTATAAAATATAGTTAATCATACATTTCATATATGTTGGAGCCTCTGGTTATGCTTGCATTTGCAATTTACATTTATCGAACACTGACAAGGTTTACTGCATGCTAAGAAATTCATTATCCCAAGCTGTTGATTAGCTTAACTTGCCTGATTACAAAATAACCCTGTGTGCAGCTTACTACCTTAGTGTATTAAATTTAGTGCTGAAGATGACATCATGGATGCACTCTCGCCCAATCAGCCGCTCCTATAAACTCCCTGCAACAGTTCAGAGTGATCACTACCGGTGCTGGCTGCAACCAGGCTGATTTTGCTATCACCATCACAAGTCCATCTGGCCGTCGAGTGAAAGCCCACGTTATTCCTACAGCTGAAGGATTCTTGGTTAACTTCACTCCAACAGAACTTGGACATTATTTGTTGAGCATATCATTTGGTGGCATTCCCCTAACGCCAGCACCGTATCGCTTAATGTGCATGTCTAATGCAGATTCTAGCAAAGTCATAGCATATGGACCTGGTCTTGATCAAGGACTTGTAAATCGCCCAGCTGAGTTCATTATTGACACCAGAGGGGCAGGATATGGTAATTTAGGAATAACTATAGAAGGTCCATGTGAAGCTGCTATCAATTGTAAAGACAATGGTGATGGCACTTGTTCTGTTGCCTATTTTCCTACAACAGCGGGTGAATATGTTATCAATATTGCATATGACAGACATCATATTCAAGGCTCTCCATTTGTTGCCATCATCACATCAGATGTGGACGTCTGGAAGATCAGAGTGCTGGGAAATGGCATACAGCCCCAGGGTATGATAGTCAAACCCTGGCCAGGCTCTAACTTTTGCATGAATACATTAGTTGTAGTTCATTTTGCTATACATTTAATTAGCTTTACAAGCCTGGCTTATTATTTTCAGTTAAACTTCTATGCTATTTAACGTACCTTTCTAATTTAGATTTGTGTAGGTTGTAATACTTAGTAAGCTCCTTCAATGTGCATGGGGGCTTTTTTTTTTTTTTTTTTTTTATTCGTTTAGCCAATGCTTTATTAACATCACCTTTTTCCAAACAAAAAATATATATATACTATAATACTGATTTATAACTTGATATTATATAATTTTTTAATTTCTGCAAATCCTAAGTATTTAACTGTTATATAATGTATTCAATAATTTATTGTTTTTTCTTTTCATATATATCAAATAAGTTCTTAGAGAATGTTTATATGCTTTTTAGAAAACATATACCAATAATTAATTTTGGGATGTATTACTATTTTATTCTCCATTTTAAACACATTTCTAAAAGCATATTAAACATTCTTAATAACATTATTTCAGCTATACAATGAAAAGGTAAACATGGGAAATTTCAGTACTTATTTCCTTTGCACATTTGAATACATTATGCATTATCTCAAAAATCTGGAAAACCTTTGTTTTATTCATCGGCATCCACTTTTTGCATTATACTTACTTTTTAAGTTTTCTTGACTCTATTCCATGTGTCCGTGTAGATTAATATAAGTATAGTAGTCTTGATTATCCAGATTGTGGTTATCTAATTTTATATATATATATATATATATATATATATTATATATATATAGGCAGTCTTTAGGATGATCTCAAATTTTTATTTTCTCCTGCTGTAGAGACATTGTTCAATGTGTCATATGACGTGTCTAGGAGTTGAACAGTGTTTTTTTAGTAAAGGTATTTCATCTTGAGTTATAATTGATTACTCCTAATATTTACCTTTCTCTGATTACAAAGTCTCAAAAATAAACTCTAAGCTTTAAGAACATTTTTTAAAAAGTCCTTTCCTTTTAAGAGAAATTGTGAAATGTTATTAAATGTTATCATAACTGAATTTCAAGTTTTTTAAAATAAAAAAAATTATTTATGAATATGTTAAAAAGTAACAAGTTTGAATTTGAGTAAATTTAAAATGCATGGAACAGCAATCTAAAGACAAAGCATAGACGTGCATTTGCTCTAAAGGTGGAGGGACATTGTGTGCAAAAAAAGATAATGCTGTAAACAATCACTTTTTTCAGAGAAATAGGAAACACATTATGTATTAAACATATTTTTCTGAATTTTTAATAGCTTGTTTTGTGACTTTGTCTCTTTACGGACACATGTTTACTTAGGTTGATGAGACTGTTAAAATTTCCAGCTCTAAATGTGTCCTGTGTTTTTATATTTTTATAGTGATTTATACAAAGTTTTATTATTTAATTTTTAATATGTAGCTTATTTTTTAATAATAGTGCAATAGTTTTACAAAACTATAATTGTTTTGTTTAATTATATGGACATACGTGTAATGTTTATAAATATTTTATATTATCAATAAAAGCTTCGTTTTTTGAATAATCTATATTCAACAAGTCTGCCTATTCTAATTTATTTGCATTTTTTGATTAACTGTTGAGAGGTCTTTGTTCACATTGAATAATCACAACTCTACTGTATTTGAATGTTTAATACAGTTGTTCACTTTATCTCAAATTTATTTTTCAATCAGTAAAATTTTTTGTAGCAACCTTTCTTTCTCTTAAGGAAATACTATAGTCAGTGCATTGCCAAATTTTTAAGCTTATCAAGAACGACCAGGAAAATACATAAGTTACAAAATTGTCTGATATTATAGATAAGCCATGCATGTATCTTAGTTTAAATTTTATTGAATAATTTTCAGTTTGAAACTACTTTTTTATAAACTAAAGTTTTAAATATGTTTGCATAATTTGAAAGTGCTGTCATAACTAGAGTTCTTTGCCCACCAATTTCAATGAGACTGTCAAATTTGAACTGAATAAATACCCCTATACATTTTCTTTACTTATAATTGTACGCACATAACTACAACTAAAGCTGACTTCGTCATTTTCCTTTTTTTCCTTATGCAGTCATACCAACTTTGTCCATTACATATCATGAATGTACTCTCATAAATGTGAGTAGATTTAAAAATAAAGTTAGCAAGTTTTGTCCAGTGCAAAACTGCTGAATGTTTTTGTGACTTTCTCATGAGCTTTCCGCATATAAATGAGATTAAATTATTTGGCTTTGAAATCTTGTTATAAAAACATGTCTACTTGAGACAAGTCATCAAAACCTATTTTATATTTAATTTTTATAGTGACACATATGTTTCTGCATTTTTCTGTCATCAGAAATTGTTTGAAAATGCACACATGCCATGGTAGAATTCTTATTACAAGTGATATTTGTTTTTTATAGTAACTTATGTACTCACTACCATTAAATCCCCCCCCCCCCATTACATTTTATATTTTTTTCATTAAATTTTATTACATGTGTGCATATTCTTAAAATATATTAATTTTTCTTTTGTTGAAGAACAATTGCGTTAATTGTTGAAAATAATGATGATACTTAGAGGGGACATAGAATATGCTACTGTAGATAGCAGTGCAGAATATTAAAACTCCTGTACTTTTTGTTTTGTCATACATTAAGCCCATAAAGAAGGTAGAAACATAATACTGAATTTGAATTGATTTCCCCCATAAGAATAGAATGACTTTTAGAAATTCCCATTGTGAATGTGACTTAAATCTTTTAAAATTAAATGTAGTATATAAAGTTAAAAATTATTGAAAAAAATTATGCATCTTCTTAGAGGATTAGATCTATTATTCATAAAATGTAATTATTTATACATAACAAGTATTTATGACAAATTCCATTTAGAAATTTTTAAATATTGTTTGTGGTATATGCACCAAAAAAATGTTTGTTTTTAAGTCATTTAAATAAAATAAAGCAAGCTTTTGAGGGAAAAAGTTTATAAGTGGTCAACATATTTTTTACTCTAAAAGATTTAAATATTGGATCTTAACTATAACTCTAGTTATGATATTGTTATGATTGTAGTATTAAAATTTTCATTATTTGATAACATTTTCTTTCTGAATGTTTACGCATATTTTCAGATTGGTATTTTACATTTTTGCAAAATCTTTTCAGGTGTGTTTTTGGATTCACTTACGGATTTTGTTATTGATGCCCGAGCCATTACAAATCGTAGTGATGCTAAAGTTAACTGTACTATTACTAATCCATCTGGAGCTAAAACGGATACTTACATTCAAAGCCTTAATGATGGAACATACAGAATATGTTATACACCATTTGAAGAAGGTAATATTAAATTTCTTACCTGGATTTATTTTTTATTTAAATTTGTATAAACCAGTTCTTTAGATGAAATTTAATGCTATTGTGTGTACTGAGAAAATTACAAAAATAATGAATCTATGTTGAATTTTAATGGATGATGTGGTTAATTTACAAAAAAAGTTTTCAATTTATATATTTATATATATTGGAATAAATTGCAAGTATTCATTAATCATCAATAAGATTCTGTTAAATCCCCATGGAATTTACTTGCTAACTTAAATTTATGGAATGAATACAAATAGTAACAATTTATTCACATAATACATTAGAAGAAAAAAAAAAGTATTTGCAAATGGCATACTGAATTCCCTTAGAAATCTACATCTTAAGTAAAAATAAGATTACAAAAACTGTTTTTTAATTTAAAAACGCTGTTTTTGCTGAATCCAAATTCATTGTTGACAAATTGACAGTTACAAATGACAATTCACAAATTCCACTGTATTGTGTCAAATCAGTATCATTTAAACAATTCTTTATAATGTAAGATAATACTGTAAAAGGTTTTTAATGAGATATGAAAGTTATGTGCCACAATGTAAATGTAGTTTTTAAATACTTTGGCAGTAGCATTGCACCTAAATTCTACTAAAATGTACAGCATATGTGCATTAAAACTAAATATGAAATTTTTCTCATTCATAGATTGATGAAATCTTATGAGACAGAATTTAAGATTTTAATCTTACAATTAAGAAGATTGTAATATTTGATGTACAATTACAATCTTAACGTTACAAATACTACCAACAGGCTGGATGTTCTTGACAAAAGGTTGTTTGAGTGAATTATGTTATCCAGATTCGATCAGGATAGCTGAGTTGGTAGAGTGTTGGCATATTAAGCTAGAGGTTCTACATTTGATTCCCTAGCCTGGACCTTTTTAACTCAGTTGAAGTTCTCTATTTTAAAACAAAATAACCAAAACAGCCATTGTCGATTACTATGATTGTTGTGTTACGTAGAATTTTCCTAGACAATTTTATGTACTGTGTTGTTTTTGTTCTCTAATATAATATTCAGTAGCCACACTAATCCTTCGTTACCTTGCTAATTGCAAATACAGCTGAAAAGCGGTGATAAAAATTCAATTTTGATGAAATATTTGAAGCTATTTGTTTTAGAAGTGAGAACAAATGCCACTAAATTTTCGTAAAAGTATTTTTTTAAATTAACTGAAAGAAAAAAAAAAATGAATTTGGAATCAAACCTAGAACATGAAATGGACTCATAAACTTGAATTGGATGGCAACTCAAGGCTTAAATTGAACCTTCAAGGTTTCCAAAATAATGAAAAATCAAAGTTTTTGGCTAAGCTAACATTTTGGAAACTAGTTTAATGATTTTGATGTTTGGCTTGTGGCCTGAATTTCATAATGCAGTCCCTGGATGTTGCAACCTATATAAATTTGAAGTCTGTGTAATGTTTTGTTTTTAAAGTCTTGAGATATTAAAGACATGTATTATAAAATCTAGGGAATAAAAATAGCATGGTGGACAAATTGTTAAAATAGTGCTAAGCCTAACTATAGAATTGTTCTTAAACAAACAAAATTTAATTTTGTTAACCCTTAACCGGAAACGTGAAAATCCCGTGCACAAACAGAACACTTAATAATTTACCAAATAATGAACTTAAACATTTAATCTTTAATAGTAATGCATTAACAGGACCAATTCTTTAATATAACAGCATAAAAATAAGTTTTGAATGTCGGAGAGAGAAAATATTAAGGCCAGATATGTAGACGCAACCGTCTCGCAGACGGTACGTTTCCGGTTAAGGGTTAAAATACTTTAAAATTTTGAACGGAAAATTCAAAATTTTAACTTAAAATTTTTATATTTAGGAAACCATACTATTGAAATATCGTATGATGGTTTACCAGTTCCTGGTAGTCCCTTTAAAGTTAATGTTATGAGAGGCTGTGATCCTCGTAAAGTCAAGGCCTTTGGTCCAGGGTTAGAACAAGCTATTGTGAATCAAGTAAGTTATCCATTCTGATAATTTTTTTAATACATACTTTTATTCTTAATACCTTATCTGTCAAGCAAAAGGTTGAATATTGTATAAAGGTTAATGTTGGCTTTTTGTTTAAAATCTAGCATTTTCTAAACACAAAACATATTGAAACATGTTTCAATGATGTGCGAATGCCTTGACTTATACAAAAAATTGCAGAAAGGATACATGAAAGAAATTGTGACGAGTCCTTTAGGATGTATAATTTTTTACTTGTAAAACAAAATAAAATTTCGTTAAATAATCAAAAAGGAGACTTATTTTGCATCCTGTTAAAATCATTTTATTACTAAAAAGATCCACTTTTGTAAAAATACTTAGCTTTTGGAAATGTCTTGTATTTATACTTATTGGAAAATACAACCTCCAATCATAAATTAATCATTCAAAATTTTAACCAAGTAGTTTTTAAATGCAACTATTCTCATCCTCGAAATTAAGTTGGTTGATTTTTTTTTTTTTTTAAACGTGGCTATCAGATTTAGGCTTTTTAAAAATATTTATTTCTAAACTCTTAACAATTGTTTATGCCTGAAAAGATATTTAAAAAAATGTGACAGCAGATCAAACCTTTCATTAATCAGCTAATTACTTAAATTTTCATTCTATAAACATTATTAAAGTTTACTTATGTAATATAATGTTTAATCTAATTTTTAAATTACGGAAAGCTCCTGTATTAACTGGAATGATTGGGAAATATACATTCCCCCCCCCCCCCCCCCCAATGAAAATTGTATGAATACCATTTCTTACCTATCAAAATCATTGCCTGGGTTGAGATTTTTATTTTCAACTTAGAGTTCAAGATGCTCACTGTTTAATTATTGTGACTTATTGTGAAAATTAAACTTTTTGACTGTAAAAAGATTTTACAAAGTCTTTAAACATTTTTTAAAAGCTAGTTGCTTGAGATTTTCCTATATTGATAATTAATTTCATATTACAGTGAACTCCTGTTAGTGTGGACTTCCAAGGAATGCCATTTTTTGAGCACGTTAACCGATGCCCTTACCATTAATTATAATATGATGAGGTAAATGAAACTCTGCATTAATCAGAGATATGTCTTAAATGAAGACTCATTAACTGTATGTGCATTTATAATATGTAATTGTGTAGCCTTAATATCTTAACTATAGCCACATGGTTCCACAGTCCATACATGGTGGAAACAATTGTAACTAACGTGGGTTTTGACGGCAGTCTAGTTGAGCGGTTAATATTCTAAATATGCTGTTATATTTATCTGTAATTTTGTTTATAATCTTTTTTATTTCTTAAAATTTTATTATTTTTTTTTTAATCCGTAGACAAATACATTCACCATAGAAACTAAAGGTGCTGGTAAAGGAGGCCTTGGATTAGCTATTGTTGGACCTACTGAACCTAAAATGACCTGCAGAGATAACAGAGATGGCTCTTGTACTGTTGAATATGTACCACTGGAAACTGGATCTCACGAGATTGATGTAAAATTTAATGATCAACATGTTCCTGGTAATTTTCTTATTAAATTATGATTAAAATTATTTCAATAGCATGCCGTTTTTTGCTTTCTTATTTCTGTAAAAACATACTGCCTCAAAGCAAGTGTGGTATGTTAAAACTTCCCGAGTTTGAGATAAGCATTTCTGTCATGAAATTTATAACTATTCATGTACTATAGTACCCATATAAGTTGATAACAAATGGTTGAATGCTGTATGAGCTCTATAAGTCAGTAGTACATGCAACAATGTATCTAAATGCCATGAGATTTGAATGTATTCAGTTGCTGCTCTGAAGTGTGTAAAAATGTTCATTACATTGAGCTGTGTAAAAAAAAAAAAAAAAAAGTTTTAACATTTTTCATTCATTTGTAACCTCTGTAGTTTTGTCTGTCTAAAATATAAAAAATAGTTCAAAGAGTGTCTTTTATAATATGTTGCTTTAATTTAAAATCTGTGCACTTTTTACATAAATTTATATAATTTTGTATGCAAAATTTTATATTTTAGGAAGCCCATTCAATGTCATGTGCACTCCTGCTGTTGATGCCAGCAAAGTGAAAGCATTTGGTCCTGGTGTTGAACCCAATCAGTGCCGTGCTGGACAGAAACTTCCATTCACAGTAGATGCATCTAAATCGGGAAAAGCTCCTTTACATGTTCAAGTAACATCCGAGAAAGGTAAAGATTGTGTCACTTAGAGTTAAATCTGCTTACTTTATGGCTGGACTGGGATAATCAAAGTTTTAGTATTATGTTATGATGTGTTATTTTTTCTGTTTAAAACAAACAGCACATTTGTTATTTTACTTGAACTGTGAAAGAAAATGAACAATCAATAAAAAAAAAAAAAAAAAAAAAAAACTCATTTTCTTGTAATTTTAGGAAGGGTACTCTCTCTCTTTGTTTTTTGAAGACAAAGTTGAGTTTCTCTGACTCAAGAAAACCACCTTGTCAGTCTCTCTTTAAATGGTTTCTACCCACTCTAAATGTAAACATCATTGTTGCCAGCAAACTAATGTAATTTCGCGCGTATACGCCGAGCCTCTGATAACTTGATTGCCTACCAGAATTAATTTGAAATAAAATGCGACCTGCTTCTTAGCACTCGTATCGCTTCTTTTTTTCAATAAAATTTCCGGTTTGAAAAAAGACTTAACTAAGCCGCGGCGAATACGTGGGAAACTACGGTATACATAAAATTTAACAAATCACATAAATATCTACATTACTTTTGAATTTATTTAGCAGGAATTCCAAAATTAAATATTTTTATTTTTTTTTCTCATTAGATTAACAAATTGTTAGTAGCATGTTTACCCCTGTGCCTTCCCCAGAAAAAACCTGGGCTGACATATATATATATATTTATTAAGACCTGCTCACTTTTTAAAAAGTTACAAGCTCTTTAATAAAAATATTTATTCAAAGTAATTTAATAATTTAAAATGCTCCTGAATGTTATTAATAAAATGTTGCATCGAGATGCTTGGTATCACTAATATCTATTGTGAAATTTACTTTATCTTTAAAAGATTTTGTAATAAGAATCATAAAATTAACTTTGATTAAATAAAAAATATTTTAAAGCAGCAGTTCTTAAACAGCTGTCCACAGACTCTAAAAGATCCCCAACACATCTGCAGGGTCTGCGAAGGTCTCATATTCAGTATAAAACTGCTGACTTTTCTATAATCTGTGATAAATCTTGCGAGTAACATACAAAGAAAACTTAGAATATTTAAAATTACTGTATAAAGATATTTTGTAGTTTGTAGTTTTTGCCATTGCTTGTAGTTTATATATCTTATATACAATATTCTAAAAAATATATTGGCAATTTCAGTTTTAAATCAGGGTGTCTGCCCCCCCCCCCCAAAAAAAAAAAAAAATAAATAAATAAATAAATAAATAAATAAATAAAAAATAAATAAATAAAATAAAAATATGAAAATGACCCCATAGTAACAAAGTTTAAGAATGTTGCTTTAAAGCATAAAATGTTACTTATGATAATAAAATCAAAATTAATCACTAGAAAATGTAAGTAATGACTTAATATGTAGTGTTAGTAATAATATGAATAGTTTTGATTAATATTGTTAACTTTAAAACCATAAATTTTTGTATATGAAATTAAAAGAAGAAAAAGTATGCAATACTCTACTTAACTTCAACAAATTTCTGCTCATGTAAATTTTGATTGAAGGTGGCTTGTTTATTCTAACAAAAATGCTGTTGTGTATGTAAAAACTTGTTATTTATCTATGTCAAGTTTCTCAATTATCCTAGTACTTTGCACAACACAAAATGTTAGTTTACATCATTGATCTATTTCCATGCTGTGTTTAATTGCTGTAGCTTTATAATTATTGTAATGTACAATGAAATATTAATTTATTAAATTTTATATTCCCTTTTTTAGGACCTATCCCTGTAAAGCCTCAAATCGTTGATAAAGGAAATAATGTCTTCGATGTAGCTTATGTTCCACCTCCCGAAAATAGCAAATGTGATGTTAAAGTGACATATGGGGGAAAAGATATTCCTGGAAGGTAGAATTTCAAATGTTCTTTTTAAAATTTTATTTGAGCCTAATATAATACATTATTTTTGCTCCACAGTTCAAAATTATATGTATTGGAATTATTTTCATATCTATACTATGCTTGAAATTCAGAATAATTTTGTAATTATTCAGTAGGGATTTTTCATTTGGCTAAATATTTTTTTATTGTGTTGATTTTTTTCAATCCAAAATATCAGTCAGATGAATAATATTCAGTTGTTTTACATTGCTAATTATATATTTATTGTAACTCACTAGCATCAAAGGGGCAAGTTAGGATAAAATTAATTTTGTTGATATATTTTGTTTAATGTTAATCATCACTGTATTTGCCTGGGAAATTATTTTAAATAGATAAATTCTAGTGAATTAAAGTTCAAGTAGTTTATGAATGTTGTGTGAGATTTTAGAAATTTCTATAAATTAAAAAATGTGTTTTACTTAAAAAAAGAAGAAAAAAGCTATTTTATGAACCATTAAAATAGCAAAAAAGTTTTGTGATGTTTAGCTTTTCTTCAAATTAATATACTACACATTTCCTTAAGTTCTATATATGTACCCTTTTCTCCGAAACCTCTAAGAATAGTATAGTTCATTCTTTTTATATAGATCACACTTGGAGCTTGTGTTCTTGACTGAAAAACTTGCAAGCCAGTTGCACTTAATATCAATAAAACTGAGTCACATTTTGTTAAAATCATAATTAGCTTGCACATAAATCAAACACAATTCATATAATCTCTAGAAAGTTTCACTCTGTGTGTCTGTTGGCAATAGCTAGAAAAATGTACCACATGCAGAGGTCTGAAAATTTGTACGAGGTTAGTCTAAGGCAAGTCTTGATGCACCTGAGGCTTTTATTTTTATTTTATAATTGGCCGAGGTATTAACTAAAAACTCATTTTAAAAAAGGATTTTTGCAAATCAGCAGAGGCGAGAGCTTGCATGTTCAGTTCCTGTTTTTCCGAGTGCATAGAATGGAAGAAAAAAAAAAACTTTTTGTCTTGATGCATCCCTTGGCTGGACCGTTCCAGATACAAAAAGAAGACATATTCTTAAATTTTGTACTTTTACATCTCAAAATGTAAATTTATCAATTTTACCAGGGAGAATTTCAATTTTCAAGGAGATCCGATGCCTATGCAAGAAAATGCAACAAAGTGGCCCGAGGTCTTGAAAGAATGGACTTTCAAGTACCCTTTTTGTAAAATTTTACAACTGAGCCATGTAAAGGGGAAAACATAGAATAAAGTCTTTATTTTTTAAAATCCAGACTCTGGGCCATATTAACCATCCTTTTCATGAGTCTTACTGCATTGTTAAAATGAAAAGGATATGTGAAATCAATAGCTAGAAATTGCAGTGACTATGCCAATGTTAGCAAAACTTTTCCAGAAAAAAAGGAAGTAATCTGCATTACTGTATGTCATTCATATCCTTTGGAATTACTAATAGTACTTTAGAGACTGACTACTTCAGATATGGCTTTGGTTATTTTTTAACTGCACATGAAAAGTTCAAAAATTTTAATTTTAAATATTTCAAAACTTATTCGAGGGGGGGGGGGGTATTATCATTTAGTGAGAAAATATACATTATTAATGAGCTGCTGTGTGGAGAGAGACATTCTGCAGTGTACAAAAATATATATGCACTGTCTTCCCTTACTATTTAGATAAAATGACAAGTAAGACTGAATACAGTCACATTCACATTATGTTAATGCTAAAATGAATATCACATTATAAAGTCGAGATAATTAGAACAATTAGTAGTAATAATTAGTTTGTATATATATTTTAAGATTTTTATCTTCATGGGTATTAATGAGTAACGGTTAATATAAGCACTTTTAAAATTCCCTTGCTGTTTGTATTAACAGAGTTGGACTTATATATATAGTCAATTTTGTGTGTTACAAAGTCGGCAGGGCTTTGGAAAACATTTGCTATATTTAACATTCATAATAGCCAATACAGTATAAAAAATGGAAAAAGACTTTTTTTGCCTTCTAAAGAATGTTGTCCATACGTTTTCAAAATTTTATATTTTAGGGGAAAATCTAACTTTTGTTTTGTTTGTTTGATCAGCTGAATTTAAAATTGATTTACACAGTTCTATTTCAATTGCATATAAATAATGTTTGCAATCATTATTATGTCCTTTGAAATATCCTCATATGTTTTTTAGCCTGTCCACAGCACATTTTGACGACATTGATTCTTTGTTTTCTAATTCCATGTTGTCTTCTTTGGATTCATCAGAACTTGGTGATGATGTTTTCGTCTGTTTCTTGATCTTTTATTTGTAGGTTTTTGTCACTGCTTATGCAATTGGCCAGTGCATTGTCAGTTATATTTCTGATTTCATTAAGGCCTACCCTAAAGAAAATTGTCTTCAGGATCAATTTCTGGATAGAAGTTTTTTTACCATTGAGAAATCCTGCATGTTTCTAGCACTTTTAAAGGGTTTTTTTGTTTTGATGCAGCACTGCACATCTAAAAAATTTTATATTTTTGCATCAGCAACAAAACAGTTTCAATTCAATGATAAAAGTTGTCATTCTGTATTTCCCTTTGCTGCATTTTATTATGTGCATATCTAAAGGTTGGATTTTTCATATGTATATGGTAGAAAACTGCATAGTGTTAATCTTTTAAGCTGGATGTTATCAATAAAAAGTAAAATGTGCCTATCCTGCTTTGACCAATATTATTGAAATATTTATGAACTTTTACCATATTTACTGATATTTAAGTTTATTAATCTATAAATTGCTTTGGATAGTTTATTTATGGTAGTGGCAAATAATACTGTAAGGAAATACTTAATACAAACATTTTATGAGCAAACAAATTTGTCTTTTTTTTTCCCTTTTCTTTTTTTGTTTAATATTTGGCAAAAGTTTTAATCTTTTTTATCTTGACACATTTACCCCCCCCCCCCCCACAAAAAAAAAAGAAAGAAATGACCGGCTTAATAGTATAGAAATTATAGTTAGCATTATTAATAAAAAAATGGATTTTTAATGAATACAGGATTCCTCCATAGTGGTTAACTAAATTTAATTTCACCATTTTTTTTTTCAAGTAAAAGATACTAGGTTTGCATTATCTAAGGAATGGAATGAAAAGTCTTTTCTTTTAACAAAATACTTTTCTACCACATTCCTGAAATTAACTTTTGTTGTGAAATAACTTTATGTGCTTAACAGTTTTATCGTTAAAAGACTGTAATGCAACATTAAGTACATATGTATATTACAATAATCTAATATTTGTAACAAATTTATTTATAATTTCAAATGTTTGATTATTCTGAATTTTGACATGTCCTTCCAACAGTCCATTCCAGATGAAAGTCAAGCCAGCAGTAGAACCCAAAAATGTGAAACTTTCTGGGCCAGGATTGCAAAATCAGGTTCCTGCTAGTATGCCTGTTGAATTTACTATTGATACCAGAGAGGCTGGGAAAGCTGAACCAGAAGTTTCTGTCAAGGTAAAAATTTCTTTCTTTCTTTCTCTGAAATTTTACCATTAGTTTTTTTTTTTTTTCATCTTTTAACTAAGATTTTTTAATAGCTCTTTATAAAAAAAAATTCTTGTTTTTAACAAAATTCTGTAGAAAAGTTAATTTTTAATTTTGTGAAGAATATAAATATTTTTATGCATATTAATAATGCTATTTATTTTGAAATTTAGGCAAATTCTTGCACCCTCTCTACCTAAAAAAAAAAATATATATATATAATTATATGTATTAATTTAGAGTATAGTTTTTGTTCATAAATGCAGTTAATGAAGTGTATAATTCCATTAAATGGCTTACCTTAATTTCCCTTCAAAATTATACTTCTAAAAATATATATATATATATACACAGTTGAGCCTCGTTATCCTGACACTCTAATGACCAGAAAAAAGTGTCATCATAAGCGGAGTGTCGCGATAACCGGAGTTGGAGAAAAGTATGTTTATAAAAAGCTGTATTTTTAAGTAATTTAAAACAATTTTAAATTGATAACTATTCTTGCAGTTTTAAGCAATAAAACATTATTATTAAACAAAATAAACACAAAAACAAAATTGAAAAGAATAAAAATCAGATTTTTTAATGACTTGTATTTTTATTGTTACCTTAAATATTTATGAATTAAGGTTTGCTTATCCCTAGATGTGCTTCCTACATTGCTTTCTATATTATACAATGAATTGTAATAGTATTCGTTGTTTCAGAAATGGAAGTTAGATAATTTCTGATCGTTTCAATGCAATACTTCGGTTTTAGTTGGATGATAAACGCTGTGTAACCATAAGAAAGCACCGCCTGACCAGAACAAAAAGACAGAGTAGACTTAAGTGGGCCATTCATAGTGCATGGGTTCATTTACTCAGATAAAAGATTGAAGTAAAATTTCTCATTTATCTCAATGGATATTTTAGACTCTTTTGTGAAAAGTTTGGCAAAGACGTTTTTTACCAATTAATTTCCGTGCTTATAAGATGGATTATGAAAAAGGGACAATTTTCCTAAACCGTCGGGATATCAGGAGTTGAAAATTATTCAACGACGTAAAATACAGAGTTTATTTACATTAAAATCATATACAGAAAATCGGGACTTTGAAAAACCCGACGTGAAAATCGGGTGTCGGAATATCGAGGTCCAACTGTATATATAAAATATTCGATTTGGTTTGAGCACTGTCTCCTAGTAAAGTGAGAAAAAAAGAACTAAACATTTCTCCTGAAATTTTCTTACAAAATGTTGACCCAATATTCATAAAATGAACAATTGTATTTAATTTAGGTTATATTAGAAAGACATTTGCTCTAAGAACTTGGCATTATATTGCAATTTCAAGCTTGAAGACGCAACTTTTGTCGTTGGATTAAAGCTTTCAGCCTCGAGCTCTACAAAATCCCTCTGATCTTTTTTTTCTAGACTTTGAAGACACAAATTAATCTTTTTTTAAATACAAGTTAAAGCTATTTAATTATTACATTAAAGAAACATAAATATAGTGGCAATTTAATTAAATCTGAACACAAGAAATTTTTACTGTGGTCAGTTTACAATGACCAACAATAGTGTGGCTAAGTAAATGAAAAATAGTAATGCTGTTTATGGGGAATGAGTTTTTCCAGTGGAAAATTGGATCTACTACAAGGCTTTAACATAATTAGATATCAGGAAAATGGATTTTTCACAATGCCCAACTATACTTTAATTTCCATTGCCTTCTGAAAGGCATCTGTACTCTCCAATTCATCCATTTGTTGTATGGTACTCCAAGACATGAGCCCTTGATCCCGTTTTCCCCCACTGCTTTAATCGAACAAAGGATAAAGCTTTCTGCTGATCTCAAGTAGGGTGGTGAAAAAAGTGGTTGGTCAACCAAATGCCATGTTACCATAGTTACTTACTAACCTAAGATAAGAACTGGGAAACTGACCTTGAGAAGTCAATTGAAGTTACATATAGTATAATAGATGCTGAATAAAGCTGATACACTCCCCTGTAATTTTACATTGAAGAAGTTTATCTCCCAACCTGAGGTGTGCATACTCGTGGCAGAGCAGTTAAAGGTACATGAAAATTACATCAGTAATGGTAGAAAATTCAAAAAATAAAAGGTTAGAATGAAAACATAAAAAAAAAAAAAAGTAGAAATGTCATTTACAAAAAAAGCCTTGTGTAAACTCCAGTAGACTACTCCCAAAATGAAGGAAAAGGCCTAAACCTAGTACTAATTGATTAATAATTCTTTGTCACTAGCTCAGATTACACTGTGAGATTACTTATATGCCAAAATTGTCACTTTTATCTCCTCCCTTTTTTTACTTTCTTCTATCTTTACAAGAGGAAAGTATTGGATTCATGAAAATTTTCGAATTCCAGTTTTCGACGGATTTACACGTTTTAGAGGTCAGAGAACCCGAAAAACATGTTTTTACAAAATGTCTGTCTGTGAGTCTGTCTGTCTGTGTGTGACATAAATTTTGTGGGCGCTCTATCTCAAGAACTAATGCACGGAATTTAATAAAAATTCATATTCAGTTAGTCCCTGATACAAATTGATGCTGATTAATTTTTGGTGCAAATCGCTCAACAGGTGGCACTGCTATGCTGCATTTTTTATGATTTCCGAAATGGCTCTATCTCAAGAACTAAAGCACGGATTTTCATGAAACTTCAGATTCTGTTAGTCCTTGATAAGACTTGATGCTGATTACGTGTTGGTGCAAATCGCTCAACAGGTGGCGCTGCTATGCTGCATTTTTTACAATTTCCGCAGTGGCTCTATCTCAAGAACTAATGCACGGATTTTCATCAAACTTCAGATTCAGTTAATCCTTGACATGAATTGTTGTTTTGTACAGTTTGGTGTAAATCGCTCAACAGGTGACGCTGCTATACTGCATTTTTTACAATTTCCGCAATAGCTCTATCTCAACAACTAATGCTTGGATTTTCAACAAACTTCAGAGTCATGTATACTTTGATATGAATTAGTGCTGCTTGTGTTTTGGTGCAAATCGCTCAACAGGTGGCGCTGCTATGGTGCACTTTTCAGAATTTCCATTATAGCGGTATCTGAAGAACTAATGCAACAATTTTCACTAAACTTCAGAATCAGTTAATCCTTGATATGAATTTACATTTTGTACATTTTGGTGTAAATCGCTCAACAGGTGGCGCTGCTATACAGCATTTTTCACGATTTCTGCAATCGCTGTATCTCAAGAACTAATGGACATATTTTCATCAAACTTCAGATTCAGTTACTCTTTGATATGAAATGATGCTGACTACGTGTTGGTGAATATCGCCCAGTATGTGGCGCTGCTATGCTGCATTTTGCACTATTTCCTCAATAGCTCTATCTCAAGAACTAATGCACGAATTTTCATCAAACTTCAGATTCAAGTACACCTTGATAAATGTTGATACTGATTATGCGGTTGTGTAAATCGCTCAACAGGTGACGCTGTTATGCTGCATTTGTCATGATTTGCGCAATAGGAATCATGATCTTAGGAACTAATGCACAGATTTTCCCCAAACTTCATATTCAGTTAGACATTGACATATGTTGATGATAATTAGGTTCTGGTGTAAATCACCCAATAGGTGGCGCTGCTATGCTGCATTTTGATGGATTTACACGATTTCATGGACAGTAATATCTCAAGAACTAATGCACGGAATTTCATCTTTTTAGAATCCTCATGATGAGCATAGATGCACTGTGATAATGAATTTTGAAGTATTGACAAGTATGAGATAGAAGAAAGTTTTGTGATGGCCACAACATACTAGTTTAATGTTCATTTCTATCTAGTGATTCTAGAAATATGGGGAAAAAGTCTTATTTTTATGTTTATATGGGGCAGCATCAGATAAATAACATGCATTAATTGTTGTTCTTTTTTTATTATGAGTGCTTAATTTTTATGTTTTTGTTATATCAGTAATGTTATAATGGCATATTGTTTTGAACACTTTTCTGTTTATCATTTTGTGTATCAAAATGGATAAATGGTTGCAGGCATTGGTAACTAACATTACTACCAGGGGCGGCACCAGAACTTGCCCGACGGGAGGGCATGGTATCCCCGACAGGAGGGCCGAATTAGTCCTTCACAGGTCAGCTTGTACCTGACCCAAACCCGCCGAAACAAATTTCCTCGACCCGAATCTGCCCAACTAATTTTTGGTGATTTGCAACCTGACTATATTCCCGACATATTTCAATCCGACCCGAACTCGAAATCAACAAGACCCGAACCTCAAATGAAAGGAAAGTAAATAAGGTTTTAATGCAATTATGAAAAGTAATCTACTGATATCTCTAATACTAATTTTGTTTTATTATTTTTATTTTTATTATTAATTTTATGCTAAGAACAGTTTTTTTTTTTGTGTGTTTCGGAATATGAAAAATATTATCAACATTTCTTTTCTGTTAAACAGAAATATACATGTATCGTATTTGTGATAGTTTATGCACATATACATATGTTACAGGTGTGTAGATTGGGAAGTGCCCACTATTCAAAGGTAATAAGCGTACGCATATATAAGGAAAAAGTATTTGCTAAATAGACGTGTCTGGTTTTTGGGAGTATCATTGTCAAAATCTTATTGTATATAGATATTTAACCTGAAAAAATATCTTTGAGATTATATGGAAAAATGGGGTTAACCTGAACCCGACCCGCGAGAGTCAACCTTACCTTAAACTGACCCGAAACAATGAAAGTCAACCCGACTCATTAGAAAAAAATATAGCGCCGTCGGTTCGGGTCAGTTAGGGGTAAAAGTAAGTAACCTGACCCGATGCAGGACTCTTGGCTGAATTCGTAATATAGTGCAACCAATTAGAAGTGTCCACGATTGCCCGTACCTGTCTCAAAGCCAGAGTTCGGTGAAATTTTCATTCATTAAGCTCAATGAGGGTTAATTTTTATCTGAACACTTGGGTCACGCTTGGACTTGAAATGTTGGGCCGGGTAGGAATTTCATTCTTCCAGGGACAGGTCTGGGTCTTTGTTTCTGTAGATTCGGACTGAACCGGGACTGTATTTTATTCTTTGGTCGCATCGGATGAGAATTTTTTCCCCACGAGTATTGTCCTGGTAACATTCCTTTTTTATTGGTAGAGAAAATGAACAATAAAACAGCATATCTTTGTTTCTTCTTTTTTTTTGCACTTTTTAAATAAAAGGTGGAATATGTTTTTAAATAAAAGGCATCTCTGCCAAAAAATGTGAAAAAAAGCAGACAGACCGTGCCAGCATGGCAGACCAGTTAAAGATACATGAAAATTACATCAGTAATGGTAGAAAATGCAAAAAATAAAAGGTTAGAATGAAAACATAAAAAAAAAGTAGAAATGTCGTTTACAAAGAAAGCCTTGTGTAAACTCCAGTAGACTACTCCCAAAATGAAGGAAAAGGCCTAAACTTAGTACTAATTGATTAATAATTCTTTGTCACTTGCTCCGGTTACACTGCGAGATTACTTATATACCAAAATTGTCACTTTTATCTCCTCCCTTTTTTTTTTAATGTTCATTTCTATCTAGTGATTCTAGAAATATGGGGAAAAAGTCTTATTTTTATGTTTATATGGGGCAGCATCAGATAAATAACATGCATTAATTGTTGTTCTTTTTTTATTATGAGTGCTTAATTTTGAGGTTTTTAACGTTATATCAGTAACGTTATAATGGCATATTGTTTTGAACACTTTCCTGTTTATCATTTTGTGTATCAAAATGGATAAATGGTTGCAGGCATTGGTAACTAACATTACTACCAGGGGCGGCACCAGAACTTGCCTGATGGGAGGGCAGAATTAGTCCTTCACAGGTCGGCTTGTACCCGACCCAAACCTACCAAAACAAATTTCCTCGACCCGAATCCGCCCAACTAATTTTTGGCGATTTGCAACCTGACTATATTCCTGACGTATTTCGGTGTTTAGCTTTTATAACGGGCGGGCAAAATACAGCTTTAGATCGATGCTATATTAATTTGAACAATAATATAAATAAACACTCTTTGCTTACCCATTGAATTTATAAAAATACTTGCCAAACACTTTTTAATAAAAAAGTTGAAGTGAGCAGATGGATTTTCGCATGTCTTGTATCTTCTTGAACCTTACTTTGTATAGGCTCCTAAAGATTCCGGTCAATCGAATAAACATTGAACAGAAGTGTACAGGAGTTCGTCTTCGGTAATTTCCGGCCGTTTTGACGACTTACTGCGTGGCCGACTTGTGGTTGAATTTTCTCGTCTCGGACTAAGAAATAAAATTTTAATTTAGAGTAAACTCATAAAAATTTGACGTAATTTGGGTACGGGACGGGTCTTGGGATCCCTGAAAATTGGGACATTCCGCGTAAATTGGAACACCTGGCAACACTAAGTTCATACTGCAGTAATTTATACTGTTCATAGGTTTTTTGCAATTCGGGTTGCCAGGATTTTCACAAATGTTTGACCATAAGTATGTATCAGATGAAAATAAATACATATTTGAATATGAATGAGTATATATTCAATTTACTGCATGAGAAATAAAATGGTAAGAAGTGTGATAATAATTTCTTTAAGAATCATTTTTTCTTCGTTCGAAATATGAAAAATATTACCAACTTGTCGCTTTTAATACACACACTAACACGTGCATCTTATTTGTGATAGTTTATGCACACCTTCACGTTACATTTGTGTACATTGGTGATGCCCATTACTCAAAGAGGTATAAGCATATAAATATATAAGCGCTAGGAATTGAAAAAGTGTTCACTAAATAGAGATGTCTGTTTTTTGGGTGTGTCCATTATGGAGGTCTTACTGTATATACATTTTTAACCTGAGAAATATTTTAGATGTTCTTTTGAATTACCGAATCAACCAGAACCTGACCCGCAGTGAAAAAGTATAAGTCAACCCGACCAGAATCCGACCCGCAACAAAAATATATCACCGATCCGAACTGAGGGTCAGGTCAGGTGCAGGTAAAAATGGATAACCTGACCCGATGCAGGACTCTAGTAGATGTCTGTATGGTCCAAAATTTCCAGTCCCTAGCCCGGCCCGAGAATACATGAAAATCCCAGTGATTTGAGGAGATTTTTCTCTTATTTTAAGAAATTTCCGTTTTTTTACCAAAGAATTTTAAGAAATCTTGGGCTATAGGTTTGTGGTTTTTACTTATTTTTAGATTAAAGGAATTTATAAATTTCGTTTCTGATACGAAAAAATACTAGGCACCACAGCTGCTGGAACACCCATGTAATTTGATGAACATGCTGGTTTAGGTGTGAGTGGGGGGTAGGCACATGCCTCCCCTGGACCCTGCTCTGGGTGCCGCCCTTGATTACTACCGAACAAAAATATTTTTTAGACCGGATTTAATTTAGAAGGGGTATACATATGAAATGCCCAAGAAAGGGGTATGCGAGAGAGAAAACGTTTGGGAACTGCTATTTTAAATTAATAACAATTGGTAATTTTATGTTATTGGACTCCCAAAAAGAATTAAAAGATGATATTGGTCTTTGAGTGTGATGCCCCCCCCCCCTTTCTCAAGACTCTTTAGTATTAAATTTCAGTCCCTTTCAACCTGTACACTTATGTTCATTTCTTACTTTTGCATTAATTTAATTTCAAAGGAAGCGCTAAGTCAAATTTATTCTTATTTTGATATTTTTAAGAATTTGAATTTTAAATCCTCCACCCTTGCCACATGCTCTCATCGCACCATAAACTTGAATAGACAAGAACAGGAAAAAAAAAAAAAAAAAAAAGCTAATTTCTTTTGTATTAATTACGATTATGCATGAACAATGTTTTTGAAATATAAAAGATTTTTTTTTTCTAATTGACATATTTTTGGAAAAATGCGAAATTCTCAAGAATTAGATCTCGTGAAAATAACCTGGACCTTTACAATTTGTTTATTTTAGCCAGCATTTTCATATTTTCTCTTAATTTAATTTTAATAATAGAAATAGATATTTTCTTTTTTAAATAATGTATGATTCACCAGCTTATTTTTATCTCTTTACTTTTAATCCATAGTAAATATAATAAAATCTGTTACGGCAGAATTTCAAAAGACCAGGAAAAATTCTTTTTTTGATCGGTTTTTTCCCTCTTAGCATCACCCCTTATTGTATTGTACACTTTAGTTAAAAACATGAAATTTTCTGTGTAAGGCAAATTTGTTATGCATAGATTCTGTTTTTGAAGATCTTATGACATTATTATGTAAAAAATATACTTACTATTGCTTCTTATTAATATAAATCTGTAGTTTTCTGAAAGTCCTTGCTATTTTTTTTAGAGACCTGATGGAAAACCACTGAAAACAAAAATAGTTGATAATAAGAATGGCACTTACAAAGTAACTTATGTTCCAGAAGATGTTGGTCCTCACAAAGTATCTGTTAAATATGGTGGTCAAGAAGTACCTAATTCTCCAGTTACTGTTAACAGCTATGCTGTTGGCCAAGCTGATAAATGCAAAATTACAGGTAACTAAAATTTAATGCATAAAATAAAGTTCAAATTGCTAAACAAATTATAAATTAAAATACAATTGGGAGGGAAAAAAATATATATTACTATAGTATCGGCAAATAAATGAATAGAAAAATAAAAATAGCTATTGGATTGTGAATTAAGTTTCTATTAAACTTCCGTGAAAAAAATAAGTTTAAGGGGCTGTCTCTATATTAGAATTGCAACAAATTTTGAAAATGAACACCTAATTTTGACCATCATATTTGGATTCTTCAGTAAATTTTATCTTAGGATACCAAACGGCAAGTGATTCATGAAAGAAGTTTAGAAATAATGCAGATTTAAAATTTTTGAACTACTAATATTAAATTTATTTTTTAATAGTTGCAAAACAAACTGCAATTTATGTAACTTAAGCATAACTCAAAAATATCTTGGTAGAATGAGCTGAAATTTTGGATTCATATTATTGAAACTTCTAGAAATCTATTTCTGTTTAAAAAAATTATATATATATATGTTACAATGTAATTTTTTTAAATATTAATTTAATAAGTTATATTATGAAATGGCTCCCAAAACTTGTTTTTTAAACAAGTTTAAAGAAGGCATAATTTCCATTCAAATGGCTACATTTTTGTTTCAGTCTACTGCATCTATTTGGCAATAAAATAGTATGGAGCTTCCTTTCTCTCTCTTTTTGAAAGACTAACTGCACATATTTTTTGATATATATATATATATATATATATATATATATATGAAATTGCTAACTTTATTCTTTTTATAACATTCGTGCAAAAATACTTAGATCATTTCTTCAATAATTCAAAGTGCATCCACATTTTTCAGAATTAAAACTATTCTTTTTCATCATTAAGAGAGAAGGGAGTCTGATAACTCTCATATTCTATTAATTTAAAAAATTGAATTTCAGTAATGTAAATAATTTTTCAAATTTATTGCCAAAATCTTATGAAATGTTAAATTTTGATAAATGGGCTTAGTAATTGAAATATATACAATATATATATAATACTTTGGGCTGCCTTAACTTCTTTATATACTTTACATATATGCTGCAGGGTGAGTAAAAAAATGTTTTTCAGATCAACTTGCCCTTTTGCAATTTTAAGAAAAACTCAAACATTTTTTAAATTGCTTAATATCTTTACGTCGTACATTGCAATTGAATTTGGGAAAATATCAAAATCGACAAAGTTTCATATAAATAATGAAATTTAATATTTTTTTCACATCAACATCCAATAATGTAAAAATATTGGTTTAGGTGCATAGTGCTATATTTATTGTGTGTGTGTGGCCGTGGATCGCCGTAGTGGTTGTCTGAAAATTAAAATGAATTGGCAACCAATGAAAATATTAAGAATTAAAGTTAAATATACAAAATAATTAATTTAGAAAATGTTGCCTTTGAAATATTCAATGACGGAAGGTGAAAAATAAAAAAGTGTAAAATAACTCACCCGGAGATTGAAGGTACAGTTGACACATATTTTATTGATATATTTTATATGCACTGCATGCATAATAATTTGAATAACTATTATTGGTAGAAAATTAAAATTTTCCTGGCCAGGAATACGACATATTTGTGTGAAGAGGAAAATACATTTACATGATATTGCACTATGTAAACAATCCTTCAAAATTGCTGAAATTGATGCAAACCTGAGAGTTCACTATATAAACTAATTTTATACTGTCCGAAGTATTATGTCCATAGTCCAGATTAAAGGTCCTATATTTAGGAATATATTGGTAGATGAGAGTTTGAAGATAAACTGGAGATTGTATATTTTTTACTATTGAAGATTTATGACGATAAGCAATAACTGTAAAATTGATGAAGGCACAAAGGATCACAGTGTTGAAATAGTCATCACAATAGGTTAGATGCAGACCCGTACTGAAGTTGTCGGAGATAAACTGGAGATTATATTTTTTACTATTGAAGATTTATGACGATAAGCAATAACTGTAGAATTGATGATGGCACATTATCGGTGGAGCTCAGCTCGACGTGGCAGATGTTTTTACGAACGGGAAAGGACACTCAGTTATTAAGCAAATCCTTTGAGGGCTATTAATAATCTCAAAGAAATGAATACATTAAAGCAGAATTGATGATGAAGTTTCAGCTGCTGGGAGTACAGAAAATTGACATGGGAGAGTTTACAGTTCATAAAATTGAAAAGAAAAGAACATTTCTTCGTCTGGCTCCAAAAACTAAAAAATGGCTTCCAAAATGCAGTAATGCTACTTCTTCCTGAAAAATTCTTAGTCTGGGGCTAGAGCCCCAAACATACGTGTGTCCTCCTCCTTACATTGTTGACAAGTCCCAGAGATGAAGCGCACATGGCCCCCCAAAAGATCGTTGGGCCAACGCTGAACTCAAATTCGCCAATCAGCGACCGGCACGTGCACATCTGAGTCATCACGATAGCGATTTTCATCGCAATCGAAATATCGATAACGATTAGTATCATAATCGAAGTTGCATTCCCCCTGCATTCCTGAGTACCGGCGATATCACGCCGTGATACCAAAACAAGATGGAGGATAGAGTGACGTCACGACGTCCTTTTCTGCGAGGAAGAAAGATAAAAAATGTCTAACTGCGTCGGGGAAAAAAAATGGATTGTGCATCTTTTAAAACTGACAGAAGTGATTAAATTTTATAATGCGGATATCTCGCTAAATTACGGTTTAAAATTAATGAAATTTTGTCAATCGCTTAGAAATAAATAGTAGCATCCAATAAAAATAGTTTTGGAATAAAATAATTAATATTAAATAACTTTTTTAATTTATATTTTCGGAAGTTAGCGATTGTAAGAAAAGCATTGTAAGTTACTTTAACGAACGATATGCCTTAATGTTTATATTTTAAAAGATCCGTACACTATTAGAATTATATTTAATTGCATATTATAATATTTATTACTTTGAATAATTATTAATTATAGGATTATTAACGGAATATAAATTATTTAGAATGCTTTTTATTTATTTACTTAATACGTTTTTAAAGTTGTTTTTGAACTGAAATATTTAAATTTAAATAGAGAAATAATGCAGACGATAAATTAATAATCTGAAATATTGAAAATGTAACACATAGAAATGCAAGGTAAAACTAATTTTAAATTAGGTTAATATCTTCTGGTTGTGCATTGTTTTTAAATTACAAAAATTTTAACAAAATATTTTTCAGTTATTTTATTTATTTTAAATTTAAACACTTTTGAACTGTATTGGTTGAACAATTTTAAACAAACTTTAGTGAAACAATTTTAAACAATGTGCATTAAAGCAATTTTATAGATTTGTTATAGGTCTCTCCTACCTACATTTTATACTACTGGTAAGAACTTGTACCGAGATTATTATTAAACTTTGGCATGCAATATAGGAGACGAAGTAACCTTGCCGATAGCCCGATCATTAAGTTCTGAGTAATCTTGAGTAGAGATGTAAATTTTCCGGAAAAATTGAAGTGGCGGAAAAAGTTTTTTTTTTCTAGTTTTTTTCTGGAAAAATTGGAAAAGCTGGAAAAATTGATTTCCTATAAATTTTTCTCAAAAATAAGTTATATTTTCTTAAAAAGTATACAATAATAAACTTTTTCAATATTTATGCACACTAAAAATAATTATTTTCCCTTTACATGTAAATATCTTATTAAAAAGAGAGAGAGAAAAAATCAGCCTTTAAAAGTTTATCCTTTCAGTCTCAGAATTGTGACAGTAGCTTTTTTTGCTTAATTTAACACCAGTGTTTGTAATATATCATGTGTCTGTTGAAATGATTTTTGAGTAGCACTTGTTTAATTACATCAGTAGAACTAATTTAAAAAACAACAAAAGAAAAATATTTAGTTTCAACCAACATCACTGTTGTTTTAAAGCAGTTTTAAACTGTATTGTGCATCTACGTAGTAGCAGTACTACCAGTAATACATAAAGGATGCCAATGTAAAAGAAACGAATTATAGTAGTTTTGGTATTATTATAAATACTATTATCATTTTCAAATCTTCCGTTGTTTAAAAATTGGTATTATTTTACAATATTACCTCCCCCCCCCTTACAGTTAATTTTCATTTCCTATATATGTAGTTTTGATACAGCTTTCCAGACTAAACCCAAACTATGTTTTAGTAAGATTTAAATCTTTAATATTGAAAGCGATATATATATATATATATATATATATATATATATATATTTTTTAATGAAACTTTTAAAACAGGTGGATGTTTCCATATGTTTAAAAGTTGTTTTCAACTAGATTTTTCGCAGAGATTTGCTTACATTTTCTTTACAAAGTTTGTATGTATTCATATTTTTTTTAAATGCATTTAGACAACTCTAAGAATCTATATTTCAAGAAAAGAAAAAAAAAAAAAATGATACAGAATTTCAACTGCATGTCATTATCAAAAGAAATTTTTCTAACAATAGTGAAAAATTACAGCCATGCGAATAAAAATAAATGCATGTTTCAAATTTTACATTAAATTTTCCATCTTATCATTTTCATTTATTAGTATAATATTTAAATACTTTTGTACATGAATTTTCATTTTTAACGAGAGAAGTTGCATTTAATTATCTTACCAGGGATTTGCTTGGATTTTTTTTTTTTCACACAATCATGTTTTTGCGAAATTGTGAAAATGAAAAAAAAGTAACCAGAATTTTGTAAATTAGAAATTATCATATTAAGTTTTTATTTAGACATTACTGAGATAGTCTTTTGTATGTATAAACAGCTAGATGATAGATTCATTGGTTATTGCAGCTATTATACAACAGGGTTTTTTTTTTTAAATTCTAAAATCATTACATTTGTGAAGGATTTAATTTGGAGATTGTAAAAAAAATTCTGAAATGTCTATTTTTAAGAGAAAGAATTTTGTTAAAGGTTATATGTTTTAAAGAGAAAAAGCTGTGAAGGATCCTTTAAGAGACTCAAATTCTTTCTAACGAGATCCCTGCTTACAGATAAGATTTTCCATGTTAATGTTTTCATGAGGGACACTAAACATGAAAAAAATATAAATAAAAGTAACAGAATGTAGCAATTATAAAATTTTGACTACATTATTTTATAAATAAAATTTCAATTTTTCCAAATTGGAAAAATTGAAAAATAGCCCTTCGGGAAAAAAACTGAAAAAAAACCCCGTTTTTTTTCCCCAACTTTTCCGTGGTTTTTCCGAGCATTCCCATCTCTAATCTTGAGCACTAAAATTGGCATTTCTAAATTTTTAATAATCCTGTTTTTCAATCCTGTATTGATAAAAGTGCTTTCACATCCAACTACAACCACTTCATCTAAGATTTTCTTCTCAGATGTAAAACAATTCTTTTAAAGCTATCTTTTCCAGTCCCATTTGTAGTAGTAATATGTACAATGTATTCAACCAATATGAGCATGGTTCCTGAATTATAGAAATATGCTCGTTTTGATCACATTTTTCAAAATTCAAGTGTGATGCACGACCTAAAGATATTAATATATTTTATAAATACTTTTAGCTTTATTCTTCTAATTTCAAAAGATGACTTTTACACACTATTAGAAGTAGGTCTGAATATTTTTTAATTGTCATCAATAATTTCAAAAATCGTCAATTTAGATCATATTTTCCAAAATTAAAGTGTGATGCGTAACCTAAAGATATTAACATTTCAAAAATCTTTTGCGTTATTCTTCTAATTAGACAAAAGGCAACTGTCCTGCACTATTAGAAGTTGATCAGGAAAAATTTCACTTTTTTCGAGCCACCCTAATGTAGAGTCAGCAAGGGAGGAAAAAAACCCCTATGTCCCATACATTTTAATCACTAAATTCTCAGGAAAAAAGGCCATTTGATTTCAAATCATGTCCAAGGTTCAACAAATTTGGTCACCAGATTGCCATTGGCAGCCAAAATATTTTAACTGAAAGCTCCTACATTGATGAATTACTTGAGCAACCTTTTATTTCATGGTTATAAATAGAGGTTTAGTAGAAGGTATAATTTTTTTTCAAGTATTACATATACCCTTTGTTAGTAAAGCTGTAGCATATATCCTTTGGTGTTTATACGGCAATACTAGTGATTATAAACCAGAGAAAGCTATAAATAGATCTAGGTCAGGGTCGGCGAACCTATGGCACGCGTGCCACTTTCGGCACGCCAAAGAATAATTTTGGCACGGCGTGGCATTGATTACGTCTCTAAATGAAGATACAGCGATTTTACACAAAATACACGAACTTAGATGATCTCATTATGATCTAAATTCGATTACTTGCAAATTGAAGAATTTTAATTTTATTCAATATGGTTTTGAAAATGTATCAAACAAAGAAAATATTCGAAAACTTTCAAAAGGGAAAGATTATTACGATAGTAAATTATGGCAAATTGGAAATTAATTTCCGAACTGTTTTAAAAAACTGCCTTTTTTTTTCAATTTTAATAATTTTCTACTATTTATATCAGTCATTTTTGCAAATTTAGAATATAAAAAATCAAATATAATCGTTGCCATATAAATTCATTTTAGTTTGCATTCTGTTGAAATTAACTGAACATGAATATGATATTAATTATTTTACAATCAACAATTAATCACATTATGTTTTTAATTAATTTTTTAAATATAGTTGTTTCTATAATTAATGCAGTGTAATACTTACATGTAAGTTACTCATTTTAGAAAATATCCTAATAAGTAATTTTCAAGTAATTTTGATTCATTATATTTCAATCCACTGAATTTGTGTTTTATTTGGCACGTCAAGGTCAAGTAAAATATTTTTTGAAAAGAAATTGGCACGCGACTATAAAAAGGTTCGCCAATCCTGATCTAGGTGGTACTTTGGATTAAAAAAATTCAGGCATACACAAGAACATGTGCCTGGTGTTATGAAGGAACAAGTAGAAAAGGGCATTTGAAGAGCTATATGAGAAAATGTGTTTGTAAAATTCTTACAAAAAGGCAAATTGTCATTTAGCTGGCACTTTAAGAATACTGGTCAGTGTTTTATCCAAGTGATTTCTGTTTAAATAATTTTCTTGAAAAACAAATAATGATTTTAGTAAAGAACAATTGTTTTTCTTATGATGTTCCATACTTTATTCATTCAAATGTTGTAATGTATATGCCATTTTTCAGTGGTGTAGCTAAGATTTTATGTGCCTGGGACAAATACAAATTTGATGTCCCCCCCCCTCCCTCTCCCTAAATTAAATAAATCTCATTTTTTCTAAAAAGAATTAAAAAACCAGGCTGCGTTATTCTGAACGCTAAGTATGCTGAATCAAAGCATGGGGTACTATAATCTCTTGATAAGTATTATATTTTGAATCAGTGCATTGGATTGTGTTGGATTGAAAAAAAAAAATCATTAAATGTATTCATCTATACATTTGTAAAAAAATAATACTAGGGCTTTGAACCGGTACCGAATGGGAGAAAAGCCTCGATATCTGGGGGATCAAAAACTGGAACTGAACATTGTGTTTTGGTTTTTGAACTGATTTTTTTTTTTCCTTTTTATGCTATTCAAATATATTTTTATTTGTAAATGTTCAATTAATAAAATTTCTATTTAAAAGATAAATTAAGATACAAACCATATACATATTTTACTTCTGATCTTTACTATTTTTTATATAGTGCATGTTAAAAGCTGTCTGAAATGTTTACTAAAGTTAGTTATATTGTCAAAAAATAAAGTATAGAAATGGTCAGTGTCTACTTAATGCATGTGCCCGAAGTACCAAGATGATGAATGAATTCAACAGATTTTTTTTTTTTTTTCTGAATTAAGTTCAAGGGTTTTTAAGTTAGGATGGCGGATTTGCCTTAAGATTATGAAGAGGAAATTAAATATTAATATTTAACTTACTACATTAAAAAAGGTTTTTTTGTGTAAAAAGGCTAGGATGACGAGAAAAGGAAAAACTAAAAAAATTGGCATGATATTTTGCACTAGCTTAAAAGCAAAGTCGCCATTCATGAGGGGAGGAGAGAAGCTCTATTTTAACATTTTGTGAATCCCCATAGTGTGTTTGGAATAAGCCCTTAGAACAGTTACGTAAAATTTCAAATATTTACTGTCGATTGAAGCAAGGGCAGACTGGCTAAAATCAGGTATGCAGGACACAGTTGCATGCATGCTATATTCTTTTCTTCGTAGGTATAAATTTAAAATTGCAGATTAACTGTAAATTGCAAAATATAGCATTTAACTAAGAATTTTTAATTTTTTTAAATATATATACACATTAAACGCATTTCTTTTTGGGAAATGAAGATTTTGTAGGGTCGTGAACCTTTTTATATATCAAAAATAAAACTAAGCCACTTTGAAGATGGAGGAAAAAGGACACAAAAATATTGCTCAATTTTCAAGCAACTACCATGTACCAGATTTTGTTCAGTTTTATTAAAAATTGTTTCATGGGTCAGCCAAATTCAATGTTTTCTGAAAAATTTGATTTTAGTTTGTTTTAAATGATTGACCATTAGGGTAATCACAAGAAATCAATTTTCTATTTTTTTCTGGGGACCCCCCCGAAAAGTTGCCAATTGACTAGAAAATGAGATTGGCAAAGTTTCAGCTCATTTGGATAATATTAACCAGTGCCTCATTGAGGTTTAAATTTGAAAAAAACGTGATTTTTCGCAAAAAAGTGCTATTTTTCCTTCATGAAATAAATACAATTGAATCTAGAAACATAGTGCAGGTCTCATTTTATAAAAAAAGGTTTTGCTTTGAAGAACCACACACTATTTTTTCCTAAAAATGTATATATTTAAAAATGTGTTTTTTTTTTTTTCAGGACCAGACTTCACCTGAATCCTAAAAATTTACTTATGAAAATGCAAAAAAAAAAAAAATTGTAACATTCAATTTCATCTGCTTTCCACCTTTTTGTTTTTCATTTTTTACATAATGAAGGGTTTAATTAAAAAAAATTCCAAAGAAAAAGAAATCTAATTTTAAACTGAAAGAATAGAAAAAAAAAAAGGGAGGGGGGCGAAGAAAGTATAAAAATGAGAAGAAATAATGTTCAAATACATTTTATTATTAAAGTTGTGTTACAAGAAAGGAAGCATAATAAAAAAAAGAATTTATTATTCCTAACAATTGTCACGTTAGCACAGAAAAATTATGTTCGTAAAATGATGAAATGATTGGCTACACTGGAATTTACAAACTACTTTTTTAGAAATTAAGAACACATTACTTTAACCTTTTATTGTAAAAGGACAATTTTATTAAAATATTCTTCATACTGTTTGTAAGTTTGGAATTAAAATTAGGTAGTCCCGACTTTTACTTTAGTCTCTTCCTGACAAACCAATAATATATGATCCTGTACAATTTTTCTTCCAATTTTTTCACAATTTCTCTTTGATTTTAAAATGTTTGTTTTAGAATTTTAATTCACAGAAGAAGCCATGAAATTTAAAATTTTATTAATTAAAAGAGTTTTATAACTATCCTCTTCTTAAATAACTCAAAGCAGATTTTTTTTCAGCTTAAAGTTTCATTTTGATAATCAAGAGCTTTTTTCAAGTAAAGTTTGTTTTAAATATTATGTAAAACTGTTTTAAAATTTAACATTTTAATGCCTTTAAACTTTGAAATATAAATTATTAAAATTATTCGACAAGCCGAATATTCGGTATTCAGCCTAGCAGTTACTATTCGCATTCGACTAGTCAAATATTAGGTATTCGGTTCGCCTGTAGGCCGAATATTCGGTATTCGGCCAAAATCACTATTCGGTGCATCCCTAGAAATAATCAAAGGTCTCAAATACTTTCTTTTTCTAAATTTGTTATTGAGAGATGATCCCTGAAACAAAATATTTTGAGAGAATAAATGGCCTGTTAGAGGTCTGCACGGGCCCGGGCTTGGCCCGTACCCAGCCCGGCGGAATGGAGGAGAATTTTCAAACGGGCCGGGCCGGCAAAAAAATTGAACGGGCCTGCAGGGCCGAGCCGATAAAAAAAAATTAATTGGGCCTATCGGCCCGATATACGAATTTGAGAGTAGCAGATAAAATACGAGGCCATTTCCAATGAATATGACTTTTTCGAGAAGTATAAATGTGCGTTACCAGCCGATGCGAGTTTAACAACATCAATACAGAAATGTAACATATCCTTCGTCGAGATCGGCATCGTACAGTTACATGATGCCTGATCCCGGGTTTAATTTTTTCGGCAGACTTGTGCCGAGACGGAACTGGTCTTAATCGTTCTCAGGATGTGTAGGACAGGCATTATGTTTTGTAAAAGTATTAATAGCGATAATGAACTTCTGTTAACAGTATCTTTGGAAATGTACCTTAAGGTGGTTCTCATATTTACTGCTCAACAATGCGAAACTTTCAGACACATTTTCTGACTCATTTTTAACTATAAAGGCATAAAATTGACAGGCCTGAGTATTGAAGGCATTTGGGATCGAACAGCGTTTCCATTTTTCATAAATTACGTACAGAGATAACAGAGACTCTTGTCTTGTGACTGTACATTTTTTTCCTTTCCTGTGCTATCGCTTCCGGAAATTAGATTCAAAACGCTAACTTTGGCAGTATTTTCTGAAAGATGTATTACTTTTATCTAAGAAAAAAATGGCATTTACATGGTTTCTGAATAAGAATACCTGCCAATTTCATGTGTTTCCGAAAAGAAATGAATTCATAAATGTATCAAAATGTACCTCCTTTGGATTTGAGAAAAGCCTTAAAAATGACAGAAATATTTTCACAAATCTACTTTTTATTATAAGCTTCAAAAGTTATCACGTTTTTTAACCCTTTATTCTAAATTACAATAATCTTTTAATAAACCCTTATTTAAATTTTGAAACGTCTGTAGAGACGTTGACTAAAACACTGTAAGTAATCGTTAATGTTTACTATTGTGTGTTTTCTATTTTGCGAACACATAGTAATTTAAAATATACTGTAAAATGTTCCCATAAATATGCATGTAGTATTCATTAAAAGAATCTTAATTGTATGTCGAGAAAAAACGGAATTTTTTGTAGAAATTTAGTCAGGCCGGGCCTGTTTTCACTGATTTTTGTACGAGCCGGGCCGAGAACGGTAAAAATGTAAACGGGCCGGGCCAAAATAGCTTTTCTTCGGGCCGGCCCGTGCAGACCTCTATGGCCTGTGCCATCCATCTGACATGATGAAAAACACCAGATGCTTTGAAAAAAAGTCTTTTGGAGGAAGAAGTCCTATAAAAATTAAACAAAGTTGGATAAACTCTTTATAATCATCCCTGAGCCGTTAATTTTTAGAAGATCCTGTAAGAGAACTTGAAATTTCTTCTGAATTAACTATTTATATCTAGTATTTCATCTTCAATAGCATTTTTATACTTAATATAGTTTAATTTAGACCACCCAATGAGAATTTTTTTTTAATATCTGGCTGAGGGGCAGTGATTATACCCATTTTACAATCAAAAACAGCTTTTAGGATAATTTCTAAATTTTTTATGGTGGCGACATGGTAAATACAGAAGACTTTTCCTTTAACAATTGCTATAGGAAAATGCAGATTCCTTTGAGCGCGACTGGTTTTTACTGCAGTGATATCAAAACGCGACCATCTGGTCGTTCTTACATCAGGCAATTGAATGGTAAACTTTTCCTTAAATGTACAATAACAATCGGAAGAGTGCCTTTTCAAAACAGATATATTGGATGAATTCAAACATAATCTGGACATTTTTATGATTCAAAAGCAGGTTTTTTTAATTAATAAAATTAATAAATTCACATTACAAATAATAATAAATGCAACTTAATTTTTTTACATAAAAAATGGGCATCATAAAAAAAAAAAAAGTCTGGTAATTTCAGTTAAAAAGATGAGTTATCGCAAAAGTTGCCCATTGTACATAGTATGTCACAACTATACTGCATACAATTGTGGTAGTTAAATAATGAAAAACAGGATCCACACAACGTATAGTGCAAAAGAAATGGGTACATATTTTTTGTAAAAGAAACTTAAAAAAAAAATAGTGAAAAGAAAGAAGGAATTAATCAAGAACAAAACATTCTTAATTTGGTGTCCTATAACGTTGGCTGCCTTTCCTGGCCCAACGCTAACTACAACACGGTCATTTTTCTAGATTTCTTTTTTTTTTTTTTTTTTTTCCTGTTGCAAAACTTAATTTGTATTATCTTACTAAATTAATTTTTTAACTAAATTGAATAGTTAAGATATGCTATAATTGTGCTGTTAATTCCTTTTTAATCAATTCATAAAAAACTTTTTGCAAGCTACTAGATTTTTTTTCAATTTGTAAAGCTCAGATTGTCTTCTTTCAATTTAAAAAAATGAACTTAGAAATGTACCATTAAGATACTTTTTTGATAATTTTTATTACAGTTTAATAACTTTGATACCAAATTCTAGCTTGTAAATTTTCTGTACTATTTAGTGAAGAATTGATTCTAATTAAGAAACACTGTCATATACTTTACTTTTTTTAATTTATAAATATTTTTAATAATAAAATTATTTGATTTTAGAAAGCAAATAAATTCCTGTGTTTTTACTGTTTTGCCAATAGCTTATTGGTTCATTTAGACTCTGTGAGTTAGCAAATGTATTTATATCATAAAAATGATATAAATACTAGAAAGATTAGAAAAAGAAAAGGCCAACTGTTCATAGAACAAGAGTAGAAAATGCATCAATCATTGAAATAAAAATTTAAAAATATATTGTTATTATTATTTATATATACCTTGTTTCCTATTTGAAACGTAGTCAAAAGAGTAATCTTTTTTAATGCCAAAGCCTTTCTGTTTAATATAAAAATAATAGTGATGTTCATAGAGAAAAGTAGGTAATTCCTATCTACTTTTTTGCCATGACTATTTAGACAAGTTATTCTCAAAGATAGTATCACAAATTTTGATAAGCATTTTTATTTAGTGAGAGATGTACATTATATTCCCATTCTTATAAAAAAATATTGATTTGATTGCAAGTCTGCAGTGATTTTTATACCATTGTTTTCAATAGTGAGCTTATAACCTTTCTTTTTTTTTAATGAAATTTGCAAATATGTGAAAGTTTTAAAAGCTAATGTGAAGTTCTCCTCACAAAGTTTGTGATTTTACAGAAGGTGTTCAGGAGAAAGTTTCTATTGGAGAAGAGTATTGTGTCACTGTGAATGCCAATGAAGCAGGTAATGGTGCCATAACATGCCATATTACTAGCAGCAATACATCAGGAGATGTTGATATACATGTTGAAGATAATGGGGATGGCACATTTTCTGTTTTCTATTCAGTTAAAGAAAAGGGTGATTATAGCATAAACATCAAGTTTGGTGGTAATCCTGTTCCTGGGGGAAGCTTTTCATTCCAGGTATTTAAATCATGCTATTCATTGTTCTTTATTTTTCATAACTGATCTATTCTTTAAAGTTTTTTAGATGACTCCAAGAAATCATTTGAACTGTCCTGACTTTTTTTTAAAGCTAACTTCGCAAAACTGATTTCCCAATAAATTTTAACATACATGAACTCGTTTTTAATTGGCAGCTCAGTGAATGTCTGGTTGCTTCTGCTTCCCTTGATTTTTGGGAAGACCTGCATTAATGTTAACAAATCTATAGTTGCAAATATCAGGACCAGTTGGTTGAAAAAGTAGAAAGTGGCTTCTAAATTTGAACATAAAAATATAGTCTGTCCCCCCTTTTTTTTAAATTTGAGAACTAAAAAAAATTAAGACACAAAATGTCGCTAATTTAACAATGCTAATCTTTGGATTAATCAACAATATATATGTGGGACAATGTGTTAGTAAATCAAATTAGCAATTTTACAGGTATACACCTTTCTAGTAATATAACAAAAACACAAATTTTCAACATGTACATGACAAGCTTTTCACTAATTAGCATAGTAATTGTTGAAATTTAATAAACTTATGTAAATTTGAAACAACCAAATGTGTTTTAAATAATCTCAACATTACTTATCTTCACCAAATATAGCACTTCTTTAAAAAATGTACTTAATCAGCAATTCATCGGAACCTCTTTCCTAAAATCTATAGAGATCAAGCCTTATAAATGGAGAGAAAAATAAATCCAACTTTTATAGCAATGCCACTGAAGTATCCAATATATACCAAAATTTAAACCTATTTAAAAATTACCCAGTCTCTACTAATCAATAATACAGTATTCTTCAAAATCCAGACTCGGCAATTCTGGATTTTAGAGGTTTTGGAATAGTAAGTTAGATTTGAGGATATAAATGTTTGTTTAAAAAATAACTAAGTACAAATTATAAATTAAAAGAAAACTTATTTCTATTAATAAAAAATATTTACTTAAATATTTTTAATTTGTTTACCATAGTTATGACTTTTGTGCAATACCTTTTTTTTTTTTTTTTTTTTTTTTTTTTAGTTTTGTATACAAACCCTAATTTATGTTACGAGATAAGTTTATCTGAGCACAAGTTAGTATTTTTAAAAATTTCTGAATTAATAGTGTTTTAGCCATTCATCAGATTGCAATGTTAATAGAGAAATATTTTGCAAAACCCAATATAGATACTGCAAATTCATATTAGGGCAAAACTATACTGTACACCTAAAGTAATAGATCTCTCATGTGTAAATTTCTGAAAAAAGTTGAAAAAATTAATTGGTACTGTCATCTAAAATGGCAAAACAAAAGCAATAATGGGCAAAATTACTTGCAGAACTAATATTTATGCTTTCGAGATTTTAGAGACTGTACTGTATTATAATAAAACTACAGCAATTCCATTTGACACCTAGTGCAAAAAATTTTGTTTTCTTCTGCAGATCATCTGAGTGCCTATCTGTCATAATGCCTGGTGCCAACACACACTGTTGCTACAGCTCTGATTATAATCAATAAAACTCTGCAATCTTACGCAAATATTCAACACAAACAAAATCCTACGTAGTTGCAGATATATTTTTCCATAAATCACACATGTCTTTAGAGCACATGCATTTTAATCAAACATCAAAATACAAAAATTAAAGCATCTAGACAAGATTACTAATTTACTTTCTTCAAATTTATGGCTTCGCAAGAACTTTATAAAAATGTTTTTTTTTTTTTTTAACTGTTCCATTGGAGAATTGATACAGATTAAAGAATGGCATAGTATGAGCCAAAATTGAAAAGAATTGGATATTTTTAGGGTTCCATACTTAAAGTAAAAATGGAACCATTATAAGATCACTCTTGTGTCTGTCTGTCACAGCCATTTTACTCGTAAACTATGAAACGTGGAAAGTTCAAATTGCGGGAAGTAATAAAGACTAAATTCACCCGCATATTTACAGATTATTAAACATTCACAAATATATTTAGGGAAAATGTGGAAGGGTTAAGTTACTTTGAAAAAATCTTTTCTTTGTATAATGTGTGAAAGCTTTCATAATGCTGAACTAAAAAATAATTTTATCTTATTATATTTTCAGAGATATCATCGAAAATATAGTGCAAAAATATATCCCTCTCCCCCTCTATTTCCGAATCTACTGAAACTAAAATTATAAAAAAAATTACATATAGATGTTAATTTAAATCTTGCAGGAAAATAATTATAGCGGTTACCCAGGGTCACATAGTTTTTGAGAAAAACAATTTTTCTGTTACACACAAATTTCAATTTGCAGGCATTCAGCAAAGGTATCTAAGAGCACTGGAGGTACCTATCATAGCAGAAGTATAAAAGCATTGTTAATAATTTTTGAAAAAAAAGTCAGTAATTAGCTGAGATATTAACCCTTAATAACACGGATGGTTTGGACATACATGATGACAGGGGCGGCATACTCTATGTACTGTCAACTTTTAAAGCCCAGTTAACAACTTTTAATGATGTATTTGTGTAATGGAATACCCAGTAGCAGAATAAAAGCGATAAACATCAAATTGTTAGAAACTAGAAACAGACTAATTTAATTAGAATTAATCACATAAATACTATAGGATTCACAACTGGTTTGCATTGAATGAATCTCTTAATACGCCTCCCGTGTCTTTAAAAGTCAATTAAAAACCTATCTGGAAAAACGTGGCATGGACCAAGTTGGCATTGCAACTTTGCGACCTCCTTTTGAAGTACGCTTAGCACAGTGCCAAGTTTAAACTTTGAACAAGTGTTTTGATTTAGCTACACTGTAAAAAGAAAAGATTATTACTGCGCTGAATTTAGTTTTATGAAATGCCAAATGAAGTTAAAATATGCACTATGTTTATTGTCAGTATGAAATTAAGTTCATAAACAGATTAGGATAAGATTAAAAAAAGAAATAGCAATATTTGATATTATTTAGGCTTCATATCTCTTTGAATTTTCATGGTATACCCATTCAGACTTTTCTAGTATTTACAGCTATATCCAACCCTACGTTGTAGTTTTTTACAAAATCTTACTCTTTCAGCAACAATTTTTTAAATAATACAGTTAATAATTCATATATTTATTGTACGGAACCCTCTGAGCGTGAGTATCACTCCCACTCTCGACTGTTTATTCAAAACCTTTATTTCTATTTTTAACTGTCATTAAATAAAGATTCAGAATAATTAAGAAATAGAATCATACTTAAATAAGAGATTGCTTTTACACTATTTATTTGCTGTTTGAAAAGTGACAATTAAAACAAAACTATTAATGATGACATTTACAGGAATTAATGATGGTTCTATTTCTTCATTTTTGCACAAACCAAATGTTTCTAAATACAAAGTGGAACAGATTTTTAGTGGTGATAATTAGACATCAAGATAACTTTTGCAAAGGAAATTATTTGGTGTAAAATACAGCATATCTTCTCACTCAAAGCCAAACTTTATTTTCTTTGTAACATTTTCAATAATGTAGATATTGTAGGATATTTTCAACAGACTTGCTTTGCTTTTTGTGAAATACAATGACATGGCGAGAAGTGCTACAAATTGCCACCATTCATATCCAAACACTGAGCTAGACATTCTATTACTCGGATTTCAGCTGGTAGTATATATATTGTGTCACGGACCAAAATTTAATCACTTCCAATGATGCCATCCCATTTCATACAAAACAAAAAATACATGATAAAAACTTTGCTAAAGTATCTTCATTATTGTTAAAGTTGTGAAAGAAAATTCAGGTTCAGCTTGTAGTGAGACACCTATTTTTGATGGAATAAGTGGATTGTGATGCTGGTTCCCTGTACAAGAAATAATTGTTTTGACTGTATTCTCCCTTAAAAGTTTGGTAACATACAGCATGTTCTTAAATATTTGGAACAACCTTTGAAAATAATCGACACTGCTCTCTGTTGCATTTAAAAGCTTCCTTGCAAATTCGCAAGAAGCAGGGAAGTTATTTTTGCAAAGTTGCTTGCCTTTTGAAAAGGGTTTTTTTTTTTTTTGTTCTTGTTTCTTCCTCACAGATCAACACTATATGACTGTAAAAAATTCCTTTTAAAATTTAGTTTTAGAATATAAGAAAATTTAATTTATTTTAATTCACAGAAGCTATAAAGTTAAAAATTTAATAACAAAAAATTAAGACTATCCTCTTCTTAAATAACTCAAAGCATAGGTTTTTTTCAGTGTAAGGTTTACTTGTGAAAAGGACTTGTTCATCAACAATTTTACATCATATTTAACTTTCAATACCTTTAAACCCTGAAATAGGAGTATTTGGACAGCCAAATATTTGATATTTGACAAAATAGTTACTATTCGGCTGGCTGAATATTCAGTATTCAGCCAAAATCACTATTCAATGCATCCCTAGTTTATACATTACAAGAGTTTAATTAAGATGAGTTCTTGCTTTTCAGGTAAGTGTTTAAAACAATATTAATCAATTATTGTGAATGTTATTTTATAATTTTTAATAACTTATACATTTTTGCATAACTAGTTATACCATTAAATATGTGAACAAAACTAGCAATAATTTTTGTTTAAGAAATTTTTTTAAATAAAAGTTGAATTTAAAAATTGAGTGTGAAAATTTCTGATGAGTTGTCTTAATTAACTATATATTTTTAACAGAACTTAGTTGGAATTACTATGTAAATTAGAAAAATTTATTTCACCATAGTGGAAGATTGTAATATTTTGATGGTTACTGGAATCAAAAATACACCAGTAATTACCTGTTATCAATTGTATTGCTATTTAAAAAAAAAAAAAAAAAATGGTTTAAATCTTTCATAATCTGTTGCTAACTACTTTTACCTGCGATTGTTAAGAATTTTATTATGAAAAGGTGTTAGTACCCAAATTGTATTAGTGAAGCCCTAGATGACATCTTAAAATGTCTGTTAATAAATTTAACATATTGAATTACACTTGTTTTTGGCACATAAGATGTAAAAAGATTAGCTATATTATATTTCTTTTAGTTAAACAGTTTTATAAAGAGGTGTGATATATCTGTATGTGTGTGTCTGTCTGGGGAGGTTGGCATGTAATTTTCAATCCAGTATAGTCACTAACAAATTAACACAATTTTCTAGAAGCAATAATAACATGGATGGGGTGGGGAAGGGGGATAGGACTTGTTGGTACTTGCACCCTATTTCTACTAGTTTAATAACAGTGTTTTTATTTGTCAAGAAAAAAATTTAAACTGAAAATGGCGGGTTTTTGCCCCCCCTCCTTGCCCCAGTTTACATATATGATTCAGAGGATGAAGGTATAAAACTTTTAAAGGGTTTGCACATTAATTATAATGTAATTCAACTGTAACCAGCATATACCCATTTTACCCCGAATCAGGAGGTAAAATGGGTATACACTGGGGTAAAATAGGTATTGTCTTTTACACAAAAATTAAAACAAAAAGAAAACAAAAAGTGTTTAGTTTAGACCTAAGATACATAATGTAAACAATATTGAATAAAAACATGATTATATTTCATGTTTCTGCTATGAAAGATTAAAATTAAAAAAGCTGTTTTTATACCTAATTTTACCCCAGGTGATTCTATATATTTTAAATGCAAGGCCGATTCTTTCAGCAGCCTGTGAAAGATAACTACTGCATAGATTTACTTAATTTTGGTCTTAAATGAAAGATTTTAGTCGTATGTGCAAAATTTTGTTTTTCACCATAATTGCTATTAAATTGCAGTATTCCGCAGTAAAAATTTGCATACATAGTGATATATTTGAAATTGGCATGTGTAGAGTGCATGCACAATATATCCAGACCTTTCTTTACTGAGACAAAGCATGTTGAATTGTTTATTCAAAGACTATTGAGTAATATGGCGTGCTCTGGCATTTATTATTTTAATGGACTATATCACTGTTTCTTATACATCTGTAATAAAAATGATCGAAATCAGGTTAGAAACTGTTAAATTGTTAATCAATGGTAATTTTATAAGTATTTTGTCATGGATCTATCATGTAAAGAAGTAATAGCAATGAAGATAGGGGGGGGGGGGGGGGATCAGCAGATAAGCTATCAAATTTTTGTCGAGTACAAACTAGTTTACATTTAAAAAGGTATAAGTTTTGAGGTTATAAGCTACAGTTTTCTTCAATTTGATGTGACTAATGACATTTAATTTTACTTTCATTTTTAAGAGAAAATAGTTTAAATAGATTATAATTTCTTTTAAATGCTGGTCTTGTTTAACTGAAAATCTTTGATTTAATAATATGGATAGTTAAATGTATTATTATCATGGACAATAAATGCAAAACAGAATTCTAAAGTATATTTTAGTACAGTATGGGATCTGTTATCCGGAATTCTCCAAAAACCAGAATGTAAAATGGTAACCGAAACTTAATTTGTTATATTTCAAAAATGTAAAATCTAAAGATGTATTTTATGTCGAGCATGGGATGCAGCAGACAGAAATGCTCATCCATGGATGGTACAATTTGTGGCCATCTGCAATCTTTTCTGATGATGTAAATGAGCCTGAAGTTGAAGACTTTAAAATTTCCAAGGAGAAGGAAATTATTACAGGTCTTCTGGGCTATGCTGAGCTCAGATAACTGGCAATGAGATTTGTGACATAATGACAAATGATATGTCTAATTGAAATTATGATGACAAACAGCAGAATGAGGTGGATTAAAAAATTTCAAATGAGCAACTGATATTTTTCAACTGAACAACTGTGGCATGCAGCAAAGAAGCTACTTCCATGAACAGCAAATAATGTCAGTTTATAGGGTACAGGAGCAATTATTGCAAGATACATGCAAGCAACCAACTAATAGAAATGTTCCAAAAATCCAAATCAAAGGATTCTGCTCTCAAGCCCTAAAACTAACCTTTATATGTTGATGTAATTTTTTTTAAATGTATTTTAGAATGTTACAAATTTGTAATTATGTATTTACATACATTATTCATATTTTGTACATTTCATACAGTTATTTTCTACATTTCTTAATACTTATAGTCAAGTGTTTCGAATTAGAGAAAAAAACCCTTATCCAGAATACCTCTGGTCCCAAGCACACTGGATAGCAGTTCCTATACTGTAGTTGGCAGCTATTCTTAACTTCTTTCCTTGTTCAATTTTTATATACAGTAGATTCCTTATGATCCTACAACAGTTTTTGAAGTGAAGTAAGATTACGATGCGTAACTGATATGGTTGTATAAGCGGCAGGACATATTAAAAGCATTTTAAAGTGCAGGTTTTAATGTGCCCTGCCTGCATCATGATCGTAAATCAATGGGTAGATAATTTAGATAATAATTGGGAGTCTACTGCAGTTATTGTTTCTTGAAATTTTTGATTGCACCAAGTGTGAGATTACTTCTCACAGTTTGTAAATTTAATTTATTTTTGTTTCTTTTCAGCTACTTTTTGCATTGATATCTATTTAAATTCATTCATTGTGTTTGACCGCAATGTTTACTTTTTATCAATCGCACCCAGCGTTCTTTTCATTACGGCATTTTTGAAGCGAATTATCTTTATGCTTGTGTTGCGCATGCACGCTATTCCTCGCCTCTTCGATTTTCTGAACACTGATTATGTCATCGATGTGCTTCTCCTCCCCTTTCTGACATAATCGTTATGCGATAGCTGACGTCTGTAGGAGGCATCTGTTAGTTTTGATTTTGCGAATCAGTGGTAACCTTTTTAAATCTGCAGCTTGTTATTTGATTTTCATTAATTTGTCATAACTTTTAATTTAGCTAATTAATTTTATCTGCCATAGTGAAAAGTGCTGGGTGCGATAGATAAAAAGTAAACATTGCGGTCGGACACGATGAATGAATTTAAATAGATATCGATGCAAAAAGTATCTAAAAAGGAATACAAATAAATTAAATTTATAAACTGTGAGAAATAATCTCACACCAAGTTGGTATCTTAAGGCTGCTAGTCAGTCAACTTCTGAATCCCTCTTGATAATGTTAAGTTTATGGGCGTGCGATACATTCATATATTTAAAATATCTTCTCAGGAAATTAATATTTTTAACTTCTGTTTTCTGTGTACTCATTTTAAAGGATGTTTTTTTTTTTCCCCTTAGTTTCAAAATATTTCTAAAACACTTAATTTTCTGTGTTAAGTGTTGAAATCGTACTCGGAGTTAGTCACCTTTTAACACACAAAATATTTAATTAAGCATAGGTTTTAGAAATATTTTGAGAACTACAGGGAAAAAAAATCTTGTACAAAGAAGAAAAAAAAAAAAAAAAAAGTTCAAAATATTAATTTTCTGAGGAGATATTTTAAATATATGAATGCATTCTACCGCCATAGACAACATTATCGAGATGGATTTGGAAACTGATTGGCTAACAGCCTTAAGACCCATCCAGCCCACTGGCTAGCAAGCTGGCCTCGAAATGAAGAGTTTGGACAGATGTTTACAGGTTTGGTTGTTAGCGTAGTCTTGACACTCTGTCCTATGTAAGGTGTTTCAGGGTTTTCCTTGTACAAGAATGATAATTTGGATTACTTTCCCTTCAAAAGTCCACCCTGAACACATTTCTCCTATAGCAATATGGCCAAATGTGGACGATGCTTAGTAAAATTTCTCCCTTAATTTTTCTTCCACGCATTTTACAAATGTTTAACCCCTTAAGCACCATATTAAAATTAGTGATACGGTAGTACCCCGCTAATCCGAACTAATTGGCACCAGTACCTGTTCGGATTACCTGAAATTCAGTTAAAAATAGAAAAAAAGATGAGTGCTAATAAAAGTCAATAGTATAGTAAACATCCCCTAATCTGGCCCGACATTTGGAAAAAAATTAGTATTCCTTGTTTAATCAGTCCTGATCTTTATAACATAATAGTACAATGGAACTTCAGAATGGAAGATTACGTAACAATCTGTTACAATCAGTTCAAAATCACAAACCTACAAATAGCTCAGTCACCACCTCGACGAGGGCAGAAGAAAAAACAATTCTGTAGATAATTTGCGAAATCAAACTGTTGAAAGGAAAAATAAATTTTTATCATCTGAATTAAATACTTTTTGCATTTTAGAAAATAATTTTATAGTGACTGGCAAACAAACTGATATTCGAAAATCTCTTAAGATGACTTTTACAAGCAGGCCTACAGTGCATGTTTTCATTTTATAGTCGTTGTACATTTACATTATTGAGTACTTTTGTTATTCTTTTCAAGCTGTTTAAAGAATAAAAAACATGCTTTATTGCCCTTTTTTTTAAATTCTAACTTCTACACATTTTTCTCGACATTCATCCTGTAATCTGGAAAAGTTGGTAAGTTAATCTTTTCAAGTATAATTTTCGAAAATAAAATCGGTTCGGATTGGCAGGGTTCTACTGTAGTATGCAGAATACCAGATATATTAAATTTTGTCATTTTTGCACAATCACAATAACAATTAGAGAAGCAAAAAACAGATGCTTAGAACATTGCAGCCTGGACTTAAAATGTTGACGTACGCACATATGTTCTGATATTTCAAATAGAAGAGTTCATGACATTTCAAATAAAATAGTTCATGATGTACGCAGGTATATCATGGTGCTTAAGGGGTTAATACATTCTATAACCCCCTTTGCATTGCATGTATGAGGACGTGAGTTTAAAAACTCGCCTATCCAAAATCTACAAAAATTAGTTTTCTCTATCAATTGGTAAAGCTGCATCGAAAAAACACAGCAATCTGCAAAAAAACTAGTTTTATCATGTATTTCCCTGGCATTGTTAAATCTTGGTTTATGATGAACACCAATGGACGCAATCAGATGTTTTTCACGATTTCCCAAAATTTGATTTTCTGAATAAGGCGAGTTTTGAAACTCACGTCCTCATATGTAATGTGAAGAGTGCTTGGAATCCTTGATTTTTTTTTTTATATCTGTAATTTCATGTAGTAAGTTTCAACAAGAGAATTTCTGTAATGAAACTAGGCAAAGATTTCTATTTAATGACTGGTGATAAAAGTTTAAAAAAAATTCTGTACAGGATCTTGTTGCAAGTTGTAAAGGGTTTAAATTGTTACAGAAATCTTAAAGGATTTTTACAAATGCTACAATTGAAATACTCTTTAATAAAAATATAATTTTTTTAAATATGTATGTAAAAATATTGTACCTTACATGTTATCAGTTAAGGCAATTTGAGATTATACTGTGGAGTCTGTCCAGTTGTAATGAAACTGCTATAAAGTGAATTGGATAGAAAGTCCCATATTTTTTAATATACTTTTCAATGCTGTTTTTAATGGTATAACTTCTGTATTATTGTATTATTGATATAATGAACTCCTGCTTATAGCGTCATCAACCCTGTCTACTATTACAAAAATAACTTTTTTTTTTTTCAAATTACTGGAGAGAAAAAAAAATCTACCCATTTTTAAAATTTTCATTGACAAAATGCTCTTATCTTCATCTTTAGCTTTCTGCATGCCACATTTTTAACTATCTGCTTCTGCTCTCTCCCATTCACATTAACACTTTGCTTCAGGATGTCAACTTAAATGGCACCCAAACAATAAATAATAGGTTGTGTGAAGTGAAGAGTACTGACAGATCCTTTTTTTTTTGGGGGGGGGGGAGGGGATTTAGGCAGTGGCGTGGCGTCCAGTCATCGCTGGATGCGGCGATGACCAAGCAATATTTTAAAACTCTTAATAAGCTTTTAAAACTCTACGATCCAGTTTTAGCAGAACATTCGGAGTTCATGTATAAGTGAAGGTAAGATTTAAAGTTTCTTTTTTGAACATTCAACCATTGAATTTTAGAGTTAATAATTTTTCACCACAAACTTAAATAATTGCGATGACCACCGAAAATTTTCACGCCACGCCACTGGATTTAGGTGCAATAGGTAGCAGCAGAAACCTGTGTGAATGTATACAATTGTTGTCCTCCCCTAGGCGGGTACCGACAGCTAATCTCACTTTAGGGAATTGTTTGTCATTTGTTAGATTAGTGGTGCCATTCCATCGAAACCTCATATCTTTCTACAGAATGTCAAAAAACTGATTTTATCGTTTGGATAGGTAAAACAGCTACCAATTTTAAGGTCTTTATAAGATAAAAACTTTCTGCTTGTTGGTCATATCTAACATTTTAAGCAATAATCGCGATCAATAATTTTTTTTTTTTTTTTTTTAAATCATAGCGGATTAAAAAAAAAAAAAAAAAAAATCATTCTACCTTTAGAAAATAAAGGTTGTAAGAAAGCTGATATTAACGAGAGTATTTTCTTTAAAAATCTATAGTAAATCCAATCTAAAACCATTTGGAAAAATAGAGAGAAAATAAAATTTGCATATGAGCAAAACATAAATAAAATTAAGAATTTGGGAAAACAAACTCATGCTGATGTTGATTCCTCTTTGTTGAAATGGTTCGTGCTTCAAAGATCTAGAAAGAGCAAGACAACCAAAAGTGGCATAATTTTTTTTGACATAAAGGTATGCTTTATAATCTTTCCTTATAAAATCATTCTTAGTACAATAGTGAACCTTTTTGGGTAAATTTATGATGTAACCATTTAATATAAATTTCAATGTTAAAATATTAAAGTCAAATTTAAACATGTGAATTTGATACCTTTTAAAACATTCATTAAGCTTCTTATATATAGTTAAAAACATTTAGAAACACTACCTAATACAAAAAGTTTTAAATCATTTACAATGAACCTGATATACCAAACCAGTTTTAACGGTCCGACCAGACTTGTTATAAACAGACTTTGCTGTATATCAAAGTTTGAAGGCTGCACAGGATGACTAGTTATTTTTATCATTAACAGCATATAAAAACAAATAAAATAGTAGTAAACAATGTAAATTTTCTTTTCTTATCCTTCTCCCAACAAATATAAACTATATAGCCAATTTATATTTTTTTGCCTTTCATCACCCTAGATCTTTTAGTATATCTTAATAAAAGAGCATGTGTCTTATGTATAGATTCTGTTTCAAAGATATAAAAATTGTCAATTTATTTTTAAATGCTGTATGCAAGGGATTAAAATTCAAATTTAAGTAGAGGGAGGCTCCCCTCCAACATTTTTATATGGTAAAGGATCACAAATAGTTGGTTGGGTGAGAAGGTAGCAATACTATTTGGTTTTCTTTGCCTTTTATACATGTAGCATGAAAGTTCATATTTTGGTACTTGTTTATTATTCCGTCGACTACTTTCTATAAAAAAAGATTTAACACCAAAAATTCTTCACATTTTGTATACATTCATGACTTTCGGGCAATAACTGTGGTCGAATGAATGCCTCATCCATGTATCCCTAAAATGGAAGATTGTTGGGAAGATACCCTGCAGAAAATCTTAAAAATACTAGATAGATATTTTTTTCTCTTTGTAAAAAGACTTTCAGCAATTTCTGCAATCTTTTTAGGCCGTCAGATTTTTCCGGAATATTTCTAGAATGTTAGACGTACAAACTTCTAGGAGATAACTTTCCAATCAATCACAATACTGTACTCTTGCTTAAATTCAGCTTTTTTTTTTTTACACCCATTAGTTTAAAGCCAATAAGCTGACTGGTAAACTAGCCACTGGTCACTAAATGAGAAAAAGTGGCTATTAAAAAATTGTCTGTCAGCAGCCACCTAATGGCCACTTTCCTACAAGGAGATAGTAAAATTTTCTTGCATTTCATCAAAGATTTTAATTTTTCTGGTTGAAATATGTTAACATATTTGGATTATTCAATTTTAGATTCGTTAAAATTTCTATTAGTATTAAAGTTTACTGTTTAGAAATAGAAAAATGGCCACTTATAAAACTGGTACTACTGGCCACTAATGAAATTTCCCAGTTTTGACTTTTACTGACCAGCCATAAATAGACCTTAGTGCAGTTAAAAATGATTTGGGAACCATCTAATCATATTCCTTTTTTGACAGTTATTCGCTTATCAAATTACATCAGCATCACCACTGTTTATTTCTTCGATAATAGCCTCAAAATAATACCTATTAATGTACACTTGTTTTGATGGTAAAAATCCAAATCTTGAAAATCCAAATTGGGACAGAAAACAAAGAAATCAGTTAACTTATATCCTATATTAGAAAAAATAAACTGGCTAATCCACAAAATAATGGATATGTCCATTGCATGCAACTTTGGACTACACCTCTACCCCCCCCCCCCCCAAAAAAAAAAATTCAAAAAATGCATACAACCATAGTTAAAATTCATTAGTGTTTAATCGATATATTCTTTTTAAATGTTTCTAGATTTTTATGAATTTAGATCTAAAAAATAAAAAAAAAAGAGTTTACAAACCAATTTCTTAATTTTATCACATTCAGCTGGATTTTACTGTATTCAGGGGTGATTGTGACTCAGAGTGAAAAACCCTGAAAATTAATCGATACAAAGTGAAAAACCCTGAAAATTATCGATGCAAAATATAACAATTTACATAACAACTGATGCTGCAACAGCATGACAATCAAATGACATATTTCTGCTATTGTTTGAAATATACAATTGCAGAAAAACATAATTTGGTAAACTTATGTTAATTTCACTGAAAGCTAAATGACTTCATCAAATGGAGAGTGCAATTTATCTTGTTATATGCAAAGTTCGACTTCTATATTCAGTAAATGAATTTATTCTAAGTACTCATGAAACAAGTACAAATTATGTGGTTAAGAGTTATCTCTTAGTAGATTTAAAGCAAGTCATATCTAGTTATTTGAAAACAGTAAAAAAATATCAAAACCAATCCAATTTTACTTCTAAGTGGCTAAGTATTAGAAAAAAATAGATAAAAATCTATTTTTAAAGCACTCTTACACAAGGTAAATTTCTTTTTCCTGCTTTCTTCTTGGGTATTACACATTAGAGATATGCAATTCTGGACATTTTTGTACTGAGATTGAGATGGATAACAAACACAATACCAGGGGTGATTCTGAGTAAAAAAAAAATATATATATATCTGAAATTCACAGCAACTTTTCTGAAAGCTTACAGAAGAGAAAATGGGGAGATAATCACTCCTGGTTCTAATTATGTGTTTTTTGCTGCTATCCTTTCACAAAATTTGCATTTTTTCCTGTGATTTTTCGGCAAAATTTGCGTTTTTTCGCGATTTTTTAAAGAAATTCATGTTTTTCCCCGCCATGATCCTTTAACAAAATTTGAGTTTTTTCTGCGAACCTTTGACGATATTTCCGTTTTTCTAGCGATTCTTTGACGAAAATAGTGTTTTTTCCCGCAATCTTTTGACGAAATTTGCGTTTTGTCCGCGATTCTTTGAAGAAATTGTTTTTTTTTTTTCGTGATCCTTTAATGAAATTTGCACTCTTTTTGCAATCATTTGACGAAATTTGTGTTTATTTCGCGATCATTAGAAGAAATTTGTTTTATTTCGAGATTCTTTGACAAAATTCGTGTTTTTTCCGCGATCGTTTGGTGAAATTTGCGGGGTTTTTTGTGATTATTTAAAGAAATTAGATTTTTTCCGCGATCCTTTAATGAAGTTCGTGTTTTTCCAGGGATCCTTTGACAAAATCGTGTCCCCCCCCCCCCCCCCCCCCCCCCCCCCCCCGCAAACTTTTGACGAAAATCGCGTTTTTCTCCGCAATCTTTTGACGAAAATTGCATTTTTTCCGCGATGGGCAAAATCCTTCCCGGTTCTAATTGTTTTTTCAACAGTCTTTTGACGAAATTCGCGTTTTTTCTGCGATTCTTTAAAAAATTAATGTTTTTTATGCGATATTTTAACGAAATGTGCGTTTTTCCAGCGATCCTTTGACGATATCCATTTTTCCCGCGTTCCTTTGACGATATATCCGTTTTTACCGCGATGTTTTGACGAAAATCGTGTTTTTCCCCGCAATGTTTTCACGAAAATCTTAGTTTTATCAGATCCTTTGCGAAATTCGTGCTTTTTTTGCGATCCTTTGACGATATATGTGTTTATTTCGAGATTCTTTGACGAAATTCACTTTTTTCCCCCCGCAATCCTTTGACGAAATTGTCGATTTTTTTCAGCGAATTGAAGGAATTGGAAGCGATTGAGGAATTGATTTTTTTTGGCGACCATTTGTCAAAATTCGAGATATTTTTAATGTCCGAATTTTCCGCTAAACGTAACGATCTTATAAACCCGGAAGGATCGACCGAAAAACCCGGAAATCCGGGCTACACCCGGAGCACAAGCACCCCTGTGTATTTGAACCAATTCTGTTTTTACTGTCTGGTCGACAGGCAGGTTTAAAAATGTCACACTTTTGCATTACTTTAAAGTGGTTGATGTGATAATACTGTACCTATTTTAACTTTACACCACATGTTACAAGTTTCTGCAATTCATCCACCTAGGAATTTTTCAGAACCATTTTCTGAAATCTGCATAAGATAAATTCCTAATGTCAGTTGCCAAAACTTGCAACTTTTTGGGATCTGTTGACTAAATTTGACTTTTTAAATTTCAAAACTGGATAATTGCATTTGCATTTTTTTGGTGGCTTTCATATTTTTGAGATTGATACGCATGGTTGAAATACGCAGGCGGGAATTTTCTATCCAAATATTTTTCAAGGAAAAAATTTTGCAATTTTTTGCAGGAATCTTATCATTTGGACCTGAATTAACTTGATGCCATTGAATTTAAAATTATCTTAGAAATTAAAAAATAAATGGCACAGAAATTTTATAAAAAAAATTAATTTCCTTTAATGTTTGATAGATTACGAGCAGCCGTACTTAACCTTTTTTTTCTCGCGGGCCGCAAAAAATATATTTGTAGTGTTAAGGAAGCCACAATACATTCAAAAAAAGGTAAAAAATAATAAGATAACATTAGTATAATAAAGTTAATATATCAAAAAAATTTAATCTGCTACTTCCAAGCATAAACTTCGTGGTACATATCTATGCAAATGTTCAACCCTAAACAGCTTCAGTATTAGCTATATAATAAGTAGTAATAATATAACAAAGAAAAATTTCTTTAAAAAAAAAAAAAAATCTAATAAATCAGTATTTTGCTCAATTAAAAACTTTTTGTTTTCTTAATTGTAGAAATATATTGTGCACATTTAATTAATTTGGAATAATGTTTGATTAGTGTCAGGGCTTGAACTTCAGGGCGGGATGGCGGGATTCGCGCCCAAAATTTTGAAATCCCGTCCAAAAGAATATCGTGGGCGGGAGGCTCCCGTCCAAAAAATTTAACCATTTTCCGAAATTTTTTTTATTTTGAAATTACGATAACGCCTTGCGAATTTCGTGCGACCGATTAACACATTTTGAGTTTTTTACGGCGAAAGATTGTTGAAATTCACAAATTTTTCACGCGGCCGACAGACAAATTTCATTTTTTTTTTTTTTTTTTTTTTGCGATTGTTTGACAAGTTTCGCGTTATTTCCGCGACAGATTGGCGAATTCAGAGTTGATTCTGTTCCGAATTTTCCAGAAATTTAAGGCATTCGGTTCCGAAAATTATGAAAAATCGGGCACCAATTCGGACATAAAAAATATAACACAAATATATCGCGAATTTCGACGACAAATAATAGCCGAAACAATCAATTTCGCCAATCACTCGCAGAAAATATCGCCAATTTCATCAAAGGATCGCGGAAAAATGCGAATTTCATCAGATCGCGAAAAAAAAAAACCCCGCAAAATTCATCAAAGGATCGCTAAAAAACACAAATTTCATCATAGGGTTAAAAAAAAAAAAAAAAAAGTAAATTTCGGCAAAAGAACACGGGAAAACGCTAGTTTTGGCAAAGGATCGATGAAAAAAATCTAATTTCGTCAGAGGATCACAAAAAAACGCAAATTTCGTCAGAGGATCGCAGAAAAAACGCAAATTTTGTCAGAGGATCGCTAATTTCATCAAAAGATCATGGAAAAAAACGCAAATTTCGGGATTGTGAAAAAACACGAATTTATCAAAAGATCACGGAAAAAATGCGCGTTTCATCAAAATATCGTGGAGAAACGCAAATTTCGACAAAGGATCGCAAAAAAAAAAAAACTATGACTTTTGCCAAAGGATTGAAAAAAAAACGCGAATTGCATCAAAGGCTCGCAAAAAAAACGCAAATTGCATCAAAAGCTCGCAAAAAAAAAAAAAAAAAAAACACAATTTTCATCGAAAGATCGCAAAAAAACGCAAATATTGAAAAAAAAAAACCATGAATTTCGTCAAAGGATCACGAAAAAATGAGTTTCATCACAGGATCACGAAAAAACGCTAATTTCACCCAAAAAATTGCGAAAAAAAACGAGAATTTTGGCAAAATATTACAAAAAAAAGCAATCGCAAAAATTTCGTCTAGAAATGGATATTGACGATTCCATCCACGACTTGCATTGTTCATGCAAGTAGTTAAAAATGAAGGCATATCAGATATTGCAAAGTTTTCTGAAAATTTTTTAAGAGAGCATAACCATACATGTCCAATAATTCTGAAAGTTATAAATATTGTGCTTGTGCTGTCTGTCACAAATTTACCTTGTGAAACAAGATTCAGGGCTCAAAATCGAATAAAATCTAAATTCAGAAATTCATTTAACAACTCTATTGTTAAGGACCCATGACATTTGGTTGAAAGTTGAAAAATAGATTGTATAAAAGCTTAACTTTCTTCCTTTTAAATAAAAAGACATTTTGCATAATTATTCTGAGTTGTTTATTTAAATTGCTTCAGTGGTATTTTGTCATGTCTGTATTATTAATGTAATTCTTTAAATAGCACATAAAATAACAATGAGATTTAGATTTTTTTTTCTCCCTCCCAAATAGCTCAAATCCCCTCTATTTATAAATGTTGGTAGGGAAACTCCCCTCCTAGGAAAAATTGAATTTCAAGCCCTGAGTGTTGAAGATTGATAAATGCTTACATCGTAGCACACACAGGATTATATATCTTAAACCCCTATGAGCCCTTCTTGCCTTTGAACATTATTCTCTGATTGATGGCCAGATTATTAAATGCACAAAACAGAAATTAAAAAAAAAAAAAAGTGGTTTAAAACATTAAGTTTTATTAACCACATGAAATTAATTTTAAAAGCTACTTATAAAATTTTTGTTCTTTTTACATTCTGGTGCGTGCAATTTAAAAATGAAATTTTATTACTTACCTGTTCAGTTAAATCAAAAAATGTTATGCACTATGACCGTTATTGAAATCGCACTTTTAGTAACGGCCACACTGGGGTGTCCATTACTGGAAATTGGCTTAATTAAGCGTTCCAGTATTGGATACTGGTTTTAAAACCTTAAAAATAAACCAAATTTTGTGAATAGCTGTCAGTTTATAAAATTAAAAGTTTTCTATAACTATCAAAACAAAAACATGTAATTTTTGAAAGAAAAAAAGTAAGTTAAACCAGCTCTTATCTTGCTCCGTAATATTTTCACTAAAAAGACATTGGAACTGTGAACATTATTTTTTGCATCCTGATTAGTTTGATTGTCAACAATAGCAAAACATACAAGTTATAAAAAAATAATAAAAGTTAAGCTCAATTTTTTTATGAACCAAAAACTTTGGAGGATGTCCATTAACTGACGCATTTACCCTTAGAAAATTCATAATCATTAATGAATTCTAACTTTAATAAAGAACTTGGATATGCAGGGATTTTGTAATCCAAATGTTCAATACTATTTCAATTAGGGATTGACCGAAGCAACAATTTTGCCGAATACCGAAGCTTCGGTCGAAGTGCATACCGAAGCTTCGGTCGAAGTGCATACCGAAGCTTCGGTCGAAGTGCATACCGAAGCTTCGGTATTCGGCAACTGAATACTTGAAACTTTTTAATACGCATTTTTGCATATATTAGCTTTTTTAATAAGCTTTAATTGAAATTGAATTCTCAATAATTTAATTCAGTTACATTTTTATTCTAAAATCTAAATACACAAAAAAATTTAATGACTTCTTTCCACTCACAAATTCTTCACTTATTTATTTTATCACTAGTCAATACCCAAAACTAACCTATGAAAATATTAAACTATACAGGGTATTATTAAGGATAAGGATTGTCAGAAAAACAAAAGTTCATCAAATAAGAAACAATGTTGTCATTAAGCTGATTTACTGATAGTCTAATTATAAACATACTGAATAGGAATGTTCTCAAAATACAAAAGGTATTATATTAATTTGTACATTTAACTATTTTCTGTCAAATTATTGATAGAATATTTATATTTTGATTAATATTTTAACATTGTGGTGGTGAAGATAAGAAATTTGAGCGATTTTGATATATAATGGTTATAAAAGCTATAGGATAGGCATAGGGGTATACTTATTTGATGTATTTTCTTTAATATACACCTTAGTAGATATATAGATATGAACTCTGATATACTTATTTGATGTGCATATCAAAGAAAATACACATTAAATAAATTTAAATTAAAAAAATTAATGTAAAAATAAAATTAAATAAGGGAAAGATGCGCCATCTCCCTTACTTTTTTTTTCTCTGCTGTAGACAGTTCAGGGTTGCAAAAAAGCCGGCTAAAATTTAAAAAAAAGCCAGGCCGGTGGCTTTTATTGGTTTTAACCGGCTTTTTTGGGCCAAAATTGGCTTTTATATAATGAAGCATTGTAATTATAAACTACACATTTTAAAGTGTTTTTAATTAGTTTTAATGACATTTAATTGATTTAGAGTTTAATAAGTAACCCAATTTCTCAATAATGAGGACATTAATACTGGAATAAAACTTAGATGGTTTTGCTAATGATTTGAAGTCAGAATTTCAAATATGTCAGCTAAATTTTAAAAGGGCCATACCAACTGCCATTTTTTTCATTTTTACTGCTTTATAAAATTAAAGAGGACAATGGTTATTTAGTTGCATGTTTTATTACTTAATTTTAAGAGCTATTAATATGCAAGTGTTATTTTATTTCTAGTAAACATTTAAAATTATACATAGTCATATTAATAAAAACACCATTTCTCACTATTAAAAACATTGCAAACAGCATATGCATGAATAAGCTTAACAACAAGCTTTTCAAAATTTTATTTACAGAATTTTTTCTTCTTCTTTAAATGCTCTATTTTTTATACACTTATGTACCACTCTCCTCAAATATTATATCCTTTCTAATTTCTCTTTTAACATTTATAACTTAATCTCTCCATATGGACACACAAGAATGTTTCCATTTTGATGTGTAGTGTATGTGGAGCTATGTAATATAGAATTTCAAAATACCAGTTTGGAGCCTGACTTATATTACTTTCAATGTTTAAATATAATATATAATTTTTTTTTTTTTTTTTTCAGACATAATGCCTTCACATTTTAGACTTATTTATTTGACAAAATTTAATAGAAATCTATAATTTTTTTAGTAGAAAATATTTATAAGTGTATTAAAAATTAATTGATCCAAATGTAAAACAAATGAACTGTAAACCAACTTTAAAAAATAAAAGCCGACTTTTTTTAAGTGGTTAAAACCAAAAAAAAGCCGGCCGGCTTTTTTTGGCCTGGCTAAAAGTCGGCAACCCTGAGACAGTTGTTTTGATTTCGCACCTATGTAGATATTTTAGGGAGGAAAAAGTTTTTTTTTAATATAAAGTGGTCTTTGACTTGTTTTTTGTAGTGCAGCTGAACTCTGAACTCATGCACATAATATTGAAACTCATTGTTTAGCCTATTCTACTGCTAAGTAAAAGAGAATTCTTCTGCTTCTAAGAAAACACTTATCTGCAATTATTCGGCCGAATATTCAGTTTACATGCCGAACCACCGAATACCGAATCAACTATTCGGCCAATCCCTAATTTCAATCTAACCTACAGCAAATATACAATATTTCACTTTTTTTCCTACAAGAGTCGAAATAATTAATCTTTCCCCCGCTCTCCCCCCAAAAAAGAAAATCGGCTATCTTTCTTCCAAAGTAAAGTATATGATTTAAGATTATTTAATAGGATTTTAATTCAGAAGGCTGGAAAATTTTAAACGTTGAAAACTAAGCTTATAAAAACATTTGAATTATAAAACAAAGAAAACCGTGATGGTGGGAAGGGAGAATAAATGCATTTTTAAAGAATTTCCTATCAGTGAACTTAGCAAGGGTTTTTGATTAAACACAATTAGTATATTAGTATATATAGAATCGGATGAACTTTGATATGCATAACTTCATTGCTATATGTAATGTTATTAGGATTTTGCATCAATCTGTTTTAAAATGTTACTCAAGGACACTTCAATCTTCCTTTAACATGGGAAAAAAAAATTTACTAATATGCTGGCATAATCTTTATATCTGTAAAACACACATGCATACAACCCCCCCCCCCCCCCCCCCCACCACACACACAAAAAAAAAAAAAAAAATGATTAAAAACTGACCAGATTTGGTTAAAAGATACATATGGAAGTAAAGTATAGTTAAAATTCTTAAGAAGAAAAAAAAATAATAAAATCGTCACTTCATATATTAGCTATGAATAAGCTAAAAATGATTATACATATGAAAATTAGATGCCTACATTTGATAATATAAAATATGGCAAGTTTTTTTAAATTTAGTATTATTAAAGGCATGTTAATTTTTAAAGGTTTTTGAAACAATTATGATGAAAGGAAAAACAAATACATTATAAAAAAATTTCACTCACTTAATTACAACCATCTAAAAATATCCTTTTTATTTGCAGCAAAAACATTTGATCACAGTCATCAGCTTTAACTAATAAAAAATGATGCATGATGATGTCTGTAGTTTCATTAATGGGCAAATGATAAATAATGACATGTTTATCTTGAACAGTGTAGTACTGGCAAAATGTTTCTGCTAAAGGAAATAAAAAGTCAGTAGTGATGTCTTTTATGAGAATGTCTTGAATCGCTATGCATATCACGACTGTGAGAACTTGAATAATGTTCAGGAGAATATTTTCTACTCTTGGAAGGTCTATCTCTACTATGATCTCTATGTCTGTGATGGCGGGGTGTGTCTCTGTGGTGTGAATGATGCATCTTTTCATCTTCTCGATGAGGTCTCCTATCAGATGGGCTTCTGCTTCTTCTTCTGGAACCGTGTCCTGAATGATAATGTTTTGACTTCTCATATCTTTCTCTATCATGCTTGTATCTTTTTTCCCTTTCATCATCTGGATCAATTCGATGTTTGCTATTTTTCATACCATCAGAAGTATGCTTGTAACTGCCATTGTTGTAAGAACCTTCAACCATATCATCATCCAAGTGATTTCTATTAGGTGATATTTCCCGCGTTTCTGCTGTAGAACTGGAATGTATCTTTCCTTTATTTTGCAATCTCCATTCAGAAAGATTTTTTTCTATTTGTTTCTGGATAGGTACAGGTATTCGAGGAAATAAAGTAGAAAACCATTCTAACTTGGACAAAAAATGCTGCAGCATATCTCCAATGGTCATTTCTTTTCCACCACCTGCTTTTACATCAATTTTTTCTTCATCTTCTAAATATGGCTTGTACCATTCCCAAAGATCAGCTGGAGGTTGTGTATACCTGATGTACATAAAACCTAAAGCTCTGATATATGGAGAATCTGTATGGTTTATCAGACCTACCACTTGTTTACGTGTTAACTTTAATGTAAACAATTTATACAAAATGCAAAAAGCTGTTGATACTATTCCACCAGCCCCAACACCACGAACACCACCACACATTCCTGTTTGACCAGAGGTAACACGGCTGCCTTTTTCCCAAGGCTCTAAGTGAGAAACTTTATAATATATTTCATCAATGACTTCATGATATGTCTTTAATTCATATAAATTCACTTTAAAGTAATGTGAAGACAAAATATTTGTCAAAATTAAGTTGTTTAGATTCATAGTTTTCTCATTTCCCCATACTGGGAGATTGTTATTCTTCTTGTCAGCGATGTTTGTAGCCATTTCTAAACACACAATAAATTATATATTCAAAAATCACGATCCCGTAATTATAGAATCCTTCATAAACTCCAGTTTGAGAAAACAAACTATCGGGTAATAGAAATTCTACTTTAAGAATTCCTAATTTCTTCAAAATAGCACAACGACGGTTATATAAATCCTAATGATCGTTTTTCAAATATGGCGCTAGCTCACCACATGCCTATAATTTTAAATGCAATACTTTAAAAGGCTATCGCAAAACGTACAAGGCACGAAATAAATAAATTATAACAATATTACTTGCTTATTATTGTTGTTATTTACATGAAAAGTCCTTCACCTTGCTAAGCAACGTAACGAAAACATAAATCTACGTTTCTACGTTAGATGGCGAAGCTATCAATTCAGCAAAATTAAACCAATCAGAAATAGAGACATAATGAGGTCATCGTAGAGTTTAAAATGCTATGTGGCGCCATCTGTTGAGGAAAGCAGGTTATTATATCCTCATTTGTATCTACATTATGGATATTAATTATTTATTTTACATCACTCTCCCGCTTTCTTATTAAAAACTATCAAATCTTATTAGTGCTTCACGAACAAGTTACTGAATCGCCTGTTATGTGATAGAATTTCGTAATATTTTAATCTTATTTTAGTCAAATTTAAAAGTTTATAAAATATTCTTCCTGAAGTTTAGATCTAAATATAACTAATTAAAAATTAATTGGAGAATAAAAATAGCTAAAAGTAAAAATAATTTTTAGAATAATTAAACGGCAAAATTATTTATTTTTTAGAATATCGGTGAATTCTATTTTTTTTTTCACTAAGAAAATCTATAAAATTATAATTTCATTTTCGTATTTTTTAAATTATATTCTATATTTATAAATATTGTTATACTTAAGAAAAAAAAATTATCGAGGAGCGATTAAGGCAATTTCTTTTTCTTTTAATAAGTTTTATACTACTTTGAGCTAATAATTGGAAGTATAAGTGGAGGAATGCGAAGATGTTTATCTTTTTAAATTTTATATTTCGTACGATTATTTTCAAACCTGTTTTTAATTAAAAACACTAATTTAGTGCCTACTCCAAAACAAAATATATTTATTTCGTTGTTAAGATGCGGAAAACAAAAATTTTTTTTTTATTTTCCGTCCTTATTATGAAAAGAAATTTTCTAGACACCATAAAATTACATTTCGAAATAATTAAATCTTCCTTCTCCAGTATAAATAATAATAATAATAAATCTACAAAAGCAGAAGCAAAGTTGTTTTAAAATTTTGTCAAAAGGATTCATATTTAATGGCAGAAATTTTAGTGCAATATTTTAGTTTAAAGAATCAACCAGTCTTGCCTCAACTCTGGTAATGGTAGCACATCTTTTTTTGCAACTAAAGAATTATTAATTTTTCCGAACCGTGTTGCGTTTTCTTCACTTTTTATTTATTGTGCATGTAATCTTTTATGTTCTGAATTGTAAATTAAGAAAAAATCCATCTCAATTAAAAAAAAAAAAAAAACTGACTTATTAAACCAATAGTTTTAAATCTATTTTTGTAAAATATTCATGAAAAATTAACACATTCTTGAAACCTCAATTTTTATAAAATAATATAAGTGGCTTTATCTGTAAATGAGGTAGAGAGAGAGAGATTCTACACTACACATCTTTGATCAGCATAAAATTTATTAATATGTAATTGATTGAGATTGAGAAAATAATTTAAAAAACATTTAACTTAGTAAGATTGATTTTGTTTTCTAAACATGGTAAAGAAAATATTTTGCATTAAATTAAATCCATCTTCTGTTTAAACCCCTTCGGAACGAGTGTCTTTTACATAATTTTTAATTTTTTATCACCGGTTTTACAAAACAGAAATTTTTGCCTATTTGGATCGGGGAAAATGCTCGGATTAAATAAGGCAAAATTTGCAATAAAAATTTACTGGTGAGAATAATCACGGATTCTGAGCATCTTACACGGCACGTATACCGGTTGCTCGTCCCCTAGGTGTTAATGACTTATTAAATAATTTTTACATCAAATTTTAGGTAATGGGACTTTAAAGTCCCTTCGGGCATAAAGGGTTGAAAAGAGTTTTTTTTTTCATGGTATTTTCTACAAGTATAGGTGTAAAACATACTTTTTTTAACCCCCAGTTTCTCAAAAACAACTAAAATTTTGTTTCACATATTTGATTAAAAAACTATTTTTGCCCCCCCCCCCCCCCGGTAAGCAAAATTTGATCGCATTTCAGTTTATACAGAAGGAAGAAAAAATGTGTGTATGTTGGGGGGGGGGGGGGGAGCGGTATTTTTTTAAAAGTGCGGAAATTTGTTTGTATATTTTATGAATTATTCCTTGTCTATTGTTTCGAAGCCCAATAAATGGCACTGTGTAATAATATACTTTGCGAATTTGTTTAGAGATTTTTAACACGGGTGCTTTCAATAGAGAAAATAAATTATGTAAAAAAAATATATATATGATCATTCTATAGCTAATTTTGAAATGGTGTGTAAGTAAAAGTCGAAAAATCTTAATTTTTTTTTAAAGCTCTGGAACATAATTTTTTTTATATATGTGAGATATGCCATACATGTATACAGCACATTTCTAAATCGAATTTATAAAAATTCTGACGACACTATTTTCCACCCATTTAATTTTAGTAAACATCTGGTATCTAATGTAATCTTCGTACCGGTATAGAGTTTAATTTTTTTTTTTTTTTTTGTCCAGGATTTAAGTATGAGAATCAGTGAGTGGGTCGAATTTGGATTTTATGTAGAATGGTAGACAGGAATATATCCAGTGTCAAGGTATTTTAAGTTTTTAAAATTGAGGCGGGAATTGAATGAACTTAAGCAAGATCGGACCATATTGTAAGTAATGAGGATTTAACTCAAATATAATCTAGCTTTACATTTCATTGAATACACAACAGATGGCAGCACTAACGAAGTGCAGTCGAAGTCGAGGCAAGGAAAATGGAGCGTTCCTCTACGTTCTTTGGTCGAGTTCCGCCAGATCGGAAATCCAGTAGATATAGAATGTAAATTCTGTTAATGAAAAATGAAATGTTTAGCACTACCCGAGAAAATCTTCATGCGTGAAATGTAAAATCTTAATGAAATGCAACTTCATTATAAAGAATATTTTCGTGGACCTGCGGAGTTCATTCTCACGGGACCCGGCTGTATTTGAAATTAACCCACCAAATATGATAAGTTTTTATTGCTGAGAATAATATACATAAAAATCGAGACCTATATATTTTCATACCTTAAAAATTTAATCGGAAGATGAAACTGCAGGAATAGGCGATTTTTTTCTACTTAACCTGTTGAGGAACGGTGGTATGTTTGTGAAACCACTTAATTTTATTCCCAAATACCACATTGGCACCAGAATTTTGATTATAAAATTTTCGATTTATGTGTGTGAAAGTGAAACATAGCTTTTTCTTATTTTCAAGTAAATTTGTTTTCAAATTCCGGTGTCATTCATTAATTTCAACACTTTAACAATCAGGGCCGTAGCGACCGCCCCCCATACCCCCCATTTGGGGGGGGGCTGAGCAAAGTCAGGGGCCCAGTAGGTTCCTAGCTATTGTACCTTTCAGCCAAATGTTTTTTTTTTTTTTTTTACTTTTAAAATTATTTTTTATGTATTTTTAATAACATTTTATTTTGTTTTATCGAAATTCCTTTTTTTGTCAAAGATCTTGTTCAGATTTAGAAACAGAAAACAGATATGTGCTTTTCTTCTATATCCACCATTCTTTATAAAAGTTTTTGAAGGCTGTAAGTTCTACTTAAAAAATAAAATGGCATTTTAGTATTTTTGGTGTGCGCCTATCAATGGGCGAAAAAGGTGAAACCAAATGTTCAAAACTTCTTTAATACAATTACTTCCTCCAACCAAAACAGATATGCGCTTTTTTCTACAGCAACTATTCTTTTTAAAGGGGCCCAGATGAAAGAAATTTTGCAGGCTCTAAATTCTTTTTGAATTGTCTTTTTTAGGTGCCCCTATAAAAGTGCGGAAAAGTTGGAGCCCAAGATTCAAAACTTTTAAGCCCATTTTTTTATTAAAATTTTTAAAAAAATATGCTTTTTAATCTCACTGAGGGACCCAATAAGTTTCAAAACTTCGTTATACTATTACTTCCTTCAACCAAATGTGCTTCCTTTCTTTAGTCATTATTCTTTTTATAGGTGCCCAGATAAAAAGAAATTTTACACGCTCTTAATACTTTTTAAATTGTCGTTTTTTGGGGTCCCCAATAACAGTGAGGAAAAGTTGCAACTGAAGATTCAAAACTTTTAGGCCCTATTTTTGTTATTCAAATGTTTTAAAAATATGCTTTTAGGTAGCTTTCTTTACAAAAAGCTACCTATTGCAGCCGTTCGGAGGAAAGCGATTTCAAAAAATTTTGGTATATTTTCATCGATCATGACCCCCAGACCCCGAAACCACCCTCCGTTCAAAATTGATATATATATATATATATATATATATATATATATATATATATATATATATATATCAGTGGCGTGGCGTCCGGTCATCGCTGGATGCGGCGATGACCAAGCAATATTTTAAAACTCTTAATAAGCTTTTAAAACTCTACGATCCAGTTTTAGCAGAACATTTGGAGTTCATGTATAAGTGAAGGTAAGATTTAAAGTTTCTTTTTTGAACATTCAACCATTGAATTTTAGAGTTAATAATTTTTCACCACAAACTTAAATAATTGCGATGACCACCGAAAATTTTCACGCCACGCCACTGATATATATATATATATATATATCAATATATATATATATATATATATATATATATATATATATATATATCAATATATATATATATATATATATATATATATATATATATATATATATATATATATCTGACCTATGTCACACTGTAACTCTCGTATTTATGAACCGATTTGGATGTAATTCGGTGTGTACATAGTACATACCAATGTCTCGACCGAGTTCGTTGGCCAGCTTCATCCGCCATTTTGTTTCAAAATGGCGGCCATTTAAAAATTTAAAAAAAATTTTAAATTTGAAATGTGGTACCAAAAAATTGAAAATGGAAAAATATTTTTTTCTTATGTATTTGACCTTTATACAAAGACTCCGTAGCAGTTTTTCTTTCGTCTATATCTTAAAAAATGGCTGAGTTATAGCATTTTAAATTTCTAGCGAAGCTGACATTTTGAAACGTCCTGAAATTTGTCACGCGATAAAAGGCGTATTTATGAACCGATTTGGATGTAACTTCGTTTATACATAGTACAGACCAATGTCTCGACCGAGTTCGTTGGCCAGCTTCATCCGCCATTTTGTTTAAAAATGGCGGCCATTTAAAATTTTAAGAAAAATTTGAATTTGAAATGTGGTACCAAAAAATTGAAAATTGAAAAAATATTTTTTTCTTATGTGTTTGACCTTGATAAAAAGATTCGGGAGCAGTTTTTGTTTCGCCTATCCCTTAAAAAATGGCTGAGTTATAGCATTTTGAATTTCTAGTGTGGCTGACATTTTGAAACACCCTGATTTTTGCCACGTGATAACAGACATATTTATGAACCGATTTGGATGTACCTTGGTGTGTATATAGTACATACAAATAACTCAACCGAGTTCGTTGGCCAGCTTCATCCGCCATCTTGTTTCAAAATGGCGGCCATTTAAAAAATATTAAAAAAAATTAAATTTAAAATGAGATACCAAAAAATTGGAAAATGAAAAAGAGTTTTTTCGTATGTGTTTGACCTTAATACAAAGATTCCGGAACAGGTTTTGTTTCGTCTATATCTAAAAAAATGGCTGAGTTATAACATTTTGAATTTCTATTGTGGCTGACATTTTAAAACGATCTGATTTTTGTCACGCGATAACAGGCGTATTTATGAACCGATTTGAATGTAACTTGGTCTGTACATAGTACATACCAATGTCTCGACCGAGTTCGTTGGCCAGCTTCATTCGCCATCTTGTTTCAAAAGGGTTTCCATTTAAAAAAAAAATATAATTTAAAATTTAAAATGAGGTATTAAAAAATTGGAAAATGATAAAGATTTTTTTTTTTATGTGTTTGGCCTTGATACAAAGATTCTGGAGCAGTTTTTGTTTCTGAAAATTTGTTCTTTTGTTTATACCTTAAAAAGTGGTTGAATTATAGCACTTTGAATTTCTATCATGGATAACACTTTGAAACGATCTTGTATTTGTCACGCGATAACACACGTATTCGCCTATTTCGATGTAAGAAGGCATGTGGATAGTATACATCAATATCTCGACCAAGTTCGCTGGCCAGCTTCTTCAGCCATCTTGTTTCAAAATGGCGGCCATTAAATTGAAAAAAATTATATTTAAAGTGAGGTGCAAAAAAATTAGAAATTGAAAAAGGTTTCTTTCTTAAGTATTTCACCTTGATATAAGGATTCATGAGTATTTTTTGTTTGTCTTTATCTTCAAAAATGGCTCAGATATAGCAATTTCAATATCTAATGTGGGTGACATTTTGAAAAATCTGATTTTTTGCCTACGACAGCACTCGTATATATCAATCGATTCCGATGTGAGTGAGCATGTGCATAGCAATTACTAAGGTCTCGACCAAGTTCACTGGTTAGCCTCATCCACCATGCTCTCTTAAAATGGCAGGCACCTTAAGAAATCGCCGAATTTGGCAGCCAAATATAAGTTACTTTAAATAAAAGCAGCTCGGATAAAGCTGACTAATTTCGCGAAATTCTCATTCATAATAATTTAGTATTGCTAAAAATTATTATTGAATCTCCTATATTCGGTTACCACTAAATTGAGCTTCGTGTGTTTGAATAACATAAGTTGGCTTTTTTAAAATAAGGAATATGAAAGCTACCTCTTCCTCCTGGCACTGGCCGGAAGGACTTTTTAATCTCGTTGGGGGCCTCAACAAGGTTCAAAGCTTTCTTAATACTATTACTTCTTTTGACCAAAACAGATATGCGCTTTCTTTCTATAGCCAGTATTCTCTTTAAAGGTTCCTAGATGAAAGAAATTTTGCAGGCTCTAAATTCTTTTTGAATTGTCTTTTTAGGGCCCCCTATAAATGGGCGGAAAAGTTAGAGCCCAAGATTCAAAACTTTTAAGCCCATTTTTGTATTAAAATTTAAAAAAAATATGCTTTTTAATCTCACTGAGGGACCCAATAAGTTTCAAAACTTCGTTATACTATTTCTTCCTTCAACCAAACGTGCTTCCTTACTTTAGTCATTATTCTTTTTAAAGGTGCCCAGATGAAAGAAATTTTGCAGGCTCTAAATTCTTTTTGAACTGTCTTTTTTAGGGGCCCCTATAAACGGGAGGAAAAGTTGGAGCCCAAGATTCAAAACTTTTAGGCCTCATTTTTTTATTCAAATGTTTCTAAAATATGCTTTTTAATCTCGTTGGGGGTCCTAATATGGTTCAAAGCTTTCCTAATACTATTACTTCTTTTGACCAAAACAGATATGCACTTTCTTTCTATAGCCAGCATTCTCTTTAAAGGTTCCAAGATGAAAGAAATTTTGCAGGCTCTAAATTCTTTTCGAATTGTCTTTTTTAAAGCCCCCTATAAACGTGAGGAAAAGTTGGAGCCCAAGATTCAAAACTTTTAGGCCCCATTTTTATGATTCAAATGTTTTAAAAATATGCTTTTTAATCTCGTTGGGGGCCCCAATAAGTTTCAAAACTTCCTTAATACTATTACTTCCTTCAACCAAATGTGCTTTCTTTCTACAGTCACGATTCTTTTTAAAGGTGCCCAGATAAAAGAAAATTTGCAGGCTCTAAATACTTTTTTAATTGACTTTTTTGGGGCCACCTATAAAAGTGAGGAGAAGTTGGAACTCAAGATTCAAAACTTTTAGACCCAATTTCTATTATTCAAATGTTTTAAATATATACTTTTTAATCTCGTTGGTGGCCCCAATAAGGTTAAAAACTTTCTTAATACTATTACTTCTTTTAACCAAACCAGACATGCCCTTTTTTTCTATAGCTTACCATTCTTTTTAAAGGTGCCCAGTTGAAAAAAATTTTGCAGGCTCCAAATACTTTATAAATTTTCTTTTTTGGGGCCGCTCTTAAAAGTGAATTCGGAACTCGAGATTCAAAACTTTTAAGCCTAATTTTTTTTTCAAATGTTCAAAAAATATAAGCTTTTTAATTTCGTTGGAGACCCTAATAAGCGGGCGTCTATGTGCATTGCATATGCCGCCTATCCCCCTGTGTTCGACCTGTTTCGTTTTTAACATTTCATTTCTCTTGTCTCGATAAATTACTTATGTTAACTATACATAAATTATATTGTGTATTTATTTAATATACTAGCAGAGCTTCGCCCGCTTCGCTGATTGTTTTTGTAAAAAAAGAACCTATTTTTTGGAGTTCTCCATTGGGGGCCTTCACTGCCTTCCGCAGCGTAAATCTGTTCCGGATATTTACGCTCCGATCTTGAATCAAACAATCATTGAATTATTGTATTTTTTTTTTCGATAAAAGTGATAGTGTCCAGATAAATTTGAAATTTTCCAGCATCGTAGCTCATGTTGCTACAGGAACAAATTTGTTATTTTTCCACTTCAGCTTAATTATGACAGCAGCAAAATCTACTGGATAATTCTTCGGTTTCAGAAAAAAAAATGTAAAAAAAAACTCCGCAAAACGCGAAAAAAAAATGTGTAAAAATCTTATAAAAAATTGGGCAAAAATTCAAAAATTGCTGAGAGAAAATTGATTATATCGCGCCAAAAGATTGAAACTGGAATGTTAAAAAATCGCCTTGAAAGACAAAAATACGCTAAAAATCACATAAAATGTTCGTAAAAAATTCAGAAACTTCTATGGATATATTTTCTATATTGAGCTAAAAGACTGAAACCTGATCTCTTTTAGGGATATCAAAAATCCGTGCCGCAGAGGGCAAAATTTTTACTATATTGGGATAAAAGATTGAAACTGGGTTCCTTTTGCACACACACTCTCTCTCTCTCTCTCTCAAGAAAAAAAAAAAAAAAAAAAAAAATCAGTTAATTGAAGAATTTTTTCCTTAACTTTTTCTTTCGTTCAAACACACACACACACAAAAAAAAATCTTCGATTTGATTTGCTCATTTTCCGCGAAAATATAGAAAACTCACCAATCTAACGTAAAAATTACCTAACATCCTTACTAAATATAAAGATGCATTTTTGTCAAATCAAATCACAGGAGTGTTCCGCCAACTTTGCTGCATTGTACTTTTCCCTATTAGGAACTGAACTTTTACGCATGACTTTTTTCCTTCATAACACGAAGAAGTCGCGAATCAAAGATCGAAATTTCTAGAAATTTTCCTTTCTAAAGACGAAAATTTCTTCAAATCTGCGATAAAATCTCTTCTAATCACAGGGGTCTTAAAAAATGAAAAAAAAAGACGTTCTTGAAAAATTCAAAAATCGCAAAGGACGAAATTTAGTACATCGGGCTAAAAGACTGAAACCTGATTCCTTTTACTAATGTAATAAAATCACGTCGGAACGCGAAAGAAAGTTAAAAATCACACAAAAAATTCGCGAAATATTTTTAAATCGAAGAAGACTACTTTACTACATTCGGCTAAAATGGACAGGTGGATTGAAAATAGATTCCTTTTATGAATGTGGGGAAAAAGCACGAAACTCGAAAAAATACAAAAAATAGCGTAAAAAATTAAATGAAAAAAATTCGAATAAAAAAATTTAAAACCTTTTTCGAGGTGCATAACTTCAGGCATACAGGTAACCTTCCTGTCAAATTTTGTCCTGAACAGAAAAACATCCGGTCAGACAAAGAAAAACTCTGGACAGATAAACATCTGTCTTTATTATTATCTACTAGGAAACCTATCTTCGTTGCCCACAGAAAGGTACCTTCTATCCGAAAGTATTTATTTTTCTTCTTAAATTTCAACTTGGGTGACAATTTTAAACTGGAGAAAACCGGAATGTATGAAAACGACATCCCAAAAGTAATTTTTTTTTGAATTAGTAAATCTGGACATATATATGCATTTAATAAAAGGCGCCAATCCGAGCAGGAAAAAAATTGTTATAAGTGAAAATTTTCTGCTTAAAGAAAATCTGTCTGGGCCACGCGGATGGCATTGTCAAACTGAACAGAAAATTGAAAATACGAAAACGACTTCCATATTTTTTATTTATTTATTTTGTTTATGAGCAATACTTAGCGGTTTATAACATTTGTAAAAGGAATTCAGTTTCAAATTTTTTGCCAAATTTTGTCCTCTGCTGTTTTTAAAATTTCCGAGAATTTTTATGTGATTTTTAGCTTTTCACTTTTCTGGTAGTTTTTTTAATATTCGTAAAAAAATAAACCCGGTTTCAATCTTTTAGCCCAATATAAGTAAAGTTTGATCTCTATGAACTTCAAAATTTTTTATGCAATTTTTGGCGTTCTTTCGCGTTCTTCGGCGATTTTTTTGACATTTTTCCCCTAAACGGAAGAATTCGCAGTTAAATTTTGCAAGTCCTTTGTTTAAATTCACGTTGTAAGAATATCAAATCTGTTCCTGTACCAACGTGAACGAAATGTTGAAAATTTGAATTTAATCTGGATCGAAATAAAAAAATTACAATAATTCAAGGTTCGTATGATTCGAGATCGGAGCGGACATAACCCCTATGGGTGTACGTTGCCGAAAGCAGTGCAGCCCAACTACAAATTCGTTCAATTTGAAGTTCGTTTTGGAAAATCCGACCACCGAAACTCCCTGGTGTTGTTATAAAATGGAACTCGCGTGGAAAATTAAATATAGATATTTCTCTAAAATCTTAGAGGGGGGGCCCGAAATATATGTTTGGGGGGGGGGGGGGCCTCTGAAGACCTTGCTACGGCCCTGTTAACAATGGAATTGCTTTGCCCCTGAAAGGGTTAAAGAAAGAAAGAAAGGAAAAACCCTCAGCTGATTCAGCTGGGAAACGTTCTTACTTACAGGGTTTTCTTGGCTTTGGGGATAAAGTCTTGCTCAGAAGCAATTAATACCGTTTTATTCTCATAGATTTTTTTAATTAGTCAAAGTACTCATTGATTTGACACGCTTTTCATGTCTCATTTTGAGAATGTTGCAATAGTAAGGCTTTAACAAATGGTTTTGATAATTATTAGTTTCTGTGTTTAAGAGTTTTATTTAATGCTAATGTTTCAATTAAATCAAATCTAACAAGTTAACTTTCGTGCAATTTCTATGTGAAAGGGGGCGGGGGAGTTTGACCTGTGACGACTGCCTCACTCTGAAATATCAAATTCCTTGGAGGGAGCACCTGTTTCCCAAAATAGCCCCACTTTACTCTTCTCAAATAGACATAAAGTTTTAACTGGTTAGTCATTTCTGATTATTCTTTCGTGTTGGTTTCTTGTTTATCCTTTAATTCTTCTAAAATCATTCAAAATGCACGCTTTTCATGGCAGTAACAGGTCTTAAAAGCGCGCCATAATTTTTTATTGCAAATCTGTATCGCAGAAATTATATTGAGTGGTAAAAATACATAGATTTTTTTCAACGGTACTTCCAATTCATGTGCAGTGCAATTAACGAGAAAGAGAACGTGCAGGGGCTCAGAGGCGTGATGACAAAGATTTTAGTAAAATGAAAATTGAAGGTTTTATTTTCGTAAAACAAAATCTCTTGGCTAAATAAAATGTCAACACTGACACAACAAAATACGTAAGAACGTAATCTGATAAAATGGCGATTTAGTGAAGTAGTAGAATCTAATAAAAGTTCTTGACAGAATAATAATCGGAGTTCAGATTAGATATTTAAAGAGTCTCTATAATACACTATGGCTCCTCAAAGAAAATAATGTTCTTTAGAAGCGCTTGACTAGCAGTCACCCGTTCGATCAACTTCTCCGCTCAGCTGCCCGGCTTATGTTGCCGTTGAGGGAATAATGGAGTCTCTCCATCGGATCGACCTCTCCGAGAATAAGTTCCGTAAAAAGCCTAGAGAGAAGGTTTTTCTCTCCCAGGTTAAAGAACCTCTTTCGAGTTTTAGACTTTAACTAACCAACTCTTCTGCTAACTGATCTCCTCAGAGATCTCGTATGTATCCTTAATTTCTCTCTGGAAAACAATGTGAGTCTCCAACATCCACTAGCATTGGTTCGCCGACAGTTTTGACAGTTGCCCTTCTAATGGTTAGGCTTGGCCCTACCCACATTTTGCACACGAAACTGTCCTGTTAAAGTATGCAATGTCGAGAAGCACTTACTCGCATATTTCGGTGTAACAAAGTGGAGCCCAGGTGGCCATTCTTTTATCCACGCTGTTCCAAAGTGTCACCTTCGTATGATCGATCGTGCGGGAGTTATTTACTTTTATGTTGCCGGCAAACGCTGGGACTTAGACCAATTTTCTAGTGTCTCTTATGAATACATGGGATCTCCATGGGCCGTGATTCTGTATCATTTATGAGGGTTTTTATATGTGGAAAACTGTGAAAAAGCTAAGTTTCCACACTATCTTAAATTTCGTACCTTTCTTTCATAGATTTATATAAAATAAAAAATATTAATAATTAATATGTATGTATATATATAATCGGATTATCATTAAAATTTTATTCATAGCTTTTCGACGTTTCTTTAAAATAACAGGGAAAAAAATCATGCGTCACCCATAGATAATGAAACGCTTCCCAACACTTCCAGAAAACTGTAGCGAAAACTTGCTATTTAATAAAGCAATATACAAAAAGTTTAGAAAACGCATAACACAGTTGAAATCAGCAATTAGCACGCGTAGTAATAGCATATTTAAATTCTGTTTAGCAGCCCTGCATATGATCTATAGATCTGTGTATACAGCACATGGTTTGTTAAAATTTAATTGTTTTAAAATCCATAACACATTTGAAAATTTATTTTCCGAATTTACCACCCATAGAAATTAACTTGACATTTTTTGTGCAGCCTGTATATGATCTACAGATTTTTTTACAAACCACATATTACGTTCGCATTTAATTGAGATGGGATAATTGAGATGCTTAACCCAACTAAAAAGGCATTTCCAGGAATTAGCTGTCATAGACAATATATCACATTTTTTGCGTAGCCCCGTATATTAATTTATATTCTATAAACATATCTTAGTATACTAAAAATAGTTAAGATGAAAAATGCACACCTAAGCAATTCATGTCCATAGAGAGCATAATGCTTAGTTGTTTTTTTGTTTGTTTTTTTTTGGGGGGGGGGGGGGGAGGCAAAGCCCTGTATATGAGCTATAGAAATTATACATACCACGTAATGTACTTTTAAAAAAATTTAAAAATATATATGAACGCATCTGGTATCTGGAAACGCACTTCCAGCGATTATCCGTCATAGACAGTATTGTAACCGATTTTTTTTTTTTTTTTTTGTATATAACCCAATAAATGCTATGCACTCCAGTATTCTACAGCAAGCCTCTTTTAGTGCATGCCAGCAATACACATCGATGTCATTATCATTGAAATAGTGTAACATCTTTAAAATACAATGGTAATGATTTTCTCCTATAGTCCATAATATCACGGAATTATTTTGTGTGTCCCCGTAAATGAATGATAAATGCTATGCACGGGAGAATGTTGTCTTGAATCTCAGTAATGCATATCAATTTTATGTGTGAAATAGTTTAATTTTATTAAAATGCACTGCAAACTATTCTTCCGCATAGACCATAATGTAACGGAATTCTTTTGTGTGTCCCAGTCCCTGTAAACGAACTGTAAATGCTATACTCTCCATTTTCAATAGCGAAAGTCCTATAGTGAACCTCAATAACGCACACAAAGCTCATGATAATCCAAATATATTTACGCGAGTTAGAGCATGGATGCAAACAGGTAGACGGTCAGACAGACCGAAGCCATAAACATTTTTCAAGTACAGGATTAGCCTAAATGATTCACCAAGTTTCAAAAGACGGGCGATACACGAAAAGATACATACTCACCAAGTTTCTGGTGCATGCTACAAATGTTCAATGTGTGCGCCCGTAGTCACCCGACACGCAGCCCAAATTTAATCCACTTCCGTCCATACGTTCAGTAGCATGTTTCAGTCTATGCCTGTCACAGCAGCAGTGATGCGTTCCTGCACGCGAGCCACGAGGCGGGCTTTTAAACTTGGTGAGTGTATGTGTCATGTCATGTATCGCTCGTCTTTGCAGGTTTATACCTCTCAATACACAGTGATTTGAAACTCGATGAATCATTTAGTCTAGCCCTGTGTGTTGGAAATTTATTTAAACGCATAAGACAATTGAAATCATATTTTTCAAGTACCGTCAACTGGGGCTACTTTGTTCCTTGCGGTGTTACTTTGGTCCATCACATAAAACAAGTGTTTATTCTTTGTATTGAACAAACAATACAAGATAATTTGTAGTTTTTGCCCTTGAAAAATATTTTATACCCTACTATAGGATATTTGAATAAGTGGCAACACTGTATGTGTTTGTAAACAGCTGTTTTTGTGTGCAGATTTTAACTCTCCAAACTTTTTGTAGTGAAACAATCTGGAAAACAGTTACAAATACGGCAAGTGTCAAAATATTATCTTTAGTAACCTGTAAACCATGTGTGATTATAGTTTTTCCTTCAACTTTTTTTTTTGACAGGAAATGTTTACGTTTTCATAAAGCTAACATGAAAGCTAGTTTTTAGGGACTACTTTGTGCCAGGCCTGGTTTGGTCCGAAGTAGTCCCAGATACTTAAAAATTACACAGCCAAATTTCTTAAAAAATGATTTAAGTAACATTTTTTTTTTTCAAATGTTACTGTAGCAAAAAGTTACATTATTATTATTTTATTTTATTTATTTATTTATTTATTTATTTATTTATTTTTTCTATCATTTGCTAAGGATAACATGACGAAAACTGTTTCTCGTGTCTTTAATATTTACAATTGGTTTATTGTGTTTAAATGTTAAAAAAAAAAAACGTTTATCGAGTTTGCAGCGTTAATTCATTAGCAGATCCTATTGCAAGAGGATTTGAATAGTTCAACATATGAAATGTATTCAATTTATATGAAACTAAGTGAATAGACCAAAGAAGCCCCTAGCAGGGGCTACTTTGTTCCAAAACTTTAAAGATAGTTAAAACATAAAAAATTGCCTCTTTTAAAACCATACAGTTTTGCTTCATTGTTTCATGTTAATTGTTTACAACTCAATTTCGACGTTGAAAAATCATATCATATATTTTTTAATAATGGGAATGTTAGTTTAAAAGACTGTTTTACTATGACTGATTTGTCTTCTTAAATCTCTTCTAATCGCTTACTGAATTAATTCCTATTAGATCCAGATGAGCTTCATCTTAATCTGACGCTATTTCGCCTTGATATCTGCTCCCCCAAAAGAATTCAGTTATATTATGGTGTATGGTGAATAATCGTTTGCAGAGTATTTTATCTTACACTACTACAAACATAAGGAAATTGATATAAATTTCTGAGTTGAACTAAAACATGATTTCTGTAAAATATGGAGTGTAAATGTAAAACCTTTGAGATCTACGGGGGAAAACTATCTCTATCTGCAATATATTTTGTTACACTATTTTAAGTATAATGAAATTGGTATACATTGTTGACGTTTGCTACAAGATACTGGCTGTAGAATATGATGTGCATGAGATTTAACGCTCATTTACAGGGACACACAAAAGATTTTGCATACAGTACTGTATCCGAAGTATACTGTTTATTAGCTATAATTGCTGGAAGTGCGTTTTCAGTCAAAGTAAACTTTTTTAAGTTCAACAAATTTTTTGCATATTACGTGGTGCGTAAAAAATGCTATAACTCATATACAAGGCTAATCAAAAGAATTCGAAAGCATAACTAAGTATGGGCGTGGATTGTTTAAAAGTGGATTTTGATTCACACATTTTCCAGCTAAACTATATTTAGTGTACTAAGAAATGTTTGTAGAACATGTATAAAATCATAAGACCACGCAAGACGCAAAGGATAGCATCCATAGCCGTCTATGGATGATAATTTCTGGAAGTGTGATTTCAGCAATTTTATGCTTGTTTTTGCCTGAAGTAAATGTTAGCCTAATATGTGGCGTACATAAAAATCTGTAGGTAATATACAGGGAATTAAAGTATGTTCCCGCCTATTGGCAGAAATTGCTAAAGATGAATTTTCACCTGTTATTCGTTTTCTTACTAAACTAAATTTAGCATAGTAATACTATGTAAAACATATACAAATCTGCAGATAAAATACAGGGCTGCAGAAAAAAAGAGTACTTTCCGGCTATGGACGGTAATTCTTGAAATCTGGTTTTCAAATGTGTTATGTGGTTTAAATAATGTTTGCTTATTAGGTATCTTATTTACATTTATTAAATAGCGTAGCTTTGTTTAAAAAAATTCTGAAAGTGTTGGAAAGTACTTACACATGATTTTTCTTTTTTGTTTTATAACTAATTTGTTGGTTATTCGATGTAGTAATTTTCAGTGTGTTAGGTATAATTACTTAATTATTAATTTAACTGTCGCAATCAATTTTATAAAACTGCTGTAAAGAAAAGAAAAGCAGATTTTAAATACTCGATGGGAATGGCCAAGATTAATAAGTACTTTTACCTTCATATTTTAATACTTTTTATTTTCCAAACTTAATACATTACATTCATACATCTTAGAATATACAGATGACCAATATACATTCTTTCGACCGAATGACTTCCCGTTTGGTATCCTAAGGTAAAATTTACCGAGAAAATCAAATATGATATCAAACTTAGGTTCTCGTATGGAAAAAAAAAAAAAAAAAAAAAAAAAAAAAAAATGAATTTGCTACAATTTCAGGATGGAGACTATTTTTTAAAACATAAATTGAAAAAAGACAATTTCCAGTAGAAAGGCTATTTCCATTTTTTTTTTTTTCTGTCAAAATTTATAGATTAAAATGTATTGGGTGTTTTTTTTTCTTTCTTTGCCGACTATATTTTGGATTACATAAGACTAATATCGAGAGCGGAAAATGCAGATCTCACTGATCCCTTTTGTTTTTACGCATACGACAGTCTGTTTTTCCACGAGATCCTTCTTATTTATCTGTACACTTATTTCGTGCTGTTCATCAGATAGGCTATGTATGTTTGCCAAGTCTTTCGCCCTTTTATTAGTAGTGGCATTTGTCGGCATGTTTTCTATTTGCAATTTGCACACCCTATCTTTATAACGTGTCATTTCTCATCGATGGTTTCCGGTCGTCCTCTAAGTAATTTCCTCGTGCTTCTGTTTCAGAACTTCATGCCAGCTGATGTGCATATATTTCTGTTTTAAGCTGTTGTAACATATAGCTTCCATTATTTGCAGGAACTGTTCTAAATATAGTGGTCTCCTCCCTTTCTTTGCTTATAATTTTGGATTTCTCCATTGTAACTGCATGCTGTGTCCATCACCACAAACTTTTACAGCCTGCTGGCACCTGCTTTTTGAGTGATTATTTCTATTCCTATAAAGTTTCTCTTCTTAAGACGTTTGCAAGTTGGGGATGATTAATAATGATTCGTGACAGTAACCCGTTGTTTTTCATACTTGCATAAACTTAATGTTTTCTCAACCGGATTGTCGCGACACAGAAGTCCGTCGCGAAAACAAATTGTTATTTAAAAGTTTCCTGATTTTATTTGTTACAATATAAAAACTATCAAAATGCATTTAATAAGCAAAAATAGATTAGTTAAGATAAAATTCAAATATATGAATTAAACATAAATGACAACTAATGCAAAGGCGGAAGTTTGCTGCTCTTAATTTTCTCTTGCATCAGTATTGCAGTTTTATTTCCGAATTAACATCCTATCATTTTTTCGAAGGTGATATGAGGGGCTCACAACCATAATAGACAAAGCCCATTAAAAAAAAAAAAAAAAAAAAGTCCATTTAGAAGGTGTATAAAATCTGTTTTATTCACTTCCACAGTGAACCAAGTTTGGTAAACAGATGCCATATATGGGAAATTATGTGAAAACAGGCTCGGTCCACTGTGGGAGTAGATAACAGATTTTATGCACCTTCAAAATGGATTATCATATGGACTTGGTCTACTATGATTGTGAAGCCAGTCATATATAATTTAGAAAAACAAAATATTGAAAATTCTCATGTTTCGATAGTTTTGAAGTGGATAAACATTTTGAAGCGTAGCTGACACCTCTTTTCTTGTGTGATTGATCCCATAGATTAAGAAACCCTTGCTTAACCTTTAACTGATGTGACAAATTGTCACAATACTACTGTGAGACCGCTCCATCGAAAGATGAATAAAAGGTGAGTTTAACTCACAGGAAGATGTTCTTGTACTAAATTTTTAGTACAGGACTGTTTATAATTAAAATTCACCTATTCACAAGTCTCTGGTGATAGTACTAAAGTTCCAAACGAACCAAAATTTCGGTAGTGTTTGTAGTTAAACTAAAAGTTACAAGTTAAACTATAAAAATTGAAAAAAGCATTGGTCTGTGAGACCGGTAACATCAGTTAAAGGTTAATCTGCGATGGATCTCGACAACCAACTAATGCATGAAACGTGAATGATTACATACTTTGATAATTTTGATTCAAAACTCCTCTACGGAATGGAAGAATGAAGTATTAAAATATTAGGAACAAAGTAAATAAGAGTAACTAAAACATTAATTGCTTAGTTTGTAAGGTACAATCTTTTTTTTTTTTTTTTTTTTTTTTTTTTTAAGAAAAATTATATTTACGCTCGTGTGTTCAAAATAAATTAAGTTAGAGTAAAATAAAATTAATGAAGTAAAACATAGAAGAAAAGTACTTGTTATATTTTGTATATGGTAAATTTACCAATATTTGAACAATATGAATTACAAAATGCGTATGTAGATAAATCCATGGTGTCCCGTCTAATCGTTATCCAATAGTTAATTCCTCGTTTGTTAGTTTTAGAGAGAACGGTTCCAATTGCAGCGGTTTTTCACCATACCGTAAACCATTTACGTTTTGGTTAATAAGATACTTGGCGCAATATAATATAAATAGAAAAACAATGTTGATAGCGCCAGAAATTTTAATTTTGAAGCATTAAAATTTAACGTTCTGGTGCTATCAAGGTTGGTTTTCTATTTATACCATTTACGTTTTACCACTTTTTTTTAACCATTTGGAAAAATGGTTATTGTTCTCGTCAGGATGGGAAATCAAAAGCATATCTGAAGGTTTTTATTGGTTTAATCCGCATTTTATTCGTTTTTTTGATTTGTCTATACAGTAACCTGTATTTCCCTTTACTTTCAACAGAGATGGACAACAGAGTGTTGCCACTATGACAAAAAAGTAATAAAAACTACAAAAAAAAAAAAAAAAACAACAACAAAAAAAAAAAACTCAGAAACAAATTGATACAGCTTTCAAACAAATTGCATTTAAAAGTACATTTTTTTCACTATACGACGATATAAAAAGCAATAGTGTGGGATGTTTAGAAGTTTAAGAAATAAATTTAATTTAAAATTGGCCGTCAGATTTCTTGGAAATCTAACAAGGGAAAAGCCTTTTCCCGAACAGCCAATGAAATGC